>JACBXF010000149.1:1108702-2576816 GCA_014183025.1 Harringtonia lauricola | reverse complement strand
ACACACACAACACAAACACACACACAACACAAACACACACACCACACATACACGTCTTACTCGTCACCGAGCTACTGTCTACGAAGTAGAAGCAATAGCTGAGTTGGTCTATTTTCCATATCCTAAACGGCAGTTGCCAGACGCTGTACACCTCTGGCTGCTCCATGCATGTCCATGTCAACCCGGGAAATCCAGAGAATAACGACAGATTCTCGTCCGACCAGCTGAAGGAGCTGGCCAAGGCAGTCACCACACATACACAGCGTAAAGAAAGTTTCGAGGATACAAGGACGGCTGCAAGCCCCAAACTCTCCTTCTCAATGTGGCCTTGCTGACATCAAACTGAGACGGCCGACCCTAGAGCCCACCGCCTTGCAGCTGGGAATCTTCCCTGCCTGCTTCGACCGGTCGAGATGGAGGAGGAGAAGGAAATAAGACAGAGATAGCGGACTACGCCCTCACTGGCTGGGAGACACGACGAGTCGCTCCGGTGCTTGCAGAAGCGAGCGTCGCCGAGGCTCAATTTCACATGGCAGAATCCGCTGCAGCGGATGCAGAAGCGGTGGTGGCGCGCGCAGCGCCGTTCGATGAAGGCAGCACCGAAGGTGCTGCCTTTGATTTTGAAATGGCGTCGGAAGAGGCCAGTCTCGCCACCCAGACAGCAAATTTGGTGGAATATCTCGCCGCTGTTGCCGCTACTACAGCAACAGCAGGAACAGCCGCTGCGGCTGCAGAGGCCGCCACAACAGCAATTAAAGCGGCACAAGATGCCATGGACGAGGCCCAGCGGGCCGAGAACATTTCCCGCGACGCCAGGGCGGAGGCGGCGTGGCGCGAGCGCGTCGAGACCCTCGCGCATCGCGCAGAGGTCGGTGGCCCAATTGACGACTGGGAGCTCGACCGGGATGCCTCTATGGCTTATTGGCAAAATGTAAGCTGATGCCTCTTTGTCTCTTCTAATATCTGTTTTTATTTTTACGGTATTTTGCTAACGCCTTTCAAGTGATTATCGTCCGACCTCCTATGTAAGTCTTCCTCGACAGCCAGCCGTATTTATCTAACCATTCTTGCTACAGGACATTCTCTCACATTTTATAACACACCTATCCGGCCCATGTCGTCTGCCTCCCCGTGGCGGGCCGGGGTAACCTTTGGGGCGATTCTAAAAAAAATCCAGAGGGCGAAAGACGACACAATTTACATCATTACATATCCTATTACTATAGAGAGCTAGTATACATTATTATTTTTAGTCTTTAGCATTAGCCATCTTCATGTTCAAATATACCAAATTCTTCTTAGAAACATGTCGTTTCTGTCTCTTCCTCTCTTTTTTAGTTCTCTTATTATGGATCAAATCATCGTCTTTCGCTTTCCTACAAAGTAACTACGAAAGATGTCGTGGTCTTTATAAATTTCGTAGGTTCTTGATAAATGCCGGGCCAGGATAGACAGTTTCATAGCCGTGCTCACAAGGACCGAGTACACGAAAAGAAATCTATAGCTATCTTCTAGTTTCAACTAAATTCAACTCGATCCCAGAAACCCCTATCGGTCGTTAAAGAACCCACGGGCGAAATGGCGTACTTTTATCTGAGTCGATGATTTCCATATCCATCTGGAAGCGAGATACCGGGTCCATAATCTTGTTCCGTAGCTTTAAGTGCCTTAGGAAAAAACTCCGTTCTCTGTGATTAGGAAGAGCAATATCACGCAGAAAACCAACCGAAATTTGAAGCGGATGGTCAGAAAACATTCTAGCCGCCGTCGTCCACGCTTCTTGGCAACGTTCTGTCCACAATAGCCGAATATCCCATGACCCCTGCATTGTGATTAGCGGTGGCCTAGATGGGCCAAAGGCCTCAAAGCGGAAGAAGCCCGCAAACCGGAAATGCGCTGTCCAAATTTCCATAATTTCCAGCTTGGGCATTTCCGAGGCCATGCGTGCTGCAAGCTCTATAAGCCTCTGCCCATCGCCATCGGGAAGCAGGCTTCTGGCTTCTGTCAGGGCGATGGTTCTTAGCCGTGGCCAACGGGGGCCTTTCGCTCGTGGCTCAGAAACAGAAAAGAATTCTTGTGCGTCGACAAAATCGGAAAACGCTATGTTTTCTAAAGCATAACTTGCTTTCACAAGCGATCTTACCGCTTCCGCCGTCGGCCGCTCTGGAAGATACAAGCCACGATCGTAATACAGATGTAATTCATTCAAAGAGCTTGGCAAGAAAATGTTGTGAAGACGAGTGGCAAATTCTAAATGGTCAGTTAAAAGTTTTTTCAAGTGTGCCTATTCAACCCCGTATCTTACCTTGAAGTGTGTATACACTCGAATGCTCTAAATGTATCTCGCGAACGCTCCAAAGCCCAGTGCACAGCCATTGAATTATGTCGGCACCGACAATGCGACTATGTCGCTGGCGGGTTAGCAGTCCTCGGACAATGTTGAGTCGAGGTGCTTGACGCCGTATCTCTTGAGGAAGACGGTCAATATCAAGCCGCAGTGGCATGTTTAGAAGTATGCGATGCCTAGCTCTAGACATATACCACGGCGTAATACTGGGGTCGTATTGTCGATTTGCCGTGAATTTTTCGTCAAAGCGCCTGTATGCCGTGTAGTTGCTGTCCAGATCTTCTATCAGCTCATACGGATAGTCTCGACGTAGCTTGAATTGCTGAAGATCCTGTATGCTGCGCATGGCATGATCGTAATCGCCCCATGACGCGGCACTCAGCTCCAAGTTCATCCCGTGTCTTATGACGGTGCCGTCTATTTTGCGGTCGTTCCACGTCGCAAGGACCCAAAGAAGCTGCCATAATGCTTTAGTAAAGACGGCATTGTCGCGCCGATTGTTCTCATAATTTCGCAGTGTTTCGCACAGCGAGGGGTCGCAGTCTTCAAGACGGACATGGAAGTGTAGGTGTTGAATGTATCCCAGGCGAACTATCTGCTTGCCACGGACGACGGCGGCGAACTGGTCCACGTCGGAGTCGTCAATAAGGAGACGCCGGAAGATGATGGGCTCAAAAAAATCTTGCCAATTGCGGGAGACAGCTGCACACGCGGCTAGGCTTGTCGGTTTTTTATCCGTATCCAAATTGAGCTTGAGGGTTCGGCGCTCCTCTGTTGAGATAAGCTCGATAAACTCCCAAATCATGAGAAGAAGCTCTGGAGGAAGCGAAGCCATCGTAACAAAGACCAAAACTGGCTGAAACACGATTTAGAAACCAAAATTGTTCAGATTTCAAAAGTAAGAGAAATCCCTTGTTATGTATGGACTCTAGAGGAAAGAAAGAAAAGAAAAGGCTGACTCACGTTTCTTACCGTGGCGAAATATGTCGTACAAAATTACAGTGTATATATAGTTTATTGCATCATTGAACCCTCGCCACAACGAACATCTACAGTCTGCATAACTACGCCTGCCGTAATGAACTCTCTGTCTCTGCGGCTAGGTCCTTTTTCTTACTTGATGCTATGGTTTTCCTCTTTAGGCTATTGCTTTGGCTCTCACATGTTTGATATTTCAGTTCCCACGCGCACTGTATTGGAGCTGGTATTTGTAGGAAATATTGTATGAGAAATGGGATATATTTTTAAGAGAGTCCATGATGTGTTTGTGGTAAGGCTGGATCTCGCCCTTTTATTCAAGAAGGCTAGGGGTATAAAGGATAAAGGATAAAAGGGGCTGATGCACAGTGCGCATGCATGACGCGGCACCGTAAAACACAACACAATTGAATCTTTTCTCTGACGCACACAAAAAAAATTAGAATATTTGTGGCTAATATAATTATAGCCAACTTTCTACTGAGGATAAACTTGTATCTATTTTAATAGTGTTACCAAATGTCTGCTTGCCGATTTTCATGTTTATAAATCTTTTCTGGGGGTAATTCCTTTGGAAGTCGGGAGACAGCAAGGGACAATAGCCAGTACCATGCTAGTAGCCTGCAAATTAGGTAGAGACATGTTGACCGGTTTCTTTTTATAACTTGTAGTAGGGGGCACCGTGATCTATAGTGCCGCCACCCACACTCTTGGAACTGTCATGACACCTGCTTTTATGATGTAGTATATTGAATCTAAGAGATGACGGCTTGCAAGATTGGCCGCGCCTAAGCCTCCTCCTTTGTATCACGGAAGAGGTAGGAGTGGAAAGCAGGCGGCACACAGCCACCGGCCAGAGGCGACTTCTCTGCAAGCGCGCGGATCTCCTGTTCTTCGGCGTCTGACAGCGACACATTCAACGACGCCCAGTTCTGCTCCAGATACGTGAGCTTGGTGGTGCCTGGGATCGAGATGATGTCGTCGCCTTGCTTCCGAAGCCATGCCAGGGCCAGCTGAGCCACGGTGCAGTGCTTATTCTGCGCCAGCTCTGAAAGTCGACGGACAGCCGAGATGTTCTGCTGCACGTTGTCCTCTTGGAATCTCGGGAACATCTTGGGCCGCGCATCGTCGGGCACCTTGCCGTCGCTGAACGCAGATGTGAGCAAGCCGCGGCCGAGCGGTGCGGCGACGACAATTGCCACGCCGAGCTCGCGGCAGGTCGCCAGCAGATCGGTGCCATCCGGGCCCTCGATATCGCGGCTAAAGACAGAGTACTCCGTCTGAACGGCAGCGACGGGGGCGATCTTGACGGCGCGGCGCAGGGTCGCCGAAGACACGGTGGACAAGCCAATGTGCTTGATCTTTCCTTGGCTGTGTCTGTTAAGATCAACTTGCGAATGAATATGGCGCTCTACTCAGACTCACGCTTTGAGCTCGGCGAGAGCACGCATTGTCTCTTCAATGGGGGTGTCCGGGTTGCAGCTGTGGACGTAGTCTATACCAGACGTTAGGGTCTCAAGGCAATATAATCTAGATTTTAGCAAACTTACAGAGATCAATTGAGTCGATGCCGAGTGCTTCCAAGCTGGCATCGCAGGCCTTTTTGCAGAAGTCCGCGGAGCTGTCGACTTCGAGACCGCCATCCTTTACATAGCCGAACTTGGTCGCCAGAAATATCTGGTCACGCTTTCCAGTGCGCCGAAACCAAGCGCCCAAGATTTTCTCATTGTCACCATACAAACTTTGCGAGCCGGTGATTAGTTGGGATAGCATGCTGTCTGCCTTTGCGGAGAATACCTACTCGGATGTGTCCCAGAAAGTATCACCAAGCTCAAGAGCGCGATCAAGGAGCTTGAAACATTCTTCATCTGGGAGCGGCACTCCATAGGCGTAGGACATGCCCATGAGGCCAAAGCCGAGAGCGGGGACGAGGGGACCATCTTTTCCGAGGGTGCGAAGAGGGATGTTTTTGGCCGCCATGGTCGATGAGAAGTTGCAGTTGTAAATATGAACGAGGTCTGGTTGTTCAGAGAACAGCTCTTGCGTCGAGAACAGAGCCAGTTTTATACCTCTCATCACCAACTTGGTGGGCTCTCCGATACCCGGCACATGCCATCTTTCGACCACTATTTCTCCGTGAATAGTCAACGACACAAAGTCAGCGGGCGTGTAAGAGATGAGCCACCAACCAATCAGACCGTGAGATACCCGAGCGAGCAAATCAGCGCAGCCCATTCTAGGAGGAGTGGGGTTTGCATTTGAAGGCCATGACGAATGACAACTCTGACGGCAGCCGGCAATCTATTCTCACAACGCCACCGGCAAGAAATGGCTCCGAGTCTGCCGCGGAAAGAAGGGGAGGCGCCATCCAAGAAGCCATGCCAGCCGAAAAGATCGAGAAGCGGTTGCCTCACATGCAAGTAAGCACAGCGGCCATTTTGACAGAGAAGAGACTCACCCGTTAGGGCTCGGAGAGTGAAATGCGACGAAGGCTTCCCGGTGTGTCGCCGCTGCTTGCAGACCGGGCGCATCTGTGACGGGTACGGCATGCTGCGGGGCGGCGGAGGCAACGCGTACGGCCCGCGCTCGAGTCGTGCGGCGGCCAGCAGCGCCCCGGCGACGGTCGTGGCTCTGCCTCTCAGTGCTGGGACGGCGTCGCTTGCCAGCCGCGCGGCGCGGGAGCATTTCGAGTGGTTCCGCTGCCGCACGGCCTACAAGCTGCGGGGGACGTTTGCGACGGACTTTTGGACGTCTCTGCTGCAGCAGGCGGCGGCCTGCGAGCCGGCTCCCTTTCACGCCGTGGTGGCTCTGGGCGCGCTGCATCGCGGCGGCAGTGGTGGCGATGGCGGCCGTGGTTCGAGTCCTGTGGAGCCGTTTGCGGTCCAGCATTATCTGTGGGCGATCCGGGCGCTGCAGACGCACTTTGCGGCCGGCGACCGGGCAGCGATCCGGGTGACGCTGCTGACGTGCATCGTGTTTGTGTCGCTCGACCTGCTGCGCGGGCATTTCCTGGCCGCCCAAACCCATCTCGACAGCGGCCTGCGTCTCCTCTCGGTCCTGCCGTCGCCTGTGCAAGACAAAAGCGACGTCGATGACCACCTCATTCAGGTCTTCACCCGGCTGCACGTGCAGATGGAGCTCTTCCGCCAGCCCTGCGGCCATCCTTCGCGGCGGCTGCGAGAGATCACGTACGGCCGCGCGATCACGCTGAGGCCGTGGTCGCTGCAGGGTGCCTGGATGGCGCTGGACCGGGCGCTCCTCTCCATCCTCGGCCTGCAGCGCCGGGAGGAACCGGCCGCGGCAGACCACACCGACCTCGAGACGGCACAGAAGCGCGTCCAGTCAGAGCTGGCCCGCTGGCTCGCGGCATACGAGGCAGTTGGCCCAGTGCTCCGCGGGGGCGGGTCGTCGGACGAGGACAAGCGCAGCCGCTTGCTGCGGATCTACCACACCATGGCCACCATCATGGCCGCTGTCTGCCTGGAGACGGGAGACGAGGCAGTGTACGATGGACAGACGGATGGGTTTGCTTGTCTGATCTGCCAGCTGGCAGATCTGTGGGCTGTCAGCTTCCCGACAATGCCGTCCTCCTCGTTTTCGCCGCCGACTCTCAGTCTTTCTGGATCGCAAGGCCACTACACCCCCCATTTCGTCGCCGACATGGGCTGGATTGCGCCGCTGTTCTTCGTGGCGGCCAAGTGTCGAGTGCACCGGATCCGCCTGCAGGCTGTGCGTCTGCTCGAGTCGTCATCACATCGAGAGGGTGTCTGGGACTCGCGCATCACAGCGTGTGCGGCACGCCAAATCATGGAGCAGGAAGAGCACGCGCTGGTTGGGAGCAGCAGTGCAGACGACGACTTTTTGCTCGACAGCTACCCGCAACCACAAGACCTATCGCTGCCACCGCTGCCGCGGGAATGCCGCATCAGCAACGTCCACATCTGCTTGTCCGGCGAGCCACTGGAGGCGATACACGTACTCAGCCTCACAAAAGACAGGGCAGATGCTCATTGTCTTGCCGTCTACAAGATATCATCACAGCGGTGGGAGTCCTGGGGTTGTGAATAGGACAGTAGTGTGTAAAATGAGATAATGTATGTAGACATGATAGCCAAGCAAAAATAGAGCCTTTGCCAGGCAAAAAAATTAGAAAGGCAAAAAATCCAGAAACAGCCCCCTGCCGGACTCGAACCGGCAATCTCGAGATTAGAAGCTGTCTGATTAGTCTGCGTTCAGGGCAGTGGGCGAAAGAAAACGTACTCTCGCGCCTTAACCATTAGGCCAAGGGGGCCATGGCATCTGAATTTCCAGCGGGTTTGTCTACAAGTAGGAAGGTGACGTGACGTAATGTTGTAGCGGGAGCGTGGGCGTGACTAATTGTTTGAGTCGCCGGTGGAAGACGGACGCGATGCTTATTTAGTGGGCACGCGGCCGGACTTAGCGGTGGACTTTAGAGGCAGCCGGCGGGCTGATGTCCGAAGGGCGTCGGCGGATATATTTTCAGACGGAGCGTGGAAAGCAGTCAACCACCAAAGGATTTGGTGCTGTGAACGGCTGGAATGGCACCGCATTGTGGACCCGAGACTGGACCGCCCGGCAAGCGGCGCAAGCTGCGCAAGGGCACGTTCAGCTGCACGGAGTGCAAGCGACGCAAGGTGCGGTGTCAGTTTGCGGCCGGACGGAGCACGTGCGCGTCGTGCGAGCGGCACAAGACGCGGTGCGTGGGCCAAGAGTATGGGTCGCCGTCGCCGCCGCCTGTGCCCGAGGCCGAGAGCCAGCAGCTGCAGCAGCAGAAGAAGAAGGAGGAATACCGGGCGGTGCAGGCCCGTCTCGGCCAGATGGAGGTGCTGGTGGAGGCGCTGGTGCGGCAGCGGACGGGCGGACAGGTGAGAGAGCTGCTTGACGAGGACAACGGGGGCGAGGACGACGGTCCGGTGTCTGGGACGGCGTTTGGACACGTGGTGGACGACGCCGAGGTGGAGGGCGAGAAAGCCGTGACGCGCAGCGAGTCGAGAGCGTCTGCCTCGCGGATTTCGCTCGCGCCCGGTCCGCTCGAGCACGGGCGGCTCAACCGGCAGCTGCAGTCGCTGCTGCCGCCGACGGCGGACGCGATGCGGATCATGAGCAGCGGGGCGCTGTTCATCCTCAAGCGGTACCGGGCGTTTGTGCTGCACGCGGCGGCGGCCGGCGAGGGCGGACCGGTGCGGGCGGCGTCGCTGCAGAAGCGCGACGCGGCCCATCCGGTGATGCTGGCGCGGGAGCTCATGCAGCTGGCCGTGTGCCTGCAGATGATGAGCACGAACGCGGCGGCGAACGGGCCATCACCGTCGTCGTCGTCGTCGTCACTGTCGTCCGCGGCGGAGACGGCGGATCGCTACTTTGAGGTGGCCTGCCGGCTGGTGACGTCGCAGGACGGCATGGTGGGCTCGCTCGAGGGGCTGGAGAGCCTCATGCTGCAGGCGTTCTACCTGGCCAACGCGGGCCAGCTGCGCAGCGCGTGGCTGTGTCTGCGGCGGGCGCTGGGCATCGCGCAGATCATGGGGCTGCCGCCGGGCGGGCCGGCGTACCCGGACCCGGACCCAGAGGAGACGCCACGTAACAAGAGCGAGGCAGAGCGGCAGCTGGGCCTGCAGATGATCTACGCGCGGCTGCTGTTCAGCGAGCGGTTCCTGTCGCTGATGCTGGGGCTGCCGTCGTGCGTGGCGGAGACGACAGAAGGATCAGCGGATGCGCAGAGCGGCAGGGACGGCGACGGCGACGGCGAGCGGCTGAGCAGCCGGGCGGCGGTGCAGCTGGAGCGGCGGCACAGCGTCATCATTGCGCGCATCATTGCGCGCAACGCGCGGCTGAACCGGCGGGCGGGTTCGGGCCAGCAGGGCGCGGCGGTGTTTTACGACGACTTTTGGGAGACGCAGGACATTGACGGGGCGTTCCAGCAGGCGGCGGCGACGCTGCCGACGCGGTGGTGGGCGGTGCCGGACCTGACGCGGGCGGACCGGACGTGGCCGCAGCGGGTGGACGACATTGCGCGGCTCATGGCCCAGGCCAAGCACCACCACCTGGTGGTGCTGCTGCATCTGCCGTACGTGGCGGAGCGGCGGCCGCGCGGGGAGGACCGGGATCACCAGCAAGGCCTGGCACCGCCGGCCTGCCCAGCCGCGTTCGACTGCACGTACAGCAAGCTCAGCGCGCTGGGGGCGGCGCGGGAGGTGCTGGCGCGGTTCCGGGCGTTCCAGCGGGGCGCGCGGCAGGTGGCGCGGTGCTGCTCGCTCGACTTTGAGGCGTTTGCGGCCAGCGCCGCGCTGCTGCTGGCCCACCTCGACGGCCACGGGCGCGGGCGCGCGAGCGTGGTGCACCACATGCGGGCGGCGGACCGGGCGCGCGTCGAGGACGCCGTCGACTGCATGGACGAGCTGTCGCGCATGAACAAGGAGATCCGCGCCGGCGCCGGCAGCGCCCTGCTGCGGCGGCTGCTGGCCATGGAGGCGGCGGCGGCCGAGGGGACCGCGCGCTACGCCGTGTGGCTGGAGGAGGGGACGCTCGGCCAGGGAGACGGGCACATGGAGGCCGAGGGAGTGCGGCAGCGGCTGTCGGTGCCGTACTTTGGGACGGTGCACATTGAGGAGTTGTAATGGGTATCATTAAGACGAAGAAGAAACAACGACAAAGACACAGAAAAGGAAAAAAAAAAAAATCAAAAAAAAAATCAAAAAGCGGCCCGGCTGGCTCGTCCGCTGCCGCCCAGCAGCTGGGTGTACTCGGAGCGGCGGCGGATGATAAAGGCGAGGCCGAGGACGTAGTCGGTCTCGAGGTAGCCGCGGCGGACGCCGTCGGCGAGGGTGGCGTCGTGCAGGAGCGGCCGGAGGACGCGGCCGGCGAGGCGCTCGGCCGTCATGTCGTTGCGGTCGGCCGCGTCGGCGACGTCGCCGAGCAGGTTGAGCAGCAGCTTCAGCAGGCTGCGGGCGGCGCCGGGAGGCACGCCGCCGAGAGCCTCTTCCCAAAAGTCGATGCAGCCGTCGAGCCCGCGGCGGGTGGCGCTGGAGCCGGCCTGGGTGGCCTGCCGCGACATAGTGATCCAGAGGCGGGCCGTCGACGCCGGCACCAGCGGCTTCGGCAGCTCGGCCAGAAAGACCAGCACCAGGGCGGCGGCGTCGTGGGCGCTGCATCCGCTCACGGCCAGCCCGCCCTGGGCCATCAGGTCGGCGCCGTAGCTCGGCCCGGAGGCAAACACCTGCCGCAGCCGCCGCACCCGCACCGTGCTCACGCGGTCGAAGCTGCCGTCGCCCTCCACGTTGCTGTCGTCGTACCCGTCCGTGTTGCCGCCAGCAAACAGCCCCGGCGTGCCCAGCAGCCCGCCGTCCACCAGGAACCGGTAGCAGGCAAACACGCACAGCGGGAACTGCCGCACCGACCGGCCGCGGCGGCTGTTGCTGCTGCTGCCGCCACCGGACGGCGCCGACGGGCCCGACTTGCCGTCTGCCGCGTGGTGCGTCCGCGCCGATGTGCTGGCCACCTGCAGACTCCGCCGCAGCGACACGCCAAACACGGCGTCGGGCTCCGGTGCCTCCGGCGCCGCCTCCCGCTTCATCATGCCGCGCAGCATCCCCAGTCGGCTGCGCCGGGCCGTGCTGGTGGTGCTCATGGCGGCACCGTTGACGGCCTCGGCGGCCGGCGGCACGGCCGGCTTCGGTTCCACCGACACGTGGCCAAACATGGACGACGACGACGACAAGGGCCGGGACGAGGCCCGCCCGTGCGGCAAGAACCGGCTCAGGGCAAAGCTGCCGGGTCGCCCGCCAAAGAGAGAGCTGCGCGACGGCGACGGCGGCGTGGCGTCGCTGCTGACCGTCACGGACACCCCGAGGCTGCTGCTGCTGCCGCTGGTCGTCGGCGGCGGCTCCGACCTGGGGGAAGGAAGGGCGGGCGCCGCTGTGACAAAAGCAGACGTGGTCCTGACAAAAGAGGTCGCCGGCGGCACAAACACCGTCAGCGACCGGGCCGGCGACCGCGTGCGGCTGATGGGCGGCGGGATGGCGTCGAGCGAGTCGCCGTAGGCGTGCGCCACCGTCGGGACGGGCGTGCGCGCGCGGCGGATCGGCGGCGGTGTGGCATCGCAAGAGATCTGCGGCGGCGGCACGCTGCTGCTCCGGCCGCTGCCGCCGCCATACGTCCGGCCGCTGCTGTACGGAGTCGACCCGTTGAGCGAGTAGCGGCGGGCAATGGCGCGGGGAGGGGGTGTCGGGGGGGGCTCGTCGATCTGGCCGGCGTGCGCGCGAGACGAAGCCGCAGCCATTTCGGCCGGGGGACGGCGAGACGACGAGCGAGGCGGAGGCGACAGCGACGACAGCGACGGCGTCGACGGACGGTCGACCATCTCCGAGTAGGCAGACGAAGCGGCGTCGTCGTCGCCCATGTCGATGGCGCTGTCGGGCGAGCCGGCGCAGGGCGATGTGACCCGGAGCAGCCGGTCGGCGCCGGCTTCCAGTGCCGCCGCCGCGTGCTTCTCCAGCGCCGCCGCCGTGTGCTTCTGCAGCAGCGTCAGGTACGTCTGCAGCCGCTGGGCCGCCTCCGTCTCCAGCAGCGCCCGCCGGATGCGCGCCCGCAGGTGGCTGCTCTCGGCCAGCACCCGCGCCAGGTCGTCGGCCGCGTCTTCGTCTTGGCCGTGCTTCATCACTCCGGCCACGTCCAGCACCAGAGCCAGGCCCAGCTTGTGCACCTCCAGCGCTGCCTGCGCCCGCACCACCGACGACCGCACTGTCGGCCACCGGCTGCGTCGTGTCGTGCGGAACAGGCCCACGGTCGGGCTGTCCAGGCCATCCCGGGTGTTTGAGGTGTTTGAGGTGTTTGGGCTGTCGGGGATGTCGGGGATGTCCGGCGTGTCCGGGGCGTTCTCGGGAATCGTGCCCAGGTCGCCGTTGAGCAGGGCGCAGAGCTCTGCCACCGCCGTGCCACAAGCCGCCACCACCATCGGCGTCTGCTGGGCCAGCTCGTGCGGCAAGGCGCTCTCGTCCCGCAGCAGTGCCATGACGCTGTCGAGCGCACGCAGCTCCGCCGACAGCTCGACGAGCTCACCTCGCGACTCGGGCACCTCGCGCGCGAACCGGCGCAGGCCCTGCGAGGCCGTCGCGATGGCTGCGCTGACGCTCTGGCATTCGCTGTCCATGTGAGCTCTGTACGGGAAGGACAGAAGAGAGAAGAGGATACGAGAAGAACAGAACAGAGAAGAGAAGAAGAGAGAGCGAGAGAGAGAGAACTTACATATCCATGGTCGTGTTGCAAGTTGAGAAAACGATGGAACCAGACCGTTCGAATTCCATTCTTCATTGTCTCGGGATTGCGTACGCCACGTCGTCCATCAAACCACTTCTGACGGTTTGTGACGGGCAAAAGGTGCGAGGTGCAGAACAGACGGGCGTGGAAGCAACGTATGACAAAGCACAAAGAGCGGGGAGACTCGACAAAAACGGCATTCGCCCATCGTCCACGGGCCTCTGATCGACGGGCTGGCCACCAAGCTTCGGTGCTATACTGTATTAACTGCTAGCGAGGGGTCCCGTGCTCTGCGTTTCCAGCCCGCTCTAGCCAGGTGCTTTATTTGCAGATCCCCAGCGCTGCTGGCCTAAAACCGCTAGCGTTGCTTCCAAAGAGGGGCAAGCCCGCCTGAAGAGACCCGTAGCGCAACGACAATGCGTGGCTTTTTTCAGCACACTATACGAACTGACGCCAGTAGCTTGCTCTCTGCTGCTAGCGCTCGGATGCCAAAGAACAAAGAATTGGTGCCTGAGCGAAGCGCTATATTGTTTTTCTTTTGGCCCCCATGATAAACTGAAAAACTCGCTAGAAATGGAAAAATCAATTTATTCAATACGCAGTAGGGCAGTCTCTAGCGCCCCAAAACCGCACAACCCAGACGGAGAATTCCTTTTGTTTCTTTTTTTTTTTTTTTTTCGTCACCTGCGCTACGCACCCTGGTAGACTTGCAGGCCACCGTTTCAGGAGCCTGTCAGCTTGCCATGGCCTCCTCTTGTCGCCGGAAATGGATTAATTCCACTTCAGCCCTTGAAACGCCCAGGGGCAGATTGCCGAAGTTCTCGTTGGTCTACCGCAGCGCCACACGAGTGCGCACTGTTGCAGATAACCGGAACTACCTCCTGATCACGTGGCCACAGACCATCATCTCCTTCGCATCCGAGACAGGCCATCCCTGTCGTCCAAAGCCACGCGCTCGCGGACCAGCCGGCCAGCCGGTCATGTTGTCGCAAGCCAAGACGGCCTGGCAGGTCATCGCGAGCTGGCGAGCTGCCGGCCGACGTCCAGATGGATGTGGCATTGCTGTACGCAAGAGACATACAAGCCTGGCGAGAAGAACGCGCTGGTGTGTCGATGGAGAAATGGAAAGGGATGAAGACGCGGGCCAAGGGCACGGCAAGGCCTAGCTGCTCAGCTAGCACGACGACGGCTCGCCCTCGTGGCTGGGCAGCCGATCTCCCCACAGCGGGACGTAGTTGGCCTCCCTGATCAGCTTGCATGAGGCGTCTGCCGTGTGTATGCCTGTTGGCCAGTCCGGCAATGCCCATTGGTGCCAGGCACCGGTCGTCCAGCCTACTAGACTATGCAGAGACGAAAACAAGGCCCTCCCTGCGTCCGATGCACGCCGCATCTGCCGAACCCAACAGACGTCCAAGCAAATAGTCTGCATCGTCAAACCGCTGAGCGCCGCTCCAGCATTGGCTTCTTTGTGAAGCGCTCCCTCTCCATCGGGTAATCTCCCGGCCGATCCCAATCGGCTGCCTTGGTCCATCCGCCCAGGGACACACGGGTGCTCCCACGACGGCCTCCGCCATGTCTTTCCGTCTGCACGGGAGGCGGCTGTTTCAGGAAAGCAGATCGTCTGAGACAGTTGTCTCGGCCAAAGCTTTCTCATGCTAGGTTTCAAACAGACTGCCTCTCCCATCGAGGAAGGATGAGAAAAATCATAACCATGTGGTTGATATTGATCAATCTGCAGACAAATTAAGTTCATTACATGTAATAGACAATACGGTCTGTTCGGCAAGCCGGCTATATGCAAGCACTGCACGGACAGCATATAGGACAGCCTTGCGCTGGCTGTCTCTGTACTTGAGCTCCACGCTCTCTAGTAGATAGCAATGGTGGTGTCAAAAGCGCTGGAAACAGTGCCAGCAAGCGTCTCGACTTTGCTGGTGTAGGTCGAGTAAACTACATGCAGTTAGCAGTTGTGAACACGACGGTGGATGCAGACATACTGTAAGTCTCGAGAGCCGTGTAGAAGCTGGCAGCGTCGGTCTGTTCACATCAGCAAGCTGAGCAGAAGCGTTCTGGCGGATTACAACTGACCTTGAGCGTCTGCAGAGCACTGAGAACGTAGCTAGAGTATCCGGAAGACTCGACGACCGAGGCCTGGCCCATGTCAGCGAGACAATGCTCCTGTGGAGAGAGAGAGAGAGAGAGAGAGAGAGAGAGAGAGAGAGAGAGCCGCACCTTGGCCCGGGCATCCGTGAGCGCGCTGACGATCTGGGTCGTCAGGGCGTCGACATCCTCGTAGATGGTGGCCGAGTCAGTCGCGCCCAGGGCGCCCGTGGACGTGACGTCGGTCGTGGCGTCCGTCACGTCGTTCCGCAGGGTGGCGTAGGCGGAGAGGAGGCTGATGGCATCAAAAAAGTTGCCGTCAAAGTTGTTGATGTCGTTGTCAAAAGTCGTGAGCTGCTTGCTGACGGCCGCAATGTGCGTCACAATCGTCGCCGCGCTGCGGTCGACTAGAGGGGTCGGGATGGCCGAGGCGAGGCCGACAAGGCCAAAGACGACAATGTTGATGATCTGCATGGTTGCTGGAGTATGAGTGTGGAAGAGATTGTAGAGGAAGGCTTTGTAGAGGAAGATGTTGTAGAGGAAGGCGTTGTAGAAGTAGGCTTTGTGACTGCTTGTCTTGCTGTGGAAGAGACACCCGCTCTCCTATTTATACCCAATTCTCACTCTGCACTTGTGCAGCCGGTCTCGCTGCAGCCTGGCTCACCGCTGCGTGCACGCTCGCCATTTGGTTGTGCTCATGTCATGGCAAAGCACAATGACACCACGTTGGCTCATTGTCAAGGTACATTGGGAGTGCAAGCAGGAGAAAAAAGAAAAGAAGAAAAAAAGTAAAGACAACAATGCCGCCATTGTTGCCGCAAGAGGGGAAGCGAGAAAAAGAACAACGGGCCATGGCTCCGTGTTTGGCAGGTCGTTGTGCCGTGGGCAAGCCTTCACGTTGCGATGCGTCCATCCGGACACTCTGCTGGCCAATCTCAGCTGAACGTGGCCTTGTTTCTCTCTCCTCCCCTCAGAGATGCTACGCTCAACGGACGTCCAATGCCACCTTGGCGCTGCAGCGTCTGAAGGAGCGAAGCAACTCCAGCCAGCATGGCATCTTTTCTCAAAAGGATCACGAGAAGCCAATGCTCAACCCCCCGCCGTGCCATCTTATATGCTGCAGCGGCGTATAGGGCCAGCGTCGCATTCGGACTTGCTGCTTGTTGCAGGCGTCGGTGGCACGTCCTCCACCTCCGGCACGTTCTCGCCCGGCTCTCTGATTCGCGGCCTCTGCGCGCTGCACGCTTACCCCATGACCTGCCTCAGTCATGGCCATTCCCCGCCCGAGGTCATCGAGGCCAACCAACCCGGCATGTGATTGTGCGGCCGGGAGTTGAAAATGCACGTCATGCAGAAGCCGCGTGGACTCGATTTTTTGAGACGTCCTCGTGGAGCTGAAGATTGGCATAGCATGGGAATGCCACGGTGGATATAAACGGGGGGGAACAGACAAAAGTCTCGATGTGGTCATTGGGAAGTCAATGTTGGCGATAGACAGGGAATGCTGGCAATAAGAAACGAGAACTTGAAAACTATTGTTGTTCAGCTATTACGATGTCTCGAGTAATGAAATACTTCAAGCTTATCTGCTCCTATCTATTGCATAATTGCTCACCTAGAGCTGCAATGGGTCTTTATAGCATGCTATCTCTGTCTATTTTCGCATCTGGATCCGGAAATCATCGTCACGGCAGCCACAAAAGCTTAAGCGAGAGTTCTGAGCACATATCATTGATCCTCTGCGATACTCCAGGACATCCTTGCCAGCTTTGAAGAGCACTGTCAATTGATCCAGAAGATACAAGCAGCAGTGGGTACTTGGTTAGCGAAGCGGTGCCGAGAGCCGACCGGCCGCGATCGCTCAGATCCGACTTAAAAGGCGTCATTCCCGGACACCAGAAACAAGAAAAGCCTCGACAACAACAACAGCAGCATGGCCGAGAAGCCGTCGTACTACTGGGAGCAGCTCCCCGAAGAGCGCGAGCAGATCTGGGCGCTGCTGCAGAGCTACAGCCACATTCCCTCTGACCAGGTGGAGGGACATCTGCGGGCAGTGGTGAGTATTCCGGTCAGCGATGCATTGCCCGTGCTCATTGTTTCCAGCGCGACAAGGCCTGGGCGGTCTTTCCCTACCCCTGCATCGGCTGGTGGCGCTTCCTCGACCTCTACTTTACGCGCCTGCCCGTCTACCCCGAGGTCGTGGCGCGCCTGCGCGCGGGCGACCGGCTGCTCGACGCCGGCTGCTGCATGGGCGTGGCGCTGCGCCAGCTGGCCGCGGACGGCGCGCCGTCGACGCAGCTCGTGGGCGCCGACCTGCGGCCCGCGTTCCTCGAGCTGGGCTACGACCTGTTTGGCGACCGGGCCACCTTTGCCGGCCGCTTCGTGGCCGGCGACATGCTGAGCGCCGGACCGGACGCCGGATCGGACGCCGGACCGGATGAGTCGGCACTCGCCAGCCTCGACGGCACCGTAGACATCATCCACGCCGCCAGCTTGTTCCACCTCTTTGGCTGGGACACCCAGGTGCGCCTGGGCGTGCGCCTCGCCCGGTTCTTCCGGCCCGACACCGCTCCTCTCCTGTTTGGCCGCCAGGTCGGCGCCGAGCACCCGCTGGACCACACGGCGGCCGACGTGCGCGCCGCCAGCAAGTTCCACCACAACCCGGCGACGCTGCAGCAGCTGTGGGACGAGATCGGCCGCCAGACGGGCACGCGCTGGCAGGTAGAGGCCAGCCTGGCGCCCGACAGCCGGCCGCACGCCGAGAGCGGCCTGGGACAGTCGGTGCTCATCACGTTTGTCGTCACCAAGGCGGCCGGTGAACCGAGAGAGCCGCGTCTCAGTTGACGATCGCGGGTGATCAGGACCCCATTTGAAACCGGAATGTGGCGCTTTGAGGCCACGTGCCAGTGAGACCGTTGTATATATTTAATTGCTCTTGCAGAAAATATCTCGCAGAAAAACATTGTGGTGTGGCTGGCTGGTCGCCATCTTTCTCAGGACAGCTTTTCTGGCTCTTGGTTTGGCCGCTGCCATGGATGTGACCCCCTATTCCCCCGTCTTGCCTCTCTTGCCTCTGCCGCTGGTCTGCCTCCCGACGGAGAACAGCATCCCCCCATGGGTGCGCGCAGACTGCCAGACCATCGCCGGCAGCGAGTTCTGCGCATGGATGCACCCGTCGTGGAGCATGGCCGTCGTCACCTCGGCCAGCCGGCTCGGCAAGATGGCCTCCAAGCTCGCCCACCGCGCAGCGAGCCAAGAGTGGCCTCCGGCCGACCGGCAACCCTGGCCCTGGCACGAGGCGGCCGTCCCCGGCAAGGGCATTGGCCTCGTGGCCGCCCGGCCCATCCGCGCGGGCGAGCGCGTCATGGGGCGCACGCCGTCCCTCATGGTCGACGGCCAGGTCATCGACGGGCTGGACATGGCGGCCATCGCAGCGCTGCTGGCCAGCGCCGTCGACAGTCTTCCGCCCGACCACCGCGCGCAGTTCTTCAACCTCTCGCACCATCACGACCAGGCTGACCAGCTCTCCGAGGTGTATGCCATCTTTGCCACCAATGCCTTTCGCACGAGCATCGACGACGGCGAGCCGGACCTGCACTCTGTCTTTCGCGATGGTATCTCTCTCCCTCTCTCCCTCTCTCTCTCAGAGCTGACATTCAAGTCTCTCGGCTGAACCACGCCTGCCAGGCAAACTGCGCCTACTACTTTGACCCGGTGACGCTGACGCACAACGTCCACGCCGTCGTGGACATCCTGCCGGGCGAAGAGCTGACGATCAGCTACGTAGAGTGAGTCTGTTTTTTCACTCTCCGAGCCGCCTTTGCTGAGAACAGCCCCGTCCACTCGCGGGACGAGCGTCGAGACCTTCTCCGCCGCTCCTGGGGCTTCTCGTGCACCTGCGACCGCTGCTCGGCCGCGCCGCACCTCGTCGCCGAGTCCGACAGCCGCATACGGTCCATCCAGGCGCTCTGGCACGCGCTCGACAGCTACACGACCACCGTGGAGGACAACGAGCAGGCAGAACAGAAAAAGACAATGGAGGACCACGTCGGCCCCGCGTCGGCCGAGCTGCTCGTCCTCCTCTACGAGCTCGAGGGCCTGCGCGGTCGCCTGCACGAGGCCTACTACCGCCTCGCCCTCGAGTGGAACGGCGTCGGCGACGGCCTGCGCGCCATCCAGGCCGCCCGCCGCTGCCTCGCCAGCGCGCTGGTCCTGCGGGGGGCGCACGCCGAGCACGCGCCGTTTGTGCGCAACATGCGCGCCCTCGTGGCCGATCCGGCTGCGCACTGGAGCTGGCGGTTCCGCCAGCGTCGCCGATGACGCGAGGCGCTCGCTGGGGTCGAGGGGAGACCGTTCGCCTGACCAGGGGAGATGGGCCAACACGAGAAATGAGTAACAGCCCAACCAGGAAAACAGGGAACGGGTGGAAAGGTTGTACAGCAGGGATGACGAAAGAAAAAAGATGCACGCAAGTGCAACAGGCCTTCTGCCCTGTCGGCCTGGCTGACGCAGATAGATTGGCCGTCTCGGCTTGCCATCTGGACTCTGCTCGATGCCGTTTCCAGGACCACCCGCCGCAGGTACCCTTGCGAGACGGCATGCCATGGCACGAGCATTCTCTTTTCCTCTGCCGTTTGTCTCTGGCGGATCTTGCTCGGTTGCACGCCAAACACGCCGTAGCACGGGAACCTAAAATGAAAAGGTTGTCTGCGGGTGGGCTGCCTTGCTGATTCGGCAGGATTTGCTCGTTTTGGATTACTCCTTTTGGACTACTCGTTTTGGATGGTGACCCCCTTGCTTGCTGCTTGTCCGCAGGGGCAAATGATGAGCATGCAAGGCGGGGGGGGGTGCAGGGTAGTCAGTCTGTTGTACAGGAATTCCTGAGGCAGACCTTCTCGGGTAGAGGCAGAGCATGCAGCACTTTGATTTGCGGCAGTCTCGTGTTTGTGTCCGGCTGCACGTCCAACAGCAAGAAGGAGGAAAGCAGGTTCCTGTGCTCTGGCTCTTCTTACTCTTCTGTCATATAAAAGCACCTCTCACATCGCAACAACAACTCACATTTCATCACCTCAACCTCGTCTCTCCTTCTAGTCTCTCGTTTATCGCATTCACTCCCAATCCCCTCGTTTGTCTCCATCCAGATCGCAATTGTCACCAGAATCTCAGCAGCTTCACCTTCGTCCACTACAACCACCCATCTGCAACCATGAAGTCGCTCGCTACTTGCCTTCTCGTCCTCGGCTTCGTGGCCGCGTCCTGCTGCCAGGACGTTGATACTTCGTACGTCTTCATCATCTGTTTCGACCAAATGGCTCTCTACTAACACAGCTGTTCACCAGCTCCACTACCAAGATCAAGGTCACCATTCACACGACGTCCACGTCTTACTTCACGGCCCTGGCCACGTCCTCGACGCTCCCGGTCAGCGTCTCGGCGCCGTCATCTCCGTCGCCGTCGTCGTCTTTCACGGCCTCGTCGGCCAGCGTGTCGCAAAACGTCTCCACCTCTGCGCCCACCGACTTGACCTCTGGAAACACCAAGATCCTCTCCACGGCTCCCACGCCCTACTCCACTTCGGTCCCGGCCACCGTCACCGTCACTGTGCATGCCAGCGGCTGCGCCCCCTCCAAGCAGACCTGGCCTCCCGTTTACAACTCTACTACAGGCGCCACCGACGGCTTCAGCACCGCCCTCACCACGACCGTTCCGACCAGCACCGGCATCGGCATCGGTGGCTATGGCACAGGCCTGCCCACCACCACCACTTCAGCCACCAGCGGCGTCGTTACCAGCGGCGCCGACAAGTCGCGCGGTGGCGTGGAATCGCTGCTGCTGGCAGGCGTCCTCGGCCTGGTCGCGTGGCTCTGAGGTGAGCTGGACGAACTGGAATGTTGAGTCGAGTGCGAGGACAAGGGAAGGCAAAAAAGGAAAAAAGAAAACAAAGAAAACAAAGCACCACATCAAGGACTTGCTCGGATTACGTTGATTTTTCTTTCCCTCACTGGGCCCCTTAGCCTAATAATAATTCATACACTGCGTTGATGTGTCGTGTAAATCGTATCTCGCCTCGTGGATGTCTGCTATGTGTGCAATGCTCAACAGCTGTTCTGGTGCTGCAAGCATGCAGAGGCTTCCTCCAGCCTTGATCATGTGCTCATCTTATGAACGTGACTCTCAAAGGCAGTGCCTCTCGGCTCGATTCTGGCTGGGCTGTTCTTGGAATTCCTTGCTTGCCACCAGCAGCCATCACATGTCCATGATGAGCTGCGGTGCCACCTTTTGCAGCACATCCACCTGTCCAGTCAGCCACGAAATTCGAGCGAAGCGAGGAAAAGAAACACTCACGTCGAGGAAGCCGCCGTCCCGCCGCTCGGCCACCGCCCGCGCCACTGCCTCGCGCACAAACGTCTCAATGTACTTTCCCACGGCCGCGTTGGCGTCCTGCGTGATGCGCGTGTTGGGCTTGTGGAACGCGTGGTGCAGCAAGCGCGTCAGCAGCTCGGGCGCCAACGACGGTGCTGCCGGCTCGCTATCGTCGTCGTCGCTGCTGTTGTTGTCGTCGTCTCCCTCGTCATCCTCAACCCTCCGCCTCCGTCGTGGCGCCGGCACCTGCTCCGCCTCCTCCCTTTCCTCTTCCTCTTCCGCCTCCTTCTCCCGGGCATCGTCCATCTCCACTTCGTCCGCCTCTTGCGCCACCCGCCTTCCAGCTTGGGGCCGCGGTGGCTTGAACGCAGCCGGGCCGCCCCGTGGGCGTGCTCCACTGCCCGCCGTCCGGAACGAGGGCAGCTTGCTGTTGCCGCTGCCGCTGCCGCTATCTGCTGCCGCACGCCCACCGCGGGTCGAGGCGCCCGGTCGCGCAGCCGCTATCTCTGGTGGCATGATCGTATGTGGGGAGAGGGGGTCGCTTTCGTCGTTGGGTAAGGCGTCGTTTAGCAAGCGGCACGGATCGATCGGTCGCGTGCGGTCTGCAGTGGATACATTAGAGGCGTGCTCCGTGCAGGACAAAGATTCTGGGGTATCTTACCAGGATCATGCAAGCTCGGAGAAAAAGGTGTGTTGCAGTGCGTCACAACAACGTGATCATGCTCGTCAATGTGGCGAGACGCGACTGTGGATAAGGTTAAATGCGATATCACGTGCCAAATCCAATCTAAAGATACTGGGGAAAAATCTCAAATCTTGCTTTCACTTTCTTCAGCAACGTAAAAATCTATCAATTCTCAGGGATGAAGGCGACGCCACTAGAAAATATCGAGGGAACACATCGGGAAAACTGTCTTGAGATTGCTAATAAATTACAACGACGCAGAGGCCATGGGAGAGAGCCAGCCTGGTGTCGCAAACCATCCAGTCGGCATCACCGTACTCGCAGCGCCCCCAAGCTCCTTGGCGCAAAACCGCTTCCCGCCGCCTAACAATTCCATCCTATTCCGTTCTATCAACGAGCATCGTTCGCCCCTGTATCCTCCTCTGGCCAGGTCCACATTATCCATGTCCGGCCAGTTTTCGTCTCTCGCGATGTCCGACAGTCATCGCAGAAGCCACTGTTCCTTTTGTACATTGAGATTCGGGAAGGCGGGCTAGTTTATTTGAAGGCCTTGCCGAACAGGATGACCTGGAGCTGGTCGTAGATCGACAGCACACCAGCACCAGCGACACCACGCAGGATGTTGGCGCCAGCACCCTTGAAGAGCGACTTGACACCCTCCTTGGCCACGATCTGGTTGAAGGCATCCAGGGAGCTCTTGTACTTGACGGCCTCGCCCGAGGTCATCATCATCCGACGACGGACAGTGTCAAGCGGGTACGAGCAGATACCGGCACCAGTGGTGACGCACCAACCCAGGAGGAAGGAAGCCAGGAAGTTGTTCTGCAGGTTGCCGACCAGGACAACAGGCTTGATCGAGTCGTACAGACCGAAGTACAGACCACGGTAGACAATGATACCAGCGACAGAGGGACCGAAACCGCGGTACAGACCAGCAATACCGTCAGAGGCCAGGGTCTTCCGGTAGACGTCCACCAGGCCGTTGAACTGGCGCTCGCCGCCCTTCTTGGCCGACTTGGCGTCGTTGGCCAGACGGGTACGGGCGTAGTCCAGGGAGTAGACGAACAACAGCGACGTGGCACCAGCAGCACCACCAGACGCCAGGTTGCCCACCATCCACATCCAATAGCCATCGCGGTCCTTCTTGTAGCCGAACAGCTTCTTGAACTTGTCGCGGAAAGCGAAGTTCAGGGCCTGTGTGGGGAAGTACCGGATGACGTTGGCAGTGTTGCCACGCCACAGGGACATAACACCCTCATCGGCGGTGGTACGGCGGAAGCAGTCCACAATACCATCGTAGCGGCGCTCCAGACGGCCGGCCTTGATCATCTCATCCTAAGGGAGGAGTTAGCAAGCTGCATCGGTGCTGCCGGTGACCGCAGCGTGACCCCAACCGCCCCGATGGCCTCCGGTGGCGTTCTCCAGCACGAGACGCGCCCCGGGGCAACCGAAGTCACGTGGGAAGTTGAGCTGCTACAATGCAACGTACCTGGTTCTGGACCAGAAGCTTGATGCGCTCAATGGGAGCAGCAGCGGTCTTCGAGACGGCGGCAGAGACACCACCCACTGTGCCGGAGAGTTAGCAGGCTGTACTTCACGTCGCTTATCGCGATCGGCCGCGCCGGATATCAAGCCGACACGTTAATAGCACTGGAGGCACTGGAGCTATACATACTCAAGAAGTCGACGAGGAAGGGCTATAAAAAAACGCGTTAGCAACCATTTGATCCCAATTGGCACTGTTTTCATGGCAAATGTGTTGTTGACGATAGGGTTGGGGAAACGCGGGAGAGGGCAATGCAGCGGGACACCCGAAAGCGGAGGAAACCCGGGACTATGTTTGACCCATGGCTAACCGGCATCTCGGGTTTTGAGTGTATGGGAGGGGGAAAACGCGGCCAATTGAAATGATGCCAGAAAAAGGGCAAAATTGTCAATTGGCTTCAGCGTTGTGCATATGAAGATTTGGCTTGCGATCGAGCAGAGCCAGAATGCTTGGTGGATGGTCGCGGACAGGTTGAGGGAATTCTCAAGATCGGGAATATGTGAAAGTCGGTCAAAATCAGAGATCGGTGCAGCTGGGACTTACGGGCATGCCCCAGATGCGGATATCATCTTTGGAAGCCATTGCGGCGAGTGATCAAAGACTATGCTTTGATACTGAGGGAGTGGAGATGAAGAAGGAAAACGAAAAGAAAGGACGGCGGGCTGATGCGATCCTGATGCGAACGAGAAAAGAAGGCGGATGGGAAAGGAGAAGGAGAAAAAGAGAAGAGAAATCGCGGAAGGGGGAAAAAAAATCCTCGGCTGCGAAATTTATTATAGGGAGGGAAAAAAATGAGAAAAAAAAACTGGAGTGGGCGCTCCAGCGCTCTCCAACCCTCCTCTCAGCGATTCTTTCCGGCCGAGCACGCTAATCTCAGACTGGGTCCCGCTTTTTTGGTTGTCTCTATTTTTTCCTCCTGCAGCGCTTGTGCGGTGGCCCCCCCTCTCCTCCACAGCAACGAAACTGAGATTCTTTCCCATGTGACGGCCTGAGGCAGACCTTGCAGGTGCCGGTTCACTCCGAAAGCAACGCTACCATTGGCCAAGCACGCCTGTTGGCAGCCATGGCAATTGCGAAACTCCCGTTATGAGAGATTTCTTCATAGTGGGCTTTTCGCTCCCCTAAAGCACCGAGTGCGAGGCTGTTGGAATTTTCCCATGCTCGCGTTGCCCTGCAGGTCCAGAGTGCACGTTTTTCAGAGACTCCAAACACGCCCCCCAGGACCAGCTGTGTCCAATGTCACAGTCGACAGCTGTGCCCTGTCCAATCGAGGGAAGGAAATCGTTTGCGTATGCCCGTTCACACCGTAGTCTTGGGGCCAGGTTCTCGGATAAGCGGACGCTCCGGGCACCCTATCAAGAAAAGAGCCTCAGAAAAATGAAATTTGCCGCCCGAACGGGTCTCCAGCTGGAGCCGACAACACCGGAGGCACTCGGCACTTGTCGCGGTTTCCACAGACACGCCTACCTCGCTATCGTCAATACCCTCGTCACTTCGTATATATTTATACACAAGTCTACATAACGTGCTGCACAAATATATCCCATACTCAGTGCGACATACTTTTGTTCATGTGACACAAACCAGGTCATCCACATTTTCCAAGAATACGAGTATGCAGTTGACAGGCACCATGCACCAGATCTTCCAGCGGCAGATCCACAACTAGCAGAGGACGTGATGCGAATTGCTTTTTTTAATTGGATCTAATCCGTGTCCCAGAGTCGATTCTCGGTTCTTTTGTACATACAAGGGCCCGTCAAGGGTGTATGTCCCCAGCCCCGGAAAAACGAAGCCACTCCCGTAGTTTTTGCCATACTTTTGTTCCCGTGCCCGAAAACCCTTATCACAACTCCATCAAGCGATCAAGCACATCATGTCAAGATTGCGCCCCGGCCTGAAAAGGGCGGGGTCTTGTCTGGTATCATTCTCGTGGTGGTGGTAGCATGGTGGGAGATTTAGTCGTCGGTGGCCGTGACGGCGCGGGCTGTTTCTGTCAGCTGCTGTCTTCTCACTATCGTGTTGTTTCTCTCATCACATACTGTAGATCTTCATCTTGCTGTGGCCCACGACCTGCTTGATCTGGCCCTTCTCCTCCAGATCCTTCAGGCAAGTCCGTGCCAGCGAGCCGTTGATCTTAAGTCTGTCGACGAGTGTGGCGACAGTGACGAGGCGGTAGGACTGCACATCCTTGTACAGCTTCTCCGACGTGGACTTGTCAAGGAGAACAGCGTGCTGGGCCTTGTCCTTGACTAGAGACAGAAACTGTTAGCCAAGCCGTTTCTCGAGTCTCTGCGCCCAGCTCTTCCTGCGGTTCATCTCCTGTTCGCTGTCGCGGATCATGTTCGCAGCAATGCCCCGAACAAAATCCAGAGCGCGCAGCATCCCAAGCATCCCAGGTCCGCGATCGCGACGAACGAGAGAATTCATCGCATGCCGCCTCTCGTGGTGCCACCGCTCACCCCATCATCCCTTCAGCACGATATTGCACTTACCCTTGCCCTTGGACCACTTCTTCTTCTGCTTCTTCGCACCGGTGTTTGCGGGCGCCATAGTTGCGGTTGTTTGGTGATGATTCGGTTGAACTTGGAAACGCACAAGAGGGAAAGAGAAAGTAGGGCCCTGGTGCTGGATTGGTGCTTCACAGGATAAAATTCAGAGAGCGGCGGGGCAGGGCAGTATTCTTCTCTGCTAGTCAGCGAGCCCTAACATTGCGGGAGATGATTGGATGAGCAGCCAATAAAAACGGGGCCGTGTCTTGAATTTTTTGCTGTCCCGCTCGCCTGTGGCTTCGCCTGGCCCTAAAGCGCAGAATCGCAGAAAAAAAATATTAGTGACCGTGAAAACTTACCACCGCCGCCGCTTTTGCCCACGACATCAACGCCCTCTCCTCGCGACCAACCCACCACGGACGTTCCGCACGCAAAGACAGACTTTTTGACAGTCCACCTCTTCCCACGTCCACAACCATGTCTGACAGCGGCGAGATCGAAGTCGAGACCATCTCGTACAAGGTCCTCCCGAAGGAGGTCACCGACGAGATCGGCACCGTCAAGCTCTTGTAGGGACACCACGATTCCGTCCTCGGGGCCCTGGATTCTGCAATGCGAATTGGGTCCTTTGTTTTCAATGGGCTGTTTTTGCTGACAGTTGTTGTTTTTTTCCCCTGCTGCAGCAACAAGTGGACCTACGACGATGTCGAGATCCGGGACATCTCCCTCACGTAAGTGATGACCGGCGAGCTGGGATGGCAAGAGGGCGGTGGCAAAGGACGGGGATGAGAGAGAAGAAGGAGGGGGGCGGCAGACGGGGATGAGCATTTGTCAATGGGAAAGGAAGCATACTCGACCTCGATCTAACATGTTCCAGCGACTACATCCAGATCCGCTCTCCCGTCTACCTCCCGCACTCGGCTGGTCGGTATGCCGTCAAGCGGTTCCGCAAGGCTAACTGCCCGATCATTGAGCGGCTCACCAACTCGCTCATGATGCACGGCCGCAACAACGGCAAGAAGCTGATGGCCGTGCGCATCGTGGCCCACGCCTTTGAGATCGTATGTCGTCAACTTGGCTATGCCACACCACATTTGCCGCTGCTAACTCTCTCCCCAGATCCACCTCATGACCGACCAGAACCCCATCCAGATCGCCGTTGACGCCATTGTCAACTGCGGCCCGCGCGAAGACTCGACCCGTATTGGCTCCGCCGGTACCGTCCGGAGACAGGCCGTCGATGTGTCGCCGCTGCGCCGCGTCAACCAAGCCATTGCCCTGCTGACGACGGGTGCCCGCGAGGCGTCGTTCCGGAACGTCAAGTCGATTGCCGAGTGCCTGGCTGAGGAGCTGATCAACGCCGCCAAGGGCAGCAGCAACTCGTACGCCATCAAGAAGAAGGACGAGCTGGAGCGTGTCGCCAAGTCCAACCGGTAAACGGTTGTCTGTATTTTGGTATGCTGGGTATTCGTCCGAGGCGGCGAGGCATCGAGCGAAAAAAAGGAGGGGGAGGGAATCAAAAACAAAACCGAAAAAAAAAGGACAAAACCCTCACTGGCCTGCGCTGGAGAGACGATGCGGGCACGCACAAAACGGTGGGGGGGACGAACTCTTTTCTATGGGGAGGGTTGCGGGGAGGCGAACTTTGTGGACTCTGTCTCTCTTCTTTCTCTTCTGTATGTCTCCAAAAACAACGGAAAGCTGCATTTTTTTTGCGCGTTAGGGCAGGACAATAGGCAGGCTGCCGTGCAAATTTTGAGAACGGCGCTCGTCTAGCAAAGAGAAAAAAAAAGTGTATAAAATGCAGCGCATGGGATAAGGCTGGTGTTTGTTCATAAGTGTGCAATCTCATGAATGTGCGTTCGTTGCTATGTCCAGCCGCAAACGCATGCCGACGTGCGCCATGCCCTCCTCCCACCACTCGCCCATGCTCTCGTCGACGGTGAAGCCGGCCCGCTTCCAGAACTCGGCGGCTTGGGTCTGCGCGTGGATGATGACGAGGCCCTTGAATTGGCACGTCGCATCCGGCTGGTCAAAGTAGTCTGGGTGCGTCCGTATCCAGTCGAGAGCCGTCTGCACCAGCAGCTGGCCGATCCGCTGCCCGCGCGACGCTCGGACGACCGCCAGCCGGCCCAGCTTCACGTATGGCTCGCCGCCGTCGTCGTCGTCGTCGTCGTGTGTGGCGGCAGTGCCAGCAACAGCAGCTGCCGCGGGCTTGCCCTCGCGCACCTCCTGCAGTCCATAGACGCCGTCCACCGTCGCATAGATGCCGCCCGGCACCGGATGCGGCTCTTGTGGGTACGGCACCAGGCGTATGGTGCCCAGGGGCTTCTCTGCACTGCCGGAGCCCTCGACCGTCGGCACCCCGTAGGCCACCCAGTGGCAAGACCGCGGGTCATCGCAGTCTAGCTCAACGTCTAGAGGCACGTGCTGCTCCTCGACGAAGACGGCCTGGCGCACGCGCATGGCATCCAGAAATACCTGCGGCACCGATGCCGGCTGGGCATTGGGCTCCTTGTGGCGGTCATAGCCGTCAATGTTGGGCGGAGCCAGGAAGACGGTCGACGGAGCCATAGGTCTGCAAGAGAGGTGATGATGTGTTGTGTTATGTCCCCTGTTTTAGAACAAGCTGGTGACTCGATCACAGTGTTACGGGTCATCAAGCATCATGTATGTTCAGAGGTTACGTTGATGATGGCGGTGTGGCTATGGCGGGTTCATCTTTAAGGTGTGAGACTAATAAATTTTTTTCTGAAATCTATAGCCTGGATCGAGGTATGTAATATGAACCAGGAGTAAATATTCATAAGTTTAAATCAACAAAAAAAACACATTATTTTACATATTCGAATGCGGCCTTTTCATCCTACTTCTTTTCTTTCGACCTTTACTTGTTCCCACAACAGCGTAATATCGCTCAGCGTATAAGCTTCGTCTGTCAGTCAGACAGTCAAGCGTCCTTTAAGAGCAGCAGTGAAAGATTGTGTTCCGTCCCGACTGGAGCCTATCCCAAGGAATCTGAGGGGGTTAGAAGGATTTGAATGGCAAAGAAGCCATCTAAAGAGTCACAGCCTTCATAGCAAGATGCATATTACCAGTAGAGAAACCAATGAGCCAAAGAAACGTCTTACTCGACATTGAAAGAAGGCGAGGTAAAACACAAACGAAGTCATTACTTTCCCGACAGATGGGAGACGATAGATTGCATTTTGGGCACACATGTGCCCCTTACAGGCCCCTCCGGCCACTTGGCTTCCACTTTAATGCTCATATCTTCCAATATCCAGGCCTCGGATCTTTCACAGGCTAGACCTCAGCTCCTACTCTGGCCTCGTTTTAGCAAGTTCAAACCCACGGCATTCTTCTTGGAAGTAAAGTCTCTAAAATTATCAAATATCTTCATGCATCGATGATCTTTGTTAACAGTTGAACGCCTCTACATAGGAAATCAATCAAGAATCCAAAGCCTTCTCAATCGATAGCGACTGTGCTGGAAAAAACGGAGCAAAAAAGGTAAAAATGGGTATAAGAGGGTATCAAGTGAGTGGCAGAAGAAAATCCCGAGAAATGGGAAACAGAAGACAGCCAGCAGCATAGAGCAAAACAAAACCAAATACATGGAGCAACAAATTAAATGTGCTCACGCGGCTGGACGGGTGTGGCGTGTATGTCGGCCAGGTCATCCTCATCGTCGGTATTTTGGAGGGTCGACTTTACGGGATCCTTGTGCAACACCGCACCCACCGAGGCCGATTGTCCCCGAGGCGTCTCACTGTTGCCGCTGTCGTGCAGCTCCCAGCTGCCGACGCGCTCGTGGCGCGCGCCCGATTTGGAAACCACGACATCCGCGTCGGCCGACTTCTTCTCAGGACCCTTGAAGCCGCCACCAGCGCTGCCCCAGCTGACTGTTGGCGGGCCTCCGACATCTTTTCCTGTCTCGTCGTCAAAGCCAGCCTTTCCATTCACAGAACCAGCTCGGTGTAGGCGCACACCGCCCAAAATGACGGCCGCAATGCCGAGCAAGCCAGTGGCAGCTAGCGTCACAACGGCACCAACCACGCCCGCTACAGCCGGCGAAAGAGAGTTCCGCTGGCTGCTGTTGCCGCTCGTGCCGCTGCTGGAGCCCGAGCTGCCTCGGCCGCTGCCAGAGTTGCCCAGAAGCGCCGTGCAAAACAGGTTGACGCTGTCACAAAGGGAGCACCATTTGCTCACGCTGTTGATGCCAATGCCGCCCATGGCCGACGAAAATGCGTTAAAGGTCATGTTCGTGACGGTCGACTCGGTGGCGAAGAGGCCGTACTGCGTCAAGGGCGTTCCACTATCGGTGTTCGGGCGGTACAAAAAGCGCACGTACATATCGTCGGCGCTTGGGTACGACGAGTTGTCGTTAGAAGTGGAGTACAGCTCGAAAACCATGGCAGCGCCCGGGTCCGGCAAGTCCACGAAATTCGACGAGTTCGGCCCGGAAGACAGGCCGGAAAGGGCGAAGAAGGCAATGAACGGCTCGAATGACCCGAACATCAAGTTGAGCTTGTTGTTGGAGCCGTTCGACGCGATGTTCTGCTTCAGCAGCGAGACGATCTTGGATGCCAGCATGCGGCCGGAAACGGCGCGGATCATGTCGCCATTCTCGAGACCAGAGACGCTGAGGTTGGCGTTCATATCACGCTGCTGCGTGGCGGCCAGGGTACGCAGCACCGAGAGCGTGCTGGCATTGAGAGCGTTGGCCACCTGCGGGTTGTGCTTGTACTGGTAGCTAGCGTAGTCGTAGAGGTCGTAGGCGTAGTAGAAGTTGGTCATGGCCCGCGTGAAAGTACCCTGGAAGACACTAGACCACAGCGTCTGGTAAAAGTTGCGCGTGCTGTTGTAGACGTGCTTGACGGTCTCGTCACTGGAGATGCTGAGGGCGGATTGCTGGTACGAGATGCAAGCAAGGTTGCCCTCGATCCACGGGGAAGTCATATCCAGGACCGACACTGTTTGTACCATCGGATACTGGTAGCCGCTCAGCGGGAATTCGACCACCGTTGTGTTGGCAAGCACAGCAGCATCACGGCCTCCATTGCCATAGGCATAGCTGGTGGTCTGCGGCGGATACAAGCCCTGCAGAAACGCCAAGGCGCTCGTAGCAATGTAGGTGTCGTCAGTGCTGAGAGCCGATACTTGCGTATTGTCGAGGGCATTGAGCTCAGTGTTGTTGATGGGCGCATACGTGGTGACACGGTTCTGGGAGAAGCTGGAATTTGCCTCCAAATAGCGAGCCCGGAAGAGGGAGCCCTGGCTGTACATCTGTTGAGCCCCGAGAGGAGTCAGCTCGGGGTGTGTAGAGCCGCGTAGCGGCGTGCGCTCGCCATATAGCAAAAAGGAAACCGAAGACCACACAGTCTCCGCCTGGGCCGGAGCAGCTGCCGCCAAAAGCAACAGCAAGGAATGAGTAACAAAGCTAGCCATGGTAGCTTGCGAACGTAGTAGAAGAGAAATCAAGTGAGCTCGACAGCTATATCCGCAGTCCAGACAGACACATGAGCACTTGTGTCAACAAGCGAAGCAAAAGGCGAGGAAGGAAGACGAGAGAAGAAAGAACAGGAGAAAGAAAGAAAGCTTGGGGAGTGCAGCTTAGAAGGGGGGGTAGCTCTCTTGGCTTTGCTGTCCGCTTCTGGCCTGTGACTCTAGTCTGCCAGACCCGCATATGAGAGAGGCTGGCACCTTTCCGATGTACTATGCGCTCATTGTTGGTCCCTTTGCTGCTCAATCCTCTTCCTCTGGGAGGGGCGATACCGGACCAAACGAGTAAGCGCCATAATGGTCTTGGCCTGTCCAGGCCGGCTCGGAGAGCAATGGTTTACACCAGAAAATGCCTTGGTGGTATCATCTGCAGGTTGGTGGATGGGCTGGCATTGGCAGCGATGTCATTGTTGGGTGTTCAGACATGCGTGCAGGGAAGTGGAGGCGAAGGGGGGGTAGTTTTCTGATAGCGGGGCTGACTGAGCGATAACGCCAGCAAAGGCGTGCTCTCGTTTGCGCCTTCTCGGCGATGAGGATCAAGGTTTTGGCTAGCGACCCCACTGATAGTGAGCCTATTCAGGATGGACACGGCAAGGAAGCCGCGGGACGTGCTCTTGTGACTCTAGTCGTCCACTCCTTCCTTCCCATCATGCTCCTGCCACTCGGACGGCTGTTAACCCCGCCTTCCCTCCGTGGCTGCCAATCGTGCTTCTTGGCTGAACAAGTTGCCCAGGACAAGAGAGGTCTCATGTGATGTTCTCGGGCCAGTCGATCATGGATGGTGGTATTTCAGGTCTTGGGGTGACATCCTCATCAAAATCTGGAAGAGGTATTGCTGCGCTCATCGCTTGGCCCGATAGGCGCAGCTAGACGGCACTAACACAAATATGTATTTCGGCGCACATAGCACGCGAGGCCATTTGGACCAGTGCGGAAGGCCGAATGACAGACGGTGCGGTGGCTGGGAGCCATAGTTCACACGACGATGAAGTAACAGAAACCAGCCTCTTTGCAGCTTCACAAATCGCGGCCAGACATTCCGAACACAATCGTCGGCCTCGTACCTTCTTTCTTTTGGTCACTTTGTCTATAATATGCCTCAGCACAACCCAAACTCCGGCAGTGAGCCACCTTTCACCTCCTCCTTGGGGCACTCTAGTGCTCGGCCGCTGCCAGCTCCTCCTCGACCTGCTTGCGGACGAGGGCGGCCACGGCCTTCCAGTCGTTGGTAGCCTCGGTGAGCCGCCGCTCCTTGGCCTCGAGGCCAACAAACTCGGCCGGGCGCACCTTGGCGTCAAAGTCAAAGCCAGCCTCGCTCTTCAGCGCCGTGACGACAGCGTCTGCAAACTTGGCCGGGTGGGCTGTCGACAGCGAGATGTGAGGCACACCCGCAGCATCGCGGGCGATGGACCGCTCGGCAGCCGTCACGCCGACAGCCGTGTGCGGGTCGAGCACATAATGGTCAGGTGTGGCTGCGTACGTGCGCTGGATGGTCTCGAGCGTCTGGACATCGCTGACGCGCTCGCTCTCAAAGGTGCGCCGCGCGCTGGCAAGCACGTCCGTGTAGACGGGGCCGAAGCCACCCTTGGTCTTGAGGTCGCGCAGCCACTGCGCCACCTCCTGCCCGGCCTGCTTCTTGTTCCACTGGTCGTCCATGCCGGCGCTCGACGCAAACTCGTACACCAGGTACCACAGCAGGCGCTCAAAGTTACTCGACACCAGAATGTCCATGGCCGGGCTCAGCGTCTCCTTGACGCCGTCCACCGTGCCATCGGCGACCGCGCCTTCTTTGGCCGCCGGCTGCTTCTCATACCGCCCCGTCTTCCAGAACCGGTCCAGGATGTCGTTCTCGTTGGTGGCAATGACCAGCTTGTCGACCGGCAGGCCCATGCGGCTGGCAAAGTAGCCCGCCAGCACGTCGCCAAAGTTGCCCGTCGGTACGGCAAAGCGCACCTTGTCGCCAATCTGGAACGACGGCGACGCCTTGGCCAGGGCAAAGTAGGAGTGGAAGTAGTAGGTGATCTGGGCCAGGATGCGCGCAAAGTTGATCGAATTGACCGCGCCCAGCTTCAGCGCCTTGTTGGTCTCCTCGTCGCCGAACAGCGCCTTGACAATATCCTGGCAGTCGTCAAACGTGCCTGTCACGGCCACGTTGTGCACGTTCTCGTCCAGCACCGTCGTCATCTGGGCCTCCTGGATGGGACTGACGCGCCCCTTGGGGTGCAGGATGAACACGGACACGTCCTTCTTTCCCCGCAGGCCGTAGATAGCAGCACTGCCAGTGTCACCAGATGTGGCGCCGACGACCGTCAGATGGTGGCGGCCTGTCATCTGATTAGCTCGGCATCCTTCCATATGCAAGCACCGAGGATCCAACCTACGCCGGCCAGTCTTGCCCTCGTTCCTCCGGACCAGGAAATATTCGAACAGATTGCCGAGAAACTGAAGAGCAACCTGGTCCCAGCCATTAGCACAGCCCATACCGACGTGAAAACGAGACAATTCATACATCCTTAAAGGCAAAGGTGGGGCCGTGGAACAGTTCGAGAAGGTAGAGGTTGTCCTTGAGGTGGATCAGCGGAGTGACCTCTTCGGTACGAAACGCCGTGTAGCTGCGCTCGATGATGCCCTTGAGGTCGGCTTGTGGTATCTCGGACGGCGAGATGTAGAGGGACATAATGCGGAGGGCGAGCTCGGTAAACGGAAGGTCGCGCCATTCGCGCCAGTCGTTGGCCGTGGGGATCTGTTGGGGGACAAACAGGCCGCCGTCTGAGCCCAGGCCCTGGAGAACAACCTCCTCAAAGGACAGCTACCAAGTCAGCATGAGGTTTTCCGCCAGGACCGTCAGAGCAGGCAAGCACACATCTTCATCCTCACCGCGGGTCGACAGGTACCGCTGCGACTTGGTGTGAGTCTCAGAGGTCTCTGTCGATCCATTGGCCGTGGCCGACGATGTGCCGTTGGAAAGATTCGCCATTGCGATCGTTTAAAAGGCTTTGCCTCTGTTTTGGAGTGCTGCAAGGTCCAATTCGACTTCACATGGCCTAGGAGGCAATGTTTTAAATAATTTTAAAGATTTCTCGCACTAAGGCCAGCCGTTCGCCGAATGTCGGTCTTCGTCCACCGTATGACTCTTCCCAAAATACATCATAATTGGCGGGGTTCAGCGGGCGGTCAGCCGCTTTTCAACTACTCTACGTAAAATTTTGACAGCCAGGCCAGGCCGCACCATGGTTGCCGTCATAGCATTAGTCATAATACAACACACTATCTGCCAGCTGCCAACAGCTGTTACATTAGTGGGACCTTTATATTATCGAGCCAATCAGAACGTTATCAGTGTTCCAAAGCTCTTGGGAGGGCTGGATAAAGCTGTCCTTTTGTCTTATACCAAGGCCCGCACACTTCCCAACACAACCGTGCGATGTGGTAGAGCCCTTCCTTTGAGATCCCAGGTTAAGGCCAGATCGCATTCTAGACGGGATTTTTTTTTTTTTTTCATTCGTTTCATTTATGCTTGTTTGGTTCTACGTTCGGCATACCACTCTCTACTGGTTTTCAGCATCACCGCTTTCCCACGAATTCTCCCATCCCACACATTCAAAATGCCACCCAGGATAGCCTCGCCGCTGTCGCTTGCAATATGTGGGCTCCTCTTTTTCTGCAGCCGTGTGTTCGCCGCCTCTGCCGTCCTGGGCATTGACTTGGGCACGGAGTACATCAAGGCTTCTCTCGTCAAGCCTGGCATCCCCCTCGAGATCGTCCTGACCAAGGACTCCCGACGCAAAGAGACCTCTGCGGTCGCCTTCAAGCCCCCGCAGAATGGCCCCGCACCCGACACTTACCCCGAGCGAGCGTACGGCTCCGATGCCATAGCCCTGGCGGCACGCTTCCCCGGCGATGTCTACCCCAATCTCAAGACCCTCATCGGCCTGCCCGTCGACGGCAGTACCGTTGTGCAGGAGTACGCCAGTCGTCACCCGGCACTAAAGCTCGAGGCCCACAAGATTCGCAAGACCTCCGCCTTCAAGAGCAGCGGTGCTTTCACCGACGAGGAAGAGCCGTGGCTGGTGGAAGAGCTGTTGGCCATGGAGCTGCAGAGCGTGCGTCGCAATGCCGAGGCCCTGGCTGGTTCCGGCACCGTGGTGCGGTCTGTCGTCATTACGGTGCCGCCGTTTTACACGCAGGAGGAGAAGCGCGCCGTCGAGCTGGCCGCTGAACTCGCGGGCCTTCGTGTGCTGTCTCTCATCAGCGACGGGCTTGCCGTCGGCCTTAACTACGCCACGAGCCGCCAGTTCCCCAACATCAACCAGGGGGGCAAGCCCGAGGTGAACGTCGTCTTCGACATGGGTGCCGGCAGTGCCACGGCAACGATCATCAAGTTCCAGAGCCGCACCGTCAAGGATGTGGGCAAGTTCAACAAGACGGTGCAGGAGGTTCAAGTCCTGGGCAGCGGCTGGGACCGCACCCTCGGCGGCGACACGCTGAACGGGCTCATCATTGACGACATGATTGCCCAGTTCGTCGAGAGCCCTGGGGCCAAGGCTGTGTCTGCCACGGTGGACAACGTCAAGACGCACGGCCGGGCCGTCGCCAAGCTGACCAAGGAGGCCGAGCGCATTCGCCACGTCCTCAGCGCCAACACCAACACGGCAGGCAGCTTTGAGGGCCTCTACGACGATGTGGACTTCCGCTACAAGATCAGCCGGGCTGATTTCGAAAAGATGTCCGAATCACACGCGGAGCGCGTTGAGGCGGTCGTGCAGCAGGCTCTCCTTTCAGCTGGTCTCAAGGCCAGTGATCTGGACTCGGTGATTCTCCACGGCGGTGCCTCCCGGACGCCGTTTGTCCAGAAGCAGCTCGAAAAGATCGTCGGCAGCACCGAGAAGCTGCGCACCAATGTCAACTCGGACGAAGCGGCAGTGTTCGGTGCTGGGTTCCGCGCCGCTGAGATCAGCCCGAGCTTCCGCGTCAAGGAAATTCGTGTTGCAGAAGCCGCCTCGTATGGTGCAGGCATGAAGTGGACGAACCAGAAGACGCAGAAGGTGCAGAAGCAGAAGCTTTGGACGCCAACGTCGCATCTCGGCGCGGCACCGAAGGAGGTCGTTTTTCTGAACAAGGAGGACTTTGCAGTTGATTTCTTCCAGCTGATTCCATCTGTCGATGGCCAGGACATCGAGGTGCCAACCAAGCTGCTCACTACCACAAACCTGACCGCGACGATTGCCAAGCTTGGCGAGCAATACGGGTGCGAGCCGTCGGATATTCACTTCAAGGTGGGCCTGCGGTTGAGCAGCGAGAATGGCGAAGTGGAGGTGGTCAAGGCCTACGTCGAATGTGAGACGGAGGATCCCGGGAAAGAGAGCATCATAGATGGCGTGAAGAACATCTTTGGCTTTGGAAAGAAGGATCAGCAGCCCCTGGGAGACGGAGAGGCCAAGCCTGCCTTTTCCGAGTCTGCCTCTCAAGAGACCACCTCAACGACCAGCACCTCCACGAGCACATCTTCGACTTCATCGTCGTCGTCGTCGTCGTCCTCAGCCTCGTCCTCGGATGCTGCCGACGCCAAGTCCGCCCCCAAGAAGGTCGCCGTCTCCATCCCCGTCAAGTACGAAGTGGAAAAGACTGGCATCCCGCAACTGTCAAAGGTCGATACTCAGAAACTGAAGGACCGTCTCAAGGCGTTCGAGTCCTCCGACCGTGCGCGGTTCAAGAGGGAGGAGACATTCAACAACCTCGAGGGATTCACATACCAAGTTCGCAGCCTGCTCGAAAACGAGGACTTCATTGCGGTGTCCACCGAAGCAGAGCGTGCCAAGCTGGAGAAGCTGAGCCAGGAAACCAGCGAGTGGCTGTACGGCGATGGTGCCGACGCCCCGCTTAGCGAGCTGGAGAAGAAGCACAATGAGCTCAAGAGCATTGCCAACCCCATCGAGGCCCGGATCACGGAGAACGAGAAGCGGCCAAAGCTTATTTCTCAGCTCAAGGAGTCGCTGGAACAGACGAGAGAGTTCGTCAAGAACATTCGGGAGCGCATTGCCGAGTATGACGAATTCCACGCCTCCAAGTCGGCATCGTCCGAATCTGCCACCGGCTCTGCATCGTCTGCTTCCGAGTCGATGACAGCTGCGCCGTCGGCCGAGGGCGACTTTGCTGGTCTGGAAGACGATGACACGACTACGACGACAGCCAGCACGGAAGACCTAGTGGACAATGGCCCTGTGCCTCCAATGTACTCATTTGAGGATCTCAAGGAGTCGGAGGATCTCTTTGTGTCGATCTCCGCCTGGCTTTCCGAGAAGGAGGCTGCACAGGCGAAGCTCGGCCCCAAGGATGACGCTGCAGTCACTGTCAAGGAGCTGGAGGACAAGCGCGCCCAGCTGGACAAGGCCGGCATCGACCTGGCCATGAAGGCCGTGCGCAAGTACGAGGACAAGCAGAAGAGGTCAAAGGCGCCCAAGAGCAAGACGACCAAGTCGAAGAAGGCCAAGTCCGCCAAGACGTCATCGTCGTCGTCTTCGGCTGCGACGAGCCAGACGACCTCGAAGGCGTCGGCTGGCAAGAAAAAGGATACCACGATCAAACACGAGGAGCTATAATTTTTCCCCCAATGACGAAAACACTGGAGGCGAGACGCATGGATGGATAGCAAACCGGCGTTGTCAAGTGATTTTTTTCTGTTTAGTTGATATGCCATTAGAAGCAATGCATGGAGTTTCGGAAGACTCTTTGAGGTGAAGATGCCAACATTGGGGAGGTCGTGACACCTGAACTCGCACATCCTGCTTTACTGTCATCTTAGCAAGTCACCTCGTTTGAAAACGCGGTGTCTCATGAAACTAAAAAGGGGCAGCAGTCGGAGACGCGGGAGAGAATTTTCTATAATAGATGGGACCTGCTCAACCACGTCTGTCCACCATCAACTCCAGATCTATCCGTTTCATCCTCTTGCGTTGGCCCGTCATGTGCATCTTTGTCATGGTGTCACATGGAACAAAATCCGCCGAGACTCGTCCTGTTCGACGTTGTACCCTTTGGATTAAATTTTTAAGGAAACGCGTGTGAGACACTAAAAACCTGCCTTCCCGCCCTGCATCGGGAATGTTCTGCAGCTTTATCCCTTGCAGGGTCTCGTATATAGAAACAAGACCACGGCCGCATTGGAATGGACAGGTCCACAGTTTCAACGGCCTTTTTGGTGTATCACGCCCTTGAGATTGCACTGTCTTAACTTCGTCCCGTGTTTTAACTGCAAAACCCAACATCAAATAGAAGAGACGCGACATTGTAAGATGCAAAGGTAGACTGGACTTTCCGTCGGCTCGCGTGCCTAAAAGGATATGAAGGTTTGATTCGTGAAGAAGTTGATCTGGTTTATGAAGTATTTCAAGGAATTTTGTCATTCCAACACGAGCATCAATAAATTTCAAGGATATGAAAATAGGGAATGAAAACCAAGATAATTTTGCTCCTGTCTCGCTTTGAGACCTGTCAAGTTTCCAGGTTCAGTATTCACTGATTGACGGATCTGCATCCGTCATTTCTCTCCTGTTATTCTCACGCTTTTACTTTCGACCCGCCGTTGTTGGGTGCACAGCAGCAACAAACAGACAGATGGCCAGGGCACAGGCCAAATCCCAGGAAGGAGCTACACATGTCTGCTCCTTCCCTTTCCATCGCGAGGAACACCGCCGAATGCCGGTGAATTATGGCTTGGCGGTGCCAGCAAGCAAATGTTTCTGTCGTGCGGTGACACTTGCTTTCGTTGCTGATCATGACGCAAAATAAAAGAATCCCCAAGAGCGTTGAGCCCAGTCTTGTTCAGCATCACTTCACCCTCTTTTGATCAAGGGCTCTAGTTTGCTGCTTCTACCTTTCCAAGTCTTGCCTTTCATTCTGTCCTATACTTTGATACTACTCTCTTTATTTGCACTTCATTTGAGAATAAGCGACAATGGTGATCAAAACTATCTTTCAGGCTCTGACCGTCACGCTGCTGTCTGATGTGGTGTTAGCCACGCCGGCTCCTTTTGGTCCGCCTTTGAACCCAGCTACGAGGAAGAGCTTTGGCAGCCGCCATGACGGCAGAAGCAGCTTCCATGGTGCCAGGAACTCTCAGGGCGGTTCGTTTTCGATTGACCTCGTCCGCAATGAAGCCTTCCAGCACAACGGCCCTGCGGAGTACGCATGGGCATGCATGAAATACGGCAAGACGTTCCCAGGCCACGTGCAAAAGACTTCCAAGGGTCCCGTCAGCGCTGTCAACCAGACCAACGACCGAGAGTACCTGAGCCCAGTGTACATTGGAACGCCGTGCCAGCTCACGTGGCTGGACCTCGACACGGGCTCTGGCGACCTGTGAGTCGTGCGTCTTGACCAAGAGACGTCCTAGACATGCTGACGCGTGCAGATGGCTCTTCAGCTCGGACACGCCGTCGTTCTACCTGGCCGGCCAGAACATCTACAACATTAAATACTCGAGCACGGCAGTCAACGTGCCGAACAGCAGCTGGTCGATCTCGTACGGCGATGGCAGCTACGCGGGCGGCGCCGTGTACCGGGACACGGTGCGGCTGGGCAACATTACGATCCGCAACGCAACGGTCGAGTCGGCGACGGCGGTGTCGCGCAGCCTGACGACGGACCGGGTCATGTCGGGCATCATGGGGCTGGCGCTCAACCACTCGAGCACGACGTACCCGTCGCAGCCGACGGTGCTGGACGCGCTGTCGCCGCTCATGGACGCCAACGTCTTTGCCGTCGACCTCAGGTACCAGGACACGGGCGCGTACCACTTTGGCTACGTCAACGAGAGCGCCTACACGGGCGACGTGACCTGGCGCCCCGTGCTCCGCAGCTCGTCCTTTTGGGAGATCCACCTGCAGGGCATCCACATCGCCGGCGACAACGTCTGGCGCTACCACGAGTGGCCCATGGTCGTCGACACGGGCACGACGCTGATGCTGCTGCCCAGCGACCTCACGCAGCGCTACTGGTCCTTTGTGCCCGGCGCCTACCTCAGCGACGCCTACTTTGGCTGGGTGTACCCCTGCAACGAGACCCTGCCCGACTTCAACCTGGGCTTCCTCGACGACGGCTGGAACGCCACGATCCCGGGCCACTATCTCAACTTTCAAAACATCACCGAGACCGACTGCTACGGCGGCATCCAGGACAGCATGAACGACTTTGGCATTCTGGGGGACGCGTTCCTCAAGGCGTTCTATGTCATCTTTGACATCGCCGAGACGCGCGTCGGCCTGGCCACGAAGAGGCTGACGGCGTAGATGCAAAGGAAAGTTTTGCCGAGAAAAGAACAGGCTCGACCCCCGGAAACCAAGCGACCCAAAGCTTATCTGTCTGGCTCCGCTCTCTCTCTGTGCATTCACCTGACTTTTTTTTTTTTTTTTTTCTTGGTCACCGACAAGGGGAAGGGTCAGTTTGATGGCCATGTGCGAACTCTTTTAACCGGGCCGTGCCATGCAGCACAGGGTTCCGTCAACATATACACCCTGTCTACGGAGTACTTTGTCTTGCGCTTCAATAAGTGGAATCTACAGGGGGAGTGAATCTCTGCAAGCATAAACATGAACAAAACAGCCAATGGGAGAGAAAGGGGCAAGAGATCCATTGTTGCGTCGCTATACGATGAAAGTGAGAGAAACCGATACTCGATATGGCTGCTAAAGGAAAGACAACGATGCAATGCATAATGACTGTACGCTAAAAGGGGGCGTGCGTGCATGTGTATGTGTGATGTGTGAGTGGTATTCCGCCGCATATGCTGAAGGACGCCCCGAGTGACATATGACCCCCCCCTTCCTGCCACGCCTGCTTGGTAGACAACACAGCACGGCTAAAAGCGCGGCTACGCGTACCAACACAAACGGAAACCCATCCGGCGTTTTACCAGCAGAAAACAACAACAACAACAACAGCTATCCCACCGCCGTCAGCGGGCAATGAAGCAGCGCCATGAAAAAAATGCAAGCGTGCCCATTGTTTGTGCGTGCCCCTCACGACCAGAAAAAAAAAAAGATCCCATGCAGATGTGGCGGAAAAGGAAAGGTTGGAAACGAATGGGAAGGGAGTGGGGCGGTATTAAACAGAGTAAGGGTGAATAGTCCTTTGCGCTTGTTCCGGGGCAGTCGTGCTGAATTGCCATCCAGGGTTGGAGACGTTGAGCTCTGGATGAAAAGAGAGACGTGGACATTTCATGACGTAGAATCCAAACAATAGGGGCTTAAAAAAAAGTGAGAGATGAGAAGGGGAAAAGGAGGTCGATAGAAAAGGCGGGTATTTCGTTGCAATTCAATGTGCCTTTTGTAGGTGTCTATCTTCGTCATTCTTTGTTTCCCTGTCTCTCCCCTCGTCGTCGTCGTCGGTCGTATGCGCGCTCAAGAGTCGTGCTCGCCGTCGCCATCTACGAGTCAGGCCAAGTCAGTCGGTGAACGGACGGTGAAATAAACAAAAAGGCTCGCTTATTCACCTTCGCTACCGATTGGCGTCGGCGGCAGCGCCCCAGGCACTGCCTGCTGGCTGGCCCGCGCTGTGCCTGGCCGGCTGCCGCCGTACTTTTGAGCAGCAGCAGCAGCATCTTGGCCGGGCTGCCGTGACCGGTCGGCATCCGCGGGCGCCGCCGCTGTGTCGAAGACGCCGTCAATCGTTGGCCGGGCGTTGCGCGGGCTGCTGGGTCCGGCTGCTGCTGCCGCTCCCGCTCCTGATGCTGACACTGCCCGCCGGCCGGCTCCCCCGTTCTTGAGCATGTTCTCCATCTCGCGGATGCGGGCCTCGAGGGCTTCGAGCTCGCTGGCCTGGGTGTTGATGTTTTGCTTCCTGAAATTGGGTCAGCTTCTTGCTTTTTTCCTTTGTTGCTGTAGCCTCAGCTTACCGTCTGTCCACCTTCTCGTCCAGGTCGGCCACGCTGTTCTCGATGCGGAAGATGTCCATAAGTTCGGCTGAGAAAGAGCGGGCAATTGTTCTGACAAGTTTTAGCATGAACACGATATATGGCCCGCGACGGACGGGGGGGGGGGGGGGGGGGGGGCATTCAGCAGCACGAGAAAGAGAGAAGGGGGGGACATACGACTGGGGCCGGCGGCCGTTGGGCTTCCAGTCGCGGTCGAGCTCCTCGTCGGTCATGGTCATGTTGGGCGGTGAGGCGGCAAATGTGAGAGATGCTGAAGATGTCTTTGCTGAGGGACGCGAGAGAGTGCGTGAATGTTTACGTGTGTAGTGAGGAAAGCCGTCAAGGTGGTCAAGGTTGATCGCCGTTGCAAACGTTGAATAGGACAGTACGGAGTAGGATGCGGTGCCAACAAATACTCGGAGTGGGAGAATCAGGGGAAAGAAGGTGTGTAATTATACGACAATGCCTTTCCGCTGGTCAGGGGGGGCACAGATGGCGCCGACCCACTTGAACGGCCTGTTTTCCCTGCTGCCCCCGCTAAGGCAGGGAAATGGGGCACATGCGAGCACTAGGATTCTCCTCCCAATAGATGCTGTCTCAAATGTTTCGTGTCATTGAGCGGCTCACGAGCCACAAAGCACGCCGAATGAACACTGAGCCTGTTTGTCGAGTACGAGTACTCCGTTCTCGTATGCAGGTTCAATGCTGAAACAGCCAGCCACGGATGACGACCGCAGAAGAGATAGACAATGTCGAGTTGTGTCCTCAGCGCGATCGACGGCAGGAGGAGATCCAATCTGTCGCCTGCCTCGTCGATAATTAGCACAATTTCCCTGCCCCCAGCGCTCTGATCGAACACGGCCATCTGCGTCGGGCACGCATAAAGTACTGGCATGACGCAGGGTTCGTCTCCTTTTCCTCCTTTTGTCCTGTACCCTTCCTGTTGCTAATTCGGGCAGCCATCCTCCTGCTTTCTTACTTGCATCTGATGCACCTCGCATGACCCGTTCTCTATTTCCATACACACCCGTACTCTTGGCGTCTGGCCTCTGAGGCGATCGGCGCCGTCGTCTAATGTCTCTCAAACCGAGAGATCGCCAATAAATGCCAGTCTGTGTTCCCACGGCTGCTGCGACTTCATCGTCCATCGGCTCTTCTTGACTTGTCGCCTAATCCCAACTGGGACCGGTTCTTGACAAATTGCATTCCTCATTTTCCTCGTCTGGCTCTCTTCTCCAGATCTGCAGCCACCTGCAGGCAGCCACCCTTCCTGCTGCCACGTGAGGCTGACTTCTGGACATGCCATGCGCATGAGCAGCTGAGGTCACTCGACGCTGTCACTGAAGGATGGCCACCATCAGTAGGCCCATTCCCACTGGTGGCTTCACCTGACGCCGCCTTGGCCTTGGATCCTTTGCGTCGCTTGACTTGTTACGCGTGTTTTCCTTGCACGTACGAAGTAAGACATCCAGCCTCTTTGCCTTTCATGGCAAAAAAAAAAAAAAAAATCGAAGGATGAAATACCGGCCGTCCGTTGGCTGCATGCGCAGAAGGAGCGTCATCACACGTCCCCTTGTCATCAATCTGTGTTGGCGATATGCATCAATTGGCCCGCCCTGCCTTTGCGAAATGTCTTTAGCTCTGCTGTACAATTTAGTCGCTTGCGAGCCTGGAAGACAGAAATGGCGATGCTCACCAAGCTCATGGACGGAAAGGGAAGTAGCGCAGAATTATGTAACAGCTAGAGATAACTGGAAATTTTTGGCTCCCCCTTCCAGCCGTCTCCTTTCCTCCTCCATCCTAACCGTCACGTGACTTATCAACAGCAAAGCAGATTTTTTCCCGACACGACGAATCAACCAAACCATCACAACAAGAGAGCAAAGCGCGCGCGTCATCGTCCCATTCATCGCAATCATCAACTCTCAATCGTCTCTATCGTGAACGAGTACAAGCTCGCTGACTAGTGCGCAGCGCTGTCAGATCTTTGGTACGCGACATTTTACCCGTATTTTCCGTCTTATTTTTTTTTTGGCCCCGGGTTTTCTACCGTACTTTGTCGATTGTCGCGTTTTTGGCCCTGGTCGCATTGCGAACGGCATTATTCCCATAATACTGCCACACCAAACGCGCCCAACAATCCCACATCTCATGTCCACCATTGTTCATGCCTTTTGTCATCGACCCTCTTTGCTAACCCATCGGCCCAGATCGTGGCGCCCATTCATCTCCTCCAGAGACGCGAAGCTGCGCCCCTCGGCGGTCCCTGGCGAGGCGGATTGCATGGCATGAATACCACTGCCTCTTCCTTCACACCTCTCGAGTCCCTCTTGCTGTTCCAGTCCATCCTCAAATACGGCATCGACGCCGAGGCCTTTGCCCGGATCTCGACCACCCTCCGGAACAATAGCTTTATCAAAGGCGACGACAGCTACAATGCCGACCGTTTGAGCTCCGAGTCGCTTCAGCAGCTCTTCCTGCACCTGCTGCGGGACGAGCTGAAACCAGAGGAACACACCCGGAGCAACGGCGACGATGCCGCACCGGCTGCACCAGCTGCGCCCGCTGCAGCGGCCAGCGCCTCCAGCAGCACTACGGGGAGCCGATCCCCCACCTCGAAGAAGCGCAAGCTGTCGACACCTCCTCTAGCCATTCTCAGCGACGCCTCCGCCCATCCCGAGCAGCTGCCAGCCCTCGTCGAGCGGCTCTACGCCAGGTATCGCGACCAAGTCGTCTCTGCCATCCGCGAAGACGAACGGAGGATCGAGAAGGTGCAAGGGGAGATCCGGTTTCTGGAACGGCACGAAGCCAATCTCCGGGCCAGGGAGAACGAGCAAAGAGCACAGAATGCAAAGGCAGCAGGGACTACACCAGGCGCCGCACCTGCTGTGCCACCTCTTAGTCGACCAGCAGGCACACGACCACCGAATGGCACCCCTGCAGCAGCTGTTCCGACTCCGGCACTCGCCGCAGCTGCAGCAGTAAAACCACCACTGGCAGTAGCGTCGACGCGGCCAGGTCCTACAGCTCCTCCGACTGCGGCTGCTGTTCCGGCGCCCGCTGTCTCGGCACCGTATGCCGTTCCTCCACCTCGTGCCGGGACCGCGCAAACTCGCCCCCACCCTGCCACCCCTCAACCAGCTCCCACAGCTGCTATGAAACCCGAACGCCCTGCTGTGAAGCCCATACTACCGGGCACAGCCTCTCCAGCTCTCTCCTCTAGCTCTGCACAGCCAATCCGAACTCCGGGTGCCGCCGCTGCTGTTGCTGCCGTTCCTGCTGTCGCCATTCCTGCTGCCGCTGCTGCTCCTGCTCCTGCTGCCTCCGCCTCCGCCACTGCCGCTGCCGCTACCCCCACTCCTGCCGCTGCTCCTGCTGCCGGCGCTACACCCGTTGCCGGCACTACACCCGTTGCCGGCGCTGCTCCCGTTGCTAGTACTGTTGCTACTATCGGTGCTGCTGCTACTGATGGCACTACTACCGCTGTCGGTTCTGCTACCGCGCCACATCCTCCCAACACTCCAAGTTTGCCAGCAGTTGGGAAACCCCCAGCAACGGTATTGTCGACAAAACAGCAGAAACAACAAGGACCTGCTGGCCGCCCAATCTCTCCTGCCAAGACCACACAGACTGCCCACCCTCCGCAAGCGGCAGCACAGTCTCACTTGCAACCAAAGCCAGCCCAGTCACCGACTGCTGGCCAAACAGCAAAGCTACTGCCAGTCTCGGCCCAAACCCAAGCGCAACCGGGCACTCCTGCGACTCTGAATCCCCCCGGAGCCCAGATGCCCGTCACCACTCCGCCTACCATCATCCCATCCGTCCCCCAAGCTCAACAGTTGCCGAAGCAGCCACAGCTGCAGCCATACCGGCCACCTCCACCACCACCAGTGGCAGAACCCAAAGCGGAAGTGTCCCAACCAGCTCAACCATCTCCTACCAAGGCTGCCCCTGCTGCCATCTTGCCACAGACAGCGGCTACGCCGAGAGGACAGCGCACCAGCACCCCTACTCCAGTCGGCCCGCAACCTGCTGTTGCCGATGCGCCCACCTCGAACGCACCGGCTGCAGCTGCAGCTGCAGCTCCCTCAAACAGCCTATCCAACCGGCCTCTACTGCCTGACCATGTGGTGCCAACGCCCGGGTCGGCTACGCCAACGCCGACCCAATCTCGTAGGCCGATTCTTCCTCATACGCCGGTCCATGTTTCAGCCGCGAAATTTATTCCCCGCGGCAGTGGTACGCGTTGGAAGCAGAACGAACCTACCCCGTCGACACCTGGCCCGGATGTGGGCGACATGGCCAGCCCGGCGTATGAGCCGCTCAGCCCTGTCTTGACCTCGAGAAGCTCTCATCGCCGCGGCTCGGCGGCAAAAGAAGAGGAAGGCCCTTCTTCTTTGCGAGTGGGCCGTCAGTCGAAGAAGCATCAGCTTTCCAAGCCCATACACAAGCATGAGCCGACCGGCCGGCCGCGTGGGCGGCCACCGCGAGTTCCCAGACTTCCGACGGATCTCGGTAAGGACGATGAAAGCGCCGGCCACCCTAAAATCAAAGACGAGGTGTCGACGCCAAATGCCCTGGACGAGGTCGGCGAGACGACAACTGAAGACGGAGGTACCGTTGACGAATCGCCGTCGGCGCCGTCGGCGCGCAACCTCAAGCGGAAGCGCGACGAGTCTGTCGAGTTTCTGTCTCCCAGCAAGCCGCGGCCGCAGCGACAGGTGCCGCAGGTGCCGCCGAGCCATGTTCTTTGGATGCGTGGGTTCCCCAAGATCAGCGCATCGGCGCTGGACCAGATCAGCAGCCACCGGCATGCCAACATGTTTGCGCACAAGATCCGCGACCGCGATGCGCCCGGTTACGGCAATATTGTGCGGCACCCGGTGGACCTCAAGTCCATCCGGATGGCCATTTCCCAGGGCAACAAAGCCGCTACGGCGGCGGCGGCCTCGCTGCTGGATGCGGAGCAGGCAGCTAGCAGCGTGTGGCTGCCGATCAGCGAGGAGCTGGTGCCGCCGCGTGGCATCATCAACAGCAGCCAGCTGGAGTGCGAGCTAGTGCACATGTTTGCCAATGCGGTCATGTACAACCCAGACTCGCACCGGGGCCCCGGCCCGGCGTTTATGATGGACGAGCCGGCCGAAGACGAGGTGGGCGTGGCGGACGGCGGCAACGGCTCGGGCGCCGCGCGATACCAGGTTGATGAGGATGGCGTGGTCAACGACACGCGCGACATGTACATCGAGGTGGAGAAGCTGCTGAGCGAGATGCGGTCAGCCGAGAAGCAGCGCGGCGTGCCGCCGCCGCCGTCCGATGCCACCGGTCTGGTTCTGCAGGGGCTGAGCAGCAGCGCCGAAGCCGCATCCGAGAACCGCGAGGACGAGACAGATGCAGCCGCTACGGAGGACGAAGAAGAGGAGGATAACGGCAACAACGATGACGACAACGACAATGCCAGCGAGGCCAACGGCCAGAGCACGACTGGCACAATCAAGCGACGGCGGATCACGCGGGGGCAGTAAGCAGACTGACTGACTGACTGGCTTGGTAACAAGATGGTTCCTTGCTGGTTGTGCCTGCTCTGGAGCCATGTTTTTATGCTGTATCTTTTTCTTTCCCCCGTCTCACTAGACAAGCATCTCGGTACAGACAGATAGAATTAATTGCACAGTGAATACGCCCGCTCGCTTGGGTATTCTCGAGCGTGATCCTACACACAGACGTCTCTTTCCTCTCATACACAATTCAGCAGGTACGTTGCGGCCTGGCCGAGAAAGTCGCCGGCCTTGTGGAAGCAGACGCGGTTGCCCTTGGCGTCCTTGACGGCCTCGAGGATGGACGAGTCGTAGGCCTGCCCCGTGTGGCTGTCGCGCGCCGGCACCTTGAGCGAGCCGAGGGTGCGCTGCTCAGACAGCGGCAGCGTCAGCGCGTAGGCCAGAAAGAGGTCGATGGCCTCGAGCGTGGGCGTGGCGTGGGCCGTCTGGTCCTCGAGCATGGTCGCGCTCAGCTTCTGCATGCGGTCGATGGTGTCGGGCCGCACGCCGCGCCGGAGCTTGTCCTGGGCCAGCCGCAGCGGGCGCAGCGGCCGCCCCAGCGGGTGCCGCAGGATCTGCCGCACGTCGTCGGCGCCAAACATGTCGCGCGTCAGCGGGTTGCGCATCACGCCGCTGCCGCCCGCCAGCGCCTCCGCCAGCTCCTCCATGTCCCACACATAATTGTCCGCCGTCACCAGCAGCCGCTCCGCCGGAATCGACGCCACCGGCTCCGCCATCACCATCGTCTCCGCGTTGGCGTACGTCTTGCCCAGCGGCACCAGCAGCGCGTGCGTCACCAGCATCATGGCCGTGTACCCCAGGCCCTCGAGGCTCTGGCCGTCGTCCTCGTCCTTGTTCTTCTTGTTGTTGTTCTTGCTGTTTTCCTTGTCGCTGTCGCTGTCGCCGCCAGACGCGGAACCGTCGCCACGCTCATGGCTATTTGGTAGCATGGCATCCAGCAGCACCTGCCGCCGCTTCAGCCGGTCCTGCACCACGTCCACGGCCCGCTTTCCGGCCGCATCCTCGTCCTGGAGCGCCCACTCCGCCACCTCGGTGAAGTCGTGCACGACCAGCTCGAGGCACTGCTGCCGCGTGCTGCCTCCCCGCTGCGCCGCCAGCAGCTCGCGCACCAGCTGCCGCACCGGCGGCGGCACCGGCGGCATGACCACCGAGCACACGTGGCCGCTCTTGATGTTGCTCGTGTCCTGCAGAATGGTTGCGTTGTCCACGAGCCCCACGCTCTGCAGCACCAGCATCTCCTGCTCCAGAGTCGCCGCCTGCGTCTGCAGGTCGGCAAACGCCGCTGCCAGCTCCTTTTCTAGGTCGGAGCGGTCCGTCTCGGTCCTCGGCGCCGGGCCCACCGTGATAGGCCGCCGGTTCTGCGCTTTTGTGGTCCCCGACACCGACGACGCCGACGAGGACGCCCCAGACGCCAGCCGGCCTAGGGTGGTCGAGAGGCCGCTGCTGCCGGTGCTGCTGCCGGTGCTGCTGCCGCTCTTGTTGCGGGCTACTCCGGCCTCCGGTCGGCCTGCTTGGGCTTTTGTGGTCGTCTTCCGCAGCGAAAATTTAGGCACCGAGAGTGTCGCCGGCTGAGAGCTCGAGCTGGGGCGGGCGGCCTGCACCGTTCGCAGGTACGCCTTGGCTTTGGCGTGCGAAGGATCCCGCTTCAGTATCTCCTCGGCCACGCCAAAGGCCATCTCTGCAAGTGGTCAGCCATCCGGTTCACAACGAGACGAAAGCGAAGAAGAATCTCCTCAAAGGCGATGCGTACGCTTGTCTCCGGCCTCCTGCCATTGGTCTAGGATGAGCTCGAGCACAACCGTGTTCTTGGGATCTTTCTCCCTCTCGAGAAGGTCATACAGCTCCCCAATAAGCGACTGGCCTTTGCTGGTTATTGTTGTCGAGGGCTTTGTCGTCGTCGTCTTTTTTTTGGGAGTGAACATGATGACCCGGATTTGGGTGTCTGGGAAGGAGTGACAGACGTTCTTTCCAAGTTGAGCTTCTTGTGACCTTCTTGCTTGGCAAATTCTCTCTCTCTCTGTCTGTCTCTCGTTTCTAACTAATTCTCTTTTCTTCTTTTCCCAAATCATCTCACCGACCTTCTCTCCATCAGCCATCCGCCTAACCCCATCCGAATTCAGCCTCACCGACGATGCACTAGCATCGCCTCAATGGCTGCGCGCACTGTATGTTGTTTTGTACACAGTAAGCCTCGCAATATCCGCACATGGCTTGGCGTCTTCTCTGAATCGACGAGGCTGACCCGGTCCGCAGAAGGGACCACTGCTCTACTCCCACACCCTACTCCGCAGTCTGCCTGAGTTCTGCACGAGCACGCACCCTAAGAAATAATGGCGACAATGGCGTGGTATCGACGGGGTATGGCTGCCCTCCGTGCGCCTATCTGCGTTGGCCAAGGCTGACCTCGAGAAAGGAGAACAGCCGGCTTGGGTGAATTTCCCCTGCCCGGGCTTGTTTCTCCATGTCGGTGTTGCTTTTCGAATTGCCGTCTCCTCCTACCTGGACTTTCATTCTCAGCCTTTCCCAAACCGCATGTGACCTCTTCTTGCCTGACTCTCTTGTCCATCTCTTCTGTGACTCTATTTTCTTCCTTCATCCGTGTATTACCCATTATTTCCCGTTTCGCATCTTCCAATCAACGCTGCTTTACTTTCCATTTCAACTACATAGACGATTTGACTCTTTTTTTTTTTTTTTTTTTTTTTTGCCTCCATCTGCTACTGCTCGCAGCCTTTGAAGCCCGGTGACTGACCGTTGTCGTCCAACCTGGTCACCGGGAACTACAGCCGCCACTAGCCAAGAACACCAAAACGCCAAATGCCTCGTATCACGATTTCTGCTTCCAGATCTCTACGAGCCGCCTGGCACAAGGAGCTCCTGACTGGCAACCTAGCTCAGAGGCTTCAAGATGGCAGCCTGCTCGAGTTTCCGGCGGCTCTGCTGCAGCTGACCAAGCTCTACCTGGAACGCAAGAAACTGCATGCCAACTCTGAGGCATGCGACGTCCATCTCGATGGACTTGTTCGGGAGCATGTCCAGCGCGAACATGGCAGCCTCGACGTGGCAATTCTAGCCTGCGCGCTCGAGTACTCGCCATTCCGCGCCGTGGCATCGCTGATTTCCATCCGCGGCGACAACTTGCCCAACCCCAGCTTCACACAATACTTGCGCTGTCTCATGATTGCCCACACGATCGCCCCCATGTATGTGACAGAGAATGAAGCCCAGGCCGCCAAGGCGCTGCTGCACATCCGTCTAGGCTACCCAGATCCTCTGTCCATATTTCACAGCATGATCGAGACGTTGGCAGATATCCCGAGCTCGCAGGTGTTGCCATCCTGGTATATCAACCGACTGCTTGTGTTCTGCCGAATTCCCCAGTCTTATGAAATGTACCTGACCATGCTGCAACGACGCTTCCAGCTTGCCACGCTCTACAGCTGCGTTTCCTGGCTTCACGAATACATGCCACCACGCCAGTGCCAGCTGGCTCTGGAGGTTCTGCAGGGCCAGGTGCCACAGCTCAGGCAATGGGCTAGCTGGAAGCCCAACGAAGAGCGTCTGCAGCAATGGGAAGAGTACCAGTTTACGGCCGCGCAGCTCAACAAGCTGGCGCCTCTGTTGCGGCTGGAGGGACCCGACACAACGAACATGGGCAAGCCAGCCTATAAAGAGGCACTTCCGGCCTGTTTAAGGACCGTCAATATCCAGGCAGTCGTGTCCGATAACATGGACGAAGACGAAAGAAATGCAGCCACCAGCGAGCTCATAGAACGTGTCTTGCGACTGCTCTGTGACGCATTGCGCTTGGGGCCTTCAGCAACCAACTTGTTCATTCACATGTGCGTCGAAAGAAGCGCCACCGCCAGCTCAGTCACGTTTGTCGAAAATGTGATCCAAACCTCCAACGATGACTGCTGCCAGGCAGCCTTGGCTCTTGCGGCAACCGAGACGCCTGGCACCGGTGTCATCGCGCGAATGGTGGCGCTCACAGACGCGCTGCCTGTTTTGCATGCATACGAAACGCTTCGGTCCTGCGGCTCCCGTAATATTGCGGAAGATGTGGCCAACACGATGGAAGCTGCACAGAAAGAATATCAAACCCAGATCTATGCCAAAGTGAGCGACAATCTCGCGCACAAGATACATGCATTTGCAAAGGCCATCTCGGAGGTTGGCGCTTGGCTGCACAACGACTTGCCACCGGCTCTGATCGAGAGCATCTGCCGCTTTCCAAAGGATGGCGTGTTCGAGGACATCATGAGTCATCTTCAGTTTTCGCTGATGCCGGCCTCGGAAACGACGATGCGCTCGTACCTATTAGCGACATTGGGCGGCACCGTCGAGGAGGACGGCAGCCTTGCGGCGCTCGAGGCAGCCGTAGATGCTGAGCGAGAGCTATGGTTATCCCATCCCGACGTCGAGCGCAACCGCATCCTGGAAACCATCCGGTGTCTGCCCTATATTCAAGACGTCCAGTTCTTGCGTGCCTGTCGGCAGCGGATCATCGTCGAAGACATTGTGCTGCTCCAGGATCTGCAGCCGCTGCTCGAGCGAGATTCGCATGCGTCGTGTGTCGAAATTCTGCGCATCCTCGGTCGACGGCTCGAGCTGCCCATGCCCGTCGACGATGTGTGGGTGTCTCTGGTGTCGCTTATGCTGCTGCAGCGAGCCGATGCGGGCATATTGTCCTGGGCCTGCGACAACCTGTCAGCGAAAGCGTGGTTCCGCTGGCAGGCGGACGTGCGGGTCGTGTTTTCGGGACGGGACCAGGCAGACCGGGATATGCTGGCCGACAAGCTGGGGCTCACAGCGGAACGGCAGCAGTGGTGGCTGCAGCTGCAGGACCAGTATCTCACGGCTGTCGAGTATCTCGAACGCCTGCAGCGCCGACAGGTGCCAAAGATACAAGAAAGCGACGACGACACGAATAACCGCGGCGGCAGCTCCGGCGGCCTGGCTCCGATGAAATGGCTCTACCTCAAAGAGACCCCCAATGTCGAGGCGCTGCTCCAGGTGGTGGCCGGGCGCTCTTCGGTCGATGTGGACTCTCGCTGGATCATATCCTTCTTTGAGCCGACGCCATCGGTGCTGGAAACGCTTTGCAACTACCTCGCTGCCCACGCGACCTGCAGTGAGCAGGGAAAGTACGGCCTGCGCACGATCCTCGAGCGCTTCTTCACGGCCTCGCTTCCGGACAGCGCCACCTCGGCTTACATGATGGCCTTCCAGCGGTCCCTGGGCTTGACCGAGGCCGACAAGGCAGCGCTCAGCATGCTGTCGGAGCTGATGAGAATCGAGCCGTCGATGAATCCACACGGGCTGGCGGTTATCAAGTCACGGATGCTGCAGCGGTACGACAAGGTGATTGAGCTGGCGCGTGATGTGGAGGCGATTCGCATCCGGCTCAACCGACACAACACGGCGCGGACGGACACGCTGGCATCGCGTCTCGGCATGGTGGGCATGCGGCCGTACATCGACACAGCCATCCCAGAGCATCTCACCGACGCCATCGAGGGTGTGGGTGACAGCGAGTACGAGCTCAGCTTCCCGCTGGCACACCTGCGCGGAACCGATCGCAAGGCACGCGGCATTGGCAGCGACGCCTTCCAGCTGCTGACTGTGCGGGTACGGATAAAGGACTCCAAGTTAAACTACCGCTTCTGCCTGCATCTGGAAGACGCGGCTGCTGGGGGCTCTGATTCGGATGGGGAGAAGACGAAACATAATTATTGGGCGCCGAACCAACTTGGACGGCGACCGGTCAACCGCATCTGCACGACCAACTTCAACCTGTTCACGCATGCGTTGGCGCAGCGGCTGCACCACCACTTCCAAGAGGTGACGGTGGCGACGCTCTCGTCTGTGCACGAGGTGGTCAGCAAGATGATCCAGCAGCCGGCGGCATACTGCATGGGGTGCAGCCGGGCGATGCCCGACAGCCTGTGGAAGCCAACGATCTGCTTCAGGTCGAGCTGCACACTGGAGATGGCCAAGTCGAATTTGCTGGTGCGGGCGTACGGGCTCTTGGTGGACACGGAGGTGCTGGACCTTCTGCTGTCGTTTGTGTATGCTGCGGCCAAGGACACATCGTCGCTGCCGCTGCTGTCGACGGACTGTCCGTTTGACAAGGCGCAGCTGACCAACGTGATCAATTCGTTCCCGGCTCTGCAGCAGGACGACAGCGCGACGCCGTACAGCGTGCTGCAGAAGATCCGGACGTACGATGGCAACAGCGTGCTGTCGCAGGACCGCGAAAAGCTGCTGGCGTGGATGAGCAAGTGGTTCCGCGGCTGTCTGCTGTCGGCACCGCCGGGCAAGCGCCTGCCGATCATGGCGGGGGTGAAGCAGTTTCTGCTGTTCAACGCGACGCCGGAGAGCGAGACGGCATTCAACGAGAGCGTGCGGCGGCGGAGCTTGAGCAACCGGGCGGGTGGCAACAACGGCACGGGCGAGGTTGTGTTCCACGGATCACAGGCGGCGCGGATGTGGAAGGTGCTGACGGAGGGTCTGCGCAACATGTCCAACACCAAGTACATGGCGCACGGGGCGGTCAACGGGCCGGGGATCTACCTGGCGGACGAGCCGTCGACGTCGTACCAGTACAGCGGGGCGCTGACGGAGACGTGGACGCGCAGCGCATACAGGGGCAAGAAGGTGCTGCTGGGATGCGAGCTGCTGGAGCCGCAGCGGACGACGACGCCGGCCGGACGCAAGACGCCGCCGGCGGGGACGCACATTGTGACGGACGAGTCGCGGGTGTTGGTGCGGTACGTGTTTGTGACGCCGCCGACGTACTCGGTGCCTCTGGCGCGGCAGATCAACACGGCGATGCGGTCGACGTTTGCGGCGCTGCGACAGGGGCCGTCGCCGCCGTAGAGTGTGCATCTTTTCAGGGGTTTACAGCGCATCACCGACAGTTTGTATTTAAATGTCCATTTAGCGAGTTTTGTTTACATGAAGAAAATAAGAAAAAATGACAAGTCCCCCCTTCTGCCACGGTCACCCCAGATGGGGATAGATCTCGCAAGGGACGAGGGCCTTGCGGACGGTGGTCTCGCCGCGGCCGTCACCGACGCGGACGAGCCCCGGGGCGACGACGAGGTCGACAGCGTAGGCTTGGCTCTGGGCGCGCTCGCCGGCGAGCAGGAGCAGACAGTCCTGGTAGTCGGGCCCGATGCGGACGGTGGCGCCGGGCGGGGGCACGACGAGCTCGATGCGGGCGCGCTGGACGCCGCACTCGAGGCCGAGCTCGGCGGCCTGCTGGACGATGCCTGGCAGGGCGTCGAGGGCGTCGGCGCGGGTGTTGTGGCCGGTGACGCGGTCCAGCAGACCGGCCAGCGTGCGGGCGACGGCGTGGCAGTGCTGGCGGTGCCAGACGGCGATGCCGGCAGAGGCCGAAGCGGAGGGGGGAGGCGAGAGAGGCGACGAAGATGGGAGATGGTGCGGAGATGGGAGAGAAGGGCGGCGGGGTGGTGGTGGTGGTGGCGGCGACTGTTGTTGCTGCTGCTGCTGTGGTTGTTGTAGCTGCTGCGGCTGCTGCAAAGTCAAGGGTGGATGCTGGTCGGCAGCCGTCTGGCTCGGCTGGGTAATGCGAGCGGCCTTTTCGGGAAAGACGACGGGCAAAAAGGACTGGAAGAGGGCGGAGCGCAGCTTGTTGGCGTTGTCGTCGGAGCGGTAGATGGCCAGCTCGTCAGAGTCGTGGGCTGGTGGGTTAGTGACAATCAAAGTGAAGAGAGAGAAGGGACTTGCTGGCTCCGTAGAGACGACACCAGGCGCGGTGGATGTCGAGCAGACGGGCCTGGCCGTCGCGGCCGAGAAAGCCAAAGCCAAAGGGAACGGCAAAGAAGGCGTCGAGGAGGACGCGCCAGACGAGGCCGCGCAAGAGGTACTGCAGCTCGCGCGGGCCGCGGCGGGCGACAAAGCCGGCGGGGTCGAGGTCGGGGGGGAGGGGGCGGTCGACGCCGGTGGCGGCGGCGTAGAGGTTGTTGGGGACGGTGAGGTTCTTGATGCGCTGGCGCAGGTCGAGCAGGCGGAGGCGCAGGGCCTGGTCGGTGGCCGGGCGGAAGTCGTCGGTCTGGGACAGGAGAGAGGCGGCGAGCTCGCGGACCTTGTCCTTGAGGATCTGGGCCTCGGCCTCGTGGGCGTCGATGATCTCGTCGATCTCGCGCTCCTTGGCCTCGTGCAGGGCGGCGCGGGCCTGCTCGGCGTCGGCGGCGGCGGCCTCGAGGGCGGCCGTGTGCTCCGTCTCCAGCGAGGCGAGGGCGGCCGTCTGCAGGGCGGCCTGCTGCTGGATCTCCGTCTCCAGCACGCCCAGCTGCAGGCGCAGGGCGGCCTCGGAGTCGCGCTTGTCGCGCTCGTGAGCGGCAGCGGCCTCGTGCATCTGCTGGCGCACCTTGGCCACGGCCTCGTCCCGGCGCCGGTCGGCCTTGTCCAGCTTGTCTTTAGCCTCGCGCTGCTTCCGGCGGGCGTTCTCAGCGTCCGACTGCGCCGTGCGCACCGCGTTCAGCGCCTCCTTGACGTCGCCGCGCAGAAACTTGATCTCGGCCTTGGCCTCGCTCAGCTGTCGTGCTGCACTCCGCGCCTCGTCTCGTGCGTCGCTGCGCTCCTTCAGCAGCTGGTTGCAGTACGTCATCATCTGCTCGACGGGGCCCATGTTGTTGTTGTTGTTGTTGCTGCTGCTGCTGCTGCTGTTGTTGTTGCCGTGCTTGCTGCTGGCTCGCTTGAGGTAGGCCAGCAGCTGCTGCGTGTCGTACATGTGTGCTTCTTCCGACACTTGGGCTCGGAACTGCTGCTTTCGGGCCTCCACCGCCCATGCGCAGTCGTGCTCGACCGTGATAACGTTGGCGGCGCCGCTGCCGGAACCCCCCGAGTTCTTTCCGCTGCCGCCATGACTATGACCGCTGCTGCTGCCGTTGCCTTTGAATGGGTTTCGAATCATGGCCGAGAAGCTGATCGGAAGCAGCAAATGAAGATAAAAAAAAAAAAGATAAAAAAAAGGAGAAAAAAAAAAAGAAAAAAAAGGAAGCGACCGAGGACGCAACAGCCTGCCAGCGTGCGTTCGCCCTGTTTATTTTATCGAATTGATCGATTTTATCGTCCAAGCCCGTGGCGTTTTTACCCCCTCAAGTCTGCCTTGGCGACTGCGCAGCCTTACCTGCCACACCTCTGCTAGCTCCGTGGACCGTTTGGTCCAGACGGCAGGTGCGAGGGGTGTCTTTATCAGTCGCAGCTGCCTAAAGATGTAGCTATCCACCGTCTTCACTCGGTGACTTCACTCGGTGACTTCACTCGGTGACTTTGCCATTTCTCAGCTCTGCACGCTCACGCCGCCATGAACTTTGACGAGGTTGTCGACCTGCCGGCGCCGCACGCCCGCGTGGCCGAGCGGCGCCGCGTGCGCGAGGCCAATCTCGAGTCCCGCACGAGAGAGCGCACCCGCGACAAGGAACGCACCCGCGACACGTCCGTCTCTCTGCTGCCGCCTGTGCCCAAAGACACCACCCCGGTCGTCTTGGATCCGCCGCCGACGCCGTCACCGCCGCGTCACCGCAGCCGCGGAGCGCGGGTGGACGACGAGTCGGAGGCGCGGGTGGTGCTGGCGATCGACTACGGGACGACGTTTACGGGCATCGCGTACGCGCAGACGACCGGACGGGCCATCGACCTGGACGACATCCACGTGGTGCAGAACTGGCCGGGGGCGTCCGAGGTCAAGGTGCCGTCGCAGATCTCGTACTCGAACTCGCGGCAGCGGCTGGCCCAGTACGGCTACAGCATCGACGAGAACTCGGACGTGCTGTCCAAGACCAAGCTGGAGCTGCAGGCCGGCGTCGACCGGGGCCGCGAGCTCAGCACCTTTACCCAGACGCTGCACGGCCTGGCCAGCCTGCGCCTGGACGACGCCAGCGCCGTCGCCGGCCGCATCCCCCGCCACCTGGCCAAGACGGCCGAGGACATTGTGCAGGACTACCTCGAGCGCGTCGCCGACGTCACCTACGACGACATGGTCGAGACCCTCGGCCGCGTCGTCCCCGAGCAGATCCCCATCGACGTCATCATCACCCACCCGGCCAAGTGGTCCGCGGACGCCCTCGACAAGACCTACCGCGCCGCCACCAACGCCTTTTGCGACCGCTTTCCCACCATCCGCCACGTCTCCTTTGTGTCCGAGCCCGAGGCCTGCGCCCACTACACCCTGCGCGCCGCCCAGAAGCTGGACCACGCCCGCTTCCGGCGGGTACGTTCTCTCTCCCCGAACAAGGGTTTTGCTGACAGCCAGGGCGACTGCTTCATTGTCGTCGACGCCGGCGGCGGCACCGTCGACCTGGCCTCCTTTCAGATCACCGACATTGACCCCGTCAAGAACAAGTTTAAGATGGAGCCGGTCGGACACATCTCGGGTACTCCCCTCCACTCCCCTCAGCTCACATCCGCTGGCCACTGGCACTGACCACCAGGCTACGCCTGCGGCTCCACCTACGTGGACGAAGGCTTCGTGGACACGCTCAAGTCCCGATTGGACCCGGCCGACGCCGAGAAGCTCGTGGGCAACGGCCCGTACGGCGACGGCGGCCACTTTCTGCTGACCAAGGACGGCATGCACGTCTTCCGCGAGTTCCTGCCGGTCAAGCACGGCTTCAAGGGCACCGACACGGGCATGGTCGAGGTCATTCCCCTGCCGCGCGACATGCACATCGAGGACCGTCCGGACCGCGGCATCCGCGACGGCAACCTGCAGCTGACCGCCGACGACATCCGCGACATGTTCCGCTTCTCCGTGGACAAGACCCTGGCCCTGATCGGCGCCCAGATCAACGCCTTGGAGAACGGCAAGCAGCGGTGCAAGGTCAAGAGCATCTTCTTGTCCGGCGGCTTCGCCAAGAGCGAGTACCTCTTTTCGCGCGTCGCCGACTTTGCCGGCCAGCAAGGCAAGGCCGTCGAGAAGGGGGGGGACTGGTAGGCCCTGGATGCCCCTGAAATCGTGTCAAAACAACGCTCACCATCAGCTGGTGCGCCGTCTCCAAAGGCGCCGTCATGAAAGGCCTCGGCCTCCTCACGGCCAAGCCGCCCGTCATCACCCGCAGCCCCTGCTTCTACGGCGTCAAGACCCGCCAGCACTACTCGGCCTGGCGCAACGCCGACGACCGCGTCGAGGTCGACGCCCTCGGCGTCCACTGGGCCACCGACCAGGTCAAGTGGTTCGTCCGCCAGGCCGACGCCATCCTGCCCGGCCGCGACCGCGTCTCCACCTACAACTGCCACTGGCTGCTGGCCCCCAAGGAGGTCAAGGCCCCCAGCGCCGCCGCCGTCTCGGCTTCGGCTTTCGTCCAGGCGGCGCGCCGCCGCAAAGCCTCGGCCGCCGTCCCCGTCACCCGCGACATTGTCTTTGTGGCGTCCTCGGAAGCCGACGCCTCTCGGCGCTTTGGCGACCTGGACCCGAGCAAGCTCAAAGTCGTCGTTCTCCCCTGCGACATGACCAAGGTCCCCCTCTCCCAGCAGTCGGCCTACGGCGAAGGCAGCCACCGCCACGTCAAGTTCAGCGTCCAGGTCGAGGTGCGCGTGAGCACCACCGAGGCCACCATCACCGTCACCAGCGGCGGCATCGTGGTGGCGGGACCCGAGCGGATTCTGCTAGACGAGAAGATATAGATAGCTATAATAGATTCCTTGTGTCTGTCATTGATCCAATCGGAGACAACTGCCGGCACACTACTTTGTATGTGCGGACTGCAACGCCCGAGGAGCATCTTACCCGATTAGGCAAGAAAATACGGTCCTGATAAGATATGCATGACTGCAGGGAATGACTCGGCTCCGCTCACCCAAACGCGGCACTCGCTCGGGATTGGTGGTTTGGCTGACTGGCGTCCCGACAGCTGGGGAAGCAGCGATTGTCGCCCTGCTCCTGCAATCGCTCGCCTCCATTCTCTTATCTTTATGGATTGTGGTGTGGCACCCCCGCATCTGTCCCTCTCGGCTGCAGTTGTCGTTGTCCGTGGCCAAGTCAACAGGTCGACGCCCGCATCGCAGTTCATCCTCTGGCCTCCTCAGTCTCCATTCATCGCAACAGCATGGACGTCAGCACGAGGAAAGCCCGGGGCCTGCAGGCGCCACGATCCCGCACCCGCTACGGCTATTCGCGGACAGGATGCGCCCGATGCAAGCAGCAGAGAGTGCGTTTTCTTTCTTTTCTTTTTGTGTGTGTGTGTGTGTGTGGGTATTTCTGACATCCAGGTCCGCTGCGACGAGCGCCATCCCGAGTGCGAGCGCTGCGTGCGCGTGGGCGTCAAGTGCCCCGGCTTCGAGCCAAAGCTGCGCTGGTCCACCAAGCACGAGATCTTCCACGCCGATCCCGCTGCCGGCCCGGGCCCGACCCGCCGACGACGCGGCCGCCCGCCGTCTGTCGTGTCGGTCGCGTCGTCGGACGAGCCGACCCAGCAGCAGCAGCAGTCGCGGCCGCAGACAGCCGAGGAGCCAGAGAAGCCGCAGACAGAGAAGCCTCGACCACGAGCGCCATCCCAGCCCGCGGTGTCGCCGCCGCCGAGCATCCCGGAAGAGACGCCGGGGACGGCCGCGCACGAATGGAACCCGGCTTGGCTCAACCTGTTTGACCAGCTCAGCACGCCGCTGCCAGAGCCCCAGGACCTGTTTGCCAGCCTCGAGCGGCCGTCCCCCGCGACCGTCGCCCGGGCCAGCGCCTTTGGCGACCCCCAGCTGTCGCTCGGCGACGGCTGGGAAGAGTTTGCGCCGTCAGCCGCGGCCGTGCCCGGACCTGGACCTGGACCCGTGGCTGAGGACATGGGCACCGTCGTGTCGGACGTGTCGTCCGACTCCACGAGCCCCGTCTCTCTCGCCCCCTCCATGCCCATGCCGACCCTGTCCTTCATGGCCGCTCCGTCGCCCCATGCCGACAGCATGGACGCGGTGGTGCGCCGAGCATGGCCGCGGCGGCTGCCGTCGGCCGCCTTGGACGCCCAGCTGGTGCCCATGACCAACACCTGGACGGATGGCTGGCCGGAGCGGGCGGCCGGTGGCGATGACCAGGAGCCGGCCGCCTTTTCCGTGTTTCCGGCGGTGCCATTGCCATCACCATCAACCAAGGTGATCAACGACCTCGGCAGCGTTCTGGTCGAGTTCTACTTCCGGGAGGCCGCGCAGGTGTACTCGTGCTACGACAGCCGCATGAACCCGTTCCGCACGACGGTGGTGCGGCTGTGGGACTCGTCGCAGATCATCTACCGGACGGCGCAGAGCATGGCGGCCGCCTTTCTCGTGCGCGACTTTCCCCAGGTGGCGCCCGTGGGCCGGCAGCTGCGGCGCGAGGCCATCCAGCTGCTGTCCAAGGTGACGACGCTCGACACCAACTCCATGCTGGCCATTCTCATGATCGGCTGCACGTCGGGCTGGCACGACTCGCGCGACCTGGGCCTGCCCTTTTTCAACAAGATCGCCGAGTGCCTGGCCGCCGCGGCCCCGCCCGTCGCCAGCGACAGCAGCAGCACCGACAGCCGCAACTACCAGTTCTTTTACGAGTCCATGCTCTACTGGGAGATGCTGCTCGCGTTTGTGGCCGACGGCGACAGCCTGACGCCGTTCCCAGACAAGCCGCGGCGCGCCGAAGCAGAGGCGGAGGGAAGCCTGGGGGATCTCGGCATCCGGGCCTCCCAGAAGAGGCTCACCCAGGCGGGACGGCCTGAGCGAGAACAACAACAGCCGGCGGCGCCGCACCCGTGGACCGGGTTCGCCGGGGAGACGCACCGGCTGATGAAGCAGGTGGGCCGGCTGATCCGACGGCAGCGCAAGTTTGACAATGCGCACCGGTTCGCGTCGATGGCGCACATCAGCCAGCTGGCGCACGACATGGAGACGGCGCGGGCGCTGGAGCGCGAGCTCGTCGCCATTGCCCACCCCAGCGAGTTTGCCGTGCGCGACACCGAAGACCGCAACACGCCCGTGTGGCACCTGCTGACCCTGGCCGAGGTCATCCGGGCGGCCGGGCTCATCCAGCTCTACCACGTGTTTCCCGATCTGCTGAGCGCGCGGCTGACGAAAGAGAGGGCGGCAGCAGGAGCAGGAGGAGGAGGCAGTGCGCATGTGTCCCCTCGCGAGTGCAGCCAGTGGCTGACGTCGTATGCGGTGCGCACGCTGGACATGCTCAAGACGATCCCGCTGGACTCGGGCACGCGCGGGTTCCAGCCGTTTGTGCTGGTGACCCTGTGCAGCGAGCTGCGGCGGGCGCCTCCCGCGGGCGGCGACGGCATGGGCGGCGGCGACGGCCTGGACGGCTGGGCCTCGCTGGGCCGGGTGGACATGGCAGCCGTGGAAGTGATGCGGGCGCGCAACTTTGTGCAGAGCCGCATGACCTCGTTTCTGCACATTCTGCCGCCCAAGCCGGTGACGGTGTGTCTGGACATCATCCGCGAAACCTGGGCTCAGATGGACCGGCAGGCGGAGGCGCGGGCCGTGGGCCGGCGGTCTCGGGACGCGGGCGATGCAGACGTTTTCTGGGTCGACGTGATGATTGAGAATGGCTGGGAGACGATTATGGCGTAGGTCGTGGATGACGTCCATGTAGCTATAAATCTAATCAATAACGCCGTCTATCTTTCAGCGGGTATATAAGAATAATAGTGGATCTACAGTTGTTCCGCCTTACAGTTCTTTGTCTCGTAGCTACCCGTTTTACCCGATTAGGCAATTATTTACGTCGCAATTCATTGCCCTTTTTGGCGTTATCAACGACCTCCTCTCGACGAGCCGTCATATATAAGTCGGGGACGCCTGGAGTGAACGAGGAGAGACCAAGCAAGACCAAGACCAAGCAAGATCAAGACCAAGTCAACAGCTCAAAGCAACATGGCCCATCCGTTCGACCCTCTCTCGGCGGCCGAGATCGCCTCGGCTGCCGCCGTGACCAAGGCGGCCCACGGCGACAACCTGCGCTTCCATGTGATCTCGCTGCAGGAGCCGCGCAAGGCGGCCATGACGGCGTGGCTGGCGGACCCGGCGACGGCGCCCAAGCCGCCGCGGGTGGCCGAGGTGGTGGTGATTGTGCCGGGGGGGACCATTGGCACCGTCTACGACGGGCTGGTGGACCTGGCGACGGCGACCATCACCAAGTGGGAGAAGCTGTCGGGGGTGCAGCCGATTGTGAGTTCCCTTCTTTTTTCCTCGCTTCGCTCGTTTTCTTTTCTTTCCTCGCTTCGCTCGTTGAAGACGACGAGGAGAAGAAGGAGAGAAGAAAGAAAACGAGCGAAGCGAGGGAAAAGAAAACGAGCAAAGCGAGGAAAGAAAGAAAACGAGCGAAGCGAGGACAGAAAGAAAACGAGCGAAGCGAGGAAATAAAACAATGGCTGACAGACAGATCACGCCGGAAGAGCTCATGGCGGTGGAGCATGTGGTGCGGACGGATCCGCAGGTGATTGCGCAGTGCGAGATCAGCGGCATCGCCCGCGCGGACATGCACAAGGTCTACTGCGACCCCTGGACGATCGGCTACGACGAGCGCTTCGGCAGCGACGTGCGCCTGCAGCAGGCGCTCATGTACTACCGGCCCGACGTCGACAACACGCAGTACCAGTACCCGCTCGACTTCTGCCCCATCTACGACAGCGTCCAGGGCAAGATCATCGCCATCGACATCCCCAAGATCCGCCGCCCGCTGTCCAAGGAGCCCTGCCTCGACTACCACCACGTCGCCGTCGCCCAGCGCGGCGGCTACCGCACCGACCTCAAGCCCATCAACATCACCCAGCCCGCCGGCGTCTCCTTTGCCCTGACCGGCCGCGAGATCGCCTGGCAGAACTGGAAGTTCCACATTGGTTTTAATTATCGCGAGGGGCCCGTCTTCCACAACATCCGCTACGTCGACAACGGCGTCGAGCGGCCCGTCTTTTACCGCATGTCTCTCGTCGAGATGGTCGTCCCATAGTACGTTTTTTGCCCTCGCTTCGCTCGTTTCTTTTCTTTCTTCCTCGCTTCGCTCGTTTCTTTTCTCGCTCGCTTCTCGCCGCTGACCTCCAGTGGAAACCCAGAGCACCCCCATCAGCGCAAGCACGCGTTCGACATTGGCGAGTACGGCGCCGGCTACCTCAGCAACAGCCTGTCGCTGGGCTGCGACTGCAAGGGCAGCATTGCCTACCTCGATGCCGAGATGCCCACCCGCGCCGGCGGCGTCCGCGTCGTCAAGAACGCCGTCTGCATCCACGAGGAGGACGACGGCATCCTCTTCAAGCACACTGACTTCCGCGACGACTCCACCATTGTCACCCGGGCGCGCAAGTTGATTGTCCAGAACATTTTCACTGCCGCCAACTACGAGTACGCCGTGCAGTGGACGTTTCACGTAGGCTCTCTCTCTCTCTCTCTCTCTCTCTCTCTTTGTGTGTGTGTGTCTAACCCCCCCAGCAAGACGGAACCATTGAGCCCTACATCCGCCTCACCGGCATCCTCAACACGTACGTGCTCAACCCCGGCGAAGACACCAACGGCTGGGGCGTGCAGGTGCACCCCGGCGTCAACGCCCACAACCACCAGCACCTCTTCTGCCTGCGCATCAACGCCGGCGTCGACGGCCCCAACAACTCGGTCTTTGTCGCCGACGCCATGCGCGGCTCCGCCCCCGTCGGCAGCGCCGAGAACTACTACGGCAACGCCTTTTACGCCAAGCGCACCCGCCTCGACACCCCCGCCCAGGCCAAGACCGACTTTGACTGGACCACCATGCGCACCTGGGACATTGTCAACGAGAACAAGCTCAACCCCAGCAGCGGCAAGCCCGTCTCCTACAAGCTGGTCAGCCGCGAGGTGCCCTGGCTCATGCCCGCCCCGGGCTCCCTCGTCTGGAAGCGCGCCGCCTTTGCCCGGCATACGGTGCACGTGACAAAGTGTACGCGCCCCCCTTTTTTTCGTAGCTGCACCACAGACGCTGACAGACAGACGCCGACGACCAGCTGTACCCCGCCGGCCGCCACGTCCCCCAGACGTCCGGCGAGCCCTCGGCCGGGCTGCCCGAGTGGATCGGCGACGGCACCGAGTCCATCGTCAACACCGACGTCGTGCTGTGGCACACCTTTGGCATCATCCACTTCCCCTCCCCCGAGGACTACCCGGTCATGCCGGCCGAGCCCATCACCCTGCTGCTGCGCCCGCGCCACTTCTTCGCCGCCAACCCGGTCATGGACGTGCCCCCCAGCTTCAGCATCACCCCGAGCCAGGTCGCCGCCAAGAAGGGCGTCTGGGACGCCACCGACGCCGTCAGCACCTTGGCTACCGAGGCGTCATGCTGCAAGCTGTAGACAGAGAGCAAAAAAAAAAAAAAAAAAAAAAGAGTGTGGCAGGCAAGGCTGAGCGCCGAGTTGCCTCGTTGGCTGCGCTGTATATCACCCCCCCTGTCCTTAGATACGAATCCATGAGAATTTCCACTTTGTTTTCCCTGCTCTCTGCTCGTCTGACCGGTCTCGCCCAGTCCGGACCCGTCCGGACCTCCGGAATCGACACCCCTGGCAGACAGTGCGCCACAACTGTCCAGTGACAAAAACGCCGCCGTCGCCTGCACCGTGTGCCATCGCGCCCGCCTTCAGGGTCATGCGCTGTCAGCCCCAGCGCCTTGGCGCCCGTAGGCTGTCTCGGGCGGCTCAGCTGGTCCGAGCCCCAAGCCCACAAGGCCCAAAGAGGCTAAACGAGGAAAAGGCGCGCTAGCCTTTTTGGGCCGTGTAAGTCGTCCTGTCCTTCTCCTCCATCGCTCTGGGAAACTCGCCCTGCTCTCTTTCTACCAACGATTCCTCTACCGCTCTGCCGCCATGTCCAAAATCAAGCGCTTCTTCTCCGCCGACAAGAATGCCGTCCCGCCCTACCCCCCCGGCCTCGCCCATCGGCCCTCCGTCGCCTACCAGAATGCCACCCCGTCCCGGTCGTCCACGCCACCACCGCCGCCCATCTATGCCGGCTACATGGGCGGCAGCGACGGCCCGGCCTACGGGGGGCTCCCGCCCGGTTCGGCGTCCGCCGGCTGGGGGTTCGCGTCGGCCGCACCGCCGCCGTCTTTTCCCGACAACCACAACTACCCCAGCGAGATGAGCTTCCTCAACGCGCCGCCGCCGCCGCCGCCGCCGCCGTCGGTGCCCTCCAGCGCGCCCTCCCGCGCGCCGTCTGTCCTGCGCATGCCCGTGCCGACGCCGCTGTCGGGCGTGCCGGTGGCCACGCGGTCTCTGGCGTCGTCGGCCGATCCCACGCCGCCGCCGCAGTACGTGCCGCCGCCACCACCGCCACCGCAGACGCCGCAGACGCCCTTGTCGCCCCAGCCAGCCTTTTACCCGTCGCCAGTCACCACCCGTCCGCCCGTTCTCCAGAAGAGCACCTCGCGCGGCGCCCGACTCATCGGCCGGCAGAAGACGGACCCCCATCCGCACACCCACAGTCTGCGTCCTCCTCCTCCGTCATCATCGTCGTCGTCGTCGCTCTCGTCGTCCGGCCTGCCACCCGGCGTGCCTGCGCCTAGCGTCGACGTGACGGCGGCTGACGTGCGCGAGACCACGCAGATGCTGCGGCAGCTCTACAAGATGGAGCTCTTCATCCACGGCGAGCGCTACGCCCTGCACGCCGACGACCAGGCCCAGCGCGCCGCCGCCCGCGCCAAGGCCGACGTGCTGCGCCGCGAGATCGAGGACAATGTGCGCACCTGGCAGCTGACCACGGGCGCCGCCTGGACCACCGAGGAGCAGCAGCACGTAACCTACAGCATGCAGCAGATTGGGGCTCTGCGGACGCTGGGCAGCAGCTAGGCCATAGGCATCTTCAATGACGTGTAAATCGCATACAGTGTGCGGTTGTCCATTAAAATAGTTATACTTCAGTGCATCTAATAATACAACTGCCTGGCAGCCAACAAACGCAAATAATCACTCCCTCACTGTCCCTCGGCCGCTTCCTGGCCCAGCTGCGCCAGGGCCGCCTCGTAGGCGGCGAGACGGGCCTCGCTGAAGCGGCCGTCGCCGTCGTGGGCCGCCGACTGGGCCTTAGCCACCTTATGCGCCCGCTGCACGGCACAGACCTGACCCGCCCGGCCACCCTGGCCGGCAATGGCCGGCCAAAACCAGCCGGCCTCCTTCTTAGTGAAGAGCGTCCAGGCGTGGCCATCGCGGCCGGCGCGCGCAGTGCGGCCGACCCGGTGGACATAAAATTCGACGCTGGGCGGCATGTCGTAGTTGACCACGTGGCCGAGGTGCGGCAGGTCGATACCGCGTGCCGCCAGGTCCGTCGCCACCAGCACCCGCAGCTTGCCGGCCTTGAACTCGCGCAGCGTCTGCCTGCGCGCCGACGTCCGCGTCGTCGACGTGATCGTGCCCACCCCACGCGACAGCCACGCCGGCGCCAGCAGGCTGAGCAGCCGCGCCAGCCGCAGCGCGTTCTCGTTGGACTTTGCAAAGACGAGAACCGAGGCTGACTTTTTCGTGTCCTTCTCGTCTTTGCTGTCGTCTCCGTTCTCGCTTGACGTGCTGGACGTCGACGCGCCCATCACAGTGCGCAGTAGGTCCACGAGGTACAGCGGTTTCTGCGACTCGTCCCGCACCTTAACCGCCGACTCCTGCAGCCGCTCCGGCAGCATGTAGTCGGTGCCGCCCTTGTGGTCGGTGCCGATCTTGTCGTTGGCGCCACCCTTGTCGTCGGTGCCGCTCTTGTCGTTGACGCCGCCCTTGTCGTCGGTGCCGCTCTTGTCGTTGACGCCGCCCTTGTCGTCGGTGCCGCTCTTGTCGTTGGCGCCGCCCTTGTCGTTGTCGTCGGCACCGCCATCCTCAAGCACAATGTGCTGCGCCCGCCGCAGCTTCAGGCTGTCGATCACGCTGAGATCCCGTGTCATGGTCGCGCTCAGGATGATCTTGCGCACGCCGCTCTCCGCCGTGTCGGGAAAGTCGCGCGCCCCCAGCAGCCGCGCTTGTTCCGGCCGGTGCAGCTGCCCCATCACCACCTCGAGCCATTTTTGATAGCTCTGCCCCAGCAGCTTGTCCGCCTCGTCCACCACCAGCCAGCGCACGTAGTCGAGCGTGAACCCGGGCGTCGACTTGATGTGCATCACCAGCCGCCCGGGCGTGCAGATCAGCACGTCCGCACTCGAAACGTGCCCAACGACGTGGTCTGGAATCGGCACGCGCGAGGTATCGAACCCAGCCATCTTGATCGCATTGTTGTCGTCGTCATCATTCTCGTCATCCAAGTCAAACGGCTGCCGCAGCCGCCGCCGCAGCTCCGCATGGTAGCCCGCCGGGTCGTAGATGAGCTCCTCCTTCATGAGGGCCGCCTGCTCCTTCTTGAACGACTGGCTGCCCACGGCCACAGCCACGCGCACCCGTCGACTGCCCGGTGCCGCCGCCAATGCCCGGACACACGTCATGCACATCTCGTGCGCCTGCTGCACCAGCTCCCGCGTCGGCACAACTACCACCGCTTGCAGCCGGGGCATGCCTGCCGTGCGCGTGCGGCTGACGTCCCGCACCAGCGGCAGCAGGTATGCCAGCGTCTTGCCCGACCCCGTCGCCGCCGAAACCAGCAAGTCGCCGCCTCGCCGCGACTCCCGCGACGGCAGCAGCCGCGGGATCACCGCCGCCTGCACCGCAAATGCCTCCGCCCACCCGCCGCTCGTCTTCAGCACCTGTTCCGTTGCCGGGTGGATCCCCAGCTCCGGTCGGCCCAGCTTCTCGCCCAGCCCCAGCGACGAGAACCGCGCCCGCGCGTCCGCCCGCACCCGCACCGGATTCGCCAGCCACGACGGCAGCGTCTCGTAACTCGGTTTCGCCGCACCCTGCTCCACCGGCGCCGGCTGCGGCAGCGGCTGAAGGCCGTGAAGCTCTGTTGCCGTTGGCTTTTCTTCGTTCGGCTGTACCTCCGGCTCAGGCTGGCTCGCTGCTTTCTTAGCCAGCACTTGGGCCCTTTGCAGTGACTTTTCCCGCTTCTCCAGCAAGGCCTTGTGTCGGAACGACAGCTCTTCCGGATGTCCTGCCTGATCATCCTCCTTCGCCTTTTCTTTGTTTTTTTGTTTTCCTTCTGTCCGTAGCGGTAACGTAGCCATGATAGTATCCTCTGCTCGATCAGTCTCCGGTTCACCTTGCGACTTTTGTTTTTCCTTTTTCTCCCTTTTTCTCCCTTTTTTTTCTTTTTTTTCGTTTTTTTCGTTTTTTTCCCCTGCCACATCCTCTGCCCTCTCTATCACCTCGTCTTCCGTCTCCGTCCTCTTATGCTTCCTCTTCCGCTTCCGCTTTGCTGCATCGCTTTCAACGTCATCCTCCGCACGTAGCAGTGCTGGCTGGTAGGAGGTAGCAGGCGCATCGTCCTCATCGTCGAAGACAATCTTCTTCGGCATAGGCGTCGGCGCAGGCTCGGCTGCCGCTGCCGTTTTCGATTTGCCATCCTTTTTCGGAGGCACCCATCGAGGATACATTTTTGCTCGTGTGCTGAATGCTGTAGTTTGAATGACTAATTAAGAGATGGAAGAAGAAAAAGAAGAGATGAAAAGAGGGGATCGATTAAGTTGTGACCTAGGGAAAGCGAGACCCCTCTTGCCCTTCTTGAAATAAACAAGACTAATTTCTGCCGGCCAACACCGCCATATGGCAAACAAGTTCTTACCTTTTTCTTATCTTATCACCCCACATGCTACCTATAAAATATTGGGGGCACATTGAGAGAGTGTGCTCCACCAGACTAAACCCTAATAACCAAGGTACGCGAGCTTACTAGTAATTTATACCAAAGCTTAAGTACCCGACTTTTCTCTCGTTAAGTCCGATGCTCATATCATTCAATAACAACTATCACCAGCTTTTTTTAAAAAGCTTTACCTACCTCTCCTTTTAACTGTACTCGTTGAAATTTAACCTCGAGCGCGTTGCAAGTGGTATACGTAACGATGGCAGCGTACTAACAGCGCACTTGGCGGCGTACCTGCAGCGTACGGCGGCCAAGTGTGCTACCGGTACGCCGGTAGTGTTATATACACCACCTGTACTACGGTATATACTCGTATAGCGAGAGCCTTTACTGTAGAAGACTTTATAGTAAATAACACAGAGGGCACCAAAAAGGGCACTGCAGACACCTGGTCTTACTAATAAATCTTCACGTGATACTTCACGTGTTCTGGAGTTATCTCCACATAGCGTTTAGTCTGGTGGGGCACACTCTCTCAATAAAACTGCAGGTACACAAATATTGTGCCAAAGCACACCGCTTTTGTGTTGTGTATGTCCAAATAGGAAATCACGATCATGTAAGCTTATATAATCTCAAATTAAAGACACGTGAACCCGACTTCATGCTGAATTTCCCCCTTGAACACCACCACGCTCGCCCATCATGGCGCGCCGCACGTACAACATCGCCATGGTCAGCGACTTCTTCTTCCCGCAGCCCGGCGGTGTCGAGAGCCACATCTACCAGGTGTCCACCAAGCTGGTTGACCGGGGCCACAAGGTCATCATCATCACGCACGAGTACGCCGACCGCAAAGGCGTGCGCTACCTGACCAACGGCATCAAGGTGTACTACGTGCCGTTCCTCGTCATCTTCCGGTCGGCCACGTTTCCCACCGTCTTTTCCTTCTTCCCCATCTTCCGCAACATTGTCATCCGCGAGCAGATCGACATCGTCCACGGCCACGCCAGCCTCAGCAGCCTCTGCCATGAGGCCATCTTGCATGCCCGCACGATGGGTCTGCGCACCGTCTACACGGACCACTCGCTGTTTGGCTTTGCCGACGCCACCAGCATTCTCGCCAACAAGCTGCTCAAGTTTTCCCTGAGCGACGTCGACCACGTCATCTGCGTGAGCCATACATGGTACGTCTTCCCCCTCTGATTCCTCTTTTCTCCTCTCACAACGCCAGCAAGGAAAACACCGTGCTGCGGGCATCGCTCGATCCCCTGATGGTCTCGGTGATCCCCAATGCCGTGGTGGCCGAGAACTTTGAGCCGCTCTCGCACGAAGAGATGCAGAGTCAAGGCACCCGCGACCCCAAGCTGCCGGCACCAACACCGGCACCGGCATCGGCACCGGCCTTCGTGCCCACGCTACCAGCACACCAGCTGGGCCCGCACGACACCATCACGATTGTGGTCATCTCGCGCCTCTTCTACAACAAGGGGACCGACCTGCTGGTGGCGGCCATCCCGCGCATCCTGGCCAACCACCCCCACACGCGCTTTGTCATTGCCGGCTCCGGCCCCAAGGCCATCGACCTCAAGCAGATGATCGAGCAGAACGTGCTGCAGGACCGCGTCGAGATGCTGGGTCCCGTGCGCCACGAGGAGGTGCGCGACGTCATGGTGCGCGGCCACATCTACCTGCACCCGTCGCTGACCGAAGCCTTTGGCACCGTCATCGTCGAGGCGGCCAGCTGCGGCCTCTACGTCGTCTGCACGCAGGTCGGCGGCATCCCCGAAGTGCTGCCGTCCCACATGACTGTCTTTGCCCGCCCGGACGAGGACGACCTCGTGGCCGCGGCTGGACGCGCCATCGCGGCCGTGCGCGCCAACAAGGTGCGCACCGAGCGCTTCCACGACCAGGTCCAGGCCATGTACTCGTGGACCAACGTGGCCGCGCGCACCGAGCGCGTCTACAACGGCATCACCGGCGCCATCAGCGAGGCCGAGTTCTATGGGTACGACCTTGCGGGCGGCGCCGGCAGCAACGGCGGCAGCAGCGGCTGGAGCGCCACCCGCGGCCGCTCCGGCGTCCAGAGCTTTGCCCTCATCGACCGCCTCAAGCGCTACTACGGCTGCGGCATCTGGGCCGGCAAGCTGTTCTGTCTCTGTGTCATTGTCGACTACCTCCTCTTTCTCTTCTGCGAGTTTGTCTGGCCCCGTGACACCATCGACATCTGCCCCGACTGGCCGCGCAAGGTCCTGGTCGAGAAGGAGTCCAAGGAGGCCATCAAGTGAGCGGCGGCGAAAGACGGCGAGTGACGCAAGTGACGAAAAACGACGAAAAACGGCGACACCTCAAACACCTTTACCCCAACACATCCAGCGCCGCCTCGAGCCACAGGCTCCAGGCACGGCAGCAGATCAGGAATGCAGGACTTGTTCAGGATACAGTTCCAAGAATAGGCATTCGCTCCGGTCGCGCTGCGACCGGGTGTACATTTATAATATCAAATGCTATATGCATAGCCATGTATCAAGACAACACTTTTTGCTCATCACTCCCCCCAGCCGGACCGGCCACCATGCTGAACTGCCCACCCGCGCCTGCCCACGTCAACACTCGTTCCCGGACCGCCTTGCCCGTCAGCGGCTTCGCGCCGTCCTCAATGTCGTCGTAGCTGCCTTGGCCCAGCTGGCCCATGGAGCCGAGGCCGGCGGCCCACGCCTGCCCAGCATCGTTGACAAACAGCGTGTGCCCGCTGGCGCAAGCGACGCAGACGCCGCGGCCGGTGACTTCCGGCACGGGCACCGGCTTCAGACAGATGCGGGGCATATCACGCTCGTCCCGGCGCACCAGCGTGTCGTCGGCCAGCTGGTCGGGGCGAAAGACGACGCCGAGCTGGCCGCCGTCGATGCGGCCCCAGACGAGGCACTGCCCGCTGCCCTGGCCCGTCACCGCCGCCGAGTGGTGGCTGCCGCCGGCCAGCATGGTGACGCCGGCCCGGGAGAGCGCCGGAATCTTGGTCGGGTACGGCAGGCGCGCGCGATCCTCGCCGGCCGTGGCCGCGTCGCCCGCCTGGCCAAAGCTGTTGGCGCCCCAGCCCCAGACGTGGCCACGGCCGTCGACGGCAAACGAGTGGTACGGGCCCGAGGCGATGTAGCGCACGCCCGCGCGGCTGACCTCGACGCTGCCCGGCACGTAGTCGTCCACCGCCGCGGTCGCCAGCGGCCGCCCCAGCTGGTCCTGCTCGCCGACGCCCCAGGTCCAGACGGCGCCGTGCGCATCACGCGCCAGCGCGTGGTTGGCACCGCAGACAATCTGCACAATGTCCCGCAGGCCGTCGATGCGCACGGGCTCCCGCTGGATCTTGACCAGGTTGCCGTCAGCATCGACGCTGAAGCCCTCATTTCCATTGCTGTCCTGCAGCGAGTCAGCATTAATCAAGAAGCAGCACGCAAAGCGAACCCACCAAGAACGTCCCCCAGCCGTAGACGGAGCCGTCGGCCGCCAAGGCCAGGCTGCAACTGTCGCCGGCTGCCACCGCGGTGAAGACCGTGCCGGCCGGAAAGCAATCTGCCGGGATGGCCGTCGGCGTCGATTCGCGCGGGTTCAGCGCGTCCTCGTCCGCGTCCGTGTCCTCGTCCCCGCTCTCGTCGGCCGCGTCCGCGTCCCGCAGCACGCCCGCCCACGTCACGTCGCGCCCCAGTGCCCCCTTGTCGTTGACCCCCCACGTCACGATCTGGTTGTCCCGCGTCAGCGCCACGCTGTGCATGCCGCCGCACGCCACCTGCACCACGGCAAACCCGCCGGGCTCGCTGGCATCCAGGAACCCGTTGCGCCGCGGCCGCAGCACCTCTTGCGTGCCCGGGCCCAGGCCCAGCTCGCCGCCGTCGCCGCTGCCAAAGACAAAGACGCTGAGCACCTCCTGCGGGGGCGAGTTCAAGGGCGGCGGTGCCGTTTCTTCTGTTTCTTGGGGAGTCAGCAGAGCAGCAAGTACGCACACGCAAGATGGAGACGGGAAGCGTACGAGGGACGGCTTGGGTGCGCTTCTTGGCCGCGGCCCGCCGAGCCGGCTCCTTCACCGTGCGCGGCTTCTTGGCCGGTCGCGCGCTGGACGCGCCGGTCTGGGTCCGCTTGCGGGACCCGCCGCCCGTCGGCTCATCCTTGGCCGATGCTGCCGCGTCTGGGAATGTTAGAACGCGTAGAACTGGCAAATGCGACAAAACAGACCTCGTTTCTTTGATGTCTTTTTTGAATCGGTCTTGGGAGCTGCCTTGAGAGCCCTCTTCGCTGCCTTCTTGGGCGCTGGCTTTGCTGGCTTTTCAACAGCCGCTTTCTTTGGCGCGGTTTGCTTCTTTCCAGCAACAGCTTTGGCTGTTCGTGCAGAAGTTCTCTTTGGAGGCATTTTGGCGATAGGAGTAGGGAGCGAGAGAAGACGAGTAAAATTCAATGAGAAATGAAAAAAATGATGAAAGAAGAAAGAAGAAAGAAAACGGAAGAAAACTGGTCATGTCGTTGATATGGGTTGCGTCTATTGTCGCGTAAACACGCGAATACAAAGAATCCATCCTCAATAGCCTAGGTAATTGACGAAAACGGCACATAAATCATGTGACTCCAGCACAGCTGGCCCCTCGAACAATCCTTCCGGCCAGTGCCAATTTGAATGCTTTGTAGTGAATGAATCAAATCGGAGGTAGTTTCTGGCCTTGTTATGAAAGGATGTTGAATGAAGGCCGCCCTAGTGTCAATGGTAGTGCTTACCTGAATAGAGCGCACAATGGTCTCAGTAGGCATTGAAGGAAAAAAGGACCACAATTTAGAGTCTGACAATAGTAAAATGCGACAAGTTGCTCGGTAATAACGGCATTAAAAGTATAAGGGCTTGTCGACGAGACACAAGCTGAAGGTCGTGAAAGAGGAGATGGAAGTAATTTACAGCAGTTTGCTATTATGGAGAAAAGTGTAACCGGTTTATTAAGGTATCAGGTATGAACAGGCATGTTACGCTACCTGCAGGGAGGAAAGCTTCGCAGCGGGAAGCCTACGGCTTAGCTGATAATATAGCCATGTATATCCGGTATTACGAGGCATGCCCAAGGATGTGGTGAGAAACAGACGCTGAGAATGGCTGGATCGTATTACTCCGTACATAGTAAAGGATATGCTTCCAAAAGCGGTTAGCACCGATACCCCAAACCCCACAAACAAATTGCCTAGATTCACCGCTTTATTTCGCCTTAAAAAACTTTTATTTTTCAGGAACCAAATTTTTTTCGTCTCTTTTCACATATGCTTTTTTTTTCATTATGATTTCATCTTTTTGCAAGTACTGCTGGCCACGACTATTATGTGTCATGACTTCGCACCATACCCGCTCTTGAGATTCTACTGATGGCACGAGCGAGAATCCAGAGACGACAAAATGCGTCTGTTTCTGATTCGTCACGGCGAATCGGTTGACAATGTCGCCGGCGTCTAGTCAGTTGAGCTCATTCTCTGTTGCCGCGCCGGTGCGCGGCCCTCGAAAGACGAGCTCGCAGCACTGACGCTCTGCTGCAAAAGTGCAGGCTCGCGGGACTCGGCTCTGACGGCACACGGCGTTCTGCAGGCGCGTCGCCTCGGTGCTCATCTGGCTGGTGGCCAGCACGCTTCGCTCTGCATCACGCACATCTTTTCGTCTGACCTGCAGCGGGCAACAGCCACGGCCGAAGCCATCCTCGATGCGCAGAAGACGATGAACAGGACGGACGGCGAGACTAGCACAGCGGCATCAGCCATCGTCAAGGTGGCTGACCTGCGCGAGCGTGATTTTCGCTCGGCTGAAGGCAGGCGGTTTGGTGGTGGTGGTGGTTCGTCGCGGGACCGTTCTGGCGCCTCCGGCTCCTCTACCGTGTCGTCGGCCTCGGCATTTGCCGACGCTGAGACGCGCGAGGAGATGCGGGTGCGGTCAGAGCGGTTCATCGATGAGCACCTGCAGCCTCTCCTGCGCCGTGCTGACAGCAGCCACCGGCACGCCATAGCCATCGTGTCGCATGGGCTACTTCTCAACGTCCTCCTGTCGTCGCTCCTGCAGCGCTTTGCGCCGTCAGAGTTGACGAAGCTGCTGCCGGCCGCGCAGTCTGCTGGCGGAAGCCATCGACGGCTGCCGGAGATGTCGCTGTCTCTGCGAAACACGGCCTACGTGGATTTGTCAGCAGATGTGTCCAATGGGGATGAAGCCCGTGTCAAACTTGCCGTTGCTGGCGTCAACTGTGATCAGCACCTGCAGGGGCTCAAGAAGACGCGAGGCGGCATTGGCAGCGCCAAGTTTGACGCGAAGCAGAAGACGATGGACTCATTCTTTGGCCCAGCTGCCAAGCGGCAGAAGCAAGAGTCCAGCGGGCCACGGGCCACACAATATGGTACGTGCCTTTTTATTTTCTTTTTGCTCTCCTTTTGATGATGATAAAACCCTATGATTCACAGACCTGTTCTGAATTTTCATGTGGATATACTAGTCCAACCGCTATCTGACATTGTCCCATTCCTCCTGTTACTTGCCTGCTCTAGTCAAGACGCATGCTAACTGTTACAGATTGATGACCACCCTCTTCAGGTGAGACGTAGAGATAGGCGAATAAATGAGACATTGGCTGCAACATTCTTTCCTGTGATTCATAAATTGTACGAGTCAAGCTTACGACTACTCTTGGCCGTCGTCGTCATCGTAGTCATTTTCATCTTCTTCTGAAGGCAGCCTGCGTGGATACCATCCATAGCGCTGCAGATCTACGGCCAGCTCGCCCAGCCCGGCCGCTCCCGTGTCGACGACCTCGACGCCCTCGGCCCGGAGCGCAGCAGCTTGGCGCTGGCGGCCGTCGCCAGGCCCACCGTCGCCGCGCGGCGAGATGATGCCCTTGGCGTTGAGGACGCGCTGCCAGGGCACGTTGCCGGCGTGAAAGCGCGGGCGGGTGGCGGGCGGGGCGTCGTCGGCGGGGGCGGCCGGCAGGTGCTTGAGGCAGACGCCGACCTGACGAGGACGCTGGGCTGAAGAGCGGTCAGAGGAAAGAAACACGTGAGGTTGTCAAAGGTGTAAAAAAGCAGAAAGTAAACAGAAAAGGAGAAAAAAGGAGAAAAGGAGAAAATAAAGCAGAAAAAAACTCACGCGTCCCGATCAGAGCGGCAACGTGGCCGTAGCTGGTGACCTTGCCGTGGGGGATCTCCTGGACGGCGGCGTAGACGGCAAAGAAAAAAGACTCGGCCTCATCGGAGCGCGGCATGGCGCGACGTTGTGGGCCGGTGGTATGTTTTCTGGTGGTCTGGTCCCGTCGTGGTGAAAAAGTAAAAAAGAGGTCAAAGAGGAGGCAGGAGCGACGCTATCAAATCGCCCCGACTCCTTCCTCCACCACCAATCTACCAGTACAGTACCAAATATCCGTTTTTTCTTCAAATTCTCGTTCGTTCTCGTTTTTTATTTTTATTTTTCCATTCACATCGATTCATGCCATGTGATCTCATGTTCACATTCGATGCCAATCCGGCTGATTTGACATTCACCCGGCACCACCTCTGCCTGTTCTACTTTTAGCTTGTTCGGCCTTTCGGCGGTCTCATTCCCTTTGCTGTTTCGTAATCATCGTGATCTCGTCGCTTTCCCCCATTTTTCTCTTCTTCCCTTTCTCTCCTCTCAAGCCATCAATCATGAGCTTCTTCTTGTCTCCCGCCTGATCGGTCTGGCCTTCGCCGCACCATCGTCACTCACACGGATCCCGCCCGTACTCCACCAGCACCATTTTCTTTTCATGGTTGAGCGCCATCTTGGCGGCAATGGCTTGACTCTGGAAGCTCGCGAACCGCCACTCCATCAGCTGCTCGCCTGGTGTCGGCCGCTCCAGCACCTTGACCTCCTCCAGCTCGTAGTAGAACTTTTCGGAAAAGTACGCGGTCAGCGCCTCGTAGCTGACCACCGCCGCCGGCCCGCGGATGTGCAGCACCCGGCATTCGTGTGCCTGGATGCAGCGCCGGGGGGCCTTCTTGTCGCGGTTCCAGATGGCCCGGACCGTCTCCGTGGCCAGCGTCGGCGTCTGCTGCTGCACGCTCTCGGCCATCACCAGGTCGCCCTGGTCGATCAGCGCCTTGAGCCGCTCGGCCTGCGGCCGCGTGAAAAACGAAATCTTGGCGGCCGCGCGCCGGTGGCCGCGCGTCGGGTCCGGCGCCGTCACCGACGCCGCAAACACGCGGCCCGTCGGCCCCAGCGCGGCGACGGCCCGCAGGAGGTCGCCCACCGTGGCCGTGGCCGGCAGGTTCGTCAAGAACAGCGACGTGTTGAGGTGGTCCGGCACGTGGTCGCTGCGGTTGTGCGGGTTGTCAATGTCTCCGCGGTAGTTGAGGCTGATGCCCTGCAGACGGCGGCGCAGCTGCTCCTCGGGGGGCAGAAGCCCAGCGGCCGCGGCAGCCGCACCAGCCGCACCAGCAGCAGCCGATGGCAGGCAGTCAGGGGGGGACGGCGATGGCGTCAGCGACAGCATCTGCTGGCGCTCCCGCCTTGCCGCCCAGCGCTCCCGATGAACCATCTGCATGGGCTTGAACGTGCGGGACGACGCTGGTGCTGGCGCCTGCTCCTTGCTGGTGGCACTAGTGGTGCTGGTGGTGCTGGTTGTGGTGTTGGTGGTGTTGGTGGTGGTGCCAGTGGTGCCAGCGCTGTCCTGATTGTTCTGGTGTGCAGGGAGCGACAGAAAGTGGCTGCCGCTGTTCTTGTTCGGCTGCTGCAGGAGCGGTTCGTAGTAGAACCGCTCGGGCGGCGACGGATTGTCTCCCCAGAAGCCTGGGACGGTGTCGAGCGCATATGCCGCCGGGGCATATGATGACTGCGGCCACATGGAGCCGCTGGCGGCGCGGCCGGTGCTGATGCTGCTGTGCCGCTGGCTCTCCCGGGGGGCAGCCAGCGGCGACAGCGAGTATGCCTGGTCCGCCATGGTCTGCGGCGGCGACTGCACGTTCCGGAGGTGCGGTTCCGGCCAGGCAGCCGGCCACATTGACGGGGCCAGCTTGGCCAGCGATGGAGGCGACGGCTGAGAAGATACCAGAGACAGCGACGAGGACCAGGCGCGCGGTCTCGTCGAAAGGGGCGAGCTGAATTCTTGTGGCCAAGCGGTGCAAAAGTCGGATTCTGCGTCGGTTGGCCGCTGCAGTTGTTGTTGTTGTTGTTGTTGCTCTTGCTCTTGCTGATATGCGGTGAGAGCCTCGTCGAAAAGATATGCTTCCTGTTGCGTGATGCAAAAGGGGTTCAACACGTGGTATAAGTCCTGTTCACAGTCCACAGACACGTGGCATTCTTGATCATGGCCAGAGACTGGACCAGATTTCTCGTGTCGCTGCGCGAACTGACCCACGGTTCTGTGTGGGCTTGGAGGAGACGGCGGGAGACGAGGTGCCGGCACGGGACGGCGCCCCAAGTGCAGCATCCCTGGTGTCGGGACCGACATCGAGACAGAGTTGGACATCCCGGCCATCCTCTCACCATGCTTCGTCAAGAGGTGAAAAAAAAAATAGGGATCTGGAAAAGAACCAGGCTTCCTTTCTTATAGGGGCAACAGCTCCAATCGGCAAGTCCGTCACTGGTGTAAGTGAATGGGCTGCCGTTTGCAGGCAAACTGGGAAATCAAACGGGCGTGGAAAGATGAAACTGAAGCGAGAGTGAATAGGAGAGAGGGAAAAGCAAGTGCAGGTGTTCACGCACTTATATCTCGCAATTCACTTCCTCTCAGCCAGAAGCTCGTCAGACAGTCAGACACAAAACACCCGTCAGTCCGAGTGACAAGGCTCGTCAATTTTTGCTAATTTTCGTTGCTCATATTTCGTGTGTGCGTGTGTGCAGGGCTGCAGGCTTTGCGAATCCACAAGACGCCTGGCCCTGTCAACAACACTCCTATGTATGGCCGACAAACAATGTTGCGCGGTTCCGACTTGCTCGCGTCCCGTCCCGTCCTCGTCAATCAACAACTCCTGCCCCCCCTCCCAACCCCGACCCTTCGCTCATGCTTGCAACAACTCATTTGCCAACGGTTACCACCAAACTCCACACAGCCGCCTTAGCTGGATTTTTTTTGCATTTCAAAAATAGTACACGTTAAACAGTTTAAAAAAAACCAAAAATGAGATGAAAACTTGCAAAAAGCCATATTTGCTTAGCAGCTGGTGTCGACGACGTAGCGGCCGACAATCTTGTTGGCGTGCATCTGCTCGTAGATCTCCGGCAGCTTGGTGAGGCCGACGACCTTGAAGGGCGCCTTGATCAGGCCGCGGGCGTAAAAGTCAATGGCCTCGGCCGTGTCCTGGCGGTTGCCGACGTAGCTGCCCTTGATGGTGATCATGCGCACGACCGTGTCGAAGACGGGGGCCTGGAGGTAGGCCTTGGCCGGCAGGCCAATGGCCACGACCGTGCCGTGCGGGCGCACGTACTGCGACGCCTGCTGGAAGGGCTTCTCCTGCACAGCCAGGCACAGCACGGCGTGCGGGCCCAGGCCGTCCGGGGTGGCCGCGCGCACGTCGGCCACGACGTCCTTGCTCTTCAAAAAGTCCACATAGGCCACGGCGCCGAGCTCCTTGGTGCTCGCGCCCTTCTCCTCGCCGCCGTCAATGGCAATGGCGTGCAGGCCCATGGCCTTGGCGTACTGGATGGCCATGTTGCCCAGGCCACCACCGGCGCCCACGATGGCGATGGACTGGCCCGGACGGGCACCCGACTCCTTCAAGCCCCGGTACACGGTGATGCCGGCGCACAGGACAGGAGCAATGGCGTCCAGGGGGATCTCCTTGGGGATGCGCGCGACGTGGGCGGCGCTGGCCACGGCGTACTGCTGGAAGGATCCGTCCACGGTGTAGCCGGACAGGGCGGCCTCGGGGCACAGGGGCTCGTCCATCTGCTGGCAGAAGCTGCAGGCCAAGCAGGAGTCGTGGAGCCACTTGATGCCGACGTGGTCGCCAAGAGCGATGTCGTGAACAAGCTCGCCCTTTGCCACAACCACGCCGGCGCCCTCGTGGCCGCCGACCAGCGGCAGCTTGGTGGCCAGAGGCCAGTCACCCATCATGGCGTGAAGATCAGTGTGGCACACGCCAGAGTACTTGACGTTGACCAGCACCTCCGTCGGGCCGGGCTCCCGCACAGGGATCTTCTTGTAGACCGGGGCTGGACGTGGTTAGAAGAGGAGAACCCTAGGGCTGAAACAAGATCAGGAGAAGACTCACGGCTGCCCGTCTTCTCAATCACCTGCGCATACTGCTCCTTGGGGATGTCGAAGCCGGCCATTCTGACAACGGTATGAAGGTTGGAAGTCTTGGGAAGCTGGTCGTGGGTAGACAAGGGTCTGTGATTATGGTTGCAAGAAGAGCTGTGCTGGTGAATGGTTCTCAGTTGCTGAGCGGCCAACAAAGTCACCAGGGAGGGCGGCGAAGGCGCTCGCTTTATACTCCGCGAAGCTCCTCGGAAACACGACGAGGCCGCCCGAACGGGAAGCTGCTTCAGTAGAGTAGTCATGTTAAACAGGCCCTTTCTGGCGAAGCGGAATGTTCGTGTAAGAGACGGCTGGCTAGGTACACGTAGGGGGTGTGCACGGTGTTTGCCAGTGTTGGGAAGTATCTTTCGAGACGGTCCGGTGTAGGATGCGCGGGAAAAGCAGAGAGAGTGAGCGAAGGAGGGGGGGTGCAGGATGCAGCGGCCCAGCAGGCAGGGGACCCGGCTCGAGAAAAGCAGCCCGGAGGGGTCTGGTGACACGGCGGGCCCTGCTATTGCCCTCCCTGGCAACGACCGCCAAACGTATGATGGTGACGAAACCGAGTCTGGCTTCGCGCTGATCCGCCGCCAGAGCCACCCACCCACGCCTATTTTCTCCACATCGCCTAGAGACAGGGCGTCTTTGCGCGTGCAGGCCAGGACCCAGCGTCCGCTTAAACGAAGGGCTGGCGGTCGGCCAATCGGCTGAGAGGGGCGGTCGATCGATTAGGAGGCAAAGCTCTCCAGGAGAAACGGGACCTCGCTCAGACACCCCCCCCCTTCTTCTGGCGAACCTTTCCCACGGTCGAAGAGCGACATCGCAGGTGGAAAAGCACGCGGTCAAGCACGTTGTCTCGAAGCGGTCAAGAACCGCAAAGGACGATTCTCCTATTCTTCGCATGCGTCTTTCGTATTTTGCGCACCACGCCTGGCCCGGCGGTCGCGAGCTGTCACCCCAATATGCGTGATATCGACCCAGCAAAAGCAAAAGAATGAGAGCTCCCAGGATGGAGGGGCAGCATTGCCTAATGCGGCACCGCGTGATTTACAGCCCCTCCTAAGGGGCTCGCCTCTTCTTTTTTTTTTTTCTTTTTTTTCTGTAAAAGAACGCAGCCAGATAGCGCCGAAAGATAGCGCGGGCGACCGCCACCACGCCTGTAATGCCACCCGCCGCTTCCCCCTACGTCACATTCGCCAAAAGGCCCAGACCCTGGAAGCTTTCCTTGTTGTTGGGAAGAAAGTCGCCTGTCTGATCGGGAATGGCCTGATGGCGCCAAATCCCATTTGCTGTTTCCCATCTGCAGGCCGCTTGGTTCCGCCCGCCGGCCAAAACTGCGGCGAAACACAGTGGGAAATCGATTTTTAGGAATAGAAAAACATGTATCTTAATTTTGGAAAAAGTGCTCTGACAAAAATAAAAAAATAAAATAAAAAATAAAAAAGGACTCCCACGATCATGCATTTCTGCTGAAAAGGGCCTTTTGCCGAGCATTGCGACGAACACGATGCGATACGATCCATTTCGCCATGGTCCTTCGATAGAGATCTCTCCCATCTCGTGACCTGAACAAGCTCTGCCAAAGGTTCAATTGCTTCGGATGGCCCTCTTCCATTCCCCCTCTACTCCTTCACACCCCCCCCCCCCTCCAATGTCTCTCTGTCTCTCTCTCTCTTCCCCTCTCACGCGCCAAAACACCTCCACCGCGCTACACTTCCGTTAATGCGGATATCGAGCCCGCCGTTGCGCCGAGTCCCTTGCCCACTACCGCTACCCCTCCTCCTCTCGCGCATTACCCTACGAGTACCGAGTTCGAGCAATGAGCAGCGACCACACGCGAGACTATTACTCGTCCTGCCCCCCCCCCCCCCCCCCAGCCCCCGACCCCTCAGGAGCAACGGAGACGGGGTAGCCACACCAACATGCAGAGAGCCAACCGGTGCCGCTTCCCACGACGCGCAGGACTAGAGGAATACCACGGTTCGATGCACGCCCTCGCACGCGCGCTTACACACCATCCCAACCCCATTTCTCCTCACTTCTTGCTGTTCTTCTCGAACAAGGCAACCCTAACCGTACTTTTTTTTTCCCCAGACGCCTCCGCCTCCATTCTCCGGCTTCCCCTCTCTGGGGAGTCACGCCACGGCAATATGCATCAGACACTTTTTTGTACACGTGTAGGAAGCGAAGCCGGGGAAAACTCCAGACCCCATGCAGGTTGCAGTAAGCTACACGCTACACACTACACACGCTACAAGCTACTGTTCTTAGAGCGGTGCCGGAGGGTAAGGCGGGGGGTGCGGTCATTGAGCAACGAGCTTACACGACGAATTCGCGCGTATATACGAGTAGGAAGCCCTCGTACTCCGTGCTCCGTAGCGTCGTGTAGACGACACACAGACAAACAACGCAACTCACAGCTCGTACGGCACTCCAGGTAACTTGCACTACTCTTACGAGTGTTTTGCAGATCGCTGGTGTTGGCTCGTTGTTCTCCCCCGATCAAGCCGGCTGACAATGCTTGGATTTTTTTTCTTGTTTTACTCGTCTTGCTACCTTCTCCAATTCCCAGCAATCTCGCCTGCAGGGCTCCCTAGCTTCCCTTCCCCCTTGGCCCCATGGAGCTACCCCTCTCCCTTTTCACCGGCAGGCCCAGTTCTCCAGCTCCCCCTCTCCATGCTGCTACGTGGGCAGCTGAGTCCGCATGGTCGTCTCCGCGTTTCGCGCCAGTCTCCACGGCCCTCGTAGCTCTCAAAACCGCTCTACGAGCCACCAGGCCCACCCAGGAGAGCAAATCTCCGCACAATACCCGGACCGTACTCTTGATACTGCATCGACATGTCAGCAGGCAACCAGACAAACCAGAACCAACCGTGCGAAGCCGCAACAACACCCAACACAAATGCCAACGCGTTACCGCGAGCATTGATGCGTGGAACGGGGCTGTCGACACCCCTCCCCCTCCCACGAGATACAAAAGAGAGTCAACACGTACCTCCGCCTTCGTGTGGCAGTATGACCGGAATTCGGGCGTCTGGCCCAGCAGGCTGCCGCCGAACCAAGGTCCGTGCCGCTGTCGTTTGTGCGTAATCACCTGCACCTCGAGTCCGCCGCTCTTAGCCCCGTGACTGCGCTGCTCGCTCGCTCGGATGCGAGCATCCACCAGGTGCTTGATGTCCCGCTGCAGCCGCCGCCCAAAGTCCTTGTACAGCGTGCTGCCACCCGACAGCACAATGTTCTTGTACAGCCCGCGCCGCACGTCGATCGGCGACGACTGGATCACCCCGTCCACCACCACCGGCAGCGGCGTCAGAAAGTCGGAGCTGTAGATCTCGGGGTTGAAGAAGATCTCCGGCGCCAGGAACCGCTCGTATCCGACGTCCACCGTGGCCTGGCGGCCGCCCGGCTGCAGCACCTTGTGCTTGGCAAACCGCGACGCGTCCCGGTCGTACCGCGCAAACTCCTTGACGATGTCCGGGCACACGTAGCAGTACTCCTCCTTGATCTCCTGCGCCGTCTTCAGCGACGAGTCCGGCTCGCCCCGGTCTCGCAGCAGCGACTGCACAAAGTACGTGATGTCGCGGCCGGCAATCGGAATCGACTTGATCGACGACCCGATCACGTAGCCCTCCGCCACCGGAATCACGTGGGTCACACCGTCACCCGAGTCGATCACCGTGCCCGTCAGCGACCGGTCCTGCACCTTGGACGACGTCCACGACGCCGCCAGCGCCAGCACCGCCTGCACCGCAATGTACAGGCCCGCGCAGTTGAACGACTCGAAGAAGATCTCCGCTGTGTTTTCGCGGTTCTCCGGCGGGTTCAGAGGCTGGCACGTTAGTGGATCAATCTGCTGACCGCATCATTGGCCCGTCCGCAACTTACCGGCTCCGTCAGCAAAAAGTAGTGGTCCTCCGGCTCGACGCGTAGGTACTTGAAGATCGAGTTCGACCAGAATCGTTCCATGTGGTCCTGTCCATATCAGCCAGTGCTCCGTCTGAAGCATTCCGTAGCCTTCTTACCCAGTTTTCTATTTGGCCGTGGCGGATGGGATAATGTAGACCGTATCCTAGGTCAAGTTAGCAACCGCCATCCATCTGTCCTCTCTCTCGCATTTTTGTACCAGGGCCTGAAGTTGCCGAAATGGCTTCATCGCCGATGAAATAGTCAAGGTCTTCGGTTCCCCGCTTCGACTGCAGGTGGCCCGTCGGTCCGGCACCGCCCGTGAGGAACGACGGCTTGTTGGCCACAGATGGACGGCCGCTGCCGGTACCGCCGCCACCTCCGCCCGACGCCGCCTTGGTTGCAATGGCCGTCGGAAACACAAAGGATGGAGAGTCGTTGCCGGCAAATCCTAGTTGGGAGCCATCGTCAGTCATCGTGTGTGGCCAGGCAGCAGCACCAAAGAGGACATACCAAGCTTCGAGAAACCCGTGCCGCTAGAAGAAGGGGGAAACCATTGTTAGCAACCGAAAGAGACACGTAAAATGGCATAGAAATCAACGTTGTGCCACGCGTCCGTTTGCCATTGCAATCTCAAGACTGCCTGTGTACCAGACAAGCGGAATAGCGGGAATTGAGGGCCTGCAGGGGGAAGGATGCGTACTTGTCCATGACAACGGCCGGAGTTTGGTTCGCCATCGCCGCGATAAATATTGGAGCTGACTGCGCAGCTCCTCTGACGTCTGTTTCGTAGAGGGCGCGACGTAAAAAAGGGCGATGTCGACGGTTGGCTCAACGGTCGTTGTGGCTAGAGGGGAAGAGGGGCCCCGGAACGAAGCTGAAGATGCCTGCTTCACGGTCACGTGAGACCCACCCATCTTGAGCCGCGAATCAACGTCAGCATCGACACCGACTACAGACGTAGAAAGATCCAACACACACAGGAGATCAACAACATGTATCCATGAAGAAATAAATGTCAGGGTGGTTTTGTGATTTGATACGAGTTATCTTTCGTATTTTTTTGTGCAGTGCGTGCATTATTTTTGGTGCCTTTGCTCGCATCAGCAAACCAGGAAGCCACGATGAGACCAGACAACATCACAACCAAAGAGGTCAAAAACAAGCTCCTGCTTTAACAACGACGGCTGCTTCTGCCGGAAGCTCTTACCTTTCATATGCCTTTTAATTTACCCTCTTATTTCCAGTCCTTTCAATCAAGGGCGTTGTTGTCATCTATTCTCTTCTTCATTTCACATCCTCTTCTTTTCTTCTTCCAATATCATCTTGTCACCTCCGTCTCTTCCTCATCCTCTGGAATCTTTGGTCTCTCTGGTTTATATCATAACCTGCCGACTACTTCCCTTGTTTTTCTGATCTTTTTCTAGGCCATAAGCTGTATAGTTTTGCAGTAGTGTTTTATTGTCCTGGACTTTCTTCCTACTCTTTATCTCTCTTTGACGACCTGGCTACCCCGCGAATCACGTTCATTCTCCTGTTTCCGAGAAGTATCACGGATGATTTGGCACCTCATGGTTTACTGATCCATCACTTAACTGTTCGTGTTCTTTTCACTTCACCGGCACTGCGACTCAGTGCTAACGCCATCATCACAGTTGAACACCTCAATATTGGCCGTTGCATTCCTCAGATCCCGATGAGCCAGCAAAACGACAGGACGCTTCGCAATGACGAGATCGCGGATCTAGAAACCCCTCGGCGAAGATCCGCTTCTGCTGACTCGCACCACACTGGCGACACAGCCGAGTCAAGCCCATATCCCAGTCTCAGTCCAAGTTCAGACTCTGCAGAGTTGTCGACAGCTGTTTCGAACGGCGGGAAAGGCATAAAATCGGGTTCCAGAGGAGATGAGCCTCGCACTGTGGCTTCAAACACGTCCGCACCACAACCTCCCGATGTCACACCTGGCTCTGAACAGTCTGCCTTTTCTTCCGTCACAGACGGTCTGACGGACCGGCTTTTCCGCTCCAAATCGAAAGGTCCAGTCGCTGCAATCTTCATCCATGCTGGAGCGGGCTTCCACAGCACTTCAAATGAACATGTCCATCTCCAGGCTTGCAACGAGTATGCCATTGCGCACCTAACCCTATTTATTTGGCTACTGAGCTAACCCCACCACAGTGCTGCCCGCATTGCAATGAAGTTCCTCAAGGCTGGTGGCACGGCTGTAGATGCTGTTGAAGTTGCTATTAAGTCTTTGGAAGACAAGGAGATCACCAATGCAGGATATGGAAGCAATCTGTCCATAGACGGTATCGTGGAAGGCGACGCCACCATTGTCGACCATCTTGGGCGCAGCGGTGCTTGCGGAGCAGTTTCCAGTAAGCCGGTTCTGTGCTTACTGACAATTCATTAACGTTTCGCGCTGACATATTTAGTGGTTAAGAACCCCATATCCCTCGCCCGTCTCATTCTCGACAGGAGTAACGTCCCCCTTTCGCTGCGTCGTATTCCTCCCAACATCCTCGTGGGAGCTGGAGCCAAACAATTCGCGGAAGAGTATGGCATGCGCCTGGTCCCCAACGAGCACATGGTATCTGTTAGCGCAGGAGACCGTTTCTACCGTTGGCGTCAGGACCTGATACGAGCCGAAACCATAGCCGCGAAACACCGCCAGGCTGCCAGCTCTTCCTCGCCTAGATCTACCACCCAAGGAAAGAATACCCTAAAAATACTGTTTCCGTCTATACCAAAATTGGATCCGCCGCGTGACTCTGCAGCTCGACGAGAGCACTCATCGCCGGTCGAGACAAGCACTTGGAAAGAGACGCGGCACGGCTCATCTATACATTACACGTCTCCGGATTCTAATCTGGCATCCCAGGGTACCACGAAACGGGAAGTTGCTGGACCATCCAAATCTTCTGCAGCTGCTGCGGTACAACAGCAACCTACGAAGCAGTCGGCCACTTCATCAACCACGCCAGCGAACTCGGCTTCTGGTACGGGTGTTCACACCAAGGGAGCTACCGTGACTGCATATAACGCCGCATCTTCCAGCCCACCATCACCTTCTGCAGATACAAGTTTCTGTCCACCTCGCACGGCAACGCCTCATCCAAAGAGGATACGGCTGGGCTCGGGCAGCCATGACGAGAGCATGCAAGCCAGGGGTGGAGGTGGAAACATTATCATGTCCCAAATGAATTCCACTTCAACGGCAACTCAGCCTTCTGCGGTGCCAGAGCAGACTGTTGTTGAAGGAGACGAATCTTCAGCCGAGCATGGGCTACACGAAGCTGGCACTGATATGATCACGGACACGGTAGGCGCCATTGCCATCGATTTGAGAGGCAACATTGCAGCCGGGTCTTCGTCTGGAGGTATCGGCATGAAACACTCTGGCCGCATTGGGCCCGCGGCCCTTGTTGGAATTGGTACTGCTGTGATGCCGGCTGACCCGAAAGACGACCACGGCACGTCTGTGGCTGCTGTCACAAGCGGCACCGGCGAACATATGGCCACCACAATGGCGTCACATACCTGCGCCGAACGCCTCTACTACAACCAGCGACGGGTTGAAGGCGGAACGTACGTATCGGAATACGACGAGGACGCCATCATGAAAGCTTTTGTGACGGACGATTTCATGAACCACCCCGGCGTCAAGAACCAAATTTCGGGGGGCGCCATTGGCGTGATGGCGGTCAAGAAGACCAACAAGGGCATCTATTTTCACTTTGCCCACAACACCGATTCATTTGCCCTTGGCTCCATGGCATCCAACGAGCATGACCCTTTGGTAGTCATGTCTCGAATGGGCCATCAAGAAGGCGTTTCTAGCGGTGGGCGAAAAATCAAATCCTGACGCACAAGACAATGTGGCCAGGAGTTTGTTTGTTGCTTTTGCCGTTGCCATATCCATGGATACTTTCAAAGCGGAAGACATTTCTTTCTCACCTAGAACCTAGAAACACAGAGATCCCGATGAAAGCCTGTGCTTTTTATTGAATCCGAAAACGAAGTAAATTGGTATGAAAATTGCGCGCTATATATGGACCAAGCGCCGGTGTGCTCCCAATCGCCGTGGCCTGGCGGTCTTCCGAGTCCCCTCCAAATGAGAACAGTAGTAGTACAGTAGATCCCTAAGCAGATGTGGTGCGAGTCAAGAGGCCATGGGGGTGCCGACGGTGCTAGCGGTGCCCTCGCGGGCGGCGCCGGCGCCGGGCAGGCGCTTCTTCTTTTTCTTCTTGGGGCGAGGTATGACGGCGGGTTTGGCGCCGTAGGTGCCGAGGCGCAAGCGGGAGCCGCAGGTGAGGCACTCGGCGGTGCCGTCGCCGTCGGGGGAGGTGGGCACCTCGCAAAAGATGCTGAGGCAGATGCTGCAGACGAAGCCGGTGTCGACGACGCGGCGGTGGCAGAAGCAGGCGGCGCGGAAGTCGACGGCGTCGGCGCTGGGGGCGATGAGGCAGCGGCCGCTCTCGCGGGCTCCGCCGGCGCTAAAGGCCAGCATGAGGTAGGCCAGGAGGCCTTGTGTTCGCCTGGTGGTGGTGGTGGTGGTGGTGTCTTCGGCGGCGGAGGCGGTGGCGGCGGCGTCGTGGGCGGCGACAAAGGTGCCGCGCGTAATGTAGGCGGCCTGCTGCAGAAAGGTGGCAGCGCCGCGGAGGGCGAGCACGTCGATGGCGACGCCGGCGTGGGCGGCGGCAAAGACGGCGTTCATGGTCGGGATGTACTGCGCCGGCGACGAGTCGGATACGCTGATGACGAGGATGCGGGCGTGCAAGCCGACCTCGTCAGCACCACCGCCACCGGCACCACCACCGCTGCCGCTGCCGCTCCCCGCCTTGTCTCCGCCGCTGTGGCTGCCCGATGCTTTGCCGGCGGCGCCGTCTGGGCCGCTGCCGCCGCCGGATTGGGACGTCCGCGCGCCGGGCTTCTTGCCGTCGGCAGCGGCAGCGGCGGCGGCGGCAGCAGGAATGAGGATGGCGGTCTTGTGGATGTGGGCCAGGGCCAGGGTGAGGGCGCCGGAGAGGAGGGTGGTGGTCTCGTCGAGGTCGCGCTCGGTGGTGCTGGTGACGAGCTGGTGGACGGACTGCAGGAGGGCGGTCTCGACCTCGCGGAACTGGGGAAACTTGTTGGCAGACGAGCGGGCGCCGCGGCCGTTGGCATGGGCAGACGCCCCGTTTTGGGGGCCGCCGTCGTCCATGTCGACGTCGATGTTGTCGTCGCTGGCTGGACGACGGGAGGAGGAAGAGGCAGACTTTTTGGCAGCGGCGGTGGCCGCGGGCGTGGGGTACAGCCACACGGCGCGGTTGCAGTGGGAGGCGATGACGGCGACCTGGTTGGTGCTGCTCAGGGCCAGGTGGGAGTTGGCAAAGACGAGGATGTTGGCGAGGGCTTTGCTCAGCGGCAGGGTGTTGGCGAGGGCGGCCCAGGCGCGCGGGTTCGTGTCCAGCACGATGGCCAGCAGCGACGGCGGCTCCTCGGCGCTGGACAGCTCATAGTGCACCGAGCCGTCGACGGCGTCCATGGTCGTGGTTGGCAGCTGCGGTGACAGGTGAGGCCAGAGTCGAGGGCAGAAAGGTGAAGAAACGTTCATATTCTTATCGATAAGACACGTGACACATCCACTGTTGTGGGAACGGGTGTGGGTGGGTCATGGAGAGAGCTTGGAGCTATTTGGCGGGGCACTACTCGTATTTGTGACGTACAACAGTTGTTGCATTTCTCAGCGAACCCAGAGGTCACGGTATTCCCAATTTCTTGGGGTTTTCTTTGTTGGTTCTGGATCGACTCGCTGCATTCCTCTTTCCAAAATCATGTCTGGCGTGGCCTCTGAGAAGGCCGAGGCGCCGCCTGGCGGCGCGGCGGAGCTCTCGCGCGAAGACCAGACGCTGCTGCTGTTTGCCGGGCTGATGGAGGGCGGCAAGGAGGACGACGAGACGACGGGCGACCTGGACAAGCTGACCAAGGTGCTGAGCGAGGACGTGGAGGCGACCAAGAAGGGCGACAGGTCGATCTGCTCGGTGATCGACAGCGACTGCGTGGACACGCTGCTGGGCTATCTGGACATGCGGCAGCCGGACGTGGTGCGGGGCCACGCGACGCTGGCGACGTCGGCGTACCTCAAGGCGGCAGGCGAGGCGGGGGCCAAGAAGCTGTCGGTCTTCTTCTACGACCGGGTGAAGCGGGGGACGTACGACGACTATATTGCGGCGTTTTGCGTGGCGGCGGCGGTGTTTCCGATCGTGCCGGAGCTGACGGCGGAGATGTTTCTGAGCGAGGGGTTCCTGCCCAGCCTGGGGCCGCTGATGCGGCGCAAGTGGAAGAGCCGCAAGGTGGAGACGGCGTGCTTGGAGATGCTCAACGTGGCGTGCATGAACGCGGCGTGCCGCGAGGCGGTGCACAAGTACTGCGGCGACTGGCTGGAGGAGATTGTGGACCAGGACCCGGACGACGTGGTGAAGGACATGTACGCGGCGAACCCGGACGCGTCGTTTGCCGAGGGCTCCGTGTCGATGCGGCGGCACTCGCGGCAGGTGCAGAACCTGGCGGCGGTGATTCTGGCCAAGATCAAGGTGGGTTTATGTATTTCTGGCTGGCTGGTTCTCTGGAGCGGCAATCTGACTGACGGCAGCCCTAGGCCACCATACCCCCCCCACAAGGCGGCAAGGCGGAGGAGCCGCGGGTGCAGCTGGCGAGCACGAGCATCGAGGAGCTCAGCACCATGTTCGCGAACATGCTGCGGAAGAACGCCGGGCCGGAGGAGGGGCAGAGCTCGGTGGAGGGCCTGGCGTACGCGTCGCTGCAGCCCAAGGTCAAGGAGGCGCTGGCGGCAGACGCGGCGGTTCTGAAGCGGCTGGTGCAGACGCTGGAGGAGGCGCCGCCGCGGTCGCCGCTGACGTACGGGGCGCTGAGCATCTTTTGGAACCTGACGCGGTACCAGCCGCCGCAGAGCGAGGAGCAGAAGCGGCTGGGGCAGCTCAAGGCGTACGCGAACGCGGCGGGCAAGCTGCAGGCGGACCCGCTGAGCGACGACGCGCACGTGGCGGCGCGGTGCGACAAGGTGTTTGCGGCGGGGGTGACGCCGGTGCTGGTGAGCCACAGCAAGAAGGGGTCGACGGCGTCGCTGGGGCTGATCATTGGCATCGTGCACGCGCTGTCGGCGACGACGCGGATCCGGGGGCAGCTGGCGCAGCAGGGCGCGGTGCGGCTGCTGGTGGACGCGTGGACGAGCCTGCCGGGGACGGAAAAGGCGGCCAAGGCGGCGAAGCGGACGGCGGCGCAGGCGCTGAGCCGGATCCTGATCTCGACGAACCCGGCGCTGGTGTTTGGGGGCACGCGGGCGACGCCGATGCGGTCGGCCATCCGGCCGCTGGCGTCGCTGCTGGGGCGGAACGACGACGACGACGAGACCGAGGACGGGCTGGGCCTGCTGCCGACGTTTGAGGCGCTGATGGCGCTGACGAACCTGGCGTCGGCCGACGACGAGGAGGTGCGGCGGGGCATCGTGCGGGCGACGCTGCCGGCGGTCGAGGAGCTGATGCTGTCGAGCCACGCCATGGTGACGCGGGCGGCCGTGGAGCTGGTGTGCAACCTGGTGCAGGGCCCCGAGGGCGTGGCCCTGTACGCAGACGACGGCAGCGCGGCGGCCCGGCAGCGCCTGCACATTCTGGTGGCGCTGGCCGACGCCGAGGACGAGGGCACGCGCAGCGCCGCGGGTGGGGCGCTGGCCATGCTCACGGGCTTTGAGGGCGTCGTGCGCGGCCTGCTGGCCCGCGACGGCGGCGTGCAGCGCGTGCTGGGGCTCTGCGCCGCGGCCGAGAGCGAGGATCTGCGCCACCGCGGCGCCGTGGCCGTCTACAACATGGCCAGCTGCGCGGGCGAGACGGGCGAGCGGGCGCGCGCAGCCCTAAAACAGGCCGACGGCGTGGCCGTGCTCACCGACTGCGCCAAGGCCAGCCGGCGGGCCGAGGTGGTCGAGGTGGCCGTGTTTGCCCTCAAGGCGCTGGTGGACGGAGAGAGTCCGGATCCGGCTTGATTCAACAACTTTTATTTAAAACTATCTAATCCACCCGGTTCAGAACAGCAATGCCCTCGACGTGGGCCGTCTGGGGAAAGAAGTCAAAGCCGCGCAGGCTCTCAATGGCGTAGCGGGCGCCCGGGGCATCGCTCAGGCCGTCCTGGCCGCGGGCGTTCTTGTCCGGGCCGAAGCGGTCGACGTGGCCGCGCACCAGCATGCCGACGTCGCGCGCCTGCGTGTGCACGTTGCAGCTGACGTAGACGATGCGCGCGGGCGCGTACGCCAGCAGCTGCCGCAGAAAGGGGCCGTCGCAGCCCTTGCGGGGGGGGTCCAGCACCACGGCTGTCTCGTCCGGGTCCGTGTGGTTTTGGGTATCGTCGCCGTGCACGCCGGCAAACAGCTGGGCTGCGTCGGCAGCCAGGAAGCGGCAGCGCTCCGGCGCCAGGCCGTTGAGGGCCGCGTTCTTGCGCGCAAACGCAATCGACTGCTCGGCAATGTCGATGCCGATGCTGCCGCCGGGCAGCGTCGACGCCAGCGTGATGGTGAACAGGCCCGAGCCCGAGTAGGCGTCGATGAGATACCGGATCTCTTTCCGGGGAGACGCCGAAGTCGACGGCGGTGGCCGCACGTGGGCGCGCACGTACTCTGTGAGAGCCGGCAGGATCGAGTTGTTGTTCTGGAAGAAGCTGCCGGCCGGGTTGGTAAACACATAGTCGCCCACGTACTCGGTCGACGTGGCATTGTTGTCGGTGATGCACGTCTTGACGTCGGTGTAGGCGTCGGCCTGGACACAGACGGCATCAGGGTCGTCGGGGCCGTCGGGCGTCGGCTCGCCGGCTTTCCGCCGCTCGGTGCTCTCCCGCAGCAGAATGGTGGCGCCGCGCTTGTACGTGGCAAAGTCGCGAGCCACGCGGGCCCGCTCGCGCGCCATGCCGGCGGCCACGGCCGGCGTGCCGATGGGACACTGCTCAATGTCGAGGGTGGCCCGCGGCCCCGTGCCGCCCTTTTGCATGAAGCCAATGGCCGGCACTTCGGTGAGCGTGTGGCCCTCCCGGTTGCGCCGCCGGAAGCCGGGCGGCCCGTCAAAGTGCGGCGTCAGCTTCGTGCGGTAGCCAAACTGCAGCGGGCTCGCCACCGTGTCCAGCACCGCCGGCACCCGCTCCGGTGGCAGCTGCGAGAAGTGCCGGTACGCCCGCTCCACCACCCGCCGCTTGATCCGCAGCTGCTCCGCGTAGTCCAGCATCTGGTACTGGCAGCCCGAGCACCGCCCAAAGTACCCGCACCGCACTCGTCCGTCGTCCCGCAGCGCCGCCGACGGCTGCACGATCGCGCACAGGTCCGCCACCGAGTACGCCGGCGTGTCGTCGTCGTCGTCCCCCGGAGGCAGGTGGCGGTACACCCGCGCCCGCAGAATGTCGCCCGGCACCGCAAACGAAACCACGTAGATGCGCCGCCGCCGACGCGTCTGTCCACCACCTTCGTTCCGAAGCACCGCCAGCCCGTCGCCCGTCGACGACAGGTCGATGCATTCCAGCTCGACCTCGCTGCCTTTCTCGGGCAGCTCTTCCTCCATCTCTGCTGGTTCTGCCGACTCACCGTCCTGCTTCAGCTTCAGCGACGCCAGCAGCGACTGAATGTCCGCCAGCAGCACCTCTTCGGACGAGCCCTCTTTGGCTTTTGGCTTCTTCCCCCGCAGCTTCTTCTTCGCAGGGCGCTGCTGCTGTCTGCCCTTTTCGCCCTTCTCAACCTTTGCCGGCCCTCGGCTGGGCGCCGGGCTGCTCCCCGGATGGGGTCTCTTCCCCAGGTGCAGCTCAGGCTCCGCCAAGGACGCAGGCGGGCCTTGAAACGTCATGAGTGCTGCCTCTGCCATGGTCATGAGCCCCCGCTGCTTCAATGAGGGCCTGGCAGAGACGGAGAGTTGGACGAGGCTGCTGGCCGCGAGACGACCGGTCCCGAACGCTGTTGAAAGAATCGCACGTTTTCCCCAAACAGCACGCCTCATGAAGCTATGGACTGCCCATGAACAAAAGGAAAGTCGACAGGAGAAGAAAACGTAGAAATAGAAGTCTACCTAGTCTTGTTCGTCGTTGCCTCAATAAGTAGCTTAGGTAAGTTTTTTTATTTTCTTTTTTTCCTTCTTTTTCAACTTATATGTCATCTCTCTGATTGGCTTAGATATCATCATATTACATAAGCGTCCGATTGCGCTAATATGCCCCAGAAGCACTAATTACCCCAGTAAAGCGCTGCCGCGCTGCGCTTAACTGCCTGGTGCATTTCCAATCTGCTATTGCGTTATCTCAACCTCATTTCCATCGCGGTTTGCTTTTTGCGTCGTGCTTTTAAATCCGTCGCGCCTGCTGTGACCGCCTGCTGCTTGTGGACGACGGTATAACACTCTCGATCTTGGAGAATGCGTGAGTAGCTGCCGTCCTCCCATCGCCGCTGAGACGCTCACACGCGCAGGTCACACCGCTGTCCGCGACTGGGCGTTGCCTCTTCTGGCCCTGTACACGCTATCTGCTTGGGCGCGTCCACCGCTGCAGCAGCCGCTTCATGGCCAGTCCAAGCCGGGGTCGCATGGCGCCGTCGCCAGCGAGAGCGCCATCTGCTCCGAGATTGGCATCAACCTGATGCGACAGGGTGTATGTTTTTCTTTTTCTTTTTCTTTCTCTTTCTTTTTTTCTTTTGTCTTTGTTTTTCTTCTTTTTTGGCAAAAAAAGGGGGGGACGGAAAGCTGACCGCCAGGGTACCGCAGCAGATGCCTTGGTGGGCACGACGCTCTGCGTCGGCGTCATCGGCATGTACCACTCCGGCATCGGCGGCGGTGGGTTCATGCTCGTGCGCAGCCGCGACGGCGCGTACGAGAGCGTGGACTATCGGGAAGCCGCGCCGGCAGCAGCCTACGAGGACATGTACGAGGGAAACATTGAGGGCAGCGTAATCGGCGGCCTGGCCGTGGCCGTGCCCGGCGAGCTGCGCGGTCTCGAGTACCTGCACAAGAACTACGGGGTAAGACGGGCACACCGCCAAAGAAAAGACCATATCGTTGACAGGACAGGTGCTGCCGTGGAAAGCTGTTGTCATGCCGGCCGTGCACGTGGCGCGGGAGGGGTTCCCGGGTAGGTGTGATGCCGTCTGTCTGTCTGTCTCTGGCGTCTCTGCTGACGCGCTCTCAGTCACCGAGGACCTCGTGCGCTACATGGAAGCGGCCACGTCGCACACGAGCGGCAACTTTCTGGTCGAGGACCCTGTCTGGGCCGAGGACTTTGCGCCCAACGGCGCGCTGCTGGCGCTGGGCGACACTATCACGCGCAAGCGCTATGCCGAGTGCGTATCGCTGCTCCTGCGTTTCTGCGTTTCTGTTCTGCTTGCTGACCGGACAGCACCCTCGAGGCCATCGGACACCACGGGGTAGACATTTTCTACAGCGGCGCGATCGGTAGGTGGCGTCCCTGCACAGTGGATGGTGGTGGCAGCATGCTGACGACCAGGACAATCAATCGTGGAGGCGGTGCAGGCGAAGAACGGCACGCTGACGCTGGCGGACCTGTCGGGCTACGAGGTGAAGCTGCGGCCGGTGGTGCGGTCGACATACCGGGGCCGGCGGCTGGTGTCGACGGGGGTGCCGTCGTCTGGGGCGGTGGCGCTGTCGGTGCTGGCGACGATGGACCAGTACCCGGCGGAGGTGGACGACGCCAACCTGACGACGCACCGGTTCGACGAGGCGCTGCGGTTTGGGTACGGGGCGCGGACGCACCTGGGGGACCCGGACCACCTGGAGAGCGTGGGGGCGATTGAGGCGGAGCTGCTGTCGGCGGAGCGGGCGCGGGCGACGCGGCGCAAGATCCGGGACGACGCGACGCTGCCGGTGGCGGCGTACAACCCGCAGGGGACGTTTGCGAAGCCGGGCCACGGGACGAGCCACGTGGTGGCGGCGGACGGGTCGGGGCTGGCGGTGAGCAGCACGACGACGATCAACACGCTGTTTGGGTCGCGGGTGATGACGCCCGACGGCGGCGTCATCCTCAACAATGAGATGAACGACTTTTCCATCCCGGGCGCCGACAACGAGTTTGGCTACCCGCCGAGCCCGGCCAACTTTGTGCGCGGCGGCAAGCGGCCGCTGAGCTCCATCACGCCCATCATGGCGGAGGCGCAGACCAGCGCCGGCGGGCCCTGGCGGCTGGCCCTCGTGGTGGGCGCGGCCGGCGGCAGCCGCATCATCTCGGCGACGGCGCAGGTGGCCTGGCACGTGCTGGAGCACGGGCTCAGCATGGCCGAGGCGCTGGCGGCGCCGCGGCTGCACGACCAGCTGGCGCCCAACGTGGTGGCATTCGAGACCGAGTTTGACCGCGGCACCGTGGCCAGCATGGCGGCCAAGGGGCACAACGTCAGCTGGGTGGCCTGGGGCGGGAGCTCGGCGCAGGGGATCCGGATCGACGACGGCCTGTTTGAAGCAGCGGGCGAGCCGCGGCAGACGAACTCGGGGGGGTTTTCTTTTTAGCAGTCTTTTCTCACAGTTCAGAGTCTCGTCTCTTGGGTATCCGAGTCTAGAGTATAGAAATGTAGCTACGCCATGTCTACCAGCCTCTCCATCTCGCGCACCCACTTGTTGGCAAACTCCTCCTCGGTGAAGCGGCGGGCGGAGCGGCGGGCGCGCTGGCGCCAGGCCAGGGGGTCGGGCAGGGCGAGGGCGGCGGCAAAGGCGGCGGCGAACTGGTCGGCGGTGGTGGCGTGGAAGCCGGTGGGCAGGCCGTCGACGGCGGTGACAATGTCGAGCTTGGGCCCGCCGCTGTCGTGGACGACGGCGACAAGGCCGGCGGCCTGGTACTCGACGACGCCGATGCCAAAGTGCTCGTTCCACATGCTGTTGACGCCCACCGACGCCCGGCCCAGCCACTGCAGCACCGCCGGCCACGGCGCGTCCAGCTGGAACTCGACGGCGTCGCGGATGTTGAGCTCGTTGGCCAGCAGCCGCAGCTGGTAGACGCGCTTGGCGTCGTGGTCGTCGCGCACGCTGCCGATGAGCACCAGCTTGGCCACGTTTTTGGTCTGCTGCTTGACAAACGCGGCAAAGGCCTGCAGGATCAGGTGGTGGTTCTTCTCCGGCCGGAACTGGGCAATGTACACGAGCACGGGCTCCCGGGCCGCCTCGCTCGCCGCCGACACGGCAATGGCCTGCTCCAGCTCGCAGACGGCCACGGGCGGGTAGACGACGGAGATGTCGTGGGCCGGCCGATGGGTCCGGCGCGGCCCCCAGAGCGCCCGGATGTGCGCCTGGGTCCAGCTCGAGTTGGTCATGACCACGTCAATGGTGGCGCCGACGGCGGCGTAGACGCGGGCAAAGAGCTGCCAGTAGACGCGCTTGGCCCGGCCGCGGGGACCGGTGCCCTGGCCGGCGTTGACGCCGAGACCGCCGACAGCCGAGGCCGGGTCCAGCGAGGCCAGCATGTCGGTGGAGATGGTGGGGTAGTGGACGTAGGCGCCGGTGGGGACGGTGCGGAAGAGCAGCTTGGACAGGCCGAGAGCAAAGGCGTAGCCCATGGTGTCGATAAAGATGTCGGGCACCAGCAGCGAGAAGGCGTCCCAGGCCAGGATGATGGAGCCGAGGGACTGGCCGGCCAGAGTGAAGTGCGGCCAGGTCGACGCGAGGACCCAGCGGCGGGTGGACAGGTAGAGAAAGGAGACGGTAGGGGGGTGTAGGTGGATATTGAAGCGGTCCTGGAGGAGAGAGTCAGCGAGGGAGTGTGTGAGAGAGAGAGAGAGAGAGAGAGAGTGAGTGAGAGACCTGCACTCGCGCCAGAATGGCCTCCTTGCTGGCGTCGTGGTCGCCCGTGTAGACGACGCACTTGGCCTGGGGCCACCGCTGCTGCGTCGCCCGGATGGCCGCCCAGAGCACGCGCTCGCCGCCGCCGCCGGCATTGCTAGGCTGTCAGCAGGCATGGACCCGGGCAGACGGGCCGCCACTCACCAGAACGGGTGGAAGAAGCCGACGATGCCGTCCCAGGAGCTGTCTTTGCTCTCAGCCTCTGTCGGTCTCGTTTCCCGGTACTTCTTCTCGTCGGCTGCCACGGCCGCCAGCAGGTGTTGTCGGGTGCCCTCCGTTCGGCGCCGCAGGTACCAGCCCAGGGTCGACGCTGCCTGGCGCCAGATCCACGGCAGCAGCAGCCCGGTGACCAGGACGGCCGTCATCAGAGCGGCGGTCGTGCGTTTCGTGCCATGGCGGCAAGAGGACGCCGAGCAGGTGGCGTCCATTGAGGCGAAGACGGGAGACAGACGCAGACAGACAACAGACAACAGACGAAAGAGAGAAAAAGAACGAAGGAAAGAAAAAAGAAAGAAGCCGCAATCAGCTCGAGGTCCGCCTTTGGCTTTGGGCCACCATGTTCTCTGTGGAGAAGTGGGAGAGCAGTCGTGTCATCAAGCGCGCTTCGGCCACTGTAAAGTGGCGCTTGTGGCACGGTCTCGGCCAAGCTTGGGTGGGGAACTGCAGAGCCTGAATCAGCCAATGTGGCAGGTGAATTCACATGCAAAAAAAAAAAAATAAAAATAAAAATAATACAACAGACATCATGGCACCTGCGCTGCGGTCCTGGTCCAGCGTCCGCTCCCTCGCATCGGGCCCACCTCGGATTTCGGGCATCTGCTTCGGTCCGGCTGTCCGGTCGGCTGCCCGGTCGGCTGCCCGGTCGGCTGTCCGGTCGCCGCTTCAGCCCGGCCACGCCCGACGCTTCCACCTCGCCTCTCTCGTCACCGTGCCCGTCGACGCCGCCGAGGCCTGCATCTCTCAGCTGCACGCCGTCTCCGGCACCCCCTGGTACCTCACCATCCCCCTCGTCGCCCTCGGCGTCAACCTGCTCGTCCGCCTGCCCTTTAGCATCCACGCCCGCGCCCAGGCCCAGCGCCGCACCCAGCTCGCCCCCCTGCTGCAGGCCTGGGCCGCCGCCCACGGCAAGGCCCTCCACCACGAGCGCCGCGCCAGCCTGACAAAAGCAGCCGCGCCCGCCGCCGCCGCCGCCGCCGTCGACATGGACGCCGAGGTCATGAAGCGCTACCGCCGCACCGCCCGCCGCATCTACGCCCGCTTCGGCCTCCAGCAGTGGAAGCTCTACGGCAACCTGCTGGCCATGCCGCCGTGGCTCGTCGTCATCGAGGCCATCCGCCGCATGTGCGGCGCCCCCGTCGGCCTGCTCGGCCTCATCCTGCGCCGGACCACCGGCGAGGGGGCCGACGCCACCACAGACGCCTTGGCCGTCCTGTCCGAGCCCTCCCTCGCCACCGGTGGCTTTCTCTGGTGCCCCGACCTCACCGTCGCCGACCCCTACCACATCCTCCCCTTTGCCCTCTCCGCCATGCTGCTGGTCAACGTCTTGCCCGGCACCGATGCCGGCCGCCGCTCCCTCTTCGGCCTCGACCCGGTCGCCGGCCCAGGCGCCCCCCAGATCTCCACCGAGACCGCCGCCGCCCGCGCGCTGCAGCGCTCCCTCGTCGTCATGTCCCTCAGCGTCGGCTTTGTCACCATGCAGTTCCCCAGCGCCATCCACCTCTACTGGCTGTCGTCTGCCGCCAGCTCCTTCCTCATCACCCACGCCGTCCGCCGGAGCATGCCCCTGCCCGAGCAGGACATACGGCCGAGCAACAAGCAGGATTTCCCCTGGGTCCGGCCGCCGAGGCCCGAGGCGGAGGAAGCGCCTAAAGCCTGAGCCAGGCTCTGCTGTGGCACACCATTCTATTGGTTTCACTGTATAAAAGGGCGGACTGTACAACAAAGGAGATGACGAGAATAAACAAAAGAAACAAAGACTAAAGAAACAAAGACTAAAGAAACAAAGAAGCAAGACCAACGCCAATGCGCCATGCCATCCCACGTAGAAGCACTGAGAGCAGGGGACTAAAGCAGGGACCAAAGCAGGGACCAAAGCAGGGACAAAGCAGGAGAGGTGAAAGAGTGGTGGAATGCGCCGCTCAGCCCAGGAAGACGGCCAGCAGGATGACGGTCAGGATGACGGACAGGATCAGCAGCAGGCAGCAGGCCTTGCTGCGCGCGTTGCGCTGGTAGCGGGCCGCCGACCGCAGCTCCTGGTCGGCGCCGCGCGTGTCCAGCCGCACGTTCTCCACGTTGTCGGCAATGTTGTCCAGCTGCTCGCCCTGCTCGCTGACCATGGTCGCCACCTGCGTGAACAGCACGTTGAGGTCGCCCACGCCCTGCTCAATGTTGCGGATCTCCTCCTCCCGCTCGATGATGAGCGCCTCCTGGAAGTCCACCTCGCTCTGGGGGGCCAGCCGCGCCTGCTCCTGCTGTGCCTGCTCCTGTATCTGCTCGTCGTGCACGAGCAGATCCCCTTCTCCCGCGCCTCCCGTCGTCGCCGCGTCCTCGCCCGCCGCCGCCCGCGCCGCCGACACCGACGCCTTCTCCTTCTCGAGCGCCTGCCGCTGCAGCGTCTGGAACTCGGACAGCGCCGCCTGGAACTCGCGCGACAGCTTCTGCTGCGTGTAGCGCTGCGTGGGCTGTTGATGACCGTCAGCAACCAGCGATCAAGGAGAGAAGGAGAGAAAGAACCCACCGTCAAGTCCTCCGATGCCTGCACCTGCTTGACGCCCTCGCCCACCTCCTTGAACAGATCCCGCGACTCCTCCAGCAGATCGTTGACCCGCTCCCGCACCCGCGCATTGTCCTGCCGCGTGCCCAGGTGCCCAATGTCGCGGCCCAGGCTCGCAATGTTGCCCTGCAGCTTGAACAGCTTGTTGTTCAGCTGCTGCGCCAACCGCTGGAACGACGGGTCGTCGGAATAGCCGCCGCCGCCGCCGCCCGCGCCGCCGCCGCGTCGCCGGCCGGACTCGAGAGATGACAGCTGGTCGAAAGACATTGAATCGGAATCGCGCAAATCGTCGCTGGACTGGCTGAAATGGTTGAAGAGGAAAAGTGACGAAACGGAAAGGAGTGGTTCGCATGGAACGCTGCCTAGCGCCCATTGCGCGGATTCCCCGTGACCCACCTTGAATCACGTGAACGTGTGACAATCGCCACCGACGGTCAACCACCCCTGCCCGGCACGTGACGACAAAGGAGCTCAGGCGCGCTTGTTATTTTCCGGCAGACTTCTTTGTATATTATTTACATTGCGCCCAAAAAGGCACAATAAAAAGGTCCTCTTCTCGCCCGCACCTCCTCGCTCTGGCAATGCGCTGCCACGATGTCCAAGCCTGCCGTTCCCGCCTCCGCCCCGGACCCTGTCCGTCGGGCTCTCCCATACAAGGATTTCCTCCAGCCTGCGCTGCATAGACGCTTCTCCTCCACCGCCCTCGTCCTCATCATCACCGCCTACGCCCAGTCTCTCGTTCTGTCGAGCTGGTCCTCCTGTAAGTGTTTCTTGCTGGCTGCCTGAGCCTTTTGGTGCTCTATTTGCTCTGGTTCTCTGGCTCTCTGGTTCTCAGGTTCTCAGGCTCTCAGGTTCTCTGGTTCTCTGATTGCTCTGGCTTCTGGGGACTGAGAGCAGTCGTGTCTGTTCCCTCGCTAACGTCCCAGGGTTGTGGGCTTGGTTTCCCTTGAGCGGCCCTGGCTCCCGCGCCATCTCCATCTTCTTCTGCGGTCTCGTCATCATCATCTTGCGCATTGCCCACTACCACATCGGCATACGAACCTCCTACTCCCCGCTGGAGACCTTTGTCTACAATGCCCTGCAGCCCAAGACGGTCGAGACGCTGCTCTCGTACGCCGTATCCGGCTGGTTCTACGGCCAGATCTTCCGCTGGGCCGCCTCCGAGGACGCGAATCTCAGCTGGGTCACGCACTTTCCGGGCGACCGCGCCCGCCTCAACGAGCGCGCGCTGTTCCTGGTCCTGCACGTCGTCTGCGTCGGCCTCGTCAACGCCGTTCTGCACCTCTTTTGTGACGACGATCGCCTGCTGCTCGGCACTGCCAAGCCCACCGGCCAGGCCAACCCCGTGCCCAACGCCAGCCGGACGGGCCAGCTCTACGAGACCCTGGCCCGGCACGTCCCGCTGCTGGCCGTCTCGGCGCTGACGCGGGCCCTCGCGTCCATCTTCATCAGCGTTCCCGTCTACGCCGTCGTTCTGCGGCCCTGGGCCTGGCGCGTCACGCTGGCCCTCTTCCGGCCGTTCTACAACCTGCCCAAGTCGACGCTGCCGCCCTTGTCGAAGCCCTTCAGCTCCACCATAGGTTATGTGCCGTGCTGCGTGGTGGCGGGCTTCCTCTTCTCGCTCCTGTTGCTGGTCAGCAACACGGCCTTCTCCCTCTTTCTGGTCAACGAGCCGCTCAAGGACGGCAAGCCGCTGACGGCCGACTCCAAGGACCCGAACGGCAGCCTGCTCAAGGGCCTGCGGAGCAAGAAGGCCAACGTGAAAGCGTTTGCCATGTGGGAGCTGGCGTTCATCGCGCGCGACTTCCCGGACCGCCGCGTGAGCATCTACACCGACATTGACCGCAAGGACGGGCCGACCTGGTCGCAGATCTGCAAGATATGCCTCGAGGTCCTCAAGAGCCTCGAGACCCGCATCGATCCGCCCAAAGCGCCAGCCCGCCCCGACGCGTCGGCCCAGACCGCCGCCCCCCCGGACGAGTCGGAGGGCGCGCTGCCGCGTCTGACCAAGCCCCTGCGGCAGGACACGATCCTCATGTCCACGCCGCAGAAGCGCAAGAGCCTGCAGGGCGAGCTGGAAAAGGCCGTAGGCAAGATGGCCGTGGACCCGCGGCGGTCGCCGCGGCTGAGCCCGCTGGCAAAGAAGGCGCTGGTCGACGCCAAGAAGCGGCTGCTGGACGTGCAGCAGGACATCAACGGGCCGGCCAACCCCAACAGCAGCCTGCAGCAGATGGCGCGGCAGGTGCTCGAGATGCCGATATTGGGGTGGCCGTTCCGGCTGGAGTTCCAGAGCCGCATCACGGCGGCGGTGCTGGGGCAGCCGTACGGCGAGCCGAGCCTGTACGTCAACGCGATCCACGCGCTGCGCCTGCTGGCGGTGCACAGTCTGGAGGAGGACAAGTTTGGCAACGTGCAGCGGGACGTGGCCACGATCATCCGCGAGTTCACGGCCGTGACGATAAAGCTGGACCGATTCCGGGCGACCTTCCCGGTGCACTGGACCGACGTGCAGGCCGAGCGGGTGTGTCCCGAGGTGGACGGCATCCGGGACGCGCTCAAGGACGGGCTGGCGGATCTGATCGACAGCTTTGGCGTGTACAGCAGGGACTTGCGGCTGAGCCAAACAGACATGCGGCTGGCCGAGGAGGCGGCCACGGCCGGACGACCGCTGGCCCAAGAAGAGGCAGCCGGGCCAGAGATGCACGAGGCACGGTAGGGCCGTGTTTCCGAGCCTGTAACAATACTATAAATGTGGTGCATTTGGTAATAAAGGCGTTCAGGCGAGAGAGTGTGTGTACGTGTGTGAGAGAGAGAAAGAGAATATCAGATGACGTAGAGTCACGTGATGTGTGGGGCGTAATTTTAGTATCTCCTGTCCAGCTTCCCATGCGAGCTGTGACCTCTCTTTCCCTCTTCACGACTTCACGGCCGTCCGACCACGAGCTCGCCATAATGTAATGCCCTTTCCGACAGCGCGCCGCAAAGCCATGCCACTAGAGCATCCCACATTCTTTTTTTTCCTCCTTTTTTCCTCTTTTTTAAAAATTAATCTGCTTGCCGACAGTTCCTAGCCGGCGCCGGTCATGACGAGGTCGAACGCGCTCTTCGCGCGGGTCGTGTACGGCTCGGCGTACTCGTTTCTGCGGCTGCTGATCGCGGTGCTGCTGCTGGTGTCGGCGGGCGACATCATCAACCAGTCGCGGCTGCGCGGCAACCTGTACCCGATCCTGATCGTGTCCATCTGCTACGTGTCGGCGGTGATCATTGTCGGCTTTGTCTATCTGGGGCGGCTCTACATCAACCGGACGGTGCTCAACGCCATCCCCAAGGCCTGGGTGCCCATCGAGCCGGGCGACAGCGTGCCCAAGGCCGTCCGCCAGCTCATCGCCGCCGGTCTCAGCCGCAGCGCCGCCGTGGCGCTCGTCGCCCAGCCGCGGGGGATCTTGTGTCGGGGGGCGGCAGACGAGCCAGACGGGGGACCCGAGAGAGACGAGCAGAGAGCCGAGGCGGTCAAGAAGGAGATGGGCATCGACCTGCCGCCGTGCCGACCCGTGTGGGGCCCCACCGAGCAGCCCGGATGGGCGCCGCCCGACGCGGCCGACCTGGGCTCGCTGCAGTACAGCGCCGTGGTGGCGGAGCTGCCCAACCTCATCGAGGCCAAGGCGCTGACGCTGGCGCCGCTCGAGGCCGCCGCCTCGTCGCTGCGGCTGCTGTCGCCCGGCGCCGAGCCCATGCTGGACCCCGACGCCGTGGCCCTGCTGCAGCGGCCGGCCTACATGGGCCTGCGGGCCTACCTGGCGCACCTGGGCGCCCTGGGCGCCATCAATGGCGCGCGGGAGGTGGAGGAAAAGGGAGGCGAGGGTGCGGGAGGCGAGAGTGGAGAAGGCGAAGGCGAGGGCAAGGAGAGGCGCACCCTGGCGGCCGTGGTGGCGACGTTTATCACGACGTACGAGCATGCGCGGTTCTCGACACAGATGCTGTCGCACGCGCAATTTCGCGGGCTCATGCACGACCTGGCGACGATCCTGCGCAACATGACACCTCTGGATCCCGCGCGGCTGCAAGAGTATGCCAATCGAAATGGCGACGACGACGGCGATGACGACGGCGACAACGACGACAACGACGACAACGACGACCACAGCACCTACTCTTACCGGCCCTCGGTCAACGACACGGCCTCGGCTGTGTCCGACAGCGAGGGGGGCATCGACAGCAACGCGGCGCCGTCCACGCCAACGAGCGCGGCCAGCTCGGTGCGGCGAGGTGGTGGCGTCCTACAGGCAGGCGAGAACGCCAGCCTGCGCAGCAGCCGAAGCGGCGTCAGCAGCAGCGGCGGCAGCAGCATGAGTGCCCACAGCGGCACGACCACGCGCCGGCGGTATATGACCTCGCCGCTCCCTCCGTCTTTTGCCTCGTCGACATCCCGAAAACAACAACAACAACAACAACAACAGCGACTTCTGCCACATCACATCAAACGCGTGCGGCCTGGACTGTCGCAGGCGTCCAGCGAGGACAGCTTTGCCCAGTCGCGGCGGCCGTACCCGGTGAGCCAGCCGTCGAGCGCGAGCATCCGGTCGGCGTCCTCGGCGGCCTCACTAGCCTCGGGCGTCTCTGGGGCATCGAGTGGGTCCGTCATCCGGCTGGCAGACCGGGCTGATCCCAGCCAACTTCCTTATGTTCTGCAGCCTCGTGTATAACACTAATAATTAATGAATTACGTCATTTTTTTTTTCTTTCTTTTCTTGTTTTATCTTCTTGCTACGCTAGGCCGAGGCCTGCACCACCTGGGCCCAGTCGGCGTCGGTGTAGGCGCCCGGGACCTGGGCGTCAAAGAGGCTGGCGAGGACGACGCGATCGGCCTTTTCGCCGAGCCAGGGCTCGCGGCCGTGCTGGGCAATGATGTTGTCGTAGACGAGGACGTCGCCGGGCTGCCAGCGGTGCAGGACGCGGATCTCGTCGGTGATCTCGGCGAGGCGCTGGAGGTAGGCGTCGGGGATGGGGGTGCCGTCGCCGTAGGTCTGCTGGGCGGCCTTGCTGCGGGCGGCGGCGGCGTCGGCAGCGTCAGAGGATGCAGCTGTTTTCTGGCGCTGGGCGTTGCGGTAGTAGGCGGCGAGGCCGGTGAAGAGGGAGGGCAGGTTGGTGCCGGGCTGGGTGCGGATGACGGGCAGGTGGTGGGTGAGGACGATGCCGTCGTCGTCGGCGCCGTCGGCGCTCTCCAGCCAGGTCCAGGTGGTGTGGGGTCCGCGGCCGTAGCGGGCGATCTGGGCCTCGATCTTGGCGCGGCGGGTGGCCCGGTCGTCGCCGTCCTCGACAGTCTTGCCAAAGGCCTGGCGCAGGGTGGAGCCGCCGGCGTACTGGGCTTCGGCGCGGTAGGTGACGGAGCTGCGCAGGCCCTTGGCGGCGAGGTCGCGCACCAGCTCAGGCAGCTCGGCCTGGGCGCGGGCGAACAGCTCGAGCGAGGAGGCGATGGGGGTCTCGCCGCCGCGGCCGGGGGCGGGCGTCTTGTGGCCGTAGAAGAAGACGTACTCGGGCGCGTGCGGCACCTGCGGCGACTCGTTGTGGTTGTAGATCTGCACCGCGGGCGGGGCCTCGTTGGCCGGCGCCACGTTGGGCGCCAGCAGCGGCCGGTCCACGACGATGCCGATGATCTCGTGCGGCCGGTAGCCAAACGCGTGGGCAAACCGGCTGAACTCGTCGGCGTCGTGGATCGGCAGCCCCCGGAACAGCAGCGTGCCGTGCCGCGCCAGCTGCCGCGTCAGCACCTGGTCGCGCGCCTGCAGCTCGCGCACCGCCGCAATGGCCGCGTCCAGGCTGATCTCGCTCTCGCCTCCGCCCTCCGACTGCGACGGCCGCAGCGCCAGCGGCGACACCGTGCCGGGCGGGTGCGGCGCCCCGAGCAGGCGCTGGTTGCCGGCCGGCAGATCAAAGGGCTCGAAGACGACGGTCGGCGTCGGGCCGGCGCCGTTCACCGGGGCAGCTGTGGGGTGAATCGCAGTGGCCATGATGTCTGTGATGTGGTATGTGTGATGAGAAAAAGGGCCTCGCTCGCTGGCATAAATACCAGTCATGGCGCGATGCGATCGAGAGGGGGTGAGCCGTTCGGGGCTAAAATGACGCCAGGCGCATGGTCTGACACGATCCGATGCGATCCGTCAGAAACGGTTGTTGCATGTGTGGTCACGCATGGTCGCGCATGGTTGCAGCGCGCAGCTCTCGTCGCCATCAAAGTTGTCACCACGCTGGCCGATTACGTCATGTCTGCAGCCGGAAGGACAGACAGCCGGGTGCTGGTCGTGCCTGCCGTTTGGTATAAGGCCTCTCTGAACGCCACAGAAGCTGTGGCTTGGTGATCTTGAGCCATTTCTCGAGATGGCCACAATTGACGCCGACAAGACAGAACCAACCGTCCAAAATGTCGTCGAGTCAGCCCGCAGCACCGCCCGGCCCTTCTTCCGCAGCACGCTCTTCCAGATCCTCACGGTCGGCAGCTGCGCCTTCTGCTCGCCCGGCATCTGGACGGCCATGAACAGCCTGAGCGTCGGCGGGTCGGCCAGTCCGGACCTCGTCAACGCGGCCAACGCGGTCACGTACGGCTTCATGACCATCACCTGCTTCCTGGGGCCGTGGGCGGCCGACCTGCTGGGCTTCCGCGTGGCGCTGGCGCTGGGCGCGGCTGGCTACCCGCTGTACGCGGCCGGCCTGTACGCCAACAACCGCTTCGGCACCGTGTGGTTCGTCTACGTCGGCGCCGTGGCCTACGGCATCACCGTGCGCTCGCGCGCCCTCGCCGGCTTCCTCTCCGCCATCGTCGCCAGCCTCGCCACCTGGCTCGGCGGCGCCCTCGTCGATCTGCCCTGGGCCCGCCGCCGCCAACACCGCCACCTGGGTCTGGTCCGTCGTCATCCAGTCCGAGTACCGCCGCACCCACCCCGTGCTCGACTGGGCCGACGCCGGCCGCTTCGGCCGCGGCTTCGGCATGTACATGCTGCAGTGGGTCAGCCTCGGCATGACCGAGAACTACATCTACTGGTGCATCAGCAACCTCTCCGACTCCCCCGGCGACCAGATCCGCTACAGCTCCCTCTTGCGCGGCGTCCAGGCCGCCGGCACCCGCCTCGTCATCACCGCCGGCATCGGCCTCGCCTACTGGATCGTCGCCCTGCCGTTTGGCTACTGCGCCACCCTGCAGGTCGTCCGCATGTTCGAGCTGGAGCAGGCGAATGCAGGCGACGCAGATCTTGGGCCGGTGCGGCCGGCAATCCAGTGATGGGATGGAAAGTGAAAAAAGACCGATCGATGCCAAGCCGAACATCTCCCGTTCTTGGCCAAAGCTTGACTAATAAGATCCTCAAAGTGGAAAAATATACGAGACCCTACAGAAACAACTCAAGACTTGACAAGATTCGTTCCTTGGCTTTACCCAAAGAACGCAATAACACAGTTGGTCCTCGATCACTAAAGCCTCTGGACTTGAGTGAATTGTACAAGCTGGACTCTTCACGGAGTGGGAAGCTGAGCTCAAACCCCATGGAGACCCAATTTCTTACGTAGCATTGGCGATTCCGCTATATGGCGTCAGCGTGCAAACGCCGAGCCACGAATCAGTCTCGCGAGCCTTGACAGGGAAGCGAGAGACGGTGTCCGTAGACAAGAAGGGCCGGTCTGCTGCGTCGCTGGCTGCATGCTCTTTCTCACACACGCTCGTCCGAGATTTCGTACTCATCCGCCATGGCTGACCTCGAGAGCAGCTCCCCCCGACGGCCTCTCTGGTACCGCTCCTCGCTCTTCAATGCCTTTGTCATTGGCGGCGTCGGCTTCCTGGCCCCCGGCATGTGGAACGCCATGAGCGCCCTGGGCGCCGGCGGAGCCCAAGAGCCCTACCTGGTCAACGCCGCCAACGCCCTCGTCTTCGCCCTCATGGGCATCTTCTCCGTCATCGGCGGCCCCATTGCCAACCGCATCGGCCTGCGCGCCACCCTGCTGCTCGGCGCCGTCGGCTACCCTGTGTATGCCGCCGGCCTGTACACCAACAAGCGCTTCCACACCGTCTGGCTCGTCCTCTTCGGCTCCGTCACCTGCGGCGTCAGCGCCGGCCTCTTCTGGGCCAGCGAGGGCGCCATCGCCCTGGGCTACCCGGAGCCGGCCAAAAAGGCCCGCTACCTCAACATCTGGGTCTGGTTCCGCACCCTCGGTCCCATCGTCGGCGGCGCCATCGTCCTCGCCCTCAACATCCGCTCCGCCGGCCGCGGCAGCGTCGCCGCCTCCACCTACATTGTCTTTATCGTCCTGCAGTGCCTTGCCGTCCCCCTCGCCCTCGCCCTGACCCCCCCGCACCTCGTCCAGCGCGGCGACGGCAGCCCCGTCGTGCTGCACCGCGCGCCCACCTGGCGCGCCGAGTTCGCCGCCCTCTACCGCACCAGCCGCCGCGCCCCCGTCCTGCTGCTGCTCCCCGTCTTCTGGGCCGTCTACTTCAACCAGTACAGCGGCAACTTTGAGACGTACTACTTTTCCGTCCGCGGCCGCGCCGTCATCGGCTTCGTCGGCAACTTTGCCACCCTCGCCGCCTCCCAGCTCATGAGCCAGTGGCTCGACAGCCGCCGCGTCCCCGTCCGCACCCGCATCCGCCTCGGCTTCGCCTGGGTCGTCCTCCTCCACGTCGCCGCCTGGGTCTACGTCTAGGTCGTCCAGGAGCAGTTCACCGCCATCGTCGCTGCTAGCCCCACTGGCAAGCTCACCCTCGACATCCACTCGCGCGACTACACCAAGGGCGTCTTCGTGCTGCTGCTGTGGAACTTTGCCTTTCAGAGCGCCCAGAGCTGGCTCTACTACCTCGTCGCCTCCATGACCGACAGCATCAGCGAGCTGACCCGCCTCACCGGCATCCTGCGCGGTCAGGAGAGCTTCGGCGAGGCCATCGGCTTCGGCCTCAATACCCGCAACTGGTACGGCGGCCGCGTGCCCCTGGCCGTCAACACCATTCTTCTCGGTGCGTCCTGTCTCGCCTTGTGAGCTCACTGTTATCTAACCGTCTCAGGTCTCTGCGTGTTCCCCACCTGGCTGGTCGTTCACGGCTACGATCCCGACAAAAAGTTCGATTCCGTCGAGAGCGACGAAGCCCAGGAAGAGAAGGGCCAGGTCTCGGAAGAGCAGGTTGTTGTCGACAGTGTCAAACCGAGCGAATCTTAGACCACAATGTAAATAGAATGTACCTTGTAGAAAAAGTGGGCCATGAGGCTTAAAGGCTGCGATAGCGCAAAAACCCCTCTAAAATGGAGACGCGTCCCGTCGCGTCAATCGGCTTGCGCCAGGAGGCAACAACCCCCCCCCCCCCCCCCCAATCCACCCCGACGACAATGACGCCGCCACGGCACGTGGTGTACGACTCGGACGACTCTGGCGATGCGCTGAGTCCGCTGCCCAGCCCGCCACGGCCTCCTCCTGTCCAGGCAGAGAGCTCCACCGGCGGCAGCACGTCCACCGATCCGTCCTTTTTTCGCGACATCTACGAAGAGCAGCGCAAGTCGGCCGCCGCTCGCGACGACACCGTCTGGGACGTGCCCATCAGCCCAGAGCCGGTCGGCCGGCACGGCACAAAACGAAAGCGCGCAGAAGGAGGCACATCCGGGACCGAACGCCTGCATGTCATTCTGAGCCAAGACGAGACGCAGAAGCGGCAGCGGCAAGACGAGGAGCACGAAGCCGCACACAAGAAGCCAAGGACGGGAGACGATGTGGAGCTCGTGCATCTCCCCAGCACCGACGGCCCCCAGCCACGAGATGGGGGGGTCGGGCCCCCGCCCAGTGCCGCCACCGAGAGCACCATTGCCTACCCGACCCCCAGCCGCTGGGCCACGGTCGGCTGGCAAGGGGATGACGGCGGCCCGGCAGCGGATGGCCGAGTCGGGCAATCGACACCGACCCGGAGGGCACCGCCCACTGACCATGTACGCCGTCTTTGTTTCTCTTTTGTCATGCGGACCACCATCTAACTCCCGCCAGCTGCTGTCGTCGCCCGACGAGATTGCCGGGCCAGCCGTCTCTCGATCGCCGCTCGCGCGGCTCCCCAGCCTCAGAGAGTCGAGGGGGGCGGCGAAACCAGACTCAGGTACAGACGCGCTGTCCACCCTGACAGACCTGCCAAACGGGGACGACGACGACGGTTGGGCCGCCTCGTTCGACTCGCCTCGGCCGGAAAAGATGGCAGAACCCCGGGAACCAAAGAGTCCAAAAGCGAACACGACGCAAGAGAAGGATCCCGAGGTTGTTTACATTGACGCAACGGACGACGACAACGACGGCGACAGATTCTCACCAGTAGAGCATGAGCCAGCCAAGAAGGAGAAGAAGAAGAAGAGAGGCCGTCCAGCAAAAGCCAAGCCCAAGCCAAAAGAGGCAGCACCGGCAGAAGGCAGAACCGCCAAGAAGAAGCGAGGCCGGCCAAAACACCAGCCGGAGGCGGTGGAGCTGCCAGAGAGCCCTCGCCCAGCAGACGCCCCAAGTGCTCTCGGCGAGACGAGCGGCAACGCACTGCTGCTGTCTGCGGATGAAGCGGAGGCCAGGTTGGCAGCCAAAGAGTCGCCTGTGCCCGCGCCTGTGCCCGCAGTACCGGCCCGGTCACCTGAGAAGACGGACAGGGCAGGTCATGCGGAGAAGGCGGCAGAACCCGTCGGCAGAGCTGTGCCCCAATCCAAACCCGACACCGGTCGCATCTCTACGAGCACGCCCATCCCCGCCAGCCAAGGACGTGTCCCGTTCCGCGTCGGCCTCAGCAAGCGCTTCAGGATCGCCCCACTGCTCAAGTCGCTGCCCAAGTGAGTCCTGGCCAGGGGGATGGATACTTTTTTTTTCTGCCCCTACGTGTCCATCGACCCACTCTGCGCTTCTGCGGCGTGCAGGGTACAAAGGGGGTAGGGTGCAAAAGGAGCCAGGGGGGAGGGGTGCGTTCCTTCACCGCTCATCCATCTGCAGACGCCAACCAGCCTTGTGTCAGCAAATACAACAGAGGCGCCTGTGCTCTCTTTATAGTCCCTTTCCTGCTGTGGAAGAATATAGTCTTTTTGAGGCTGCCGGTTGTTTCCCAGCAAGGCTGCGGTTGGGCATCATTTCGCTCCGTTGGGATATGGGAACGGCCAGCGCGATCGGAATGGCCCTTTTTTTTTTCTTTTGCCTTTTTGGCACAGTACACACGAATAATCACGTTTGGAAACTTGGGTTGCTCTTGGAACGCAGGAGTAAATCAAACGAATGAAGCCATTACAAAAAAAAAAAAAAAAATACACGAGAGCTATAAAACTTTGAAACCCGGTCAGCCAGCCATGCCCTTCTTTGCCAGTTAGTCGACGGGAGGAAAAGTCCGCCTGGGCATGCCCACGACGCATTGATTGGCTGAATCCCTCCCTCAACGTGGTGCAAAGGTTGCATCCCTCCCGCTGCACCTGTCCACCACAGCAAGACGCAACAAACAAGCGCAGTCGTGAAACAAGAGGAGAGAGCCAAAACAAAAATAGAAAGCGGTAAGCGACATCAGGCCAAGGAGACCGGGAGGGCACCATCGCCTCTCTGCGTGTCTCGTCGTGTTAGTGCGAAGGCTGCTGCTTCTTAAGCTCCCGCTTCCCCCTCTTGGCCTTTTGGCCGCCCTCGGTCGCTCTTTTCTGGTCTCTGTCCTTCTTCTCGTATTTGTAAATACCCCAGCTTTTCAACTTCAATTTGTAATAGTGTATCCTGGCACGTCAGTCTCGGGCATGTAATGTCGGAAGAAAAAGAAAAAAGAAGAAGGAAGAATGTGGGATGGGCAGTGGCATACGTTGGATCAAAGGCATATTCCTGCTTCATGTGTGCCATCACATTGACGAGCGACCAGCTCTTGTCCACGTATAGATGCGTGATCTCTTCGCGGTGCTTCTCCCAGTCCGACTCCGCGGCGAGGAATCTTGTCTCTTTGGTCTTGACCGCATTCTCTTGGTTGTTATTGTCGTTGTTGTCCGCTCGGTTGGTCGGGACCTCGCCCACGTTCGGGGCCACAAAGGTATAGTTTTGAGTCTGGCTTCCCTCGGGAACAAAGTCAAAGCTCCCCATCTGGTGCATCGAAGGCACATCCAGGCTCGAGGCGCCGAGAAAGCCAACGCCGGCCCCGGTCACGGACGCATTGGACCACCGCCACTCAGCCGGCGACGGCTCAGCTGGTGTCGGTGTCCCCATGACATATTCATGGCCGCCGTAGTCGCTGCTTCTCGGATCAAAGCTGGACCCGTCGTACGAAACAGGGTATCCCATGTTGCTAGGGCTGCCTTGATTCTGGCTGTGGCCCTGCGATCTGGGGGTCCCGTGGGAGCTCATGATAAAAATAGGGGGTGGGGAGGGGAATGCTCAAAGAGGATAAGGAGTATGTAGTGCTTGCAGCTGGATTGGTAGGCAATGTGATGCTTTTTTTGCTCTTCTTTTGATTTACTTTTATTCTACGATCCGGCGTCATGTTCCCTCTCTACTTATATACACGAAAAAAAGGGGGACCATGCTCCAGTGTCGGTCTCCCGCGCTCCCCCCTCGTCCTCAAATTGCAAACCTCTGAAAATCAAAGCGAGCAGCCTCTCCAATGGGACAACAATTGCCGACGTGGAAAGCAGAAGCCCAGGCAACCAAGGCAGACAGAAAAACAGTCGGGCCGGACGCGCTGGGCACGAGAGAGAGAGAGAGGAAGGGAGCCGCGCTGGGCAAGGAAAGGCCGCAGAAATCGCGGCCTGTACACCTCACACGGACAGAGGCGGTGAGCATCACGGGCCCGAGGATGGGCTTGTTTTTGCAATGCCACAACTGGTTGGGCGCGGGTCGTGATGCTGTTTTTTTTTTCTGTTTTTTTTTAACCCCTTTCTCGTCTGGCTCCTTCACGACCACCGCACACACACACCCTCTTCTTTGCTCTCTGTTTGGTGGCACACACACACACACACACACACGCTGAGACACCAACACACCCACACACCAACACACAAATCTACACACAAAACACGCAACTGCTGAGCCTTGCGGCTGATCCTTCCATATGTGGGAAGAAAGAATTCACAGAGTCTCGTTGGCACGGAATCCCTCACAAGGGACGGTGCGTTTCCAACAGGGGCGGGCCGGCAAAGACAAGGAAAGGGCAAAAAACCATCGGTAAAGAATTATTCAAAGAATGTGCTAATATGTTGCCGCTTGCTTTTTTTTTTTCTTGATATCATCTTTGTGGTTTATTACCAGTCAGCACTCTTTGATTTCCGGGTTTGAAATTTCTACTTTTCTCTCCTCATCTGGCAGCTAGCGGGCAGATTCCCGTCGGCTAGCACGAATAGAAAATTAAGCATCATATCTGATGGTTACGCTCACACGCAGCCCAGCAGACACGTCGTGGCGGGCCAACGGAGAAGGGTGGCAGACACCTGACAGAAAGGGGAATTTTATTTTTGGATTGAGGCGAATATACGGTCAGTGTGAAAAAAGGCACACGGGACGGCAATTGGACGTGAAAATTTACAAGGTGTGTGTGAATATGTGTGTGTGTGTGCTACACCATACAAAAAAAAAAAAAAACCGCAAAGGTCAGGTGGCCGCGGGATTTGGCGAGTTGTGCTGGAGGGGAAGAAAAAAAAAGAAAAAAAACTCTTTCTGGACGCCTTTCGTCGGCGAAGCGCGTTACGGCCTCGCCTGACGTGTTCAGCACACGGCGTCTACGAGATGGTGTGCTGGTCGCTTGTGTTTCTACCCAACGGTGGGTGAGATGTTCCTTCGCCCCCAGAGAAAAGAAAAAAAAAAAAATTTTCTAGGTGTCCCTCCATGTTGCGATGCAATTCGACAGCTTGGTTTCGATAAAATGTCCTTTATTTTGTTCATCTATCGTGGTTCAATGGGGGGTAGTATTGCCATGTTTCTGCCCGTCACCAACCCTGTCGTGGCTACGACCAGATTCCGGGAAAAAATCGAAGACGAGTGACTTGTACGTTGCATCATAGAGGGCATGCGCAAAAGCGCAAAACCGTCTCACGCACAAAATTGGGGGCCGTCTTGCGGGGATCGGCGTCGGCCAGTCCTGGATGGGCAGGTTAATATCATGCACACCGCACTGCATGATGGCTGAGCATGCACAAAAGTCCTCCGGCTCATGTTCTGCAGATACGTCATGCTACCTGCCGCACCTTTTCGGCTTCCTGCACCCCTCGTCACTCAGAGTCCATCAATTGCTAGCCCATACCGCAGCGGAACGCATGTTTTCTGACCGAAGCAACCGGAACAGGAATGGAAGGTGGCTTATTTGTGCTCTTGTTGGCAAGGACGTGTCTTTATGGCTGCCATTTCACTGCGCAGCATCGTTCATGAATGGGCAAATCCAATTCATAGATCCAAAACAGCACCATCCCTTTTCATCGTCGTGTCAAAAATGGAGGCCTGGGGTCTCCTATGCTGCGCCGTCTTTTTCATCGGCCTTGCAGGTATTTTCAATAAACTTGAGCCAGATGCCCGGTTCGGCGGCATGGCTAAACTTGAGGTGCTGCCCAAACATGTCCTGGCGATAAAATTTCTTCCAGCTGACCTTGCATTCACGAATCTTGTGATCGACAATGACGTGGGCCGTAAGGCGTTCCGCGTGGCTTTCCTCACCGCCATCGCCAAGGGGCCGGGGGAATTGCCGGCCACAAAACCCGCACACATCATACGCAGCTGTGCCGTCGCTGGCACGTTGGTACGCTGACAGGGGCACAGTGAGGCGTCCGCACGACCACGAAACAGGTCGCAAATGGATCGTGGTGATGTGACGCTCCGCTTCGTTCATGCGTCTGAAACGACGTCGGCAAAATGCGCAGATGTGTGGCTTCGTGGCCTCGTGTGCCTTCAACTCGTCCATTGTATCAAAGCGCTGCGGCCGCTTTAGGCAACAACCGCAGACAATCAGCCCAGTGCTGTTCTTGTGGCTCTTGCTCCCCCCCTCGCTCGCCTCGGCCGGCTGCGTCGTCGGCTGCTTCCCACCGTGCACGACGCTGCGCTGCGCTGGCTTCAGGGCGAGCTGCAGCCGCCCGGCATGCACGTCTGAAGACGCCGTGGAAAACGAGGCGACAGAGAGTCGGCTTGGCAAGGACCCAATGCTGGCTCGCCGATCCGACACCAGCAGAGACGTTCGAGGAGACGATTGGGACGACAATGGCCCGCAAGACGATGGCGGGCTGGTGAGGCCGCCAGACCGAGGCGCCGAGAGTGAGCTGGCAAAGCTGGTGGTTGACGAGTTGTTCGTCGAATAGCCAGAGAATGCGTCCCGTGCCAGCCCAGTCAGCCGCCGCAGCGGCAGGACGGCGTCCGATTCCTCCATGGGCATCTCTCCCTGTTCCGCCCGGCCCGAGTGGAAATCGAGCGAGCTGATGTTGAGCAGCCGCGTCAGAAATTGGTAGGAGGATTTGATGCCCTCGTCAAGCCACGAGTCCGTTGCGCAGGCTTTGCGGCCAGCCGCAAAATAGCGATCTGGCACCGACTGGTCCACTGCTGAGCCCTCTTCTTCCCTGAGAGATTTCTGAAGACGCAGGCCGCCATTGCTGGCCACAAGCGGGTCATACTGGAAAGACACCGCGATGAATAGCACAGTCACAAGGTGAAGATACTGGCTGCTGCACAGCACATCGGGATCGGGATCGTCCACGCCTGGGAACAGCAGCTGCTGTTCGACAACAAGCAGCGCCCGCCGCACGTACGCCTGGATGCACAGACTATAGAATATGGACAGCCACCAGCGCCGGTCTCGTAGATTGACCTTGCGGAACAGCAGAAGCGAGAGCTCTTCGATGTAGCTGTTGACGCAGGTGGCGAGCTCACGAAGGCAGTCGATGCTGCAGCGATCGCTCTGGCAGCTGGCGTGAAGCGACGCACCCAGGAGACCGGCAGAGTTCAGCCGCAGCGCGTCGAAACAGCAGCGCAGGCATACGATGGACAGTATCACCATCGGAGACTGCCAAGAGTTAGATCGGCCAGGGGGAAGGGGGAGGGGCTTGCTTACCTTTCCCACCTCGACTTCGTATACGCAGGCAGTTTCCAATAATTGCATAAAGCTCTCGGCCGACTCGATCTCGAGGAGCGTGAGACACTCGCTGTTGTCTGCGAGATCCCAGACAATGCTGGCAATCAGTTCGGCATAAGTCGTCGTCTTGCCCTGCACCTGGCAGGTGGAATTGAGCGACTCGTTGGCTCGGTATCGTCCATTGCGGATCGCCTGGGAGAACACCTCGGCCGCGGCAGACCCCACGCGTGATCGGAGGTACAGGGATGGGTTGTCCAAGACGAGTTTGTTGTCCGACAAGCATTGGACTTCGGCCTCCCGGAAGCATTGCGAAACAGGATCTGGCTGGCCTGGCGGAGGTGCACCGGTCAGGTTGTCCACAATATTCCCCGACGACAGCGCAGCACCCAATTGCCGAGACCCGGATGACAGCAGCGCCCTAGATTTCGGACACAACACTTGAGGAGGCATGGCATCGCCAAGACTGCCGCGGCGACAACCGATCAAGGGCCATGGAGGCGCGTCCTCGCGGAGATCGGGTGCCGGGCAGTTCTTGCAAGGGACGCCAGGATCGCACTATGTCAGTTAGCAGCGAGCACAGAAAAAAAAAAAGCCAGCGTGAGGGGGATCGCACCTTGCGGCGAAGTATCTTGCACCGCCAGCAGGCTCCGCCTGCCCACTCAAGATCCTTAATGTCCTTGCGGCTCTTTGCGCTCAGAGGGCCGCGACGGCCCCGCGGGCGTCGCGAGGAGATGCCCGAGTGGAATATGTTCCAGCTGGTGGAGAGCCGATCGCTGAGGGACGGGCTGTCTTGGTCCGTCTCGTCGTCGCCGTTGCCGAGCCGCTGTCCTGAAAACACAATGGTCGGGGTGGAAGTGATATCGGCGCTGATTGAATTCACAGGCGGCGAGGCCGTTGTCATTGAGGCCATGGACACCCCCAATGCATTGGTGCTCTGCTGCGAGGCCGTCAGGAGCATGGGGCTGGCAATGGCGTGCCGCTTGAACGAGTTGTCTTCGGCGCGCGGGTGGCAATACTGAGGCGGCGAAACAGAATGGGGCTCTCCGAGACAAGTAGAGCCTTCGGTTACAAAGCCAGCCTGTGCGTGGGAATGTGACCGTGTTTCTATGGGAAGCGCTTTCGTTGCTGGAGCGGGTGATGACGAGCTCCAGACGCAAGCCCGCTGCTGGACCGGATCATAGCTGTAGCTCAGCTTCAGCTTCATGGCCAGCCGGTGCAAAATAGTCTCTTTTTCGGCATCGCAGTCACAGAATGTGAGCTTGTCGTCCGCTGGCCGATTGCTGCAGGAAAAGAGAAGCAGCTCGTTGTAGAGGTCGAGCGTTGCAGGGTCGTTGATATCCGCCGCCAGGGCCTGCGGCTTGGCTGCAGCAGCCGTGCTTCGCGCAGGCTCTGGAAAATTAGCCGGCTGGCTGGAGACGCCAACGATTGTCTCGTCATCCGGAAATAGCAAGTCGTCAGGGCCGGCCACGTGGCCGGCATCGCTCATCTCAAACGGCGCAAAGCTGGCAGGCATGGACGCAGTGGTGAACAGCGACGCGACATCGCCGCTTGGCGCCACCGGGTTCAGAGGGTCCTGCTGCGAAATCCGAGCCCGATCTGCCAGGCCAGGCACGTGAGACGCAAGCTGAGAAGCAGCCGGGGACGGTGAGCGGCCCCAGGAGTTGACCCATGTCGCCAGCTCGGGATCGTAGTCGACATCCATGGGGTCCTGCGGCCAGCAGGGATAGGTGTCCTCGTCGCCAGCGAACAGGGCAGGGCCGCCATCAGCAGCATTGGCAGCACCGTTGTCGGTGACTGTGCTGCCAGAAGAGAGAGAGAAAGGCGACTGCAGTATCGTCTGCGGCGGCGTTGGTTGGGGCACGTCGGAGGGGTAAATGAAGAATGCGTCTTGTCTGCCCGGCGCGGGCAGCGGCGCAGACAGCGGCAGGTCCATGGGATCTTGCATGGGCTGCTCCCCGGGGTCGCCCAAGAGCTCCATCGCGGCTCGAGACTGAAGCACTGCTCAATCGAGCATGAAAGGGCGCTAGGCCAGGCCCCGCTGTGTGCTGGACGCTCTGGGACGCAGGCTGAACACTGCGGCGGCTGCAGAAGCAGTGCTGCGGCCTCGGCTGCCGGCGTGGTAAGGCGGAATGTTCCCGAGAGGGGCCCTCTCTGAGAAGAAACGGAGCTTCGTTGCCACGGGTGCCGCTATGAATGGACGGGGCATCTGCTAGAGTGGGCGTTCTGGTGGAGAAAAAAAAGCCAAGATACGAGACCGGCGATCTGGCCTCGATGATGCAGCTGCTGCAATGGATGCTTCGTGTCCGTCCCAAGTTATTATGGTTGTCTGCCGCATCGTGTCATAAGGGCAAAAAGCGATTGTCGGAAAATTCAGGGCAGGGCAGGTCAGGGCAGGTCAGGGCAGGGGGAAAGGGCTGGTCAGCCACTGAGCACCCCAGAAAAGAAACTGCACTGCCCAACCTCGTCAGCCCACAGGCCGTTGCAGGGAAGGAAAGGGTGAGGTGGGGCTAAGCCCGCATAAGGCAGCCAATCTCTTGCCTTACAGCTGTCTGCCCAGTCTGTCGGTGCGGGCTTCCCCATTTGGCATGGATCGGCAAACTGGCAGTGGGGGAAGGAGCTAGAGACACCAAAAGTGGCTGGAGATATGACTAAGCGGTCCAGTTGCGCTGTTTAGGGCTGTACTTATCGCAAATTTTCTGTATATTTTGTCCTGGTTTTTCTTTTTGTCCGTCACCTGGCTCGTTTGCTAGCGTTTCAACTCTTAGCAGTGCACAGCCTGCTTTCCCGTAGGGCTGCTGTCTGTCATTGTCCAATGCCGACGTCGAGAGCACGTGCCGCCGAATATGCATGTGAAAGGCAGCCTCAGCCTCTTCTCCTCATAGTCAGTGCACTGGCTCAAGACACACTCCAAATTAACTACGATTATGATGGACCTGTAAATGCTATGCTCCTCGCAATCGTCAGCCGTGCTTCTCTGAACGTCCTCATTACTCCCGCAGTGGCAAAGAACCGCCAGGCTGCATGGACCCGGAACCTCCACCAGCATTGACGCCACCCACTCCCATGGTCCGCTTCATCATAGTTCGCATCTGCTGCTGCTGGCGCTCAAAAGGCCAGTTGGCTGATTCGCCTCCTCCACGCATTGTTCCCATGTTGCTATTGCTGCTGCTGTTGTTGTTGCTGCTGCTGTCCCGCCGCAGAGTGCCAAACGGACTCACGGTGCCATCACGGAGCCACTGCTGGAGACTGGGCGGTGGCTTCGTTGGGTTGTTGGACGTGCTGCTGGCCTGTGCAAGCGTTGATGTCATGGCCGTCGTGCTTGTGTTGTAGATGGACGATGTCACGTTGGGCTGGCGTGCGCCTGCACCCGTGGAAGCATCATTGCTGGTTCCCAGAGCCACCCCGATCCCGTTGTTGGCTTCGGCGCTTATTGGCGTCTTGGGAAACAGCGAGAACGAGCTGCCAGCAGCAGCAGCAGCTGGGCTGGCTATGTTGTTGCTTTTCCGGCCTGGTGGCGGACTGGCCAGCCGCATGCTGCCACCGCCCCCGCTTCCGGATCCGAAGGCGCCGAAGCCAAGCCCGGAGCCGCCCACGCGCCCTTCCAGCGGATCCCGAGAGCCGCGCATGTACAGCCCGTTGTCGACACCATCGCTGCTGCCCCGCTCCTTGACATCGCGCGGGTAGCCATAGGCATCCTCTTCGCCGATTCTCGTCCCCTGGTCGCCGCTCGGGCGACGCGAGTAGCTGGCACCGCGCTCTGCAATGAGACGCGTGCGTCTCCGTTTCTTGTTCTTGTAGCGCAGCACCAGATAAAAGGCCAGAATTGTGAGCAGCACAGAGCCGATAAAGGTGCCGACGACGGCTAGGGCTGCCTGCGTCACCGACACAGCGGTGCCTTGCGCCTGCTCAACCTGCGTGGCAGCATCGGCCTGTTTTTTTGCGTCAGCAACAGGTCGGCAGAAGGCATGCGGGGGAAGATTGGGAAGGGACTCACCCTCGCGAGAGTGGCGTCAGCTTTGGCAGACTGCACCTGGCTGCTGGCCACGCTCGCTAGATTGATGGCGCTGGCGCTGGCGGCAGCGATGACGAGGGCCGCGCTGCTCGTGATGCTGGCCATGTTGGACGCGATGAGCGCGCTGGCGGACTGCTGGGCGGCGCTGATGGCGCTGGACGCCGACTGCGAGGCCTGGCGCGCGGCGTCTTGGGCCGACTGGGCCGACTGCTGCAGCGATTGGATCGACTGCGAGAGCCGGTCCGTCGACTGCGAGAGCTGCGTGACCTGCTGCGCCAGCTGCTGCGACGTCTGCGACACCTGCCGGCTCGCCTGGCTCACTGCTGACGACGCGATCGACAGCGACTGGATCTGAGCGCTGAGCGCTGCGATCTGGCCGTTGTCTTGCCGGGCCAGAAGCGACGGCGGCGGTGTTTGGATGGCCTCGCATGGCCCTGGCGCCGCTGCTGGAGCCGCTGTGTCCCGTCTCCTCCTCCGCTTCTCTTCGTCTTGTTCTTTCTTCGCCTGCCGCCTCTTCAGGCTCTCCAGGTCTCGTTGCAACGCCCGCACCATCTGTCTCTTCGCTTCCATGGCATCAACAGCCATGACATTGGGCCCTGCTGCCACCGGTGCAGCCAACCGCCGAAATATGTCTGCAACTCCACCGTGTTCCTCCGCTGCTGTCATCCTCTCTTCCAATCCAGGTTTCTCTGCCCATGCCGGGCTGGTGGCGGAGGCAAGAAGGAGAAAAGGGAGCCAGAACGAGGCGGCCCATCGGGTATGCCGCCTCGGTTTGGCCATGGCGTGTTGTGCTTTATGTTGTGGGGGTATCTAGAGAGTTGGTATAATCAAAGAACAAAAGGCAAAATAAAGTGCAGGTAGGTGTCATAAACAACGAGCAAACAAACAGACCAGCATTGTTTCGCAAGTAAAAGACAAGTGGATTGTTTAGGGAAATCAAGCAAATAGGTAGAACTGGCAGAATTCAAAAGAAAAAAGACAAAACAGAGAAAAGGAAAGAGAAGTCTGAGAGCCGCGGGTGGCAGCGGCAGAGTATTAAGACAGGTGGACCACACCATCGCCGGAACTTGTGATCATCGGCATGAATGGCTGTCATTCATTCTTTCGATACTGGTACAGCAGTCCGGTAAGGGGGTGTACCGAGCGACGGGAATCTCAAACCTTCAAGCATAAAAATCGCAAGACAATCGGAATCGACTTGGACAAGGAAGACGAGCACCCGCAACTACAGAGTAACCCGAAGCATAAGGGGGGGGGGGGTAGACCGCCTCCGGGATGCGCAGATTGATGCTTAAACGACGGCCGCTTTGCTCCGCGTTCATTTCGGATTGCTTCTTGCCTGGACTGATGTTGCCGTGGCAGCAACTTACTGGTTGTGAGGTGGTGATCATGTAGCAAAACAGAAGGGGAGGATTGGGCACGGAGGCAAAATCCCATCACCTCCGAGAACTGAATATTCCTCAAGGAAGTATGTGTGACCTTTTCTACCCAGGGTTTGGAACGTCTCAGAACTCTTGTTAGCTATCGCATCCCTGCACTGTCTAGCCGAACGCTGAGAATGACAAAAAAGATGCGAGCCGATCGGAAGCCCAGGCTGGGCACGAGCGAGAAGGCCAGGTTCCGGGTTATGCTGCACGTATGGGGGAGGCATGGCAAGAGAAGGAGCATTCGCCCGGTGTAAGATCCTCGACTTGCCATATTGAAAGTAGAAATATGTGCAACCCACTTCGCAGGCCTGGTGATCCATGCGCCGATTCTGAAACGGAGAGAGGCAAGACGGATATGCAGGGGTTGCAGAGAGCCGCACTCCAGTGAGGATAAAAGGTGCGGGTAAAAAAAAAAATAGGATGGCTTCCGCTTCCCCAAAGGATGATGCAATTGGAGAGTGATCAGCCGTTCTCGCGATAACCGAAAGTGAAGCTTTGGGTTGGCAACACTCGCGATTCAAAGACCCCAAACATCCCATAAGCAAAGACCCAGGAAACGACATTACTACGTATATTGTCTCTTCTGGTCAGTCTTTTCTTTCTAGCCGTTTCTTTCTCTTGTCGCCCCCCCAAAAGAGATCTCCGGTTTCTTTCATGCGTTTGGTCGTGTCAAATATGCCAGACCGGTAACGCAACCCAGGAAAAGTAAGACCCTCCTGGCAGATGCGATCGCTTGTCTCAAACGAGTCTGAGAAAATTTCCGCGAACAGTAATAGCAGCAGCTGCAAAAGCAAAGCGATGCCCTCTTTGTTCTCTCCATAACATGCCATGCCGTGCATGAAAGGTGGCTCTTCGACGAGTGGGGGCAGGCTTCAGACACCGACAGAGTCCTCGGGGCCAAGAAGCACAATGACGGCTCGCGAGAGCTGGGTGGCCTTTGCTGCGGTCGCTGTGCCGCTGATGTGCTGGCAAGCTGTCTCCCGCGGGCCGCACCGGACACTCTGAATGGGCAGTTCGTTCAGGGGAGGCCTGCCGACTGCTCGGGCTGTTCCTGGCTGGGCTGTTCCTGGTCGACTTGCAATGAGTCTTGCAGGGGGAACATGGCGTGCCTCGACCACAGTTGAGACCGTGAGAGCCTCGTGTGCTGTCTTGATGTGGAGACGAGAGAGGAAGGCCGAATTGGTTCACCATTTGAGAAACGCAAAAAAAAGAAGAGAAAAGAAGAGACAAGAAAAGAACTGCCTATTGGTGGAGCCCGTGTGGCAGACTTTTGTCTATCGCATGACTCTGCTCTCTTTGTGTAAAGCATGACAGATGACGATGGCGGCGACGACCTGCCGGAAACTGTGTGTCAAGCAAGGGCTGGATGTTGCAACTTGGCCGCACCATGGCCAGAAGACGGCCTTGTGGGCCTGAGATGAAGGAAAAGTTTGACACGCATGACCAACATCGGTTGTCTGTGGACTCGCAGGTCTCAAAAGTCGATTGTTGATAGCTGTGTACACACAAAGAAGCCCATGGTCCACCATTTCCCTGATCGCCAGCTGCAGACTCGAGAGAGAGAGAGAGAAAGCATTGTATCTCCCTCAAAAGGCCCCTTCTCCTGCCGATCTATGGGCAGTGTGCCCCAATATAAACGCCCCATACCCTCGCACAAAAAAACTCCGGTTTCCTTGCTGGCTTTTGCATATATACGTACAGCCTCACCTTTTTTTTTTTCCTGTTCGCATGCTTGCCGATTAGTCTGTCAAAAGACGGGAGCAATGAAAAGAACCGCTCGGTAGGTCTCTCATGCTGCTCAATCCCTTCCTCCCCTTTGTTTGTGTGGTTACACCCAAGCAGGAAAAGGTCTGAATGGTCCGCATCGGCCGGGTGCTTATACAGGCAGCTTGAACTTCTTGCCCTTGAGCACTTTTTGGTAGTAGATCCAGAAGAAGTCGCTGTAGAGGACGGTCTGGATGATGCCTGCAACGATGGAAATCCAGTCGGACTTGTGCTCGGGCTCCATGACGAAGCGGTAGATCCAGTTGGGGATGTACAGGGCGCGGTAGATGCCGAGCGCAAAGAGGTAGTGGGTGGTGATGGTCTCGGCCTCGCCGGTGCGCTGCAGCATGAACAGCTGGGGCAGGATGGCGACAGACTCGAGCCAGATGGAAAAGGCCCAAAAGACCTCGGTCACGGTGTACTGGTAAGGAATGAGGATGGCGAGGACGGCCGCGCCGCCCAGAAGGTACTGCACGCGAAAGGTGTCGAGGTTTGGGTCGTTGGTCGGCTTGTACGAGGTGGTCATGAGGTAGAGGATGTAGCCTTGCGAGGAGATGAAGAGGATCTTGAAGAGGACATTGTACAGCATCGTGGTCGAGAAGAGATCTGCACCGTCAGCACACGTTCCGCGCAAGCCGCGCGCGTTCTGGAACAGCAACACGTACCCAGATACCGAGTGATGTAGACGATAAAGTAGAGCACCTGCGACTTGAACGAGATGCCAGAGCAGCTCTGCAATGGGTTAGTCGAGATTCCACTCGCGCGAGAAGAGGCAAAAAAACGCACGCTTAGCTGCACCATCTTGTGCAGGAGGATCCCGATCGAGACGAGATGCGACAGGTCTGCCGCTAGCCGAAAGATGTTCAACATCTTGCCGAAATGTGCTGTGTGGACGCTGGGTGGGCAGAGAGGGAGAAAGGAGTCCAAGAGGCAGAGACCAGGCGTGGGTGATAAAAGAAAGGGAGATCTGTCAGTCGGCAGCGTTCCTGCCTCAAAAAGTGCCAACACGTGTAAAGGACACGAACGCGATTAGCAGTGATTGGATCTGCCGGGGCGTCAGGGAAAAACGGTGCTTCGCCTGCGGCTGGTCCAGGAGCGGCCCCACCAAAAGCAGGAACCTAGCGCGTCTTCTGGGTCGGCCATTTGACGGCACTAGTGCAATGTCACTCTGTCCTAATGTTTTGCGCGAACAGGTACAAGGGCCAGCTCCGTTTTAGCTCTCGTCCGTTTTCGCCTCTGCCTATTACCAAGCACAGCAGCCTAAGACAAGCGCAATCGATGCCTTTTGCCCATCCTCCTATATATCACAAGGAGGGCGCGGACAGGGGCTGCGTGCGAACCTTTTCCTGTACATCATGATTTTATGCGTACAGTAGCATCCGCATAGCGTCCCTGGAGCCTTATTTCCACAGAATCACATTCTACTTGTCTCTCCCCCTCACCCGTCATGGCCACAGACGTCGCATCTCCGCCGCAGGACCGCTCCTTGTCGCCTCTCGAAGGCGACGTCGCCCTCCCGCTCCTCGACATTCCCGTCTCCTTTGCCGGCCAGACCCATGTTTTCCACCTGCCGGCCGACGCCGTCCTCGACGACCTGACCCTCGCCTGCAAAGACCAGTGGGGCGCAAAGACGGAAGACGGCAGCGATGGTGACGACAACGACGACGGCGAGGCTGCCGCCGCCGACTACGACTGGTCCGCCCACAAATTCATCGCGCCGCCGCCCGTCGGCCTGCTCAAGGCTTCCGACCACGACCGTCCGCTGGCGCCGCTGTTTGCGGGCGCTGCTGGCCGGGCGGCGGGGCCTGAGAACAAGAAGAAGAAGAAGAGCGCACCTGTCCGCCTGCTGGCCACCCGCGTCTCCGACGTGCAAGGGCTGCGCGCCGCCCAGGAGGTTGTGCGCCGGCTCGCCGCCCGCCGCCGCCACCAGCGCAGCCAGGCGGTGCGCGCGCAGCCCACGCGGCGGCCGGACCAGCAGTCGACGCCCTACACGTTTGCGGCGCTGCGGCCGCTGCCGCACCTGCCGCACCCGGAGCGGTCGCTGGCGTTTCTGCAGCGGCTGCGCGACGACGTGGGCGTGTGCGCGGCCATGCGGGCGCACCAGTTCTCCGTCGGGCTGCTCACCGAGATGGACCCGCTGCTGCACACGGCGTCCTCGCACGAGGGCACGACGCGCACGCTGGGCCTCAACCGCAACCAGGGCCAGGTGATCGAGCTGCGCCTGCGGACGGACGCCGGCGACGGCTACCGCGACTACCGCACCGTGCGCCGGACCCTGTGCCACGAGCTCGCCCACAACGTCCACGGCCCGCACGACAGCCAGTTCTGGGCCCTCTGCCACGCGCTGGAGCGCGAGGTCGACCGCGCCGACTACCGCGGCTCGGGACAGACGCTGTCCGAGTACGGGCCGCCCGAGACCGCAGCCGACTACGACGACGACGACGACAAGGACCACACTGACGCCGGCGGCTGGACGGGCGGGTCGTTTGTGCTGGGCGGCACGACAGCAGCCACCGGGGCCGCTTCCCCCCCAACAAGCGCAGCCGCCCGGCGCGACTTGGCCGCGCAAGCTGCGGAAGAGCGAATGCGACGGCTGGCCGAGGAGCGGCAGCGGCAGCGGCGGCAGGACGACGACAGGGAGAGCTCACAGCAGTGATGCGTGGGAAGCACAGCATAGCATTTCGGGAGTCATTTTGTATTTTCACAGAGACATTGGAAATAGCGACCATTTTACAGGCCCATGTTATTTATACTTGTTTATTTATACTTATTTATGCAACCACAGATAGTCTGGGTTGGGGTATCTAGTTTTTTTTCCAACGACATAAATTCACTTGCTGCTTCAACGCCCGTCCCAAAGTATGGCATGCAGTCCCATACCCATGCATTACCCAGCAGCCTCCTTTATACCAAAAAACGCCAATTAAAACCCACGTTGTCGAACCTATTACGCTCAAGTTGCCGCGTGCAACCAAATATGCCCGCCCACCCCTCAACATATAGGAATGATAGGACCCGCCATGCTCCTGTTGCAGGGCGGGTTTGTGGCGCAGCTGAAGCAGCATGTGCCTCTCGCGAGGCGGCTCGACGGAGTGTAGATATGATACGCGACACAGATGAGACATCTCAGTCGACGAGGTCCCTCTGGACGAACCCCGTAGAGCCAGAGCTCTTGCTTCCCTTATTCTTGTCTTTGCCGTCGGTCGTCGTCTGCTTCGGCACCGCTTGAGGGACAGGCGGGACGATCGCCATCACCGGCCTCTTGATCCATTCCTTCATCTCCGCGTCCCACGTGTGGCTGTCTGGTTAGCAGAGAGAAAAAACAAAAGCACGAGGGGAGCTCGGAAGGGTACGCACTCTTCCCATTTCGTGGTGACCAGGCTCTTCATGCCGTACTCGTCGATCAGGATCTTGTCGAAGTTGTACGGAATTGTGGCCGGCACGCCCTCGAACTCGGTCACGCGCATGGGGTAGAGCTCGCGAGTCCGGTAGCGGTGGAAGTTCTTGCAGCTCCAGATGCCCGGGGTGCGCTTGGCATCGCGCTCGGCCAGGCCGGTAATGTCGACAAACATGCCGTTGGAGACGTCGATCCAGCGGGCGTCGATGACGTTCATGCCGTCGCCGCGCGGCAGCATGTGGTGGGGGTTGATGTCGAGGAGGTACCTCTTGACGATCTCCTCGCCCGTGGTCTCGTTGCGGTACCGGTACTCGTGGGTGGTGCGGTTGTAATTCTTGCCGAGATAGAACAGAGTCACATCAGAGACCTGCACGTCCAGGTCGTAGTCCCACGGCATGATGTGGCCGTTCCACCACCACCCGAGCAGAGTCCCGTGGGCCAGCCAGGTCTCGACGCCGAGCGCGCGGAAGGTGGACAGATAAGAGCGGATCAGATGGCGCAGGACGGGCCGATGCTCTTCGTAGGGAACGAGGCCGTGAAAGAAGCGGATGTCGTAGTGGCCGTAGGTGTTGTCGTCGCCGGGCTCCTGGAAATACTTGTCCGGCCGGTACCTCTGCGGTCTTCTGCCCGTGCTGGTCATGTCTGCCCGTTTGTCGAATGCCTCGCCGTCGTGGGCCGCGGGAGAGCGTGCTTCGACAAGGACATTTTCAGATGACCTGCCATCGGGGATGGCCAGGACGACGTAAAGGAACAAAGGAAAGAAGAGAAGAACCAGGACGCGTACAGACTTCATGACAAAAGAGTGAAGAGATGAGGCGGGACACGGAAAGAGAGGGGGGTAGACGGAGGAAGGGAGGGAGGGGGAGAGCACACAATGAAGCGAGGTAACGTCTATGGATACATGGATTGGGTTGTGTTTTTCACAATCGGCCTGCTTGCCGGAAGGACCGTTAGGAATATGTCGTGCCGCTGCGTGAGTGGCTGTGAAGGTATGCGGCTCAAGCAATCAAATCGTGGTCATGCAAATGGGGAAATATATAAAAACAGAGAAAAAAAAAACAATTAGCAAAAAAAAAAAGGCAAGGTTGACACGACGGAGCACAAAACAGGAGATGCAACAGGACAAAAGAAACGAGACCCAATGCGAGAGAGATAATGTAAGATACGGGTAAGATGCTACCTCAGGACCAAGAAAGGCGTAAATGTCGGGGAAGGAACATCTCTAATATGAAAAGGTTTGTACTTCCAAGAGTCCACGTACTCGCACATACGTAAGTTACATGTGTCTACGTTGGCGCCGAGAAGGCAAACCCTGGCGATAGATAGGAAAAAAACAGGAGACGGGCTGACAGGAGCGCATACGGTGTACAAGGGTGGACCAAGGGGCGTAATAACATCCAGAATGGATTGGGAAGGAGGCCGCGTGAGCCTTGCGGCTAACAGGTTTGCAGGATTGGCGTTCTCTCCCTTGGCGTTAGAATAGCTTAAACGTTCTTAGGGTTCCCCCCCCTGACTGTATACATTTTTCTTGGCCAGAAGCTCGGTAGCTATCCAGGGTATGGAGAAAAAGAAAGCAAAACTCACCCCAAACAAAAGGGGGCCACAAGGAATGGCAAGAGACGACAGCCGGTATGAAAAAATTATGTTGGAGTTTTTTTTTTTCTTGCCAAGATCAACACGGAATACTGCCGAGAACTTGGTATCATGATTCGCCTTGGCCATACCATTAAGGAGGAGCAGGTATTACAGTATCATCCGGGAAGACAGGAGATGCCTTAGTCTTGGCGTTGCAGCCCATAATCCTTTGGCCAACCACCCAACAGCACGCGACACCAATAGAAATGCGCAGATCCCAACGCCAGAATGCAGCGGGCAGCTCCCTCTGGCTGAAATCCTTCTACTACAGGGTATGCTTGCTGTTTCTCCCGTCTCCCGCCGCAAGCCAGATAAGGGAGACACATACGTACGTGTGTGTGTGTGTGTGTGTGTGTACTTTGTAGTACTCGTGGTGCGTCTCAGGAGCCAGCTGTTTTTTTTCTCCTTCTCCTTCCCCTCACGGAGCCAGCCCACGCGATGTACGTGTTGCGATAAGGGACGCGTGGCCCTGCCGGCTGGATTCACCCTGAGGCTCTGTTGCCGGCTTCTGGCAAAGTCTTGCGGCAAAAGTGGATACATTGTTTTGGATGGCCAGAGCAAATCTTCCCGTCGGCGATCTCATTTGGGGGGGGGGAAGAGGGAGGAGGGAAGAAGACGTACTATGTAGATTCCGTGTCCTCCTGCATAAATACACGTTGCTTTTGGTGCCGAACATCCGGAGACCAGCAATATACCTCACCCCATTGGGTATCCCACCAATGCGCTTATCTCCCTACCAACCTGCGCAAGATAAAGGACTCGTCTTTCACGCGTGGCTCTTTGAACCCGCCTTTGCAACTGGCCCCAAGAATCATCACGGCTTGCAGATCCTGTGCTGAAGTTTTGTGCTGAAGTTTTGTCCTTTCTTTTCCCCCTCCTTCTCTTTTATGATACAAAGTACGCCAATACCTCCGAAACCTACGGCCTCCCAGGCTGACGCACTTTATTTCCAAGCAGGGGTCCACTCTTCTAGCGCACGGCTCGGCGCTTACGAATTGTGTTCGAATACGCGTACAAAAATAAGGGGCCCCATACCATACAATACGGGTAAATTTTGAGTTGGTGTTTTGTATGGAGGTGTTGCTGGGACCGTGTGCAGCCCTCTTCCGTTGTATTCGTTGCATGCTTTCTTCTCCGTGTATCAGCCCAACTACTTTGTGGCTGCCAACGAGTTTTGCTTTTGCGCGAATCATAATATTCCATAGTGCAAGTAAACGTAATAAATTTCCGGCGCCTCATGCGGCTCCCGTCGTATTGGAGAATAGGCTACTTTAATGCTGCACAGCCTCGCTAACATTCAGCCTCCCCAAACCATACGCCAACAACCTAACCCATGTATCCGTCATAACAACCTCATGCGTTCTCGTCTTCTCCCATAAACACATTGTAGATGCGTTTGCTCAACGCCGGCCCAACCGTCCGATCCGACAGCGCCCCGTTTCGGTTCCGGCTCTTCAGGCACGCCTCCAACACCAGTGGCCCTTCTGCTTCAAAGCCGCGCACAAGCTTCGGCACACTGTCGAACCGCGCTGCCACGCCGAGCGCCACCGGCTCCGTAACCCGTGCAATCTGCTGCAACATCAGCGAGTACGTCTCGCTACCGCCGTCACCTGTCGGAATCTGTCCGGCGTCCATGCAGAAAGAGGCTGCCGCTGCATACAGCTCTTCCTTTTGCTGTCGGTAGGGTGCCGTGGCGATCTGCTCCGTGAACACCCGGATCCACCGCGCCGTGTCCAGCGCGTTTGTCGTTTCGTGTATCATCACTCCATGCTCTACCTGCAGCTCCAGCAGCGCATCCTCTACAATCCCTTCGTCCACGTGCTGCTGCTGCTTCTGTGCCGTCGATCGCCCCGCTCGCCCCCCTCTGCCGCGTGCGGTCCGTGCTGCCGTGGCAGCACTTCCCGTGAGCTCGGCATCCTCCGCCCCAGCGTTGCGCACTGCCGCGGCAAATTGTCGGTTTCTAATCGACCGGTTTTTGCTCTTCCATGCCGCAAGTCCTTCGATAAGATAGAGCAAAGAATAACCAGGAAAACTCTGCCGCATAGCCTGCACATGGCCGCCAAGGTAACCAGAATCCTCCTCTCCCTCCACATCCTTGGCCACAATGTGTTGGACCAGCTCGTCGCCTCGTAGGAAGATCAGAGCATGCTTCTCTTCTTCAATCCGGAGCGGCACGGGCGCCCAGTGGCCCAGATCAGACTTGTACTCGGCCGTAACCTTTCTCCGCCAGGTTACCACATTGTCCAACGGGCTTGTCCATGTTTGGAATCCAGCTTTGATTTCGCTTAGCATGGGCTCTAGCACTTCTTTCGTGGCCTGTGGCAGTGATGTTGGCAGCTGGACAATCATCTCCGGCACGGCCACGCTCTTGTCCGTCCGGGACTTGTTCGCATCATTGAAAGCGGTCGCGACGGCTCTCTCCTGGGCCTTCTTTTCTTTCGCAATCTCTTTGGCGATGCGCCGTCTTTCCTTTTCCACCTCCCGCTCCTGCAGTCGCTTCTCTTTATCTGCTTCCTTGTCTTTGCGTCTTTGTTCCCGCTCGGCCTCTTTTTCTTTTCTCATGGTTTCCTTTTCCGCCTCTGTAGCAGTGGAATTGCTAATTCTCGGCCGCTCTTTATCTTTGTCCGCCTTTCTCTTGTTGGTTGATGCTTCTCCCCGTGTGGCACCACGGCTAGCTGGTTTCGGTGTTGGGCGCTTTGGCGGCTCTTCACTCTTTCTCCATGCTGCCAACAGGTTGTTAATTTTATTGAAACTAGGGGAAATGCCCATGTCTTCGTCGTCGTCGTCGTCCAGAAACGGCAATCGATGCCCAGTTGACAAGCTTCTCTGCAGCGGCTTGCTTCGCACCGGCCGTAGAGGTTCCCTATAGGCAGCATGGCTGTCGGATCCGTCTTGTCTTGAAGGCAGCCTTCTATCTGCCCCGCGATCCGAGACGGTTCTTTTAGTGAAGGAGGTGCCAGCAGGCCGTGGGGGAAATGGTGAGCTTGACAACAACAGAATCTCCACCGATTGTTCCTTTCTTTGTCCAGTCGCCACTTCTTGCCGTTTTTGTGCGATTGGAATTGATGTCGTGATAAATTCATGTGTATCTTCGAGCGTTGTATAAGGGTCCATCGTCTCCTTCGGCGACCCTGCACGATCCAAGTCCGAGTCAGATGAGCTCAGTAGGTCGATACAATCGACATGGGTAGCAGCAGGTATGGTACGGCGCGGAGACTGTAGATGTTTCAGCCCCTCAGCCTCAATAGCGTTCATTGTGCATGGTGGTTTCCGGCTTTCTGGCAGCGGGGGTATGCGCCTGGGCAGGTCTGGTGAATCGCAGCTCTCATCAATCAGTCCGGCCAGGAGAGGAGTTGTAGTTGTACCGCTTCTTGGCTGTGGCGAGAGCCGTGGCCTCTTCGACGGTCGCCTTTCGTATCTGGAGTCGCCTTCGTCCAGAATGACGTCTACCAGATCATTTCTTCGTTGGGTGTCCTTCGTTCCATCATCGAATCCTGGTGTGTCGCAATCGTCCGATAAGATCACCACGCTCGGCTCTTCAGTCGTCTCGTTAACCTGTCTGGGTGTCCGTTTCGGCTGCGGCTGGTTTTGCAGTGGTTTGGGAGCAGAAAAAGTCGGAAATGGAGAGGAGAGGTCGTCGTCGGAGAAGCCGAGGAAACCACAGCGAGATGTTCGTTGGAGGCTCCCGCGTGTTAGTCCGGAAGCTTCAGGCGTAGCTACTATCGTTGCAGGTATAGTTGTCGATCTGTCTTCTATAGTCGGCGTAGCCCTTGATGTTGCCTGTTGAGAAGGCCTTCCCCCAGTTCTGGCAATATGCGGCGTAACAAATGGATCTGAGTCGTCACTCGAGAGCAGCACGACGACTTCACCCGTCATGATTGCAATGTTGCGCTTGCACTAGTCAAGCGACAGAGAGAAACATAGAAAAAAATCCAGAATCCGAAAGAAAGAATAATTGTTGGTGGCACTCAGTCCATTTTCCGTGAATGGATGCTTTTTAGAGGGGTTTGTTGTTTGCCTAATTGCCGACACTACGGAAACCGCCATCCACGTAGCGCGTCCCTCCTTTGGATCTTAAGGCTCAAACACGACCTCGACGCGAACATCACGTGACCTTTCTCTATGTAATCTTCGTTGGGTGTGGAGGGAAATTTTGGTATTTATAAGTCGGTAATTTATACTGCAGCTTTTTTACCTACTGTTGTTGCGGTCTACAATTCTATTACCATCTTTTTTATGTATTTACGAAAAAAATATCCTTCGAGTTCAGTGTATGAGTTAAAATCAAGAAGGCGATATCTAAGTTTCATACAACAACCAAAAGATGTTCGTCTTAAAATGGAAAGCCTGTCCAGAGTTTCACGAATCAGAGTGCTGCCTCGGCTGAAGACACGCCATTGTTTCATAGAGGGTAGTGCTTGTAGTTTCTTTTGCTTGCGGCGTATAAATGTCACTGATACTGCTATTGACCCAGAAACAAGCAGGTGTTGTCAACGCATATTACAATGATTTGAGCATCGATATTCTGCCACAACGTGTTCGACATACCGCCATCATACCCATACATAAGAAGCCCCAGAATCGCAAAATACAGACTCTATGGTGTATACCACAAACAAGTAAACTGACCGAGGAAAAGTAGAGATAACCCTCAGGTCTATAAGATAGCAAATATGGTTTCATAAATTCCAGGATGCCGCAGCATATGAGAAAAGAGAAAATGATAAGAGGCCAATCACGGCTACATTCACCACTTCCTAACGGTACTTGTTCGGATGCTATAGGCCACCCGAAAATGGCAATATTGCTTCGTGGTCGGCCATAGGCGGCTTCTGAGTGGACAGGACATCTTTCATCCCATTTAAACCAGAGCAGGACAACCGTTTCAGGCTCGGATAAGAGGGCCATTGCTGCAGCATGTATCTGAGAACCTCTGCACAAGCATAACGCTACACCATCCGCAGAAGCGTGGTGGACATAGGACTTTCTTTGCTGTCTCCTCATCTACGATCCGGATTATTTGTGGAGGTCAACATTGTTGTCAATGCCCGGTGCTGCAACGACATGTAACTCGGTAATGTAAATATGATTGAATATGGAGGCACATAGGAACGTGGTCACACTGTTTTCAAATGTCAAGCGTCCGCAGGCATGTCTATGGAACAGGTCAAACTCGTAGTCAGCGTAAAGATGCGCGACCGTTAACATACCGTCAGCTACACACAGGTACAGCACTGCGAGATGACCAGATATAAATAGTGAGCCGCGCTGTCCAGTATCACTGAAGACTGCCGTTAGAAGAAGAATGTATTCTTTATTGGTCTCCTTGGAATTTCATCCTCATAGCCTCACCCCTAATATTGGCCAAGACGTAGTACTGTTGATGATATGGTCATCGGCACGTGCCGTCTACTAAGTCTCGTAGATTTGTGTCTTAGGTGAGACAATGTGATGTTTGAAAAGTAGAACAAGTCTGCTCTTAGGGTGCCTTGACCCTGACGCCGAGACAAGTGTGGCGATGACGAGTTAGGCCAGCTCAATGATCGACTCAGGGAGACTATGGCATCCCAAAGATAAAAATGGAAAATAGCAAGACGGACAAAGGAAAAAGAGAAAAAATAAAGATCAAACTTATGCAGCCCTGTGGTTTTTCGCGGAAGGCAACGCGGAAGGGGAAGGCTTGGATCGTCGCCTAGCTTCTCCGATCGCAGATGACTAGAATAAAGACCTGCGCGATCGTTTCGTTTTCATTACAAATATCGAGTGGCCCTTGACCAACTTTAACACAAATATTTCTTGGCCTCTAGTCCTATCCCATACTAGAGGCGGAAGTCGGCTGGCCGTTGTTGTCGGTGCTGTCATGCAATTAGAACAGTGCCTTTCTTCATCTTCGAACACACAGTAATCGTTTATATGATCAACCTGTAACTGTAGAAGAGTCGATGTCTCACCTAAGGGATGGTGTTCATAGTCGTTTCTCGTTCAACGACAACTACAGCTCTACAGAATAGATAAATGTGGCACATCATTCTCATACACACTCGTCTAAGTGAGTGAACAGACAGGCGAAGACTGTTGCTTGTATGCTGCCTTTGCATCTCCTCTGTATCTATGGCCTAATGCCTCGACCGCCTCTGCGTGAGATGGTGGATGCAACTTCCTCTGGAAACAATATCCTTTTCACTGCTAAAATCCAAAGTCAGACCTGTCCGGATGTGCTTTAGCGATTTTGCGTGAGCAAGAGAGACAGGGGCGGATGTTTTGAAGACAAACCATGTGCACAGCCTTGGTCAAGACGAGGGTGAACACCATGCTTTCAACAAGTCGTCTGAAGCCAATATCGAGGACAACGATTCCATTACAGCCAGTCCTTTCTCTATGCCGAAGAAGAAATCTTCTTATAATATGTAGGGGTCTATCTCTTTTGCTAGTTGATCGCTCACCTTGTCATTGTTTCGGGGATTTCCTTCCTTCCCCCGAGACACCCATCTAGATACAACGGGCTGGTTTGCTCCATCTACTTGATCAGTGGTGTTCTCATACTGTCAACCGTGTCAGCCGAGGTCGCCACGTTGGTACGTTCAGACAGCCTAACAAGAGCGGTTTCCTTCTCGTGGTGATGTAGAATCCTTGTTACGATATCGCCACGGATGCCGACATCGCACCTCAACGGCTCTTATGCTCCGAATCCAGCTGCCGAGCTTGACCAGCGGGCTCTCGTCTTCACGTACAAGGATGTTCTTCCATCGTCTGCAAGTGTAATTGCAGAGACAAGGTATGTGGTCCGTCATAAAGGCACAATACAGTCACATGGTGACCGAGAGAAGCATAGACTCGACGCAAGCGCCCGTCCATTCAATGCGACCCCCCAACGGTCAGCGTGGTCTCGGACAAAACAAGCAAGATGGAGGGTGGGAGGGCTAATAAATGAAACACACGCCCAATCAGCTTCGCTGGCCAGAGTCCATGTTCCAACTTGCGTGAAACATGTTTTCCGTTTGCTGATTTGAAGAAGCGGAGAAATAGAAAAAAAAAAGCGCAGTTGTGATGAAGCGGCACGATTAGCTTCTCCTGTGAGGATCGTGTGGAGCCTCGTGGGCAATGCGCCAAGACCGAGAATGGAACGTCTGAGAGCCCTCGAGCGCTCGCGCGCGCGGCGCACGGGCGACAACCAGCGGTGGCTGTCAGCATCAGCTGTGGCCGCTGTGGGCTTTCTGGCATTCCGGCGTCTGAGAGCAAGAGACTTTGGCATTCGCGAGGCGTTTTCTTTGGTCTGTACGGAGCACTCCGTACCATAGTATCTGGCCCCCTCTTCCAAAAGCACCGTCGTATTCCTCAAAAGCCAGGCTGCTTTGCCGATTTGGCTGTGCCCCCCCCCCCGGAGCTGAGGCCGGGCCAGAGAGGATCCAGGATCTGCCAGCCTTGGCAGGCTGGTGCGAGTGAACAAGAATCATACGGTGAATGGAGAATGGACGTGCATGATACATGCAAGATACATGCAGACACCGCTCACTCGATCGCTTGCACGAGAAGAGAGGCGGCCATGTCGTTCCGGCGCACCTAGCTTCCTTTCCCCCTTTTGATCATGCATCGCTGCCCGGAGACGGATCGCAGCAGCACCATGGCGTGCAGGCTGAGTGAACCAATCTGGTCTTTGTCTGCAGAGTGCGGAAAGAAGCGTTCCGATTTCTGCAAGTCTGCTCGGTTTGCTACAGGAGATCAAATATGGGGCACCACGATTCTGCGATTGTGGTCAAATGCCAGATAAATAAGTTGTCCCCGACGTCGTGACATTCCTGATACTCTGCAGCTCAATTTGCGTTATGTCACTCGGGGATATCAGCGGTTCCGAATTGCACTGGATTTTGTCCGGCTGTCCGTAGAAGCACAAACATGGCACAACCATCGCATCCGGGGTTGTTCGGCGGCCGGATGTTCAATCACCAGTCAACCACATCCGTTGAATCCGAATACGGAAATTACAAGAGAGCAGACCGGAAGACGAGGAGTGTGTGCTCGTGCGTGCATAGCATGCCAGTACGCACGTACACACACATAACCATATATCCAGTGAAAAGATGCCGCCTTGCATGTATCATTCTAGAAGGTCAGAGAGCGGATGTGTTTCTGCACCTGCAAGAGGATCTCCCGGCCTTTTTGTTTCGTGTTGATTGCGAGTTGGCACAGCGAGAGGCTTGCCTTGGTTTGCATCCTCTTGTTTTTTTTTTCATGGCGTCTAGCGGAAGCGAGGTGGCTCGAGTTGTGAGAGTCTGGGGTGGGAAGCGAACACGCAGCAGCAAGATGGCTGCAAGGTTTGCTCTATGCCTCCCTGCTCAAGGTTCCATCCTAGGACTGCATGGGCCTCGTTGACCGATTCCTGATCCTGACTCTGAATCGCGAGGCCAGGGTACGAGTAGCTCTGCAAGCCTGGATCTGAGCACTCGATTAACTTGGTTGTGGGTATGCTTGCTGTTCATGCTTTAATTTGCAGCGCTTGCGAAGAAAAGCACGCGGATGCCTGGCTGCCAGGTGGCTAGACCCATGGTCGAGTGCCCTTGTCACGGCCGAAACTCCCCAAGGGGGAAGTTGAAGATCCTGGACTGGCAACGCAAGCCTTAAACACCATGCTTGCAATACGACCCCTACTCGTACGCATCCCCGTCACAGTGATATTCTATGATAACAAGCAATCGATAACAAGTGCCGTACCAAAAAAGTTTGGTACAGGTAGGGCAAGGAGAGGGTGCCATTGAAATCTAGTTTGACCTGGGGGCACGCTTTGGCATGGCCGGCCGTGTGCGGAGCAGAGCGTTTTACAACACAATACGGTATGCCAAAGTCGTCGACGCCAACTGGGGCCTGGCCTCCTGCTATCTCGGACGTGCCGGGGGTAATTTTCGGCTGGACAAAGTAGTGCTGCCGTCTCGTTGGTCTAGCAGATCTCTGGCACCTGCGAGCTGCCCGCGAAGAAGTCGACAGTCTAGACCGGCTGAAAGCTCGTCTTACGATGGTCGTATCGTTTTTTTTTTTTTTTTTTTTTTTTTTTTTTTTTTTTTTTTGTATTCTCAAGCAGGCCTGTGGTGGGATATGTGCTCCTGTGAGGGGACGTTTCCACATATTCCCACAATACCATTGCCCTGGTCAGCGTGTCACATAAAACGGGCACAAGGGATGCGTTGGTGGCGTCGTAACAGGGCATGGCATCTTACCTATGAGCCATATCGATATTAGGGACAAAGTTTATGTAGAACGCCGGGCAAGATACACTACTGCGCGTGTTTTCGTGTCTTTGCATACAGAGCGTAATACTATTAGTTCAGCTGACTCTGTCCACCCAATGGCAAAGACTGCACGCTTGCAAACGACTTGCGTTTCTAGAAGCCACCGGCGCCTGCCGGAAACAGGCGTCTTGTAGAGATGAGACAGCGAACAGAAGAAAAGCGAGATGCAGGACCGTCGCTGCGACTAGAAGCTGAGGCTCGGACCCCCAAAGGATCACTGTCAGCCTGGGTCTCTGATTGGCCCCTGCACGCTACGAGTAGCCGTTGGCACGTACTGGGTACTTTCCACTGCATGCACAATTCAGAGGAAACGTTGGTGGCGGGGGACCGCAAAACAGAACGGCCCACTCTTCGCCGCCGAACCCCGGCTGGGCCTCTTGTCCAAAATAACGATCATCCATGACAGCGAATTCGCGGTCCGTATCGCTCAGTCCATGCAGACAACCGCGGCTCTCAAGTGAGGCTTTTCTTTGCTTGTACCTGTGCAGAGTACGACTACAGTGCATTGATTCGTACTCTTCTAGCGTGATTGGCCCGGGACTTCACGCGTAGTCGTAAATATGGAAGGCCCGACCCCGTTAGTCCCCTCAAGCTAGTGCTGCACCATATGGGACGGAATTGGTAGTTACGGCGTACTCGTACTTTGTACTTGCCGCTCGTCTTCGATGCTTCTTCGCGCCACCGTTGGTGAACGGCTGCTCTTTGGCGCTACGCCCAAATGGAATTGTCACAGGCCCCACTTGCCCAGACAGGCCTCCTAGTCCCATGCGACCCCTACAGGGCCAGCTGCCAGAGCTGTTGGCTTCCCCCCCCAAAGCACAAGGAGTGGGTTAGGTGGCATGTGCAGACGCTTGAGCGCGCCATTCCGCCTCCTTTTCCTCACATCCCTTTTGTCGACTTTTGACGGTACGATACATACACACGCCTTCGCACGTCGTCCATTTTCGCACCCCTGCACCGTCGTGCTCGTCCAGCCTCTCTTTGCAGCGTGCCTTTCGAGTTGCTTTCCTTCCTTTTTGCTCTAGCCCCTGACTGCATGCGACCGTTTTCTGTTTATCTTTCTTAGCCTTCCCCTTTTTGCCTGCCTACTTTGGCTTGCGTCTCTCTCGTCACATCTTTTTCTCTTCCCCTTTCTACCACCTGCATTTCCCTTTTCGATTTGCTCTGCGTCGTTTTGGTGTGCCCTATCGTCCTTCTTATACCTCCTTCTATTTACCTAAGGCCAAACGAGCCTTCGCGCCGGCCAGGTACCATCCCAATCGGATCCCGTCCTGGGACGCGTTTTTTCCTCTTTAATTTGCCTTGACGGGTACCAATTAACCTAGCCAGTCGCAATCAAATTCTATTCAGCTTTTGGTGTGTCTGCACTCCCCTATCCGCCCCGTCACCCCTCCCCTTTTCCAGTGTCCCCAGAATTATATGGATGGGGCGTGTTCTGAACCACACTACTTGTTTGTTTTATTTGTTTTATTTTTCCTTTTTCGCGTGTTTTATGCGTTTCCCGTCGGTGTCTCATATGTCTTAGGTCTGGGGCCTGCCATTTATTCTTCAACCGCGATTCTAACGACTTCTCGAGGTGTCCAGTAAACAGATCCGGAATTCTCCCTCATACCTGCGAATAGCCCAAGACGCAATCTTCTGGCTCCGACGACGTCTCGATAGACCATGATAGAAGGATAACGTCGGTCGACTCGACTTGCGTCGCTCTCGTGTCTCTCATTTTGGTTTCGCACTCCGATTTTTTTTTTTGCATCGCCTTTTCCGCCTGTTGCGACGACTATCACAATTATATACCCTCTTGATTTCTTTTGCCGGAACCTGCTGTATCATTCCATACTCTCCATACTCGCCATTGGACCCAGACGATCCACGCGGCATAAAGCACAACACACACACACACAACGCGGCGCCCACCTATCGGGATTTCAAAGCAGCGCTGAGACGGGGCGGCCAAGATCAGTCCCAGAGAGAAGGGACGCGCCGCCAGCGCATTCTTCCGCCTGCGGCCGCACCGGTTGGCTTACCATACCCCCTCATACCGATCTTGTGCGCGAATCGCCCACAAATTTAAACGACCATGGAGCCCACCGCCCCAGTATCCGCCTCCGCCACGTCATCTTCCTTTTCTGCAACTGCCGCCGCCGATGCATACAACTTGCCTGGATCACCAGCTTCGCCGCCTCCGCGACCGATGAGCGCCATGGTTCGTCCTGCACCCCGGAGTCACAGCCGCATGAGCGTCGGCAGCAAGACCGGAGGGAGCCGTGCTTCTGATGAAGATGGCCGCACCTCGGTCAAAGTTGGTATGTGCTTTCTGCCCATGCGCTTCTCCCCTGAGCGCTGGAGATCTAACTCGAGCAGTTGTTCGCGTCCGCCCCCCTTTAAAGCCTACCGACCCGGGCTACGACTTGATACCACAACGATTCCAGCGGTCGATGGTGCAGGTGACGTCCAATACCGGACTGTCCATTGAGTCGCCGCAGGGCCGGAAGCTGTTCGTTTTTGACCGCGTCTTCTCGCCCGAGGTGGACCAGGAGGGCATTTGGGACTACCTCTCCGAGTGTGTGACATCCTTCACCACAGGTTACAATGTCTCCTTGCTGGCCTACGGCCAGTCCGGCGCTGGAAAGTCCTACACCATGGGCACGTCCGGATCCAACGACCAAGACGACTTGGATGTAATGGGTAAGTTCTATGTTGTGTCATCTTTTCTTTTCCCGCGCTCACGCAATTAGGTGTTATTCCACGAGCAGCGATGGAACTGTTCGAAAAGCTCGAAGGCAGCCCCAAAGGCAACGCCAACCGCGGTTCAATGTCCCATCTCCGAGCACCCAGAGGCTACCACCAAGCTGCGGCCCCCAAGGTCGAAAAGAGCTGGTCCCTCAAGGCGACCTATGTCGAAATCTACAATGAGCAGCTTCGCGATCTTCTCGTCCCGGAGAACGTTCCTGCCCACGAACGCGCCACTGTCACAATCCGCGAGGACGTGAAGGGGAACATTATACTTACAGGTCTGCACCAAATCGAGATAAATTCGGTCGATGACATGTTGCGAGCATTGAACGCCGGTTCAACCCTGCGCCAGACAGATGCCACCGCTATCAATGCCCGATCGTCCCGTTCGCATGCCGTTTTCAGCCTGAACCTAGTCCAGCGCAAGAACGGCTTCCAGTCCACCAAGGCCGAGAAGCGCATGTCTGTTCCCCTCGAGGCCATGACCGGCACCGAGTCTTGGGTTACAGTCGACAGCAAACTCCATTTTGTCGATTTAGCTGGCAGTGAACGGCTCAAGAACACTGGCGCGCAGGGCGAGCGTGCCAAGGAGGGTATCTCTATCAATGCCGGTCTTGCAGCTCTCGGCAAGGTCATCTCCCAGTTGTCATCGCGCCAACAAGGCACGCATGTGTCATACCGCGACTCCCGCTTGACCCGCTTGCTGCAGGATTCATTGGGCGGCAACGCCATCACCTACATGATTGCTTGCGTCACCCCTGCCGAATTTCATATAAGCGAAACTCTCAATACCGTCCAGTATGCCCAGCGTGCGCGTGCCATCCAGAGCAAGCCACGCATCCAACAGGTCGAGGAAGGCGACAAGCAGGCCGTCATCGACCGCCTCAAGGCCGAAGTTGCCTTTTTGCGGGAGCAAATACGCAGTGCGTCCTCATCCGGCGGAACCAATGGCGAGCGGCGAGTTCTGCCTGTAGGCGAGCGGTCCGAGCGCCAAGGTGAGCGCGAAGTGGAACTGCAGAATTCCCTGTTGGACGTGCAGGAAAATTACACGGCTCTCAGCCAGCGACATGCAAAGCTCATTGCCGAGATGGCCAAGGCCAGAGATAACGAATTGGCCGAGAACGAGCATTTCGCCGAAGCCACAGGCGACACTGCAACGGAACGGCTGAACCGGTCCAACAGCTTTGCTCAGGCCGTTGAGCAAGTCGTTCTCGAGTACGAAAAGACCATCCAGTCCCTCGAGCAGTCCCTTTCCAGCACACGAGCCACACTTTCTGGCACCGAGACCAGTCTGCTCGAGAAGGAGACCAAGTGCGCCTACACCGAGACCATCAACAGCCAGCTCCAAGCACGGCTGCAGAAGCTGATGGACCGCGAAGCGAACACGGAGACGTACTTGCACGACCTTGAGGCTAAGCTGGACGGCCACACCTCTGGTGAAGAGAAGAACACGGCGATCATCGTGGAGCTGCGCAAAGAGATCACCCGCATTCGCGAGAATGAGGCCACGTGTGAAGACTACATCTCCACCTTGGAGGAGCGCCTGGCTGAGGCGGACCAGGATGCTGAGTTGATGCAGCGGGAGATTGACCGCCTTGAGCAGGTCGTCGAACGCCAGCGCAGTCTCGGCAAGCTCGACTCGTTGCTGTACGAGCTCGACAACATGCAGCAGCAGGATGGCCAGGCTGAAGCCGCAGCCACTGTTGCAGGGGCCGCCGCCAGCATCGACAATGCCGAGGCCGCATCCGGCATGAATGGCATGGGCCACCGTCGCACTGCCAGCCGGAGTATCGCCGGGCATCATTCGCGGAGCGTGAGCCATGTTAGTCGCCACAGTCACAGCACTGCAGTCATACTGGAAGAGGAAGATGATGCTCCCTCGGACACCGATTATCACAGTGCTACCGAGGACAAGGACCTCGATGAGCCAGCTGAGGGCGAAGGAGAGACGAATCAGCACAATATCACGCCGCGTCCGTCTCAAGCTCCTTTGCACAAGTCGCAGCGGTCGGAGAGCCGCATCAGGAACGCGGCGCAGTCCAAGTTTGTTGCCGACAAGCTGGAGACGGTCACCCAAGAATTGTTTGACCTGCGTGTGGAGCACGAATCGACAATCAACGACTTCGAGCTTCTCCATGCCAAGTATGGGGAGGCCCTGCGAACGTTGGCTGAACTGCAGGACGCCGTGGATGAAGCTCGCCACCCGAGGAATCCTGCACGCGACTCTGTTTTGTCTACTACCGACACGACCCACACGCGGCCTTCGTCCTTGCTGTCTGACCTGCGCTCAAGCGAGCCGAAGGATGGACGCCACTACTCTTCGTCGCGGTCGCTCTCTTCAGAATTGTCCTCTGCCATGGAGTCCCCAGCTCCCATGGACGATTCCGATGCCGACACTCTTTCGCCTACTAAGAAGGATCATCATGCATACATCGAGGTTGTTTCTGAAGACGTCTCTGAAAAGGCACCTCTCGTCAACGGAGCCGTCAACGGCGAGGCCCGTGATGAAGTCCTTGCTAGCGAGCTGGAGCGGCTGCGTGAGCTAGCTGCTAGCAAGGAGGCTGCTGAGAAGGAGCTGGCGCAGAAATACGCCGATCTTGAGCAGCAGCACCACCGGACGCTTGATGCTGTAGAAGAGCTCAAGACTGAGGTTGCCAAGGCACAGCAAGCAGCGGAGACTTCGTCGCCGCGTTCCGCCACACCGGTCATCCGCCGCAAGTCCAGCCAGAACATTTTGGTCATCGACCGTGCCCATCGCTCGTTTGCTTCGCTCCGTAACATCGCGGCGGACAACTTTGAGGACAACCCTGATGTCATGCAAAACTTCGAGATCAACCTTAATGCAGCCATGCATGAACTTCACGCGCGGTCTGAGCGCATCCAGGAGCTCGAGGCTGACGTTGCATCGACAAAGAAGGAAATGGAAACGAAGATGACTATCATCTCTGGCCTAACGCGTGAGCGTTCGAGCTTCAAGGGCTCCTCGCACATGGATATGTCGGTTGCCACTGCCCTGCGGGACCGGTTGGAATCCAGCGAGCAGGAGATGCAGGCGTTGCAGAACGCCCATGCTGCCCGGGAGTCCGAGCTGCTGGCCGAGGTGGAAAAGCTGCGCGCATCCATGAATGGGACTGCCACCAACACAGCAACCTCTTCTCCGGAAGACGCCAAGGTCCGTGAGCTTGAGGCGGAGCTGGCCGTCTGGCAGACCAAGCATCAGACGGCGCTTGCGTCTATGAACGACAGTGAGAAGAAGATGAAGGAGCAGATCAGCCAATTCGAGTCTGAGCTTGCTTCTGTCACTGCCCAACTTGTTGCGGTTGGCAAAGCTCCTGCGTCGGGCGAGGACGACGAAGCTGCCAAGGAACTGTTGCAGCAGCAGCAGAAACAACACCAGGAACAGGTCCAGATCCTTCGCGGAGAGATCGATGAGTACAAAGCCATTATCAACAGCAACGCAGCCAAGGTGGCTGAACTCGAGATGGCCCATTCCAACGCGAAGACTCTGCTCGAGGAGGCTGTGAAGACTCGTGATGCTACTGCTCAAGAAGCTATTACGCACAAGGCTTTGATATCTGAGCTGGAAGACAAGCTCTCTAGCCACAAGGAGGTCGTTGCTGCGCACGAAGAAAACCTGACTGCGCTGCGCATCCAGCACGCACAGGATCTTGAGACCGTCAAGGCAGCGGCACGCAGAGAGTATGACGAGGAGGTGCAGATTCTCATGTCAGAACATGCTGAGAACATTCGCATTCTGGAGAGCGACCTGACCGAGGCCCGCGAGGATCTGATGAAGGTTGCTACACAGGTCGCCTTTGCTCTTGGTCTTGACGTTAGCGTCGAGAAGATCTCTGAGCGGATCGAGGATCTTTTTGCCGACCAAAAGGCGTTTTTGGCTGAGCAGAAGAAGACAGCGGAGCTGCGGGAGACTGCAGGCGAGCTGACAAGCATCAACGACTCGCTTATGCGGGACCTGGAGGCCGTTCGCTCAGGCGTCATCGCCATGCTCGGTGCTGACGCCGAGCAAGCGAGAAAGCCAGGCGCCACCGTTGCCGACCACCTTGCTGTTCTACAGAAGCGTGTGTCGGAGCTGGAGAACAAGAACAACAAGAGTTCCCGTCTGGTGGACGAGCTGGAGGAGCAGCTGCAAAACAATTTCGACCAGGTTCAAATCACGAGCAACCGCCTTTCGACGTTGCAGACGGAGCGCAACCAGATGCTAGAGGACGCCAATGCCGCCAAGATCCGGTTACAATCCGAGCTGGACACTCTCAAGGAAGAGCATTCTGCTCTGCAAGTGAGCTATTTCAACCTTTTTTCTTTTTTCATTGTTTCATGGAGAACACAGACTAACGATATGCAGGCTCGGTACGATGGCTTTGTGTCGAACGAGGGGGCGCCGCACCGCTCCAACTCGACAAACTCACAGCTTCACAAGAGCAATTCAGTGTCGTCACTTCCATCGCCACCACCAGTCATTCCCCTTCCGCCCCTGCCTGGCTCAAGCTCCCCGCCGCCGGCGAACGGCGTGCGGCCGCCCAGCAAGGACATTGCGCTCCACCAGATCCATCAGGACCAGGAGGCGCGGATCCGCACGATCGAGAAGCACCTGGATGCAGAGAAGCAGCTGACGCAGACGTTGGAGGAGGCGTTGACCGATCTGGAGGAACAATCCAACAAGATGAAGTCCGACTGCGACGCCTGGCGTCGTCGCTGCGCGGATCTGGAGACGGAGCTCAAGGAGCTCAAGGAGCGTCCAGCTCAAGACAACCGCTGGAGTCTGCATCAAGTCGAAGAAGAGCGGAAAAAGCGTCGCGATGCCGAGAGTGCGCGCGCCCACCTAGAGGAGCGTATGAACGCTATCAGCAAGAAGAAGAAGAAGGGGACGCTGAACTGCTTCTGAGCAGTCGGACAGTGTTTCCTACGCACATCCCAACCATATGTTGCGCCATGTCTGTTGATGATCTGGTTTACTTGTTGACCTGTTTCTTGATTTGTTCTTTTAGATTCCCACTCTGCATGATTTGTATGGAGCGGCTTGGAGTTTTTTCTTCACCTTTCTTTTTTTCTTTTCTTTTTTTACCTTTCTTCTATTTGAATTTCCCTTTTTCTTTGTTCACGCTCATCGCCCGCGATTTCATGCCGATATTGCCTTGTTCTTCCTTTTGCACTTCCTAATCGACTGACACCGGGAAGACCCAAGACCTTTGCGCGAGCAAAACATGTACACCCCTACTACGCTCTTCTTCATTCTACCTCTTCTTTTTTCTTCGTGTTTAAACCACGGAACCATGTTCTTTTTTGTCTTCTAACTATTACCCCCTTTTTGTCTTTGTACTTCTTGAACGGCTGAAATGACAAATGAATGTTAGAAGCAGCATTGTCTTTTTCTTGTTGGATGTTTTGGTTGGTTGGTATATTCTTTCTGCGCAGTATGTATGAAACGAAGTGGAAGAGGCGAAGAATGTACACAAGAGGAGGACGAGGAGGAAATGTATGTCTTTATTTTTCCGATATTCTTCGCTAGATACCGCTTGAGTTTTAGCTACGTGTTGCACGTTTTACCTTCAACCTTGGGGTTCATTTTTGTCGATGTTGTACGGGCTCTACAGTCCTAGTCTATCCGGTCCTGCAGATGCATGATGGCATACATATTACAGGGTCGCCCTTTGAAGAAGAGGTCCGTGGCTATTGCGTGCAGGCTGCACCAAGATGGGGTTGTGTAATATCATTCTTGGACGAGGTGGCCATCAGGTGCAGCAGGTGTGCCATAGCAGCGTAGGAGCATCGCTGGAGGCCCAGTCCACTTGCATGCGGACGTGCGAAGGACGCTCTTTGTCGATCTCGGATTTGGCAAGGCTATCCTGCGTCTGCTCACTTGTCACATTCGGCAGCATGATTGGCTTCGGCGTCTTTTCGCTCCTCAAAAGATTACGCCCGCTGTATCCCATTGTTTGGTTGAAGGGGGGGGGGGATCCCCATTCGTGGCGTGTGACGGCTGCTGCTGAGAATCGGATGGGATGATGGTTCAGATTACATTTCAGAAAACAACAAAGGCGACCGGACAGCCACGCGATGGGACGCCACCGTGCCTATCACGATTGCTACATAATAGTACGTTCTCCCCTGTGTAATAACAAAGCAGGGGGGGGTGAGGGATTCTGGCTATAATACACATAAGCGTTCAAATCATTTCCGGTCTGCGGGAAACGTGCGGAGTCTCTCTTGCCTCTCTTTTCTCTGTTTTCTCCTTGCCGTTTTTAGCTTCCACCGCCCGCCGATCAGCCCTCTTTTTCACCTATCCCTGCGGACGACTCGTTTCGCTCAGTGAGCCCGGCCGATTTACGCCGTGATGCACGTCTTGGCAAACGTGGAAACCAGCGCTGTCGTTTCAGGAGGGGGATTCCTCACTTTTTTTTCGTTATACATAGTATATATATATATTCCGGTTCTGCTACAGAAAGGGACTTGGGCTCATATATCATATACTGATATAGGGTGTTACAAAGGCCGTTCGCAGGAGCAGTAACCTCAAACAGCACTTGATTGTTTCGGTCCAGCTTTGTGGGATCGGCGCCGGCTCTGAACAGAAATTCCCGTGTTTCCTACAATGTGTAATTGCCCGTCTGTGCTCTGCTCTGTATCATGCGTTGTACTCGCAGTGTTGCTCTCTTGGACTCGGCCACCCCCTCTCTCTTTTTTGCTCGCTTCTCTTCCACGCTTTCCGAACGGGGGTCCCATTATAACCTTGTGTGAGTGCAACGCAGGCGTCCCCCTCCATCGTGCGCATGCTACGCATGCGCGTTAGGTTATAGCAGACGCCTCTAAGATCGTTCCTTGTACCATCGACGAGGACTCTCTGTATGGAGCGGCGTGCCACAATGGGTGGTAGGTCAAAGCGGAACGAGGCCCATGGGCTAGTGATCTCTCCCCGTTTTCCTGGTCAGCAGTCTCCGCCCCCCCTCTCGTTTGCAGCTTCTTCCCCTTTTGCTTGGCTTCTTAGTGGGGCCTTCTCTTCCTTCCTCGTTTTCCCACGCGTAGAATGGGACCATTTGTGTTTTGGGGGGAGAAGCCATCGGCAGAGCGGAATATAAGAGAAAACCAGAAAACACGGCACGAATCAACCAGGTGTTTTCTTTCCTCTTCTCTGGTTGTGCCGTTGTGGGACGCCACCAACGTCACTGGCCCACCAACAAAGTGGCATTCCTTTCTCCTCGCCTTGCTCTTTTCGTTGTACGAGTATTACGGGGAGCTCGTACAGAGGGTTGCTGTCGCACGGGTCCCTCATCCTTGCCCGTGCCGCGACTGTCGAATATACGAGTACATGCTCCATACATGCATTATTGTTTTGTATACCAGCTGCTCATATACGAGTACTCGTAATTGGCAGAAATCAGCCAAAGCGCGCATGCCAATCGCAGGGACAAAGGATGCTCGGACGGCTTGTTTACTCAATGGCTCGCGCTCGGAAGTACGACCTACGACTCCATCTTCACGCGTTGGTGGAATGATTGTCTGGTTCGTTCGGGCCTGCCGTTAAGCTTCCCCGGCTGTTTCATGGTAGGGAATACCGGGCTATGCTCCTAGGTACATTGCACTATCTGGGTCCTGTATTACGACAACTCGCGAGAACAACGCCTGAATTCTGGTCGCCATCCTTGTTTCGCACGCTGCCCATAAGATGGGCTACACTGTAGCCATTCCCAGCAGCGCATTGCTCGTCGGCTGGCTCTGACGCTCTGTGTCAGAGTCTGTGTAAGATATCTTGCGTATTGCCTGGCTGTCTGTTCCAGCTGCCGAGCCCTCTAGTGCATGCATCGGCATTCCATTCGTGCAGCGTTCCCTGCTCTACAAAGTACGCACTTTTCTTTTTCGCTTTGTTTCTTTTCCCTTTCAGCGGTGTGCCTAGTGGAACCGTTTGGACCGTTTCTTTTCTTTTTTTTCTCTATATTGCATCTCGATTCAAAGGCCTGGAAACGTCGATGCAAAATCATTCTTCTGTCCGCTGCCTCTTGTCTCTCTCTCTCCTTGCTCTACACAGTAGCGATTGTCCAAGTACCACCCCTGTCATTAATTACAATAATTTCCCTTCCAGATGCACACTCCGTTTCTCGTCGCACCCCTGCCCCGGCCAGGCCGCCCCAAAACGAGAAACCTGCGCCCGCCCTCTTACATAGTGCCTGGCACCACCTGGAAAAAGCAAGAGAATAGGAGGGGGCCAGGCAAAGAGAAAACTTGAAAAAATGCCTCCCACTCGGACGCCGCCCAGGTCATCCGCTAGCCTAAAACAGGGCAAGCGCCGCAGAAGCGCAACGGGCTCTTGCGGCTGCATACAAAGTATCTTACATAGTATTGACTGCTGCTAAGTACGAACTACGCGTAGGCCACAATTCGCGGTACTTTGTCTGCGGGGCGTCCAGTGTGGCCGGCGATGTACTTTGGAAGGGGTTGTGCGCCATCCGCCATCCGAAGGAAGGAGCTATGTGTGGTGGTTTCTGAAATTGTCAGGAACGGTGCTGTGCCTTCCCAACACGGAATACGAACGCAGGGAGCATTACATACTCGTATTACTCGTAGCACACTGTTGGAAAAGATTCTTTGCCCACGTTTTCTTCGCGTGGCCGTCACTTGCTTTGTTTTTTTTCCTCTTCAGCTTTTTGGCCTCGTTTCGCGATCGCTCTGTTCCTATCAAAATCCGTTATAAAGGGGTAACTGAGCACATCCATCCCTGCGTATCGACCCTCCCCCTGCCCCTGGCAGAGCTCAGACCCCGAAATGGTATCGTGCCCCACCTTTATTTCCCAGTTCGACTCGTTGTCTCATTCGTCTCCTCCCGTCTCCTCTTCTTCCTCTCTCGGCGTGTCTCTTCTCTGCCTCTGCCTCTGCACCGACCACGTCCCATCCATGGCCCTTCAGGCATTAGCTTGCCCCATCAAACTGCCCTCCCCCCCCATTCCAGACGGGACCGCCCCTCGACCTTCCGCTCAGATTCTGCGGCCTGCAGCATGCAGGTTCCTGCCGATACCATGTCCTTTCGAACCCTCCACTCTGATCAATAGTGCCATGCGTTGGTCCCAACACCACCCAGGTGTGTAGCTTTTGTCCAACAGCTCGTTCCTCCACTCCCTCTCACCTTGCCTACAAAGTACCTCGCCTCGTGTCTCCTGTCCGTCTTGCACCCCCCCCCCCCTGGCCACCTAATCTCTGGCCCACTGCCGTCCCCTTTCCTCTTTTCTCCTCCTGTCTCGCCTTTTCATTTCCTGTTTCTTCTTTTCTTTCGCGCCTTCTCTTCTGCAGTTGCATCACCAATCGCCATCTGCCTTGCGTGAGTCCTCTCGCAAACAGCCAAGCAGCCGTGAGCTTCGTGGTTGTGTGTGTGCCTATGTTGTTCGTCTTATAAGTCTTGCTGCGTCTTGACTTGAGCAGTCCCCCGACGCGTTCCTTTCCTCGCGGCTCCTGAAGCTCGTCTTTTGCCCGTCTCGTTCCTTTTCGTTTCTTTTGTTGATTGTGCCGGCCTACCCGATTGCTTCTCAGCCATCGTCCTCAGCATCTGCTTGCTTCTTGTTAGTTGACTTCTAACGAGCGCCTTTCCCCCCCTGTTCGTCTTGTGCCCGTCCTCGAAACCAGCTTTCGCGAATCATTCATATCGTCAATTCTCGACATATCGCAATCAGTCACGACAGCCGCCTCGACTAACACGCTCTCCGACGACATGGCGCCTTCACTGAACGCTCACTCGTCCTTTACGCGTCCGCGGACCAGCGACCGCGACGCCCGTCCCGGCACGCGCGACCAGGGTGACACCAACCTGATCATCCCGAGCCGGACGTCCTCGCTCCACTCCCGCATCACCCAGCCGATTCCGTCTACGCTCTCCGGCAAGCCCCAGCAGCGCACCCCGAAGACCCTCACGCATGCCTACATGGTCTGCGGTGTCGGCCGCGAGCCGTCCCAGTGGGTGAAGGCCCCGCAGCCCGCCCAGGGCAAGATTGGCCACATGAAGGGCGCCGTCGGTCAGTTCTGGCTGCCCGAGATTCTCGGCAGCAGTCCCCGTCTCGAGCAGGACAACGAGATTGCCCGGTCTCTGCATGCTGCCATGCGTGCTTGCTTCCCGCATGATGTCGAGATCTGCACCGGCCGCAGCCAGCCCCACTGCGTCCACCATGCCTTCGTGTTGCAACAGGATTCGTCTCACACCCTGTACGGCATCTGCCTGCGCGTCTGGTCCCGCGCCGACGAGAAGCGCGCCGAGACCATCCGAGACCTCCGCAAGCGCACCGAGACCGACTATTACGACAACGCCGACGAGACCTACTGGATTCCGTACTGCCTGTCCTTCCTGTCCCGCTACCCGCTCTACAACCTGCTGGGTGACTACCTGCGCGGCATGTGGATTCACTGGAACAAGGCGACCAACCTCTTCCACGCCGAGGAGGTCTCGCGCATCCTGAGCTTTCCTGCTCCTCGCCTGAACGATCTCGTCCGCATCGACATGAAGGATTATGCTCTGTGCTACCAGTTCCCGTCCTCGCCCACCGGCTTCCAGAACTTCGCCATGTGGCCCCTCTTCTGCTGCTTGTCGATTCCCAACATCGTTGGCGTCATCGAGGCCGCTGTTTCGCCCACTCGCCGCATCATCTTTGTCAGCCACTATCCGGCCATGCTTACCATGGCTGCCGAGAGTGTCCGTTTCTGCGTCCGCGTCTACGAGTGGAGTGGTCTCTACGTCCCCGTTGTCCACGCCCGCCACGCCAAGGAGCTCGTCCAGGAGCCCGGCCCGTACATTCTTGGTATCACTGCCGAGTGCCGCTCGCTCTTCACGGCTCCTACCGATGCACTGGTTGTCGACCTGGACCGCAACTTCGTTCTGACCTCGAGCCCGCCCACGGCGCTCTCCCCTGGTCAGCGCAACAAGTTTGTCACTCGCTTGACCCAGTCCCTCAACGGCGATGTCACGCCGTCGGGTGTGCCCCAGCACCTGCGCTCGGCGTACGGTGGTGGCAAGCTGGTGCCGGCCGGCCAGATCATCGTCATGCGTGGCGAGGTCGAGTCCATCCAGGACCCTGAGTGGTGGAACCAGGATTCCATCATGTCCGTCATGGACCACGTTTGCGAGAAGATGGTACGCATTTTCGGAGAGTGCAGTAGAAAACCAAAGCTAACACAGTCCCAAGGGCCGGAATTCTGGTCTCAAGGCGGTCTTCGGCGGCTCCGTCAAGAAGCCTCTGATGACCAAGGTCTCTATGCGTCACCTCAACGAGATTGTTCGCGAGCGCAACCAGTACTCGCGTGATGCTCTGGAAGCCTGGCAGGACTTTATCAACCTCAAGGGCCGTATGGACACGGAGCTTGCAAAGGTTACGAAGCGTAACAACTACCTCGTTGAGGAGCTTGAGAGTTGGAAGCAGCAGGTATGTCCCCTTTTCCTAGTTCAACTGCTCGGCCTTGCATGCTTGATTATGACTGCATGTATGGGATCCCGTCGTTGACATCATTTTTCCTATAGTTCCTCAAGTTCCAGGCCTTTGCCGAGCAGCTCACGAAGGAGACGCAAGACCTCAAGGTCAAGATTGAGAACCACAAGCGCGAGAACCGCCGCCTTGTCGGTCTTCTCGATCAGCAGAAGGACGACAACGCTCGCCTCAACGTGCGCCTCACTGGCACCGAGAAGCAGCGTGACGATGCTCTCGAGGCCCTGGTGCTCCAGCAGGAGATTGCCGAGGAGCTCGAGCGCGAGCGGAAGCGGAACAAGAAGGAGCTTTCCGCGCTCCAGCACACCAACGTCACCCTTGCTCGCCAACGCGACGAGGCTCGTCGTGTGGTGCTGCACCTCCGCAGCCTCATTGGTGGCCAGTCCCACCACATGGAGCACCTCGTTGAGTCGCTCACCAAGCCTGATGACCTGCTCGAGGAGCTCGAGGAAGGCTTCGAGGGCGACATTGATGGCGCCACCCCCGAGCGTAAGCCGATGGAATTCTGCGATGTACTGTCGGATCTGATGCTAACCATCCATCCCAGAAATCGATGCTCGCCTCAAGGCTCAGGCTAGAGGTAGCAAGCGCTACTCCACGAACAGCTTCAAAGACGTGGCTGACCGTCACCTAAAAGACAAGACAGATGCGATTGCGCATATCATCCGCAACATCTCCGAGCAGTGCCAGGCTGCCGTTGAGGGACTGCAGCTGGCGCAGGACGCCGTGGAGTCGGACAACCGCCGTCGCTCTACGGCCAGTCTGCGTCGGAGCAGCAACCTCTCGGCTGCTCAGAGCGACGATGGCCACTCTGTGACCACGTCTGAGGCTGGCGATGACAGCCTCCTGCACCCCGCTTCGGGCCGCTCTTCGAGCATCCCGCCCACTCCGGATCTGATCCCCAACCGGGCCAGCACCTCCATGTCGATTGCCTCTACGGCCACGACCCCGGAGCGCTCGTCGCAGCAGTACGTCATCGGCCGCGACATCCCGACCAAGATTGTCGAGGATGAGGACGAGTACACCGAGCGCGGTGACGTCGAGACCATCCAGGAGGCGGGTATTGTCGGCAAGCACGCCGAGAGCCTGATCCACCGCCCGTCGGGTGCGCGGATCAGTGCTCTTGGAGGTACGCGCTGACTAAAAGATCGCCGAGGATGGGGTTGGTAGATGCCCCCTACACGTCTACCGAACGATGACTGTTGCTGTCTCTTCTGCCGCCTCCGAGGCAGATGCCATGACATGATCGCACCACCCATACGCGCATGCACGACTGAGGCGACCGCACGCCTCCCATACCAATACGCCCATTGCTCTATGTTTCCTTGTTTTTGTCATCCCCACGTGGTTTTCTTGCTGTTGTTTTTTTTGGATTGGCTGTTTAAAACTCTTAGCACCTGGCGTTGATATATCTGTTTTTTTATCACATTTTGATATCTCCTTTTTTTTTTACTTCTTTCCCATCCATCTTATTGGGAGACGACTTTTTCTGGAAAGGAGCACCTTTTAGTCTATTTATCAAGTCTTATTAAGCCCGTTAATTTTGAGATGATCTGGTTCATGCTATGTTATCATAATGTTTAATTGTGGGGGGGCGATAAGAATAAATTTGTCTTATCGCGATAAATTGCTATTTCCCTGAAGCTTCTTTGCTTCAACTTTTTTGAACCTCTACTGCGCGCACACACCCATATACGATGCCGATGCCATGTCCGATCCATTGTTGACAACGCTGTGCGGTATATGCCGCGCAGTTCCCACGAAATACAAATGTCCACGCTGCGGCGTGCGGTACTGCTCTGTGGAGTGCAATCGGCGCCATCGAACGCGCGCTGGCTGCAGTGGCATACGCGACGTGACCGCCTACGTCCCACGCTCGCGGCTGTGCACGCCGGCCGGCATCGACCACGACTACAATTTCCTGCACAGCATCGAGACGGCGCGCGCGCGCGCGGAGAAGCAGATCGTCGAGGAGCGGCGGCTCATGCAATCGGCCGACCTGCGACCGCGCGTGCTGGGCGAAGATGAGCCGACGACAAACAACAGACAGAAGCAGAACAAGTCGCCCCGGCCAATGGTGCAGATGCAGTGGCACGGCGACGATCTGCGCTTCCTACCGATCGTCAACAAGCGGCCAGACTCGCTCGCCGCTGCCATGAGCAGAGGCAGCGGGAGACCCAACAAAAAGGTCCTGGCGCTGTGCCAACGCGAGGGCGTCACGATGCTGAGCGTGCCACAAGGGCTGGTGCGTCACCGGGAGAACAGCACCACGGTGGCAACCATATTCGGCAAGGGAGCTGGCAGCAATGGGCCGAAAGAGCTGCACCTGCAGTGGCAGGTCGAGTGGATGGTGTACGAGGACGGCCTCGCGGCCAAGCCGACGCGGATCCTGCGGCCCCAGTTGGATGATGTGCCAATCTATCGCGGGTACGGGAGGACGATGGCCTGGCTGCTGCACCAGACAGGCAGTCGACGGGTAGATGCCAGAGTGGTGAAAGAGGTCGTTGTTGACGATGACGACGGCGACGGCGAGGATGAGAACGACGAGCAGAATCAGGGCACGAGCATTCTCGATCTACGCCTGCGGTCACAGACGACGCGACATTCTGCTGCTACAGGGGATCATACCGTGGCCGGCTTCTTCTTGACTTATTCCTTCCAGGATTACGAGACAGCCGCCTGGACAAATGAGACGAGCAGGGGTGCAGATCTAAAGGAGGAAGAACAAGAAGATGCAGATGTCCTGGCGGCAAAGCGCAGCTTCCGCTTCTTCCTGCTGCGGCCCCAGCTGCCCGGACAGGTGGCAGCCGACCAGCCCCGCGGCACAAAGCAGCTCATCCCCATCGAGGCCACCGACACCCTGGCGACCGCCTTGCGCGGCCGCACCGTGCTCGAGTTCCCCACCATCTATGTGCTGCCAGCCGACGCGGCGCCCACGCTGCCGCCAGGACACGTGCTGGGCTCGGCCGTGCGGCAGACGGTAGATCTGGACCTGGACCGGCCAGCACCCCCGAGCAAGGGCAAGCGGACGGCCAGAGAGAGCACGGCCGCGCAGGGGCAAGGGCAGGGGGGGCCCAAGCGGAGACGGACGTCCATCCACAACAGATTGGTCGTCAAGGGCAGCGACGACGCAGAGGCCGATACCGAGGACAGCGACGACCAAGAAGAAGGCCAAGTTGGCGTCAGCTTGGACGACAGCGAGACTAGCAGCTCCGGAACATCGAGCAGCGAGGACGGTGAAGAGGATGAGGACGAAGAGGACGACGAGGACGACGACAACGACAATGCAGAAGAGGAAGAGGATGGAGAAATCGTCGAGGACAACGGCCTGCCGCTGCTCCAAGGTCTCAACGCAAACAAGTCCAAGTTGGTCGTCTACGATTCGTGGTCGGAAGACGAAGGAGAGTAGAGAGAGAGTCATGTCATGGCGATAATATGTCGGGTGAAAGATACCTTTTTTTAATTCTCATTGCATACGGCACACATGGAGCACAATAGACTTTTGACTTGGTTCTGGATGCTCTTTTTTTCCCCCCATTTATTTTGTTTGCATTTTTTTTGGTTACTAATTCCTACAGTCCAACCAGGGCCGCTTCCTGGTATCGATGGAAATCCCATTATCACATATTCCACGCTGGATTTCCCTGGTGCCGTCTGGAGACACCCACCACTCCGTGACTGCAAAGCCCGCTGGCACCATTGGAAAATAAAAAGAGCAACTCAAATCACAAAAGGATCCTGGACACGACGTCGCCACCCTGGCTAAGCCTGTCCTTTGCTGATCCTGTCCGTGGTATTTTTTGGGGGGTTCTCCTGTCCCTTTCCCATCCCAAATATTGGTACAACGAGCAGATGCTGATATCAAAAAGAAACAAAAACAGCCGTGAGTAACATCTGATCCCCCCTTTGAACTCCCTCAGGGAATCCCTTCCGGAATCACGCGACAGTAAATGGCAAGATGCGCAGGTCATCAAAATGGTAAAAAGAAAAACAGAGACGAAAAAAAAGCACAATCACTGCTGGGCAACACCCTGCTGGTCGTTGTGCTGCCGCCGGTTGTAGCCGCCACGTCCCCGTCCATAACCGCCACGGCCACGGCCACGCCCGCGTCCACGGTAGCCGCGATACCCGCCGTCCACGCTGCCTTGACCAAATGTTTCAATGTTGCGGCGCTGCTCCTCACCACGCCACTCCCGGCCGCCTGCCTTTTGCCCCCCATTCTCGGCCCGGTCCTTGGCCTCGCTCGATATGTTGTCGAAGAAGGACTTCGTCTTGTTGTACGCGGGCGGCGCCGCCTCGTCTGCACCATCCGCAGCTAATTCTGGCGTTTCCTCACGACCATCGGCATCAGAGACAGTAGCGTCCCCTGTGTGCTCCTTGCCCACGTCTGCCTTGTTGAACTTGGCATTGGACAGCGCAAAATCAAAGTCGTCCGCCGGCACTTCCACCTTGGCTGCGCGGCCTCCACCACCACCACGTCCCCGTCCACGAGCTTGGTTCTGGCCGCCCGAGCGCACAGCGTTCACACGCATTTCATTGACCTTCCGCGTCAGGTTGTCCATCGCGGTAGAGCCATTGTGGCCTTGCGCACCATCCTGCTGAACAGCGGCCGGCGGACCAGCCGTAGAGCCTCCCTCCAGTTTCGCCATGGCCACGGCGACAGCTGCCTTTGCGGCCTGCGTTGCGTCGCGCAGAGCAGATGCAGCTGAGCCATCTCCGCCTTGCTTGGCCGTGGCGGATGCAGTTTGCGCAACGGTCTTGTTCACAAGACCAGCAGGAAGAGGCACGATCGGGGTGATTCTCGTAGCATTCTTCGGCCCTGTCGGCAAGGCAGGTCCTGGTCCCGCCGTCCCATTCTTAGGGGCAGCAGTGGAAGGGGAGGCCTTATTCGCATCCGTTGTAGCGCCCCGAGGACCAGTTGGCACCGAGTTGTTTTTCGCAGCCGCTTGCACGGAGGCTTGGCCAAGCGACTTGGGTTCAAGCTCCGCAGGGGACGACATTGTGCCGAACTGCTTCTCGGCAGCAGCGCCGATGGGAGTCGGCTTCTGCTCGGCAGCCTGAGGCGGCGCTTGCTGCTGCTGCTGCGGTTGCTGCTGCGATTGCTGCGGTTGCGATTGCTGCTGCTGCGATGGGCGGCCGTTATTACTCGGGCCTGGACCACCCGGGGCACCGGGACCGAATTGTGGCCCGGGCTGGTAGTAGTTATTCCATGGGCCTGGACCACCTGGGCCGAAGGCCCCAGGTCCTTGAGGAGGATACCAGCCCGGCGGCGGCGGGTACTGAAAGTTCCGGCTGGTAGGGCCACCAGGACCCCAAGCACCGGGAGGAACCATGTTCATGTTCGGGATGAAGCCTGGACCGCCCTGTGGCATGCCTTGCGGCAGGCCCTGTAGAGGACCTTGTGGAGGGCCTTGTTGGAAGGAAGGGGGCGCATTGTTGTTGTTTGCCTGGCGGGGACGAGCCTAAGATGCCACTTCTGTCAGCAAATCGTTTTTTGACACGGTGGAGCAGGCATGACAAGGAATGGATTTCGCCAGATCAGAAGGAAGGCAACGGAAATATCAACATGATGTATGTTTGCGCAATTCAGTCACTGAAATGTTTACATCCGAAAATGTTTCATCATAATGGCGGTCAAGAATAGTGAAAAGGTAAATGTCTTCAGTGGTACTTACGCCGAGAATGGCTGGGTCGTTTGGCACAGCAGGTGGCTTGTTTTCCTTGGGTCCGGGACCCTCCTCGATACGGAGATCTTTCACATCGCTGCCGCGAAAAACAATGTATTCGTAGATCTGGTCTGCTGGCGGAATCTCCTCGTCGGGCTTGCCTCTGCGGCCTTCCGTACCGTAGGAGATGACATTTTCAAGTGAAACGGTGGACTCTTCGGAATTTATTTCGTGAAGAACGCCCGAGTACCTGTTAAAATTAGAAAAGGCAAGCACAGAGGAGAGCAGCAGGCAAGCTGGACGTACCGAATGTCACTCTTGGATATGAGTGAGATGCGCGCCCTGTGGAAAGGACAAGTTAGAGTCTGACGAAATCCATGGGGGATTGGCATCTGAGCGAAAACCGTACCCTAGAAAGTCAGACATGATGGTGGCGTAGCGTGTCCGCAGATGTAAAGCCAGGAAATATTGAACTATAGAAAGGTAAAAGGAGGCAGAATGTAGCTGCAAAGCGCTGCGTTCAGGATATTTTCAATCGGATGCAAATACTTTTTCGAGGTAGAATGCAAAGAATACAGAAGACTGGGAGAGAAAAGAAAAAAAATTATATTGAGACAGGAAGATGAGAGCGAGATAGGGTACGTGAGGCGTGAGAGAGGGGGTGAGCGTGGAGGAAGAATGTGACGAGGAATTTGGGTAGGAAGAAAGAATGGAAAAGAGCTGTGATTTTCGTTTTTGGGATGCGGGCTGGTGGTTGGCTGGTTGCATCAAGTGGGAGGTTGGCAAAATCTGCACCGCCACAGGGAGCTGCACGTGATGGTGTGCCTACCATTACATAATCAACCTCCAAAATGTCTCACATTTTGTGGCTTTACCACATCACCGACAGTGGCATTTTTATTTCTCTTTTTTCTCATGATAATTTATTTTACATCGGAAAATCTGTACGGAAACAGAATATTGGGAACAGGGACAGGGACAAAAACAGGAATTAAACTGGGTCGGAACGTCAAGAAGTCGCGAAATGGAGCAGCAAAGACCAGCGCAGGAAAAAAAGATACTTGCAAGGACTCGTTCAAAGTCCAAGGCCGGCAAACAACTGGGCAGCCGAGTGACATCCCAGCCTTATCGAGAGTTACATCTCAGGGCAGGGGTGGTGGGGTGGTGTCTCGTCCAATGACTTGCCGAGCGAATAAGAGTTGTCCCAGCGCTTAAAGAAAAGAAGAGAAGAGGATAAAAAAAGCTCAACGGCTCGAGAAGGATCCACTGGAATGGAACTTCCGACAGTGTATGCATATCCTACCTTATTTGGAGGTGATGCCTGGTAGGTCAGGGTGGCCATCGGATGCACGTCCACCTGTGGTGACATGGTGCGTGCTTCCGTGTCCTGTTTCCGCGTTATCGAGGCTGTTGTGCATTCAAACTCTCTCCAGAGTGGATATTGACGTAGGGCAATTTTCAGTTTGCTCTCGATTCAGCAGTTGCGTATGACAAACAGATGTCTTGATGTGCCTGAGACGATGCCAATATGGACTGCAACTGCCCATAATTAGTTGTTGGCACAGCTTTCGAAGAGCATGTTCGTCGAGGATTACTTCTCATGCATGCTTTACACCAAATGATACATGAGGACTACTTCTCTTTTTTTTCTCTTTTTGCTTACGAAAGTTACGAGTGTACTGGGTCTACGTTATCCTACAGCAAGCAAGTTTGAGAGACGGCAACAAGTTCATTCTAGAAATCTCCCTTTTCTCAGTCACGGTCACCCTTGACACCAAACGGCTCGTTGGCATAGGCCGGGAAATCGTCTCCCTTGGTGCTCAGGTCCTCGACGTCCAGGTCCCAGCGATCCGGCACGGCCAGCCCGGCATCGAGGTGGCGCTTGTTGAGCAGGACGGACACGCCGTCGCGGTAGAGCCAGGGGTCGTTGGTGCGGCGCTGCCAGGCCTCGAGGCGGGCGCGCAGGTCGCGGAGGACGTCCTGGTAGCCGGGGTCCTGGGCGACGTCGTGGACCTCGTCGGGGTCGGCGTCCAGGTCGAAGAGCTGCTCGGGGGGGCGGAAAAAGTAGTCTTTGAGGCGGCGCTGGCCGATCTTCTTGTCGGCGGCATTGCGGACGTCCTCCCAGGTGAGGGAGCCGTAGATGTCGTTGGCAAAGGGGAAGTCGAGGCGCCAGGCAATGTTGCGGTGGTACTTGTAGCGGCGGGTGCGCAGGACGCGGGTGGGCCAGTAGTTGGTGGACTCGTGAAAGGTGTGGGAGCCAAAGACGTGGTCCCACGGTTCCGGCAGCTCTTCGGTGGCGTCGAGCACCGACAGGAACGAGCGGCCGGACATCTGGTGGGCCTCGGCGGCGCCGGTCTCGGGGCCCAGGGCCCACTCGAGCAGGGTCGGGAGCACGTCGACAAAGGAGACGAGGTTGGGGTTGACCAGCGGCTGCGACGACGACGACGGACGGCCTTGTCCAGGCCTCCGGACTATCAGCGGCAGACAGGTGCCGGCATCGTATAGCGTCGTCTTGGAGTTGAGAAAGGGCGGCCCGTTGTCGCTGACGAAGACGACCAGGGTCGAGTCGGCCTGTCCGCTGGCCTCGAGGGCCTCGAGGATGAAGCCGACGCCCTGGTCCATGCGGCTGATGGCGTGGGCATAGTTGGCCAGCTCCTGGCGGGTGCCCGGGGTGTCGGACAGGAAGCCCGGGACGACCATGTCCTCGGGGCGGTAGTGCCAGCGCTTGACGCGGTCGCTCACGGCCTCCTCGTTGCCGAAGCCGCCGCGGGTCTGGTCACGATGGGGGTCGTGGAAGCCGACGGTCAAGGCCCAGGGCCGGGGGTCGTTTTGGGCCTCGGCGAAAAAGTCACGAGCCCGGTCGGCGGTCCACGAGACGTCCCGGGTGAAGCTCTCATGGCGCACCTCCCAGGGATACACGGCGTCGGGGCCGACGTGGATCTTGCCGACGATGCCTGTGCGGACGCCGTGGCGGCGCAGAATGGCCGGCGCGGTGTCCACGTGATCAAAGGTCATAAAGTGGTGCTTGCCGCTGTTCAGGCCGTACTGACCGTTGGCGTGGGTGTGCAGGCCCGTGTAGAGCGTGGACCGGCTGCCGCTGCACGAGGCGGTGCTGGCAAAGGCGCGGTCGAAGCGCACGCCCTCGGCAGCCAGGGCGTCCAGATGGGGGGTCTCGATGTAGGGGCAGCCATAGCAGCCGAGCTGCTTGCCCAGGTCGTCGGCGACGAGGAGGAGGACGTTGGGCATGGTGGTGGTGGTGGTGGTGGTGAAACGAGCAGCACGGCTCAAGGACTGGCTCAAGGACTTGTCGTCTGTCGTTCTTTACCTCGAGCTGCCGTCCGACTGTCGGCTGACGCCAGACCTGCAGGAAATGCTGTCACTCCCAAGCGGCTTCCCGGGCGCTTATCCGGGAGCCTACTCGTAGCCACTTGCCCCGACGGCCGAGAACAGGGGGGGCAAGCTAGACTCGACGAGGCTCGCGCCGCTCATCCTTTGTCTCTCGTCTGAACTATCACATCCGTCCTCGGCTGTGAGTAGCCTGTTTGAGGGTCTCGTCCGGCCAACCCACGAGTGTTCTCCCATGGTTCAGACTGGCTGTGAGCCATCAGGTTCGATGCTGCCCCCACCTGGAAAGTAAAAAAGTCGCCTGCCGTGACCGGAGAGGGAGGATCTTGGGGAAAGGGTCTGACCACTGCTCTCCATTTGGTGCTGGCCCGAAAAGCGATAGCTGCGATGGTGCGGCTATCTGGAGAATGACGTGCGCGGCTGGAGGACAGTGGCCGACTAGAGAACGTGACCGACTGGAGGACGTGACAGACTGGAGAGAATGGGCAGTATATTATCCCGTGGCATACTCGTAGGATTCCATCCGACGCTGAGTGCGTTTGGACTGCACGAATCGGCCGCGGAAAATGCCGTAGCCAAGAAAGACGCCACCCGAAGAAACAAGCAACAGACAAGCGAAACAAAAGCCAACGACAAGCAACGGCCCAGGCCAGCTAATGCTGGCCGCCCAGCGCCTCCGGCTCGGCAAATTTTTTATCAAGCTTTTGGCGGCGCCTTTCCTCGCCTGCTCATTTGCAGGGCGCCTTGCGCGCGCCCCCCCCTGAAATGACGACATCACGCTTGGAGTGGGTTTTCCCTTGTCCACCGCTCAACGTCCCAGACGTCGCTCTAGCCGACCTTGCATGGATCCAATCGAGAGACGTGGTAACCCAGGACCATGGACCATGGGCTGGGGCTAATGAGCCGATAAGCAAGAGCGTGGAACTGGACAGGAGCCGGTCTCTCTCTCTCTCTCTCTCTCCCACGAGGCACAGCACAGGGAAACAATATTGCTCCTGCCAGGCAGTTCGAGCTAGACCAGACGCTGTCGTGTGCTGGTGTTGCCATCTGGTGCCATACGTGTAGTGCCTGGCTCTGTAATATAATGTATAAATAGAGGGCATCTAGAGATTCTTCTTGTTCTTTGCCTCAGTCTACATCGCCTTTCAATCTGCATCTCATCCATCTCCCCCCTCTCCTCACTCCCCCTCTTTATCATGGCTGCACAAATCTCGCCTGAGAGAGACCCCCTGCCGGAGGAGCTCACCAAGACGGCCTCCGGCAAGGTGTCGCAGTTTGACGACCTGGTGGAGCCGGAGGACGATGCCATGTCGCAGCCGCAAAAGTTCTGGCAGTGGCGGGCCAGCACCAAGCACGGGGCGGTTGACCTGGACGCCACGGCCACCGTCCGCAGCGTCTACGACAACCCGGCGCTGGCTCCCTACTACCAGCCGCGCCCGGACTGGGAGAACATCCACCGGTTCGACCCGGCCGAGCGCTGGACGCGCCGGGAGGAGCAGGCGGTGCGCCGCAAGACGGACGTGCGCATCTTCCTCTGGGTGCTCGTCATGTTCTTTGCGCTCAACATTGACCGCGGCAACCTCGGCAACGCCGTGGCCGACAATTTGCTGGACGACCTCAAGATCACGACCAACGACTACAACAATGCGCAGAACATGTACCGCATCGGCTTCCTCGTGGCCGAGATCCCGTCGCAGATGATCGGCAAGAAGCTCGGCCCCGATCGCTGGATCCCCGTGCAGATCATCCTCTGGAGCCTGGCCTCGGGCGGCCAGTTCTTCATGCACAACCGGGCCGGCTTCTTTGCCTGCCGCTTCTTCATCGGCCTCTTCATGGGCGGCTTCATCCCCGACTCCATCCTGTACCTGTCCTACTTTTACACCAAGAACGAGATGCCCATCCGCCTCTCGCTCTTCTGGTTCGTCGACTCCATGTCCGGCGTCGTCGCCTCCTTTATTGCCTACGGTGTGCTGCACCTGCGCGGCGTCCGAGGGCGCGCGGGCTGGCAGTGGCTGTTTCTCATCGGTAGGCCTTTTTCCTTCCTTCTTTTTTTTTTTTTGAGTTGATAGTCTAACAACGCAGAGGCTCTCATCAGCATCACCATCGGCTTCCTCAGCTTCTTGTTTCTGATCCCCGGTCCTAGCCAGACCAAGACGTGGTGGCATCCTCAAGGCTACTACACCGAGCGCGAGGAGAAGATCATTGTCAACCGCGTGCTGCGCGACGACCCGTCCAAGGGCGGCATGCACAACCGCCAGGCGCTGACGTTCCGCATGCTGCTCAAGAGTCTGGCCGACTACGACCTCTGGCCCGTCTACGTCATCGGCATCCTCTTTGAGATCCCCACGGCGCCGCCCAAGGGCTACCTGTCGCTGACCCTGCGGGCCCTCAAGTTCACCACCTTCCAGACCACCCTCCTCGGCATCCCCGTCACCGTCTTCGCCGCCATCAACATGCTCTGGATCACCTACCTGACCGAGCGCTTCCACCAGATCGCCCTCATCGGCCTGCTGACCCAGCTCTGGGTCCTGCCCCTGCTGGTGATCGAGTACACCTCCGTCCAGGACCTCTCCGCCTGGGGCCAGTACGCCCTGGTCTTTATCATCCTCGGCTGGCCCTCGGTCCACGCCGCCCAGGTCGGCTGGTGCTCCCGCCTCAGCAACTCGGTCCGCTCCCGCGCCATCAGCGCCGCCGTCTACAACATCACCATCCAGCTCTCCGGCATCGCCTCCTCCAACATCTACCGCGCCGACGACAAGCCCCTCTACAAGCGCGGCAACAAGCAGCTCATCGCCATCTGCGCCGCCACCATTGTCGCCTACGCCCTGGCCAAGCTCTACTACGTCTGCCGCAACCGGCACAAGCGCGCCCTCTGGAACGCCATGACCACTGCCGAAAAGTCCCGCTATCTCGAGCGCCACAGCGACGACGGCAACAAGCGCCTGGACTTTTTGTTTGACAGTTGAGGGGATGGAACGCATGGATCCATGGACAAGGGACCAGGGACCAGGATCCAGGGAACCAAAGTAGACTGATAATCCAATGACTATGACTAGTGCCTGTAAGAAGTGTAAACGGCCCATCCAGCAGGATGAGATCACTGTATTGGACCATGACGCAAGTATAAGTGGATGCGCCCGGTCGTCTGCACGGCTCCACCTGTTTCTGTGCAGGGGACAAGACTCGGTCAGCGGTCCAATGTGCGGTGGTCTTTGGGAAGACGAGCCCAGTTGAGAACGTGGTCCGCAGTGTCCGTAGTGTCCCCTGTGTCTGCTGAGCTCGGCACGATTGTCACCGATGAGCATTCCCAGCAGGAAAGAGAGAAATGATGCAATGCAGGGTCAATGACGCGGAAGCCGGTCCAATTTCCGCAGCGTTGTTGTGAACCGGCGGAAAAGAGTTGAACGTGTTGAGAGTCAGTTCTGAACTTGCTAAAAGGCGGAAGACAAATAGGATTAGTGGATCCACTAATATTATTCCTCTGTCTTTTAATGTCCCTTATAATATAGTTACCCGCTAACAGAACTAACGCACTTATAAGCTCGGCCTTGTCCAATCACTCTTCCGCTCTCCAGCCAAGCCAAGGCTCTCACTAACACCGAGACCACACACCACACAACCATGCAGCTCTCTTCTGCCCTCTCTGTCTTTTTTGCCCTGCTGGCTGGCCACTCCGGCCTCGCCGCTGCCCAGCTCACTGGTCCCGTTGGCCCCACCACCGCTCTGGCGGTCAAGGACCGCGTCTGCAGCATCCTCGACTACGGCGCCGCCAACGACAACTCGTCGGACATTGCCGACGCCCTCGAGCGCACCTTTTACGAGTGCGTTCTCTCTGCGCCAAACGGCCGCCTGCTGGTCCCCGAGGGCGAGTACCTGCTGAACCGGTCCGTGGTCCTGACCAATGGCACCGGCTGGGCTCTGCAGCTCGATGGTCTGATCACTGTGGCCTACGGGGGCAACTACACGGTCGAGCGTGAGCGCATCCTCGAGGGGCTGGGGGGCAGAGACGCGCTCAACGGGCTTATTGACGGCGAAGGGGACCACCTATTTCTGCAGACCGTGTTTGTGATTGTCAATGGTGAGAAGAGAAAAAAGCAGAAATAAAACGTCCCTGCTGACAGTCCAGCCATTGACTTTGAATTCTTCTCGGCCACCGGCCGCGGCGCCTTCCAGGGCCAGGGCTACCTCTACCGGAATGCCAATAAGTAGGTCACCGAGCTCCCCTCCCCTCTGCTGACTGCTGACTGCTGCAGTACCGTCCGTCCGCGCCTGATCCGCCTGATCTCGCCCGTCAACGCCTCGGTGCACGATCTGCTGCTCATCGACAGCCCCAAGTTCCACATTGTGTTTGACCTGGTCGTCAACCTCGAGGCCTACCACCTGACCATCCGCGGCGGCAACCTGGGCTCCTACGACGGCGTCGACGTCATCGGCACCAACTACTGGGTCCACGACATCGAGGTCACCAACCGGGACGAGTGCGTCTCGGTCAAGAGCCCGTCGCACCACGCCCTGGTCGAGAACCTCGTCTGCAACCAGGCCGGCTCCGGCATCTCCATCGGCAGCCTCAACGCCTCCGCCGAGATCTCCAACGTGCTCGGCCGCAACATCAGCATCATCAACGGCAACAACATTGCCTTTATCAAGACCTACCCGGGCGGCTCCGGCTACGTCACCAACGTCACCTTTGAGAACTTCCGCTCCAAGGCCTCCCAGTACGGCCTCGACATCAACCAGTACTGGCAGAACAAGCGGGACCCCGACACGGGGTCCGTCACTCTAAGCAACCTCGTCTTTCGCAATTTCTCCGGTGAGTCCCTCCCCCCCCCGATCTCTCCCTAGAAAGCCACTCTAAACAGCCTCAGGCTCCGTCGCCAACGGCGTCCGCCGTCCGCCCATCTACCTGCTGGCCAACGACCTCACGTTTGCCACCAACGTCACGGTAGAGGGCTTTTCCGTCTGGACCGAGGCCGGCACGTCCATCGTCAACCAGGTCAGCAACGTCTTTGGCCAGGGGGACGACTCGTACGGCATCGCCAACAACGGCCTGCAGACCCTGGCCGCGGGTCAGGCCCCGACGACCTACACGAGCTCCTACACCATCACGGCCACGCCCACGGGCTGGGTGTCACCGACGTCACCGGTCTGGGCGCTCCCGACAACTGGCTACGGCAGTGAGTTTTTTTTTTCCTCTTCTGTTCTCCCGGATTTCGCTGCTCTTCCCCTTTTTTTTCTTCTGCTAACCAACAGCCGACGTTCCCATCCCTGTTTACACGCCCTCGCCCCTATGGAAGCCCGAGGGCGACTACGACAAGCACTACTGGGGAAGTTTCTGAGGCAACGCTTAAAATAAAATTAGCTGAGACTCGTAGTTCTAGATAATCCGGGGGGTCTTCTCAATACAGGCAGCCTCCCCAAATTATGACATTGGAATTCGCTGAGACAATTTCGTATTCGGCTGCAGGACAACATCTATTCCTCTCCTCTAAATGTTTGCTAGAATGAGTTCGACCTCGGCATCCGCAGCCTCCAGAATGTGCTCAGCTGGGTACTCTGGCTTCCAGCCAAGGCTTGCGCCGTGTCGAGCTGTGAACGTGCACCTGTCCGGTTAGAAACAGAAAAATAAAAGGGGGGGAGGGAGGATGACTTACTTTCCGCCCAGCTGGATTGGAACAACCTCTTTTGAAAGGCCAAGACCCTGGCCCATGGCCTCAAGAGCCGCATTGTCGGCTTCCTCGACGGTAGCGTCTTCAATGACACCCCGCTTGGCCAGTGCCTGAGCCACGGCCCCGTACAGGTCGTCCCAGACGACAGTGCCAGACGCCGCTAGGTAGTACCCGCGGCTGCCGTGCTCGGGGTTCTGGCCCGCCAGGATGCTTTTCAGCAGGGCCACGTAGAGCGTCGCCGTGTCGCTGACGTGGGAGACAGGCCAGCTCTTTAGTGAAGTCAGCAGCTGTCTGCCTGTACTTTACTTTTTGTTATGCATGGCCTACCGGCTTCCCCGCGTCCACCTTGTAGACCCTCTTGGCTGCCAGCGCTGCCTTGACCACCGCCACCGTCTGGATCGAAATCACGTTGCCGAAGCCGCTGCCTCGGCCGTCTGCCTGTGTCAGAGCTCGTTGTCTTTCATCGATGCGCGTTCCATCACTTACACACGATACACGGCACAAAGATGTAGCTGCGCACGCCCTGTGCTGTGGCCTGTGCAATCACCTCGTTGTTCGTCTCGACAGCCTTTTTCGATCAGCCAAACAAAGCTGCCGAGAGCCATTCTTAAAAAAAGGGCCTACCTGTTGCAGCAGTGGATGATGGGCTTTCTGGCTCAGCTGGATCGCATGCAGGTTCGCGTCGTCGTCATACAGTGGCTCGTCCGTGGGTGCCCCCGCGTGCGATGAGAAGATCTTGGCGCCGCTGGTCTGATCCGGCCGGTCAGCTAGAAGGAAAGGGGCTGGTGATTTGTCGTCTCTTTTTTACTCACATGGACAAAGTGCACCTCTCGCCCTGTCTTTGCTTTCAGCTTGGCCAGCGCACTGATAAACAGCGGCTGTCCCGTGAACTTGAGAGCGTCGATCAGCCAGAACACGACCGAAATCCCGTGCGAAAGCACGCCCTCTTCCACGGCCGCTTGGTCATATGGGTCGAACGTCAGCGGCTCATACCCAAGCGCCCGCACGCTCGCCGCCTGCTTCTCACTGCGGACAAGCGCATACACGGTGGTCCCGTGCGGCAGGACATCAGCCGTATTCTGCAGGTGGTCGATGAAAGACCCCCCGAGGTAGCCCGAGGCGCCCGTGATGAGGACGTTGGCCATGGTGGAAACGGTTGTGATTGTGGTTGTTGAATTCAGGGACAAGAACCTTCTTAAAAACTCACTCCAATAAAGTTGAAAGACAGTAATAATGACCTGCTGTCAGACAGCTTGGAAATAAACTTGGAAAGTGTGGGAGCGGTCCGGAGAAAAAGCTGGCGCTGAATAGTCAGAGGTCGTCTATTATTAATGCAGAACAACTCATGACGACAATCCAGCTGTTTTGCCCACTCAACACTTATCCGCCACCACATCACGTAATCGTATTTTTACATGCTCAACTGATAATAACCAAGTTGTAAAGAGTTGATAGTAATTCTAGTAGTTTCTCATAATCTGATCAACTGTCTGCGTGACTTTTTGTGCTCGTTAGAGTTGGTGAGTCGTTCTCTTCGTAGTCTGCGAGGCTAACTGTGAGGCTTCACTTTAACCCGCTAGTGGGTCTGGCCTGGCTAAACTACCTGTTCTCCTTTTCTCATGACAAAGCATTCACCGACTCTAGCAATAAGTCTCCGTGGAAGGCTGTTCTTGCCCGAGGACAATACAGCAAAGGCTTTCCGAGATAAGCTTCTCCGTCGGACTACCAGCTTCGGAAGGTGCAGCTTGCGGCCTGCTTGACTCCACACTTCCCAAAGCAGTACTCCAACTGTTCACAAATTGCCCTTGACCATTGTCCACTTGGACAACGGTTGAAAGATCACCGTTGGGACTTTTTTGTGGCTGAAATGCCAACCGGGAACTGTCGATCACGATTACTCAGCATGAAGCGGGGTAGTTTCCGATAAAGCTTAATGGGCCATTAAAAAAATCGAGACTTTGACGTAACATCACATTGCTCAGTGGACCACCCGATTTGCAGCCATGTCCAGTCGGCAGCTCAAGAAGCTGCAAGCACGAGAAGCGCAGAAGAAGCAGGCCTCGCCCGAAGCAGACCTTGCAGACACAAACGAGGCGTCATCCGACGAAGACGAGGCAGACAACGCAATAGACACGCGACCACGCGCCGCCAATGTATTTGCAGCCTTTGCGGCCCTCGATGGAGACGACGACGGGAACGCAGATGACGACGAAGACGAGGAAGAGCATGCGGATGACGTGGAGGAGAAATCTGTCGCACAAGCCGAGAATGTAGAGCACGCGCCCAAGGCAAAAGCAAGCAAGAAGAAAAAGAAGAAGAAGAAGAAGGGGAAAGGAAAGGAGGCCACGGAGAGCTCTGCTGCAGGAGATGAACACAACCAGAACGACCATGGCAAGAAGAAGAAAGGCTCGGCAGACCGCTCCGGCGACGGGCTTGATGAAATCGATCGGGCCCTCAAAGAGCTCAACCTGAAGACGACGGCGCAAGCCAAGCTAGGCACGCTGGTCCACGGCGGCGCGGCAGCCCCAGAAAGAAGAGCAGGCACGCGAATAACGGTGCCCTTCCACGATCTCAAGGTTCTCAACGAGCTGCGCGACGTTTTTGGCCGCGAGACCATCCAGGCGGCCCAGGCGGATGAGGCCGGCAATTCGCAAAGGCCCCAGGCTGAGCGCGCCGAAGGCAACCCGGGCGTGGTCATGGTCGATCTCGAGACCTTTTTGCGGGGGACGCCACCGATACCGCCTGGAATAAGCGGGCGACGAGCCGCCGCCATCCTGCACGCGTACGGCGGCAAGGAGAAGGGCGACGTGATCCTGCGGCGGAATCCCTTTATCGAGTTCAAGGACACCTGGCCGCGCGAGACATCGGGCGGGCTGAGCATGCGGCAGATCACGGCCGCGGCAGACGCCCGGTCGCCAGACAGCGTGGTCGAGTACACCTTTGTGCACGGACAGACATACGTGCCGCTGGAGTCGAAATTCTTCACGCTCGTCTCGCTGCACCACCACCATCCGCTGATCCAGTTCCTGAAGAAGCACCGTAAGTTTTTGCTTTGCCTTCCCATCGCCATGCCATCCGCGAGCTGACGCCGGCAGCCTACCACATATCCTCCCTCATCCAGGTGAGCCGGGTCGCCAAGCAGGACCAGAACGCAGCCCTCGCCGCCGATCTCTGCGAGCGCGCCCTCTTTTCGTTTGGCCGGTCGACGCTGTCCTCGTTCCGGCAGAAGCTGGGCGAAGGCTTGGCCAGACTCAGCTTCCGGCGGCCAGAAAACAGGCAGTTTCTCCTGGCAGGCTACTACTACATCCGCAGCCTGATCACTCGCGGCACCCACAGGACGGCGCTGGCATGGACAAAGCTGTTCTTGAGCACGATGCCCAGTGACGACTATGCCCTGCTTCTGTATGCTCACGTGCTGGCGATTCATGCCTTTGACGGTCGGTGGCTGCTAGACGTGTTCGACGCCCAAGCGGCACTCCCGGCGGTGAGCAACAACCCGATGCAGGACTACATCCGGCAGACCCTCGTATTGGCACGGTTGCAGGTCAAGGACGCCGAGGGCGCACGGGCCGCGCTCACAGCGGGCATGGCCAGCCTTCCTTGGCTCTACGGGGCCCTCTTCCAGGCGCTGAACCTGGATGTGCCGCGGTCGATCTGGGGCATCCAGCCGCGGGATGACACGGAGACGCTGTACACGCAGCTGTACGTGCAGCAGGCCAAGGATGTCTGGAACACGGGGCCAGCAACGACGCTGCTGAAGGAGGTCGCCGCCAACCTCGATCGGCTCGATGCTGCCACGCTGCCACCGGCAGCACCTGTCACAATGGGCATAGCGCGGTTTGTGTACCTGGATGGCACGCCAGCGACGATGGCCCTGGTGCCAAACGACATGCTGCACGTGTCCCCCAACTACGACTTTGACCCGCTGCCACCGGCGCGGGAAGACAATGAGTTTTCCCACCTAATACAGGAGTGGCCGTGGATCATGGCCGGCGGTGCCGGTGCACCACCGACGCCGTGGGAGGTCCTGCCAGAGGGTGTTTTCTTGCCACCCGGCGGCGGCGACGCCGTCTTCATCGAAGAGCCCGAGGATGATGACACAGACACGGAAAGCATCATTGCTGGCGAAGATGAGGACGGGGACGGGGGCGAGGACGAGGACGACGAGGAAGCCGTCGAAGACGCATCCGCAACGACAACGACCTCGTCCCGACGTGAATGGCAGCCAGGCAGCGGCATGCCGGGGGCATGGGTAGACGACGACGAGTTTGCCTAGCTGTAGAAGAAGCCACGGGTGACGTGGTGACGCGGCTCGTGCTGCCGCGCATCTTGTCTCGCGCGTACGAGCTTCGCTTTTGGTTAGAGAACGAACGCTTGAACACGGACACGAGATCAAGCATTCCCATATTAGATTAGATGGTACAAAAGCGCTTCCCATCTTGAACAACGCTGCTCCGCCTGCATCCGAATCCGCGCATCGGCATGGGTCGGGTCGCTTGGCCCGCATCTGCTTTGCTTTCTTTCCTCTGACGTTAGCGTGAGCAAGTTTCCCGTGTTTCAGCTTCAGAGTCGGCAATAGAGCTGCTGGGCAGAATGCGCTCCGTCGGGGTTTCAGATCGCCCTGTACAGCTGCGGGCAGCAGGGAAATAAAAAATAAATAAAAAGGAAGCGCTGTGACAGGGTGAGACCTGTGTTTCCAGTGCTTGTTCCACAGTGTTGCTCCTTCTCGCGTATTCGGAAGCTGAGGCGCTGGCGAACAGCCGTATTGGTGAGCACGTCATTGCTGCGCTGCTGCCATTAATAATTCTCGCCCCTCCGCTGATCCCAAACGCCCCCCCGCCTCCGCCATAGCGAGGCCTAAATGTCCCGCGAAAAAATGCATATATAGCATCGCGCCGCCGCCTCTTTCCGCTGCTCACCTCTCTTGTCCCCCACACAATTTACAGCGCTCTCTGCACCTTACCCAACTCTTCTTGTACCACATCTCGCAGCTTTTGTCCTCTTCGCCTTCCATCCAAAAAAAAAAATGGCCGACCACACCTACAAGTTCAACGTCAGCATGTCTTGCAGCGGCTGCTCTGGCGCCGTGGATCGCGTGCTCAAGCGCCTCGAGGGTGAGTGATTGTCCATCCCACTCGACACAGGCTTTCGCGCTCTGTTCTAACCCACTTCCTCGCAGGCGTCAAGAGCTACGACGTTTCCCTCGAGAGCCAGTCCGCCACCATTGTCGCCGAGCCCAACCTCTCCTACGAGAAGGTCCTCGAGACCATCGCCAAGACGGGCAAGAAGGTCAACAGCGGCGAGGCCGACGGCGAGTCGCGGAGCATCGTGGTGCCTGTGCAGGCCTAAGCCGAGGCGCATCGGGAGCGACGGGAGCGTTCTTTTTTCACATTGCGACGCTGTGTTTTCGTGACAGCCGGGAGTTTTCGTTTTTCTTTTTTTGTGTGCGCGGAAATTTAGAGCCAGGGTCTTCTTGAAATGCAATACAGATGCGCAAAGGAAATGGTCGTTCCGTGTGGTGAATGAGAACTGGCTTGCGCAAGTTCGGCAGTTGAATGGTTTCGGTCGAGGACAGTTCTCGTTGCAAGTTGGCTGCGATCAAATCGGCAGTAATCGGTATCCTGCTCGCCAGCCGCATGGCAAAGGCGGGCGCCGACCAATTATGAAGAAACGCCCCCATCGCCTGCCAGATCTACTCGTAGCGTGACCCCATCTTAGATACAAGTGACTAATGTGCCCTCGCGTGAGTGTAAGTGATCGGGAAAGGAATCTTGAACAAGAACATATGCCGACCAAACGACGGCTCAACCGGGCACATTCCCGAAAAAGAAGGAAAAAACTCAAGTTTCCAGTGGTACTCTAGAGAACCGTTTCATTTCCCGGCGGCTCGACGGGGCGAACCAGAAGAAATGCCTTCTTCCGGCTGTTCATGCTGCAATTTCAGCCGCCATTTATCCAGTCCCCATGCCGGGCAAAGAAATGGCCTGCTGCTCGATCAAATCTTCGGTTGATGTGGAACCCACGCCGCTCTGCTCTGCTCCGTAACCCCATATGCGGCATCTCGTCCCCACCTCCATAGAGCTGCAGATCCACAGCTCGGCTTCGATATGGAGGCATCCAGGCGCTTGGATTTCTGCTGGTTCCGCTGTTTTTTTTCTTCTGGTCAAGCAAATATGCACAGAAAAGATCAGACCGCGCTATTCACCCTTTCATTTATGGATTTGGTCCCTCGGTCGCCTCCCCCCCCCATTATGCAACCCCGAGAACCATGGAAGACTGGCCCCCTAACGGGGAATACGGATCGTGAATGGCATCAATCATGATGCATCACTTGTTGAAACCAACGCTTTGTCTCTGCCCATGCCAAGAGACCCGTTTGTGCCTGAACAGACCCAAATTGCCGAACCAACAGTCCATCTACTCGTCTGTTATTTAGTATCTGAATTTCTATAAAAGAGTACTTATCAGAGCCGTGCCCCAGGTGCCGTGAAAACAAGACAGAGGCTGGACCATCCAAAACTAAAGATAGCTTCACAAAGAGCCGAAAAATAGCCTGCCAGACATTACACGGCCTCTGAAGCTAACCAAGCAAAACAAGTCTGCTTCTGCTGCGGCGATGGCGTTTCTTTCCAAGTTGTCCGTGGCCGGCTCTGTGCTGCTCGCAGCAAGCGCCAGTGCCCACGGTATTGCTACAGCCTTGGTAGACTGGCCGAGTGGCGTATTGTACGTTGGTCTTTTGGGATATCGAGGCTTGACTGACAAACTAGCTACCCTGGTTACAACCCAAACTACAAGTATATAAATCCGCCGCCGGTTGTCATCGGCTGGAGCATCCCCGACGACATCGAGTGCGTTCTTTGAAGCCCTCTCTTCCGATGAAACGAGCAGGTGCTGACAGCTTTTCTAGGAACACCTTTATCAGCCCCAGCAGCTACAATTCGTCGGACATTATCTGCCACCTCAACGCCGCCCCAGCCGGACTCGAGGCGCCGGTCAACGCTGGCGACATTATCGAGCTGAAGTGGAACATGTGGGCGACTTCCCACAAAGGCCCCGTCATCGACTACCTGGCCAACTGCAACGGCCCCTGCAGCCAAGCCGACAAGACCAAGCTCAAGTTTTTCAAGATTGACGAGGTTGGGCTCGTCGACAAGGCCACCGACACTTGGGCCGACGACCAGCTGCTGGCCAACAACCTCACCTGGTCGGTCCGCCTCCCCACCGACATTGCGCCGGGCAACTATGTGCTGCGCCACGAGATGCTTGCGCTGCATGCGGCCAGCAGCGTCAACGGTGCGCAGAACTACCCCTTCTGCTTCAACCTGGCCATCTCGAGCAGCGGCGACAAGAACCCCGAAGGCGTCCTGGGAACCGAACTGTACAAGAGCGACGACCCGGGCGTGCTCTTCGACCTGTTCGGCTCATACACCACCTATGTGATTCCAGGGGTGAGTTGCCCCTCCTCTCCTCGCCTAGAGCGTCTTATGTGTCTCACTTGGCTAACAAGCACCAGCCTACGCTCTACTCGGGGGCACTGACCGCTACCCAGACCAAGCATAGCGCTCCCCTGACTACATCATCTGGTGTGGTCAGCTACGTACCTGCTACGGCGACGGCGGCGGCGGCGGCGCGTGGGGTACACACAACCTTGGAAACGGTTGTGGCCAAGGAGACGGAGAGCGCGTAAGCTGTGGCGGAAGGATGATTCGGCTGGCCGTCAAAAGACTTTCTCTTTCTTTTTCTTCTTCTCGCTCTCACTCCGCTCCCCCTCCTAGCATGCCGTACATAGTAGTTCAAATTTAGTATATTACTGGTCTGTGCTGTCGGATTGCAAATGCGAGATTGCGCCCTGATCATCTTGGCCGTCGGCCGCGGGTTTCCAGTCAGCCCGCCCGCGCCCCCCCCCCTCCCCTGCTTATACGCTTTCCACCGTCTTGGCCATAGTCTATAGTGCTTATTTTACAACATCCACCCTGCAGGTGCAACGGTGCACCCGCTATTTGCCTTGTCGAGTAAAGGAGAGGAGGGTCCTTGTGCTGATGATGTTCTGCCAGCCCGGAAGTCGGTATCCTCGCGCTAGTAGCAGTGGGCCAGAAAAGACGGACCCTCCTTCCTTCCTTCCTTCCTTACTTCCCCCGATGTCAGGCCATCTACAGGGATGCGATGGCATTACGATGAACGCAGTGGCAAAGCAGGCTTCTGTCGGTCGCCTGCGGCCTGTTTAGCTTACGTGAGTACTGGCTGTCATGGCTTGGCGCTCCTTCGCCTATCTTGTTCCGAAAGCAAGGTTACGGCCACGAGGAGCTTCTCTCAGCCCTCGGAATCGAGCGATGGTGATTATTCAACACACAGGTCTCGAGACTCGCGAGATGATATTCATACGTAAGCCCTGCGTGGGACGTCCCCCCTTATTTGAGCTAGGCGCACAGCTATGACGATGATGCACTCCACTGTATTATGTATGGCCTAAGCTTTGAAGATTGATCTGCATATGGCCGACGGACGAAAAAGCCTGAACAGTCGGTGAGCCATGTTTATGAAAATGCATCACGCGAAGAAGTTGTCGAGTTGGGCGCTTTGTGTTTGGTGTCTGTGCCGTGCACTTTGTATATAATACGGGTGGACCATTCCCCATTAGGCACTGATTTCCGTTCTAAGGTCGTCGGAGCCGAACGGCAAACCAATCTAGAGGCGCGCTGGCTTTTCTAGCCAGATTGGGAGACGCTCACATATAAATTGTTGGCACATTAATGTATCTTTCCGTTAAGCGATGGAATAAGCAAATAACTTGCGAAAATTATATTAAATGTTCCGTTTTAACTAGACTATTTGCAGCTTTTTTATTATTGTTATTATAGTCCTTCATTTTTACGTCTCACGTTTCATTAGCTCTGACGAGTGGCTAGTAAACTAAATCTGTATGTTAGCAATGCGATCATCAAGATGAAAAAAAAAAGTATTTGGAGACTTTATTTTTCATCTCTTAACAAGTTTCAAAAGCATTTGATCCAGTCTAGTGACACTCTAGACGTCAACGGAAGTGGGCTGGACATTAACGACGTTCTCAGCGTCGGTGTTAGTTGATCTCGGTTTAGCCGACGCCTTGGACCACAAGAGTGGCCAGTGGCCATTGGACCTCCTAAAATCGTAGTAGGTAGATCCCAGATATAATAGCAATCCAGTACACATTGATAACTATGAACGCGAGGGTTATAATGGCCCTGTTCGAAATATGAGACTGCACGGGCAAATACACCAGCCGCGACGAGATATAGTAAACAAATCGACACAATCATGAATATCTGCAGTTTGGCCAAAGAGCCGCCCCTGCCAGAGTTATATTTGCTTATGCCAGAGTGCCTAGTTGTCTGCATAGCCCACAAGACACCCCGCAGTCAGCTGCTGCGCACAAATCTATGATCAAGTAGGTTTGGAAACCCACTCCGCCACGGACCCGTCTTAAAACGATATTGGCGTTTTCTACAGGGACGGTTCGAACAACTGCTGCGAAGGTATTCTAATATCTTATTGCCGCCCGCATCATCACTGTTCTTGGCGTCGCACTGCTCCGCATCGGGAACATGCAGGAAAAGTGATACACAAAACCGAGCGAGACCTTGAGAGAGCCCATAAAAGCAAACGGCCGCAAGAACTGATTGAAACTTTTTGCCGAGAAATACGCCGTCTTCGTTCTTTGCTTCTTCACGGTAGCACGGGAAGGCATTGAAGGCCTCGTTTTGCTCCTACATCGTCTATTCCCATTCCTGTCATCATAGGGTTGTTGTCTCTGAGCTAACAAGAGTCTGCTTGATGAACGCGAGCAGAACTGCCGCTACAATCGCAGCCTCGATGATCTCACGAAACGCCACCAAGAAGAAAGCAACAGAGATGACGTTTTTAACCGTCTTTCATACGCAACGTGAAGTTAACACAGGGGGCAGATTATTTCGGCCCTCACGCCACAGGGAGCCGGTGAAAATGTGAGTTTGCTCGTTAGGAAACTGGACTGACAACTCCGCCCTTAATATGCTACTGACAGTTTACAGAACCCTCGGCCATATTTAAGTGACTCCGCGCCGATATGTTTCTCAACATATCCCTTGGACCAATCACAATTTTTAGCACCGCGAGGGGTTGCTGATACTCCCACGGCGATGCTATGGCGGCCAAGTGGAGTATGCATCGAAATGCTTGTTGAGGAAGCTCGGCCGAAAGTAGGGTATCGCCGACATAAGACGGGCGACAATCCTCGAATGTGACCAACATCAGACCTTGACACAGTCACATTCTATAAGTGCCAAGACAAGTCGACTTCTATCTTAAGCAGACCCAAGCAGGCACTTTTTATGTGTTAAGCACAGCCACTTAGGTTTGACGACTCTCCTATTGGCGACGTTATGATCAGTCACTATAGCACTGTTTTGCCTACAGTAAAAATTGAAGTAATGGGAAAATCTGTAGAGGTATATAATTATTAGGAGGTTCCTCATGATGGCCAGAATTCTTTTTGTTGTTGCTTTATTTTTCTCTACATACCATATTCTATCGTCTAGCGAAGCATAAGATGAGATCTGAAGAAAGAAAAAAAAAACCAGCGGTGGAAATCTGAGCTCACCAAGAATGGCAGGGATGTTTCTACTATTGCTTCGCTTCATATATCATTGACTGAGTGGTCCTTATCGCTGCTGTCGCCGTAGGCTATGTGCTTGGCTAGCACACCCAACAAACGCTCTTTCAACCTCGAAGACCGTGATATCAGCTTTCCTTTTACAAGTCACGAAACGATATCTATCTTTACATGAGCTTCATGCCGCCTGGCTGGGGCTGGGGCTTTCTGTTGCCACTTGGTGGCGGAGGCGGCCGGGCATGAGGATCGCGAAGCAAGAACAACGCATTCTGGGCGGGGATGGGCCGCCAGAGCCACGCGGCTACAGAGGGTGGGTATACTCGGAATTTAGAAAGCAAAGAGGCGGACATGGTGTGACGAGGTATTACTCTATATGAAGGGGCTGCTTGAGTCAATCTGATGCAAATGATTTTTGTTGACAGTGACAGCCCTACTAGTAATAGCCTTGTACAGCGCGGTAAGCCAAAAACACTTTCCTTGCTCGCAATGAATTCATGTGCCAGAAGAGAGCAATTGCGAAAGCTAGATGGTTTAGTAATTGGCCATGTTGAGACTAGAAGGGACATCCTTAGCAGCATTACATTACGAGATGTCTATGCTTAATATTTTCGGTACATTGACTTTAGCAAAATTCGATCTTGCGTTCGGCCAATTTTCAACATCGCTAATGGGGCTACCTCACTCCTTACTTGACACTACTTGATGTATCTTCTTAACATTTAACAGTTTACGACGGTACTTTCGGATGTATAGCATGTATTTAACCCATTTAAACGTTTAGTATCCCGTTAAATTTATAATAGCTTACCTGGTTAATATCATATTTTAATAAATGAGAACAGGGTACTTTATTTTAAAGGTAGATTGCTAGCATGATCAAGTATTTAAAGTAAGCTACAGTGAGATTGGCCGACGCACTTTGCGAAAAAAACAGTCGTCTGATTACGGTAACAGTCGCTGTGGGACAGCGTAGGAACCCGATGGTGGCGCACCAGGCAGGCTGCCCGCTGTTCTCGTGGCCGAAATTCTGGATTACGGGGTCGTTCACAAATCCGGGCGTTGTCTCATTTCGGCATTTGCGAGCATGTGCATTGATGCCTGTGCGCTTCATATAACTTGTATCGCACGGAACATGCTGAATACGACGAGTATGGGTGCTTGAGACGTTCGAGTCTATCTTAACATGCGTAATAATGTTTTGTTGGGCTGCCGTTCGCTTCTGTCTGCTTTCCACTGCAATCTCCGTGTCGCCTCGGGTTTCGCGGATTGTTTTCCTTTTCAGTCCAGCCCCAAAACGCCTTGGGGGCCGAACCAGCCAAATGGGCCGTTCACCGCCCTAAAAACCACCCACAGCGAGAGCGAGGTGGGTGCGCTAGAGGCCGAGGCGCTACTCCGTATTACAGAGCACGAGAGGGAGAAAAAAAAAACGTGGTAAAGAGTGGAGCTCAACCGGCCGAGCAAGCAAGGGCCCCCTCAAGACTGCGCCGAAGGGATTGCCTGCATGACCTCGGGTTTGAGTCGCAGGCTGGCCCTAGGGGTGTTGTTCTACCGCCTTCGGTAGCAGAAACGATGGATAGCAGGGTTGCCTTGCGGTATTTTAGTGCCAGCTAGAGCGCCAATCCCCGGGGCAAATGCTCCCATCCGCGATTGCGGCTGGCGTGCTGTCAGAGTGTCGTAATGTGTAATGCTCGCACTATTCTGGAAGGCGCGACCCCGGAGCCGGGTGTACAAAGAGTCCGCTAGGGAGGTTCGCTAACGGACGAGCAAATGCTCCTCCGCTCCTCCGCCTTCCCTTTTCCGTGACCTTCCTAGCCATTCTGCCAATCAGCATCTGTTCCCGCCGCCTGGGTGGCCAGCTTGGCATCCCAGTCTTGGAAATTCTTCACGAAATGTAATAATCCCACAAGCGAAACTCCGAATTTCCTCATCCTCCCCCTTCCCCCTTCTCTCCCAGTTTGCTTCCTCCAGCCGTCGGCCACACCCCCCCAAAGGCCCACACTGTGGTGTATTCTACCTCTTCTTCTCAGCTCTCCCCAGACAGACGCCTCAGCCGCTTAACTGCCTGCCAGGCCCAACGTCAGCACTAAAGGAGACCCTGAATTTTCCGCAACGGCTGCTGTTTCCAACTGTTTCTGATCTTACTCTCAGCGAGATGATGGCCGCGGCGTGACCAGTCGCATTGTGCTCAAATGCCTGTTCCGTGTCCGTTTCTGCCACTGCCTCTGTCCCTGCATCTGCATCTGCATCTGCACCCGCACCCGCACCCGTTTCTGTCTCTTGTTTCTTCTCCACCACCACCTTGGACCGTTGCCTCTGAGCCTCCCACTTGCTGGAGCCACCCCCTCCACAAACGTCATACATTGTACACCTGTCTGCGGTCGCATGGACGCAAGTTGCAAACTCGAACATTCCGAGCACGCCGGTTGGACCGAGCCGAACTGCTTTTTTGACACGCTGGAGCTTAGTGCCCTCGCTCTGACCCCCTTCCGGCACTTCCATTCTCAGCACACCTGCACACCTTAATATCCCCGCCACAGCAACATCTCAGCAGTACAGGAGCACAGGAGCACATGCCGCGCCCTTACTGCTGACCAGGCTTCCGTCCAGGATTGGCTGGTGCTACTGCCTGAGGCGTTTCTGTACTGCGCCCTGTCCACCCTACATCACCTATGGGTCTGCTTCCTTCTTTCCAACTGTCGTGCCCCGTACTACCACCACTGCTGCTGCTGCTGTTGCTGCTACCCATGCTGTGACGACGGCCCAGTAAGGCACAGCAAGGCACAACACTTTGGCACCGCAGAAGCTTCCCGTAGAAGCTTTCCCAGCGACAACAACCGTCAGTTCCTTCTACTCCGCTCACCATGCAGGAGTCTTCGGCCCTGGATCACGACCGCCCCAGAGGCACCCCACCGACACCCTCGGCCGGCTCTGGGAACCTGGTCTTTGACGTGGCTAACTGGCACCCCAAGCCTGTCAAGCGGCCGCGCCCCGTCAAGTCATGCTCCGAGTGCCGTCGGCGGAAGCTGCGATGTGATCGTCGCTGTCCCTGCTCCCAGTGCCAGCGATCCTACCGCGTCTGTAAGTATGGCAGCGGAGGCACCAACTCGGGCGCCGGCGACCACGATGGTTCCGGCAGTCGGGCGAACGACCCGCACAATTCTGCGCTGGACTCCGAAGGCTCCGAAGGCTCCGAGGACGATGGCGACTCGGCTGCAGGCGGCTCCAACGGTGAACGGCCACACAAGCGCCTCTCGAGCCGACCCGCTCCTGGCCTGACTTCCCAGCCCATGCCCGCCACCCATCTGCCCTCCTTCAACTCGTCTCTGAGCCTGCTCTTGAACCCGCCGTCTCCAGCTTCTCAGCATGCCGTTTCTCCCGCCGCCTTCCCTGGTGCCGGCATATCTGCTGCAGCCGACATTTCCACCGCCGCGCCTGCTTCTGGGCACACGCGCAAAGTGGCACCGTCAGCAAAGAACGAGTCGCCGTTGCTTACCCTGAGTGGCCACGAGCTGCGACAGTTTACCTCCGGTCTGATTGACGAGTTCTCGGCCCGCATGGAACGTCTTGAAAAGCTCGTCCTCGCCAAAGATGCTTCTGCCCTCTTATCTATCCCTCCCTTTCCTTCCTCCGCAACTCTGTCACAGCTACACCTTCTCCAGTCGCAGGTGCCGGGTCGGCACATTATTGACGCTTCATCGAACACCATGCGCAGCCTGACCGTCAAGGGCCCACAGGGCTTGCGCACAAAGTATTTCGGCCAAAGCAGCTCGCGCGTGCTTTTGAACCTGGTTTGTCTCACAATGAAAGCGCAAAGGGCCTGGATTGCTGTCGTACTAACACCCCCGTCTGTCAGTTCGATGAGGCCAAAGATTTTATGTGCGACAAGGCAAAAAGAGACACTGCTGGCGACTCGCTAGCAAGCCTGGAGAGAATATACAACACCCTGCAAGACGAGCACAGGCAGGCTCTCAAACCCATTACTGTTTACGTCGATTCTATGATGCCAGTGCAGAAGCGCATGGCTGACATCCTACCCCGCCGCGACGTTTGTGATCGTCTGTTCGAATCTTACATCAACGTCTCTGAGGGCCTCTACCGCATCATCCACATCCCAACGTTCCGTCGCGAGTACGAGGCATTCTGGGACAGCGGGGATGCCAGCAGTCTCGGCGGCCTGCCTGCTCACAATGGAGGCGGAAGTCTTGGTAACAATAGCACCAATGGCTCTGTTCACGAAGTCGTAGAAGACTTCTTACCACGCCTCCTCTGTGTCATGTGCATTGGGTCGCGCTTCGAGACCGAGTCCAAGGGCCTCTGCTATGACCGATCCGATGGCGTACACATCCCGACCGCCTGCTCACTGGTGCGATCTTGGCTTGACTCCATGCGCAGAAAGCAGTACATGGACATCAATACGCTGCGGGCTGAGTTGCTTCTTTTGCATGCTTCCCGCATGATCGAGCCGCGGTCAGAGAAATTGTGGATGGACCTGGGGCTGATTTCGCGCATCGGCATGGCCATGGGGCTACATCGGGATCCATCAGAATTCACTTCGCAGCTCACGCCATTTCAAGCCGAGCTCCGTCGCAGGCTATGGTTTTCCATCTTGGACATGGATCTGCACGTGGCCCTGGCGTGTAGTTTGCCCAATGCCTTGGGGCCAAGCGAGTTTACGTGCCAACCACCCCGGAATCTCGCCGACACCGATTTGTTCCCCGAGATGACCGCCTTGCCCCCAGGACGGCCAATGGAACAATATACAGACGGCCAGACGCAGGCCTACGCAGCGAGCACATTGCCGCTGCGTCTGCGTGCTAACCATCTCTTGTCCAACATTGATGCGTTGCAGGACTACAGAGAAGTTCTAGCCGTTGGTGCGGAGCTCCAAAAGGCACTTGATGATATCAACTGTCTGTTCCCACGCAATCCCGTTCTCGGAAGCCAGCAAAAACACAGGGAATGGCGCATGCGTGCCATTTTAGATATGCATATACGGCGACCCCTTTTGGCCCTCTACCGGCCATTCGCATTGAGTGCGCCCGCCGACTACCCAGCACCGGCCGCCATCACGGATGTCTACGTCAAATCTTGCATGGCCATGCTGACCTACATGGAAGAGCTGGACCCAAATATGCCTGGTTACGAACGCGTTAGCCACATGTACTACGTTGTGTTGCGCCTCGATATCATGCAGGCTGCTTTCAGCGTGTGCTACTATATTAAGCAGGCTATAGAGGCTGAGGCGACCGCTGATATGAACTTGTCACCCGGCGGCGCCAGTGATGACAAGAACTCTGCCATCCGTGGTGGCCTCTCAGCTTCCCCGGACAACGCCAGCACCGCAGCCAGCCCAGACGGCAGGAACAGCCCGGGCAAGAGTGGTCAGGGCAGCAAGAAACCACAGGCGTTGATATGGTCGTCTGCCTACATGATCCGAACAATTGAGCGAACGGTCGAGAATCTGGCCCGGCTAGCTGGCGACCTAAGCACTGACCTCCGGGATGTCATCACATTGGCAGTTGTTCTTGGGTCTGTGCAGCCAGCTTTAAGCCAAGCTGAGCGAAACGAACACATTTGCAAGCAGATTACACGTGTGCGTGATGGATGCTTTGCTAAACTGAGGGGCCACGCGTCTCCATCGGTATGTTCATTTTCTTCCGGCGTTCCGTTCTCTCTTTTTTTTCTCTCTCTGCTGACAAATGACAGGTTCGCGCAGTGGTATCTGCACCAAATCTCCCATCTTCCTTTATCCCAGAGTGGTATAACAGGCCAACAAACTTGTTACTTAACCAAAAGAACCAGGTAAGATCCACGTAGCAACTTTTTATCAACCTGGTCAGATAGCTAACTGTTTCTTCTTCTGAATCGCAGGTCCCCGATGAGTCCCCTTTTTGGGATGCAGGGTTCTGGGATCCATGGCCCATTTCCACCCAGCAAGGAAACATATAAAAGGCGGCAACACACGGACGAAGGACCCTATGATTTTCTAATGTATAAAATGGTGTTCTCGAGGACAAAATCATGAAGTAAATATAGATTTGACATTTCGTCATGCGAAATTTAACGCCGGAGTCTTTTCTTTCTCGCTACCCAGTTGGGTGTATGATTTTGACTAGATGCCTCAATTAGACTGAGCGAGAAGCAAAGCAGATATAGATATTCCTTCTTTCCGAGGAATCACAACATTGCATCATAGTGACGACCGTCAACCAACGACGACATGATGGCCAAATTGGGTATTGCGGGGTTTCGCCAGAAAGCAAAAGCCGAAGTATCTAGGCGCAGTGGTCCTTTTATGCGGGATCTCGCTTTGTACGGCAACGCCGGGTCCAGGACGGTGTTCTTTGTATGGTCGTGCAACTCGCGGTTATTAATTGCCATGCAGCCTACTGCCACGTGACTTATTACCACGGCGGGGCGGAAAATCCGGGGCCAGCTCCAAGTGACCTCGGCTTCCCGCCTTCCCCGCAGTTTAGTTGGCCTTGCCCCCAGCACTAGAGGAACTTCCAAGGCTGTTTGGACGCCGAATTTACGCCTTTGATCGTCTCTAGAATTAGTGATCAGCCTATACGATTTGCCGTAAAGTGTATAAGGGGTCTCTGTCTTATTTTGTTCCTCGGCAACATCTTCAATTGTGAATGTTTTGTGCCTCTCGTATATACTTCTTTCCCCTCGTCCATCTCTTCCGTCTTTCTCTGCTTCATCCTGATACGTGGACCGTGTCTCTCTATTTTCAACTTCTTGTAACATCTCCGTCGCATCTACCCATCACAATGGCCAAGACCAAGCAGCCAGTCTATGTGCTCGGCGTGGGCATGACCAAGTTTATCAAGCCCCGCGGTAAGGTAGACTACACGGAACTGGGGTTTGAGGCCGGCGTCAAAGCGATGCTAGATGCGCAGATCAACTACGACGATGTAGACCAGGGCGTGGCGTGCTATTGCTACGGCGACTCGACGTGCGGCCAGCGCGTCTTTTACCAGTTCGGCATGACGCAGATTCCCATCTACAACGTCAACAACAACTGCTCGACAGGCTCGACGGGTCTGTTCCTGGGCCGCACCATTGTCGGCAACGGCGGCGCTGACTGCATCTTGGTCATTGGCTTCGAGAAGATGATGCCGGGCAGCCTGCAGAGCTTCTGGCACGACCGGGCCAACCCGACAGGCACCACGCGCGACATGATGGCGGAGACCCGCGGCCTGACCAAGGCCCCTGGCGCCGCCCAAATGTTTGGCAACGCGGGCCGCGAGTACATTGAAAAGTACGGCGCCAAGAAGGAGGACTTTGCCGAGATTGCGCGCGTCAACCACCAGCACTCGGTCAAGAACCCGTACAGCCAGTTCCAGGACGTCTACACGCTCGAGCAGATCTTGGCCTCGACCACCATCCACGAGCCGCTCACCAAGCTGCAGTGCTGCCCGACGTCCGACGGCGGCGCAGCCGTGGTGCTCGTGTCGCAGGCCTTTCTCGACGCCCGCCCGCACCTCAAGAGCCAGGCCGTGCTCGTGGCCGGCCAGTCCCTCGCCACCGACGACCCGACCCTCTTCTCGCGCTCCGCCGTCGACCTCATGGGCTACGCCATGAGCGAGCGCGCCGCCCGCGACGCCTTTGACCAGGCCGGCGTCGCCCCCAGCGACGTCCAGGTCGTCGAGCTGCACGACTGCTTCAGCGCCAACGAGCTGCTCACCCTCGACGCCATCGGCCTGCCCGAGGGCAAAGTCGGCGGCCGCCGCGGCGCCGCCGTCGAGCTCGTCCGCAAGGGCGACATCACCTACGGCGGGCGCTACGTCGTCAACCCCTCGGGCGGCCTCATCAGCAAGGGCCACCCGCTGGGCGCCACCGGCCTGGCCCAGTGCGCCGAGCTCGTCTGGCACCTGCGCGGCTGGGCCAACAACCGCGCCGTGCCGCACACGCGCTACGCCCTGCAGCACAACCTCGGCCTCGGCGGCGCCGCCGTTGTCACCGTCTACAGCCGCGCCGACGGCGCCGAGGCCACCGTCCTCGACGACGCCGCCATCGGCCAGCACAACCACCTCGGCTACAACCCGGCCGTCGTGGCCAAGGGCTTCACAGCCGCGCAGGCCGCAGCCGTGCGCAGCAAGACCAAGACGAGCGATTGGGCGCTGGGCGACACGGAGAAAAAGGTGGAGGCGCGGTTCTAAGTGTGTGTGTGTGCATTAAATGAGAGAGAAGGAATGCCTGTACTTTAATTTCATACGAGACCTAAGAATGGAAAACAGGGGCTTCACCAAGCGGCAGACGGGATACAAAGATGCATTCATCAGACGCTGTGCAAACCTGATAAAGCACCCGCCTGTTCAGTCCCGGAGAATCAGGTAATTTTTTCTTTCTTTCTCTTCTTCTTCTCCTTTTTTTTGCTGGATATGTCTTATTCTTGAGTGTCAGTTATGCGTCTAAATGGGTGATGGGATTTGGTGGTTGAGACCCTGACTAAATGAACATAACCGGTCTTTCCCATTCTGCGCGCACAGTCTGGCAAGTCACCCTTTCCTTTGGAAAAAGTCTGAAAACGACAGGTGCGAAAATTTCTAGCTTCTGGCTTGCTATTCTTTTGTTTTCGACTTTGGGAAGATGCACGCAGGTTGTTCCATGGGGGCTTCGACTCAGCGTCGATCACACGTTCAACAACTCAACGGCTGTCATCTCACTGCATCCCTCCCCCCGGAAGCCCTACGAGTACTGTTTCATGCGTCGGGCCACCACAAGCCGTTCCCTGATCGCGATCTGGGGTGGATGCCTGACATTAGACAGCCCTGTCCGTCCTTCAACAAGAATCGCGAGATCCAATCATTCGATTGCCTTTGTGACAGGGGGCAATCAAGATTTTTCTACTAGCTTAGATACGACTGTAGCAAAGGTGTCGAAAACGGCCACTCAATCTCTGACATGAGCGGCGATCACTGTCCCTCGCCTCGCTTAGCTTTCTGCACGTCTGTTTCATGCCTAGCCTGACGCCAGCATACACGTACATCTCCCTCCCTTCTCTTGACCGCTTGCGGTGCTCTGATCATTTGGGGTAATACGGCAGATGTCGGAGTGGGCGGTTGCGTCGATGCATGGGTTCGCTACCGAGTCATTGGGGTTGTCACTCAGACAAACCCGCATTGATGGGGACGTCTAGAATTTTCATTTACGCCGAAGGCCGCATGACATCGCATCATACGCCTGTCGACACCAAACCGACACCCAACAGCCAGTTCTGCCTAATTCGTCTTCTTCCAGCCCCCTGCAGCTGACTTGTCTTATTGTGGTTCTGTCCTTTTTGCCAGCCAGAAAGTCTGGTTGCTGGTAGGACAAAGGCCCAGTGGCCGAAATGAGACTCTATTGACAATGAGCTGGCAGTCTGCGGAAGTGGGCTGTAGCCGAGCACCTCTCTATGAAAGCTCTTCGAAGTGGGCACCTTTTTTTCTGAAATTGACATTCTCACACCCAACATGCCGAGAGCATGGCGACGAGTTGACGCCCCCCAGATTACCCCTCCATGCAAAACAATATGCTAATTTTCATGTTGGTCAGCCAGTGCAGACCTTGCAGACGCTTGCCCATGTCATCGAGCTCCTAGGTCGAGGAACGAAGAGAAGGGCACCAAGGATGAAATACCCATTTTCCATAGTTGTTTCCAAAGAACCCTGTCCTGGTCTATTCTGCCGGCCATGTTTCCTGCATCCCCCTGGGGCGAACTTTCATGGATCTCAGGGCCGTTTCTTTCTTTTTTCTTATCCTCCCCCATGTCAGGCGTCTATCCTCTTGCATATTCTTCCTATTATCGAAGCCCCCCCGCGCGATTGTCTGAGCCCAGTTTGCCTCGCTAGTTTCTTTTGTTTTATTCTTGTTTTTCTTTGCTCTTCCATTCCAAATTCTGAGTTTTCTGCTCCTTTCTTATTCCCTTATTTCCAATACCTTGGCTGGGACTCTCAGTTGTCTCTAGCCCCCCAAGTCTCTTAAAAGCACAATGTGTCCCGACCCTGCCTCCAGTTTGTCTGCTTACTCCTGAAAGAAAATCAAATTCGAGGTTTTTTGAATGTTCGGCCGTTGTCATCTTGTTTCCATGGTGTTAAATTCTCTTCGCCATCTTTTTGTGCTTTTTGTGGGGGGGGTTGAGCGTCTGTTAACCATTGTCTTTTCTTCCTCTGGCAGCCATGGCTGTCATCCCCGACTTAAAAAGAGGGCCGGTCCTTCTCGCCATATCAATCAGCACTGGATTTTTAGCATTGGCAACGTGTGTTATGCGGTTCTTTGTGAAGAAACGGACATCCAGCCATGTAGGGCTAGACGACTATGCCATAGGTATGGCGACGGTAAGGACCTCCCATAAGAAAATGCACGGTGAGCTATCTGACAGAACAGCTTGTTGGTTTCATAGGTACCATATTTTCCATAATCGAAGGTAGCTCCATGGGTGATCCAGCCCGCGCTCTCGAGTTTGACTGGCTTGGCCAGCCGTGGTTCATGATGGGCACGACCTTTGCCAAAATCTCCATCTGCTTCTTCTTCATCCGCCTGATCGATCCCACCAAGCAATGGCGGATCGTCCTCAGCAGCCAGATTCTGCTGATGGTCGTTCTCAACTTCGCCTTTTTCCTGACGACCAGTTTGCAGTGCCAACCGTTGGAAAAGCTGTGGGACCCGTCCGTGCTGGGTGACTGTTGGAACCCCAACATCCAGGTCAATGTTGGTTATTTTCAGGGAGGTAAGGGAGAGACGTCTAATTTGAGAAGAACAACAGCTATCAATGGTCTCTGACACGTCAGCAGCGTTTTCTGTGTTCTGGTGGCTATTTCTGTCACTGTTTCCGGTCATGATTTTCAGGGATCTCGACATGCATATGATGCAGCGATGGCCCTTTTACTTTCTGTCAAGTATTGGTTTGCTGTACGCCCCCCATCTAGACTTGCCTTTCAAGACTCTTTGCTGACTAGGGGAGTGCTGGTATCTTTGCTGCCATTCGAACATACGAGACGTCGCAGACGGTGCCGGGGGTCTACACTATTGACACCTTTTTCGCCGTTGTTCTTTCTGTTCTGGAGCAAAACTTCGGCCTGGTTGCCGCCAACATTTTGCCCATGGGACACCTTTTATCGAAACAGCGGGACGACATTTGTGTGAAAGGTCGGTTGAGCGCCGCCAGCGGGCAAGATGGCCTGTGCCGCAACTCATTTGCATCCGTGGGGTCTTCCGCACGCTTGTTCCGGCACGGCAGTTCTCGGAGCAACAATGGAAGCAGCCACGACGGGATCGAATTTGAAACGAGCCGACCAGGATCGAGACGGAAGTTGAAAAAGCACAACTCGATGCTCGTTATCGAGGGCTCGCACAAAGACAGCTTCTGCAGCAGCAGAAACGCCACTCATGGGGATAGCAATACTGCCTGGGGTGTAGTGACGTCTACCGCTACAACGGGAACTAGGCATGTGAACAACAGCAACGACAGGGGCAGAGATAGCGCGGCGGAGCCGACGGGATCCGAGCCGTTTTGGCCGCGCGGCATTATCAAGACGGTGGAGGTGGAGGTGATAGAAGAAGACATTTCAGACGTGGACCCCCAGCAGCAGCACCACCGGCGTATGTCATCTGCGGCGTCGGGGCTTGTGCCGCCAAGCAGTAACGCAGGAATGGGGATGGGTGGACGCACGTCGCGGAATAGCCTGTCAGCACCCGTCAGCGACTGGGCAACGATGCTGCGGTTGGGACCGATGCCGCCTGGAACCCGGGGTCCTTCGCGGCAGGGGTGATGGGTATGCTCTCAAGACGAGCATTTTCCCCTCTTTGGTCTTGTCTTTCACCGGGGTTTTCCTTCTTTCATTTCCGCGTAGTGTTGTTTCACATTTCCATGGCATCAACGCATTCCATCCGGCGTTTGCTTTTTTCTGCTTGTCCCCATTCCAAAGTCTCGAGAAACGGGAAGTCAGCACATATTCTGCGGGGGTCTCATGATGGAAATGTGGAGATCACAACGATGCTCTATTGATTTCTTCATCGTTTTTTCTTTTCGATCTTTTCGATCTTTTCTGCTTTGCTTTCTTTCCCTGTTAACGGACGCAGAGATGATACCCTTGTACGATATTTATTCGCCTCGGAGAGGCATGTGCTTTTGATAGGCTCCTTAAATGATGACAAGCTCACAAAACGAATTGTTCAGACCCCTTACCTAATTAAATGGCGTTTGAGCGCCTCGGGATGGCAACGCTCTCGGAATGGCACGGCGACATTGCAAGCCGGCCCATCTATGGACACAGTGTCGTACCCGTAGGCCTCGTGATGCCTCAGCCTAGCATGTGGGAAGGCTTATGGGCCGTGATCCGAGATTTTTTTTTCCATTTTTAATTTATTTTTTTGCCCCCGTCTCGCCGTCTTTGACGTCCGTACATGCTCTTAGCATCTGTGCCGTTTACCGACGGGAGGCGGCCCAGTCTCGTACGAATTTGTGTCCATACCGTAGAAAAGGCAGGTCCCGTTCCATTAGACACACTTTTACATGTGAAAATGAGAGAAGCCCGCTCGTTTTCGAGCGTTTTGTTTTCCAACTGGCAGTGGCGAGAAAAGGTGAAAGCAGCTAGACAAAAAAAAATGAAAAAGAAAAACAATAGATCCGCGTAGATCGAAACCAAACGTTAAATTATTTAAAAGGCTCGGCTTCGTTAACTAGTTTGGTCTTGAATTTTTTCCCCCCCCGATAATATCCCTCGCTCTGCTCGCATGTGCGAGTCTGCTTGCCATTGGCGACTCAGATAGCCGGATTGCCAGACGGGTCAAAACAGGGTGGTGCCATCTACATTGGGTGGCACATCGACGTTGCAGCACCGCTAAAGGGCCAGAGCAATGGAAGGAGCGACTACTGCAGATGTCTGAGTGAGCAAGGTTTCACAACGTCTAAGAAACCCAACAAAAAGAAAAAAAGAACAAAGAGCTGAATCCCGATGGGAAAGCCACGTCGGACTTGGAAAAAGGACCAAAAATAACCACGGTACAAGCAACGAGTGAACAAGATTCGGCGAAGCTAGCGAGCCAACGAGAAAAGACGCTGGAAGGAGGGTGACGAATGGCATCCTACGCCTCCTGTGATGATGCCATCGTGCGCGGACTAGGAAAACGCCAAGAGGGGCTCATAGATGGAAAGGACGAACGAGCAGATGGCTTGAGACAATCATTTCGCATGACGAAAGAAGTGCATCAAAAAATGAAAAAAAAGCAAGACACGCAGGTCCGAGACGTGCCCCATTCCCAGTATCACATTGCAGGTGGGGGGGATTGGCAGGCCAAACCTGGCAAAGCGAAGGCGCGACCGCTCGCGTGGCGCACGAGCCATTTCACATGTCAGAGTCGAGCACTAGCTCCTGCATTCTTGACAAAGACCTGTGTGGTCTGGCCAATGGCCTGGCCTCGGTGGTGCATCTGCCCTGTGCTTCCTGGCATTTCCTTCCCCAATCAGGTGAAGATCAGGGCAAAAAAAAGATAAGGAAACCGCGAAACAGCCCATGGCTCTCTCTGCCGTTGGCAGCCACGGCCGCCGGGGAGGATCCGCCTGCCAGAAAATGCAGAGGCTCCTTGGGCACCACCCAAGCTTCCAGAGGCGAAAGCACATGCAAAACGGAAGACCGCCCTCTGCATAGACGGCCTTGCCGCATGTCGAGTATGCGTACTACGTAAAACAGGCAGCCCTCTCATTCCCGCTCGCCTTTTCTTGCTCACGGCGTATAACACCACCCTTTCACATTTCCTGATTTCCTCGCCTGCAATCATAATCTTTATTCTTTCCCTACCTCTTCCTCTTGATCGTCTCCTCGACAAGCGACTTTTATCGGTCATCCGCCACATCCGTCACATCCACTTTCTGCCTTCAACGAGACCCCTCATCTCACCATCTCACCCATTCTTCGCCTAGATCGCCATGGCTGCCCCCCAGGTCAACGGCGTCGCGCCGCACTCTGCCTTTATTGATGTAAGGTCTCCTGAACCCTGCCGTTTAGGGACCTCTCTAACAGTACAGCACATCTTCCAATACCCTATCGTGTCCGACAGCGTCTCTACCGTCAAGCAGAACAAGTACGGCCAGCAGACCATCGCCCTGAGCTCGTCAGCCTACGACACCGTCAACAATCTGGCAAAGCCCGTCCTCCCCTACCTGGCCAAGCCCTACGAATACGTCTCGCCCTACGTCAAGCGGGTCGACGACCTCGGCGACCACGCTCTCGACACCCTCGACCAGCGCTTCCCCGTCGTCCGCAAGCCCACCGCAGAGGTCTACCAGGAGACCAAGGACCTGGTCCTGTACCCCGTGCGCAGAGGCCTCGAGGGCCGCGACCACGTCGTTAGCGTTTTTGCCGGCGAGCGCAAGCAGATCTCGGGCGACGGCGTCGTGCCGCTCAGCAAGGCCGCCGCTTCCACCGCCATCATCGTCACCGGCGAGACCCTCACTTGGGTGCGCCAGTACCTGACGGCCACCCCCAAGCCAGCGGTCCTGGAGAAGACGCCCCCATTGACCAACAGCACGAACTGAGTGTGACGATACAAACACCTGATTCCCCTAGGAGTTCATTTGTGTCTCTACGCAACTCCACAGCTTTAACTCTCTCCCTCTCTTCATATCCCCATATTCCTCTCTCCCTCCCTGTTTTCTTTGGCTCTTGGATTTGGATTTTCTGTTTTTCCTAGACGATCTGTATTTTTTTTGTTTTTATTGGCTTTCTGTGTTTGTCTCTCTCACGAAGACGTTCGCGAGAGCCGGCCAGATTGAATCTCATTTCTCGACAAAGGGCTTGTTATGAGCGTGGAAGGAGGAGCCGCAGAGTCATTATGTATGTTCAAGGTCATAGATAAGAAGTAAGCGCATTGAGACTCTGGGTGAGAATTCTTAAATTGACCCACCCGGGCGTGATAACGAGTTAATCCAGGTAATCCGACACGCAAATGATGCCATTTCGAGGAATACGCCACGATGCCATCATCCGATTTTTCCGTCTATCTGCTTTTATCGTTTACTTCTGCTCTATTCACATTTGTGCGTCTTGTGGAATCAACAGCATCGTTGAGTCAGTCTCAACGGCGCACGTGACTTTCTCCATTTAGTGGCGACAGGTCTGACAAACCGTTACCTCAGCGCTTGTATCCGCTGACGGTGTGCAATTCTGTATTATACCAGCTTTGTCATGGCTGAATCACCCCCCCGAACTACCAAAATCTTCGCCGCCCCGGCAGCTGCAGCGAATCAGCGCCTCGCCGTTCGGCATTAGTGGAGTATGACGAAGCACTTACAAGGCATTTGTGAGAGGGGGAAAAGCTGCCTTTAATAAGAGGGGGAAGGTTCGCGATAATTCTCACGCTTCTCTTTTTTTTCACGTCCCTGTCTTTTTTGTATAAATGAAGGATCTCGGATCCACTTACCAATGAAGTCGCTTTCGATCTTGCTCTCCATCATCATTGGTATCGCATCCATTGTGTTCTTTTACGATCGGCTTTCCATCGTCAACGTCCTGAACCGAATCAGCAACAGCAACAGCAACAGCACATTCAACACCACGACCACCGCCACCGCACCGCACTCAGCCATCACTACCACATCGCCTGCCATGTCTGTGCCGCGTGCGATTCGCAAGGTCGTTTTGGCGGTTGAGCAGGCCGAGGGGGCCGGTGCCCGCGTGCGCCGCTCCATCGGCACGGCGGCGCTGCGCAACCTCTCGCCCTTTCTCATGCTCGACCACTTCTCCATCAAGCCGGGCGCCGGCTTTCCGGACCACCCCCACCGCGGTCAGGAGACCATCACCTACCTGCTGCAGGGCGCCGTCGACCACGAGGACTTTGCCGGCCACGCGGGCACCATTGGTGCCGGCGACCTGCAGTTCATGACCGCGGGCCGCGGCATCATGCACGCCGAGATGCCCCATCCCAACCCGGACGGCTCCGCCAACGTCGGCCTGCAGCTGTGGGTGGACCTGCCCAAGCACCTCAAGAGCTGCGAGCCCCGCTACCGCGACCTGCGCGCCAGCGAGATCCCCAGCGTCGACGTCGACGACGGCAAGGTCCACATCAAGGTCATCTCGGGCCAGAGCCACGGCGTCGACAGCGTCCAGGACCTCGCCTACACCCCCGTGTGGATCCTCGACATCACCCTCCAGCCCGGCGGCCGCGTCGTCCAGCCGCTGCCCGCCGGCTGGACCGCCTTTGCCTACACCCTCGAGGGCACCGTGCAGCTGGGCGACGGTGCTGCCCCCGCCTCTACCAAGACGGTCGACCAGTTCCACAATGTCGTCTTTGGACCCGAGGGCGACGCCATCACAGCCAGCGTCGACGCCGCCGTCGCGACGCCCGCGCGCTTCGTGCTCGTGGCCGGCACCCCGCTGGAGCAGCCCGTCGTGCAGTACGGCCCCTTTGTGGTGACGTCGCGCGAGGAGGTGTACCAAGCGCTCGTGGACTACCAGACGCACGCCAACGGCTTTGAGCGGGCCAAGGACTGGGAGAGCGAGATCGGCAAGACAATGGTGCACTAATTTGTCTCTATTTCTTTTCGTTTCTTTGCATGATTTCCTTATCGTTTTTTGGCGTTGCAGATACCTCTGGTGGCCTTTTTCTGTACATAAAAAGCATTCTGTCTCCTCGGCACCGTTTCCCATAGATTTGGTTAGATTTGATTAGGCTTGGATATATCAACACATGCATCTCATATGCTAGAGGAAAGTAATGCTCGTCACCTTGACCTCCTCGACTTGGCCTGTCTACGGTAAGTCGCCTTCAGAATGTATCGCTTGCCCCGTTCGTTAAAAGCAGACGGGAGTGTTGTAGTAGAACGCTTTTGTGGCCATTTCTCCTTGAAAACTACAGACTTCCAAATTCGTTCTGTATTTTTACGATTGCTCAGTTATTGCCTAAGTCTTACTTATTCTTTTTCTTAGTTGACTACTCAGAACAAAGCGAGCATTAATATGTGCTTGCAGGTTCGTCTTATTTTTAGTATTACGAGAGGTCGGGTTATTTGTCCTCTCGAATGTGAGCCTCATAGAACGCTCGGCGTAATTAGATTTCGCACCATAGTTGGTAGGACCCCGGTTAACGGGGACTTCACTCTTGGAGCCCCCCTGTAGATGGAGAATATAAATAAGGGAGCCCATCGACCACTTCAGCAGTTGATGGGCATCTCTTATAATATTCACCAATTCGGCTATTGCTTCTACTTCGTTGACAGTAGCCCGGTGACGGGTAAAACGCCGTACTGGTTACTCACAACTTAGTTAAGCACGTAACAATGGTACAACTTTGATGTAAACTCTTAGTTGGTGGGTATTGCAGATAAATAATGGTTTGAACACCGCTGCACGACGCGCACTCAAAAATCTCATACAGTCAGTTTATTGTAAGTAGTCAGGTGCTATATTCGCAAAGGTAACACGACTATGACGTCTACGAATAGATTGATAGAAACCTCTATACAAACGCAGAAAAGAAAGGGAGAATAGCAATACAAAAAAAAAAAAGGACACAAGTACGAACACTAATAAAATAGCCGACAGAAGAAGGCAGACTAAAGGTCACAAGAACTCTCTAGAATGCTAGTTCGTTAACCAGGCTGCTTTCTGTTGGAACCGTCCTCATGATCTCAAAATGGACAGCACGGGGCCGATCTTCCCCCCAGAAAACGCCTTGAAAGACGTGGATCGCCCTGAATCCGTGTCGATCGTGTTGGCAGGATGCAATATTCGATTTGTCAAATAAACTCAATGGTTGGCTGACTTTTAGCTGACCGGTGCTCTTGTGATGCGGATCTGTAAGTCGGCCTAATAACGGATCGTCGCAGCGACAATCCTAGCAAGTTTAGGACGAGGCTGTGCTGGGTTAGATCTTGGCGCTGCAATATCCAGCCAATCATGTAATTTGACAAAATCCAGCTTGGTCCACCAGCCAGATCCGACAACACTGTATTATCTCGTTCACTGTGGGAATATACAGCGACTGTGCCACCTTCCGGCAGGAAGCTGTAATTTTTCCGGGATTACTCAGCCTCTATCCAAGCTGTGGAATCATTTTTGTGCCCTGGCTATAAACCCACTCCACTTGAGGGGCAAGCGGCAAAGCGCCCCATTGGATCTTAAGTTTGTTTAATTTCCTCGTGGAGTTTCGCTCGTGGCTGCTGGTTCCAGTAAGCCTGGGGCTGAGCGAATCCGGTAACTGCGAGGATCAGACTATTCGCCTCACTCAAGATTGTTGCACGGGGTTTGAGTTATTCATTTCCTACCTTTTGAACGGTGAGGTGATGTTCTTCCGGATTGCTCGGGCCGCGGAGATGATACCGGTCACTGGACAATAAACACTGCCCGGGTAGCCAATCCGTAACCGACGACCAGCAATCCTGGGATAGAATGCATCCCTAGTATATAGTATCACCATCAAGCCAACCGGGTTATTCAGGGATGGTATGGGAGCCAATGCACATCAATTACGAGGAACATGAAGAGTTTTGCTATGCACATGGCCAGTTTTCTTAATGCCATTCACAAAGTCCTTCCGGCACATTGTGGGATATCCAAGTGGCTGAGCTTTATAGGCCGTGCGTATAAAGCAGCACAATTTAGAAGAAAGGAACACCAGACCGAGCATCGTGAGTAGTAAACAAACGATTGCCATCAATGTTGAACTAGCATGACCCCGCGCCAACCTAAAGGAATCAGAAGGATTCTGTCGAAATCAAGGCAATGCCCCTAGTCCAAGCGCAAGCCGGATGAGGCTTTTCACGTTTGCTGCAAAAGCCATTGGCTGCACCTGCAGACAAGGAGGAACTCGGGACCGGCTTATGACCATGCCAATGCAAGAAACGCAAGGAATCGCTCCATGGTACCCAAAGGATATGGGTACAGTCACGGCGCGGCCCCACACCCCAGAAAAAGCCAAGCTCTATTGTTTCCTTCGCCTAACCTCTCGTCTTTTGGGAGGGCAGACGGTGCTTCGGCATTCCGCCTCCAAAAGAAAGAGGGGGTGGCAATCTAACAGGCTCACTGGAGAGGGGGTACTTTGTATTTTGCTTGTCATGGCACACAAGTGTGTGCTGGCCGGATGCCTGTTGGCCCCGTGTTCTTTCTCCTCGTCTCAAATATTGGGTACGTGCGATAAACCGCCACTGGCCAATGACTATGTACGACCGGAGCGAGGGGCTTGGCACTAGCTGCAATAACGGCGGCCAAGAGAAAACGGCGGTCGGATGCATGCTTTCGCTGGCGCATCCAGCGAAAGCGCATTTTGGGGCACATGGGCAGAGCAGTCGGCAACCGGCACCACTAGGCGTAGCGAGTCTAACCGACCCCGAAGTCGAGCAGGGCAGGCAAAATAAGATACAGCTGTACAGTGCTCGGTGTGGTGCACACACCGTATTTGTGACTTGGGAAATTTTGGCTGCTTGGCAGCTCCCATACTGCCTTGGCAGGCAGTGAGATTGTCCTTGCTTGCGAGCCAACAGCTGTGACACGTTGGAATCAGGCATTCTCGGGCGGTAATTGTGGGTTCGCGGCAAGGCGTTGTCTTGGGCTGCCAACCAAACTTTGCCTTGCCTGCGTTCGTTAGTACTGTGCAAAAACAGGGAGACGTCATAAGATACCACATCACCCCACACCAGAGCTTGCGACAGGTCCCCCACTGCTCTGGGTGGTTTCCACAGCAGCTTTCCGGGGGGACCAAGCTCACTCACCACTGCTCAGGTCCAGTGATCGCCCTGGCCGTGCCTTATCACCCTGTCTCCTTCCTACGACCGCACGCTTCCTCATTCCGCAGCACAGATCAAAGGGAAAAGCGAGCCTAGCGTGTAACACTGCCACGGCAGGAGAAGGATAAATACTCCTTCACTCCTTCCCCTCGTTTCGTCACGTCGCATCAGAAACACCACTTCTTCTCCAACAAACAAAACAGAAGCATAACAATCTCCATCGCCCGCGTCTCCGTCTCGCATTTATCTCACCACCATCATCACATTTCCCAAACACCCTTGCAAAAACCTGCATCCACCAACATGAGCGCCGAGAGCAGCAACGCCCACAGCATTGCCAAGCCGGCCGTGGACGCCGGTTTCCGGCCGCAGGCCAACATGGACGTCGCGCCGCCGCGCAAAGAGGACCTGCAGAAGAGCTATGCGTCGATTGTCGGCGACGACGGCGACCCGGCCGGCTGGTACGGGAGCATGAGTAGGTTTCTGCCCCGCTGGGCTCTGACTGCATTGGATGCTAACTGGGGTTTCACAAAGTCAACGGTCTCGGCGCCTGCATGGGCACGCTGGGCGCGATTCCGTGCTGCATCTGCTGCCCCAACCCCTACAAGAGCGTCAGCCAGGGCAACGTCGGGCTGGTGTCCAAGTTTGGCCGCTTCTACAAGGCGGTGGATCCCGGGCTGGTCAAGATCAACCCGCTGAGCGAGCGGCTCATCCAGGTGGACGTCAAGATCCAGATCGTCGAGGTGCCGAAGCAGGTGTGCATGACCAAGGACAACGTCACGGTGAACCTGACGTCGGTCATCTACTACCACATTGTCAGCCCGCACAAGGCCGCGTTCGGCATCACCAACGTGCGGCAGGCCCTGATCGAGCGCACGCAGACGACGCTGCGCCACGTCGTGGGCGCCCGCGTGTTGCAGGACGTGATTGAGCGGCGCGAGGAGATTGCCCAGTCGATCGGCGAGATCATCGAGGACGTGGCGGCCGGCTGGGGCGTGCAGGTCGAGAGCATGCTCATCAAGGACATCATCTTCAGCCTGGACCTGCAGGAGTCGCTGTCCATGGCCGCCCAGAGCAAGCGGATTGGCGAATCCAAGATTATTGCCGCCAAGGCAGAGGTGCGTCTCTCTCCCTCTCTCCCTCTCTCCCTCTCTCTCTATTTTCCATACTTACCATCCAGGTCGAATCTGCCAAGTTGATGCGCCAGGCTGCCGATATTCTGTCGTCGGCTCCGGCCATGCAGATCCGGTACCTCGAGGCCATGCAGGCGATGGCCAAGAGCGCCAACAGCAAGGTCATCTTCCTGCCGGCGGCCAACCAGACGATGCCCGGGTCGCCCGCGTTCAATGCCGCGCTGCAGCACCACGAAACAGGCGAGCCCAGCAGCAGCTTCCAGGACTTTGGAGGTCAGGACAGCGGTTTCCAGCAGGCCATCAACGCGCGGGTGGTCGAGAACATCTGATCGCGAACACCCGAGGCGATAACGGCCCATGTCGTCTCTGGTCAGTTGTGCTGACTGCTTTAGTCACGGGCAACAGCTGGACGTTTACCACGTAACGGCGGATTGCCCTCCCCTTTTGTCGCTCCCATTCTTGTTGTTCGTCCTTTCTGCGTTGTCACGCTCCCGTTCACGCTCGCTCTCTCGTTCAGCTCGGCCTTTCACCGATACCCCGAAAACACAAAACACAACCCCAGGAAGCCGACCTGCGATAATCGTGTATTTATATTGCCGGATATCCGGCACCAAAAAAAAATTGAGATACCCAGTGGCCGATGGTGCAGGAAGGTTGGGAAGAATGGACTCGGTCGAATGCGCCTATGAAAATGCATTTCCGTCAGAGAGCCATGTCTTCATCGGCGGGATACCCACGACGTTCTTTCGTTGCGTTGCTTTTGGTTGCTGCTTTTGGCTGCTGTTTTTATCGAGGGATAGCTCCTTAATATTATGCTTGTGGCTTTATCTCACATCTCGTTTCCGACGCTCCGACCCCCGAAAATGGGGTTAGAGTAGTCTCGTATTGAATCCAGGCCATGTCTCAGTTCGGCCAAGCTTTGCTTCCAGACCTGAACGCTTCCAAAATGCGACGCTGGAAAGCGCTCGACGCAACGGTACGTCCTTTCATTGTGACCAGGTAAAAACAATCATTGTTTCGGCCATCCGGCTTTGTTCGTATTCACAAGCAGGTTATTAGCACCTTTTGCCCACTTCGCCGATCGACAGATGTTGGTACTATGGTAAACCTTGGAGAGAAGTGTGGGCCGGGCTAACGCGAGTTGATGCATCTTAAATTCGCGAGCATGCCTGTTTTTATTGGCTGTCTGACACTTCTCATCCCTTTCTTTCTCGTGTTCGAGCCAAGCTGAGCGGTTCTGACACTCTTGTGCCTGACGGTCGCTTTTGGGTGGTCTTGGCTTTCGCTTCTTCGTCCCCTTTTTTTTGATCTTCCGTTTCGACTTTCCCTTTTAGCATTTTTTTTTTTTTCCCTTCCTTCTCTCTCGTCTTTCATTACCAAAGCGTGCAACAACTCATACACTCCTTTGAAGCGATCGCCGCCCCGAAACCGTCATCCTTCCCGAAGCCGTCGTTCTCCCGAAGCCCCTCCCCTCCCTCTCCCCCCCTGCTCTTTGTGTTGGGCAGATCCTCATCCCTTGATCGCTCCGACACAACAGCCAGAATGATCGATACGACACGCCTCTACCGGTATCTCAAGTTTGCCGTGCCCGGCGTCTTTCTGCTGTGGCTGCTGATCGACACGAGCTCGAGTGTGACCATCGACCACTCGCGCTACGACTACCTGTTCCGGCAGTTCCGCAGCCAAAAAGATGTCTTTGTGGAAGATTTCCTGAGCCACGACGTGGACGGCAGCTTTGACGGCTCGTCCATTGCCGAGCTGTGCGCCAACAAGACGTGGACGCAGGGCCTCATGCTGACGTGCGAGGCTGCCCCTGGCGGGCTGGCCGACGTCACCAACAGCTTCACCACCTGTCTGCGGACGGCCATCGAGATGGGGGCGGAGGTGGTGCTGCCGGGCATCGTGCGGCGTTCCGAGATCGATCTGTCAGTGACGGTGCCCCACGACGTGGGGCCGCGGCGCGGCGTCGGGCTGGAGCACTTTTTCGACCGCGAGCACCTGACGCGCAGCCTGGCCGAGCACTGCCCGCAGATGGCGGTGCACGCGTCGATGGACCGGTTCGCCGACGACCCCAACGCGTTGACGGTGACGAAGCTCGAGATTGAGAAGCTCGAGGGCCTGCGCATGGCGCCCACGGGCGACACGACCCACCCCAAGGACAAGCTGCTGTCGCAGCCCGAGAAGCTGGGCGCCCAGATCCACGCCTACCTCGACCAGAAGAGCCCGCCGCGCGACCGCCGCTACCCCTTCCACGTGCACCTGCGGCCGGTGCCGGCTTACCTGTTCCCGACCATGGACGAGCCGGACGCGCTGGTGCAGCACTTTGGCCGGCTGTTCCGGGTGCGCGCGGACCTGCGGCGCCTCGCGGCGGCGGCCCTGTTCAACCTGCACACGGCCTTTGCGCTGCAGCTGGACCCGCGCAGCGGCCTGCACTCGGACGCGTCGTACGCGGCCGTCGAGCTGCGCACGGCGCGCGACGCCCAGGTGGCCAAGTTCCCGCCCTACGCCGTGCAGGCCTCGGACGCGCTGAGCTTTGTCACCGCGCACAACGCGTCCGTCGTCTATCTGGCTACGGGCGCCACCGTCGACAACGCCACCGCCTGGGCCACCCGCGCCCGCGACTTCCAGATCAAGACGGTCACGCTCGAGGACATTGTCGAGGGCGAGGACGCCGCCACCCTCCGCAACCTCGCCTGGGACCAGCGCGGCCTCGTCGACTACGAGATCGTCATGCGCGCCGGCCTCTTTGCCGGCACCGCCCACTCCAGCAGCGCCTGGCACGCCGCCCTGCGCCGCCAGTACGCCTTTGGCACCAACAGCTACGCCAACACCACCCAGCTCAACGGCACCATCCGCTACCACGACGACTTCTCCACCCTCTACGGCCGGACCGGTGCGGGCGCGACCCTGGCGCTGGCCATCTGGCCGTAGACGGCGACTGGAATGCATAAGGAGCGCAAGGCTTGGCTTTTTTTTTTCTTTGGTTTTTGGTTTTGGCTTGCTTTTTCAGCGTTGCCTCATGATTTTGGCACATTGTCTCGTTTTTCATGATTTATTGGGTATTGCCGCTGTCAACAGTCTGTTTTTTTTTTTTTGTCTTCTTTTTGGTTATTGCCACTCTGAAGCGGATCGGATTCCTTTGGACCGAGAGACAAGGAGTTCACGGAGTTCGCATGTGCTCAACTGTACTGCAAGAAAAGAGGGTAGCTTGATAGAAAGTGAGAGGAGGCGTCGTTTAAGACATTCGAAAATGGAATAACGCCGTAATTTGCACACGGCCAGCTTAGGAAGGAATGGCCAATCGACGGCTTTTCAGGCTAGGGAAAATTCCCAATTGGCGACCTCTTGTTTCTGTATGTCGACCCGATCGCCTATCTGCCCGCCCTTCCGCCTCGTTTTCGTCCTGCTGGTCGTCAATTGCCTCGCCTCGCTCCGGTTCTCGGCCATGGCTCCCGCCGTGGACATTGTCACCCTCGACAACTTTGCGGACAAGCTGCCGCAATGGCGGCCGGACGATGCCAACCATCTCCATGCTCTTGTTGACATGGGGAGGTGAGTTCCCCCCCCTCCCCTTCCCCTTGCTTCTATTGATCGTGCTGACCAGCAGCAACGGCATCCGCTTCTCCATCTCAGACCTGGCCCCGCCGCGCACCCGCCTGCTGCCCTGCGTCTATCGCGAGCGGGCCGCCATCTCCCTCTTTGATGCCCTGGTGGATGCAGGCAACGGTGGCGGGCTCGTCCTCCCGGCGGACACGATCGCCCACGTCGCCGCCACCCTGGCCCGCTTCCGCCGCATCGCCCAAGACTACGGCGTTGCCCCAGGCCACATGACCGTCTTCGCCACCGAGGCCATGCGCCGTGCGGCCAACGCAGGCGCTCTGCTGGACGCTATCGACGCTGCTGCGCCAGGGCTCGCGGTCAATGTGCTCGCACCCGAGGTCGAGACGCTGTTCGGGTCCATGGGCGCGCGCGCGGGGTTTGCCACTGTCCCGGGCGGGCTCATGCTCGACCTTGGCGGCGGCAGCGTGCAGATGACGTACGTGGACTCGCGGCTGGGCCAGGGCTACGAGCGGGCGGCTGCCGAAGCTGGGCAGAGCATGCCCTATGGTGCCGCCCGGCTCACACGGATGGCAGCGGAGGGGGAGGAGGAGGGGGAGGAAGAAGAGGAGAAAAAAGAAAAGAAGGAGAAGAAGGAGAAGAAAAAGGAGAAGAAGAAAAAGGAAAAGGGCGGAGAGACACCCGAGGACGAGGAGGTTCGACGGACGGCGGCGGCGGCACCCCAGCTCGCCGATGACATGGCCGCTGCCCTGGCACGGCTGCATGCGCGGTTTCCGGAACTGGCACGCACACAGAGCCTCGACATCTATCTCTGCGGCGGCGGGTTCCGCGGCTATGGCAGCATGCTGATGCACGCCGAATCGACACAGCCGCCGTATTATCCGATCCCGCACATGAGCGGCTACGCAGTGTCCGGTGCCGCCTTTCGCAACACGGCGCGCATGCGGCACCTCCACTACGCTGCCGCCACCGACGATGCCAAGATCTTTGGCCTGTCCAAGCGCCGCCGCGTGCAGTTCGCCGCCATCACCACCGTCGTCGACGCTCTCATCAACGCCCTGGACCGGTCGCGCCACATCGTGCACACCGTCACATTTTGCGCCGGCGGCAACCGCGAGGGCGCTCTCATGATGCGTCTGCCGCCGGCCGTGCGCGAGGCCGACCCGCTGCCGCTTGTGGCCCGTCTGCCGTCGCCGCAGGGGCTGCGGGCACTGGACGCCAGCGTGCTGGACGCAGTTGTTGGGGCGCTGCACGCGGCCCTGCCTCCCGACGCGCACTCCTCCATCGGCAGCCGTCTGCTCCCCCTGCTCCCCCTCGTGGCGGCCCGCCTCTGGGAGCGCAGCGGCGTCGATGCAGCGGCCAACGCCGGCAGCGCTCTGCACGACGCCGTCCATCGCGACCCGGGCCTCCCGGGGCTGCCGCACCAGGTGCGCGCCGCGCTGGCCGTGTGTCTGTGGGCGCGCTGGGGCGGCAGCGTGGCGCCAGGCGACGTAGACTTGCTGGCGGGACTGCAGCAGGTGCTGACGAACCGGGACGCAGAAACGGATACAGAAACGGACACAGACAGCTGTCGGGCGGCCGACGATCTTGTGTTCTGGTCCGAGTACGTGGGCGGCGTAGCTGCCGTGCTGGCTCTCATCTTTCCGGCCGGGCCGCCCACGGCTGACGCGCTGGCAGCCATACGGTAAGATCTACACGCCAACTATTACGCTATTACGCTATTACGCTATTGTGTTCCGCTTATTCTGACTCGCAGATTCCATCCGTCGACCTCTTTGTCGCCCAAAGGCAAGAAGATCGTCGTTGGGCTGGCCGTGGGCGTAGCCCCGAGCCATGCCAAAGGGCTCGATCTCGCCAAGGCCGTGACGGACTGCTTTGGTGCCGTCAGCAAGCAGCACAAGAAGGGCATCAAGGTGGCAGTGAGTGTGGAAGCCTGGGGATGACGTGCTGAGAGGGAGAGATGGGGGGGGAAGAGGGAAGTCAGAGTGAGAGCGAGAGCTCCAAGCAGCAGGCTGCATCCTTCCAAGCACTCATCCTTCCTGCTGGGACCACGAGACCATCAGATGATCCTTTGGCAGCATGGGTGTTCCCTGCGTCAAAGGATGCATCCAATGTGCTACCGAGACGATGATGGGAAGTGTGCAATCCTGCGGACCCGAGATGCCATTTGAGGTTCTCATCCGAGCCCAACGTCTTTTTGTGGCGCTAAGCATGTGGAGACCAGCGAGGCTGTACCAAGCAAATCAGACGGACGGTGGAATGAGGGAACGAACAGGTGCAGGATAAAAATAAATCGGCACATGCTATTAGCTTCGGGGTGTTGCATTGTCCGCTGACCCCACTGCCGGCAGACGGAATACAGCATAACAATATTAACGCAGGCCTGCAGTTGTGCTGAGCTTATTCTGCATGTTTCGTGCTTGGCAGAGAGAGAAAAAAGGGCGGGTGCAGCTTTGATTGGGAAGGGCATGCTAATGTCGGTACTATATATGGAGGTAGCAGCGCCAGGTCCCGAAACGTCATGCGGGGTTGCAGTTGGAGAACAAGGTCCAATATACGAGCAGAGCGAGGGACCACTATAAGACACGTTTCTTTTTTTTTTGGCAATACCCATAGTACTACCAAGGAACCTCAAACGCGGCTTGTCGCTCTAGCGCGTCTACATTACGCTACAGCACTGCCACAGCGCCACTAGCCTCTGGCGTTTCTGACTTGTGAGCAGATACTAATGCTCAATTGTGAGACGGGTGCACAGGGAAACGGGGGGAACGGGGGGGGAACAGGTGGGTGATCGGGTGGGCTCAGGTGGTGCTGACGCGACGAGGGAAACGGCGGAAGGTGAGCGCGGTGTATTAAAATGTATCTTATTTCGGAAGGCACGGCGGACAGTATGCAAAATAACAAGGGAGACGCAACTAGAGGAAGGAACGAAGAACCGGCCCGCTCGTCAGCCTCGACTGCCAAGGCAGCAGGCAGAGACCTGCTATTCTGGTCGGCGCTATGGGCTACCCCTGCCGTTTTGGCTCTGCTAGCTCGTCATTCGCTGGGCTTCCTGCTGCAAGCACGATTGCTGCCAGGATGACAGGGGGGGGAAGGCACCACCACTCCACTCAGCCGTGGCCCATCTGCAGTGCTGAGCATCAGGCCGTACATGGCCTTTGCCTGTGCCTCTCTCTCTCGCTCTCGCTCTCTGCTCTCTGCGGCAAAGCGGCGCCTTGTGCTGAAACGATATATCTTCCGCCAATGCGAGATACATAATCTGGCCCGCGTCTGTTGCGTGCAGGAGCGAGCTTTACGACTTGGCGCCGTGACCCAATATCCTTGACTGGGCTAATCCGAAAGAGCAGCATCCGGTTTTCTTCTTCTCCTGTCTTTCTTCATTTTAAAAGCCCCCAAATTCCCCTGTTTTTTTTTTAACAGAACCACTACAACCCGCTTTCGTCATAGAGACGCGCGTATTAGGGAGGCCGTTTCTTTTTTGTCGGCCGGAAACAAGCTGCCTCCGGTCACCCTTTCTCGACAAGACGTTTTGTTGACGTTGGCTGGTTGGCTTGCGTACCACACACGTGTACCGAGTACGAGAGACGACGACTACGAGTACTCGCGTTCTGTCCGACTCTGCCACACTGAGACTCTTTTTCCCCCGGTTCCTCCGGCTTCTTAGCCATGGCCTCGTCTTGTAAGCTTCACCCTCCAACACATCCTTTTTCTTCCCCAAGGCCTGCCCTCCACGTGGACGGTTCTCCTCTTGTCTCTTGTCTGTCTTTGTCTTCCTCACCCTTGGTTCCTTTGTCTGCGGTGCAACCCAACAGCATCTCACTCTGCGAGTTGATGGGTCGCAAGGATCCCAGGAGCAACACGAGTACCGGCTGCTGCTGCTGCTGTGTTCCCTGCCTTGCATATCTCTGCCCAACCGGTCGTCAGAGCTGAGCCAGCTGCTCGGCCCACCGCCTCAAAAGATGGCCTGGTCCAGCCTCATTCGTTTCTTGCCGCTGCTGACCGTTAAAGTGCCTCCCCCGATCGACTCTCCGCCACTGCCACCGAAGCTGAAAGAGGAAAAGCCGCCCTCACACTCACATAAGCCCGAGGACAAGGCTCAGGGCCAAGCGAAGCAGCCGAACTCGCACTCGCACCCGTCACTGCACTTCTATCGCACGTCTCTCGATGGCACAGCGTCTGCCTGGCCTCTCTCCAACGCCGCCGGCTCGACCAGCTCCCCCCCGCCGCAGGTGAGCTCGCCCACGCCGCCGCCCAGTCACAGCAGCACTGCAGTGCCAGCCCCGGATGTGCCACCTCCTGCTGTTCCCGAGCGACTGTCCATATCCACGACGACGTCCGGTTATGTGCCGCCTCTATCGCCGCTGGTAGAGCTGCAGACGCCCGCAGTGTCGACCGACTCGCCCAACGCGCGCCAGCTGCCGAGCTTCTCGACGGTCCAGTACGACGCAGAACCGTCTAAACCGTCTCAACCATCTCAACCGCCTGGACCGACTGAGCCGTCCCTTGCTGCTCCCGGGCGTCGGTCCACCATGCCGGTCGAGATAGACGGGGACTCCATCTCGGTGGAAAAAACACGGAGCCGGGACCGAGACCAGCGGACAGGCTCCTTGGACATGACCGCCAAGCCGACCGCCGTCTCCACACCTCTGCGCCTGGTCCAGCCGTCAGCTCAGCAAAGCTCCCCCGACGAGCAGGAACAGTCTCGTGGACGCAGCGCATCGGCCCAGTCGGCGACCCTATTGCAGCCGCACCCCCCTGCGCCGCAGACCCTTCTCGCCCCCAGCAAAGCTGACCCAACGCCTCGCTCGCACTCGGCACACACGCGAGACAGCAGCACGGCCTCGGCCTCGCGTGGCCGCAGCTGGCTGCCCGGCCTTCGCTCGCGGTCCAACTCGCATGAGCCCGCTCCTGCCGCCGCACAGCCGACCGCCTGGGTGCTGGCCCCCGACTCGCGCGCCGAGTACAACGTGTCCTTCTTGACGAATGGCGAACAGGTGAGTCTCGGTGCGAGGCCCCAAGGCCTTCCCCCTCTCGTCTGGCTCTGCTGCTGACGTTTGTTCAGGTCCCGGAACTCTGGGACGACAACGGAGGGCTGTACGTCTATTTGTACCCCCGCGGCAGCAACAAGGGCGCTTCATTCAAGGTCCGCACCTCCTTCGTCGAGTCGTCGCGCGTCCTCAGCGAGCTTGTTGCCTCGGAGCTGTCGTCCCCTGTCAGCGAGAGGTCACGTGCTCGCAGCTTTGGCGGCCGCGACAGCCTCACGGCGGCCGACGCCCAGCGCATCCACTCGCCGCCCACTTCACCACCACCTTTTGTGGACGGCGGCTCCCGCCTGCATCTGCCTCCCTCTACCGATAGCAGCGAGCCTGAGCTGGAGCGCCTCGTGGCTGTGCGCAACCTGTTTGCCCTGCTCACCGGCCAGCCGCTCGTGGCCATGCGCGCCTTCCCAACCGCCTTTGACACGCTGTCGCGGGTCGCTCTGCTGCTGCGCGAGTTTGATTTCGGCTACACCATCGGAAGCGTCTCGTTTGGCGAGGCCGTCGACCTGAGCCTGGGCTTCTACATTGAGCTGAACGGCTTGGCCGACGTGCGCCAGAGCCGCGAGAAGACCCTCGAGGCCCTCGTGCTGGGCGAGCGCCTGCGCTACTGGCCTCTGTACAATGAGGCCTTCTGCCACGCCGTCGGCAAGTACCCGGCCTTGCACGACCTCAAGTCGTCGACGCTTTGGGCCCAGGTCTCCACCAACACCCGCCTGCGCCTCGAGCGCGCCCATCTCGACCTGGTCTCGCGCCAGCAAAACGTCAACACGCGTCTTGAGCAGTTTGATTTCCCCAGCATCTTTGCCGGCGTGGGCAATTCCACCTCCCACGAGGAGTACCGCAACCTTCGCTTCAAGAACTGGCGCGCCTCCTTTGCCGAGATGCGCACCTTTGTCCACAGGTACTACAAGAACCTGTTTGGCAGCTGGCCGCCCAAGGCCAGCAGCCGCCGCAACCCCTTCACCGAGAGCGGTCTCAACCGTCTCGTCCTCCACACCCTCTACGCCGACCTGTGCTCCATCTACGACCTGCTGGTCGACCGCTCATCTTTCACTCCCCGCGTGGGCGAGGAAGGCGGCGGCGTGCCGGCCCCCAAAAACCCCGACGCCGCCGATGCTTCCGAGCAAGAGCCGTCTATGAAGGTCCCCGCCATCAAGGCCCTGCGCCAGATGCTCGCCGAGTTTGACCAGTCCTCGCCGCCCGTCCTGCCACCCATGCCCTTTGACACCCCCAAGATACCCACCATGGCCTCGGTCCGGCCCAACTACCTCGATCTGCCCGCGAAGGAACAGGCCCGCTTCGACCGGGGCGTCCAGCCCAACGAGATCCAGCTCATCCTGTTCAAGTCGCACAATGTCGACGCCGAGAAGCCCGAGGCCTCGCCCTTCTTGGCCGCCTACGAAGCCTTTGAGCTGCGCGAAGCCAAGCGCGGCAAGTCCGAGGCCGAGTTTCTCGAGATGCGCATCGGCCACTGGCTGTTCATGTACGTCGTGCTACAGTCCATGCCGATGCTCGTGGTCGACGCGCCAGGCCTGCAGTTTGTCGACGGCGTCGAGTACTTTTTGTGCGAGCCGCCGCAGGGCCGTCCGCCATGGGTCGAGGATGCCGGCGAGGTGCGCAAGGCTTGGTTCCAGACCGCCGGCGGCGCCGGGCCTCTGGTCGAGCTCTCGGCCGATGTGCTACTGTACTCGGTCGAGGCCACCTACCACCGCTCCCACTGCTGGCTGGCGGCGAAGAAGTGGGAGGCGGATGCCTCTATGGCCGTGGCGCCGGACGAGCTGGTCATGGTGCCGGCGCAGCCGGAAGGAAACATGGAGCGGCCGTCCACGGCTACCGCTCCTTTCGGCAGCTTCGAGAGCCCTGGTGGCGAGCCCGTGCCGGCTTCACTGTCGGTCCCTGGCCCACAGTCTCGAGTCCGCTCCGTGTCGACGTCTTCGAGCTCAGTGCCCAACGTGCCTTCGCTGGCCTCTTTGGCGGCGGCCGAGCACAGCGGTTCGTCTGCCTCGTCGCCCCAGATTCGCCCGATTATGCACAACGACGAGGCCGGCTTGAATCCCTCACCTGGATCACAGTCTCCCGCGCTGCTCGCCCAGCAGAATCGCCTGTCGCAGCTGCCTCCGGCCATGGCATCCCCATCACAGCCGCCGCCCAACTATCACCAGCTCCAACAGCGCGCCAATCTGCGACACGCCAGCATCGGGTGGGCGCTGGAGCCCGTCAAACTGAGCGACGAAGCGCCCCTCCAGGCGGCTGCGCCGCAAGGCCACTTCCGCGGTGCCGAAGCACTGTCCAGCACCCGCCGCATCGCCTCGGCAGGCAACCTGCGGTCCATGATGGACAACAACAGCACGGGTCATCTGCCCGCCGTGCACACAAGCAGCGGCCCCGGCTCCCCCAGTCTCTTGGGTCCCAACCACAGCCAGAGTCAGAGTCAGAGTCAGGGTCCAAGCAAGAGCCAGAGCCAGGGCCATCTCCTGGCGCCCAGCAAGGATGCCTTTTTGAACACGGGCAGCACGTTTGACTCCATCCTGGGCAACATGGACAACCAGAAGAAGTCCAAGAAGCGAAACTCATTTCTTCCATTCTGAGCGTTTTTGTTGGTTATCGTTTGACTTTTGAGGCGTCTCTCCTTTTTTTGGTCTTTGCTGCTCATCTCGCCCTGCTTTCTCTTCTTCCCATTTACTTGCCTAATTACGAATTGCACGACATCTACGACATACTATCAAAAAGGGCATAGATTTTTGTATATACATCAATGTCCACAACAGTTCATTTTGCCTGGCGGAACAGAACGAGCATTCAGCATTGTTCTCGCTGTCTTTTCAAAAAAAAATTTCATATACCTGTCTTCGGGGCGTCCTTATTTCTTTTGCTAGCATAGGGGTTCATCTACATATTAGTCTTGCATAAATAGAGCCGGTGAATCAAAATTGAAAAGTGCGACATATTTCTTGTTTCCTTTCAACGTGCTATCGTACGTACATAGATTCGTACTCCTTGCCTGTCTGCATCTTTTCGTATACATGCTGCAGCCACACAGATACCACACGAATGGCACAAATAACACAAATCTCAGGGCAGCCAGTCAGATAGCTCAGATTAGATCAAAATGGTAAACAGCCTCACCCCAGCGAGGCAACTCCTCTGCATTTGTCGGCACCTGCACGACTGAGCTGGTTACCGTGATCCCTAGCCCAGCCACATCCTTAGGAGCCACGACGCTGCCGTCAGTCTTGACGATGCGGTACTTGAGGTTCTGCCGCAGATACGGCTCCGCCGTCGGTGGCTCCAAGCAGGTCAGCTTCCCATCATTCACCTGCTGCGCCAGAGCCGATGTCAGTGGCACAGTCCCGGATGCATGACTGTTTCTCATATCCATGCCGGCCATAGCAAGGGGCGGGGATGCAAACACGCTCATGGTTCCCACGAGATTTGGGGCGTATGCCCACGATGCTGCATCTGCCTGTGGGTCCCCGAAAAACATGTGCACAAAGAAGGTCCCATCCAGGCCTTGCTTCTCTGCATGAATGTTTACCACCCACTCATAGTACCGGCTTCCTCGAATAAGCGAGCGCGGTGGTGGTTTTGGTGCAGTGAAGCTAGCCAAACGCCGGCTTGGGTGATATCCTTGACGCGGCTGTGTCCTCTTCCACTTGTTGCGTCTGACTCTCACGGCTGCCACAGTGTTCTTTTCTTGTCCAATGATGCCAAGTGATGCCAAGCTAGACGAGCTGTACAGTTTGTTGATCAAATTGCTCACCTGCGCTTGCGTCGTGGTGTTGGCTGTTGTCAGGCTCGACATGGGAAAGTCTGCCAAGTCGTCGTACGAGTAGCCAAACACGCTAATGTCTCTGACTCCATCTGATGTCCAGAATTTGCCGCTACTGGTAGCATAGAAAGGCGTTAGAGGGGTTTGCGAATCTTGAATCTGTCCCCTGGATGATGTAAAGCTGTTGGCGTATGCGGGTGTCGGTTCTACCCACGAGTCTGGGTTGAGGATCTGCCACAGAGCGAAAACGCGATCAACCATGCAATGGTGGAGAAAGAATATCGGATCAAAAGACGAGAATGGAATCCATGCCATATGGCCTCGTAGACCGGACAGGGCATGGATGGTATCGTGGAGCGATTCCAGTGAGTCATATTTGTCATTCGAGCGATCTGGTATCCATGCTTCAGTACTGAAGTTGCCGTATGCCTTGTAGTTTGACAATAAGTTGTATAGTCTCTGTTGGAAGGACGGGAAGTTTTTGTTGAGAGCTAGGGAGACCGCTGTGTTATTGGATCCGGCGGAGGAGTTATCCGCTGTCGGCGAGCGGACGGTGGTAACCCATTTATCGTACTAAGAAGCTGTCAGAATAGAGACAGGTACAGGAAAGGGGGCACGAGTAGGCGGCACATACTGGGGCTGTCAGAAACATGCTGGCATTCAACGGATTGAAAGGGTACGTGTATAGGGGGTTTGAAATGATCTGCGGCCCGTAGGGCCCCGAGATATTGATGAAAGGGCTACCCCCGACACTCTCTGGCAGCACGCTTTCTCCGTCTGATGGCTGGGCAGCCCAGTCCATGTATGGGATGCGGAAATTGCGGGCGGCAGTTTCGTACTTGGTCCGGGTGGCATTTTCGGGATACAGAGAGGCAATGTGATGGATCAAGGATCCCAATACTTGCTATGTGGTGTCAGTGCTTGGTTTCCGTGATGAATTATGTGGCCGCCTCACCTCGTATAGTGCCAGGTATGGGCGGTGCCAGGTAAGGAAAAGAATGGATATGTGGTTGCAATAGCCGGTGTTCTCGTTGCCGGGTGTGGCAGACACGCCGTTCCATTGTACCCACGGGACGCCATGAATGCCTGGCAGACGGGTCAGTTGGTGGCGGCACGAAGTTGGCAAGAAGTGGCACACCCGCAATCTGGTAGTACGAGAGCATCTGTGACTGGTTCATGTACTGCATCATGCTGAGGCCCAGCAGATACAAGGTCCACATTTCGGGATCCTGCTCGAGGCGATTGATCTCTTGTCTTGCAGGAAAGGGCCCTCTGCTGCGGCCAAGGCCCTCGACAACAAACGGAACCGTCTCATTGCCTAGCTGAGGATGGCGGCGGGCCAGGTGCATGTTCACGTCAAAGCCGTAGTTGTACGGTTGGCCGGACACAGGGAATGCCGAGAGCCAGATGACAACAACCAATCTGACCGCCGCCCAAGCGTTGGCTTGAAACGGCATCTCGTGTTGTATGATAAAACAAAAGAAAGAGAAACTGGGGATGGTGTGAATTTGAAATGAAGTGGATGGGATGAGTGAAAAGGCAAATTTGCGTGGTCAACACCGCAGGCTGTCGAGCAAAGAGTTGGGAAATATTTCAAAACAGAAAATCAGTGTTATAATAATGGGAGCAAATTAGAGAGGAGGCAGGTATTAATAAGTTTGGACAGGGTTGGCAAAGGAGGAAGGAGCCACCGACGCCAAAAGACGGACGGATAGGCCGATCCGAAAGGAAAGATCGGATGAAAGCCAATGCAGCAGAAACAGGAAGCCGCATGATAAGGTAATCACAGGAAAGACGATACAGACGGTTTAATTGCGATGCTGACGACATGGGGTTCGCCGAGGCCATTATACCTGCAGGTGCAAGACAAACGAGAGTATGGTCGATTCGCATGGCACACATCCGTGTCCGACGGCTCCCTGCAGGTCTGGTGGCACAGTCTGAGGGTGAGAAAACATTTGTTTACGTCTAACCAGATGATACACCTCGATCCAAAGAGCAAAAAAAGGAAAACAAAACGCCATGCACCGTACAAATGCCCTCCATTCCGCCTGTCTTACTGCGCCTTGATGGTCGGGCGCAGCTCCTGGATGCGGGCGCCGTCCCAGGCGGCAGGCTTGAGCGGGCCGCGGCGGGGCGCGTCCTTGGGGTCGACGCGGTACTTGAGCTTGACGCCCATAGCGGCCAGCTCGACGTCGAGGTACTTGAGGGCGCCGGGGACGACGACCTGGGTGGTGTCGGTGCCGCCGACCCACTCGGTGCCGTGGCCGTCCTCCCAGACCTCTTCCTGGGCGAGGCGGGCGACGGTGTTGTTGTTGTTCGTGGAGGTGCCATCCTCCTCGACCAGATCGGCGACGCGGGTGGCGCAGCGGCGGCAGCGGACGGCGCTGACGGCCTTGCGGCGGCCGACAAAGGGGGAGACGGTGGGCTGGACGGACAAGAAGGAGCCGCAGCGGCGGCAGATCCAGGTGCGGGAGTAGTCGGAGCAGTTGAGCAGGCGGTCCTGCAGCAAGAAAGCGGTGCCGTGGGCCAGCAGGGCGTCGCGCTCCATCTCGCCGACGCGGATGCCGCCGCCGCGCTTGCGGCCCTTGATGGGCTGGCCGGTGGTGGGGACGACGGGGCCGGTGGTGCGGACCTGGTACTTGTCGTTGACCATGTGGCGCAGGCGCTGGTAGTAGACGAGGCCGACGTAGATGTCGGCCTCGAGCTCCTCGCCGGTGATGCCCGAGTACATGGGCTCGTTGCCGTGGAAGTTGAAGCCGGCCTTCATCAGCTGGTGGCCAAAGTAGTCGGCCGCCGTGTTCTCCTCGTCGAACTGGAAGGGCGTCGAGTCCTGGGCCAGGCCGTGCAGGGCGCCGGCCTTGCCGGCCAGCGACTCGATGAACATGCCAATGGTCATGCGCGACGGGAAGGCGTGCGGGTTGATGATCACGTCGGGCTGGATGCCCGACTCGCTAAAGGGCATGTCGATCGACGGCCACTTTTGCGAGCAGACGCCCTTTTGCCCGTGCCGCGACGAGAACTTGTCGCCGATCACAGGCTCCCGCGGCACCCGCAGCTTGATGGAGATGGTCTGCAGCGGCTCCGTGCCGGTCTCGCTGCCGAGGATGCGCACCTCCTCCACGTAGGCCTCCTCGCTGTCCTTGTACTTTTCAAAGTGCGTCTGCCCGTCGCGGTTGCTCAGCGCCCCCGTGTAGTCGGCCACCACCGTGTGCCACGCGCACAGCGCGTCGCCCTCCTTGAGCCGCAGGCCCACGTACGGCAGCCCGTCCTCGTCCAGCATGCTGCGCACCTGCCCGCTGACAAACGAGTCCGGCGCGTAGCCAAACAGCTTGGCCACGCTCTTGGTCGTCCGCGTGCGCGAGTCGTCCTTGAGCGAGATCTTCTTGGTCTTGTACACGGCCCCGTAGCCGAAGCCGCGCTCGTGCGCCGACTTGTTGATGATCATGGCGTCGTCCATGTCGTAGCCCGTGTACGAGATCACCGCCACCACCGCGTTCGTGCCGTTGGGGAAGTTGTCGAACCCGTACGCGTTGTGCAGCGGCGCCCGCACGATCGGCGTCTGGCCCGTCTGCAGCTTGTACGTCTTGTTGTCCGTCCGGTACCGCAGCGCCGCCCCCGGCGTCCCCATCGTCTGCTTGCCCATCTGGCACTGGTACATGTTGCGCGGCGACTGGTTGAAGTCGGAAAAGGGCGTCATGTTGGCCAGGATCGACAGCATGTTCGTCGGGTCCAGCTCCACGTGCGTCGACTGTCCCGACTGGATCTCGGCCGCGCTCACCGCGATCGACATGTACGGCTGCTCCTGCGGGCCCACCAGGTCCTCCCGGTCCAGCGCCAGGTACTGCACCGGCCGCACCATCCGCGACGCCGCCGCCGCCATGTACACCCCCGGGTACGACCCGCCGTTCGACGGCGGCACGTAGCCGATCTCCAGCGACCGCGGCACCCCGTGCGTGCCCTCCACCTTCCAGTGCCGCAGCGTGTCCGCCAGCCGCTTCGCCTCCCGCGGCGCGCACCACCCCAGCACCCGCCCGTCCAGCATCACCACCACGCTCTCCGCCGTGTCCGCCGTCGACGTCGCCACCACCCCCAGCTCCGCCGCCAGCCGGCCCACCGCCGACGCGTCCGCCGCCGCCGTCAGGATCTGGCACTTGTGCGCCAGGTGGTTCAGCAGCCCGCACGGCGCGCCGTCCGGCGTGTGCACCGGGCACAGGAACCCCCACGACTCCGGCAGCAGCTTGCGCACCGTCGTCGTCTTGAGCTGCGCAAAGAAGCTGCCTCGGTGCACCATCCGGAAGTGGCTGATGAACCGCAGGAAATTCAGCTTCTCCGCCACCACCGTGAACCCCGACACCTGCTGCAGGTCCAGCCCCGACGGGCTCTGCAGGTTCCCCGTCGACAGAAAGTACTCCATGGCGTTACCAAGGTTCTCGTTTGCCCGCCGGAAGATGTTGGCCGGGAAGTCGCGCCCAAACGCCTCCGACGTCAGCCGGTGGCCCGGGCTGCGCCGCCAGTAGTCCCGCAGCGCTGTCCGCACCCCCACCGACAGCAGCTCGTCCAGTTTCTCCTTGAGGATCTGCCCGTACAGGAACCCGCCCAGCAGAATCTCCTGGTTCTGCACCGCGTCCGGGTTGTCCACCGCGCAGTCCCCCGCCACCAGCGCGTACAGCTTGCGGATCATGAACACGAGCGTCCGGAACTTGTCCGCGTCCTGCGTCTCCGTCACGCCCACGTTGCCCAGGTGCACCAGCACAATCTTGCGCAGAAACTCCGTCCCCACCTCGTAGTTGGACAGCGTGCTCGGCACCCCCAGCACCACCCGGAACTTCTCGCCCAGGTACGCCCGCGTCGCCGACTTGCTGTACAGCCCGTACATCTCGTACGTCCGCAGCAGCAGTTCGATCCGGTCCGTCAGAAACGTGTTCTGCACCCCCTTGCTGTCCGCCGGCCCCGCCACCGCCTCAAAGATCTCCCGGTCGTTGGTCTCCACCAGCGCCTTGAGAATCATCATCACCGGCACCAGGTACTCGTTCTTGCGCCACGAGAACCGGAACGTGATGTTGCCGTCCTTGAGGTAGTGCAGCACGTTGGTCTGCGACGTCTCATCCGGCCGCACCGACCGCATGATGATGCCAAACGGCGTGTAGTCGCGCCCCCGGTTCTGGAAGCTCGGCCGGTTGATCGCGTGCGGGAAGTTGCGCCGCGACACCTGCAGCAGCCGGATGATCTTTTCGATCCCGTTCACGATAAAGTAGCCCCCCAGCTCCTCCGACTCCTCTTTCTGCGCCACCAGCTCCGCCGGCGACAGGCCCTCGAGGTGGCACCGGCTCGACTTGACCATCAGCGGCACCAGCCCCAGCTCCCGCACCACCTCGTGCGCCTCGCCATTGTTGATCCGGTATTCAAGCGTCGCCGACAGCTTGCCGCGGTATGTCGCGTGCCGCTCCCGGCACTCCGCCGGAAGAATCTCCCGGTGGCTCGTAAACTTGTTCGACGGCGGCACGTAGCACTTTTGCAACGACACCTCCTTGTACCGGATCTGCAGCTGGTTCCGCTCTTCTGGCGGCATGCTGTCGTCCCCGTCCAGATACACCTTGGTGCCAATGTCCGCAATGCCGTGCGCCAGCAGCCCCGGCAGCGCCCGCCCGTTGCGGCCTTCGCCCTGGAAGATCGCATTGAACGATTCGATATGCGGGTTGACCGCCAGCTGCAGCAGAGGGTAGGCTGAGTGGTCGGTGGGGGGGTTGCGGAACAGGTTCTCGCGCCGCAGCGTGTCGTATTCATGGTCCCACGACGTATTCGTAGGCGGCTTTCTCCGCCGTGCGGACGCCATGGCTGTCTGCTTGTCAATCGCCAGTCCGAGGCAAGAAAAAAATTGGTCGAGATGGAAGATGGTGGAGGCCCTGGAGCACAGCTTACCTGAATGAAATGTGCGATAGGATAGATTGGGTATATGTCTAAAAGTATGTAGACGCGCCAATGGACGCTGATTTCCCTTCTGGTCCAATTACTGTCGTGAAACAAGGACGGCCACGAGCATGCTTAAAAAGCAGTGTTCCGATGCGAGTTTGTGATCGTTCTGGGATGGATTTTTTTCTCTTATCGAAACTTTTGAATTTTACAATGGGGCCGATTTGTCAAGGCCAATGACATTGAAGCGATAAAAATCCGTCTACGTCACGTGATCACGATAAGACGATACTCTACTCGTACAGTTCCCTCACTTTTCATCTCACGTCCAAAATGTATGCCGTCATCTCCAGTGACCTATTTACCTAAACCCGTTCCCTGGGATCTAGGATCTATTTTTTGTTTTATTGTATTTTTCTTCACCTCTGATCGGATAAATTGACAACGCCGATCCATCTGCCGCCAGCCGGACTCCCTTCCGCCCCGTTCTACAAGCCATATTCCGTTTTCTGTTACTTTTGTTTTACCTAGCCTGTTTTTGTCTCTGTTTTTTCCTCTGTCCCGTTTCAGACATGTTTGTGCCGGGATCGTCGCGGACCGCCAGCGACGGCTACTCCCCTGGCCAACCAGACGAGCCCATGGGCTGGGCCGGCCATGGCCTCGTTCCTGCGGCCGCCTATTTCTCACGCGCAGCATCCGTTTGATGTCGCTGCGCGCGTCCAGTCACCCACCATTCGGTCCGAGAGTGGAGCGTCTTCCCTTGCTCGTCGGGCTGCAAGGCACCAAGGAAACCCCCCCCCCCCCCCAATCGCGCGACGAACGCGAGGCCAAACTGTGGGCTTGGCGATGGATCCTCTTTCGCGCGTTTTCGAGTCCGGGACAGCAGAGCCTGCTTCCTTGCTTCCCTCACCTCTGTGCCCGACGTTGGCCCTTTGACACGTCCTGTGCTGCCCGAACGCCCATCCTGTCACTTTTGTTTGTTGTGCTCCGCTCAGCCTCGCCGACGCTGTTGCTGCTGCTGCTGCTGCAGTTGCAGTTGCCGCCCGGCTCGCATGCTTTCGTCCCCAGCTTGTGCTCAGAAACGTCTGCTGTTCCATGTTCTCATTGGATTGGCTTGCTGCTCGGCCTTCTTGACGTCTCTCCTCCGTCTCCTCGCAGGGCTGCTTTGCCGCCGCACCATTGGTCGCCCTAGCGGAATGCCCCACCGTCCATGTGCACGCCAGCCAATCAGTGCCCACTAGTGGCCGTACCGCCGATAATCCCTGCCTGGGCGGTTCAATCGCTGCCCAGCAGGACTGGACCGGTCACTTCTCGCGAGCAGCCTGGCAGGGGGGCCCAGGAGACGGGCGCCAGACCCAAATCAAAACAACAGTAGATGCAGAATAATAGCATTCCGCAGCGTAGGCGTGCTCAAACAGGAAAGAAAACAAAAACAAACAATCCCAGGCCAGCCTGCAAGCGACTGCCTCCACCTGCCGCAGCCTGTGTCGTCCTGTGCTGTATGGAGTGCTCGTACTCGTAGCTGAGTATATAAACCCAAGCGGCGGCCTGCCCTAGCTGGCTACACCTGAGCTGCCCCTCATGCTGTCTCGGTGTCTCTGCAGCAAAGCTCCCCCAAAGCTACCGTTGCACGCGCGCCACGCCCACGCACCGACAGCCAGACAAAGCTCTTGCAGCCCGTGGCAGCTGCAGTCGATCGCCTCAGCTTGCCCCTTTCACCCCAACTAAAAAAAGCGCCTTCCGCCAGACGTCCCTTTCCTCTCCTCTCAGCCCCCCATCCCGCAATTGCCTGCAGTAGCAGCATCGATCCTTTTTTGACTTTGCCATCCCCTCTCCTCCCCCCCTGCGCCTCGACTTTCCTTACATATACCGTGTTGCACACAGCCCCTGTCCGTACCAGTGTCACCTCCTGGGGAAACGAGCCTGGGCTTAAAAAAAAGCTTGGACCTTTGCCTGCCGTGTCACCCGGTCGTTCCCATGCCGCTCAGGTGCTGCTGTCACAAGTCCCGGTCTTTGTTTCCGCCTTCTCGGTTGTCGATAATCATTTAACCCTCTGCCCTCGCGCCTGGCTCTGCCACCTGTCCTGTCACTGCGCATCTCGCGAAGCCGTCTACTCTTGCCATCCTCTGCCTGGTCGTCTGCGTCTGCTTCATCAAAATTTGGGTGGTGGACGCAGAAAGGAAAGAAGCTAGTAGGAAGCGACGACGTAAGAAAAAAAACGACTACAGGTATACGAGTACTTTTACCAGGGAAAAAAAAAAAAAAAAAAAAGGACGACCAAAAAAAAGAAGACGCAGACGAGCCCAGATCCCGGCGCGTGGTGGTATCTGCACGTATCCACCAGACAAAATACCCCCGTCATTGCCTACCTAAGATACAATTAGTTAAAGTGGGGAATCTTTTCTGTCTCGTCCTCTCGTCACTCACCACCCCTCGGCGTCACTTTTCATTCCAATCTCGCAAACTGGCGCCGCTCTCCAGCCGCCACGCCCGACCGACCACTCTATTCTGGATCACCCGGGGGCATCTTCGGCCTCTTCCCCTGCTGCGAACCTGCCTTGTTTCCGCAACGACGGGCGGCAAACCGGTCGTATCGAGCAAACACCCAAGCGCCTCTTCTCTCTTCCTCTCTCGAAAACAACTTACGAATATTTAAACCGAAGCCGGCGCCCGTCCACTCTGCCCTTTCTTCGAACTTCTCTCACTCCCCTTCCTCCGACTCTGCTCTGCGGCGACGGCTCTTCTACCGTTCTCGACTTCCATACCCTCCTTCCTCTTCTCTCCCGCCCTTCTGGTGCCCTTCGCGATCAAACTGTACCCATCCTTCTTCCTCTCCTTGCCATCTAGCCCACCGCCCGTGAAATCGGATTTTCCCGTCGTCTACCGCACGCTCTCGGCCCGTCCCCCTACACTTACCGTCATCGCCGACTCAAATCGACCACCGAGCCTGTACAGGCCCTCGTCTTCACAATACCGCGCAAGTCGAGCCGGCCAGGTGAGCCTCTTGGCCTTCAGAAGACTGGGAACCTCCTCTCAGGAACGCTGGAAGCCATGGCTGCGCTCATACGGAAAGTCTATGACTGGTGGTTAAGGACATTTTGGTGAGTTGTCCTGTCCCTCTCTGCCTCTCTCTGCCTCGCCATCTTCGTCAAGCTTGCCCAAGCAGCAGACAGAACGCTGATAGCGGTGTCATCTAGGGCGACAGAGATGGACGTCACAATGCTCGGCCTGCAAAACGCAGGTAAAACCTGCCTCCTGAATGTCTTATCGGTATGTTTAACCACACTGGACCCAACCCTGCGTTTCGTTGCATTCCTGGCCTGCCCCATCTCTTCTCTGCGTCGGGCCAGACCGCCTTCCAGAAAGCTAGCCCAGCTGACATCTTTCTAATTTCCAGGGTGGGGAATTCACCTACGAGTAAGTGGCCTAACCTGGCAAGCTCTGTGGACGGCACAAGTCCACGATCACCAGGCGCACATGCCTAGACTGGCACTGGCACCCCTCCTCCCTCTTGTCCCCAATGTCTCTCTGTTCCGTCGTGCTTTGACTAACGTGGGGGTCAACTGTAGCACAATCCCAACCATCGGCTTCAACATGAAGCGAGTACAAAGAAACAACGTGACGATGAAGTGCTGGGACATTGGCGGGCAGCCGCGCTTCCGGCCAATGTGGGAACGGTATTGCCGAGGCGTCAATGCCATATTGTTTGTGGTCGACATCGCCGACATGGAGAAGCTCGAGGCGGCGCGCGAAGAGCTGCACTCGATAATGGAACAGCCATCACTGGAAGGCATCCCGCTGCTGGTGCTGGGCAACAAGACCGACCTGCCAGAGAAGCTGACCGTCGACGAGCTCATCGACGCGCTCGACCTGAAGGGCATCGAGCACCGCGAGGTGTCCTGCTATGGCATCAGCGCAAGGGAAGAGACCAACCTGGAAGCCGTGTTGTCGTGGCTGGTAAAGCGTGCCAACCACAGGTGAAGAGCGCAAGTCCAAACACGAACAAAGAAACAAAACCAAAGAGACAAAGGGAAACGCAACGAGAGAGAGAGAGAGAGAGAGAAAGAGAGGTAGCCGTAAAGGCATCATCATCAGCATCACGGCGGCCATGTGTCGCAGTGACGGCACCCGGCGGCGGCAGTTTGGTTTTTTTCTTCATCTTGAGCCTCGAAGATAAAGAAGGCTGGCTCTGGTTTTCTGCGTTTCCTCCCGGTTGGGCTTTTTCTGTTGCCTTGTACGGCAAGTTCATTCCGCTGCTCCGTTTTCTTCTTGTTTTGGGTCTGGACCTGGTGTTAAAACTCTTGCCTTTTTTGCTACTGCTGCTGCTGCTGCTGCTGCTGCTGCTGCTGCTTTTGGGTCTGCTTGCGACTACAGCCGTTGTTGGAAGATTTTTGTACGTCGGTTCCGTCCTCTCCTGGTTTTTTCTTTGTCGACTATCCGCTCCTCGGGTGCGTCTTGTTCCATCACTGCATCATGTCCTCCCGTTCCTCTGCTGTCTTCTTTTCCTGCCGGATCGCATTACCACCACCCATTTCCTGTTTCGTTTCTTTCTGTACTCTCCTTTCCCCTGGTTTTGACGATGATATGACGACGCCCAAGGACCAAAATAAGACATTACTATTTGGCCGGCAACGACCGATAATATATAAAGCTTCCGCGAGCCTGAATGACGCTGGTCATGTTTTGAACGTTGGTGCCCGTATGTGGTCGCTCGACACTGGTGATTGAATCGTTCTCGCTTGAGCTTGGATTGGGCAAAAAAGAAGTAAAGAAAAGCATCGAGCGTGCACGCGGCAAGAGGGACGGATGCTTTTTAAATGCCTTCCGGGAGGACGGACACAGATAAAAAGACATCTGCGTAATCGACCAGTGACACTTTGCACGCGGGCCGCACTATTTAAAGTCAGGCTGGCCGAACTACTGCGTGCCGAAAAGGCAGCTGCACGTCGTGCCAACGCATCATTGCATCAGACGAGACGCGTAGGAATGCACACGAAATAAAGTGGACAATTAAAATAAAATAAAAAATAAATACAAAAAGAGGAGAAAGAGAACGAGTAACGACAATCACTCAGCCGCTGATTGGTGCCCCGTGGCAAGGCCAGCACATCGTGAGCCCCAAAGCCTGTTTTGGCGAGAGATGAATAAATAAAAGGCTCAGGACAGTGTGAAAGATGACACTTTTCTCTTCTCTGTATGCACGCAGACACCACTGCGATTCTGTTCATCCGCCGCAAGTAAGATACCCACTTTTTCGCTGGTATGCTTCTTCCAGTGGTGTCCGCCAGTATAAAGTTAAAGAGCTGGCAGGAGTCGATATGCCGGCCGGCGCGCGGGCTGGTGGAGACGGCGGCTGAACGAGAGCGACGGCGGAGGAGGAGAAGGAGTCTAGGCTGTGATAGGCGCAGGGGTCCCATTCTGGTTGCAGATTACGCGTGCCGGTTGGAAACCGTCGGCTGCCTCTTTCCAGAAAGGCAGTGCTCGCTTCTGAAGCGCAGCCGCATTACTCATAGGTGACAAGCACTTCGCTTCCCACCCTTTCAGCCTAGCCGGGAAGGGGAAACAAAGCTTGCATGATTCCATTTATCGGATTGCGATGGTGATCTGATCCGAGTAAGCAGAGCTAAGATATCTTTGAAACCCCCAGGGCAGCAATTCCAAACACTCCCGGTGCCAACACCGAATTCATGTGGGTCCCTTTTCTGTCACTCTTTCCTTTGTGCTCGCCCCAGCGGAAAAGAAAGGATGTGTAATCATCATGGTCGCCCATGGAGAGCAAGAGTGGGCACAGCCACGCACTGGACCGCTTGGCGGGCGTGGCTAGCGCCTTGGGAGGAAGAGCGTCCTCATAGCGAGTCTCATTGTTCCACAGCCGCCAGTCAGGCCATGGAAGAAGAGCCATAAAAGAGGTGCGCGTCGTCGAAAGAAGCCCGCTTGACCCTCCTTCCATCATCGTTTTCTTACCACTTTGCCCTTTTTCTCCGTCCACCGTGCCCGACGCTTTCAAACGGTCGGCAGGGGCAGCTGAAGTTTCATCCACTTGCGCTATCTGGTGACGACGTCACAGGCCCTCCGCGCCACACTACGGGGGGAATAGTGCAGCGCCCATTACTTAAAACTGGGTGATGTCCCAGCGCTAAACAGTAGCATTACGCCCCCCCGACATCTTACAGCCACCTCACCGGGAAAGGCCCCGTCGAAAACCCCGTCCCACCTTAAACAGGCTTCTCCCTACCTTTTATTTCTTCAATCTCCCACCGTCTTTCAACACTCGCTTTCTCTGCTCATACACACACACACTCACACTCTTGCTTCTCGATTCCATCGAATTCATCACGATTCTACCAAACCGTTCGCAGCGACAAGTTTTCGATCGGGTTTCCACACACAAGCGCACAATGGCGCCCCTACAACAAGATTCAGAGTGGTCTCTTGACCCGCGATAGTGAGTCTCCCTGGCATTGTGATGCCCCTGCAGACCTAGATGCATCTCTGTTCCGAGAGCTAACATTTCTCCCAGCACTTACTATTGCAGCGGCGGCTACACTTACAGCAACGGCGTCTGCCGCCGCTCCAACTGGTACTGGTACGGCCGCTGGATTCTCACCGGCGTCATTATCATTCTCTTCATCATCTTCCTGGCCCTCTGCATGCGCCGCTCACGCCAGCGCCGCCTCCAGGGCGGCGGCGCCCGGCCCATGTACGGCACGGGCTGGATGGGCAAGTGGGGAGGCGGTGCCGGCGGCTACAATGCGCAGCAGCAGAACCCGCAGGCCTACCAGCAGCCACCGCCGCAGTACAGCCAGCAGCCCGTCGGCGCTCAGTACACCGGCACCACCTACAACAGCAACCAAGGCTACTACGGCCACAACACAGGCACCTATGCCACCGCTCCTGGCGGCGACATTCCCCTGCAGCAGCCGCCCAACGCCTACGCATACCCGACGCGCAGCGCCCCCGCCGACGACTACGCACCGCCCGAGGGCCCGCCGCCGACCAAGCACTGAGGGACTGGTTGAAGGGGATGACAGAAAGAAAAGAAAAGAAAAGCACACGGGATAAAGAACAGCGTCAGCGTTGGCTGGTGTTCTGACCAATGAAATAATTATGACGGAGGGGCCTTCTGTGTTCGTGTTGGCCAACACGATAATAGGCGTTTTAACGGGCAGCCGTTGTTGTTTTTTTTATCTGGGCCTCTTTGGTTGTGAATGATATCACCGCATCATTTTGTCTGCTTTGTATAATGTTATTAAGAACAGGCTGTCAAGGACCGACTTGAGGCCTCCTTTTTAGACTGAACGAAATAGGATTGCAGTATTTTTCTGCGTATGAACGGAAGCAACGTCAACAGGGTGTAATGCTGGGTCTCGTCTAGTTGATCAACACCAGATCCATTGCCTGCCTTGCGTGGTGGCGGGTACGAAAGTGCGCACGATCTGCACGTCGAAGCGCTCAAATAGACGGCCAGGGCACCTGATCGTCATAAACGTCACTGGGGCGGGAGAGGACCGCGATAAAGCGCTGCTTACAGGTTTTCGGTCTCGGAGCAATTAAACTCGTGCAGGTGGATCCAGAAGCCAGGAACGGGGAAGATCTCTATCAAAAGGATGTCATCGGTCTCTCCCTGGTAGGCGGTCTTTCGTATGCATGCATTACTCGCAGTATCCCCTTACTGCGAAGACAACAAGTGCATGCACAGCTTGCCGGCTTTGGGAGGGCGCTTTGTTCTCGTGATCGCGTTCTTTTGTGGCACTGGCTCGTAATCATGACTTGACGCCACATCTGACGGTCGCCTCAGCCCCAGGCCCGAGTCCTTCTGATCAACCAGCGCTAGTTCTAATTGCAAGGCTCGGCGAAATTAAACCTACTATGTAGCAAAGCAAGCTTATTCGAAAACGGCCAACTGGTGATGACGAGGCAGCGATAGCGGTGACAGCATGTCGGAACCGGCCTTCCAATTTTTGGGAGGGGCGTGTAAAATAAGCGTAGCAGCCAGTGGGCTCTCGGACTCTATTACGCATTCAGAGTAGCCAAAGCTGCCGCATGCGGCCTTCGCGCCGGCTGTTTCTTCTCGCCATGCTTGGCCTTGCTTGTGAGACCATCCGTCCTCACTGCTGCCGTCTTTGCTGCCAATCGCTGCCAATCGCTGCCCTGGCCAGGTCGCAGGCTGAGGCTGAGGCCTGTCAGAAGCCGCTCTGGCGACCTGAATTTCCCCCCTCTTCCCCCTAAATAGACTTGCTGCACCTGCTCAGCCCCTTTTGTGTTGCAGGCCTCTACAAGGAATGGGCCTATAAATTTTGCCTCTTTTGGGGGAGGGGGCGGGCTTAGGCTGGAAGCTAGCCTAGCCCCAACGCCGGCCGCCCCCTCTCTGAATGAGACCCTCTGGTGCGCCAAGATCCCCTGCCATGATGAGGCAAGCCATTCCTCGTTTCGCATGCTGAGGAAGCGACTTCCAGGGGGGGCCGCAGATGATCTGCCCTTCTTCCCATCTCTTCCGCGGGCACACCCATTTTTCAAGTTCGTCTGTTCGTGACCTCCTTTATTTTTATTTGACGATGCGTGGAAAGATTTCGCCCTTGCGCTAAATCGTTCGTTTTTGTGCTGCGCCTTTCTTCGTCGCTCTTTTTCTTTTCTCGTATTTCTTTTGATATACTATTTTCCTTTCGACGATTCTGTTTCTTTTTTTCACTCTTTGCCACGGCTCTCTCCTTTCCCACACTCCCTCTATCCTGTTGATTCAGGATTCGACCAGAAACCCGCGCAACGCGCTACGCTACAACTCTCTCGACGCATTCAGACGCCCTTCAGACGACCAGAGCAGAAGGATCACGACCTTCTGCTTGCTCTACAGCATATACCGTACTTTCGCTGAGAACGATCCGAGCCGACTGGCGGCGCCAGCGAGGAACAAACTCCCGGCGATCCGACGAAGAGATCTGGCTGCGCAGTTGACCCAGGCCAACCTCAATTGCGCAGTCCCCGGGATACGAAGTCGTTCAGACGACTCTGCGCCTGGAACACGAGCAAGCCGACGGGATACATACTTGCGCTCTTCTCTCATTATCGAACCCCTCGTCTACCTCACACCTGCTAGCGGCCGAGTATGGAGCTATAGCCAGCCCGGTGCTTTGACTATTCTTCCTCACTTTGGGTCCAACCAGATCCCGAGTACCTTTTCGCTGCTCGCTTTCTCTTCTCCCTACCTTTCCCCACCGGTCACGTTCCGATATCATTGCGGCTCAAGGGACGAAACAGGAGGCGATAATATCTAATACGGCAGCGCCACTTTCGCTCGGTCTCTGAAACCCACCCCATTGACGATACCACTTGCAGCAATCTGCTGCTAGCTGCCTTTGCCATGCCTTCAATTGACGTCGCCATGGCCCGGAGCCTGGGCAGGAGGGGCGTGCTGGATGTTCTGGCCGCGGCCATGGAGCCCGTGCTCCAGCGAAGAGACACCGTCTCAACCGTCGAGAGCAAAATCACAGACGTCAAGACAGCCTTCTCTAGCTGGGACAATTGCATGAAAGCCGCTTACTGCAAGTACGTGCGCAACTAGCTCCATGTGGGGCCACACTCTTGTGTTCCTACACGTCCTTCTAACCTTGATTCTTTCGCAGGTGGCCTGCGATCGCCCTGATCATCATCGGCGGCTTGATCATCATCTCCATCGTCTGGTGTATTGTCCGCTGCGCCTGCTGCGGCATGTCCTGCTGCTGTGAGTGTTGCTACTGCCTCAAGTGCTGTGGCAACTGCTGCGGCTGCTGCGATTCACCGCGCAACAAGAAGGCCAAGTACCTGGACGAGCCGTTCATCCCACCCCACCAAGGATACCGCTCCCAAGAGCCCATGGATGCCGGGCCAATAACCGCCGCTGCCACCGCCGCCGCCACTGCCGCCGCCACTGCCGCTGTCAGCAACGCCAAATTCCAGCCGGTTGACCACGCGCCGCAGTATGCCAGCTTCGATGTCAGCAAGAAGGGCCCCGCCGGCGAGGATTCGCTGCCGGAGATGCCCAGTTGGGAGGGCGCCAGCCAGAAGAAGGTGCTCCTGGAGGAGGAGGAGGTGGAGATGTCCAACCTGAAGAAGCCAGACAACGCCAGCGCCCAGGCCGCGCCCCTGATGTCCGGATCCGCTCGCTCTCTTACCGGCAGCCCTACTACCATGAACAACCCCTATGCGGCGCCTCCCGCTGCCACGTCCATGAACAACCTCAGCCACCCAGCCGTGTCAAATGGATACATGGCTGCGGGCGCCATCCCTGCTGTCGCCGGCAGCCAAAACCCGTATGCTCAGAACAACCAGGGCTACAACAACGAATATGATACCACCAGGTATGGAAACAATGACTATGGCTATGGCCAAGCCGGCATGGGGCCAGGCAGACAGTCCCCGAGGATATACAACAACCAGCAGCCCGGATATGGTGGCCCCAGCCCGCCACCGCAGCGCTACGGCAGCCCTGCCGCACAGCAGCAAGGGTACGTCAGCCCTCTGCTGCAGCAGCAAGGTTTCCAGGGCCGCAGCGGCAGCTACGATGACTACAACCGCAACGGCAGCCCCGGCCCGCAAGGCTACCAGAACCGCAGCGCCAGCTACGACGACTATAACCGCAGAGGCACCACCGGTCCACAAGGCTACGGCATGGACAACCGGTCTCGCATCCAAGAAATGGGCGGCAGCGAGCCGGCCTATGGGGCCGCTGCAGGGGGGTGTAGCAGTGGAGGGACGTTTGGCGTGCAAACTGCCGCCCGCGCCTCTCCGCGGCCGCAGAACAGCCACCCTGCACCGGTGCGGCAGTACTCGCTGACAAACAACAATGCCGCCAACAACAGCATCAGCGAGATGCCGGGCTCGCCGGGTTCGCCGTCGAACCTTCAGAACAACGCGGGCTTTGACTTCAACTCGGGCTACAGCCGCCCACCAACACGGGACCGTGATACCTATGGCTCGGCAAGCCCGCCGCCACAGGCTCAACAACAACAACAACAACAACAACAACAACAACAACCACTACGTCAGCAGACACCACAACAGGGAGCATCATACCCAGGATTCCGGGCATATCAGCCATCAGGAGGCCAAAGTGGGTGGAACTAGAAGAAAAAAAAAGTTTTAATTGAGCTGGTTCTTTTTGAATAAATAACCCGGTTTGCTGGTTTGCCCTTTTTTCTTTTTCGATTCTATTCTGTCTTGGCGTATGCGTGGAGCATTCACTATGAACGGAGTTTTATTTTTGGTGCATTCTTTTTTTCGTTGCTTAAAATTTCTCTTCGGCTTTCTACGATATGTATGCATGTCTGAAGTTTGGGTGGATTGGATGCCCCTTTTTGGTGTGTATATTTTTGTCTGCATTTTTGTCTGCATTTTTGTCTGCATCTCAGCTTTGGTTCGGAACGAGAGAAGGTACTTTGTCTACCTCTGCAGGTGTTTTTTTTGTAACATTCTTGGACAGATGCGTCTTTGCAAGATGGATGATGGCAAGTTTCTTTTATAAGACAGAGAGAGAGGAAATGAAAAAGAGGATATATTGACCCCCTTCCTGAAAATGCCTTGCTCTGGAGTTAAGATATGCAAGCTTTGCTCTGGTCGCCGTGATGCTGATGCCAAAATTTTAAAAAGGAAAAAAAAGAAACAAGAAAATGATAACAACCACAACGACCAGTCATGCCTTTTTGCTGCCTCCCATTCTAATATCAAACTTATGCATGTGTGTGTGCCGCTGAGCCGTATTTTCTGACGCCCATTCGGTTCATGTGTTTTCCCTTCCCTTGATATGTCCCAAGTCCAGTATCTAAAACCCAAATAGCGTCGTGAAGTCGTGAAGAGACGAATAGGAGAGTCGTAACAAGTAGATGAAATTCCCCCAAAAAATCCATGCGGCTAATAGTCCCGGTAGAAAAACCCGCCGCTCGAGGTGACCACGTTGCTCTGGCCGTTGTGGAAGCTGCTGCGCGGGCTGCTCGTCTGGCTGGTGTTGTCGGTGCTGCCGCCGGTCGTCGGGGACCACGGCGCCGTCAGATGGTTCGTGTCAGCTGTGGTCTCGACGTGGATCGGTGGTGGCGACGACGATGATGGCCGCGGCTGCGGCTGCGGCGGCTGCACCTGCACCTGGGGTGGCTGGACCTCCTGCGGCGACACGCGGTCGGCGCCCGTCTCCCGGCCCTCGGTCAGCGTGCCGGCCGTCGATGCGCTGATGCCCGAGGAGGCTCGCTGGTGCGGCTTGGCTCCCCCGCCCCCTGCGGCCATGGACTTGCCCTTGTTCTGGCTCAGGCTCAGGCTCAGGCTCAAGCTCGTCCGCCCGCTGCCGCCCACCACCGTCGTGCCGGCGGTGACGGCGCTGCTCGTGCGGTTGTGAACGGCGGCAGCAGTAGCTGTTGGAGCAGCCACAGAAGCGAAAAAGGGCACGGGCGGCAGCCCGCGGGTGTTCTCGGCCATGGCTGGGGGCGCGCGCGCGTAGTGGCCATGGCCGTAACCGGCCGCGGCCGGGGGCGGCGGGCCGGTGTACTTGTGCCCGCCGATGACGGGGCTGGCGCCCAGGTAGCCGTCGAGGTCGGCCTCCTCGCGCCTCTGCTGGGCGCGACGCTGGTGGCGGCGGCGCAGGAGGCAAAAAGCCAGCAGGCCGGCGATCAGCGCGGCGACGGCCGAGCCGATAGCGATGCCGGCGATGGCGCCGCTGGCGAGCTTGCGCGAGCCCGACGCGGGCCCGGAGCCGTGGGTGATCAGCTCGGGCGCGGCCGAGGACGAGGTCGTCGGGTCGCCGGAGCCATGCGCGGTGGCGACCATGGTGATGGTGCGGGTGACGGGGTGGTGCGAGGTAAAGGTCAAGGTCGACGTGGCCTCGACGGTGGCCATGGCGCCGAGGATTTGGGTGTTGGTCTGGACGACGGTGGACGTGTCGACGGACGTGGTGGTGGTCGTGATGGTGCTGGACTCGGTCTTGGAGGTCACGGCCGTCGTGGTGATGACCTGGCTCACCGTCGTCGTGGCTGCCGTGGCCGACAGGTCCTCGGCCGTGGCCTGGCGGCGGTCGAGGCTGTGAAAGGGCGTGCCGAGCGTGGCGGCTGGCGTGTGCACTTCGGTGACGACGGTGAAAACCTGCTCGCAGCGGTCCTCTTCCCCTGGGCTGTCCTCCAGGCCAACTTCCTCCTCCAGCACCTCTTGGCTTCGCTCGACGTCCGGCTCGTCAATCTCCACGCTTTCTGACCGCCATGTCGGCTCGGCTCGCTTGTCCACGGTGGTTACGGTCACGTAGATCCAGTTCTGCATGTCAGATCTTGCCAAACATCACCCCCTTCAATCTCCTCCAAGGCTGTAGTCTTACTGTCTGGGTGGCTGATTCGCTGCTCGTCGTCACCTCGACGATGGAGTTGACTTCGGTCGTCTCGATGATCTGTTCGACAATGGTGACGATCTGGGTCACCGTCTGCGTCGACGTGACCACCACATCGCTCGTGGCCGTCACCGTGACCCTGAACGGTCAGCGTCTGTCAGGCAGCTCTCTCCAAGTCGGCACACTTACACTGGCAAAAAGCACTGGCCGTTGTTGCAGGTCTGCCCGCTCGCACAGCAGGACGAGCCGCAGCAGACGCCGTCGGACGGACAGCACCATTTGCTGCTGGTGCTGGAGCAGCACGATCCGCAAGACGAGCACGAGTTGACGCTGTTGCCGAAGCAGAAGTTGGTGCCGTTGGCCAGACAGTCCCGGCCGACCAGGGCGCGTGATGGCCGCCGGAAGCTGGCCTGGGGAGGCCGGGCTTTGACGAACGGCTGCCAGCCGATGCCAAAGATGCTCGCTGGATCAGCCACGTCCACAGCCACGACGGTGGCATCGTCGCTGCCCTCGCCAAAGACATTGTCGTCGAACGTTTCCAGAGCGGAATCTTGCTGGGGGTCCCGCACGTCTTCGCTGGCAACAACCTGTGCGGCTGCAGCGCAGCCGAACACGAAGAGGACCAGTCGGCCTAGAGCAGAGGCCATGGAGTCGACGTCATATCGTGGTGTTGGGGATGTTGAGGGGATGTGAGGTAGGAGGAAGAGGGGGGGAGAGGAGTGAGGAAGGAGGTGGAGGGGCTTTCCAGAAAACAGACGGGAGGATGGCCACGCACAGATTCAAATAGACGAGAGGCAAAGTGCATGGATGGAGCATGAAAGAAAACAAGTGGCACGGAAAGGGACGATCAGCTAAAATCTACGTGCATCGACACTGCATATAAGCTACATGAGGGATCAGGTGGTCCACCGGGGGAGGGGAGGCTGGTTGCCCTGCAGGTTTCGCTCATTTTTTTGGTTGTTTTTTCTTTGGCCTCGGCCTCTTTTCCCCTCTGTTTCTTGTCTGACGCTGATACACGACGTTGGTTTGCTCGCCGAGGGCCGGGCTGACTGGAAAAACGCAGGCAGGACCCTCATGCTTGCCACTCGGGCCAACCGGGCTCGGGGGACGGTGCAACCACCAGCAAGCCATCAGCGAGCCATCAGTGAACCATCAGCGAGCCATCAGTGAACCATCAGCGAGCCATCAGTGAACCATCAGCGAGCCATCAGTGAACCATCAGCGAGCCATCAGCAGAAAAAGGAAGGACGGTGTGTAAGTTTGCGGCGGGCTAGCGCCAAGGCTGAGTGGAGCTCAGCTAGAAAATGAGCGGAACAAAGGCAGCTGGCACGGGCAGTGACGAAATTCGGGGGGAGAGAGGGGGAAGCAAAAGCCCCAAAAGCCCCAAAAGCCCCCAATCCAGCAGAAATAAAAAGAAAGAAAAAATAATAATAAACAGACGATAAACTGAAAATAGACTGAAAATAGACGAAAATAGAGCCGCCAAGGCAACACTGAAGACGAACCAAAGTTCAGGCTAGCAAAGGTGCCCTTTTGGGCTGCACTCAAGCTCACTGCCACCAACATGCCGATCCAATGACAAGTCTGCCGGCTGACGCAGCGGTGCTTGTGCGTGCTTGTGCGTGCTTGTGCATATTTGTGCGTTCGCCTGTGCAGACATCGTCTCAGCTGTCCGAGTGCTTTCTGGCTTTGTTCTCCCTCGACCAACGTCCCCACCGGTGGGCTGGGACGTGCATGGGGCTGAGAGCGCCAGCTCACCACTGGCCACTGAACCGGCCGCGGTGCCGCTTCTCAGGTGCGGTGATTATGTGTGAGCAGCGCGCGGTGCTTTTGTTTTCCCTGCCTTGGCTGCACGCCAGCCAGTAGCAGTGCTGTTGGCGATGTCAGATGGTGTGGCCATTCCCCGAAGGAACACGCAAGTAAGACAAAGGCCACCACCCCAAGGTGGTGTGGTTGCTCGACGGCATGTTGGACGGCACAATGCAGACTCAGGAGGCCTTTGCACCGCTGCTGGGCAAATCGATGCGATAGCTCCAGATTACGAAGTAATCGGCAGCTTGTCATCCGCCACAGTGTGGCTCGTGCGCCAAAAGGCCCCCCTCCGTAACATTATACGAATTATACGAAGAGTATCTCGTTTTTTTTCTTCCCCCAGACGCGTCACCTCCCCACGCGTTGTCACCTCGACAAACTTGCTGCTACACCGCCATGGACATCGACGACATCCTGCGCGAGGTCGATCCGAGCCTCGACCCCTCGGCCGGCAGCGAGACGGCCGACCTGCAGTCCCTGACGCGCGCCTGGGTGGCCGAGCGCTCTGCTCCAGAGCTCCTGCCGTGAGACCAAACCAGGCCAGATAGCAGACGCATGCTGACGTCGGACAGGTGGCCGGCCAATGGCCTGTTCGAGCGCATCAACAAGCGCATCCGCCGCCAGATCGAGACGGTCGAGGACATGACCGGCGACATGGACCCCAAGACCAACTTCACCCTCATCGTCATCCAGACCGAGCTCGAGCGCTTCAAGTACCTCGTGCGGAGCTACCTGCGCGCCCGCATTGCAAAGGTGTGTCTTGGCCGCTAGAAGCAGTGCGTGCACAGAAGGAAAAAAGTTGGCTCACCGCTCAGATCGACAAGCACACTCTGCACTACCTCTCCACGCCAGACCTGCGCGCCCGCCTCTCCGAGACCGAGCTGGCCTATGCCACCCGCCACCAGGCGCTGCTGCACAACCACTACCTGTCGTCCTTTCTCTCCTCCTTTCCCCCCGCCCTGCAGAACCTCAACGACACCGCCGGCAACATCAGCATGATCGACAGCCCGGACCTCGACGCCGCCGTCTTCCTCCGCTTGCTCCAGGACGCCACCGTCCGCGGCCACGGCACCGACGCCGACCAGGCCTTCAAGGGCCTCAACGGCGACATTTTCATCCTCCGATGGTCCGACGCAAAACCCCTCGTAGAGGCGGGCGACGCCGAGCTGGTGTGATCCCGCCTGCCTGCTGGCCATCATTACCCAAGAGGCTGCATGGCCCGACGCCAAGAACAAGCCGCGGTTCAGATTCTGGAACTGTCGGCCGAAAAAGAAAAAAGCCGGCTTTATAAGCGACGGATGACCAATCTGTCTCTCCCTCTCTTCATCCTTCTCAACCGACCCTTCGAGATCCCTGTGCGCCCGACGCTGGCTTGGCTGCATGTGCATTCTTCGGATCTTTACCATGGAGTTAGGCGTCGGCTCTAAGACACGGATACAGCTCTGTCGCTGGCTGTCGACATAAATATGTGGCCGTGCCGCTGGCATTTTGTGACAGATTGACCTTTTTCCACCTCCCATTACGCACACCAACATTCACCCCGCATTCTCTCCATCTGCTTCTCCCAACATGGCTTCTGCAAAGACTATTGTCCTCATTACGGGGGCCAACCAAGGCATTGGTTTGGAAACCTCGAAGCGCCTGGCGACCGACCACAAAGACTATCAGATCATCATGGCCGGTCGGCGCCAGACCGCTGTGGAAGAGGCCGTCCAGAAGCTGCGGGATGCCGGGCTTGCAAACGTCGAGCCCCTCATTCTCGACATTGCGTCAGACGAGTCCATCGCCCAGGCCGTCCAAGAGGTCGACAAGCGGTACGGCCACTTGGACGTTTTGGTCAACAATGCCGCCATCAGCAACTATGAGGGCAGTCCGTCCAACTCGCGCGCCGAGTGGCAAGGCCTATTCAACATCAACGTGTTTGGCACTGCGGTTGTGACCGACTGTTTCCTTCCGCTGCTCAAGAAGTCGACCAAGACGAAGCGCATCGTCTTTGTCTCCTCCTCCCTCGGCAGCCTCGCCCTGAAAGCCGACCCAGCTGCCCATGCGACGCACCCCAACATTGCCAGAGCCTGGGTCTACACGACCAGCAAGGCCGCTCTCAACATGCTGGTCCTGCACCATGTCGTCGCCTTTGAGAACGACAAGGAGAACTGGAAGATCAACGCCTGCTGCCCAGGGTACTGCGCAACCAATCTGAACGGAAACTCCGGCAGCGACACGGCTGAGAGCGGCTCGGTCATCCTGGCCCGTCTGGCAACACTGGGGCCGGATGGTCCCACTGGCACCTTTTCGAACCAGCATGGTCCGATCAAGTGGTAGTACTGCATAGGAAATGGTTCAGCTCTGATAGCCCAATATATACGAAGTTCGCTCTCGACAGATTGTAGCAGTACAACAATGTGACCAGTCTGCACTCGTAGAACGTATACCTTGAGCCATCCCGAAAGTATAGGCGTTTACAATGCGTGTACGAGTACTGTATCGAATGTACATTACATCTACTGTCTGTTTACCAGAGTCAACCTGTGCGTCTTTGCGTCCTGGGAATAGCGGCTTTTGCTCAAGTTAAACCCGCTTCCGGCGGCTTATTCAAGGACGACCTAAACGACCTACGAAGTAGGCAAGGCCCTAAGGAACGCCCTGCTACTGCAGCTATGTGCGAGCCTGCTCCCGGGCCCTCGATCCAATGTTCATTCCTAACCCCGACATTACCAATCCATGAAGCTGGACCTGACTGCTAACTCCGGGAGCGATGCCAGCGAGCTCCAGCAAGGTCCTCGGAATCCAGCCCACATTCCTGCGTGTTAACTCCCGAGGTATGCGTATCTATTTTGATTTCTTACCCTCCAGCTGGCAGCGTATCATGTGACCTGTTCCAGTACTTAAAGAGAGAACATACCCGATGCTAAGCCGCGGCATGTGCAGAGCAGATTGTCACCAAATATGGATGCTGACAGCCTGCGTAGACCATCCTGGAGCAGGGTAGTGTCTAGGAGGTATCTAACACGAGTATAAAGACTTGGATACAATATGCTTTGCTGTAGCATCTGATATGTATTACCGTGGCCTCACCTTCTGGTCTTCTGTAATTCTTTCTGTACTGGCTATATACCACTGCTCGAATATATTGACGGAGTGGCCGGTCTTGCTTAGAAATGCAAGTGCGGTCCTCTCAAGATCAGATAGACGTCGTGATAAGAAGCTTACTATGGTATGGAGCGTTCCGAAATTGGAATTGCGGCAAAAGTGGGTTTTCTTTAGCGCCAAGAAGTCAAAATAGAATTAAAATGCAAAGGGAGGCACGTGATGGCTATACACGATCCTTTCTCATCCAAGAAATAAATCCTTCTCGAAGCTCACCAAAGCTGTCTCGCATGCATTCCTTCCAGTGGTAACAACACAGCTTTGGATTCTTTACGAGAAATGCTCAGCATCCGAGACGAATGTCACTAGTATGACCCAACGGGTGACTCATCACGTGTTGGCGTTTCGGTTTCGAGTAGTATATATATCTATATCATGCTTCCTCTCATAAATAACACGACCTTTGACATTTCGAGCCCATGGCCACAAAACAGAGCCAGGTTGGAACGCTGTGCCGCATCAGGCAGTATCGTCAAGACGCCGACGGCGTCGAGTGGACCCGCACAAATACGGGCGCCGACGACTCGTTCACCGAGTGGCAGACAGCCGTCAATGCAGAGCTTCCCGTCGTCCCCAATGACGACGCGCCCCGCCTGTCTACGTCTTTTTGCATGTCGAGTCGATCGGCCTGCTGCACTGGCAGCTTTTCGTCGGCCCCGAGGCGGGCCCCGGCCACCTGTATGAAGTGATCGGCAGCCGTGCTCACATGCAGCACCGGCCGTATCACCATCACCACATCGAAACCACCGCCGACCGCGCCTCGAGGACTCGTTTTGACACGGCTATGAAATCGGTGCCGTTGACTGCGAGAGCACGCGTGCGGCCATCCACCGGTACGCACATCAGGTGCCACCGCCGGGCGCCCCTGCCACTCTCTCCACTGCGCGTCCCTGCCGCACGTGGGTGCTCGATGTGCTCCGGCTGCTGGAGCGAGACGGCATGGTGCGCGAGGGTGCTGTCGAGGGGCTGCAGGAAATGCACCTGCCCAGGCTCACCTTGCCCAAGATACCATTCCACTATTGAGACTTGCCGCACTTCTTCTCCTGTTCATGCGACGAAAAAAAGAAGAAAGGGGAAAGAAGAAGAAACACGCCAGATCTGCGGGTTGGGCAATATGCAAAAGATCCACGTATCGAGCCGAAGCAGCACGGATCGTCGATCAGCCAGCCTGACGTGGCAAGGAAGCGGATTGTGCTGCCCAAATGGGAAGCGGCACGGACAGCAAAAAAGTACGGTGAATTTGCTTCGTACGAGTGTGCTCCAATACGGAGCATGGTGGCATCGCATAAATGCCACACCACGGTCGCGCCAAGGTGCGTGGCATTGCCCGGTACGGACTTGGACGATACGAGCGGCGAAGGTGGCGGGCATGATACCCACATATTATTATATAATACGCGCCATCTTGGCCCCTTGTCGCCCATTAAGGTCCCCCCCTGTAAAATAACCTCATATAACCGAGATTAGACGGGTGTAGACAGCGCATAATCTGGTTTTCATGGGGGGTCGAGGAAGGAGACGTTCAAACTGTGGGCAGAATATGTCGTCGTCAATATGGATAGGGAGGAAGGGGGGAGAAAAGTCATAGCATCCGGATACCACACAAACGCGTCATGAGGCGACACTGACTTTTTAAAAGCAGAAAGGACCAGAAGCTCTGGCAAAAAAATTAGGGGTAAAAAAACCAAGAATATCCGCTTCCCCGGAGTGTCCATAATGCTGGCAGCTGCTCTCCATCCCCGTCTCGTGATTGGCAGGATGTAAAGTGGACTGGCCAAGCGACCAGGGTGTCTCGCTTTTTAGCTCGTATCGGGTGAGAACTTAACGGAATGGAAATTGGGCAGGAGATGCCAGGTACGGCGCCGCTGACTGCAGCTTTGCGGGCTGCCAACACCACGGCAAAAATTCCTGATTATACGAGGACCCGGTAATACTTGTTTACCTCGTACTCGTATTATTTAGTTTGTAGCTCGCCCCCGACACGACACGTCTGGTTTGCACTCTTTCCTCTTTTTTCCCTTTCTCCTCTCTCTCTTCATCCATTCTTTGGTCAATCTATCCCTCTCGTTTCTTTCCCCAGAAAAAAGAAGCATACATTCGTTGCCGAACAAAACGCTCGCTAGCTCTCCCTTTCGATACCCTCACTATCATTGCATTATACCCTTTTTTAATTTATAATTCCAACACACAACACATCAAAATGCGTTTCTCCACGATCCTCGTCGGTGTCTTTGCCGCCCTGGCTGCTGCCCAGTCCACCAGCCCGACGGCCACTCCTACCGATGTCGCCACGACCACCGACGTTGGCGAGACCCCGGCTCAGTCCTCGGCCCAGTCCGAGATTATCAAGTGCCTCGCGGCCTGCGACGCCTCTGACGTCGACTGCCGAGCACACTGCATTGCTGTACGCTCTTCCCCCCCAGCAGCGTGATTCACGCGAGCCAAGGCTAACCCGACTTTAGGTCCCCTCGCCCGACGTCGCCCAGGTCAACGCCACCACGGAATGCGTGACTGCTTGCCCCCAGGGCAACGGCACCGCCGCTGAGAACCTGGCCTACAGCAACTGCGTCGCCGCCTGCATCGGCGCCAACTACTTCACCACCTCGGGCACCCCTACCGGCACCGGTGCTGCTGCCGCCGGCAGCGCTGGCACCACGGCTACCGGCACGGCTGCGACGGGCACGACCACCGGCAAGTCGAGCGCATCTGGCACTGCCAGTCGGTCTGGTTCGGCTACGAGCAGCGGCTCCGCATCAGCATCGGCCACGGGCAGCAGCGCCGCAGGTGCTCTGCGCGTGGGCTCGTCAGCCGTTGGCCTGGTCGGCTTCCTGGCGGCCATGCTGCTTCTGTAAGGAGATGAGAAATGGCATGGGTTGTGAGGAATGACATTTGGTAACATTTGAATGTGGGAACGTGGGAAATGTGGCTATCGGGAAAATAACAAGGGAAATTCTGGACATTCGCGGGATTGGACAAGCTTTTCCTGTCCTTTTATGATCTTTTTGGAGGGAGAGGGTGATTTGCATATTGCTGCTGAGATATCCATTTACGCCTGGATCTAATGTATTGGGGAGGAGTTTGTTTTTTTGCTCTGCAAAAAAAAGCTTGCCTACTTCTGAAGAGAGATTGATATCCTTGTTTGTTTCTCTTGCTATCTGCTGCGTTCTATGCCCGCTTGGGCAGGGTGGGTGCAATGTCGCTGATCCACGGCAGGCCGAGCTGCTTCATCTCGACAGCCAGCTGGAAGAGATAGTCGAGGCTGTCCGGTCAGCATGCAGGCTCCTGCTGGAGGGAAGGGGGGGGGGTGCTTGGGTGCTTGACTCACCTCTCGCACTGCGTCTTGGCTTGGTGCACCGTCTGCCCCCAGACGTAGACGCCGTGCCGCCGCACGAGCACGGCGTACGTGTCCGGGTACTGGTCCATGGCCTCCTCGAGAAACTCGGTCAGGTCCTCCTCGTGTGCGGTGTTCTCGATGACGGGGATCGTCAGCGTGTCGTGATACCCCAGGTTGCCGGCGTGCTGGTACCCGCGCCGGAAGCCCTTGATCTGCTCAATGTTGTTGATGCGGAACGCGGTGCTCTTGTCCGCCTCCAGCAGCAGCGTCACCAGCACCGCCCAGTGGCTGTGCGTGTGGATGCAGCAGCCGGCCCCGCGCCGCGTAAACGCCGCCAGGAACAGCGGCGTGCACTGCGACGGCTTGAGCCCGACCGGGCTGCGCAGGTACGTCCGGTGCACGCGGGGCGGCGGCGGTGCCGCCGGCTGGGCGAGCGCGGTCTGGGCCGCCTGGGCCGCCTGCTCGGCCGCGTACTTTTCGTTGGCGTCAATGGACAGCACGTAGATGTCGGTGCTCTTCATGAGCTCCTTTTGCACGCCAGAGGGGGCAATGTAGACGAGATCCCTATCGATTAGTCTCCTTTCTTTTCCGGCAGTCAGTCAGAACGCTCACCCATCGCGGATCGAGGCGCCGCCGCCCGTGCCGGTCACCCAGCCCAAGGTCCAGAACTTGGCGCACAGCGACGGGATCAGGTTGGCCGGGTGCTGCGGGTCGGCCGATACGATGAGGTGCTCATTGTTCGTCGCGCCCGCCGCCCCTCCCGGAGTCGAAGCGGGTCCGGGCATGGCTATCTGCTGCTAATATCTGTTCTTTATTTTCTTACTCAGCCGGATAATGGCAAAAGGCAAAAGAACAGGTAGCTTCAAGACAGCAGAGGTTGCAATTGTCCTTTTCGGCTAAATCGTCAGACAGCCGGCGGCAGAAGCTCCGAACAAAATGGCAAGAGCATTGATCAAAGGAGCCGAGTTTTTTCTGCCTTGTCTTTGGGTGGACCTGTCCCTGGCGCGGCGTTCCGTGTCTGGTCGCCACTACGTTCAGGGCTCGCGCCATTGGCCACGTTGGCCATAGCACGTGGGCTGCGATGCAGACTACAACAGGCGGGAGATCCAGGCTCAACGTGTATTGATAGTCGACGGTCAGCATGCTCAGCAAATGACAACTGTTCTTTTCTGACAGACGCGTGCTGACTGTCAAGTCGCAACAGCTCTCTCAAGACCTCGCGCATTCGAATAGAGCCTCGTTGAAACCCTGGAACTCAATGCAGCCGGCCAGTGTTCAATGCCGCTGAATCAGTGACTGCATACTATGCAATTGCCTGAGAGCAGACAGCAGACGCAGATCAGCCTTCGATGGCGTCTTGGCCCAGCTGTTGGAGGTTTGATGCAAGCACTAGTTCTGCCTGCTGCGAATGCAAGAACAGCTGAGCTCAAGCAGCATGGCCTCATTCTGGGCTCTAGAAGATTCGAGCTCTTCCAGCGAGCACTGACCACCTGTAGGCCCTAAAATCACTAGGGGAACATGCGTAAACGTGTATCGGGCCCCGCACTCCAGAGCTTGCCTCAGCATCTGATGGGCAAGGTGGCCCCTGTCGGAGAATTGGGCCAATCAGAGCGTGCGGCTGCGGATTGAACCACCTGTGAAAAAGAGCAGCAGCAAAAAAGGACACGTTGGAGGAATGCAAACCTCATAGCTCTGCCAAAGTGGTCTTTTTAAGAGTCTCTCTCTCCCCCCCACAAAACATCATTGCCTCGTTGGCTTCTCTCTTCATTTTTTCTTATTTCTTTTTTCTTCCCATTCCGACTGTAGGGTCGCTTCACCCATCACATCCGTTGCATCTCGTGCATCGCCGGGAGCTGTTCTCCTTTCCTTCTTTTCATTTGGCCTTGTCCTCTACATCGCTGCCCTTTCCCTCAGTTTTGTTTCTTCTGTAGCCATAGCTGTTTTTTTTCTACCTTTCATCATGCGCTTCACTCCTGTTGCTGCTGCCGTGGGCGCAGCTCTCCTGGCGGGCTCTGCCCATGCCGAGGAGGCCGAGAGCTCGTCCTCAGTCGCCGCGTCGGCGTCGTCTTCGGCGCCTGAGGTTCCCACCTTTACTGTGAGTCCCGACTTCCTCCGGTTTGGCTTATTTTGCCATCGCTAACAAGATGCCAGCCCTCCATCATCAAGGCGGACTTTGTCGAGCAGTTCACGGATGACTGGGAGACGCGGTGGAAGCCGTCGCACGCCAAGAAGGACACCAAGGGCTCCGCCAAGGAGGACGAGGAGTGGGCCTACGTCGGCGAGTGGGCGGTCGAAGAGCCGTCCGTGTACAAGGGCATCGAGGGCGACAAGGGCCTCGTGATCAAGAACAAGGCTGCCCATCACGCCATCTCGGCCAAGTTCCCCAAGAAGTTTGACAACAAGGGCAAGACCCTGGTTGTGCAGTACGAGGTCAAGCTTCAGAGTGAGTTGCACGCCCGTCAATTCGACAGCAAAAGAAAAGAAAAAAAAGAAAAAAAGCTAACTTGACAGATGGCCTCGATTGCGGCGGTGCCTACATGAAGCTGCTGCGCGACACCAAGGCGCTGCACCAGGAGGAGTTCTCCAACGCGACGCCGTACGTGATCATGTTCGGCCCCGACAAGTGCGGCCACACGAACAAGGTGCACTTCATCTTCAACCACAAGAACCCCAAGACGGGCGAGTACGAGGAGAAGCACCTCAACAGCCCGCCGACGGCGCGGATCGTCAAGACGACGGAGCTGTACACGCTGATCGTGCACCCCAACAACACGTACGTGATTGAGCAGAACGGCGAGAGCGTCAAGGAGGGCAGCCTCCTGGAGGACTTTACGCCGGCGGTCAACCCGCCCAAGGAGATCGACGACGCCAAGGACACCAAGCCGGAGGACTGGGTCGACGAGGCGCGCATCGCAGACCCCGAGGCCAAGAAGCCGGAGGACTGGGACGAGGAGGCTCCGTTTGAGATTGTGGATGAGGAAGCCACGAAGCCGGAGGACTGGCTCGACGAGGAGCCGCTGACGGTGGCGGACCCGGAGGCGCAGAAGCCGGAGGACTGGGAGGACGAGGAGGACGGCGACTGGGTGGCACCGACGGTGGCCAACCCCAAGTGCGCAGAGGTGTCTGGCTGCGGCCCGTGGACCAAGCCGATGAAGAAGAACCCCGAGTACAAGGGCAAGTGGACGGCGCCGCTGATCGACAACCCGGCGTACAAGGGAGTGTGGGCGCCGCGCAAGATCAAGAACCCCGACTACTTTGAGGACAAGACGCCGGCCAACTTTGAGCCGATTGGCGCTGTAGGTTTTTCTCTCCCCTCCCCCCCTTTTACATTGCTAACGCTCTTAGATTGGCTTCGAGATCTGGACGATGCAGAACGACATCCTGTTCGACAACATCTACATTGGACACTCGGTTGAGGATGCGCGCAAGTTTGCCGAGGCGACGTTCTTTGTGAAGCACCCGGTGGAGCAGCTGCTGGAGGTGGCGGACAAGCCGAAGCCGTCGGACGACAAGCCGTTGTCGCCGTCGGACCTCAAGTTCCTGGACGACCCGGCGACGTACATCAAGGAGAAGTTGGAGCTGTTCTTTACGTTGGCGGCCAAGAGCCCGGTGGAGGCGATCAAGTTTGTGCCGGAGGTGCCGGCGGCGCTGGCGGCGATTGTGGTGCTGCTGATCGGCGGCGTGTTCGCGCTCAGCGGCGGAGCCGCACCGGCACCGGCGGCTGGCAAGAAGGCCGAGACCCAGAGCAAGAGCCAGGACAAGAAGGAGGCGACGGCGGCTACAGGTGCCGACACGGGCAAGGAGGGCAGCGCGACCAAGCGCGCGACGCGCAGCCAGTCGTAAGCTGGGTGCTGTGTCTGTGTGCAATATGCCGTGTCTGGACGGTGGACGGAGGACAAGAGAATCGGAAAGATCGAAGCAGATCACAAAAGAAGTCGAGGTCTATATTTGTTTGTATCATTTCTTAGTCAGGCGCAATGCAGGTGCATTCTAGTGTCTGTTGTCATTCTAGTAGTTCTGCATTCTAGTTCTGTTCATCGGGACAGGTCCGCTGCCGTGAGGTGTGGTAGCCTGATGCCGAAGAACCGACGGGCCGCCTCGAGCGGAGAACCCTCGGCATGTAGCGGCTTTCGCAGGCAGGTACCCCACGCCGATCTCGTTCCTCTTATCGCCAGCGGCGGTCTTCTCCGCACTTGAAATCGCAAGAGCGGTGCACGGCAGGCACAACCGCTGTGCCCACCATCCCTGTGCCCATTTGTGCTGAGCTGTTTACCCGCCGACAATTCAGCCCGCTGATACCCGCGGGTTATTTCTCGTCGTCGGATTTTTTTTTCTCTTGTCATTTTTCTTATTCTATCTCTTTTTATTCTCTTCTTTCTCACACTCGTCGCACTCATCATGCATCGTCTCTTATCGTCTCGGGCTGTCGTCCGCTGCGTCCCCCGGGGGCCATCCCGGCTCGCCGTTACCGGAGCGGTGCGAGCCACCCGCGGCTTCTGCGCGTCCGCAGTGCACCGCCGTGATGACATCCAGCTGCCGAGCACGGCCACGCGGTACCCGACGGCCTACGTGACGCAGGCAGCCAAGCAAGTCGAGACGGCGCCGTACTTTGTGGACAACCGGTTTGTGGCGTCGGCGGCGACGGAGCTGATCGACCTGCACGACCCGGCGACGAACGAGCTGGTCGGACGGGTGCCGCAGAACACGGACGCGGAGCTGACGGCGGCCGTGGACGCGGCGCAGCGGGCGTTTGCCGGCTGGCGGCAGACGAGCGTGCTGCACCGGCAGGCGATCCTGTTCAAGCTCGTGGGGCTGATCCGGACGCACTGGGACCGGCTGGCGGCGAGCATCACGCTGGAGCAGGGCAAGACGCTGGCGGACGCGCGGGGCGACGTGCTGCGGGGCCTGCAGGTGGCCGAGGCGGCGTGCGGGGCGCCGGAGCTGCTGAAGGGCGAGGTGCTCGAGGTGGCGCAGGACATGGAGACGCGCAGCTACCGGGAGCCGCTGGGCGTGGTGGCGGCCATCTGCCCCTTCAACTTCCCGGCCATGATCCCGCTGTGGTGCCTGCCGATCGCGGCCGTGACCGGCAACACGCTGGTGCTGAAGCCGTCGGAGCGCGACCCGGGCGCCGCCCTGATCCTGGCCGAGCTGGCGCGCGAGGCCGGCTTCCCCGACGGCGTCGTCAACCTCGTCCACGGCGGCCGCCGCACCGTCGATTTCTTGCTCGACGAGCCCCGCATCAAGGCCCTCTCCTTTGTCGGCAGCAACCCGGCCGGCGAGTACATCTTTGCCCGCGGCTCGGCCAACGGCAAGCGCGTGCAGGCCAACCTCGGCGCCAAGAACCACGCCGCCGTGCTGCCCGACGCCAACAAGAACCACTTTCTCAACTCCATCGTCGGCGCTGCCTTTGGCGCCGCCGGCCAGCGCTGCATGGCCCTCTCCACCCTCGTCACCGTCGGCCCCGAGACCCGCGCGTGGCTACCCGAGCTCGCCGAGCTCGCCCGCCGCCTCCGCGTCGACGGCGGCTTCGAGCCCGGCGCCGACCTCGGCCCCGTCATCCACCCCCAGAGCAAGGCCCGCATCGAGCGCCTCATCGCCAGCGCCGAGGCCGAGGGCGCCACCATCCTCCTCGACGGCCGCGGCTACGCCCCGCCCAAGTACCCCCGCGGCAACTGGGTCGGCCCCACCATCATCACCGACGTCACCCCCTCCATGGCTTGCTACCGCGAGGAGATCTTCGGCCCCGTCCTCGTCTGCCTCCACGTCGACACCCTCGATCAGGCCATCGACCTCATCAACCGCAACGAGTACGGCAACGGCACCGCCATCTTCACCCGCTCCGGCGCCACCGCCGAGACCTTCCGCCGCCGCATCGACGCCGGCCAGGTCGGCATCAACGTCCCCATCCCCGTCCCCCTGCCCATGTTCTCCTTCACCGGCAACAAGGCCAGCATCGCCGGCGGCGGCGCCAGCACCTTTTACGGCCGCCCCGGCATCAACTTTTACACCCAGCAAAAGACCGTCACCCAGCTGTGGCAGTCCGCCGACGCCCTCGCCCAAAAGGCCGACGTCGCCATGCCCACCCAGCAGTAGGTGGCCGTTGATAGCGCAGCGGTAGCGGTAGTTCTGTAGCCCTTGGGTAAAAAAAATAAATTCATAAATCGAGTTGGACCTTCCGAAACGCCGTCTACGCCTCGCTCTTCTCCACCGTCTCCACTGCGTCCAACTCCGCCGTGCTGTCCACGGTGTTCTCCGTCGACGCCTCCGACGCACTCGACAGATCCACCAGCTCGTCCGACGACGCCGTTGACGACGACAGCTGCGCCGACGTCTCGCCCGTCTTCGCCTTTGACGACCGGCTGGTCCGCGTCTTGCTCTTCTTCGTGCTCTTCTTCGTGCTCTTCTTCGTGCTCTTCTTCGTGTCCTCCACCTCCTCGTCGCTCTCGCTCTCGTCGTCGCTCACCTCCTGCGCCTTGTGCTTCTTGGCCTGCTTCAGCTTCGCCACCGCCTTGATCGCCTTCTGCAGCTCTGCCGCCTTCTTCTTCTTTTTCTCTTCCTTCTTCGCCCGTGCTTTTTGCTTCTTCTTCTCCTCCCGCGCCTTCTCCCGCGCCTCCTTGCGCGCCCGCCGCTCCTCCTCCTTGTTTTTCGCTTCCTGCGCCTCTGCCATCCACACTTCCACCCCGGCTACTGCGCCGGCCGGGTCGCGCTTGTGCTTCAGCAAAAAGCCCTGCAGCTCCGCAGGGCTGAACGTCAGCGGCGGCACGGCGTCTGCAAATCGCTGCGCCAGGTCGCCCACCCGCTTGGCGTCTGCCGACTTGTCTGCCGACTGGTCCGCCGCTTTGGCTTCGTCCTCGCTCTCGCTCTCGCTCTCGCTCTCGCTCTCGCTCGCACTCTCGCCGTCGCCTTCGCCCACTGCCTCCCTCGCACGCCGCCGCACCCGCCCCCCCACGCTCTCGCCCGCCCGCGTCACAAAGATCGACTCAAACAGCGCCACCGTCATGTCTCGGTCCGCCTTGCCAAACTTGAGCGTCATGTCCACACGGCCCGGCCGGATCAGCGCCTTGTCCAGCTTCTCCACGTGGTTCGTCGTCATGATGAGAATCCGCCCTTCCTGGCTGGCCACGCCGTCTAGAATGTTGAGCAGGCCCGACAGCGACAGCTTGCCGCCCTTGTCCTTGGCATGTGCCTTTTTCTTGTCGCTGCTGCTGCTGTCGTCGTCCTTTTTGTTCTTGTCCTTGTCTTTGCTCTTGCTGTCCTCGTCATCATCGCTGTCGCTGCTGTCGCTGCTGTCGCTGCTTTCGCTGTCGTCGCTGTTGTCCTCGTCCTTCTTGCCGTCCTTGTCGTCGCGCGTGTGCGTGAGGCCGGCCGTGTCAATGTCCTCCAGCAGAACGAGACACCGTCGCGGCAGGTCGTTGAACAGCGCTGACAGCGTCTCCTCCGTGGCCGCCGCGCCATTGAGGCTCACCATGTAGATATTCATGCAGAAATAGCCCGCCAGCGACACGCTCAGAGACGACTTGCCCGTGCCCGGCGGCCCATGCAGCAGATAGCCGCGGCGGTACGGGATGCCGCGGTTGGCATACCACCGGCGCGTCGCCGGGTTCAGATACTCGGCAATGTCGTCCACCAGCTCCTGCTTCACCTTGTCGTTGAGGATCACCGTCGACAGCGGCCGCGGGTTGCGCGCCATGCACCGCATCCACGTCGGCTCGTTCATCCGGTACTTGCCGCCGCTACTGCTGCCGCGGAAGATGACCGTCTTGCGCAGGTCGCGCTGCATGTACTGCCGCCGCGTCTCCAGCAGCAGCTCCTTGAGAATTGCCGGGTTGCGCCCAAAGCACGACACCGTCACCGTCTCGCGCTGGTCCGCCACAATGGCATTTTCCCGGTCCTGCCGCCGCCGGAAGACCAGCAGCCGGCCCCGGAACCAAAAGTAGTAGGTCCCAAACATGGGCGTGTACGAGAGCGCCTTCTTCTGCTTCTTCGTGTTGCTCGGTGCCCCGACTGTGCTGTCGCTCGGCACCACGTCCACCACGCCCACCACGCCCGCTTCTCCGTCCTCCTCGTCCTCTCCATCGCTCTCGTCGTCGCTGTTCTGGCCGCTCCGCCGATCGTAGTACTCCGACTCGGAAACATACCAGGCCCGGGAGCCCACCTTGGTGTTGACGATGAACCGACGCGCATTGTGCGAAAACGGCTGGCAAGCCACCCACATCATCAGCATGTTGTAGACCTCATCGTCGTACCGGACCTCCACCGTCGACATGAAGTGGCTCTCGAACCGGCCCGAGAAATACCGGCCCACATAGTCCCAGGCAAAGGTGATGCCGCCCAGGAGGAGGATCAGGGGGAAGTAGAGGTTGATGTCGACGTGCAGATAGCGCTGCAGGGCGCCCGTGAACATGGAGAGCCCGGGAAAGAAAAAGTCCAAAAGGGCAGCGGCTGGTGACTTGGTGGCAAAGGGATCCGGGGTGTGGCCAGGCAGCTCGCTTACCGGTTCAGGCGAGACGTGTGTCGCCATGGCCGTGGGTGTTGGTATAGATGAAGAAGATGGAAAAGAGGAGAATGAAGTTGCGAGGAGGGAGAGGAGAGAGGGAGAGGGGAGGGAGGGGGGGTGAGCTAAATAGGACAGCAGGAAAGCAAAGGTGAGACGAAAAAAGGTTCCTAGCAAAGCTGAGATGAGAGACGAAAAAGGAAGCGACGAGTGACAGTCGAGGGGGGACCTTCTTTTATACTCTAGTGAATAAACCTCTAATGGCGTAAGACAGACAGCTTACATCCCGGCTCAACAGAGAAGTAACAGGCAATTAGGCAGCTGGTCGAGAGGGAGATAAGCATCTTATACCCCAGAAGGTCGTCATTTCAACCTCGAGGCCAACCGTTTGTCTTTGTAGATCCGCCCCCCACCCCTTGTGGTCTGACTGGCTGCCTTGGTGCAGCCCATTGCTTCATGCACGACATCCGTCACGGAGGTGATAAAAAGAAATAAGAAATAAAAGAAGAGAAACTTGATCTTCTCGGGTTTGCGCGCGGAGAGTGACGTGGTTGCGGTGTACCTTGGAATGGTTACCTTGCTTAGTGTCAGTCTTATTGTGCAAAAGGTCCGGTAATGCGTGCTGTGATTGGCCGAGACGATCGAGCGGGGCTTTACAGAGAGGCTGTGGCTCACACAAGACTCATTCTGGGAGGCAACGAAAATGAACGAGGAGCGTTAGACGAGGCACGGATCCCTGTGGCATCGTCCTCTCGCAGTCTGCCATCTGCCGTAAATGGACAATGTGGGGTTGCAGAGGAGGAAAAAAAAGAAAAAAAGTGTGCCTCGTGGCGGCGAAGTTTGCGAGTTGTGTGGCTGTAGCGGCTGGAGAGGTCGCAGAAACGGGTCGCTTTCGCTAGCACCGAGCGGTCTATACGAGGCCTCACACTGCAATTTGCCAGAATAGGCATTCGGAGGTGCTGTGTCTGCGCGCGCGCATTCATTGTGATTTTGCGCCAGGCTGCTGTGGCCGATGCTGTGGCCGACTGCTGCCGACTGCTGCCGACTGCTGTGGCCGGCTGCCTCTCTCGATAGGGCGCAGGCAATTGGGTCCTCTCCACCTGCCTTGATGATTACTTTCCGTCCCACTGCCGATGCGGCTCACCAGGCAGCCACTGCAACCTGAGGCCTGACCAGCAAGCCAATGGCCGCTTCCCCGTGGCCAGCTGCAAGAGTCGGACGACGGCTTTTTGGGTCTTTGGGGTGTGGGCTGCAGTGGGCTGCAGTGGGCAGTAGTGGGCTGCAACGAGAACGGAGGGGACCCAAGATCACTAGGGCTGACAACTTCTGACTCCCTTCCCCCCTTCTCCTCCTCCCGAGGAACCAAAACCGAGGAGAGTACAGCGCAGCAGCAACCCATGTGTCAGACTCGCGGGTAGGGCACAGATGACATCTGCCGATGCCAGTAACTGGTGCACCTTGGCTGGCCAAGATGGGAGCATCACGAGGGTTTTGGCTGGCTGTGCGACCCCTTTCTTTGCATTTGTCTCCTGCTTTCTCTGACCGCATGAGCCGGGAGGGCAGCGTGACCTCAGGACCGCATCCAAAAATAATCATGGCATTTGTTGTATTACACTTGGCCGAGCTTGACTGGCTGCGTGCCTCCCTTCTCCTTCTGTGCATCCCAGCACGGCCCGGCTGTTGAAACTGGTTTGAAGCTGAGCATAAAAATAACAGCAGAACGGCAAATAAGACAACACCCTAAAAACAAATGTGTTTTGTAACCCTCCCAAAAACAGACAACCGTTGCCGTACGCCGCTGAATGATAGTCTAAAGAAAAGAAGAAGAGAAAAAGAAGAAACAAGAAACAAGAAACAAGAAACAAGAAACAAGAAAAAACAAGAAAAACTTGAAATAACAACACACAAGAATAGAGACGCCAGGTCGCGTTATGCTAGAGACAGCCGAGGACCTTTGCCGCTGCCGTCTCAGCCATTGACAATATTCGGCCCTGGCCCGCCACCCCGACCAGCCCAGGCGCGCGGAGGCATCGGGGGTCCCTGTCCCGCAAGCGGCGGGCCACCCCGTGGCCCACCAGGCGGTCCCTGAGGCATTCTCTGCGGACCGCCGGGCATGGGCGACCCGCGCCCCTGCGCCATGCCGCCGGGCATGCCACCGTTCACAACGTGCGGCGGAGGACCTCCTCTTCCGCCTTGCATACCGGGCGGCGGTCCCGGTCGCTGGGGCATGCCGCCCATAGGACGGGCAGGACCCGCTGGACCGCCGGGACCCGCGTCGTAGCCCCCGGATTCATCACTGCCGGGGAAGAACTGCTGGCCTCCTGGAACAAAGCCACCGCCGGGACCCGGGATGCCGCCGTACTCCTCGGGCTGACCGCTGCCGGGGTAGAACTGCTGCCCCCCTGGGCCTAAGCCACCGCCAGGCCCTCCCCGGCCTGCTGCTGCTGGCATCCCGCGGCCAAAGGGGACGCCACCCGGCCGCAGGGGCACTTGGCTGTGGTGCGAAATGTGGCTGCTGCTGCTGCTGCTGCCGTCGTCGTCGTCGTACTCGTCATAAAAGTCGCCTGGCTTGGTACCGACAAAGTTCCATTTGGACTTGGTGTACTCGGTGTGAGTCGTGCTGCGCTCGCGGCCGCGGCGGTCTACGTGCTCGACAACGTAGGTGATGTCGTCGCGGCGAAGATGCTTGACGCGACTCGGGTTGGTGCCGGCGGCCCAGATCAGGAAGTTGATGGACTTGCGGTTGGGCACAGGCACTTTGACGGAGCGGACCTCGGTGCTGACATCGGTGCTGTTGCTCGAGCGGGACGAGTGGCCGGAGCGGGAGGAGCCGGACGAGCGGGAGGAGCCGGACGAGGATCCGGGCGAGGAGCGGTATGACATTTTGAGGGGCGAAGAGGGAGGGGAGAGGGGGGGGGAGATATCAAAGAAGGCGGACCTTCACAAGACAAAAGAGGCAATTGCTGAGAGGTGCCCGGACAAAGCACTTGAGGCACTTGATGGGGGGGCAACGGCGACAGGCAGCCGATCAAACGGCGGGAGCTTGGGAGGATCGGCACCGGCCAAAACGAAGGCTAAGAAAGGCGAGGCATCGCCGTGATGAGGCGAGATCGGAACAATAAATTGCACAAGGAACTTGATAGATCGCTGCACGTTTGTCTCTTGGGAGTTCTGCCTAGTCAATGGGTTGTGGCAAGAAAGAAAAAAAAAAAGAAGAGAAAGATGCAGAAGTTCGGGCACAGGGGGAGAGTGGGCACTGACTATGCATATATATCCTACATCCTACATCACAGAGAACGGGCAGGACCAAAAAAAAAGAGGAAAATGGTGGGCGTGACAGAACCACACCAAGCTGACGCCCGGGGCGTAGGAACCTGCATATTGAGGGGAGAGGGAGGGATGGAGATGAAGGGTGTGAGCAGGCAAAAGATGGCACCGTTGCCTGCTCGGCCGCTTTTTATTTTTTCAAAAACTTTTTTAACCTTTCCCGGGCGAAATCACCTCTTGACCGCTCCATGCGACGTGTTCAAACAGAAAAACAGAGAGAAAAAAAACAAATAAACACAAACAGCAAACACCTTGTTGCTCAAGGAGGAGGGGTTAGACGAGCACCCCCCTCCGCCACCCTCGCAATGATGACGAATTCACACGTTTGTGCAGAATCCGCCGACGGGCCCAGCGGCGAGTTGTGCCGGCTTGCAGGTCGGCGGGGAGGGACGAAGAGGACGAGGGGGAGCAGGTGAAGCGAACCGAGGCCACGGTCATGTACCACAGCGCAGGCGTTTGTCTCGGAGAGTACATGCAAACAAGAGGAAGAGGGAAAGGAAAAAGAAAAAGAAAAAGAAAAAAAAAATGGGCGCAGCTTGCAGCCTCACACCTCTTCAGCGCCAAGATCGCCACAGATGCCAAGCCGAAGGACCCAGACGAGAAGGAGAGGGGGAGAGGGGTGGCGTGCCTATACCATTCGGATGCCGACATGTCCAGCAAGTGGACAGGGCCAATGGACCTCACCTCTCCTCATGTGCTGTCCTGGCCGGGTCATTGGCCGGCTGGCGAGGCCTGCAGGATACGAGTCGATTTTCCTCCTTGCCCTTCTGTCTTTTCATTCTATCTGATGTTGGCATGGCGCTGGCGGTCTGGGACAGGGGCCATGAGCCGGGCAGGCCCAAGACCCAACCTGGAAAGATACATAAAGGCATCCCATGGGCCAAGCACGGGATGGCTGGCTGGCAGCAAGGAGAGGCGGAAGCACCTCATCCCTGCCGGGTCAGATCAGGTCGCGGACCTATTACCACGGACCATGCCAGCGTGGCATTTCTTTGCCCTGCCAGGGTGAGAGAGATGCGAGCCAAGAGAGAGAGAGAGAGAGAGAGAGAGAGAGGAGGGAAGGAGGGGGGGTGCAAGGCAACCGAGGGGGCCAAAAGGGAGAGGTAGGCAAGGCTTGACTCTGGGGCGACGGCCCTTTTGCCCTACTGCTACGGTAGTGTTTCGGCACGCACACACGTCACAATCAGACGCACAGCCCAGGCGACCCGGGAAAGGCGTCGATTTCTCTGAGCCCTGTTTGCCTACCGCATCGGGCGAACGTGCACAAGTGCGCAATCGTGCACGCAAGAGCGGATCGGAGAGAGAGGAAGAGACAGGAAGAGGAGGAAGAGAGAAAGGGAAGGACGAGAGAAGGGGACAGAATGGGAAAGGAGGGGGGATGTGGCACTGCAGCAGACCAGGGGGGGTCCTTGCGATGCTGTGCTGCCGCACAGGGACGCGTGCTGTGATGCAATGGTATGCACGCGCAGGAGAAGGGCGAGGAGGCAGCATGCAGACTGCCGATGAAACTGACCAGTCGAGCGGCGAGGCCGTATTCTGGCTGTCTCTTGGCATGCTTGCCAGCAGCCTACGAGTATTCTAGCTCTCTGGATCAGCGATCGCCTTGTGCGAACGCCCTCTCCTCTCGCACACGTGTGATCGAGGAATGTCGCGCCGCGTGCTTTGGTGCACGGTCGGGCGTCGCATTCAATCGACACAAAGTGACAAGGCACAGCACTTCGGGGGGCCGTGTCACGCCTGATGGTGGCGAGAGCACTGCCAAAATAGGTGCGACGTCGCCCCGGAAGCACAGAAAAGGCGCAAAAGGCGCAAAAGGTCCCCCCCCAGCAAGATCCCAGATCTCCAGGCATGAAGGAGACGGAAGGAACGGGGGAGGGAAAACAAGTCTTGCCAAGAACGACGGTGGCCGTCCGCGTCGTCTCCTCTAAAAGGGCTTTTGACCCTCCTGTCAATTCCAAGACAGTTCTTCGTGGAGACGGCGAGAAGCTTTTATGGATCGCTGTTTGCGCGGTTTGGCCAAGTGGATCTGTGTCAGTCTGCTGGGGTCGCGCGGAGGCAGCCAACAGGTTTACCTGTACAGATTACAAAGAACACGAGTATGAAGAGCGGCCCCTCCTCCCTTTCCTCCCCCGGCTGCTTGTTGGCTCTCCCTGTGTCGATTTACCCGGGCTAAATGACTGCAGCATTCCGGTGTATCGCCATCGAGTCAACCGACTTCCTGTCTGGCAGCCCGACACATGCGCCATGCCAAGGGGCTAGTCATGGAAAGGAGACATAGAAAGGAAGCATAAAAAAAAAGATCGCTTGGCTCTCCGAATCGTAAAAAAAAGAAAGAAAAAACAAGAGGGGACGTCCCGTTTCGAGGGCAGTGACATTGTACTAGTACAGATTCCATTGCTCGGATGCGAGCTTCCCAAATGAGTTGTTTCCGTCCAGCGTAAGGCATCCCTGAAAGCAACTCGTAAGATTCGAGTGCTCCTCGTCGCAATACCACAGAATCGAAAGCTTAAAAAAGTCTCATCAATCAAGCAGCCAGACGGAAGGGTCCGCAGCTGAATGCTTCTCTGCCTCTCCTCTTTCCAAATATAACCCACGTTCAAACGGTGTGGAGCGGTCTGTCTCTAGTATGTGCCGCGTTAAGGGGGGAAGAGGGGGGGTGCTGCTTCATCGCTTCATCGTCTCCATCGATGCTTTTTCTCTCTGACGGAAAATACCGTCAGCATCATCTGAATTGGCCTTGATCGGGGCGGTCTTTCCTTAGAACGCGACTCGGATTATTCTGGGCGACTAGCGCTATTGACACAGTAACTACCTGAAGGAGAAAGAGATGACATGCTGGCCAAAAAGGGCTCACAAAAGCCGAAGCACTGTCGCGGCCGCTGCCCACCAACTGCGTTTCCAGATCCGCCTTGGCGTTTTATTGTGTGTTTCTCCATGGGTGCTTGTTGGCCCCAGCGGGCTCCGTCCCATGACTAAGCATAAATATCCTCATGGCGTTGTTTGCCTGCTGGAAATGCGGCTGGGAAACGACGAGAGATAAGAGCGGCAATACGAGAGGGAAAGCCAGCCCGGCTCTGGCCTGAATACGAGCAGCCATGCATCTCACACGCGTTTGGGGGATAAAATCACCAAAACAGGACCCGCGACAGTGTCGCAGCAATATCCCCCTCACTCAGCACACGGCTCCCGTCCGAGCCCAGCGACCCATCCACCTGCCTATTTCTAGACTAATCAGAGGCTTATGGGTGGGGCCGGTCGGTCTTTCCTGCTAAAAAGAAGAGGGCCGCTGGAGATGGCATGTTTCGTTACTTGGAATGCCCCGACCAATGGCAGTCGCCCACTGCTCCACTTTACTTCCCCATTCGGCACCCCAGCCAAGGTTGGATTGGTTCCTGAGCCCCATCCCTGGTCAGGAAGGTACAAAGTACAAAGTACGGAGACCTAGCGCATTGTTGTGAGTGCGAGAGCCGCTGTAAAAATGGACAAAGGACCCAGCATGTGCCCCTACAACGTAGCGCATGGATAATTCGGCATCCGCTGGGCCTGGCCAACAACCCCTTTGGGTGTCCCCCTGCAGCAGCCAATCCGCCGCCGCATGCCGCCAGCGAAGGTCCAGCACGCCCATTTTCTTTTTTTCCTCCCCCTTGGTCTCTTCTTCTTCCGGATCGTCTTCCCAACATTGAACAAACGTGCAAAAATCCCACCCAACCCGCCCACCCAGACACGAATCACGACAGCGACGAGTGCTGCCGACTGTCGAAACCGACGGATTCGCTTCGATTGTTTTTTCACTGCGGCGAGCGACGGTCTCAATCCGTCTGCAAAACCTTCCGATCGACTTGAGGGGGGGGAAAACGACGGATCCCAATACGAAAAGACAGGGGCCGAATCCAGGCGAGCGAACACGACCGGCGCCATCCTTTCACTATCGCGGAGAGACGCGTCTGGGCAGCATCCCAGACAGAGAGACACAACAGACGGCCGTGCAAAGGCGTGGAGGATTGAGACGGGGTCGACAGGCTTAGGACGACACTTCTTGGCGGACGACCCAGTCCGCTGCTGGACAATCGGCCGCCATGGACGCTTCCGACAGCAAAGCCGCCGACTTTGAGCGGCGCCTCTCGCGACGGGTCTCGCGAGCCTCGCGGTCCCTCTCCGTCCACGGGCGCGGCAGCGTGGCCGAAGTAAACGTCGACGAGGATGTCCGACCCACGAGCGAAATAGCCGATCCTGCGGCCTTGGCACGCCACGCCTCCGTTGTCTCATCCCACTACTCCCTCTACAACACGAGCACTCGCCCGTCCATCTCCAGCATCCACGAGATACACCGCCCAGACTCTTTTGCACAAGCAGCCTTCTCTTCCTCTGCCCTTTCTGCCCCCTCTGCCCCCTCCGAATCCTCCGAATCGACCTCTTCTTCCACCGTCGCCCCTTCCGATGCATCCTCTTCACCATCGCTCCCCCCTTCCGCCCCCGACACATCTGCCACGCAGTCACCACCACCGACACACGCCGTGCCCGGCATGGTGAACCGGCCATCCAGCATATCCAAGCCGCCAATCGGCATAGCGGCAATCGGGCGTGGTGGTCTGGGCATGGGCGGCAGCAGCGACAGCAGCAGCTTCGACAGCGGCAGCGGCACGGCTGCCAATTCCGACAGCGCTGCCGGGTCTGGCCAAGTGCCCCTGCCCGTGAGCGAGGAGCCGTACGAGGGCCCGTCCGGGCCGTCCTTTCCGTACCAGCTGTACCCGCAGAACGTGCGCATGGAGCGGACCATGAGCACGGCCACGGCCTCGACCACGGCACGATCCGAGTCGACATACAATGGCCCGCGCGGCCCCACTTTCCCCTACAGCTTGTACCCTCAGAACCCCGTGGCCGTGGCCGGCGGCCCCAGCACCATCCCAATGTCGACCATTCCGGTCGGCTTTCCCGGCATGGGCGATGCGTACCGGCGGCGCATTGGGCCCGACGGCGAAGAGATTGGCGACATGATCGGCCCCGACGGCCACACCGAGCAGCTGCCCCCGTATTCGCGGTACCCAGAAGACAGCTACACCCGGAAGATGCAGGCTGTCGCTGCAGCATCTGGGCCGGACCACCCGCCGCTGGCGCTGGCGCTGGCTGGCGCTGGCGCTGGCGCGGCCGTTTCCGCGACCGCTCTGGACGCCGCCGCCGCCACCGACACAGCAGCAGCAACACAACCTGGAGCGGTGCCTGTTGCGGTGCCTGAGGCTGCCGCAGTGGCCGTGCCAGAACCAGCCGTCACGACGCAATCAGCCGTGCCTGCGCTGCAGCCGATTCCCGGCGCAGGGGGCCTCGGCCTCGCACCGCGGAATCCAGAATTCGACGGCGCCGACGACCCTGACTCGCCGCAGTCGCGCCACTCGTCGAGGAGCTTCACCTCCAACGCCAGCCAGCACGAGATCAACACGGCGGCGCAGGCCGTCAACGAGAAGAAGCACGGTCGGAGCAGGCTGCAGGAGCTGTCTCGGCGGCGCCTGTGGGGGATCGTGCCGTACTGGGCCCTCTGCCTGCTGGTGACGATGCTCATTCTGATGGGCGTCATTCTCGGCGCCGTGATTGGCACCTTTCTCTCCAAGCACAAGAAGCCGCCAACAGGCCACAAAGAGTAAGTCTATCTTATGGCTGCTGTTGTTCACCCCCTTTTGCTGACCTTGCCTGCCAGTTCCGCAACCACATCGGCCGTCACGGTCACGGTGGATGCGACACCCATCCCGACACCGACCAACCTGCCGCCGCTGCCGACAGGCGAGTACGGCCTGCCGCTGTCGGTCAACAAGTCGCCCAACGCGTGCTTCAACGACACGACGCAGTCCCAGGCGTGGAGCTGCAACGTGTGGTATCTGTCGGGCTTGACGGTGAACGTGGTGGCAGACACGATGTGGACGTACGAGAAGCCGGTGTACAATGTCAGCATCAAGCGCAACGAGTCGCAATCCTTGAGCCACGGCGTGTTTTGGTACGGGGCGCAGTCGCCGGTCATCAACGATGTGAGCCGGATGCAGCTGGTCAACGACACGCTGGAGACGAACCGCGGTCCGGCCTGGTTCAAGATGCTCATGTACAACAAGACGGTGGTGGTGCCGGAGTCGCTGCTGTCGCAGACGAGCACGGCCGCGAGCAGCACGCAGACGAAGGCGAGCCGGCGGTCCAAGATTTGGATGCGGCGCAACGAAATTGAAGGGCTGGACCGGGGGGTCAACCCGTTCCACCGCAAGAGCGTGGCCGCGGCGGGCGACAAGCCGTGGGTGTGCACGTGGCCGGACACGATCCTGGAGCTGTTCATCTACCCGAACCAGAACACGAGTGCGTACAAGATCAGCCTGTCGTCGTCGGTGGTGTCGGCGACGGCGACGCCCACATCATCCATCGCCGTGGCCAACGCGGTCGTCAACAACGGCGTGGTCGTGCAGACGGTGCCGGCGACGAGCCTGCCGACGTCGGCGGCACCCGCGACCAAGGCGTCGACGACACCGCCGCCGACGGAAGCGGCGACGATGGGCACGACGACGTCGTCTTCGCTGTCGTCCACCTCGAGCGCCGACCCCGACATGCCGCCGCCGCCGCCGCCGTACGCGCGGGTGATCAAGGTGGAGGAGCGGCGCATGGCCAACTCGCCCGAGGCGACGTGCGTGCAGTACGAGCTGAAGCCCTCGGGCACGGGCCTCACGGCCGTGCCCAACCTGGACACCAACGGCAACAAGATTGAGATCTTTATTGCCGAGTCGGAGCCCGGCCCGTCACTCGGCGTGACGCGGCGCGATCGATACGACGGCGCGAGCCTGTTTGAGCGCCGCGACGTGACGATGAGCAACTGCGGCTGTTTCTGGATGTCCACTTGATCCAGCGGTCTGTATATTTCTTGTGTCCTGGCACCCTTTTTTTTTTCCGTCATATGAATATGTTGTGGCATGGCGTGTGTGAAAAAACCCTTCCCCCCCCACCACCGATATCTGGTTCGGACTGGTTTGGGTTTGATTTTATGGTTCGCATGGTACGATTTTTTTTTCTGCGTTTTGCCTTGTGTTCGGTTTATATATATGTGTGTGTGTGTGCGCGCCCGTTTGGTATTTGCATGGGGGGGGAAATTTCTTTGCCGCACGAGAGCCGTTGTCGAGCCTCGGCTGGCGTCACTGAGCGTCTCACAATCCGGATCGTTTCTTTCGTTTTTCTTTCGTTTTTTTTCCCTTCCCTTTTTAACTCAAAGGACTTGTATATCACGGTGTCTTGGGCTGTCTTTTATGTGTCTGCGGTCTCTTTTGTTGACCGGCCCATGATCTGTTGCATCTTCTTTTTCCAGTATCGCTGCACGTAGTACCCGCCTTCTTATGTAGAAAAGTTCTAGGCCGAATGTCGAGTGTATCTAATATCCCACATGGTTGTGCATGTCATGAATTGTTCTTTTCCGCGCTGCTTCTTTCCTTTTTGTCCTCGTCCGTCCTATCAGGTGCGGTTTCGCCTGCTGCTGCTGTCTCTGTCTTGTCCTGGAACAGCTCGGCCCCCAGGCCGTCGAGGAACCGCGACGCCCGCGCCTGCGCCTGCCGCTCGGCCGCCGCGGCGCGCCGCTCGGCCAGCGCGGCGCGGCGGGTCTCGAGGGCCTGCCGGCGGGCGTCTGCCTCGTCGTGGCGCGTGGCGCGGGCGGCCTCGGTGCGCGCGCGCTCGTCGGCGAGGGCCTGCATCTGGGCGCGGCGCACGGCCTCGTCGTCGGCGGCCAGCTGGTAAAAGGCGGCGCCGCGCGTGCGCACGTCGAGGTCGGCGCGGTAGTGGGTGTCGGGGGGCGGTTCATCGGAAGACGCAATGACATCCTGGGTCTCCACCGCCTCGGTCTGGATGACGTCTCCGTACACGACGCCGGCGGGGGCCGCCTGGGGCCGCGCCCGCATGTCGGCGAGATCGGCGGCCGACCGCGCGGCCCGGGCTTGGCGGCGCAAGGCCCGGGACCGCTCGGCCCGGGAGACGCGGCGGGTGCGGCCAAACTCGTCCGTGAGCTCGACGAGATCGGTGTCCTGGTCGTCGTCGTGGGCCGCGCTCTCGTCCGAGTCGTCGTCGTCTGAGTCGGGGTCCGAGTCGGCGCCCCTTTGCCGGCGCTCTGCCCACTTGCGGTCGAAATCCACCAGCGACGACTCGGGCCCCTTGCCGCCGCCGTCGTCGTCGCCGCGCTGCAGGGCAGCGTAGCGGCGGGCCTTGGCCTCCATGTTGCGGCGGATGCGGTCGCGGGCGGCGGCGTCGAGGTCGGCGGCGCTGCCCGGCGGGGGCGACTTGACGCGGAGGCGGTTGGGGGGCGGCAGCAGGTTATTGCTGTCGTCGGCGGCGGCGGCGGCGGCGTCTCGCTTTCGTCGGCGCACGCGCACGCCATCGAGGTCGTCTTTAGGGGCCCGGGGTCGCGACGAGAGCGCGAGCGGAGTGGTGATGGCTTTGGTTTTGGTTGCGGTCGCGGTCGAGGCCTTGGGCTTCATGACGGAGCGCAGCTGCGCGGCAAAGTCGAGCGTGTCGGACAGGGCCAGCTCGCGCTTCTGCTTCTTGGCCGGCCGGTGGCCGTACAGGTTGGGGTCTTGCGGCATGCTGGTGTCAACTGGCGATGGATGGATGTCGAGCTCGTAGAGAGCAATGGATGTGGAGAGGTCAACTTTTTGCGGGGCGAGATTCATAAATTACAGCGGGTCTCAGCGGTTAGCACGTGCGAATCAGCCCCTGGCGCTGCGCCTTGTACGTCAGGAACAGCTCGCGTGTTGCATTGCTGGCGAGGGCTTCTCGAATTTCCCAAGATTGCGACGCTCGCTCGACACGCCACATCCAACTTGCCTCGGCTGCGCCTGCACCACAAGTGTCTCGCGCTTTCCCACACGTCTCGACCGTTGTCTCCTCTCCCCTTGTTCCTTCTTATTGCGGGGCCTTGGCGGCTCCACGGTCGACAGCTCACCCGAGACACAGCACTGGGCTCCTTCTCCTTTTGTCAGTGTGATTTCCGGCAGCAGCGTCTGGCCATGAGCGACTCTATATAAGCTTCTTTGCCCATCTGCTTTACTCTTGTGCCCCGCCATTCGCCATTCCGCATTCCTGCCATTTCCTGCCATTTCCCGCCTCATCCGCTTTCATGCCGAACATACTCCTCCTCTATCCGACCATGGCCGGCCCGGTCGGCTTGGTCAGCTCGGCGGCCTCGTGGTTCGCCGGCCTGCTCGCCGTCCTCTTCTTCCCCCAGACCTCGTCTACGCTGGTCCGCATCATCTCGGGCGTGTTTGTAAGTATCGTGCTCGGTGGCGAGAGGAGCAGCGGCTAACCAGCAGATCGTCCTCGGCCTTGCTTTCGTTCTCCCTATCCTCCTGCTCGTCGCCTTCGACATTGGCCTGTGGCTGTGGCGGCTCTACGCGGTCAGCCGACGCGCACAGCTGCGGCAGCACCAGATCTACCGCCAGCAGGCGCGCGAAGCACGGCAGAAGCGCGAGACGCGGCTGCGGCAGCTCCGGGAATCCCACGCAGAGGCGATGCGACAGCGAAGGCCGCCGGCGGAAGCGGTGCACTGAGTCAAGGCCCACGCCAGATAGAGCAGCAGCGTTTCAGAGGAATGTCAAAGAATCCATTTCTTTTGTCTATCTCTTTCTCTCTCTGTCTCTACGCAATCTGAGACAGCACCTTGAGCAGGTCACCCAACACGCCCATGGCCGTGACCTCGCCGCCGGCACCGGCGCCCTGGATGATGAGCGGGTTGCTGCCGTACCGCTTCGTGTAGAGGCTAAAGATGTTGTCGCTGCCCTTGAGGGTGGCAAAGGGGTGCGTGCGGTCGAACGACTCGAGCCCCACCTTGAGCTGCTGCGTGGCCACGTCGACGCTGCCCACGTACCGCACCACCTTACCGGCCTTGGCCGCCTCGGCTTTGACCGCCTCCATCTGCGCGTCGAACTGCGGCAGCTGCTCCAGGAACGCGTCGCCGCTCGCCACCGACGCCAGCGCTTCGGGAATGAGGCTCTCCACCGGGAAGGCCGTCGGCGACTCGACCGGCAGGCCGGCCAGCCGCGCCAGGATGGTCAGCTTGCGCGCCACGTCCATGCCGTTGAGGTCGTCGCGCGGGTCGGGCTCGGTGTAGCCGAGCTTCTTGGCCTTGGCCACCTCGGCGGACCACGTGGCCGCGGGCGTGCCGGCCGGCGGCGGCGTGGCCGGGGCAAACGAGTTGAACAAGAAGGACAGCGTGCCGCTGAAGATGCCCTCGATGCGCGTGATCTGGTCGCCCGTGGCCACCAGGTCGTTGACCGTCGAGATGAGCGGCAAGCCCGCGCCGCACGACGCCTCATGGTACACCTTGGCGCCCGACGCCGCCGCCGACTCGAAAATGTCCTTCCACTGGCTATACGACCCGGTAAACGCCTTCTTGTTCGGCGTCACGATGCTGATCCCGCGCCGGAGAATCGACGGGTACGCGTCCGCCACCTCCTGCGAGCTGGTGTTGTCCACGAGCACAACCTTGGCCGGTGCCGCCGCCAGGTACTCCACCGTGGCCGGCAGCGGGAGCGGCGTCTGCCCCGAGGCCGCGAGGGCCGCCACCGCGCCCGCGATGCTGATGTCGGAGTAGTCCGCGTGGTACACGGCATCGTCGGACGTGGCGACGTAGCAGAGGCTGAGCCGGGGGCTCGGCCGCCGGACGGCCAGGTCGGCGAGCTGGCTGAGGAAGCACTTGCCCACGCCGCCGGCGCCTGGCTGTTAGATCGAGTCTGAAGTGGCGTGGAGAGGGGGCTTACCAATGACGGCAATAAAGATGCGCGGTTGAGACATTGTCACGGAATTGAGGCGATCACAAACTGCAATGCTTAGGATGTCGTCTTGAGTTAGGATGGAACGTCTTTTTTTCTTCTGGCGCATAGCGTCAGTGGGGGAGAGCGTGTTAGCTTACCGATTGCGGGGCAACTCCGATAAGATAACGTTTTTTCTTCCTTTTTTTTTTCCTTTTTAAAAAAGGACCCATCTCAACAGCTTCTGCACAATGTGATTCAACCTGGATATTCACAATGTCCAAACGCCAAAAGCGCGAGAGCTATCTCCGGGCGCAGCAGCGCCAGGACGGCGTGGCTCCTGAGCTGCCGCAGAAAAAGTTTTACCGGCAGCGGGCGCATGCCAATCCTTTTTCCGACCACAACCTCGTCTAGTAAGGCCCTTTTTTGGTGTCTGCTTTTCACGCTTTCCCTGACGCCGTGCAGCCCGGCCAGCCCCCAGCAGATGCGCTGGGCCGACCTGTACCCCGACTTTTTCCCAGCCGACGCGCCCGAAGACGGCAAGAACAGCGGCAGCAAGGCCGTCGAGGTGGCCGACATTGGCTGCGGCTTTGGCGGACTGCTGGTGGCCCTGGCGCCGGCCCTGCCCGAGACGCTGGTGCTCGGTGGGTGATGTGCAGAGAGAGAGAGAGAGAGAGAGAGAGAGAGAGAGAGAGAAGCTAATGGCAGGCCTCGAGATCCGCGACCACGTCACCGAGTTTGTGCAGAACCGCATCCAGGCGCTGCGGGCGCAGAGCCGGGCCTCGGGCGCGCAGCCGTCGTTTGCCAACGTCGCCTGCGTCCGCGCCAACACGATGAAGTTCCTGCCCAACTTTTTCGCGCGCGGCCAGCTGCGCAAGATCTTTCTCTGCTTCCCCGACCCCCACTTCAAGGCCCGCAAGCACAAGGCCCGCATCGTGTCGGCCACCCTCGCCGCCGAGTACGCCTACGTCTTGTCGTCTGCGTCGTCTGCATCCAAAGAAGCACAGCCTGCCGGCCGCGTCTACACCATCACCGACGTCGAGGACCTCCACCGCTGGATGGTCGCCCACTTTGCCGCGCATCCCCTGTTCGCCCGCGTGCCCCCCGAGGAGGAGGCCGAAGACTCTCCCGACCCCTGCATCCGCATCATGCGCACCGCCACCGAAGAAGGCAAAAAGGTCGAGCGCAACGGCGGCCAAAAGTTTGTCGCCGTCTTCCAGCGGCTGCCCGACCCGCCGTGGCCTGAGGCGGCGTAAGCAGGAAGAAAAAAAAGAAGAAAAAGAAAAGAAGAAAAAGAAAGGAAGAAAAAAAAAAAAAAAAAAAAAAAGGCAAAATATATTAGCGTCTCCGGTGACGAGAATTGTATGCACACCATTATATATCCATATGCAGCGTGATTGAAGAACCGCCTTCAACCTACGCCAGCGTAAACGAGTTGCTCGTGCCGGTAAAGGCAGAGATGGACCCGATCAGCGGCTTGGAGTCGCCGTAGTACTTGAGCCGGTACGTGCCCGCGCTCGCCGTCGTCTCCGACTCCCAGCTCAGCGTCACGGTGCTGTAGCCCAGCACCGTGTTGGTGCGCGTCCACGTGTACACCAGCGACCAGTCCTCGTCGCTGCGCACCTGCGTCCAGTTGCCGCTGCTGCTGTCCTGCTGCTCCACCGCCGCAAACGTCTCCTCCAGCCGCAGGTTGTTGCGTGGGTTGGCCGCCACAAATGTCGCGTTGATCACGTCGCCGCGCGTGTAGCTCGCGTTCGGCTGGCTCGTCACGTCGCCAAACGACTTGCCCGTCGGCGCCGCGTCAAACACCACGCTCGAGATGAAGCTCAGCATCTTCTCGCGGTTGTCCGGCGGCGCCGTGCCCACGGCCGGCGCCCCTGTGGCGTCCGGGGCCAGGTAGCCCAGGTTGCTGACGGTCAGGTTGATGTACGCCGGCAGCTCCCACTGGCCGAACAGCGTGCTGGCGCCCTCGTAGCGCTGCCGGCTGTACTCCTCGGGCGTCGCGCAGTAGTGCGCGTACACGTTGGCCGGGCCGCCCAGCACGACAACCGGCTCGGCACCGCCCTTTTGGAACGTGGCCGCCGCCTCTTTGTGCACAGCGTTGCGCCAGCGGCGGCCGGACATGGTCGTCGCCTCGGACGGCGAGATGATGATGATCAGCTGGCCCACACGCAGCGACTGCACGTCGACAATGTTGGGCGTCCAGGCATAGGGCGTCTCCAGCTCGCCGACGTCCAGCAGGATGGGCTTGGGCTGCTGGCAGGCCTTCTGCGCGGCCGTGGGCGTGCGCAGCAGGCCCGACACCACAGCCCACAGCGGGTTGGCGTTGGCGCTGCCCGAGTCGGCCTGGGTGAAGTCAAAGGCGCCGGGCCCGTCGGTGGTGCCGGCAGCAAAGGAGTAGCCGAGAGCGGCAGGACAGGTCTGGACGGCGGTGCCGTTGGGCAGAACAAAGTCGAAGTAGCGCATGTCATTGTAGAAATGGAACGACTTGACCGTGGAGCCGACCACGGGGGTCGACGATGTCGTCAGAGCGTCCTGCTTGTCAGCATGAAAGAGAAAAGAAGAAGAAGAAGAAAAAAAAAAAAGCCAGTACGGCGCTTACATAGACATCCTTGGCCCCGGCATACTGCCGCCGACCGATCTCGTAGCAGCTGGAGACGCCGAGATCGAGCTTCTCAAAGGCAGGGCCGCGGCCGTGGCAGGACTGCGACTTGCCGTCGGCGCAGGTGCTGTTTTCAAAGCTGCACATGTCGCCCGAGCCATCATCACAATAAGCCCCCAGCACGTTGGGGGTGGTGTCGCCCACGTTGGCCTGCGAGAAGCCGGCGACGAAGCCCGAGGCCGCGTTGGCATCGCTGCTCATGGCCTGCTCGAACAGGTAGGCGGCCACGCCCTTGTTGTCGCCCGTCACGTGGGTGTTGTTCTCCAGCATGGAGGTGCCGTGGACGGGGTACCAGGTCAGAACGCCAATGTTCTTGAGGTCGGACGCGCGCTGGAAGCGCAGCAGCGTCAGCGTCTTGTCCGTCGAGTCGCTGTAGAGCGCACGCTCGGCCTCCGGGTTGGCCAGGTAGGCGTAGAGACTGCGCGACAGGTTGCCGTCCGTGATGTTGGTGGTGCCGATGTCGAGGTAGCCCGTCGTCAGCGACTCGTGCGCCCGCTTGATCGACAGCACGGCGCCGTCCACAATGGCTTGGTAGCTCTGCTTGCTGAACCCCAGGCTGGTGATCTGCGGCAGCAGGTAGTTGAACCACGCGCCCGGGCCGCTGTGCGCATGCGTACCGGTGACGGCCACGTTGGACGACGTGTAGTTGGCGTAGTCGGAGCCCAGCGCGGCCAGGGCCTCGAGGATGCCGAGCCGGATGGCGTAGTCGCCCGACTGCGTGTCGAGCACGAGGTAGACGAAGCGGTCCGACGGGTCGTCGACGTCGCCGATGATAAAGGCGCGCGAGTAGATGCGCTGGCGCACGCCGGTGCCCGTCTGCGGCACGCTCGCATAGCCGGCAAAGTTGATCTCGACGACGGGGCCCGTGATGTCCGCCTTGCCCACGCCGATCAGGTACTTGTCGCCTGTTGGCGTGGACCGGACCAAGGGCGGGTCTTTGACGTCTTGCTGAGCAGCTGGCGCAGCCCGCGCAGAGTCCTCTGGCCTGCGGATAGAAAACGCCGCCGGTCCCCCTAGATGCGAAGCTGCCGTGGCAATAAACACAAGCACAGAGAGAGCAGCCACGACCATCAAGGCGAGCCCTCGAGACGGCGGCCGTCTCGGAATCTCGCCCCCCTCTTTCTCCTCATCTTCAGGCAGAGTGTAGTAGCGATGGGGTGCCATTGCGGGTATGGGGCTCAAGCTGTTTCTAAAGCGCGCCGAGCAGCATCAGCACAAGCAGACAGCAACTAGCAGCCCGCCGTGCTTTTATTGGCAGCTCGGCTCTTTCTATCTTCCCGTCCGAGGCCTCACAGACCTGCGGTGTGCGCGTATGACGGCAGGGGGGGGGTCCGTGTCGTCCGGTCTCTCCTGCTATTCTCCTATTCCGAGCAGATGCCGTGTACAAGCATCTATTGCTCGCGTGAAAAATGGGGTGCTCGTCGACGAAGGGAGTGCCCGTGCCAAGAGACCTTATAAGTCGGGCTCTCAGATAACATCCTTGCGCTGTCCCCCCCCCTCCCCTATCTCATTGCTTTCTCCTCTTCTGCAATGACAAGCACGCTAGACACATGCAGGCGGTCACGTACAGGCGGCCATGTTTCCTTGCACGGAGCCATGTGCCTGTTTTGGCCCCCGGGCGAAGCTTCGTTACGTGCAGCGGACCCGTGTCGGCTGAGCTGTCTTTTTGGCTGTCAGCCTGTCTGTCGTCCGTCCTTTCTGATAGGCACGCGTGCCACACTCCGGCCGTGCACAAAGGAGATCGGTAGCCGCCATAAAAAGGCGGACAAATTTCCCATCACATGGTGGGTGGGAGGAGATGCCAGGGGGGGAGGGAGAGAGAGAAGCGGTCGGAAGGAATTGACTCTGTTCGGGTTTGATCAAATCGGAGGCCGGCAAGAGACTCTGGCCTGTTGTGGCCTGTGGCCTGTGAGTGGTTGTGTTTGCCTGGCAGGGTCGCCGGACGGACCTGTTGCTGGTCTGCTGTCCCGGCATGCGATACACAGGCCATTTCGCTCTGTCATTGGGCCATTTGGCCTGGGAGCGAAATAACGGCGGTGGAAATGAAGACAAGGCAGCAGACGTCACACGATCTAATTTGCTTCTCAGAGGGTCTAGCAGGAGATTGCCCCTCTGAAAAAAAATTCTCCGTCTGAGCCTCGGTCGCTCTTCCCTGTCTTTTCTACCTTCCCTGTCTTCCCTGTTGCCTAGATGCCCCTTGCTCCTTCCTTTCTCGTCACACGGCGCCCTCTGGCTTGGCAAGCACGGCAAGGGTGGTGATGCGGACACGGCCCATCCATCCATCCTATCGGGCGCTTTGGCCACACACCGCTAGCGCCCAGGATTGGACTGCCGCCACAACCCCGCAAAAGACAGGTCGCAGGTGCAGCGTTCCATTCTGGGCGCGGGTGGCTTGTGGATGGGCCATTGCATATCGCGGCACATGGTCATTCGTCCCAAGGAGGAAGTCCGTCCCAACGAGGAAGAGATGCCGTCGCTGACGTAGAAAGCGGACGCCGGACCGGAACCGGCCGAGGTACATGGGACGGACGATGCGTGAGAGATAATCAGATGCAAAGGAGGGAATGTCTAGCACTGACCCAAGATGCGGAAATCGAGCATCTGAGGTGACAAGCCGAGGTGGGCAAAAAGATAAGATATCCCGTATACAAGAGCGAGGACACCCTCTAATCTATCGCCTGCATTCGTCTAGGCCCCATCGGTCTTGCTCCGGCCCATGTACCATTGCGTCACAAGGGACGCCGTCGACGAAGCCACCGGCGGTGAGAATGAGGGTGCCGTCCACTGTGCGATGTCGCGGAAAGAATGTGTGCTGGCCGCCGCGCGTGCCGCAGCAGACGAGCCGGGTAGGCGAGCGGCCGCCAGAAGAGGAGTCGGGTGGAAAAAAGCCGGCCGACAGCCATCGCGGACAGAGCAGGAAGAATAGACAACAAGTTGCCAATGCTGTTGTTGTACCCTCAAGTTGTAAATGCTTGCTGTCGTCGATACTCGTCTATATACATAGAGCAACCCGTTATGAACGGCAAGTCCAATTAGCACATAGTCATGCTTTCTCGCTTTCCCATAATGTGAATGGCCTCTTCCATGTGAATGGCTACACCTCCCGCTTTACGCTCGGCGGCTTGAACGGCATCCGCAGCTTGTCCATGGGCGCCATCCCCCCACGAGCCAGCTCAAAGGCCGGCTTCTTCCGCGGCGGCCATGGCAGATTTGGACCGACCGTGATCCACTCCGGCCCGCCTTTTCGCTTGCCGCCGTGCCCCGCCGGCTGGCAGTTCTCTTTCCCGCGGGCCTGGTGCTGGATCTGCCGCGGCTTCGGCTTCGAGGGTCCCGCTGGATGCGCTGGCTGCCTGACCAATTCATTGAGCACCGGTAGCATGTGATGGCCATGGTACTGCAGCGGCTGCATCGCATGCAGGGCCCGCGGCGGTTGGGGTGGTTGTGGTTGTGGCTGTGGTTCTGGAGGCGGTGCCTCCTCCGGTGCGGGTGAGCTTGAAAAGTGTGCATATCTCCTCGTCGTCGAGTAGTCTCCTTCATCATGGTGAGCCGACGGACGACTCGCCATGATCTTGGGGGTGACGCCGCCCAGCCTGCGGTTGGTGAGCTCAGGAGGTATGCCTGACGGCTTGGAAGCCACTGGTGGATATGGATAACCCAGTGGCATCTCCCTCCCTCTGAACCCGACGACCCGAACTGTGCATTCTCCCGACGCCGGAGCAGCCACACGCTCCAGCTTCCCAGTCACAAAAGGCATGTTGTTCTCTGAGCCACCCCGGCCACCAAAGAAGCTTTGCATGATCGTCTGCTGGCCAGGCGGCGGTGCTTTTGCGCGCTGCGTCTTGGCCGCCTCCCTTGCCGCCTCTCGGGCAGTCTCTGCTTCTGCCGCTAGCATCGCCGACTGGTGGGCGCTGGCGGTTGTGAATCCCGGCAGGGACGCCACGCTGAAGTTGGACGAGCTCTCCATCGTCGTGGCGTAGCCTCGCTGGAACGAGAAGCTGCTCTGACCAGCAGCGCTGTTGGTGTACTGAGGAAGGGCAGTCTTCTGTCGCTTCACCCGCAAGATCCCTCCGCCACCCTCGTAGTCGCCATAATCATTGTAGCGTGACTGGGCTGTGGGGTCGGCTGGAAACAGGTCGTCTTCCGTCGATACGCCCACCGGCAGGTGATCGTAGATCTTGCTGTCCGCCGGCGCAGGCCGGCTAAGAATGTCGCCAATCTCCTCCAGCAGGCCTCTGTCGTACGAGGGGCCCTGTTCTGCAAAGCTGTCGGCGATGGGCGACAGGAAAAGCGACAGCTCCTGGTCCTCGCCGCCTTCACCGTCGCGCCGCGAGCAGAAAATCGAGTAGCTGACGTTCAAGAGGCATTTCGCGCGCGTCATGGCCACGTAGAGCAGCCGGCGCTCCTCGTCGCAGTCGTCGGACCGACTGTGCGGCAGCGAGCCGGTGTAGGCCGCCGGGATGAACACAACCGGCCACTCCAGACCCTTGGCGGCGTGGATGGTCGAGATCGTCACCTTGGGCGTCTCGTCGTCCTCTTGCTTCCGGTCGGCATCCGAGACGAGGCTGACATTGGCCAGGAACTTGCCCAGCACGCTGATTTCCTTGATCTGCTCCAAGCCGGCCACCTCGGGCAGCTCCTCGTCCGCCTCGGCGTCCTTGACGCTGCGCATGAACTCGCGCGCCAGGTTCAGAAACTCCTCGACGTTGCCCCACCGCGTCTCCTCGTCGCCCCCATACGCATTCGCGATGTACTGCTTGTACTGCAACCGGTCGACAAGCGTTTGGACGAGAGCATCAAGTGCGGGCGCCGCACCTTCCGAGTCTTCCAAGCTCTCTGCATCTTTTTCGGCGTCCTTCTCGGCTCCTCTGTCGACCTGCGATCGGATGCCTTCCACCAGCGCAATGAGCCCGCCGCTGAGCTTGTTCTCGGCTCTCTTCAGGTTGGCTTGGCACGTGCGGTCGCCCCGGCAGTGCTTCGTGAGCAGCGTCCACAGGCTCATCTTTTCCCTCTCGGCCTCGTCGAGCAGGCTCTTGATCGTCGCTGTTCCCACGCCGCGCCTCGGCACGTTGATGATCCGGGCCAGGGCGTCGTTGTTATTGGGCTGGTAGATCACGCGTAGGTAGTCGAGAAGAATCTTGATCTCGGCCCGCTCAAAGAACTTGTGGCCGCCAATCATGCGGTACGGAATGCCGGCCGAGCCCAACGACGTCTCGATGGCCCGCGACAGAAAGGCGGAGCGCACGAGAATGGCAACGTCGCTGTACTCGAGCATCCCGCCGCACAAGAGGGTGGCCCGGCGGATCTCGGACACGATCCAGTCGGCCTCGGCCCCAGCAGTCCGCAGCTTTCGAAGCACCGGCCGCGTGCCCTTCTTATGAACAGGCAGCAGGCTCTTCTCGTAGCGCTTCTCGTCCTGCTGGATCACCTGCAGCGACGTGTCCAGGATGTGCTGCGACGACCGGTAGTTCTCCTCCAGCGAGATCTCCGCCGTGCCGGGAAAGTCGTGCAGGAAGCGGTACAAATTGGTGATCTCGGCGGACCGCCAGCCGTAGATGCTCTGATCGGGATCGCCCACGACGGTGATGCGGCGGCGCGCCTGCGCGAACAGCTTCATGAGCTCAAACTGGATGCCGTTGGTGTCCTGGTACTCGTCGATGAGGACAGCCTCCACGTTGGACACGCATCGGGGGTGTGCCCGCAGCAGCTCGGCGCATTTGACCAGCAGGTCGTCGTAGTCGAGCAGATTCAGGCTTTCCAGATGCTTCTGGTACTCGGCGTAGATGGTCTCGAGGTTCTGTATGGCAGGATTGGGCTTGCCGCCGCGCCCCCTCTGCGCTGCTTCTTGCTCGCCCAGGACGCCCTTGGCCTTCTTCTTGCTGATCCACGAGCGTGCTCCGGGCGCATCCGCCGTCAGGTTGAGGCGCTTTATGATGCGCGTGATGATGGCCTTGGAGTCGGCGTCGTCCACGATGCTGAAATTCTGGTCGAGTCCGATTCGCTTGCCGTACGAGGCCAGGTACCGACGCGCCACGCTGTGGAACGTGCCGAGGACGATCTTGCGCTCGCGACCGTCCCCCAGCAGTCGGCCGATCCGCTCCTTCATCTCGCGAGCGGCCTTTACCGTGAACGTGGCGACAATGATGTCCTGGGGCTGATAGCCCATGGTGTCAATGAGCCATACCACGCGCGACGTCAGCGTGTGCGTCTTGCCGCTTCCCGGTCCGGCCAGGATGGCGACGGTGTCGGATTTCGACGTAACTGCGCGATGCTGCGCGCGATTGAGCGAGTCTAGGATCGGCGAAAAGGAGACGGGAGGGGCGTTGGGCGTGCTGGTCTTTGCAGACCTTGGCGTCCTCGGCTTCGACTTCGGCTTCGTGCCATATTTCGACGCCTCTGATTTCAAAGGTGCTGCCTTCGTTGTTGTTGGTCGTGTCTTTGCACCCGGTGATGGTGGAAAGTCATCCGAGTCAGAATCAGAGCAGATATCAATCACAAGAGGCCATGATGCCATGGTGGGAGTTGGTGGCAGCAGACTGCGTGTACGGGTTGTACGCGTGGTTCTCATCACGTCGCGTCCGAAGCAGGAGCAGTGCGTGAACCATCACGAATGCACGTGATTAAAATGTGGTCACGTGATAAAACGCTCTGGCAGCATTTTTGTACCCGAAAGGTGATTCAAAATTCTTGGGTGCCAGTGCGGGTGCACTTCTGGGTGCAGTGTGGAGACAAACTGCTCGTGGTTGCCATTTGGTCACGCTTCGATAACGTGATAAGTCACATGTATATTTTGCTAAATATATTTCGAAAAGAAAATGCGTATTAATATTATGCAACTTGTACGTGAGGCTTTCTGGCTCCACTGACAGTGAATCACGGCCTGGAAGAGCCTTTCCTCCTAGCGAGGGGCAATTCATGCGCAATGTCTGTAAGCGCCCGGAACACGGCCCTGGCGCTTTGTTTCTATAGGTCTTGCCCATAATAGCAGGAGTGCGAAGAAGGAGCATTCATCTTCCTGGGAAAACAGTCTGACCGAAAGAGCGGCGTGAACGACGATCTTGGTGCCTGTCAGCAGCACATACCACCGTAAGAGTCTGTGCGTCGGCAATTGTGATTTCCCCCTATCACCTACGCACATGTGACGAAAACAAACGACGAATTGAAGTGCGGTTTTTTGCTGGCTATGATGAGGCTGTTGGAGGACTGCACATTCGACATCCAACACGCAGAGCAAGCAAACATACGACGACCGCAACGGGCGGCTGCAGAGGAGGGTTCTGGGGTGATTGTGATCAAGGCATAAACATCCTCGCGGCGAGCACACAGGGTGAAGCCAGGTGTGATACTTTGTAGCGACTATTTTGGGAGGACGGCCAACCAGAGATGGAAGGCCTCTGAGGAAGGAAAAGCAAGAAGAGGGAAAGACGTTGCCGCTTCCTTTCTAAGAATGGTATGGCGGAGAAAGATAGGTGGATCTCGCTTTGGACTCGTGGCCAATAGGCGGCCCACAGCGAATGCTCGGCGCTTACAGGAAGACTAGACCAGGGGTGCTAGCGAATCACACAGCGCAGATGGCGGCACAGCTGGCGCTGGGGATGCAAGGCGCAGAGAGGAAGCACACCTGCGGGCGCTGTGAGAGGTCGACCAGCCCTCTCGCGGCGCAATCACACAGGGATGAGCAGCAAGGTTGAGCAGATCCCAGCGGGTCCCGTGTGTTGCTTACAGGCCCTCCATTGACGATGGGCCGCTGGCATTGGCTGGCAGGGCAAACAGCCGGGTGGGCCGCCTGCAAACAAGGCATCAGCGAGTATCACCAACCGCTGGATTGTATATACTCGGGTCCTCCTGGGTAAATTTTTTTCTTGCTCTGTTTGCGGCCGTCACCTGTGACTCCGTTCTTCTGCTTCACATCGCATGCGGCATAACATGTCTCAAGACACCGGTTGCAGGATGAGGAGATCTTCATTACTGGACTGAATACGGAACCAAATTCAACAGGCTTTGTGCCTCTTATATCTCACACATTCCCCTCCCTCCTCACTCCCCCCCCCCCCTTCTCCTCTCTCACAATGCGAGCACAGCTTCACATCTACGCACTCGCTCTCTTATCTACTTCTTCCATCACTGCTCTTTGTTCAGTGATCCGTTTGCGTGACGTTGACGTCGCCGATTCTGCTTTTGACAAGCGGGACAAAGATCTCTTGAACGCATACCTCCCTGCTCAGATTGGCGGCATCGTCGGAGCCTACGCACTCAGCCTCGTCATCGTCGCCGTCACTCTTCTCTCGCTATCGAAGCGAAGACGCGAACATCTCGAGTCGGGCGAAGAGCTGAACTTTGCGCAGCACCACTTCAACAACGACAACCCGCTGCCGACCAGCATCAAGCTGCAAGATAGCACGGTCCCCTTTGCCGTTCGGTCGCCAACGCACACCAACTTTTCGTACCCGCAGAGCCCAACAGGGGCCTCGCTCGCCTATACAGCGCCTACGATCTCGACCAGCCGCGCGCCGGGCGTAGATCCGTCAGTCGACCAGGAGGTGGTATCCGCGGACCGCGAGATGGCACAGTCGCAGCTGGAGGAGATGTACAAGTACGTGATGGAGCAGGAGGCGGCCAAGGAGAACGGCGTGGCGCCGGAGGATCTGCCGCCGCTGCCGATGAGCCCGCTGTCGAACAGCAGCCGGCACAACGTGGCGGTGGGGCAGTACGGCGACGACGGCAGGCACCGCAAGGACAAGTCGTTTGGGTCGACGTCGTCGCTGCTGCGCAGCAAGAAGAGCAAGGGCCTGACGCTGAACCTGGTGGGCGGGGCCGACGCGGACAGCAACGAGAGCGGCAGCCCCAAGGAGCGGACACAGTCGCGGACGTCGTCGATCCTGTCGGCGCTCAAGTCGCCGCGCAAGAAGAAGGCGATGCAGGGGGTGCACATCTCGTCGCCGATCATGACGCCGATGTCGGGCACGTTCCCGCGGGGCTCGACGGCGCTGGCGGGCGAGAGCGGCGAGGAGATGAACACGATCCCGCCGCGGCACTACGCGCCGGCTCCGCCGCCACCGGTGCCGGTGCTGACGCAGCTGCCGGCCCAGGGGCCGACGCCGGACATCTCGCCGATGAGCACGGTCAGCATCGACCAGCGGATCGGCGCATCGATCGCCAGCAGCCGGCAGCCGGCGAATGGGCATCAGCGCAACCCGTCGACGCTGACGACGGGCACGGCGGCGCCAACGGAGCGAGACCCGGACTCGGCGATCTCGGCGGACTCGTCGGCGCCGCTCGTGGGCCTGCCGACGTCGCCCAAGCCGGGAGTGACGCGGTTCCCGTCGCTGCCGACGTCGCCGAGGGCGAGCACTTTTGGCGGCAAGAGCGCGCCGGGGTCGGCCACGACAGCCACGCCGACATCAGCCGTGCGCGTGGGAGGGGGGCTGCCGCTGCGGGCGTACGAGCCGGCGATCACGTCGCCGTCGTACGCGTCGTTTGCGTCGAGCTACCAGACGAAGCAGACGGTGTTTGAGCGGACGGGCGGGCCGCTGTCGCCCGGGGCACACACGCCATGGACAGGCGCGCCGGTGCCGTATTCGCCCTACCAGCCGTTCTCGCCGGTGGTGCCGATGACGCCGAGCCTGGTGACCAAGGCGGATCGCAAGCGGATGCGGCGGCTAGAGCCAAAGACGCCGACAATGGAGATGGTAAAGAGCATTGACGAAGTGTGGTAATGGGCCCTTCTCGCCCCCCCGAGATACCTCTCTCGTTTCGTTTCGTTTCATTTCCTCGGGATTGTTTCGTTCGGATTGTTTCATTTCATTTTACCTTTGTTCTGCTTTGCTTGTTTCCTTTCTAGAATGAATCTGTACATGCATTCGATCTACGGCATCACAGCCAAACGTGGTTACAGTATCGTCTGTTTCGCATGCGTATGAAACGTGGTAGCTGGGCAGAGGACGGACGATCTTTTGACAGGTCGAGTCTGGCTGCGGCGGATGGACACGGTGCGAGCCTCATCGCAGCGATGCCATCGAATCGCAGCGATGGGGAGACAGAGAGCGAGAGAGAGGGGCCCCCAATTATCCGATGGCCCAATTTCAGCTGGTACAAGCGGGAGTGCGGAAGCATCTGAAAGAGGCAGGCAGCAAGCTCACACACCGCCAGGAGATTCGCTCGGCACAATGGCCAGTGGCATGGACTCGTATCTGAGCCGTTTTGTTGCGTGGATGGAATGCGTGTATGGAATGCATCCCGCGAGGTCATGCCACGGCAGACGATGAAGGGAAAAGGAGGTGAGAGCAAGGGTGGAAAAAGAAAAGGAAAAAAAAGAAACAACAGACGCAGCTGCCAGAAAGGTCCCAGAAAGGCAACACGGCAAAATACGAGTGTACTCGTACAACGACAGACGAAGTCGTTGCCAAGGCGTGGCTGCCTGGCCCGATGGGCCGCGCCTTCTGGGTCTGCAAGCCTGCGAGCCAGCTTACAGTGCGAGCGCAGGCCTCGTATCGTGCTGCTATCAGTGCCGAGCTCGGGCCATTAGAGGGTCCCTGCCACGTGAGCGCGCCACTGTCTGATGGGCGGACGGTGGGACGATTCCCTCGAGCCAGTGGGCTGATCGCGCTATAACAATTGGCCGTTCTTTCCTCAACGTTGTCTCATTCAATTCCCGCACATCACCAATATTGCCCTCCCTTCTCGTACGACTTTTGCGCCGCCTGGGACAACCCGTCGAGACCTCTCTTGCGCGCTCTCGCCGTCTTGCCCCCTGCTGGGACCTTGCAGGGCCAGCTATCTGGGCCCCCGTTCTGGAACAGCGATCTCGATCGGGGCAGTTCCGGTCGAGCCATCCATTTTTTTTTCGGTTATTTTTTTAATTATTTTGGGGGGCTCGGTTCGCTGTTAAGGATTTTGCAGTGACGCGGCGGCACATGCTAGCAGCAGAGGATCGTTTCGTCTTTGTTCCTGCTTCGGCCTGCCATCGCACCACTTTCCATCGACGCACACGCCCCCCCCCTCCCTCACCCTTCGCTATTGCCCGACGCAGCTTGGGGGTGAGTCGTGCCCCTCTGGCTGTTGAGTCAGGCCATTTCTGGGAAAAACCGACGACCAACCGACGAGGAGCGCGTCGCAGCACCCACGCCAGGCGGCCCTTCCAGCCAGGTCCCGCCCCCCATCCCCTTGCCCCCCCCCCCCCTCCCCTTTCAGGCAGAGAGGGCTGACCGGCCGGCGGGAGAAGGCCGAGGAGAGAGGGCGCCCAGAGAGGTTGCATCATGGCGGATCAGCAGGATGGGGACGCACGTTTTGCGGGTCTGGACTCGCTGGAGGTCTCTGGTGCAGAGAGCACCGCCGGAGACGATACATCGTTTGCAGCTTTGATGAGCGACATCACCGATCACCGCCAGGAAGAGAACACCGCCAGTCCCAAGCACAAGGTTGAGGGCCTGGAAGAAAAGAGGGACCCCGCCCAACAGACACAAGAGCGCGACACCGCCCGTGACCGCGACATTGCTACCCGTGATACTCCGGCCACCACCACCACTGCTGCCACCACCACCACCTCGCCCAACGTCAACAGCACCGACATCACCCGCGACAACACCGTCGACAGCTCCATCAGCACTGCCGGCCCCTCCTCCATCACCTCGCCGTCCGTCCCCTCGGCGCCACCTCCGGCCGGCTCCTATTTCCCGCAGAGCACGCCGGATCCCGCGTCTTGGGCCTATTTCCCCGGCGCATCCTCCGCCTTTGACCCCTTTGTCGCCAACCCGCTCGCGGGCCTCTACAACCCGCAGCTCCAGCTCCCCCCTCAGTGGCCACAGTTTGCCGCCGGCGCCCTTCCCCAGCGGCCGCGCCCAACCGACGAGTCACAGTCCCAGCCGCCGCAACCGCAGCCAAGCGACCAGCAGCTGCAACAGCTGCAGTTTTTGTTTCAGCAGCAGCAGCAGCAGCAGCAGCAGCAGCAACAACAGCAACAGCAATTCTACGCCCAGCCCTTCCACCCGGGCCAGTTCCGTCCCAATCTCCCCCCCGAAGTCATCAGCTCTCTCACCCCCGCGCAGCAGGAGGCGCTCAAGACGATCGCCATGCCTGCGCACCTGCAGTACCACTCGCCCAAGAGCGAGGACAGCCCGCAGACGGGCGACGAAGCCGGCGGCGGCCCCTCGTCGCCGGATGCGCTCGGCGAGCTCAGCAAGCTCAACGGCCGCAAGCGCAAGTCGTCGGCCGACGATGACGACGACGATGACGACGACGACGACGACCAGCCGCAGCCCGTCAAGAAGACGGCACACAACATGATCGAGAAGCGGTATCGCACCAACCTCAACGAGAAGATCGCCGCGCTGCGCGACAGCGTGCCCAGCCTGCGCATCATGTCCAAGAGCGCCCGCGGCGAAGACACGACCGAAGACCGCGAGGAGCTGCACGGTCTGACACCCGCCCACAAGCTCAACAAGGCGACCGTAAGTCTCTCTCCCTCTTTCAGCTACCCTCTCTGACTGTCCAGGTCCTCAGCAAAGCCACCGAGTACATCCGCCACCTGGAGAAGCGGAATAACCGTCTGCAGGACGAGAACGGCCAGATGCAGCAGCGCATTGCCGCCTTTGAGAAGCTCTTCATGCACGGCGCCCTGACCAGCGCCAACACCATGGGCCCGATGGCGCAGCAGTCGCCCGGCGGCATGCAGTTCGGCCCCGGTCCCGCCGACACGTCTGCCTTTATGGGCAGCGCCGGCATGTCGGCAGGCAGCAGCCGCGGCCCCGACCCCCAGGGCATGATCCCCGTGCCCGACGAGATGAAGCGCATCCTGCAGGCGCAGGCCGCCACGGGCCGGCCCTACCCGGTGCCACCGCAGCCGGGCTTCCCCCAGTCGCCGGCGGTGATCCGCCAGCAGCAGATCCAGCAGCAGCAGCAGATCCAGCAGAACCGCTGGCAGAACGGCGGCCAGTACCTCGGCAAGATGATGGTCGGCTCGCTGGCCGGTCTCATGATCCTCGAGGCCGCCCGCTCCGCGGACGAGGTTGACCCGGAGAAGCCAGAGGGCCGCGGCCTGCTGGCCGTGCCGCTCTCGCTGCTGCGCCCGCTGGTGGCGCCAGACGCGCACATTGGCTTTGCCGGCTACTACTACTCTGCCGCTCAGGTCCTGTCCGCTGCCAAGCTGCTCCTGTTTGTGGGCATTCTCCTGTGGGTGTGCGTGCCGCCTCTGCTCACCGCTCTCTCCCGACCGCCTCAGCGGGACAAGGTCCAGCAAGAGGAGCAGCAGAACATGCCATCGCCCCTGGAGGCCTCCCCCTCCTCCCCCCTGTCCATCCGCCGCCAGGCCTGGCTCACGGCCGTGCAGACCGTGTGGGTGCCGCGGCACAGCCTGCTGCTCGAAGCCGCCGCCATCCTGCTCAAGACGGCCAAGCTGGCCCTGCGCCCGGCGCTCGGCGCTGCGCGCTACCAGCGGCTGACGCGGCTGACGGGGCAGACGGAGGAGCACGAGGCGGCCTGCGCCCAGGCGTGGACGATTGCGCAGGACGCGCAGCTGACGGGCGGCGACGACGAGATCAGCGAGAACCGGCTGACGCTGACGCTGCTGGCGGCCAGCGCGCTGCCGGACACGCCGGCGCGCCTCATGCTCAACGCCCTGCACGTGCGCGTGCTGCTGCGCCAGCTGGGAAAGAACGCCGCCGTCGACGCCGTGGCCGCCCAGCTGGCCCGCAGCAAGTGGAAGGCGGCGCGCGAGCAGCAGAACGCGGTGACGTCGGTGGGGGTGGTTCTCGCCGAGAGCGAAACCGAAACGGAGGACGCCTTCCCCAGCCACCTGGCGCTTCTGCTTGCCCACGACTGCGACGACGTGCTCACCGACGACGTCGTCCAGCGCGCGCACAACTTGGCCTTCCACCGGCCGACCACCCACGGCGTCACGGCGCCATCCGTGGACGGCATGGACGCCGTCGTGGACGATCCGGCCGTGCGGTCGCCGCTCGACGCCGTGGCTGCCTGGTTCTCGACTCAGCTGCTGCACCGGGTGCTGACGACGAGCCTGGCCGCCGACACGGAGGACGCCGCCTCGCGCGTGGCCGGCGCCGTGAGCCGCGACCTGGAGCTGGCTGTGCGGGTGGCGCCCATCGGCTCGGACGCCCAGGTGCGCGCCCTCGTCGCCCGCGCCGTTCTCGTCGATGGCAAGCGCGGCGCCAGCATTGCCGAGGCCCTCCAGGCTGGCCCCGTGGCCCAGCCCGAGGTGGTGCTCGCGCTGCGCTGCGCCATGGCCCTCGCCCACCTGCAGCGCTTTGCCCACGTCGCCCCGCCACCCGGCGTCTTTGCCGCCATCGACGCCGTTCTCCCCGGCACCTCTGCCAGCCCCCTCCACCAGCAGCAGCTGGCGTCCGTGTCGCTTCTCGAGTGCACTGCCGCCTACCGGCTCATGCAGGCATGGCACGCCCACTCGGCTGCGGCCGAGTCGTGCAGCCTCTCCCTCGAGCGGCTGGCGGGGGCGCTGCGCGTGTGGGTCGGCGGGCCGGCGGGCGATGCCACAGGGCTGGATGCCGCCGTGCGGCACAGCATGGTGCGACAGTGTCTGGCGGTGACGCGCAGCGTGGTCGGCATGGGCCACGTCGGGCTAGACTGCGATCCGGGCTACGGCAGCATGAGCGATGCTGACGAGGAGCTCCGGTGCTAGATTTTTTTGTTTTCCCTTTGTTTTCTGCTCGTCTCATTTCGTATCCACTATTCATCTGTCTGCTTAGTCTTTTGTTTGCTTCTATCATGCTGAATTACTCGTCATCATGTAATTTTTTTTTTCTTCTTACCTCATCTGGGCGGTTCTGCGTCTCCATAGCGAGACGATGTGCACGGGGCGTTTTGATTTTTAATCCCCCTTTTTTTTCTCTTTTTTTTCTTTTTTTTCTTTTTCCCTTTTACCACTTCTCTTGGTCTTGATACCGTTATATTTTCACCAGGGACGGTGACGGCGCCAATCTGCGTTACGACACACTACCGGCCCCCCTCATCATGAAAACTCGACCGATGACCCAAAAAGGAGGAACGCAAAATGGCTGTGGACGGTGGGGGGTAATACAGAGCACGCCGGGACTGCCGACGGGCGTGCGGTGGGGAAAAAAAGGGAACACTGCAAAAGACTGTTCTCGGGAACGAGACAGGTGGATGAAAACGAACATCGTTTTGAGGCGTCTACAGGGAGGGAGGATGAATGAATGTATGGATGGATGGGTGGAAATGGGGAAAAATACAAACAGGACAGGGAGGGGGGTTGATGTCTTCCCACTCTCCTATTTTTGGGCCACAGCCAGCAGCCATTGCCATGATGGTCATCCGTCGCCATCATCATGACTTTCGACGTTTTCCCATGATACACAACAGGAGAAAAAAACAAAAGAACAAAGAAGAAGCAAAAACAAAAAAGAACGGTATCAAGACTACAACAGGTTTGCAAATTTACGGTGCCCCGTGTGTTTTTTTACAGCATATCATGTGTTCCCGCCCAGACGAGCATGGACACACTCCACTCGCCGAAGTCGACTACTCCGGATGTATTTTCCTTCTTTTTTTTTTTCTTCTTTTCTTCTCTTTTTAATTACCGGGGAGGGTGTTCTTGTTTCTTTGGAAAAGATGTCTTTAGAAATTTTGCAACGGGCATGGGGCGAAAAGAAAGCGTGCCAAAGTTTGTGCTGCGGACAGAAATCATGTTTTCTAGACTCTAAAGACAATAATGATGATTGGCTGTTTCTCTTTCTATCTCTCTCTATATTTCTCTCTCTCTCTCTACCAGTCGAGCCCCCCGCCCACGGCCACGGTCCGCATGGCCGGCTTCTTGCCTCGCTGGCCGGCTGCCGCTGCTGCCGCTGCCGCCAGCCGCCGGTCCAGTGCCGCCAGCGGTGCCGGATTGCGCGAGGGCGTGCCGGCGCGCAGCCGCCAGCGCTGGGTGCCGAGGGCGGCGTCGAGCTCGGCGGGCGGCGGCAGCTCGACGTGGATGCGGCCGTCGGCGCGCGCCTCGGCGCGGAAGGCGGCCAAGCTAAAGGGGCTGGCGCCGCCGCTGCGGCAGGCGCCCGTGGCCAAGTCAAAGTTGCGCTTGTGCAGGGGGCAAGACACGTAGGGCGGCTTGTCGTCGTCGCCGTCGTCGTCGCCGATGAGGCCGTCGGCCAGCACAAACGCGTGCGCCCGCGGGCACATGTGCTGCGTGGCATAGCAGCGCCCGCGCACGCGGAACAGCGCCAGCTGCGTGTCGCCGAGCTTGACGGCCACGGCGTGGTTGTCCGGCAGCGCGGCGGCGTCGAGCACGGGCTGCCAGGCCAGGCTGGACCACCGGCTGCGCAGCTGCTGGAAGTCGCCGTCGATCGGGGCGGCCGCGTCGATTTGAGCAGAAGTCGGGCTTGCCGGCGCCGCCACGCCGTAGACGGGCCGCTGCTGCTGGCGCTCGGTCTCGCGCTCGGCGCCCGGCAGGGTCTCCGGGGTGTTGGCAAACTGGCGGAAGACGCGGTCGCGCAGGTCCGGGTCGCGCAGGGCGGCGGCCCACTCGTCAAAGTACGAGTCGACGAGGCGCTGCATCTGGGCCTCGAGCTCGGCGGCCAGGCCGAGGGCGTCGTTGATGATGACGTCGCGCAGGTAGCGGACGCCGCCCGGCAGCGACTCGATCCAGCGGGCGGTGCGCTGCAGCTTGTCGGCGGTGCGGATGTAAAAGGCCAGGTAGCGGTCGAGGATGGGCACGACGTCGGCGGGGGGGACGTCGCGGGCGAGGAGCTCGGCGTGGCGGGGGGTGGCGCCGCCGTTGCCGCCGACATAGATGTTGAAGCCTTTTTCGGTGGCGATGAGGCCGAAGCTGACACGTGAGCGGGAGAGGAGGAAGGGGGAAGGAACAACGAGCAACGAGGAGCAACGAGGAAGGAGCATGAGAGAAGAGGAAGGAGCATAAAGAGTGAAGAGGAAGGAGCAAGTGAAGCGAGAATAACAACGAGAACAACGAGAACAAGAACAACGGGAACAAGACGAGAACAAGAACAAAACGAGCGAAGCGAGGAAAAAAAAAAAAAAAGACGTACTCTTTGCTCTGCGCCTCGGCGCACTCGCGGACGCAGCCGCTGACGCCGCCCTTGATCTTGTGGGGGCTGCGGATGCTCTTGTAGCGCTCCTCGAGGCGGACGGCGAGGCCGACAGAGTCGCCGACGCCGTAGCGGCACCAGGTGGTGCCGACGCAGCTCTTGACGGTGCGCAGGGCCTTGGCGTAGGCGTGGCCGCTCTCCATGCCGGCGTCGACGAGGCGGCGCCAGATGGCGGGCAGGTCCTGCTTCTGGGCGCCAAACAGGTCGATGCGCTGGCCGCCGGTGATCTTGGAGTAGAGGCCGTAGTCGCGGGCGACCTGGCCGAGCACGATGAGCCGCTCGGGCGTGATCTCGCCGGCGGCCACGCGCGGCACCACGCTAAAGGTGCCGTCGCGCTGCATGTTGCCGAGGAAGCGGTCGTTGGTGTCCTGCAACCCGTGCGCCGTCGCGCTGAGCACGTGACCATTCCACAGGCTGGCCAGGATGCTGGCCACCACGGGCTTGCACACCTCGCAGCCGACGCTCGTCGGCTGCTGCCCGGCCGCCGCCATCAGCTCCGCCATCGTCCGCAGCTCCCGCACCGCCGCAATGTGGTACAGCTCCGCCCGGCTGTGCCGGAAGTGCCCGCACACCTCGTTCGTCACCGTGTGGCCCCCCGCCGTCATCGCCTTGTTGAAGATGCTCGTCACCAGCGGCATGCACCCGCCGCACCCCGTCCCGGCCTTGGTGCACGCCTTGACCGCCCCCAGGCTCGTGCACCCGCTCTCCCGCACCGCCGCCACGATCGCCCCCTTGCTCACGTTGTGGCACGAGCACACCTGCGTGTCGTCGTCCAGCTCGTCGTCGTTGCCGTCGCCGCTCTTGCCCGCCCCCAGAATGAGCGTCCCGGGCGCCGTGTCGATCGGCTTCTGCTTCTTCACCATCGGCACCAGCTTCACGTAGTCCTGCGTGTCGCCGATCATCATGCCTCCCAGCAGGTACCGCCCGTCCGCCGTGAAGATGTACTTTTTGTACACGCTGCCGAACGGGTCTTTGTAGGTTAGTGCCTTGACTGCCGACGTCGTCGCCGTCGAGCCGCCCCCCTTGCTGCGGCGTGCCGTCTTGCCCGGCAGCCGCACCGGCCCGTCCCGGTCTGCAAAGCAGTCGCCGAAGCTCGCCACCTCCACCCCCAGCAGCTTGAGCCGCGTGCTGAGGTCCGGCGTGCCAAACGCCCGCGGCCTGTGCAGCTTGGCCTGCGTCAGGTTGAACGCCAGCACGTCTGCCATCTCCACCCCCGGCCCGATGAGCCCAAACGTCTGTCCCCGCCAGCTGGCGCACTCGCCCACCGCGTACACGTCCGCCGCGCTCGTCTGCAGCCAGTCGTCCACCACGATGCCGCCGCCGCGCTCGTCGCACCGGATCCCGGATGCCTGCGCCAGGCTGTCGCGCGGACGCACCCCGATGGCAAAGCAGAGCGTCGCGCACGGCATCGTCTCGCCATCCTGGAAGCGGAGCCCGCTGATCCTGCCGTTTGGTTCGCTCGTCTCGTCCGTCTCGTCCGTCAGAATGGCCACCACCCCCGTCGCCAGCTTCACGTCGACGCCCAGCCCGCGCACCGCCTCCACCACCAGCCCGCCCGCTTCGCCGTCCAGCTGCCGGCTCAGCACCCACCCGTTGCGCTCCACCACCGCCACCTTGCTGAACGTGCCCAGGTCCAGCAGCGCCTTGGCCGCCTCCAGCCCCAGCAGGCCGCCGCCGACGACCGCCCCGACCCCCCCGCTCGGCCTGGCTGACGCATACGCAATCATCGCGTCCAGGTCGCCGATGCTGCGGTACACAAACACCCCGGCTGCGTCGCGCCCCGAAATCTGCTGCGGCCGCACCGCGTCCGACCCGGTTGCCAGCACCAGCACGTCGTACGTCTCTTCGCGCCCGTCTGCGCACACCACCGTTTTGCGCTCGGGCTGCACCGCCGTGACCCGGCAGTTGGTGTAATACCGCAGCGCGCCGTCGGGGAAGCTCTCGTACTGGCGAGTGAGCATAAGAAAGAAAGACTAAAAAAAAAGGCAAAAAAAAAGCTTACCCATTCTCGCGGGTTCAGGTACAGCTTCTCGGCCTGCCGATGACCAAAATACGTCGTCAGTCCCACGCGGTTGTACGCCAGATGCGGCTCTTCACCGAGCACGACCACGTCGTATTCGCGCGACCGGGCATCGAGCTTCAGCAGCTTTTCGCTGGACACGTCAGCGCTGCCGGTCTCCAGAGCAAGCATCGCACTTACATGAAGCTGATGCCCACCATGCCCAGGCCCACCACGACCACCTTCTTCCGCTGCGCTCCGTTCATGTTGATCTGTGCAGCAAATAAAGCAAGCCGAGCCCCCAAAATGAAAGATCAGACTGCGGTATGGGATAAAAAAGAAGAATCACCAAACCGAGGCAGTCGAGGCAGTAGGGAGAGAGAGGGGGGGGAGCAAAAAAAGAAAAGGGAAATGTCACCTTTGGTCATGGACCGTTCAATCCGGAGATCTCTGATTCGGCTGCAGGAGGGCTGATCAACAGCCTCTCCCTGAAAGGGCACCATGGAGAAACATCTGTATAAAATAGCTCACACCACCCAAGCCAATGACGGTCTGGCCCGCCGCTGCGCCATGCACGCCGGCCGACGCAAAACTTGTGCTTGGGAGCCAGCCATCATCTCTGGTGCAGATAAGTGTCGTTGCCGTCTCGTATGGACGTGGATTGGCCCAATCAGCATCAGCATATCCACCCGCGGAGAAAGACAAAAAGGCCCCGTATCCGGAAACCAATTAGCCGGGGATTCTTATCACGAAACCACATGCTCGCCGGAGAAGCCTTTATCGACGACAGCCTCAATAAATATTGCGTAAAAGAAGGACCACTCGCGCCTTTGTTTCCCTTCCCGCTCCTTTCGCCGTTTCGCGAATACCGACAATGTCCCGTAGCTCAGCCCACGGCCCACATAACTTTGTTGGCCATACTTCAGTGTCCAACACATGTCTCAAAAGCACAATGACGCAGTGGCACAGTGGCACAGTGATAGATATCCAACGAGCCCAAACAATAAAGGACAGCCAATTCTCTAGCAAAACCCAAAATGATATCAATAATGCAGCATGTCGCAACATATGCCAAAAAGACCCCCAAAAGACCCAAAAGCAAATCATTCGTAAGCCGGCACCTCCGATTCGGAGCTGCGGCTGCCGGCCTGGACGACAAGCACGCTGGCTCGGAGACTGGCGTTGACGATGCGTGCACCGGCTACGCCGATCGTCTTGGCCAGATCGTAGCCAGACGACGACGGATCCGTAGTAGGCCCGCTGTCGTCGCCGAACCGGGCGTGGCGCCGTCCGAGCACGATAAAGTCGCCAGCGTTTTTCGCGTCTTGGCCGACAGCTGCCCCGGCCCGCGCCATCGCCTCGTCCAGAAGAGCCGTGCCCGCGCCGCCGCCGACCGAGAACTCGGCAAAGGACACCCGCTCCGACAGGTCGCCCGGTAGCGACGACTGCAGCATCGACAGCAGGCCCAAGTCGCGTGCCGACGGCTCGTCGTGCAGCGCCTTCTTGTCCTCCTGCCCCTCGCCACCGCCGCTAAAGTGCGCAATCGTCACCGTCACGTTCTTGTTCTTGGCCAGCTGCAGCACAAACCGCAGCGCCACCCGGTCGTCCAGGCCGCCAAAGAACGGCAAAAAGATCCGGTGGCTCTTGTTTAGCACAGGCAGCGTAGCCGGCTCGCGGTGGCTGTGCGTCGACAGGATCGAGATCGTCCGCGTCAGCTGCGGCCGGGCAGGCGCCCGGGGACCGGGCAGCGCCGCGCCGCCAAAGCCATTGTCGATAAAGACTGCCGTGTTGCAGACAGCTTGGACCAAGGCGGCGTGCACAAAGGCAAGATGGGCCCGGTCCTCAAAGCGGCTGCTGCCCGAGGTCGTCGTCGCGATCGCCGACTGGTTCTCCGTCTCCAGGCCCTTGTCGCCCCAGGGAATGAGCACAAAGTCAGACGACATCTCCGTTGCTTCCGTCATCAACGTCTCCGAGAACGACGCCGCAGGCACCACGGCCACGTGTCCGGAAACGGCCACGTCATTGAGCTGCGAGAAGGTGCGGAAGGTGTTGACCACGGGGTCGCTGCGCGCAAACTCGTCCACCTCGCTCACCTGCATCACCGATGACGTCCGCTCCGTCAGCTCGAGCAGCCGGATGCCGTGCACCTGGAGATGCCGCCGGCGGACGGGCCGAGGGACCGACGCGTCGCTCTCGCCCGCTGTTGTCGGTTCGTTGCCGGTCGCGTCACTCATCACGTCGATGCCACCCAGCAGAGAGATGAAGGTGAACAGGCTCGGCAGGCTGTCGAGGCGGAGGTAGACCAGCAGCCGGTGGACCTGGGACTGGTTGAGCTTGTCAAAGGACACGCGCTGGCTCAAGTCTCCAGATCCCGTCGGGTTGCCGTCCCAGTCGATCTCGCCGCGCCGGTACTTTTCCACCTTTTGCTGGTACCACACAGGGTAGAACAGCTTGGTCAAGGGCGTCGTGGACACGGTCGTGATGAGCGCCATGACGACGAAGATGGTAAAGGTCCGCTGCGTGAGGATCTTGGCTTGCAGACCAATGTTCTGGAGGTTGTTAGACGAGAAACAACAATACAGGGGGGCAAAACACGAACCAAAACAATCAGCTCCACAAGACCCTTGCAGCTCATCAGCACGCCCACGCTGACGCTCTCCCGCCAGAACATGCCGCAGGCGCGCGAAGCTAGGGTGCCACCGATGATCTTGCCAGAGAAGGCGACGGCGATCACGCCAATGACATAGGCCCAGGTGATGCCGTTGTCGAGCAAGCCCAGGTTGGTGCTGAGGCCGGAGAGGGCAAAGTAGAGAGGCAGGAACAGGCCGGAGAGGAAATCCTCAATCTTCTCGGTCAGCTTGACGGCGAAGCCGCCGTCGTGGGGGCACATGACGCCGACGAGGAAGCCGCCAAAGATGGGGTGGACGCCAATGATGCCGGTGAACCAGGCCGAGATGAGGACGAGCAGGAGCGTCAGGCACACCATGGCTTCCGAGGGCCCGTTCTGCAGGCTGCCGTTGCGGCGCAGGATGTGGATGAAGACCGGGCGCACGCCCAAGACGAGGAACAGGGCCCAGCCGAAGACGCAGAGCAGGGCCCAGAGCGCGGTGAGGCCGCTGGCGTTGTTGACGAGGGAGATGCAGAGGGCCAGCAGGATCCAGCCGACGACGTCGTTGCCCACGCCGGCGGCCAGGGTGGTGACGCCGACAATGTTGCCCAGCAGGTTGAGCTCGGTGAGGATGCGGCAGAGGACGGGGAAGGCGGTGATGGCGAGGGCGGTGCCGATGAAGAGGCCAAAGACGCCAAAATCAATGGGCTCGACGCCGGCGTCATGGCCAAACTCCTTGTGCAGGCCCCAGGCGATGCCGTAGCCCAGGCCAAAGGGCAGGACCATGCTGGCGACGGAGACGCTGATGGCAATCTTCCAATTGCGCTGGAAGAGGCGCACGTCCACCTCGAGACCGGTCAGGAAGAGAAAGAGGATCAGGCCCAGGTTGGCCACGTTGTTGAGGATGGGGATGCTGGCGGTGGGGAAGATGTTGTCCTTGAAGCCGGGAATGCGCATCATGACCGACGGCCCGAGCAGGATGCCGCCAATGACCTCGGCGATGACGCGCGGCTGGCCCAGATAGCGCAGCGGATAGTACAGCAGGCGGCAGAAGATGATGATGATGACGGCCTGGACGATGAACAGGATGATGGGATTGCTCGAGTTGAACTTGATCGGATTGATGCCCTCAAAAACACCCGCGTCCGACGCGACCTTGGTCGACGTCGCCGTCGCCGACGTGCTCGTGCCCGTGCCCGTGACCGTCGTCAGCAGCTGGGACACGACCGTCGTCGTGACCGTGGCCGCGATCGACGCCATGGCGAAGAGGCGGAGCACCGACGGACGGGCTACGGAGATATGGGGGAAGCGAAAGAAGGGAGTGAAGAAGAGCCTGGAAGAACCGAGAGAGAGAGAGAGAAGCGAGATGAGGCGGGGGGTTCTGTCTGGACGGGATGAAGGGAAATGCAAAAGACCAAAAAAAAAAAGAACCGCGAGAGGGATGTTTTAAATAAAGCAGCAAGAAGACGCGTAAAAGGAAGGAAGCATGGTTGCCCGTATCCGTACTTGGTAGACTAGTTCTTCATATGCCAAGCTTGGCGTGTTGGTCCCTGCTCGTCCATCTATCTCTCTCGCCATTCCCCCACATGCGCACAAAGGCTGGAGCGCTAGGACCACTGGCAGGAAGCCGCCAGTGGCGCGCGCACCAACCACGCTCCAATAAACAATGATCGGCAAGGGGTCAGGTGGGCAGCCCCATTGGCCGTTTGTTGGACCGCCCTGCAAGCGGTGAAAGAATAGGACCAGCTAGCAGCCTCGAGGGCCATTCAGGTGCATCCGAAGCCCCTCCTCCCTCTGGTTTCCCCTCTGGTTTCCCCTCTCCTTTCCCCTCTCTCTTCATTCCAAGCCTTGTACTATTAATTTATAGGCACATATCTTATCTCAAGAGACAATGGCTTGCGAGTAGTACCATGTACGGCACAGATGCACAGATGCCTGCGTCGTTGCACCCGCCCAGCTCCAGCCAAGCTGAGGTTTCCTGCTTCCCCACCAAACATGCAGCGAATGAAAATTCGCCGGCGTTGCGCAAGACCGCTGAGAGACCCCGTTCGCTTCTCTGCCAAGGTCAGCCATAGCTATGCCTTGCTTTTTGCCTTTATCTGGGGTCGACTGACCCCAATCATGAGGGCGTCTTGCCCCTCCCAGCCTCCTCATCACCTGCCATCACATCGACGACACCGTGGTCAGAAAGGATTGTGACCGGTCACAGATGTGAGGGCCTGCTGACGAATAAGCAAAAGGCTCGGTCAGCACGCCCCCCATATTAGTAGCCATCCATCTACCGAGTACGTATCATGGTAATACAACAGAAGATTTTGGTCACGTTTCATCACTAGCCGCCATTCTCAGTAAACATCTTTCGTTGCTGCTGTTGTACACGGACCGTTTCGATATTCACTATATACATTTCACACCGCCTCGCCCCTCGCCCCTGCCTATCGTACATACCGTCGATACAATTCCCACCACGGGCAGTTGTTCCGCAAGGAGACGGCTGCAATCGCCATCCGAGTTGCTGCCGCCGCCCGCTGCAGAAAGAAATGCTGCCCCGGTCCTGGCATCCTGGTACCCGTGATGTGTTTGCTTTTTGTTTCCCCGCGCTCTGCCGGCCTCGTACACCCTCGATGAACGCCAATGCCAAAAGCCACCACGTTGTACAATGCCCTTTCTAAGAATAAGGAAAAAAGAAATAGAATGAAAGAAAATCGAAATCGAAAACCGCAAGCCATGTGCCCATCCCCGTCTCCCCCGTCTCCCACCATCCCTTCAAAGGCTGCAGTCCAGTCTCTGTTGATATTCTCCCTCCAGCACAGAGAGAAGAGCTCAAGGGAACGAAAGCAAAGCAAAGCAAAGAAGACAAATAAACATGCCGCTCCTGACCCTTTTATACCTTCTAAGATGAAAGCAGAATACTCAGACACCCTGGGAGAAACAGGAAAGTACGAGACTGAGATAGCAAGTAGTCTCAAGGCGCGCCCCTGCCCTGCCCAGTAGTCCTCTTCCGAATGCAAACGTGGCGTAAGAATAGAGACGCATAGCATAACAGCACGAAGAAACTCATCGCGGGCGCTCGCCTTGCCAAGAACACCACAGGGACATGCTCAACGCCAACCGGTCGGGAGGAAATCCCCACACTCCCAATCCTGCCATCCATCCAAAGAAAATGTGTGTAGGAAATATAAAAATGGGAAGGGCAGATGATGGTAAAGAACAAACACGAAGACAAATAGAAACTGAAAAAGAAAAGGGCAAAGAAACGAAGAAGAAAAATAATAATGAAAAGGGGGTATATGGAGAGGACCAACACACTGTTCAGTCGCCCGGTATTTTTTTTTTTCATCGTTTTTGATCGTCTTGTCTTGTCGTTTCGTTTTCCCTCCCTGATGATGCCAAACCGAGCAATGTCGCGAGACCCCAAGCAAACAAGCAACAAACTTTTCCCTGACCTAGAAGAAAAAAAGGCCCCCATGGCGACATAACGATATTATGCTCTTTTTATCATGATGCTTTTGTCAAGCTGCGCTTTTTGTGTGTATGTCGAGTCGTCAACTTATTGACAAGCCGAGTTATCGTCATGTCGAGTCATCGATTTGTCAATATTTCCCATCTTCTTGCTCTTGCCTCTTCGTACCATCACCTCAGATGGAAGGATGGCCGGCGCCAGGCTCCACAATGTTGTCAGAGAGGTTGATCAAAAGCTGGGCGAGACATCGTTTAGTAGCCGCGTCGTCGCGGAGAACAGCCGAGAACGTGGCGTCACGGAGCGGTTCGGGCAGGCACTGACGAAGTGCCTCGCGGGCGCGTGCGTTATCGGAGAGCCTGTCCGTCAGTTGTCAGCATGCCGGTGGAGAGAGAGGGGAAAAAAAAAACAAGGCCGTTTGATAAAAAAGCAGAAAACGTACCGCAAAAAACAGCGCACCACATGCTTAAGGAGGCGGGCTGTCTGCTGCTCCACGAGCTGTCCCACCATGTTGCTGAGAACGGTGCCAACGGCGTAGAAGCGCTCGTACGTCGCGCAGATGTAGTTCAGGCCATTATCGTCCAGCAGGATCTTCTGCACGATGAAGATAGCCACTGTCTTACTCAGCTCTGACCCAGTCTCCATGATGCGAAGGCACAGCGGTATGATTTCCGTCGTCAAGAGAAAGTTGATAACCTCGGACGAGTCGTTCTTCACCAGCGCGCCGATCACACCTAGCGACGTGAGGCGCAGGTATTCAAAGGGGCGCGATTTGGACGTCGTGTTGAGGAACGGGTACAGGAACAGAGGAATGTGGGCTGTTGAACGTCAGCATGCATAGGAACACGCTCGTGCACACAGAACTCACCACTGAGAAAGAGCGTGCGCGTCTCATTGTGCGAAGCCACGCATTGCAGCAGTGCCAGCGCGTTGCAGACCCGGTTCGACGCGGCTGCCGTGAGCTGCGACGGGTTCAGCAGCGAGTACACCGAGATGATCTCCTGCAGCAGCGACGTCATGACGCCTGTCCGTTAATCCATTTGAAACCGTGAATTGCGAGTGGTTGGTCCGACTCACCAAACGAGTGCCACAGGATCAGCGCAAGCTCCGGCACTTGCTCTCGCTTCTTGCTGAGCTCCAAAAGTGCTGCCTCGCGCGTGCTCTCGTTGAGCAGATCTGCAATGTAGCTCATCGTGCGTCGGTTGTCTTCCGAAACCGAGTCCAGCGCGTCGGGTCCGTGCCCGCCCGCGCCTCCGTTGCCCAACGCGCCTGCCCCGTGCGGCCCACCCGCGATGCGGCTGTAAGGCGTCTGTTGCTGTACCTGATGCTGCTGCTGCTGCTGCTGCTGTTGCTGCTGCTGCGCCGCCGCTACCGCCTGCTGGTGCTGCTGATGCTGCTGTTGCTGCTGATGCTGGTGCTGTTGATGCTGCTGGAGAGAGGCGGCAGCGGCGGCAGCAGCCGCTTGTTGCTGCTGCTGATGGTGCTGGTGTGGGTGCATCCAGGCCGAGTCCTGCGGCGTGTACTGATGGTGGCCATAGATGTGTGTGTTCGGCATCATGGCTGGCAGATTTTTGGTGCGAGTTTCTCTCGCGCGCGACAGATATGAGGCGAGTAATAGAAATTAAGAGAATCGAAGGTCAGGTCAGGATAATGAGCCGTTGGCTTCGTCTTTCCTGTGGGATGAGGATTGGATCGTCGTCCGGGGCCGGTGTATCGTCGTAGCCTGTCTCTGTCTCTCTGTTTCTGTATCCTCGAACGTGTCTCGGCGTCCTTTCCTCCGTTCTCGGCGGTTGTCAAGAGATCCGTGTTCGTCTGCGAACAATGTGAGGGCACCCTCCGAAAAATAGAGGCTCGTGTGTGCAGCCAGTCGGGGAGACAAGCTGGGCTCGTGGATGATTTGTGTGGCAAGGCGTCGCTTGGGAAATGGAGGGGAAGCAAAAGTCGAGAGAGGGAGCGAGCAGAACAACGCCAGCGACTGTTGGGTAATTCGCAGGCCTTGGTCTACGTTGCAAGGTGGAAATATGCTGGAAGAATATTAAGAGTGGGCTGTCGAAGAAAGGCGAAGGCTTGCATGCACCGGTATTGGGCAAGTTAGGCGGTGGACGATGAGTGGTTGGCGAGACGTGAGCTTTTTGCTTGCACAAAGGAAAGCAGAGGAAGGGAAGGAAAAAAGCGGCGCCCTGGTTGGAGACACAAACCCCCCAACTGCTTTGTGGAGTAAACCGCAATACATTGCTGGGTACATCGGAGAGAGCAGCACGGGTGAAGCCAATGTAGACAACGGCGCATTTTACTGCAAAAGTACCTATCCATGCACGGGCCATCCAGGTTAAGGTACCAGCTGTGGCAGTCGGGAAGTCACGTGTCTAACTGCCTTCTGCAAGCCCTTGCAACGTATGGCGTAATCGGACGGTTTGAAACGGTCGTTGTGAATCTCATATATGGTACCAAAGGGGCCTATAAATAAAAAGCCACATAGCTCAGCAAAACAATACAGAACAACAGTAGGCAAACTCTCCAAAATGAAGAGACAGGGCCAGTCAATACAGAAACGTATCAACCACCGCAGCCATCGCTATGCTATGCTGCCATAAGTTCAGATCGTCTGTCTGTGCCTACAAGTCCTTCTTTATACCGCCTGCTCTCCTTCTCTCAGTCCTCCTCTTCTTTGTTTTGCTGCTCCCGCTAACCGAAAATCACCATTAAAAGTTGTATAGCAGCTCTGGGAATATGAAGGCCCTGGGAACACACCCGTGCGTCCAAACCCTCAGACCGACAAATCAAAAATGTGTCTGACCAAAGCAGAGAACATTGAAAGAAACGAAAGACAAAGAGAAGAAAACAGAGCGGAATGAACGGTGGCGTCATAAAACTGTGGGAGGCGGCGTGTGTGTGTGTGTGTATATAGGCAAATATCAGATGTTTCCGGGGAGGGGGAAGACAAGCAAGAGTTGGCAAGCCGACTGCCGACATTTGGTGTCTCGCCTGTGATGTCTCCTTAGAGGCGGAGGTCGCGGAGAATGTGATCCGCCATGTTTTTGTATTGCCATGTGTTGCCACTGAGCCGCTTGAACTGGATGCCATGGAGCGAAATCATTGGAACCTTGACGATGAAAATCTCAAATTCCAGAAGCAGGCTACCGCCCATGTCGTTGCGCACATGGGTGGTCGTTTCCCCCGCAGGCATAACGCGTTTTGAAGAGTCGCCATGTGCCAGCCGAGGGTCGCTTTCCTCGGAGACATCCGAGTTGGAGTAGTCCGCGTTCCGGCCATGGCCAGGTGTTTTGGGCGTGGTTGGCATCTTGTCGTTGTCATCGCGCTCTCGCTCACCTGATCGCAGACCACCAAAGCTAAAGCGCCGTCTATGGCCAGGGACTGCGAGCGGCGGGCTGCTTGGCCCATCGGTAATCTTGCTGAGATCGATGCTCGGCGAGTGGCGGCAGTTGAAGCCACCCTTGATCTCGATATAATCAACGCCAAGCTGTTTTAAGACCCTCTTGATGTCGGCACGAATCTCACGAACAGGCTTCGTGGACGTAGTTGATACGCTGAACAAGCCCTTGAGATAAACGGGTTTGTCCAGATCAAAGTCGGTCAGCCTCTCGTTGGACACGCCGCTCTGCTCTCCAAGCTCAGCATCGGTCTCCTCTGGCACGTTTGCCTCACGGCTATGTTCTTCTTCTAGGCGAAGCCGCCGTGCCTGGATGCTCTCCCTTCGAGCATGGCCAAGCGGCTTTGTCCGCAACGAAACCGAACGACCGTGTATGTTGGAGGTGCCCTGCTTATGGTCGTTCTGAGGCCGGTCGTTCACAGTCGAGTGGTCGGAGCCGCTGGTCGGCGGAGGCTCTTTCATGATGCGGCTGGTCGAACCTCCGATTGGTCGGCGACGGGTAAACTCGGCAGAGCTGACACTGGTCGACCGGCCGAGGCCTTTCTTGTGTGATGTGCCGGCCTCTCCGGCAGACATTGGTGGGCTGAGAAGATCGCTGTGTTGCGGCTGGCTGCTGCCGGATCGCAACCGTGGTGCCGACACGTCCTCTCGGTCGCGGCGGCTTCGTCGGATGCTGAAGCTCTTCCGCGGCGCAGTCGGGCTTTGCTGGCTACCGGGAGGCATATTCTCCGATGGCGAATGAACGTGGACGATGGGTGGATGGGAGCGGTCCTTGTCGAGCCGCTCGGGTTCCCTAGGTCGCCGGCGGGTGCTGAACCGGCGAAGAATTCCAGCGGCTGTGCTCTCCTTCCGGGTTGCATCCGACTGGTGCTCTTGGGGGAGGTTCGGAGACAGCAGAGCACCCGTTGTGGCGGATTTGCCCTTGTTGTCTGGTGCGTCGTCTTCACCGTGGGTGCGCGACCGTGGGCGTGTCCTGCCACCCGTCGTCTTCTCGCCCGGCATCTCATATGCATTGCTATTGGTATGCGCCTCCTGGGGGGGTGCAATCTCGGGAACGGATATGACCTTTTCTTTCATTGGCGGTGCCATGGACGAGAGCTCTTGCCGGTCTCGGTCTTGCTTCTCCCGAACAAGATAATAAACTGAGACCAAAGGGCTGAAAGCATTGAGAGGGTCATGGCCCAAAGTCAGCCCTTCGGTACTAGGCGTGTTGAGGGCGTCTCGGCTATTGGTTGAATTGCGCCGCTTATAAAAATCCAGATTGAAGCCTCGCTTCTTCTCAGCGTCCTTGGATGGCTGCGGCAGATCTTTTTCCTTCTGCATCAGACGGACATTTCGCTGGTATTCGTCAGATTCGATGACGCGGGTCAGCTGGGCTTTGATAGCGTCGGGAGGCCCAAAGTTGAAGCCGGTCATGGCGTTGATGACCTCTTGCTCGAGAGGAAGCGAGAGCGGCTCGCGTCGAGGTAGGTAATTTTCCGGAGGTCCATTGTAACCTTTGATCATCCAAGGGTGGTTCATGACCTCGGCCATCGTTGCTCGGTTCCGCGGATCGGTCACCAGCATCCTTGACAGGAGATTTTTGCATTCTAGACAGGCATTGTGTTAACGAAACAGTTTGGAAAGCGGAAGAAGAAAAGAAGAAAAGAAAGAGAGAGACAGGAAGCATATACGTACCAGCAGATAGCCAGTTAGGGTAATCAACTAAGCCCTTCTTGATCTTGGAGTGCAGAGCAGGAATGCTCTGGTCGTCAAAAGGAACCTTGCCGCACACGAGGACGTAGAGCACAATGCCAAAGCTCCAGATGTCGACCTCGGGGCCTGTGTAGGCCCTGGCTTGCAAGAGCTCGGGCGCTGCAAAGTACAGGCTGCCGCAGAAAGTCTTGAGGTGGCCCCGGGGCGCAAAGAGGTTGCTCAAGCCGAAATCGATGATCTTGATGTCGCCCGTCTTGCTGATGAGGATGTTTTCAATCTTGAGATCGCGGTGGACGATGCTGTTTCGGTGGCAGTAGTCCAAGGCGCTGGCAATCTGGCGACTGAACTTGCGGGCCGGCTTCTCTTTGAGTTTGCCGTGGGAGATGATATAGTCCAACATCTGGCCGCCGTTGACGTACTCGAACAGCATATACCAGTGGTGATTGGTGCGCACGACGTCGCGAAGGCCGCAGATGTAGGGGTGGTTCAGCAGAGTGACAATGGCGGCTTCGCGGGCGGTTCGGATTTCCTTGGACTGGTCTGCCCGTTCCTTCTCGGCGCGGGAAAGATGCCCGTCGTCGGGGGACCCGCGTGGGATGATTTTGCAAGCGACCTGGACGTTAGAGAAGTGACATGATGAGATGCGGCGACAGAAGATGCACACCTGTTCGCTGCTCTCTTCCTTTGTGGCCAGGCGGACTTTGCCCATGCTGCCAGCACCTATGACCTTTCCGAGAATCCATTTTCCCGACGAGGTGGGGATCGTAGTACGCGTCTTGGTCTGCCTGGAGCCGCCAGACGGCTTGCTCTCAGCGCTCTTGTCGTGATGAGCCCCGGCAGCATTGCTGTTGCTGCTGGGTGCGCCGGCGGCTGCCTGCGTCATTTCGGCGGGCTGTTGCTGCGCGCGGGAGGAGGTGTGCCGTGAGGAGGAGCGCTGGCTGCCGTGGCGATGGGGTCGCGACGGAGTGGTGTCGGGTGCGTCTCTGCTCGAGCTGCGCCGGTGGTGGTGAGCAGGGGTGGCATTGGAGTCGTAGCCGTTGCTATTGCCGTTGCCAGAGGCGTGCTGGTGCGTTGGAGAATGGTGGTGATGGTGCTGAGAGGCAGCGCGCGCCGGGCCAGCGCTGGCAGAAGAGGACGGAGGGCGGGATCGAGTCGACTGCGATCGCGACACGGAGCCGTAGGACTTGCCCCGAGACGACGACGAAATAGGTGCCTCGGCGCTAGCTGAAATGGCGGTCGTCATTGCGCAGCGGAGCTGTCAAACCACGACAGCAACGATGAGAGGCACGGAAATGAAGGCTCGTAGAAAAGGAAAGAGAAAGGCAGACGCAACGCAGAGAGAGGGGAGGAGAAGGGAGGGGAGGGAGGGAGGAGAGTGGAAAGAGAGGATGCGAAGGATGCGAGAATGTGATGCAGGCTGGAAAGAGAAGAGGTGATACGGTGGCCGGTCGCCCTGGGCGTGAAACTAACCAGGGATTGGGCAAGTGCTCCCCAGCTCGTATTATGATTATGGCCTGGAAATTTACTTCGTAGTGTTGCGGACGGTAACGCAGACTAGCACCCTGGCGGGTTGGTTCTGTTAGGCTTTTTTTTCGTTTCTTTTTCGGCCCCTGCTGCCCAAACTGGATGGAGCGTATTGGGAAACAAGGGGGGGAGGAAAGAGAGAGGGGGGGAGCGGCGAAGGATAGGAGGCGGGAAGGGCTCAAAGGAAGGACTTTGGTAGGGGAGAAATAGTGGACCTGTGTCCTAGTCAGTGCCGTTTGGCAGGAACGAAAGTGGAATATAATGTCCTGGGGCCAGCTGAAATCACCTCGGGCGACGGGGCAGCAGTGGACCGCGAGCTGAGGATAGGGCAGCTATCTAAATAAAGGCGACGCAACGCCATGCTAGAGCCGGCAAGGCAGAGAAAGCACCGCCGAAGGAGTGACATACAGAACAGTTGTTGGGCAGCTGGATGTGACACCAGTGCGGCAAGGAGCGCACACCGATCCTTGTGTCTCTTATTGTCTCCCACGCTCTGTCCCTCAACCTCAATCCTGCCTCTCCAGGACAAAATGGAGAATGTGGAAGAACGGGGCAGAAGCAGTCCTGCCCTGCGGCCTGGTGTGTGTGTTGGCCTGTGACCCGAGAAGCAGACGAAGACGGGCCAGGCAGGTGTGACAAGAGAGGCAGGGGAGTGTCGAATAAGACCGAGAGCCTGCAGGCCGCATCTGGTTGACCAGAAATACGAGCGCCCAAGTCGCGGGCTGGGCAGAGCAAGGGGGTCGCACGGCAAGATGCCGGGACGTTGGCAACGCCTGGATGGTGTCCGCCAGGCGAATGCGCTGACTCGCCATCTGACAGACTTGGCACGATCTGGTGACAGAAACGGGCTGAAGAGCCACGCAGAACCGACTGCTCGTCTACTTACAGCACGCTGTTCGTGCCGGGTTTGCCCAGCCCTCGCTGCTTACATGAGACGAATTATCAGTCGCCTCGCGTCCTTTGCTCGGCCATGCGCGGTTTCGTGCATCTCAGAATTGGCCGTGCCGCATTAGGACGTCGGTTGGCAGTGATATCATAACTCGCCCGGCACCTTACGAATTCAGAGCTTGGCCTGTTTCTGCTCACCAGCGCCAAGTGGGGTAGTTTCGCACCGACCGGTCTCCAGCAACAAACATACGGGGTATAATTATTATCATGGCAATTGCCACGCCAATAGATGCGAAGGGACTCCAAATACAAACAATATAGAGGTGGCACAGATTCTCTGCACAATTAATCCCTACCCGGCGGTCTGCTGTTGAGAAAACGGCTATCGATGAGACCCAGGAAAGCTTGGTGCTTAGTCATGGATCAAGACTAGCCTCCGGCAGGTGGGGTCGTTCACGCTACGAGCTGCTTTCGTCGCCATCATCAAGCATACCAACTGACGTTGAAAAAAAAGAAAAAATCCGCATTCCTCAACGGACCGTTGCGTATGTCCACAGACAAGAATTTCCCCTCAAAAAACGGAAAGACGAGACTGGCCAATATCTCCCCACGCCACTCCACCCAAGACTTCTTCCGCCGGCCCCTCTTCGTCTTTGCGGTACTCACTCTGGCCCTGTCCCTTTGCATCGCAAAGGTTTGGTTGCCACGCCCAAGCTTTCTCGGCATCCTGTCTCCTCAACTTTTCCTTCGCACCAACCACGCTGCTCCCATGGCCTCACCAACGTACGCAGCGGAGCTCAACGTGGCCCAGCTGGCCGTCCAGCGAGCCGCCATCCTGACCAAGAAGGTGTTTCATGAAAAGGCCAAGGGCACCGTGTCCAAGGACGACAAGTCGCCCGTCACTATTGGCGACTTTGGCGCCCAGGCACTCATCATCAGCGCCCTGCGGGCCAACTTCCCCACGGACGAGATCGTGGCCGAAGAGGAAGCCGACACCCTGCGCACCGATGCGACCCTGCGCGATACTATCTGGGGCTTTGTCCAGCGCGCTCAGCTGGATGATGAGGCCGCTGAAACTGTGCTCGGAGGCCCCATTGCCAGCAAAGATGCCATGCTCGACCTGATTGACGAGGGCAAGAGCAAGGGCGGCCGCTCAGGCCGCATATGGACCATCGACCCCATCGACGGCACCAAGGGCTTCCTGCGTGGCGGGCAGTACGCCGTCTGCGTCGGCCTGCTGGTGGACGGTGACGTCAAAGTTGGCGTCCTCGGCTGCCCCAACCTGCCCGTCGACGACGCGGCCCCCTTGACCGTCGACATTGGCGCCAACCAGACCGACGAGGGAAGCAACCACGGCGTCCTGTTTTCGGCCGTCGCCGGCAGTGGCGCCTTCAGCCGGCCATTGACTTCTGCGTCCCTGGCCCCAGCACACGCCATCTCCATGAAGAGCATCGCCAACCCCGACGATCTCTCGGCAGCTTCCTTCTGCGAGAGCGTCGAGGCCGCCCACTCTAACCAGAGCGACTCTGCGCAGATCGCGAAGAAGCTCGGCATCACCAAGCCCAGCGTGCGCATGGACTCGCAGGCCAAGTACGGCTCCATCGCCCGCGGCGCCGGTGACATTTACCTGCGCCTGCCCGTGTCGGCAACGTACCAGGAGAGGATCTGGGACCATGCCGCGGGCGACCTCATTGTGCGTGAGGCAGGGGGCCAGGTGACCGATACTCTGGGCCGGCGGCTCGATTTCGGCCGCGGCCGGACCCTGGCCGAAAACAAGGGCGTTGTAGCCGCACCGTCCTCGATCCACAGCCGCGTGTTGAAGGTTGTGCAAGAAGTCCTCAACATCTCGTGACTGGAGGCAATCTCGGAGGGGGAAAAATGTAAAATGTAAACACATGGGTAATATACAAACCCCAATATACATACAAAAAAACGCCTCTGTGGACACAGATCCACCCCTTTCCCCCCATCTGCGGTCGCTCGTCTATTTGATCTTTTTCTGCTTCAGCTTGATCGTCTCGTCATTCACAAAGATGCCCTTGCCTTTGTACGGCTCTGGTTTCCGCCACCGGCGGATGCTCGCCGCAAAGGTCATGACCTCCTCGCGATTGATGCCCTCGAGAAGGATGCGCGTGGGCTGCGGCGTGCTGGCCGCGACGCCCTGGGGAACAGGCATCTCCACCGTGTGCTTGAAGCCGAGCTTCAAGATCACAAACGGCTGGTGCGGGTACGCCTCCTTCTCGCGCCGCTTCTCCACCGTAGCTCGGTACCCAATACCCACGAGCCGCAGAACGGCCGTGTGGCCTTCCGACACGCCCATAACGTGTTGGTTGAGATGTGCCCATGTGGTTCCTGCACTTTGTCAGCCAGACCAGCCCTTCAACGGGTTATGCTGCTCCCGCAATCAAAGTAAACGCACCCCACATCTGCTTCTGCTCCTTCAGGTCCCGGTTCTCGATGCTCAGGGTGACTCGTCGCGCCTCCGTGTCATGATCGATATTGACGAATTCCGGCAGCAGCAGTTCCAATTTGCCTACATGCACCCAGTCAGACCACAGCTCGACATTTCATTCTCGAGTCAAAAAAACAACATACCAAGCGGGCCCTCCACAGCCACCGTCCTCCGCGGGATTTTCAGGTACGTCGTCGGGTCCTTCTTTACCTTGGGCTCCCCAATGAGCAGTTCCACACCCGGTGGTATCGAGATCGGTGTGCGGCCCAGCTTGGAGTTGTTCGCAGCCGTTGCAGAAAATGGTCGGGAGCGGACGCATTGCCAGGCGGGAACGGCAAGGCCTCTTGGTAATGGCGTGGCTATGAAGGTGTCGGTGGCTCTGGAAAGAGCTCGTCCTCTGCCGGTCGCAAACATGGCGGGCGTCTAGGATGGGTGTGGACAAACAGTGCGTTCCGGCGTAAGTCGGCTGTCGTCCGTGAAAAGCTTCAAAATTTTGAGTCTAACGATTTTGGGGGGGCATGTGTCTCCACGTGACTTCGTGATGAGCGCTCTCTTTAGACTTGCCTCATTTGGAACTCATACGTCAATCGCGCCTTCCTCGCATCCTAAACTTGCAGCATCGCATGATTTTGGGGAAAAAAAAATTGTATTGTACTTGTCAATTAAAATTCTAGTGATCTGTCTAAATCAGTACAAAAACAAATTAAAGGAAGGGGAAAAGGGAACTTCCTGCAGCATTCACTATCCACCATCCACCATCCGGCTTACACTTTCACACACATGAACTGTTGAAAAGTGGTCTGCGCGTATCTTGGGCGTCTTTGGGGCCCTCTCTCATGGAACTCTCACGCATATGGTCATTTGTTCCTTTTCTTCTACTCGCCGAATTAACATCATTCGGGTTTCTCACCAGTCTAAACATTCTGTTTCGCAACCAGCATCGCAAACTTTCCCAAGGTCCCGACGAATTTAACTTCAAAATTCAGAAGACAATCTGCAAACAGCCGTACTTCTCTGCCAGTGCCCATCCCAAAGCAGCTTACAATGCATCTATCGCAAGCACATGTTTGTCTTCTCAGGCTTTGCTTTCACATTCCGCACGTGTCATCATCAGGAATAGACAACAGCATTGCACAGCACGGTACGTCAAGAAAGGCAAGATGGCCGCATTAGTGTTTCAGATCTGAATTAAATTTAGGTAACATTGAAGCAGCCTCGCAATTGAGCCCCTCGGAACTGTTGCGGACCGGGGAACAGCGCTCTGCGATTTATCAGATAGCTCTCAGCGAGCTTCAGGAGCTGGAAGCCGAGCCGCTCTGCCATCGCGTCGCTGCTCGATTACTTGTCAACAACTGTCAGCTTCTTGACGGAAAGGATGATACCACAATATTCACTGATAGTGGCCGCAAAGCCAGAGACTTTGTCGACGCGTACGCCGCCAGCCTTGCTATCTGCGACTTGGAGAGGGGAAGCTTTCGCATTCCATACGAATGCGAACAGTTTCGTGAGCCAGTTCTAAGCCGACTTCCTTTGACTGACACTGCACAACTTCACGTTTCTCCGTCGCAGATTAAGGCATGTCTAACAGGACTCGGCGATTCGGCATCGGCCTGGAACACTTGGGTGAGCTACAGCCACAAAGCAGTTCGATTCTGCCAAGCAGCTCGTGCGGATCACGAAAAGAGTAAGTCCATAGGAAACCCAAACAACAGTGTACTTTGTTGTCCTGGAGCTTACCGTGTTAGCCCAGAACATTCTCACTTTCCAACAGCTCACCAGAATCATGGCAAAATTGGCCAACAACGTTGAGGCTGAACTACAGGCGCAAAAAGAGGCATGGGATTTGGCAGCTCAACAAGCAAATGAGAAAATGAGTCAGCTCCCCCTGCAAATCGATCATCTTTTGCAACGATTGGCCGAAGCAGAACAATATATCAACGACGATCTTGGCCCTTCTCTGCGGGAAGCTGCGGATTCTGTTGGGCAGGGCCTCCACGCTACCGAAAATCTACAGCAGCTGCTTTCTGTCTTATTCAAAACGGTTTTGGAGAGAAACTCACAGGTTGCCTCCGCTCACGAACAATCGCTGGAACGCGTGACCGAAACGGCCAACCACGAGATAGATATATTCACGTCCGCAATGTCTATGGTGATGTCGTCAATCGTGTCGCTGAATAATGAGATTGTGAGTGCCGAGAACATGTCGCCTCTCGAACACGTCTGGTTAATAATAACACCAGGAACTCTCCCGTCTTCATGCTGCTGATCTTGCTGCGCGACAAGATCATCTAGAGCAGGCACGTCCCGTCAACCCTCAAGATAGTAGCCGATCGCAAATATACTGACAAACGTTTACAGGGAATGCAGAACCTTGGCAGTCTTACAAACATGCTTTCGTCACAGTATATTGACCACACGCACCTCTTGGTGCAAGCTAACAATGTAACGAACGACATCCTTGACGCCTTGGAGGCAACGGCGACGTCTGCAATCGGCATACAGAGTTCACTATTACAAAGCGGTGCAACTTGGAGCTGGTGGCCCTACCTTTTTTTTCCGACGTTATCACTTGTCTTAGGGTCATATGGATTGCCACCGTCCATTGTTCGCAACATGGGTCTTCTAGCCATGGGAGAGGTACTCGGCATTCTTGTCTCCTCATATGACCGAATGAACGAGGCCGCGTTGGCCTTTCTGGGCGCTGAAAACGTGGCAATTAATGCGACGACACTGCTGGGTTGATTGTTCTAATGCGAAGGTATTGAGGGCCATTTTTTATGGGATAGGTTCCTTGAGTGGGCATAGATATATTAGAGGAGATCACATATGAGAGGTATTCGAGGTGCTTTCCAGCAATCTGTGCCGATTAATAAGTGAAATGGCGTGGTAAGAGAGATGTTACGTCGTACGAAGTATTAGTCGCTGTCTAGGTCACGGCTGCTATAGCAACCATAAAATAAACATTTTGCGGGGTTATTTCCTGTCGCGACACCGCAATGCAGTATTTTTCGCCAGGTTGTACGCGCGCTTCTCCGTTTGCGACCTGCAACAAGATCACCCGATGAAAACCCGCCCAAATATAACGTCGCCCGGTCGCGTTCCGCGCATAGAGGGTCTCAACCCGGCGCGGCGGCCTGCGCTTGCGAAAACACGGCATGAAACGAGATCTTCGAAAAGGAAGACGACAGCCGATGATAGGGGAATACACACGGCCGATATAAGAAGCGATTCCGGCGAAAGTAATGATGCCCAGAGAGACGCTTCCCACGAAGAAGAGGATGAGGAGGAGGAGGAGGAGGAGGAGGAAGGACACGTACGAAAACGTCACCGGACGGCAGTAGACACTACAAACAGCCCTCCTGCGCAAAAAACGCACTCAAGCCGAAGTCGACAAGAGCCACCAAGCACGCAATCAGTGGTTGCCGCGACATTGAAAGCCCTGGCACAAGCGCAGGCCATGGATATAGACTCCAAGTCATCTCCCACGCGGCGCAGAACAGCACAGAGGGAGCAGGAAGAGGAACAGCACAGTCAAGAAGCAAACGAGCAGTCTAGCCAGAAACCTAGCCAACATACAAGCAAGAAGTCCAGTCGGCAGACGAATAAGGAGCCACGCCAACAGTCAAAACGACGACAAAGAGCCAAGACACAGTCACAGCGCCAGACTAGAGTGGCACCAGCACCAGTTCAGATCCGCTCTTCGAATCGATTGAAACATCTACCCCCAGAGTTCGAACCCGAGCCTGAATCAGAGGAAGAACTAGAGGAAGAACTGGAAGAACCACAAGAAGAGTCACAGAAAGAACCGAAAGAAGAACTAGAGGAACTACAAGAAGAGTCACAGAAAGAACCGGAGGAAGAACTAGAGGAACCGCAAGAAGAACCCCAGGAAGAACCACAAGTAGTGGAGATTGATGACGGAGTGAATGCCGAAGAAACCAACGAAGCCATGCATACTATGGAATCTGAGGTGGGGGTGGAGGCAGAGATGGATTCAGACAACCATGCTTCTGACGTCTACGAAGTCCCGAACGATGACGATGGCCCTCCCATTGCCACCGAAACAAGCAATACACGAAAGAAGAAGTCAAAAAAGAAGGAGCCAAAAAAGAAGGAGCCAAAAAAGAAGAAGGCGAAAATAATTCCTCTAGTCATCGTCATGCCAGATAAGGACAGACAGACGACCGAAATGGAGAGCGCAACGGTCAAGCAGACTGTTGAACTGATGGGCCGCATTGGCTGGTCAGGGAAGCGCATGTGGAAGGTGACATTTCGCGAGCTACATGACAACCCGCAGCTTGGCCCTCTCCCGGCGACCAAACAAGGGGATCAGCTGTGGGGACTGCTCGACGATTTTGCAAAGAGATATGCAATGACGCCACAGCCTGTGTTCCCTAGCCACAAACGATTCGACGGACTCGCGCAGTACGCATATCTTCAAGTGCATGAGGAACGTGTATTTGGGCCGTTGCGAGAAAAGATTGAACAGGGTATCTCGGAGGTTTGCCATGTGTTGGACGTCAGAAACACCACAGAGTGGAAACGCCATATGCACGCCTTGTTGTGCGAGGACATATCGGCCTTTCTGATTCCGCAGACGGTCGTCTTGCTGGAGACTGTGTTTCGGCTCGGCGGTCGTGATGACGATGAAGAAATCTGCCTCGACCAGTTCTACGTGCCGTTAGCAACTTGCACCTTCATGCGCACGGCTCTGGACGTGGTTGCGCTGGTAGCCTCCTGGCTTTCTCGTCTCGAAGCAGCTCTAGCACGCAACCTGGGCTACCGGGCCGAGCATACGATTGACCGAGGCATTGATGCCAACGACGAAGACAGCGACGCCGAAGAGGACAATGCAGCGAATCTTGACAAGGACCATCGCTCCGTGCCTGAGTCGGTGGTGAAGAAAGAGGCGCGAAGGCGGCTGTACGCGCTGATAAACCAGATCCAGGACGACATCTGCAGAGCTAAGATTGAGCTGGAGCGCAAGATCCACGCCAGGCAGTTCCTGGAACGTCGATCGGAAAAACTCAAGAAGGCAATCGAAATCAATAAACAGGATGCTGCTGAGGTACAGGCGGCAGAGGAGCCATCGTCACAGTGGCCTCAGGAGGGTGAAGACGACGATGGAGGGCGGCGACCCGTCTACGACGATGGTGCGGCTATTACGATCGCCACCGACGACAGCGACGAGGAGCGAAACAGAGCTTCGCAGCCGTCCGACCTGCAGCATTTCGATGACGACGAGCCTCTGATGACTGTGGCTGTGGCGACAGATACTGATTTGGAGGAACGGGCAGAGCCAGAGGCATCCAGCTCAGCAGAACAGCCCTACAGCCAAGAGGAGCTGACACACATCTTGAAGGACCTCCGGAAGCACAAAGGCGACCTAGATCTAGCACGGCTAGCCAAGGAATTGGGCCGTGACATATTCGACGTGGCGCACCAGGCCGAAACAATCAAGAATGCGGCACGCACACGTGCGTTGAAGAAGCAGCAAAGCGTGCCCCGGTGGGCACAGGCCGGACACAGCCTGCCGGCGGGCAGTGTCTGATATGCACGAACATGAGGCTCCAGGTTTCAAGGCTGGATGGTGGTATACGATGCACGCAATCGTGGGATACGGAAATGGAATATGGAGTACGGAATATGGGGATATACGAGTACATGGCGTTTGTTCTGGGCGGTGTTGGGTTTATGATACCCTCGTTTTCAATTAGGAGCTGCGGGTAGCATTTTTAATCGAGCCCGTGGCCGAGTGCGGCTTACGAGTATGATTTCGGATATTGCATGAGCACGGTCCTGCTCTCCTTTCTTAAGGACCATTTACCATGTAATAATGAGTACTCCGTACCGTATATGTACTTATATCTTACACGCTCGTTTAGCTGCCGATCTTGATGGCCCCCTGCTGTTCCAGGACGTGCTTCGGTCTGTCAGCTGCTGGAACAATGCAAGGACCACCATCCAAGCACTGCCCAAGCAACTCTTGGGTACAACATAAGAGGCTGCCATTTCTTCCCGTGATCTCCGCATGGAAAAAGCGGTCCCTGTCGTTTAACGGCTGTCTGCTATTGCATCTGGGATTTCTGATACACGGAAAAGAAATGGAAGAGACAAGGTTCCGCACAAGCCAATCTGCTCCATGTCCGTAAGATACTCGTATCCCGTATGTGTCTTACCATATAAGTACACCGTATACTTTGCGTGTCCTTGTCAGGTGGCGCTCGTCTGGATAGCTTCGCTGTGCCCCGTAATTAGGAGGGCCGTTTTTTTCTTCCCTTTTTTTACAGTTGGGCTTGTTGGACCCCCTGGCGCTACACCCCATTCACGCTCGTTCTAATTTGCCCGTTAGCGCCCGTCATTTCCCCTGGTGGGAGCTGGGCTCCCTGGCCAGCGTGGCCCAAGGCCCCAAGGGCCTGTGCTCTTGCTCCTAAATTTTTTCTGGCTCTAGCTCCTCTTCCGTCCTCAACGTCGTATTCCACCAGTAATCGCTCCTTCACAGACCAGGAAAGAAACACCTGCCCGCGCCTTCCCACTTTAATTCGCTTCTTCCAGCGGTTCCTTTCCCTTGCCGAGACGTGACCCCCCCATTCCTCGACTTTGGCCGTACACGTTTACAAGAGTGCGAAGGAGACACACTGTCCACGTACGACTCCGTCACTGCTCTTTCCCTTCTGTCTTCCCCCCCTTTTTGCCGTCGTTTTCTTCGTTTTCCCACCATACTCGAGACGGGTTTTGCTCGTTGATCCACCGTTTTCTCGCATCCGTCTCTGCATTTCGGCGGCTGATAGCTTGACCCCCCCTGCTGTGGCGTTGTTCCTGTGCAAGCATCACCTGCTGTCGACATTAGCTCTTCTGCGCAGCTCCCCGTTACGCAGCAGCTGCATCCCCCTTCTCACGACTTGAAGCCCGACCAACCGACACACGGGTGTTCATTTCTATTGTCGAGGATCTTCTCTTTTCTCGTGCACGACGAGGGACGGACGAGCTCCGCTTGCGAGAGGTCAGTGGTGGTGCAATTGTTCAGGAGAATCAGGAGCTCTGCCGTGCCGGAGACCGATCATCCAATATAAGATGAGGAACCAGTTGAGCTGTGACCTCGTGGGTCTTCTATCCAATTACGACCAGCTCGGGATGGTTGGACAATGGCCTGGAGGCAAACAACGGCTAACAGCTCCAGATAAACCTGCCGCAGACACTTACAAACTTCCATCGAATTGACATCCTTATTCCGTCAAACCATGGCCGAAGTCGAGGCAGTTGAGCCCGTCCACCACGACGAGGCCCCTGTGACCCCAGTCAGCGATTCTGTTCCTGCTGCTGAGCCGCCTGCCGCACATGCTACCCTGTCGCCTGCCACGGCCGGGGACGCGTCTGATGCATCTCCCAAGTCAGAGAAGACCACGCCCAAGGTGGCATCGAGGTTGACGGCCACGAAGACGGCTGCCGGAACAAAGCGTGCATCGGGTGTTGGCGCGAACACGTCGACCACTCGCCGGCCCGGCCTAGTGAGCGGCGCGCCCGCAAAACCTACGGGGTCGACGACTGCTCGGACCAGCATCGCTGGTGGTCTTCACAAGCCCCCGACGCGTCCGACTGCGGGCACGACCGCGGCCACGCGGAGACCGACGACCTCGTCATCCACTGCCACACACCGGTCGCATTTGTCTGCATCTGAGGATGAGAAGAAACGGACAGCTACGGCTCGTCGCACATCTACGGCCCCTACGGCGACGACGCCTACCCGGGCCACACGGCCAACCGCTGCCTCTGCAACCCACCATCCCACGGGAACAGCCGGCGCTGTCCGGAAGACGACACTTGCTTCTTCGGCCACGACTACTTCGAGAGCGACCGGCCCGACCGCTTCCCACCCGTCGCCAACGCACAAGCCAGCGAACAGCTCCACCTCGTCTGCCGGAACGGCGGCAACTCGCTCAGTGACAACTCGTCCTTCGGCGACAGGGGGCCTCGTAGCTGAGGCAAAGAAGCGACTCTCTACGGCCGGTGTTGCATCGGCGACCCATTCCGCCACTGCCCGCCACACCACTCACCCGTCGCTTCATTCGGCAAATTCGGCCGCCAACGCGTCTCATTCTGCATCTGCCGCCGCAGTGGCCGAAGCAGAAAAGGTTGCGGCAGAGCTCAAGGCGAAACTTGCTGCCAGCGAAGCCGAGATTGCCGACCTGAAGGAGCAGATCAGCTCGTCCAAGGAGCGGATCGACTTCTTGAACGACAAGCTCGACAAGGGCGTCCTCGAAGAAAAGGATCAGAGCAATCTGATCGAAGGCGTCAAGGCCCAGCACCAGGAAGACATTGCAGCCCTGAATGCGCTCGTGGCCGAAACCCAGGAACGGCTTCGCGCCACCGAGGCAGACCTTGCTCTGCACCAGTCGCAGATCGGGGAGGTTGCTACCGCCAAGAGCGCTGCCGACAACGAAGTCATCGCCCTGCGGCAGACGCTGGAGGCACTTCAAGCTGAAAACCTGGCGAATCTGCAGGAGAAAGACGCCGCCCTGGCCCACGCCGGTGAGGAGCACAATGCCGCTCTCGACCACTGGAAGCAGACCCTCGCCCAAGAACACGAAGCTGCCATTGTCGCGCTCCAGGCGTCTTTGTCCGGCTCCCACGAGGAGGCTGTCGCCGACTTGACGTCCCGTCACGAGGCCGTCCTGTCTGAGCTGCAGGCAAAGGTTGACTCGCTGGCGGCATCCGGCGCGGACGCAGAAGCCACGCAGTCCAGCGTTGCAGCGCTCGAAGCCGAAGTGGCCGAGCTCAAGTCGAAACTGGAGTCGGCCGAGAAGGCCGCAGAGAGCGCCAAGGCCGAGCTCGAGGCGAAGGATGCGAAGCTCACCTCGCTCGAGGCTGCTGTCGCCAAGCTCCAAAAAGATCTGGAAGCGTCGCAGGCGGCCGCCAAGAAGGCCGAAGACGCACTCGCCGAGCTCCAGGCGGCAGTCGACGCTGGCAAAGAAGACAGCGCCAGCAAGGACGTCGCCCTCGCGACACTCAAGGGCGAGCAGGAGGCCGTCGCCGAGAAGCACCGCCAGGAGCTGGAACAGGTCTCCAAGGGCTACGAGGCGCAGCTTGAGAACCTGCGCGGCGATGCCGACTTCAAGAGCAAGTTCCAGGAGCTGGAAGCCAAGCACAGCGAGCTTGTCGAGGCCCACGCCAAGGCCGCAGACGAGCACGCTCAGGCTGTCAAGGCCGCGGAAGCCGAGCATGCGGCAGCACTGGAGGCCAGCTCGGCCTCCCAGCAGAAGAGCCTCGAGACTCTGCTGGCAAGCCACGCCGAAGAGCTGAAGGCGGCCGAGCACGCCGCCACCGGCTCCGCCAAGGACGCGCACCTGGCCGAGCTTGACAGCCTCAAGGCCAGCCACGCGAAGGAAATTGAGGGCCTCAAGGCCGAGGCCGCGTCAAGCCTGGAAACGGATCTTCAGGGTCTCCGCACGGCGCACGCAGAGGCCCTTGCTATTCTCCAGAAGGAGCATGCGGAGGAGATTGCTGCTGTGAAGGAGGCCAGCTCTGGCGCCTCTGCGGCCGAGACGGAGGAGCTCAAGGCCGAACTTGAGAGTCAGCACGCCGCCAAGCTCGAGGCGCTCAAGATCGAGCTGGAGAGCCGCCACACGGCAGAGCTCCAGAAGTCTACCGACGAGCACAGCGCCGCCCTTGATAAGCTCAAGGCCGAGCTGACCAGCGAGCACAGCAGCGCGATCGAGAACCTGGTGACGCTTCACTCGGAGGCTTTGGAGGGTGCCAAGAAGGAAGGCTCGGCCGAGTCGACGGAGCTCAAGGCGACGCATGCGAAGGAAGTCGAGCAGCTGAAGGAGCAGCACTCGCAGCTCGAGAAGAAGCTGGGCGACGTGGAGGCATCTCTGGCGGAGGCAAATGCCAGCCTGGCCAAGGCGGCGGAAGAAAACAACACTCTGGGCGGCGAGCTGGCGCAGGCCAAGATGGAGAAGACTCTGGCGGAGGCCGATCTCGATGCTGCCAAGAACCACAAGCCGGACACGAGCGCGGCCGACGGCCTGCGCGCGGAGCTGGAGGCCCTGCGCAAGACGCACGAGAACGAGCTCTACGTGGCCAACTCGAGCGCGGCCAAGGCCAACGACGAGCTGCGGGCGGTGCGGGAGGACCTGGAGGTTTTGGAGAAGGAGCTGACGGCGCACAAGCTGGACGCGGAGGCGAAGGAGAAGACGTCACGGCTGGACTACTCGGAGCTGCACGACTCGATGACGCAGATTGTGGAGGAGGCGCAGCAGAAGACCAAGGACGCAGAGCGCAAGATCGAAGAGTTGGCGGCGCAGCTCAGGGTCAAGGAGGCTGAGCTTGCGGAAGCCAAGGTAGGCTCATACATATACGTGTGTATATGAAGCTGCCGTTTGTTTTGACTGACCAAAACACAGCAGGCCCAGGCGCAAGACAAGACCTCCAAGGGTCTGGCAGCCAGCCGCTTTGCCGACAAGTCGGATGACGACGCAGCTCACGCCGCCGAGTCTGAGGCCGCCGCCACGGCGGAAGGTGAGCCCAGCGAGCCAGACCATTCGTCTGCGGCTCTAGCATCGGTGCGGCTGTCGCCGTCCCCCCTTTTGCCCTCCCTTCCCTTGCCCTCCCTGTCCCGTTCTGAGTCACGACCACCTCCGTCGACGTGATGCATGTGACTAACCAGACCTGCAGATCGCTAAAGCCCGGGTCACTGCTCGCGGGCTCCAGGAGCTCGATGATGAGCTGCGCGACCGGAATGCCCAGTATGTCTTTTCTTCTTCTTCTTTCTGGACGGTCAACCTGCTAACCCGGTCTTGCAGTATGTTGAAGTCTATTGCTGATGTAACGCAATCCACTTGAGCGGATTTGTTTCTTTCTATTGTGCGCTGAACACGTTCACACGCCTGACACCTGATACCCTGGATGCGGTTACTTTTCATTCGTTTTGCCGTCTGACGCACTTGCGTCGTCCCGTCTTGTTTACAGGGTGACGGATGCAACTCGGCCCTTTTTAATATGCGGAGAATTGGTGCGAATTTAGTGGATGAGGCTAGCGCTCCCAACAGGCAAACACGCGGGAGATGCTTGTGTTTTGATTCGATCGGAGAGGCCCTAGACTGGTACACCTCAGCTCTGATTGCAGCTGCTGCGGGCCTGTTTTGCTTGCTTTTTGTCAAAGCCCCTTCGGTGAAGGGCTGGCTTAGCCTCGCTGTTTGGGGGACGTGGCTTACAATTTCCCGTGCATGTGTCCCTGGAATGAAAACAAGATAAACAAAAATGCTTGGAGGCATCCAGGCCGGTGTCATGTCTCAGGCGGCCGGCTTTGTAGTGATACGACCCGGAGCAGACAGAGGCCGAGCTGTGATTTTCGATATGTGACGTGTGGTTTGTAATGAATGGAAGATTCATCTCATTCCGATAAAAGTAACCTGGTTGACTCTTTTTCACTCGCCAAAGCCTCGCTTGCTGTGCTCATCTGCTTCATCATGGCCTCGAGTGTCCCTTCAGAAACGACGGCAGCCGTGGCATCGTCGGTCATGTCTGCCGTCCTGTCCATCTCGACCGCGTCAGGCGTCTCGACAGACGCCAGCGTCTCCAGCACCGCCTCGACCGACTCGACCACGGCCAGCCCCTCGCCATCCTCTTCGTCTGGCAGCGGCGGCCTCTCCACGGGCGGCCAAGCTGGCCTCGTGTTCGGCATCATCCTGCTGCTCGCCCTCTTGGGCAGCCTTGGTCTCTGGGCCACGACCAAGGTGCACAGGAAGAAAAACGGCAGAGACGGCCAGCTCAGAAAGTGGCCCAGCGAGTCGGCTTCTTCACTTCTTCTCCGACAGACGGCGCGCTGACCCTCCCCCTTTTTTTTCTTCTTTTCCTTATTTTTTCTCTTCTTTCTTTACCGGGGTTGTACTTTTGTCACTGTCAGCGCTTGGAGGCCGTCTGCCACGGTGGCGACAGCCGATTCTGACGGGCTGCTGCTGGCGTCTTCCGCCGCTGTCTCGACCACCGGCTCCGGCTCCACCTCCACGTTCTGCTCCTTGTTCCGCATCTCCCAGAAGCCCTTGCCGTAGCTGACCAGGATCTCTTCGCCCTTGGCGATGCCGCTCAGAGGGGGAGGCGGGCCAGAACGGTTGCTGCTGGCCACCAGATTCCGCCGCTGCTGCTGCCGGCCGGCCGGCAGCACAAACACGGCCACGCCGCGCTCCCCCCGCCGCGGGTCCCACACCTCGCGGAACTCGGCATTGGGCCGCGGCTTGCCCGTGCCCCGGTAGTCGTTGACAAAGCGCGACTCGTTGCCCGCCCGGGCCGCGTCCACGGCGACGTCGGCCGCCCGGTCCAGCCACAGGTCGTAGTCCGAGTCGCGGTGCGCGCTGGCCGCCCCGCGGTGGTAGACCCCCAGGTACGGCACCACAAAGGAGCCCGCCGGCAGCGCCTTGGCCGCAAAGAGGCCCCGCTGGCCGCAGGCCGGGTGCGCCGGGTCGGCGATCGGCCGGATCTCCACCAGCGGGCTGGGGCCAAAGCGCAGGATGGGCGGGATCTCGGACAGCGCTGCCGGCGCCGATGATCCTGTCCCGCCGGCAGGCAGCGCCTGCAGCAGCTGCCGCTGCCGCGGCGAGATGCCGGCGTACACGGGCGTCGTCAGGTACTCGATCTGCGGCGGCCAGTGGGCCGGGACGGGCTTCTTGGCCGCTGCTCCTGCTGCTGCTGCTGGCGAGGGCGGCGGTGGGGGTCTGCCGCCTCGACCACCTCGGCTGCCGCCAGGGCGCGCGGCACGTCCAGATCCTCTGCCGCGGCTGTTTTCTTTGGCCATTTTGTTGTGTGGTTGCGACGGAAGAACTCGCTGGAATCTTTATTCTGGGAACTTGAGATATTACCTAAAGTGTGTGTCACGTGCTTTCGTGGTAGTGTCGCTCCATAGATTTCTACGAGTAGGCGCGGCGGGGAAGGGGCGATTATCCCATTCTGACGCAATGGGTGATTGATCGGTCGCCCATTTTTTTTCTTTCCTTTTCATACAACCACGTTTTGCTGCTCACTCTTCTTCTTTTTTGGAAAAGACCCCATGGGGATCGTACAATGTCTCATTTATCACGACAGGCGGCGAGAACGGTGACCAGTGCATAAGCGTGGATCAGCCGAGGGAAATCGATCGGCCTTCATCCAAAATGGTGGCCACGCGGCGCAGCACCGAAAGGAGCGGCGTCGTTCTGCGTGCCGCGGCCTTGCAAAGACAGAGCCAGCGGTCGGCGGCACGGTCTCGGCCCAAGCGAGGCACGTCTAATGTGCCAGATGTGTATCAGGAGATGCTTGTCGAGGCGGGCGTTGGGCCGTCACAGCAAAAAAAGGCACGCTCTGCTGAAGCCTCTGAGCCACCAGCAAAACGACCCAAGAGGCCTGGAGAAAAGAGCAGCATTACGCAGCGGGAGACGGTGCCGCATCCAGTCGAGGAAGAGAAGGAAGATGACGGCGAAGACGAAGACGAAAACATGGAGTTTGAAGATATTGCGATTCCAGCCCCAGTGATTCAGACGACGGAGAGGCATTCGGAAGATGAAGAGGAAGATGACGACGACAACGACGATGCCGTATTTGAAGATGTCCACCTCGCGGCCCACACCACCGACAGCCGCCAAAACGCCCAGGAGCGTCCGCAGACGCTGGAGCTGAACCTGACTGCTCACGAGAGCGTCCTGCTGCCGCTGCGCCGCGGCAAGGTGCCGGCGGATAGGAAGAAGCCGTTGACCAAGGCCGAGCGGCTGGTGCGGGTTGCTGTGCACAAGGTCCACGTCCTGTGTCTGCTGGCGCACGCAGCTCAGCGCAACCGCTGGTGCAATCTGCCCTCGGTTCACGCAGCCTTGCAGCCGCTGCTCACCGACAAGCTGGTCACATACCTCAACCCGGGGGATCACCTGTCGCAGTTTGGCCGCACCGAGTCGCTGAAGAACGGTCTGCAGCAGGCGGCCACCGTCTTCAAGACGAGGTTCACCGTCACAGAGCGCGGCCTGAAGAGAGCTCTCTGGGCTGAAGACCCAGAGCAGCTCAAGGACTACGAGCCTGCGGGTGACATGGAGTCGACGCTCGACAAGGACGACTTTGTCGACGCGGCCAAGACCCTGCGCGGATCCCGCGACGTCGGTGCACAGCTGTTCTGCGCGCTGCTGCGGAGCGCCGGCGTCGAAGCCCGACTGGTCTGCTCGCTGCAGCCGCTCTCCTTTGTGTCGGGTGCTCCAACACTGCCGAAGCCAAGAGCAGCGACACAGAAGACACCCAAGAAACCAGTACACCTTCCCAAGAAGCCGGAAGGAGGCGGCGACAGCGACGCAGGCCCTTCAACGGCCTCGCCGCTTCGTCGTCTGGGCCATCCGCAGGCTGCTGCCTACCACGTCCCCCGACAGTCGCCATCGACGCCATCGACGCCACCGACTCCAGCAGCCCATGTCGTTCGTGGAGAGTCTCCGTTCCCGGTCTATTGGGTCGAGGTGCTCGACGTGGCCCATCAGAAGTGGCAGCCAGTCGATCCCCTGGTCACCAACACCCAGTGGCGGCCAGGCAAGCTCGAGCCGCCGGTCTCGGACCGCAACAACCAGCTGGTCTACGCCATTGGCTTTGCTGACGACGGCAGCGCCAAGGACGTCACTCGACGGTATGCGAAAGCCTACAACGCCAAGACGAAGCGCACGCGTGTCGATGGCCCAGCCGCGCTGACGACGCAGACACCACCGTCGTCGTTGTCGTCGGCAGAGACACCGCCACCCCTTCCGGGCAACAAATGGCTCCGCCGCGCGCTGCGCCACTACCGAAGCGCCGGCACATCGGACGTGGACCAGATCGAGGACACGGAGCTGGCCGCCATCGAGGCGCGCGAGCCCATGCCGCGCAACGTGGCCGACTTCCAGAACCACCCCGTGTACGCGCTGGAGCGACACCTGCGGCGCCACGAGGTGCTGCGGCCGGGTGCCACCACCGTGGGCACTGTGTCGGCGGGCAGCAAGGCGGCCCTGGAGCGCATCTACCGCCGCCGCGACGTGCGCTTGGCCTACAGCGCCGACAAGTGGTACCGGCTGGGCCGCGTCGTGCTGCCCAACGAGATCCCGGCCAAGTGGCTGCCCAAGCGAGCCAAGAGACCTGATCCGTTTGGCTACGACGACGACGACATGGACGAAGAGGCGGCGGCGGCCGACGCGGCTGGCGTGCCCATCTTCACGCCGGAGCAGACGGAGCTGTACGCGGCTCCGCCGGTCGTGCACGGCCGCGTGCCCAAGAACAAGTTTGGCAACATTGAGATGTACGTGCCGAGCATGGTGCCGTCCGGCGGCGCCTACGTGCAGGACGATGCGGCAGCGCGAGCGGCTTTCCTGCTGTGCGTCGACTACGCGCCCGCGCTGACGGGCTTCCGCTTTGAGGGCCGGCGCGGCACCGCCGTGCTGCACGGCGCCGTGGTGGCCGCCGAGCACGCAGACGCCGTGCGCGCTGTTGTGGCCGGGCTCGCCGACCTCGAAGCCGAGGCCGAGGCCGAGCGCAAGACGCGCGCCGCCCTGCGCATGTGGGCGTTTCTGCTGCGCAGCCTGCGCATTCGGCAGCGGATCCGGGAAGCCGCCGAAGACCGCGGCGAGGAGGTAGAGAACGAGGTAGAGCACGAGGAGACGGATCAGCAGATCGAAGACGCCCAGAGCGACGTCACAGAGGAGTACGACATGGCGCTAGACGACGACGGCGATGACGACATGGCCGGCGGTTTCTTGGTAGAATAGCCCATCTAGAAAAAAATATGCATGGATTTTCCATATCTTGGGTATCTTGAATTATTCAACACCTTTGCGAATGCGGGTGGTTCACGAGGCGTTGGTGGATATCATGCAGAAAAACAAACACAAAAAAGAACAACTGAACCAATGGGTCAGGGCAGAAGAAGCACAGCCGGACAGGGAAATGCAGCGTGCGCGTCTTTTGTCCTCTCGTTCCTCCTCCTCCCCAGAGAAATTTCAAAAAACGACCAAACAGAGACGATTGATTAATCGGCGCCGCGAGGCGCCGCAGACAAGATTTGCTCTAGGCATGTTCCGCTGGCATTTAGGCTGCAAATCGTCAGTTTCTGCGTCTCCATCCAAAGACGGGGCGGGAGATTCGTCACGCACCAGCAGGCTTCGCGGGCTCGGCAGCCGGAGCAGCCGCAGCAGCAGCAGGCTCAGCCGCAGCCGGGGCGGCCTCGGCAGGCTTGGCTTCAGCAGGCGCGGCCTCAGCAGGCTTGGCCTCCTCCGCAGGAGTGGCAGCCGGGGCAGCCGGGGCGGCAGGCTCGGCGGGCTTCGCTTCTTCGGCAGGCTTGGCGGCTTCAGCAGGGGCCTCAGCAGGAGCGGCAGGAGTAGCCTCGGCAGGTGTAGCCTCGGCAGCTGAACGAGTTAGCGAGATGGCGTTGTTGAGCGGCTGTACAGCGCAGATACGCACCAGCAGGGGTAGCAGCAGCGGCAGCAGCAGGAGCGGCAGCAGCAGGAGCGGCAGCTGCGGCGGCCGGGGCAGCTGCGGCCGCAGCCGCAGGAGCCTCAGTCTTGGCTGGAGCAGCGGCGGCGGCGGCCTCGGTCGGCTTGGCTTCCGCAGGCTTGGCCGGAGCAGCTTCCTTGCGCTTGAAGATGGCCTTGAGCTTGCTCTTCAGGTTCTTGAGTGCGTCGGGCGCTGCAGAACAGGCGGTTAGCGCTATCGCGTGTGGATCCTTTTCCCCATACTGCGTTTCCCCGGCGCGCGAGAGACAAGACACTTACGAACACCAGGCATTTTGGCGGCTTTTTTGGGGCGTTTTTCGGGGAGGCGGACAATAAGCGGAAGACGAGCAAATGCGGATCTGTTGTTGTCACGTGAGAAGATGTTCACGCAGAGAGATCAGGGGAGGGGGGGTTCGAGATGGCTGCCGGCAAGGAAGGAAGGCACTCACGATACGGCGGTCGAGAACGGGCGGGCAGAGAGGGAGCTGACGAGAAGGAGGAATACGGGAACGGTGTTTGAGGGAAAACGAGGAGAGGAAAACAAAAGTGCACAGGAAGAGGGGAAAAGCTAGAAGAAATACAGGGTGAAGAGGCAGCCCGGAACAAAGATAAAGCTGACGGCCGAGTGGTCCAGTTGTTCTCCTTTGGTGCGCTGCCAAGCCAGGGTTCTTTAAATTGCGGCCAAGCAGGGTATCGAAACCTGGATTTCCAGCGAGCAGACACCGGCCATGCAGGGGACCGAAGGCCAGAAAGACAACAACAAATGTACTTTGTACGGAGCAATAATAAACAAGGAGGTCCGCCCGCCCCAATCACACTGGACCGTTTGACGTCGTATCCAGACGCGATTGCGCCTTCCCTCTGATAACCGCCGTCTCCCATCTGTCCAACGTTCGGCACGCTGGGCCGATGGCTCCTTCCATTTGCTTGGTAGGCGCGTGAACGCGTTCTGCCGAGCTTTCCTTTCTGAGGGGGGAATAAGCCCGTCGTCGTAAGACACTTGCTCAGTCATGGGGGGCCTGGCCTCTCTCTCTCTCCTGTCTCACCTGCACGGCGATGGGCTTTTCGTATTCCATTGTGCCTGATCTCTAACGGCGTCGAAACGGGCACCCGCCCAATTTAGACTAGCATTAACCCGTTGAAGCTAAGCCCACACACTGGTCAGTGCTCAGGCCCACCCGCGACTGTCACTTGCCCTTTCTCTATCATGGACCTTGTTCATCTCCTTTCTTCTATATATAAAGCCACCGCTTGCCATTATTGAATTGCATTTTTGGTGGCGCCTGGCCCCGCCAGCCAGGCGCCGCAAACGGTGTGTTTCCAGATTGAGACAGATTGAAACACGTCGAAACAACGCCGTCAAGCGCGTTCCGTCAATGACATCTCTTCTCGTTTTTTTTTTTAAAGAAAAAAAACAAGGACAAGAAAGTAAAAATAAATACGCGTCCCAATGCTCCTGTGCCGCTGCTTGGACCCACGCCTCCTCTAGATAGCACAGTCTGCAAAGGTACTCGTAATTCCACTAAGCTCGAGGATTTAGCGGGTCTCTCAGCACCTGCCGCCAGCGCATGCGGGGTCATAAACAGAGCGCGTCCCCCTTGCGTTCGGGGGCTCGGTCGGAATTTCCATTGATAGCTGGGCTTGCTAGCCAACGGGTTCGGCAGGGCTTATCATCCCTCCTCCGTCTCGCACGTTGGCCATCACGACCACCTGCGCACCCAGCATTTGCGATATACAGAGGCTCATTGCTATATCACATTCGCCCTCCATACTACCCATTGGCCCAGCAGATGCACCTGCACATGGCGTCATGCACTGGGGAATCCCTGTCACCCCGCATAAACCGCCCAGCCAATGAAACCGATATTCATGCAAGCTGAACCGGTTCCTGAACAGCTTCGTGGCCAGGCCGAAGACGTACCTGCAATTTGAGGTGCCGGACGTCCTTTTGGTGCTCGTTCCTGCTAAGCGCGCCAAAACATGTCATAATGGATTGGTATACATTCTGCGCCGCCAGGGAAGAAGCAGCATGCCCTTTTCTCTCCTCGCCGATTGACGGCACGATGTGGTTTTTGGGTGCAATAACACATCATCGTCAAGGAGAGCAGATATTGCTATGAAGCATCAAGGTTTGAATAAGCCAATGCAAAAAGAAAAGAAAAAAGAAAAGAAAAGAAACACACAACATCACCAGCACATCTTTGACGATCTGGGGGAATGGCAGGTGTGCAGCCCATGGTGCCTGGTACCACCACGGGACTGTGCAACGCGACGGGCTGGATGTGATAGCGAGAGAGCCCCAGCCAAATCTACCAGGCATGATCACAGCTCTGTCCCCAACTTCTAGGAGCTAACGAACAGGTTTCGGTATCTTCTGCAGAATGTGTTTGTTCCAAGGACTTGGCAGCATAGCTGTGCTCATTGAGGACAGGGTTTCAAATTCACACAGGCTGCCGTTGACAAGCAGCAACTGCACAACATGACGGTGTCGACTCTGCGCTTGTCTACCAATGTGTCTGCCAGCATCACTCAGTCTCGCGTCGTTCGCTCTTCGCGGCATATCTTGTGACCTCCAGCGCCGGGAACACGTGCGTTTCCGTGTGCTGCTATGCGAGCTAACGGCCTCTGGGTTTTGTCATTATGCTTTCAAAGAATGCCGCCGATTGTTCCATTACCGGAGCACCTTCTTTCAAGAACGTGATTGTAACGTGACTGTGGAGTTGCCCATCTACTCATATGGCGGCCCGTCATAAGCCATCTCGATGCGCATGCACTCTAGCCAGACCTACCCTACCCCCCTCACATGCTCACCAGCTTTGGGAACAGTGGAATATGCCGTGCCACAGCAAGGCTGTTCTCCGGGGGGACCGTCGTGTGGCGCGGCTGTGTGCAATTTCTTTCCTCCCCCCTCATCTTCCCCCCTCTTCCCCCCTTCCAGTTGTGTCTCAGTACAGCCTCTCTGGTGCTGCCGTCTTCTGCTGTCATACCACACAGCTCATGCGATCTGTTTCCCAAACCAGTTGGTAACCAGACTGAGACAGGCACGCATTGGGTCGGGAGCTGGCGAGAGACGAGGAGACCAGGCCAATTGTCATGATGGTCTTTCCCAAAACCGTCGGTCACCTTATACGATAGGCTAGCAGAGTTCCGTGATGCGACCTTGCTAGTAGCCCCCCCCCTCCCCCCACTCACAGCATTCGGGCCAGAATGCATGCAACCATCCCAGGCTCCTTGCTCTAGCCGCAATACCAAGTGTGGAAAAACGGTCCGGCTCCTGCAGACAAACACAGCTACGGACAAACCCGCTCTGGTGACAGCTGCGAGTGCTGAGAGAGAGAAAAAAGGAAGATACGACATTAATAATCGATTAGAAAGAAACCATGCCCGGACATGGGGCCGTCTCTGCGACGTGGCACAATGCAGCCCTACGAAGCAATTTTTTTTCTGGCGCAGTTAGAAGGGGGCATGAGGGGGGGGTTGGGGGTTTGGGGGGAGCAAGAGGGGGGGGGGGCAGGGGGGGACAAGCGAGGTAGGCTTGTCGGTTAGGTATCGGAGGAGGAATGTCATTGCTGTGACGGCATAGAAAAAAAAAAAAAAAAAAAAGGGCAAAGAAGACGAAAGGAGAAAAAAACGAAGAAAGGAGTCGTCCGAATCGAGAAAGCCGGCGAGCGCCGCGCGGTCCAGGGCAGGGGCCGAGAGACGAAGCAGCGTGGGAGAGGAAGTAAGAAGAAGGGGGGGGGGGCAGATGGGGGGGCGGAGACGTGGTGGTTGGCAGCGTGGGATTCGCCGCACTGCTGCGCCAGAAGGAGAGAAGCTGCATGTGGGATGTTTCTTTGGTCCAGACCCAGCTTTTGCTTGCAGGAGGAGAAACAAACAGCCAGCGGAAATCAGACAACTCGCAGCATTCCCTTTCTGGTCTGCATGCAGCAGCAGAATGCGACGTATTCCACTGGAAGAAGAAGAAGAAGAAGAAGAAGAGGAGGAGGGGTGGAGGGGGAGGGGGGGGCCCTGCATCCCATCCCTTCCTGCAGGTCCGACGCAACGCTATCGAGTTTTTTTTTCTGCTGCTGCTCTGGTCTGCTCTGCTTGCTTTTTGCTGCGACGTAATTGATGGTCGATGGCCATGCATGGTGAGGTGTTGCAGGTGTGAGTGGGCTGCAGAAAAGAGCGGTCATCTGCTAGAAAACTTTTCTGCCTTGCTTTGGGGGCCTTCTCTGTATTATACACTAGTGTAACACACACACACACTCTCTCTCTCTCTCTCTCTCTCTCTCTCTCTCTCGCTACACGCACGCTCTCGCTACACTCGCTACACTCGCTACACGCTCTGTCTCTCTCCCCTCTCTCCCTGCCCGGACGGCCGCTAGCCGCCGCTGGAGCTTACCAGCCAGCCGCCGCCGCCACCACCACCACCCACCAAAACCCACCAAACCCACCCCTTTGCTGTGCGCGCCCGATCGCGCGATCGAGCACTGTAAAAAAGGCCGGAGCACCCGAGCTCCGGAAATCGCAAAAGCTAAAATGGCGAGCGAGGCATGTCCATCCGATGCGACGTATCACCGCGCGAGGCTGGCCAGCGGCATCGCACATCCACACTGCTCGGCTCTGTCGCTTTTGTCCATGGCATTGTGAATTCATGTTATCCAATTCGCCGTTTGCTATGCATGTGTGTACATTGTACGGGGTATGCCAAAATGCTATCCGTCACATGCCTTGGCTGCCAGCCAACCCCCCAAGACACCCCCCCTCCCTCCAGATACCCGCCTGTTGCCTCCATCCGTCGGTCGTGTTGTATCCAACTCCTGTGCGCCAAGCTCAGTGACTTGGTATGCTTAAAAAAAATAAAACGATCAGAGCAATCAAGCAAGCAGCAAAAGCACAATAACCAACATCAGCAAGAATGGTATCCTGGGTATAACAAAGGATGGCAGACTAGTATCTGCATGTCATAATGAAACCCATCATTTTCATAGCGCACCAGCTCCAGTGATCAGCCAGACACACGACAAGAATAGGTCAGAACATAGCAAAGAAAATCCTTCTCTCCGCACCGAGCAATCTGCATACCACGCATTTGCTTGCGAATGTGTATGTTGCATGTTTTTTCTGTGGTTTCCAACTCCGGCTGTCATTTCATCATTCATCGTGAAGCTTCTCAACCCCCTTTTGGAAGAAAGAAAAGAGAAAAAAAAAAGATATAAGAAACCAAAATAACCCCCCCAGTACCGACAGTTGTACTCGCAGAGGGGGGGGGGTCAACATGGCGGAAATAGAACGCCGAAAAAAAGCCGATCAAAGCGGCCCCAGTTCCTGGAGATTCATAGTAAATCTTTCCATGCACAGACAAACAGCCACCCAGAACAGCCCAGAAAGACAAGAGCTCCGCCGGCCCCCCCTCCTCATTCGCTAGAAGACAAGAAATTCGAACAACAGGAAATGCGCCACCGGTATATACTTTTGTTTTTTGTGTTTGATAGGGTGGGTTCACTTTATTTTGTGTCCCAGAAGGAAATGACGTCAGATTCGGGTGATTCGGTCATCGATGGCAGGCCCTGGTATTCGGGTAGCCAAATCGCTGCGTCGTCATCATCGATGCCGGCTCCGTTCGGCATGCCGGCCGTCGCTGAGAGGATGGAAATGTCGTCGCCGGCCGCGCCATTGGGCGTGGGGAGAAACTTGTTGCTCGCCTTGAGGATCCGCAGCTCGTTGTAGTCGTTGCTGCTGTTTCCAGCGCCGCGCATGTTCACCGCAGCCGCAGGCAGCTGGTAGCTGCTGTTGGTGCGCGAGAACGCCACGCTGCTGCTGGCAGCGTCCGTGGCCGCTCCGTCAAAGTCGTATTCGTAGTCGTCCAGACCGGGCGCCATGAAATCCTCCGCCTCCGATACCTCGCCCGACGTCGCTGTCGTCATGGTGGGCGCCTGCTCTGACCCGTTGTACTCGTAGCCAAAGGCGCGCGGAAAGCTGAACGAGCCAGTGCCGAACCGGTCGGCGTCGTTGGCGGTGCCGTTGGCGGTCGCGCTGCTGCCGCTCAATCCCGCACCAAAAAACTGGCTCCAGTCGACAGAAGGCGCCGTGAGGCCGGCGCTGAAGAGCGGCTGTTCGGCTTGGTCGGTGCCAAACGAGTTGTAGTTGGGATAGGCAACGAGGTTGACGACGCCCATGTTCAGCGGCGAGAGCGGGTTGCTGACGCTCACCTGGTGCGGCTGGGGAAAGCTGCCGCTGAAGAGCAGAGGCGATGCGGTCTCGGACCTTGATCGGCGCTGCTGCTCCTGTTGGTGCTGTTGGTGCTGTTCCTGCTGTTGTTGCTGCTGCTGCTGAGACAGTTGTGGTGGCAGAAAGGAAGGAGCAGAGGTGCCCGTGCTAGTGGCGACCGCGTCGGCCAGGTAAGAGGAAGCACCATCGTCGTCCAGGCCGCTATCGGACCCGGTGTTGCCACTGCTGTGATCGTCGTCCTCGGCATCCTCATCCTCATTGGCCGAGTTTGTCGCCGTCGTCAAGAACCCCGAGAGGCCGCCCGTGCTACGCACCGAGCTGAGCCGGTTGATCGGGTAGGGGGCCGTCTTTTGCGAGACGGCCTTGGTGTGGTGCTTGTGCGAGATGGGCTTGCGCCGGCCATGCTCGTCGAAAGAGAGAGTGCCTTCGGACCGAGTAGTGTTGGCACGGCGCCGGCGAATCGGCGTCTTAGAGGAGGAGCTGTTGCCTTCCCGCGAAGCAGCGGACACGCAGGCAGCTGCTGGCACGCTCTCCGCAGCAGCAGCTTCGGCATCGTACCCGGCAGTTTCGGGTACAGGGTCGAGATCCTTCTTGAAGGCACAGCTGCAGCGCCCACCATGGTTGCAGCAGCAGCTCTCTGTACCCGTTTAGTAAAGACCACGAAAGTGAGCAGCAGTAGTACGCGGGCAAATCTGACCTCTGTGGCCCTCGATGGCGCCGAGATGGACGCATTTGGTGGTCTTCTCACCGCAGTCACACTTGACATGCGCGGCACGGTTCTTGCGCTGCGCTCGGCAGTGCTGGCACTGGGTCACTGGCCGGCCCTTCTTGTTGATGTGCTGTAATGGGCGGTCTAGGAAGAGCTGTCAGCATGCTTGTGGTCGTTATAGCAGAGCCTCATATAGTTTGTGCGGCTGCAGCTCGGTGGGAGAGGGAGAGCTTGCGGCACAGAAGCTAGATCGGCCCTCCAGATCGGGAAATAAGAGAAGCGGCATGTTGCTCACCATAGTGCTGGCAATTGCTGACGCGGTGGCCTCGAACACAGGCCTCACAGGCCCATTTCTCGCCGTCAATGATCATGACGATATATCGGCAAGAGGCGTTCTTGAGGGGAGGAGGAGGAAGGGCGCAGAGGCAAGGGAGGCACAGGTTGGTGAGAGAAGGAGACCAACAGGCGCCCGAAGGGTGTAAGGGGGCCGAAGTCCAAAATAAAAGGACCAAAATTGAAAAATAAAGACAGGAATAAAAATGGGGAAGACAAAAAGGAAAAAGAACGAATAAATAAAAGCTGGCAGACTAAAAGGGAAGTGACAAGCACGGAGACGTTGGCCACGGGTGATAAAGCGGAAAATGGAAACGCGGAAAGACGCTAAGAAAGAGCGAGTCTCGGAGGTGCCGCTATATCTGGTGCTGGAGCTGGTGCTGGTGCTGGCAAGCTATAAGCTGGAGGGGCCGGCGGGCCGGTTGTTGGCTGTCGAAGAACGAGGCGCTATGGGCCAGCATGCGTGCGATGAATGGCTGGGTATCTCGAAACGGAAGGAACGACGAGCAGGCGAAGCAGAACGAGAAAGAGCAGAAAGCCAACGATGGAAGGGACGGAGAGGAGACGAAGAAGAGAGGGAGGGGAGAAAAAGAAGAAAAAAAGAAAAGGTAAGAAAAAGAAGGGCGAGATCTGAAGAAAGACAAAAAAATAAAAATAAAAAAGAGACTGTCAGTGCAGACGGGGTGGCAGACCGGGTGAAAGGTAGGGCGTGTTTCTGCGTGTTCTGTGGCGTTTCTATGCGGATTCTGTGGTCTGCGTCGAGGTTGCAATGCCAAATGTCGTGGGACAGGCTGGCCCTGGGGGGTGACCGGACAGGCCGCAGGTGTAGGGACGACAGAGAGCTGTGGCAGGAAGGGGGACCCTTAGGTCAGCGACTCAACCGAAACAGGATCTGTGTGACAAGGGCTGGCGACAGCAAAGACGCTGGCGGAGGATCTGCGGCAGGCGGATTCGCAGCTTTTGTTCCTGTGGCCGTGCTGACTAGAACAAGAGCGAAGGGCGAGGGCGAGATCAGCTGGGAGGGGGGGGGGAGAAGTCGCGGCCCCCGGGGCTCCTTTTTCCTGTTTCTTTTGCGTGGCGTTGCAGGGCCGTTTTGGAATGACACTGCCGATGAAAGCGGTTCAAGGATGGCGGCTCACGGGACGACAGCGAGACGAACGGTGGCAGGCGCGAGCGCATACGAAGCAGGGTGTAAGTGTGAGGCCGTGTGCGCGTCGAGTGGTGAGTGGCGTATTTCATGTATATTTCGTACGGTCAAATATATGTACGGGCAGTGCAACCGACAGAGGCCCAGCGGGTCCGTGTTTGTTCATCAGGTGAAGGGCTGGGAGAAAGAAAGCCGCGGGCGAGGAAGGGGATGCCAGGGTTCTTTTAATCTTTTTCTTGGAGCCTCTCTCTATGAGAGAGGAAAGCGTGGGATGTCAACCAGGACGGGGGTGTGTGGAGGGAAAAAGGAACATGGCCTCTGCGGCGCTGAGCCGACAAAAGATACTTGGACGGACAGTGCCATCACGGGGAATAGCGGCGGTAGCTGGAGTACCTTTTTTTCCCAGCAGCTGCTCTACGACACAAGCCAACCCAGATGGCCAGCCGATGGACGGACCAGGGAATGCCTCGAGTGGAAGCGGGCCTTTATGCTGCCCTCCAAGCTTCATCGAGAAAAAAAGTAGTAAAAAAGAAAGAAATAAAAAAGAAAAGAAAGCAGAAAGGAGGGTCCGGACGCACGAAAGTCGGTTACAAGGGTAGTGGAGGCCCACCTGGTCCCAGAAGAGGAATAGAGACGAGATTTAGGAGGGGCGTGGCGTGGACAAGACAGGTGGGCGGCATTCTGGACTTGCAGCAGCACCAGGCGCCTGCAAGAGGGGGAGGGGGGGGGGTGTACTTGCATCTTACAGCAGGGTGCGGGAGCTCCTCTGCGAGACACCCACGTCCACGTCCGTTCCGCACACCAAACACGCCAAACACAGGCAACCCAAACACAGCTAAGAGCTCGCTAACCCGCTTGTGGAGGGTGCACACCAAAAAAAAAAAGTTTTTCTTTTTTCTTTTCCTTTCTTTTCTTTCCTGCGAGGTGTGCTCCCCCCCTCCCTCTCCAGCTGCTGGGCTTTTTTTTTAGCGTGCTAGCCATGGCAGCCGCCAGGGAGCGCAGGCCAATCCGTTGATGAAAGTTTGTTGAGGAAAGACTAGGCGCCGCGCCTGGTGCTCCGTACTCAGTGCAGCACTAATCGAGAACACGACGCTGGCTAGCGCCGAACGCCATTGTTGGAGGTCGGTCTCTAATATGGGGCAATTATGTACTCGTACACGTACCGCAGCCAGGGTTGTTTCTTGTCGAGCGACCGAGCCAGAAGAAGCACCGACTGGGCGAAGGGGGGGGCCGACAGGAACTCCAGACGAGAGACGAGAGAGCACAGACGCAACAAGCAGCGACCCAGGCACAGGCAGACGCGGCAAACCTCAGCTGGGCAAACCTGGTGGTTTCAAAACTGATGACCCCCATGTTCACCACCACCCTCCAAGCGCAACCGGCCAGCACAGCCCGCTCTCGCCGACAGACCAGTCACAGGAGGACAATGATATCCTTGCCTAGGCGGCTGCGCGTCAGAGTTTTTTTATTTTTAATTTTTGTTCTTGGGCCTTTTTTTTCTCTTCGTTTTTTTTTTTTTCATTTCTTTCTCCGCGTTTCTCCTGCCCATCAAGCATGCCCCAAGCATGCCCTATCAAGCAGAACCGCAAGAACATCCCCCCCTCCCCTTCCCCTTCCCCTTTGTCACCTCCGCACGCCGCTCGTATTGTTATACATCTACGTTTTGTGGAGAGCCGTCGCCGTCTCCATTCGGCCAGGGACAAAATGCGACTATTTCTCCGTCATGTTTCTCCGGTCTCTCTCTAGCCGGTCGTTCCTGGCCTCGTTCTCGTTATCTGTCGCTGTCGTTCGTTCTGGCAGCTCTTGTGCGGTGCGATGCTGTAAGATGGATTCTGCGAAACTGAACGGCCAAAAGCGGCGCAATCCTCGAGCTTCGCTCGCTCTTAGGTGGTCCTGGCTCAAATGTCCCTTCCCTCCCCCCCGTGCCGTGTTCCCAAGCGGCTTAGCGACCTTCTTAGGGTGTTATGTCGTACTTTGTAACGGGGCGATGACGTTTTTGCTGTGGCGGCGCCAGCCAATTGCAGCCGCGGCTGTCGTACTGCTCTCCGAAGCTCCTGTTAGCTTTTCCCACGTTTCCACCCCTTTTGACCTGTCGACAGCCTATTCATCTCTCCCACATTGTCCCACACCCCATCGTCGATGCGGTCTGCGACGGCGTCGCGCTAGATGCAGTCTGCCACACTGGCAGTTGAGCCCTGCCTCGACTATACATTGCTTGCTGGTGCGCATCGTATAAAGTATACATATGAACTACCCGCCTATCGCGCTGCGCCGAAACCAGACGAAAAAAAAAGAGCCACCAATCGCACGGCCTAGAGATTCTGCAATAGCATTTCGGCCAGTGGACCGACGGCTCCTGGGCAGAGCATGATGAGCAGCTAGTCAGATGAGAAGGGTCGACGTCGGAGAGAAACTCCGACTGCTGAGCTTCGTATTTTCTCCGGGTATTCTCCACCGTACTGCTCGTACTCGAAAACACGAGCAAGAACACAGAAGCCTGCGAGTATCCAGCTCATCCGTGGCGGAGCGAAGACGGAGCGGTGGACAGACAATCTATTCTCGTAAAATGATCCAACCGTTTTACGAAGTACAAAGTGCATCACGTATCTTACAATACGAGTAGGGCCAACATGTCCAACAAAAGCAAGCTACGAGCAACCGGCCCATCCATGCAACTCGGCTGCAGGCTGCAGTCCCGAGAGATACTTGCCTAGCACGTCCTAGGTCCGAAAGGTCAGCCAAAGCAGTGTTATCAACCTCAAGGCGGCTCTCGGCATGAAAGAGGCGAGCGTTTTGCGAGAGCAGGGTTTGATGCAGCCCGTGGCCCGTCTGGCGCTCGGCCGGGTCTACCCAGCTCGTTCTGCCCCCCCCCCTGTGCCGGTTGACGTGGCCATGGATGGCTGCATTGGAGGAGGAGAGGGGTAGCTCTCGCCAGCGCCATGGGGAAGCACCACTCCCCCGGGGACCGTTTTACCCTTTGTCCGAGGATAGGAAACGAGCATGACAGCCATCCATTCTGGCGGTCAGACGGACGACGGTAATTTTTTTTGAGGTTCAGGATTTCCCCCCTCTCTGCTCTAGGATTCTGATTCCGGGTCGTGATGCACGTCGGGCGACTGGCGACTGGCTCTTTCCACGTCCGTAGGTTTCCGAGGAAGAAGGGAGGGGGGGGTGTCGAAGTCGCGAAGGTGCCCTGGGTATACTTTCCTTTCTTGGCTGTACGGTCCCTGGCAGCATGCATTCGGGTCGGAGGGCGATCGTGTCTGGCAGGCTGCCGACCTGCAACCTCTGTCAGGCACGTGAAGATCACCTGGTAGGAATGTGTTTCGTGTGCAGTCCCTCGTGATCGCGATGGGCAGGCATGTGCCCCAGATCTCATTCCGTGTGTGTGTGTGTGCATCTCACAATGGTGTATACGAGCGACTCTTGAAGCTCGCATGTAATGTATTCCCCCCCGATGGAGACAAAGAACAAGGTTGGTGGACGGCCACAGAGGACTAGCCAAAATCCCCACTCCATCTGGCCAGGAACGAGTTCCAATTTGGGGCTATTCTTGCCTGCGTCGGCAGGCCGGGCGTTCCTTCCATTTTATTGCCCTAATTAAGAAACTACCCAGGGCTAGGCCCAGGCGCCCGGCCACAATGACGTACACTCACTAACAGGCGGTGATCCAACCAATACGATTGACCGAGATGTTGTCGGCCGCTAAAAAAAAAAAAAAAACTAACATCAGAGGACTTTCCCCTCTTTTGACAGAGTTTGCCAGATACATACCTGTGACTTGCAAGTATGGGATCGGCCTACCTTTTTTTCTTCATGCTTGTCCACAGTCTTGCTGCGTCCCTTTCTGCATCCCCGCTAATTCTGTCTGGCTTGGGAACCAACAACGGCATGTTGGGTTACGAAAACGGATGTGTCTGCTCGAATGGGTGTGGTTGCGTCGCCAAGATGGATATTGTTCTGGTTTGGGCCCCCAGCTTCCCAAATAAGCGCCCTTGTTCTGTCGTTCGGGTTGCAGATGGGCTTGTCCTGCACCTCGTGGAGCGTGTGAGCAAGGGCAGCATGACGTACCCGAAAAGCATCGCCGCATCCTGCCCGCGCACCCGGTTTCTCTTCTTCTTTTGGGGGCTCGCTCTCTTCTCGTTCTTTCTCTTGCGAGCACACCCTCCTCCGTAAACAAGATTGTGTCCTAACCCGCACCGCGCCGCAGAGCGACCCTGGACTGCAAGAGAAGGCGATGACCATCTGACACGAAACGGCTTTTTGGCCGTGCCATGGGCCAGCACCCACCGTGGCAAATGTTGTTTTTGTCACTCACATGCACACACGCATGCTCGCCGTAATACCCATTCGCTCGTACGCTTACTGAATGGCCACCCCCCCATTCCTGCACGCGCGCCGCAGGCCCGCTTGGTCACGTACTTGTCCAGACGGTCCGCATCGTGAGTTAAGCGAGAGCTCGGCGGCGAGCGTGCTACGGGGGCAAAAAAGAATGCGTGTGTGTGTGTAAGAGAGAAGGCTGTCTTGTACCGGGTGAGCTGATGGGGTACATCCATCTTACATTCCTGTGCCAGCCGATGACGGTTCGGCACAGCTACGACGCAACACGTATCCAACGGTCCCAGCATCGCAGCCGGCCGGTCCGGAGCTGCCGTGCTGAAACCGCACACCGCAATATGGCAGAGAGAGAACATGAAAGAACGAGAGAGAACGAGAGAGAGAGAGGCAGAGCTTGGACGTGCGTATTAGTGTTCGTGCATACATGCACAGAACTGACCCGTCTCCTGACGCACAGGTGAATGAACGCATCTGCGATGTCGTCCGTGGGTCAAACGATAGATGTGTGCCATGGAAGGAAGCATCCGGATGCAATGGATATAGTACGAGTAGCTTGGCTGGCTTTTTTATCGACAGGCATGCGCACGAATATTACACATACAGACATCCGCGAGAGAGACTATTGGGGAAAACGAATAGACGCCTGCGCCCGGCTAGAGAAGCCCCCGGGCAGCCTTGTTTCGGCTGTTGCTGCCGGGCAAGCACGGGGAGGAAGGCCCGGTGTCGCGGAAGAGGCAGGTAAAGAGAGAGATAGAGAGAGAGCAAGGGGGTGTGTGCAAAGGAAGGAATCGGAAAGGCAACAAAGCGCATGGAGCCTGAATTTTTTTGCGATTGGCGTTTCCGGCAGAATTCCAGAAGGCCCTTTCTGCCGTGCTCGGGATGTCTTGGGAGGTGGTGGTGGTCTTGGATTTGTCTTGGGTGCAAAACCCATCATGCGACGTGTCTCCTGCACAGGGGGGGCAACAGGGAGGCACCGTGGGCTTACTCGTACAGGTGGACAAATCCGTCGTGGGCGTGGGATGCGGCCTTGGGTGGCATTCATGGCGAGGCGTAGAACAGAGAAGAAATTCTTTTTTTGGGGGAGGGGGCCCATCCGACAGTCGCCCTGCCGAGCTTCCTAAAGAAGCACATGTGAGGAAAATCGCTTATATTCCTGTTTTTTATTTATTCTTCTTCTCTTGTCTTTTGTCCTGTTGTTCTCCAGATGGGCCTCTTGGCCATGACTGTGACCCTTTTTCTGATTACGAGCTGCGACGAACGGGCTTTTGCTCCGTTTGTGTGCATTCGTATCGCAATTCGTAAGATCCGGGACACATGACAAACACAAAGTCTCCGCTGGACGGGCAGAGATCCTGGGGTTCCGCAGCGACCCAAGACGTCTGTGGCTGTGGAAAATGGAACGCGGAAAATGGGACACTGGTGGCAGCGGGACTTGCCCGATTTACCGATAAGCGCCCGGGCGCGCGCAATGCGCTGCTTTGGGCATCCAGAAGCCTGTGGCGAGTCGGCGTTGGCTCGGCCAAAGCCGCTGGCTGTTGGGGACCTCCTCTTTGCCTCAACGTAGCACTGTAGCCCACCGAGAGCCCCACTGCAAGTTGCTGAAATAACTGATTCTCAGCGTAGCCTCTACATTATTACAGGGTGCGCTTAGCACTCCCGCTCGTATAATCTGTACTACGAGCATTATGTATCATGCCAAAGCGATGCTAAGCCCCCCCCCAAGCATTGACCTGGTTTTGTGTCAGAATGTCCTGAACGGACCATGCCGTTGCCTCTGCTGCAGTGGTCCACAGTTTAGCGACGCTGCCGCCGTGCGCAGGTGCACTAACGGCGAAGCCACCCTCACTTTTTAGAGTAGCATGACTGGCTCTCAGGGAAGGTCCCATCCAGGGATGAATGCCCGAGAGCGCTGCGTAGTAATTCTCCGTGTATGGAACGGAGGTGCGTGCTAGCGATCGGCGGCAAGCTGTGCCGGCAAGAAGACAAAGCCGGGCAGAGCGGCCGCCTGAAGCAAGCCGACGAGCGGCGCCCAGCACAGGAGCCTCTTGGCCAGACCCATTTTCCCAGCCATTCCACGCACAAGACAAGCACCGCACTGTGGCGAGCACTCTGGCCCGGTCGGCATGGTTCCTTTCACAGCTGATGTTTGGTTGTGGCTCTGCTTCTGCTTGCAGCCAGGAGAAGCTATAGTGGAGCGCACGCGCGCTCTGCTGCAGGCCCGCACCATGTGAAGCAGACGCGCCAGCCCTTTTTTGTTGGCGGGCTGTACGAACAAGCGGTCCCCTTTTCTTTTGCTTTTTTTATTCATTTATTTTAATTTTTTATGCTGCTTCTGTGGGCCGCTGTGCAGACCGTACCTTGCCCGGACGCGACGCATCCGGAGATGCCGCGCGACGGTATGCAGGAAAGGGGTCCCTCGAAACGACAAAGAGCAAGAGAGAGAGGGAGACAGAGAGAGAGAGAACGGAGAAGCTGAGCGAGAGGGTCTGTTTCGTCTTGCTTTAATTGCCCATCATCTCAAGGAACTGGTCCAGCCGGTGTCAGGCCGAGATGAAGCGGCCTGGCCAATTCGCCTTCGGTCTTTCGCCTTTCGTGTCTTCGTGCTTTCCCGTGTCGGAGTGCGCCCGATGTAGAAACAATGACGCTGGAGGGGGGGCCACTTCCTTGTTTGCGCCACCTGGAGGGGGGCGGGGGGGGGAGTGATGCTTAGCTCGGTCAGGGTAACCTTTCTGGTCTCGTTGGTCGTTTCGCAACAGGAGACGCTACAGAAAGGCTCATACGACGCTGTGGTGCCGTGGCAATTCATCCTGCTCATCTCGCTTCTTTATCAACGAGCAGCACCGAATCGCAGGCTAAGAATAGGTCGCCCCGTGATGATCTACGCACGTATCTGTCATTTGCGGCCGTGCTCCAATGTCCAAAACACAACAACAAAATGTAAAATACAAAATACGGCAGACGGCTCGCTGCTTACCGTCGTGCCGGCCGCCCCATGTTGTCCTTTTTACGAAGCTGACTGTGGTCGGCCATTGACACGCACATTGTCAGCTGAGAGTTGTGGTGCCCCCCCAACATGTCATTGCTGAATGTACCTGGGTCGGTGTATCTGGGTCGGCAGCGAAAGACAAAGGAAGCAGATGCAGATGCCCGGTGCTGCAGCTAGGCTGACCGAGTCAAGTTTCTTCACACCGCGATGCAAGGAGGAAAGACGCCACCCCCTAGCCTCCCTCGCTTCACCTCCCTCGCTTTGCACAGATCGGCGGCGGCGGCGGCGGCAGATAATCTGATCGGCCCATAAGTCTGGCAAAAAGTCCACTTCAGAGGAATGAGGTGGGATATCTAGGGTGCTTGGCGGAGAGGAGGCCTTCCTGGCGAGAAGAAGAGGGGCGGCGCGAAGGATTCGATGGGTGGTCAAGCTGAAAAACGTGCATTGGGAGGCGGGGAGAAGCATGTTCGCAACCCGTCGTAGAGTGACAAGAGGCAGAATGACGCACCTGGCACATATGCTCGTGCTCTTTACACCCTCTCCGATATTGTGTTTTGGCTCGGAGTATTTTAGTCCTGCTTGTGTCCCCCCTAGGATCTGTCTCCCATCTGAATCAAGCGCTGTCTTTCTTGTCTCTGCCATTGTCGCACGCTTCGGTCACGAGGCGCTCGGTATGGCAAGCAGAACAAAGGGACAGCGCATGCACCTGCTCCTTTGAAAAGGACGGCAGGGAGAGGGGGAGGAGGGGGGAGGGGCTCATGATCGTGATGTTTGCAGGGGGGAGAGTTAGTCCTGACAGACAAGAGAAAAAAAAAGCATGAAACTACGGAATGCAGGACCGGGAAGGAGGGACTAGAGGTCCCATGGATCGTGCCTGGCCTTTATTGGCCGCATGTCCTGCCTTTTAGGCGCAACTGCGTGAACGAGCAGGAGACGTCTCGACCGATGGCTGGCATGATCGCCAACATAGAACAGGTCACGAGCCAATCGCAAGACGACAATAGTTCTTTCCCTTGCGGGCGAATCAGAATTCAAACGGAAGCTGCGTGATGGCTGGGCATCTGTTGGTGGTGGCGGTGTTGCTGTGACTGGGACTTTTTACGAGGGGTTATCTTAGTGCCTTTCATGAAGTATTTCCAGCCTCCCCCTCCCAACCTGCTCTCCTTCACTCTGGCCCTCTTCACCAACCTCGGCCCGCAGTCTATCGCAGCCTATGCTCCTAGAAAGTTCCGTCGGTGGCTGTTGTGGAAGCAATGGCATCCCTGTTGGTGGTACACTTCTTTCGTCCACGTGCCTATGTCAGTTATCGCTGCTTTCCAGAGTTATCCCAGCCTCTGTGTGCACCCTCTCGCACTACCAGCCCGTCTCTCGCACTGCTGGCCCTTCTCTACCAAGGATCCATTAAAGCGCCAAGAGATGCGTCCAATGAAAAGAAAAGGAAAGGAAAGATAAAAAAAAAAGTGAGCCCACATCGCGACTATATTTCAGCCCTGCGAGTTTGCTGGCTATAATCACACAAAAAGAGTCGCGAGACACTTTTGCTCTCTTTTTTATCTCTCTCTCTCTCTCTCTCTCTCTCTCTCGTTTTGAGTTCCGATTTGACTTTGCATCTGCACATACCTGCAGGTGTTTCTTTTTTTATCACCTCGGCCTGCTGAATCTTACCAAGCCGCCCCTTGTTATATGCTACCCTGGGGAAGCACATGCGACTCGGGTCGCATGGCTTGGATAGCCACCATCTCTGTCCTACGTACCATCGGTTGTCGAGGCTGGGGGGACGGAGCAAGGGTCAGAAAAGCAGCAAACTTTTCCGATCCCCATTTACGGACGCCTTCCCGCCCCGCCCCCCCTCGGCATGTCCTTGTGTCTTCCCATCTGCGCTTCTTTGCTCCTTCTATGATTGGCTCGGATACATCGCATTAGAACAGCCCGGCTCATACTATATGGGGCACAAGCGAGCCAGTTGTGCTTGTTTCGTCAGATGACGGCGGGATGATGGAGGCATGTGAGGACGCGAAGGATTCCCTGTGCATATACAATGGGCCGCTACGTCGCAGCCTCAGCTCAGCTGTGATCGTTCGGCAAAGGGGGCAGAGGGAGGCCAGAGAGACAGAATGGACTGCGCGCTGTCTTGTGCTCTATCGCTACCGTGAGTTGGGCAAGTCATCCACGGTCTCTTGGACGTCATCTGGGCATCCCAAATACGCCATTGGCCAGACTGCAAGCGCCAGAAGAAAAGCCTTTTCGTTTCACCACGCATTGGCACAAGTGTTCCTGGTCCGTCCGGGATCAGCAGATCAGACAAGAGTCGTGATGGTGGTGTAGGGCAGGCCGGTGGCACATCAGGCAAAACATGCAAGCATTGTCAGGAGAAAAGAATCTTGGGCCGTTTGTGACACGACCACTCTCGGTCATGAAGACAAGCGGCACGGCGTCCCTGCAAAGTTGCAGGGAAACGGCGGCGAGGTATGTGTACGTGTACCAATGCAGTATACGAGCAAGGCTTGGCAACGAGGGTGTGGGCAACAAGCTGACCACGATCGACGAAGGAAGGGGGGACGGAACAAATAGCACCCTTGGCAGTTACCAGGAGACACACGCACACACAGAGAGAGAGAGACAGAGACAGTGGGGTGCCGAGTTGAAACGGGATTCAGATCTTCCGCGCTGGCTTGGGTGGCGCCGCGAGAGCGGCAGCAGTGGCAACGGTGGCAACGGTGACTGCACATGCTATCCTAGCTAGCTGCAGCCCGGCCGCCTCATCTCTCTGGAGCTAGCTCACGATGCCGATAAGCTGTGGAGTACAAGATACCGAGCTTTGGAGGGGAGGCAGAGACATGGCTGATGCTCTGGACAGCAATTGGTCGACGGAGGGCAAAGAACAAGACATTGGGGGTGGCCTAACTGACAATGACAAGGGCCAACAATAGGATGCGTCGGCAAAGATGCATGAAAGCAATGCACTGGCCCCGTGCGTGCTTTGTACTTGGTACACGGAGGCGGTGTTGGCGCTTGCTCTGGCCGTTCATTGGACTTGTAGGTGTTCGTGGACGCGGGTGGGACGTTGGCACGGGATAGACATACTGGCTTTTTGGGCCTGGTGCAGGAGGAGGGTGGGGTGTGGCATGGGCAGTGGGATATGTGATCCAGGATCAGAACAGAAAAGGGCCTATATTCCGTAATGTGAGAAACTCGGTGGGGGTGAGTAGGAGGGTGCTTGCATGATGCTGAAGTTAAGCGATTGGTGAACCTGAACAAAAGTCTTTACGGGAGGAAGGTGCAAAACAGCCCAGAGACAACAGAAGGGGGGGGGACAGCAGGACCATCGGCCTATCGATTCGCAAACCGGTGGCTTTCATCTCTGTTGAGATTGTCATATGCGATTGGTGATAACTGGGTTGACATGACACAAACGGAACCAGTACGTAACCAAGGATCGTTTGGGTAAGAGGAATGTGGCCGAGTCTTGGTCCGGACGACGGTGAGAGATTGGGATAAAAGATGAAAGATAGGAACAGGAGGAGACACAGGACGACCTTTTTCAACATGATCTGGCCCCCCCCTTTCCCCCACACGTTCCTTTATCTGAGCTCTATTGATATGGCTGGGTCGGACTCTAGATTCGCCACAAGGATGCTTAGATGACGGCCTAGAACGCAAACAAGAGGAAGAAGGTTGCATGAAAGGGAAAAAGAAGCGGTGGTGATGCGTTTGATTTGCATGCCTACACGGGATAGAGAGACCCATTATGTCATTGTGGCTTGCTAATAAGGGCGTCTCATTGGCGACGGTGGCGAACCAAGGGGGGCTTGATACAGCTCATCGTCACGCGTCTGGCGTGGCTCAATGACAGTACTCGTACATGAACGGCGATGCAGAGGAGTGGAGCAGCCTTGGTGCCAGAAACAATCAGTCTTCTCACGAGGATGAAGAGACTTTGGGGAGTTAGAGAACGGCGGAGAGAAGCATCAGGGATGGAGAGGCTGTGGCATTGCGCGACAGCAAGCGAAGATCAAGCCCATTTCCACAATGGCAGCACAGCAAGCGACCCTGAGGCACTTGGGTTGGTGATGCCGGGCAGGGTTCACTCTGACCGGGATAGCCATCAAAGTCAGCTAGAGCCGGTGCCAAAAAATTTTCAATTCTGGTTTCCTATTTGGGAAGCCGACACATCTGGCAGGGTTCGCTAAGCATGTTTCGCCTAGGAAGGTGGAAAGGGCTTTGACAGGTCTTGGGGACAGGACTTGCAGATTGAAGAGATCATGATGGTGGTGGTGGTGGTGGTGTTGGTGGTGATACGAGGGGGCCACACGGACGCTCCGAAGCCAGCAAATAAAAACGGAGCGGCAGCTGGCGTTTTTCTGGGGGGCAGGCGGGAGAGACCGAGCGCCCATTGGGACGTATTCGTACGGAGTACTCGTAGCTCTTGCAAATTTTCTTATGAGGCAGGAAAGCAGGGCTTTCCGAGGATCGGCAACAGGTGATCTAGAGCGTGACTAGCGGACGCTTTATCGCTCCTTCCCCAAAGCAATGCTGACCTTGGCCTGAGAAGGAAGGCAGCCGCCTCGGCTGGAAATGCCCATTGAACGCCAGCTGTGCGTGTGTGTGTGGCAACACGGGGAGCGCCAGGCCAGGGCAGCGCTATTACGAAAGAAAACGAGCTGTTGGCCCGCCCGCGCTAGCAGGGCATTGCACCATCGCGACTCACTCAGGCAACGACTCAGGCAACGACTCAGGCAACGGGGCAGCCCTGTTCTCCTGGAGCCAACCTCACCAACCACCCACCATCCACCACCCACACCATTGGGGACCCGTACTTTTCATCACCGACAAAACCCTCGCGTGCCAATCTCGGCAGCTCCGATTTATTCCTTCATTCCCATATTCCTTTTCCTCCGTCTGAGCGAGTTTCAGCGACGTCATCGCTTCTTCTGCTTTGACACGGGGCTGCCACAATCGAAGGCCGTCCACTTCTCACCGTTCTCTCTTCTCTCCTCCCCGGCCAGACCCGGCACGACAAGGCGGCCAACGGCTACGACTACTCGAACCCCCCTCCCCCCTGTCCCCCAACTCTACCTGCCAACACACAATAGCCTTTCGGCCCATTTAGCTCCGTCAGCTTTTGGCTGAGGTCGCCGACCACCGAACATGGCCTTGCCTGCAGCTATGGACCCGACCCGGTGGGTGTCCCCCCCCCCCCCCCCCTGTTTTATTGCTCTTTCTTTTTTTCAATCATGAACTTTCGGATGGCGTCGGCTTGACGTTGGTGGGCGACTCGTGATGGCTGACCGAAGACACAGGCCGGTGCACGTTGTGTTTGTCGGGGCGGGCGCGGTGGGATGCTTCTATGCGTCCCGTCTGCATTTTGTGAGTGGCTGTCTTCTTCTTGAGTGTTGGTGTTGGTGCTGACGTGTTGCCGCAGCCGGAGCACAACGTGCACGTGTCTCTCATCGGGCGATCGAACTATGCGGCGCTGGCGCGGGACGGGGTGCAGCTGCAGACGCATTCGTTTGGCGACTACACGTTCCGGCCGCATGCGGTGTTCCCGTCGGTGGCGGCGGCGGCGGGACAGCGGCCGCCGTCGGTGCTGTTGGCGGAGAATGAGGATGACGGACGGGACAGCCTGACAAAGGTGCCGGCGCCGCCGGAGGGGGGCTGGGACTACGTGGTGGTGACGACCAAGGCGCTGCCGGACCGGGTGGACGACGCAGCGACGATTGCACCGCTGGTGGGCGGAGACACGACGATTGTGCTGATCCAGAACGGGGTTGGCGTGGAGGCGCCGTACCGGGCGCGGTTCCCGCAGACGCCGATCGTCAGCGGGGTGACGGTGGTGAGCGCGGAGCAGATCCGGCCCGGGGTGATACGGCAGAACCGGTGGACGCGGCTGCACCTGGGCCCGTACACGTCGTCGGCGGAGACGACGGCGCGGAGCGCGCACGGAGGCGCGGCGACGTCGCTGGAGCGGGAGCTGACGAAGCGGGGGACGTGGGCGGTGGGCCAGCTGACGGAGTGGTGGACGCGGCTGGGGGAGATCCGGGACATGGAGCCGCTGGACGAGGTGGGCCTGCAGACGGTGCGGTGGCACAAGCTGTGCATCAACGCGGCGTTCAACCCGTCGGCGGTGCTGTCGGGGGGGCGGGGCAACGCGGACATGGCGTCGGACCCGGAGCTGCGGACGCATCTGCGCGGGGTGATGGAGGAGATCTGGAGCGCGGCGCCGCAGATTCTGGGGCGGCCGTTTCCGGAGAAGCTGGGGCGGCCGGAGCGGATCCTGGCCAGCACGGACCGCAACAAGGGGGCGCGGCCGAGCATGCTGCTGGACTGGGAGGCCGGGCGGCCGCTGGAGCTCGAGGTGATTGTGGGCAATCCGGTGCGCATCGCCCGGGCCCGGGGCGTGGAGCTGCCGCGGATGCAGTCGCTGTACGCGCTGCTGCGCAGCGCCCAGGCGATGCGGGAGCGGGCGAAGCTGTGAGGAGGTGATGAGGAGGTGAGGTTGAGGAGGTGGAGAGGGGAGCTGTTTCATTCGCATCGCAGGTTTGCATAATCGTTTACGGGTTTGCTATTGCCATATCTTCGTCAGATTGTACATCCATTCATTCTTGGCATCGTCATTTCCCTATTGAGCCCACGGCGCCTTTGTCAGCCCGACCTGCGCGGCTGTCGAGCCTCCCTCTTCTGCTCCTGAGGTGCTCGGGTGTGGTGGACGGGTGGACGGTCCAGGCGGTCGAAAGGTCGGCACGCGCGAGTAGGGAATGCCGGGGCCGGGCAGACTGCCTGGGGCGGTTCCAGGCATGCGGGTGACCTGGGCCCAAGGAGCACCGGTTTGGGGGAGGGCGGCTGTTGCAGTTGTGGATGGTGGTGGTGGTGGCATCGGTGTCGTGGCAGGCTGACTGGCCAAGTGGACAGAAGGGGTGGGCGCGTCGGCATCGGGGTCGGGGTCCCAGGAAAAGAGGGAGCCAAAGGGGAAGTGCTGGACGACGGGGAACTTGGAGAGGACCTCGGCGTTGTACATCTTGAGCATGCCCTTGTTGATCTTGCCCCAGCCGTCGGGGATGCCGGAGACGTCAAAGAGGATGGGGCTGTGCTCCCAAAAGGGCCCGCGCTTGACGTCGTCGATGAAGCCAATGGCGGAGAAGTAGAGGTTGCGCGTGCGCTGCACGGCCACGGCCGCGGGCCGGAGCACGTCGGCCGGCTTGGGCGCCCGCGGCGCCGAGCCCTCCTGGGGCACGGCCTGGGCGGCGGCCGTCAGCGGCCGGGCCAGCTGGGCCGAGCCAAAGATGTAGGGCAGAAACGAGTGGTCGTCGAGGCCCCAGACGCCGTGCGACCCGGCCGGCTCCAGCGTGTAGACGAGGATCAGCCGCCGGACGACGGCCAGGTACGGCTCCAGCACGCCGAGCACGAGGCTGCGCTCGACGGCCTCGCCGTCGCTGTTGTTGTCTGTTGTTCCATCGGCAAACACGCCCAGCTTCCAGAGGCAGCCGAGAAAGGCGAGAAAGCTGAGCTCGTGGCCGGTGCCGTAGTCGAGGCGCTGGGCGCTGCCAAAGCTGCCGAGAAAGTAGGCCGTGATCTCGTCGAGGGCGGTGGCCGTGTCCGTGTCATCTCTGATCTCGGTCTCGGTCTTGGTCTCCTCCTCCCCCAAGACAAACGCCCGCAGCCAGCCGGCCACCCGCTCGCCCAGCAGCCGGTGCCAGACGCGGAAGCTGACGTTGCCGAACCGCCGCGGGCCCGGGTCCGGCGGCGCCTCGTCGATCAGGGCCTCGACGCGGGCCAGCAGCTGCTGCAGGCGGCGCACCGACGGCGGGTCGGCGCGCGGCGCGTCCAGGGTGAAGAGGGTCGTGGTCGAGGCCGTCGGAAGCGTGCCGGGGGCGGCCGTGGTGCGGGGGCAGACGGCGTGGTTGAGCTGCAGGATGAAGAGGCCAATGTCGCGGTAGGCCTGGGAGACGAGGAAGTGGGCCACGTCGGAGCCTTCAAAGATGCGCTTGGCCGGGCGGAGAAAGGCGTGTTGGGGGGGGGCGGACGACGCGGCCGTCTGGCGCAGCAGGTCGAGGCCGCCGGGCAGCAGCGCCAGCTTGACCGGGCCGGCCGGCGGGACAGGTGGCTTGGTGGCCCACGGAGCGGCAGTGGCCGGAGGCAGCAAATCCATGTCGGTGATGGCAAGTTGGTTGACGGATGCTGGAGGACAAAAGCAGTTGTTTCCTCCCACTTTGCGCGCTAAGGCGAAACGTGGCCCCACTTATGACGTCGCGGCTGACTAGCGCGAGAAGGCTGGAAAAGTCTATGGTATAATATATACGAGTATAGATGCGCCATGTACAATGCACGATGAACTTTAGAAATGAAACTTCCACTTCTTCTTGGCTGCCTCCCGCTGATAGCCCTCTTCTTGGACGTTGTGCTGGCCGACAATGGCGAGAAAGACCTGGTCGAGGGTCGTGGGACTGACGCTAAAGTGGTCGATGCCGAGGGCGACGCGCTGCTCGTCGAGCAGGACGACGAGGCGGCCGACGGCCGAGGGCGCGTGCGTGGGCGTCGGGGGGGCGGTGCCGGCGAGGGTCTCGGCGTTGGTGAGGGTCTCGGAGGAGCCGGTGGTCTGGGGCACGAGGAGGGCCTTTTCCGAGACAGCGTCGACGGTGACCAGCTGGCCGTCGTGGACGGGCACGGCAAAGCGCATCTGGCCGTGGTAGGTCTTGTCCTCAATGTCGGCGCCGGAAAAGGCGGTCTGGACCCAGGCGCGCAGGCGCGCGGTGACGGCGTCGGGCGTGTGGGGGGCGCCGCGGCAGACGAGGTGGACGTAGAGGCGGCGGCCGAAGCGGGCGCGCAGGGCGTCCGTGTCCCCGGCAGCCAGCATGCGCTTGGCCAGGATGCCGGCGCGGCCGGCCAGGGCGTCGGCCTCCTCCATCGAGTGGGTGGTCAGCAGGATGGAGCGGCCGGTGGCGGCGGCGGCCAGCGTCTTCCACATGATGCGCTTGGCGGCGGCGTCGAGCCCCGACGACGGCTCGTCCAGCAGCAGCACGGCCGGGTTGCCCATGAGGGCGATGCCCAGGCTCAGCTTGCGCTTGTTGCCGCCCGAGAGGGCGTGCGCCGGCCGGTCGCGGAAGGCCGCCAGGCCCACCGCCTGCAGCACCGCGGCCACGTTGTGGGCCACGTCGGCGATGCCGCGCACGCGCGCGTAAAAGCACAGGTGCTCCCGCACCGTCATCTGGTCCACCGCGTCAAACTGCGGGCACACGCCCAGGCTCGCCCGCGCCGCCGCCAGCCGCCGCGTCACCGACGCGCCCTCCACCCGCACGTCGCCGTCGTCCGGCTTGAGGTCGCCCCGGATCATCGAGATCGTCGTCGACTTGCCCGCGCCGTTGGGGCCCAGCAGCGCAAACACCTCGCCGCGGCCCACGCCAAAGCTCACATTGTCCACCACCGTGTTGCGCCCAAACGTCTTGGTCACGTGATCGACATGCAGGCCCGTCACCTCTTCCGTCTCTGCGTCTTGTCTCTCTGCGCCTTCCGCGTCTGCCGCAGGCGCCGGCCGCCCCCGCCGCAGCTTCCGCGCCAGCTGGTGCAGCGAGGCGGCGCCGCGGCCGCTGTCGAACCACAGCAGCAGGCCAAAGAGGGCGACGGCCTGCAGCACCAGGTAGAGGATGGGCCCGCCGTAGAGGGTGATGCCGCCCGGGCGGGCGCTGAGGGCGCTGCCGTCGCAGGCGGTGGAGAAGAGGTTGAGGGCGATGAAGAGGGAGCGGACGACGGAGCCGATGGGGGCGATGGCGGAGACGACAAAGTGGACGACGAGCAGGTCGGCGTCGATCTTGTTGACGGGGGCGTAGGTGATGGTGCAGAGGTAGGCGATCATGTAGACGAGGAAGACGACGGCCTGGCTGGCGGCGGTGAAGGCGTAGGCCGACAGCTGGTTGCGGCTGAAGAGGGAGATGACGTAGGCCAGCAGGGCCGAGGCCAGGCCGTAGAGGGCAAAGACGATGAAGAGGTAGCCGACGTGGTACCAGACGCCCGAGAGGGCGGCGAAGAGGATGGTGGCCAGGGCGGACGACGCCAGCACGAGGGCGGCGTCAAAGGCGACGTAGGCCAGCCACAGCGGCAGGGCCCGCACGCCGTTGGAGTACTCGAGGCTGCGCACGTGGCGGCGCCGCTCCAGGTTCGGGTAGAGGGCGAAGAAGCCCGGGTAGGCGGAGCAGGCCAGGGCCACGTACACGAGCAGCTGCAGCGACTTGCCCATGTCGGGCGACCACGGCACGTCAAAGGCGGCGTAGCTGGCCGCGATCGACACGTTGCCCAGCAGCGCGTCCAGAAAGTTCTGCCCGTAGAACCCGTTGACCTGGTCAATGTAGTCGCCCAGGTACGCCAGCGTCGGCGGCGAGCTGCCGTCGCCCAGCCAGAGCCCGGCCGGCGTGATGTTGCGCCGGTACCGCACCACCAGCTCGGCAAAGTCGTCGTACGTGTCCGCGAGCGTAATGTTTTGCAAAAGGCGGGCGATGGCTGTGCTGCTGCTGCTGCTGCTGCTGTTGGTCGTCGTCGTCGTCGTCGTCGTCCCAAACATGGGCCCCAACAACGCCAAAAGACTGCTCAAATCCGTAAAGCGCGACCGCGGTCCGGCCACCAGGTAGATCAGGCTGCTGGCGTCGGCCAGCGTCTCCGGCTGCGTGTTGCTCGACTGCGCCGCCGTCGAGCAGCCCGGCGGCGACTGGTGGCGCACAAACAGGGTGACCAGCCCGGCGGCGGCGACGGGGATGACGAGCGCCGCAAACGACGCGAACCAGCTGCTCTTGCACACCGTCACGCGCTTGCCGAACAGCACCCGCGCCTGCTGCCAGTAGCCGATGCGCTGGCCCGAGAGCAGCTTGAGCCCGGTGCCGCTGTTGGTGCCGCTGCTGGTGCCGCTGCTGGTGGCGACAATGGTCGGCTGGGAGCTGCCGGGCCCGTCCACCAGGGCCACCGATTCGCTGGCCGTCTTGCTGTGGCCCTTTTCGGGCGCCGCCGGGTCTTGCACCTCTTCGGCCAGCTGCAGAAAGACGTCCTCGAGCGTCGGCCCGGAGAAGCGGTAGTCGCCGACGCCGACGGCCTCGAGCGCCCGGATGACGCGCGCCGCCAGGCTCGACGACGGCGCAACGTAGGTCACCAGGTCAAAGGCGTCTTTCTTGACCACGCCGTCAATGTCGGGCAGATCGGCTGCGGCCGCCTTGGCGGCGCCCGTGGTCTTGGGCACGTGGATGCGGTAGCCGCCGCCGAGGGCGTCCTTGAGGGCGGCGGAGGAGCCGGCGGCCCGCAGAGTGCCCTTGGACAGCACGGCAATGTGGTCGGACAGCAGGTCGGCCTCGTCGAGAAAGTGCGTGGTCATGATGATGGTGCGGCGGCCGCGCTCGGCCAGCAGAATGTCCCAGATCTTGCGCCGGCTCAGCGGGTCGAGCCCGCTCGACACCTCGTCGACGCAGCACACGGCGCTGCCCCCCGTCAGCATCATGCCCAGCTGCAGCTTGCGCTGCTGCCCGCCCGAGAGCGTCTTGGCCCGCGCCCCCGCCTTGGCCGCCAGGTCCACCGCCGCGATCAGCTGCTGCGTCGCCGCCCGCGTCGCCGGCTGCAGCGGCGCCTTGAGCCGGTTGAAGATGCGCAGGTGCTCCTCCACCGTCAGCTCGTCCCACAGCACGTTCTTCTGCGGCGCGATCCCCAGCCCCCCCGTGCCGTCGATCGTGATCCGGCCCCCCGTCAGCTTGCTCGTCCCCGCGATCGCGTCCAGCGTCGTGCTCTTGCCGCTGCCGTTGGCCCCCAGCAGCACCAGGATCTGGCCCCGCCCCGCCGTCAGCGTCAGCTCCCGCACCGCCTGCACCGGCGCCCGCGGCTTCACCAGCCACCCCACCGCCCGCCGCAGCGGCCCCGCGCTGTACGTCTTGCTGAACTGGTCCAGCTGCAGCGCCGGCACCGCGCCGGCATCGCTGCCCGCCGCCCGCGTCACGATCGTCCGCCCCGTCGTCAGCGTCCCGTGCAGGTAGCGCTCCACGTAGAAGCCCAGCACCGGGTAGGCGACGATCTGCACGGCCAGAAAGACCCAGAGCACCACCAGCGGGATCCGCCACGGGCTGCTGGGGGCCACGCGCGCCAGGCTGGCGGCGGTCTCGTGGCGCTCGAAGCGGGCCACGTTGGTGACAAAGTAGACGTAGTTGCAGGGCGCGAACAGCAGGCTGAGCACCGCCACGGTGGCGGTGCTCGGCTGGCTCACGACCTGGGCCAGGATGGCCAGCAGCAGGTACACGAGCGTCACCATGACGCCGCTGAGCTGCGCCCGCCGGAAGAGCGACGCGCCCGCCAGTGACATGGACGCCAGCGCCAGGCCCACCAGCACGTGGTACAGGATGACCACGGCCGCGTTGGAGTGCGAGAAGACGCTGGCCGCCACCACTGCCGAGCCCACCACCCACCCGGGCAGGTACAGCAGCGAAAAGGCCACATGGTACGACACCATGCGCGCGATCTGCGCCTCGCCCCAGCGCCGCCCGCTCGCCGACGTCGTCATCATCGCGTCCAGCAGCGTCGCCATGCCCGTCTCCCGCTCCGTCGCCACGAACCCGGTCAGGTGGTAGCAGATCCCAATCACCCCCGACACGAACGCCACCCCGAGGAAGCTCGTCAGCGACCGCTGGTACCGCACCCGGATCTTGTCGTCGCGCTCCGCCGCCGTCAGCGACGTGAAGGGGTACTCGTACACGTTTGACAGCGCCGTACTGCTGCTGTTGCTCGTCGCCACAATGGCCGCGTCCACCGCGTGCTGCAGCGGCAGCCCGTACACCTCGCCGTCGTTGGTGTGCTGGTTCACGTGGATCTTGCCCGCCCCCAGCGCCCCGTCCAGCCGCACCGTGTACGACCAGATGCCGCCTGTCGTCCCCTCTGTCGGCGACCCGCTGAACAGCACCGCCCCGAAGCACCGCGTCACCCCTCGCAGGCTGCTGCGGCACACCTCGTCCAGCTCTGCCGCCGTCTGCAGGTGCACCACCTTGCTGCCGGCCTGCTGCACCACCGGCGCCAGGCTGTCGATCACCCCATCGATGGCGCCACCCGCGAACCCGCCGTTGAAGAACACCACCGTCTCCCGCCCCGTCGTCGTCGCCGCGTGCTTCAGCGCCGCCGGCAGCGACATCAGCGGCCGCGCCGTCCCGATGCCGTACACCGCCGCCGGCACAAACAGGTACTTGGCGTACGAGAAGAACACCAGCAGCGCCAGCGGGATCACCAGCGCCCGCACCACCGTCGCCACCGGGTGTCGCACCAGCACGATCCGCAGGTTCTTCGCGATAAGCGTCCGGACCTGCCGGAAAAAGACCACAGCCATCGTCGCGTCTCGTCTGTCTGCTCGTGATCAGATGGTGCCTCTGTCGAATCTCGGCCGGGGGTCGACGGCCAAAAAGTGGTGTGTGAGGAGAGAGAGAGAGAGAAAGAGAGGGAGAGAGTGTATGTGTGAGAGGAGAACGTCGTTCTACGACGAATCCATGGAGAAAGTGGCACTTGTCTTTTCCACCGCAAATTGCCCCGAGACACAAGCAAGACAAGAAAAAGCAATCGCTGGTGCGTGATTTCAATCCCTTTGCAACAATTCTGTCTCGCATAAGCAGAGGCTTGGAAAAGAAGAGCTGACGTCGCCGAGAAAACTAGCACGGGCCGGCGCTGCACGTCTGCCCGATTCGGGTAGTTTATTTGCCTCCACACCCCCTCTACCCTCCATCTTGATACGAGCCAGGCAGGGGGTCGCGTGTGGTGCTGGCTCGTACGACCGGACCTCTGCTTGACTAAGCCGCCGTTTCAGTCACGTGTACCCGTGCCATCAGAAGACCAGTCGCCTGTTGTTGAAACCCAGAGACGCGTCCGTTTGAGAAGTGCCGAGGTCTTTTGAGACGACGCCTTCCAGGGCGCTGCAGCTGCTGATCGGCTGTGGCGGAGCCTCCTTGGCTTTTCGTCCGTTAAACCCGCAAGCCAGGGTACCCCACGCCTTGGCTTTTGTGAAGACCACGGATGTTGCAAGTCCGTATCCGATGCGTAAGCGTGTCCTCGAGCTGCTCAAAGTCTAGGCTCACATGTCCAAAATCTGGGTCTTTATCAAACTGGTTCCGTCACTACACTAGCCCACGACAGGCCAATAAATGTAACCATCCTATCCTCGTATCAAGGAGGAGGCGTTCACTGATATTGTACGGCTGGTACACCGCCCGTCTCGCTCCTAAAAAAGACACATTATGAAACAGGGTCACCGATTCTGAATCCAGGCACTCCTTTGCAGTAAAACAGCAGACATCAAGTTGAATTCATATTAATATTGAACAGTTGAACTTGTGAAAAGATTGCAGTAGAAAGCTGGACAAAAGCCAGTGGTTCGCCTACAACACCTGCCAAATATCAAGGAAGGGATCTCTTACGAGTACAGCTTAAATTAGCTGCAGCCAAGACGGTCAACCACGTTTTGACGTCTACTTGTAAATAAACCACATCACCTAGCAGGCCACCCCCGTAAGCAGTTGACAGCTTGGAGACAGCAGCCGTACTTTCACACTTGCCAAACAAAGACAATGTCGGCGTCGTGAGTATGGACAGCAATAGACTCCGACGCCGTGACGTGCACGAGCCGCCGAGGCTGCGAAAGATAATCCCGTTTTTTCACATGCAAGTCTGAGAAAGTGAAAAAGTAAAGGCCATTGGCCAATCAGACAGGGCTGCCCTAGTTGGGGATACCTCTCCACCAATGGGAGTTGTTTGTCGCCTAACGAAAATAACCACTTTTCACGGCACATGCCGGAATCATGTAGATAAAATGCAATTACAATAGCCTTTGCCAAGTGACATATGTGTACAATTGCGTAGTTTGACTGACCGTGCTGAATTGACAGCACGAATATTCCCATCGACTTTGGCTCCCTCGATCGCCTGTGCACCCAAACAACCAGACGGCGGAGAAGACAAGAAGTTTCTGCAGCAGCGGGATCGTCACCTGAACAGTCCCGCAGGCCTATCAGCTTGTGTGCATGACGTCTCTCTGCGCGCTAATGCAGGATTTGGAGGTCGGAGGATTGTGACGACACGGCATTCCCGGGATCCCTTTTTTGCACCTAGACTGACTGTTCGCCTTGCATGGATCGCCGCTTGTTGTGATCCTGTACAGGCGGATGCGCCATGTCGCATGGATGCCGACATGCAATTAACTTGTCGGGGCTGCAGCGCTCCGAAAACGTCATCACGTCACTGTGACTTGCTCTCGACGCAGCGATGATCGCCGTCATTGGGGCATTGCGATTCGTTCAAGAGGCTCTGCACGAAATACGCTGCCGCTCTTGGCTGCCGCTCCTTTGCGATAGCAATGCTGAAGGCAGAGCATCTCTTAGCAGATGGAGCACCCCATATCTGCGCTACAAGAACCTCGCCATGCGGTCTCAACAACTCGCAGGCCATCGACGCTGTTGCCCTTCTATCGCGGGTTCGATGGCTTGTCGCTCAACCCGACGTCGATGTGGAACGCTGCTCAGCGCCGCAAACGTGGCGCTCGTCGTCAGCCCGTCGCAGATGTGGCACCGTGCGTCACCGGGTATGTCACTGGGGCCCGTGTTGCACCGTGCCAGCGCTACCCGGTGCCATCAGCTGCTGAGTCCGCGCTCGCCGTGCGAGCCGTCGACGATGTTCGTCCATGGCGCACACCGACAGTTGCTCACACCATTTGGTCCAGTGCAGCGGCGCATCTTGTCGTTGAGCCTGCGGAGCACGCAAAAGATTTTTCGCCGGCTCCGACGTCGGCCGAGAGATGGGTCCCGTGTGAGGCCATGGGTCTCCTGTTTCTGTGCCATCGGTCCACCCTGCCCTTTTCAAGAATCTGTCCTGAACAGGACTCCGACACTTTCCTGTTGTCAGAACTGCCAGGGACTGCCAGAGACAGCTGCAAGACACAACACGGACGAACAAAGGGCGTTGTCCGAACAAATGAAACGGGTGCTGGCGATCATGAAACAAGAAAGAATGTGGAGAAATTATTCATTTTCGCAAAATTGCTATAGGTGAGCACTGCCTCAATTGGACGAACTACCGACCGGGTCTTAATGCCCCATAATAAGGGAGGTGGCGGCATGATCCGAGCGCCGTCGCCAGTCAACCCGACTTGCATCCCTTCATGTTTGGTCTCCGAGCTCGCCGCGCAGTTGTCTCAATGGCGCCCCCCCATGACCCTTCGTGCCGTTGGGCGGCATGTGCACAAGGGAGTTTTTTTTTCTTGTCTCGCCGGGATCTTCGGATCTTACCTTGCCAAACCCAAGGGATCCGCTGAGTCGGTCGCGCCTGCCCCATCGCAGCAGCTACCACGCCTCTACCAAAGTATGGAGCTCCGCGGAAAGACCCTGCCTGACTCAGCGGGCCCGGCTTATTGCCCTTTGCGCTTGTTGACTTTTGCCCCCCCAGCATTTCCTTTTCGTCATTAAACCTGAGCCGTTCTCTTCAACCCTGATCGTCCCGAGTATAGAATGGCTTGAGGACCGGCGACGACACTGCAGGAGGCGACCTCCACACGACAAACCCACCACAAGCAGACGCTCCCTCCCCAAACCAAACCGCCGCCATGAAGCTCAAGTGGTACCGCAACCCCTTCTTTCACACGGCCGTTCTTCCGCCCTCTGTCGCCCCCTCTGTCGTCGGTTCGACACGGCCGTCTGCGGATCTCGAGTCGGCTACGGCCGCCGCCGTGGCAGCGCGCGTTGCTGCTGCCAACCTGCACCGCGAGGCCGAAGCTGAGGCGCCGCGTGCGTCCATCGAGCCACCACTCGCCGGCCGCCGATCCGATGCTGGCCGGACCAGCCCGTCCGACCACACGCCGCACGGCATCCTCACCGAGGCGGCCAACCGGGTGGCACAGCAGCAGCAGCGGCAGCATCATGTCCACATCAGCCGGAACTCCATGTTCCGGGCGCGGCGGCGGGAGCCCAAAGTGCCCAAGCTGACCATCTGCGAGCCCAGCAGCCGCCTCACGGGCTACCAGTTCTTTTACATCTTCATCCTCGACGGGCTGGGCGCCTTTGTCCTCTCGGGCGGCATCAACTTTGCCATCGCCTATGGTAGGCCTGCTTTTGCCCCTTGCATCAGGACCTCCGCTGACCAGCAGCCATGTACAAAACCATTGACGCGACGAAGCACCCCATCCGCCTGTTCCAGTTTCCCAACACGATCGCCGGCGACGCCACCGTCACCGTGTTTATACAGTGCGTCATCACCTGGTTCATCGAGCTCATCCTCGTCAACCGCGACCTGAGCGCCGGCCAGATCCAGCCCATCGGCTTCCTCCCCGAGCCCAAGTCCGCGCTGCTGCGCTGGTTCCTGCTGCTCGACCGCAGGCCAGACGCCTCCTCCTCCGCTTCCGCGTCCGCTGCAGGCGGCGCCCACAATTCCGACAGCGACGACATCCAGCGCCCGCTGTCGGCGCCGCACGACGAGAACTGCCGCTGCGGCGACGAAAACCACCACGCCGTCGAGCGCTACGAGCCCGGCTCGCTGGGGCACTGGGTCGTGTTCCTGGTGTCGCAGCTGATCCGCGCCCTCCTCATCGGCGTGGCCGTCTGGCTTCTCATGTGGGGGCCGGCCATGGGCATCATGACGGCCGTGGGCGACTACCACGACGGCGACTACTGGTTCACCCAGGCCTCGTGGGCGCCCACCATCTTCAAGCTCGTCTACGGCGGCGTCCTGGCCATGCTCACCACGCCGCCCTTTGCCGCCTTCTGGCTCGTCCGCTGCGGCTGGGCCCTCCAGGCCAACCAGCGCCATCTGGACGCTGGCGAAGCTGCCGCCATGGCCGCCGACGACGGCGACGACAGCACCGTGCGCGCGTCCCAGCGGCTGTCCGCGGTCAGCGGCGTCGGCATCGCGGATATCGCAGAAGACCCAGCAGAGGGGGACGACGATCCAGACGACACCTTACCCGAGGTGGTGGTCGGAGCTTCGGACTTTGCCAAGGCCGAAGAAGCCGACAAGGCTGAGGAGGCCGGAGAAACTGGACTGACCGGACCAGCCGGCACCGCATGACCAACGGACATTGGAACATTGGACATGCGAACAGATTTGTGATACCCTCGTTCGATGCCTCTGCCAGAGTCCCACGACTTGGCTAGGCTTTTTTTTCTCTCTTGAGCTGCATTTTCAAGCATCTTGGTGCCCCGCCCAAAACGGACGATAGATTTGGCGTGTTTAATTCTTTTTCACTTCCGGCATTATTCGGCGCATTTGGCACTCGTTTAGCAGAAGCGTATAATCTTTAATGGGAATAGACTTTGGTTCGCATGTGCTTTCTCTCCTTTTTTTCCTTTTTAAGCTCCCTTTTCGTGTAGAGACTGATACGTCTTTTCCTTTTTATGCCTCTTCTGAACGCCTTTGTATAAAAAGGGACATGTGTCCTACCACGTTCGATCCCGGCGCAGGCTTCGACCTGGTTCCGGGCTGCGCGAGATAGGCCGGCGGTCCATCGGTGGCGAGGGGCTGCGCAGGGGTCTCTGGGTGCGCGTGCATTCCATCTCCATCAGCAGCTCGCGGCCGCACTCCTCCTCGACCTCTTGGCCGTCCTTACCAATGATGACAGAGCGGTGCTCGTTGTAGTCGTTGATCAGGTGGTGCACGTAGCGGAACGCCGTAGTCGCCGTGTTGAGCCACTCTAGGCGGAACGGCGGCGTCGTTTCCCAGTGAATGTTGCGCATCCAGGACGGCAGCGGAATGTCCACCGACGGCGGCGAGGCCATGCGCGCGAAGCCCTGGAAAGCCCGGGACTTGTTGACCGAGAAGAAGAGGATGACGTTGCGGCACGTCTCAAACGCCTCTGTCAGGATCTTGCCGTTTTTCAGCTGCGTCGTCCAGAGGCCGTCTTCCATCGAGCACTCCACGTTGGACTCGTTGAACGACTTGACCAGAAAGAAGCGTGTCTCTATACATGGGTCAACATGGGAGGGAAGTTCGCCAAAAAGGGGGTTCCTGTTCTTTTTTTTTTCTGTTTCTATTCCATGCTTACCGCCTTTCCGGCCCAGGACCAGCGGCGTATGCCTGTTCCTGGGACCGTCATCTGGGGGACGGTAGCCCCCAGAAAACGCGCTACCCTTGTAGCTGTCGTAGCCGATTGTTTTCTGGGACCTGTCATCTTCCCCATCGTTGTCAAAACTCTTGGAGTGCCATCCCGGCCTCTGCACATCGCGCGGTGGTCCGCTTGGCAGAGACGTCTCTGGGCGAGATGCACCTTCCAGAGCCGGCCCGCCGGTTCCTTGCTTCTGAGCAGCGTCGGGCTGTTGGCGGCCAACGCTGCCATTGGTCTTTTCAGTGTACTTTTCCTGTTGTTTTGGGTTCGACTGGTTCGCAGTCTTGACGTCAGATTTCTTGGCACTCGGCACTTTTGTAGTCGTGTTCTCCACGCGAGTTTGTTTAGGCGCTCGTTCATTTGTGTGGGAATCCCATGAAGCACTACTTGGTTCATACGGTCTCTTTGTAGGAATTATCGTGTTTGTAGTTGTGCTGTTCTTGTCTGCGGCGCCATGTGTTCCATCCTGGTCTCCCGCAGCAACGCGAGCTGCAAATGCAGAAGTCGATGTTTGCAGCGGCGACAGGGTCAGGGACGACGACGGCAATCCAAATCCGGAAGCAGAAGCGGAAGCAGAAGCAGGAACCAGGGACGAAATAGAGCTAGAAGGCGTGGACATCACAGAGGCTGGTACAGATATGTTGGCCATGGGGTGTACACCAAAAGGGCTGAACTGGCGCCGGGCGGCAGCCGTGGCTTCGCATTCCTTCTCCTCCTCGAGCAGTTGCTGCCGCTCGGCCTCCAGAGCGGCCAGCCTGCGACGGCGGTTTAGGAATTGTGTCCTGTAGGCCACATCATAGTAGTTTGTGAAGAGCAACCAGTCCTGCAGATCCCTCTCGTCTTGGCCGCCAACGATACGACCGTTGACACTAGCAGCCTCGTCCGTGCGTGCGTCACAGGGGGCAAAAGGCATAGCGACGTCATCCTCTGAGGGGCGGCCAGCTTCCACGGGAGCCGGCTCTGACTCTGTATGACGGTAGGCGGCCGCAGCTGTTGTCCTTGTTGGCTCTTGCCTTTTAGCTGTCCCATTGGTCTGTTTTGGTTGTGTTCCGGAATCCTTACGGGAAGACGCAACTTTGCCGTCTGTCATTTTAACCGCATCTCTTGGCGGTTGCTTGCCAGCTGCGCCATCCTGCTGTGCTTTCGCTGACGTGGCATGTGATGGCGTACGCGGCTGCTGGCCAATCCGGGGAGCGGGCTGCTCTCGCTCTGTGGCCCTGTCCGCTAGCGGCAAGGGTGTCGGCCTGACCCGGGCCGCCGCATTTGTTGTATTTGCTGTTTCAGTTCGGAGGGGGGGATCTGTTGGCTTGCCATCGCCTTTGATTTGCGGGCTGTTTATGGGTTCTGGCGGCGCCAGACCTGCAATGAGCTCATCAATGTCGGTCTCGCTTAGGTTGTGCTGGGTTGAGGGCATCCCTTCTGGTACGGCATATGGTGCAAACGCGGGGGGGCCGCTTCTGGCATTGACCACATTGTTATTTTCTTCCATTGGGGCGGCAGAAGACGACCGCGAGTGGCGGCCGTCGGGATCAGCACTGAGCTGGCGTTGTCGTAGCAGCTGCTTCTTAAGGTCTGCGGCGCGTGATTCCAGCTTGATCTTGGTGCCGTTCACAGAAGCCACATCGGTGGCGGCAGTATCGTATAGCTTTGGAGAGTCTAGAAGAGGTGAGTTTCGCCGAGCTGGGTGCTTCCCCAAGTTGAAGATATGTATGAGCTCACTAGACGTCATGGCTTTCTTACAAGTCGGATCGTCTTCGCGCCCGGTTTGCAACATGTGTCAGCTTCGTCTTTATCTCGAAGAAAGCCAGGCGGCAGCCGTGCCAGCCGTTTCCCGTTCTTCGTATATATATATATATACACAGTCAAAAGGGGCCAGAAACGGGCAGAAGAGTACTCGTAAAATTAGATACTGGCTGGGTAAGGTGCGCGTCTTGCATGTATTGCACGTATTGCACGTGCTTTCAAGACGGTGCTCGACGCCTCGTCACATTTGTGAGCGAATGGCTTGCCTGATTGCTCGAGGATTCGAGTCGAGCCGGCGACAGGAAAAGGAGAGGTGCTCGAAAAGTGAAGTGGTCGACACGTCAAAGGTCAGCACAAAGGCGGTGGGGTATTAGGGAGAGAAAAAAATTGGAAGGTGGAACCCAGCCAGGACCAGACACTTGGGAAGAAACCCAAATTGGGGACATGGGCCCATGGGGCAGGGGAGGAAGGATGGAACTATCCCCGATTTGCAGCACACGCTTGATGGAAAGGTTGGGGAGAATTGGGTTGTCGCACCATGTAGGACTCACGGTCACCGTCATTTTGGTGCTTTATCAAAAATCGGCTGATTCTGCCACGATTCGGTCACGATGTTCACATAGTCAGTCGATAGGACAACAAGGAATCACATTACGACGCAGATGAATTGTACAGCACAGACGCATGCTGCACTATGCACGAGTCTTCGTACGAGTGCTCATCAAAAAAGAAAATGAATTGACCTGGGTATCTATGCTGGGGGGAGAAAGGAGGCAAACAAAACGCCCTGAATGGACGCATACATGACCATGAAGACGACAATCTTGTTGGCGAGGCCCGCTCGGGGCCCATCGAGGCTTTGTGCCAGCCACCAGTACCAGACAGGATAGCCCGACGAGATGCGGGTGATGATCTGCACATGGTAGCTGGTGACGGCCAGGGCGGCCAGAAGCAGCTGGACCGCCGTCATGCACTGGAGGAGGGGGACGACTCGGGGGTCGGCGACGTCGTGCGGGCCATCGGTGCTGGTGTCCTGCTTTTTGGCGGGAATGGGCTGCTTTGTCGACAGCTGCGTCCAGACATCGAGGCCGGACCGCACCAGCACGAACAGCATGGGCGCCGCCAGCAGAAACAGTGGGATGTTGGAGAGGGTCCAGTAGCGAAAGAGGCCGATATTCCTGCAGTCCCATCATTAACGCGGCTCACCGTGGTGGGGAAAGTCTCGGTCCTTACCAGTAGTGCTCTTGCACGAACGTGTAGATGCTGGGCAGCGTGCGCGTGCACCAGGGGCGGAAGGCTTCGCCAGGGATGCTAGAGGGCGCCGAGCAGAACTGCCGGTAGGCTACGACCTGGGGCGCGACGAAGCCAGCGGCGACGAGCAGGCCGCCGAGGCCGAGGGCGACGAGCCGGCGGAGCTGGGGCAGTCTGGGCTGGCGCGCGAAAGCGGCGGCGGTCAGCAGGGCCTCGTAAGCAAATGGGACGCCATTGAGCAGGCCGTTGCTGCGGAAGACGATGCTGACGCCAAAGAGGACGCCGGCCAGCAGGCGCAGGAGGTCGCCGGCGACGGACGGCGCCGAGGTCGACGGGTCGCGGAGACGCGCGGCGGCAAAGACGAGGTAGCCGGCAAAGGACAGAAAGGAAAAGGAGCTCTCGGCATAGGGCGCGGACAAGAACAGGCCGGCCGGGGAGAAGATGTGGAGACAGGCGGCGACAAAGGCGGTGCGCCGGCCGCCATCACGGCCCCAGACCAGCAGGCCGAGCCGGTAGAGCAGCAGGACGGACAGCAGGTGGGCGACATGGGAGACGGCGAGGGCGAGCAGAGGCTCAGACAGCGTGCCTAGGCCGAGACGCGCAAGAGCTGTCGGTCAGAGATGCCTCTAGGTAGCAAGACGGCAGACTCACCTTGTCGCAAGGTGGCGACGACGAGCGGCAGGCCGGCGCCAAAGGCCCATTCCTGCTCAAACAGGTAGCCGCGGCGGGCCGACTGGACAAAGTAGATGGCATCCCAGCTGGTCAGGCGCTGGAGCAGGACGGGGGCGTGATCGCCGACCTGGGCATCGAGCAAGCTAGCCGACGTATCATACGCCGGGCCAGCAAAAGCCGCCGCCGCGGCGATGGCCAGCAGATAAGCTTTCCAGATGCCATAGGTGGCGATGAGTAAGCCAAAGGGGCGATCCATAGCAATTGCGATGGGAGTGTCGTTGAGGGGTAGGGGGGCAAGGGGCGGCAGCTGCTGCATAATACCCGATTCGAGGCCGGGCGGAAACGTGGTGATGACGTAGGAGCCCGAGTTGGTAGCGCCAAAGCGTTGGCAGATGGAGATGGCTACTCGAGATTGGCCGGCATGGACGCACGCATGGGCAACGGCGACTGTTTTTTTTTCCTTTTTTTTTCTCCCCCCCCCTCTGAAAGCGCGTGTTCAACGCCTAAAACGGTAAGCGGTGTGTGCTGAGGCCCCCTGCATTCTCTGCCTCGGCACGGAGCCTCGCCCACAAAATCGTTTCTCCTCGTAAGATGTGAGATGCGATCAGACAGATGCCGTAAAGCTCCGGGACGCTATAACGCTCAGCCTCGAGCTACGAGAAGAGAAAAGAAAAAAAAGAAGACAGATTTTTTGTTTTTTCCTGCGGAGCTCTCGAAGCGGCGAGCTGGAGGAGACAGCAATAGTGAAAAAATAAGAACAATAAAGAATAAAAAAGCTTCTTTAGCACAAAAAGGTGGAATAATGCTCACAAATCGGAAATGCAGGTGTGCCGAAACGCTTGATGACTCGCGCTGCGGATCCACCAGCCAGGAGTCCAGAACAGCGCAGGCGCCCCAGCGGCAACAGTATATAGTACGTAAGATGGCCATGCCAGAAACGGGACAGACGAGGCTCGAAAGGACCAGTCGGACTTCGGCAGCGGAAACGCACCGAAGGAGTATGGCTCCGGGGGACGTCACCGCCGTTTGCGTCCAACCCATCCCCCCCTCCTTCCTGTCTGTCACTCAATTCCGTCCTGACCGCTTCCGCGCAGGATCATGCGTCCATGATCTTTTTGCTGTGCTGGCCGTTGCGGCAAGGTGGAGCGCCCGCAGATGGGCAGCGTGGCGGTCGAGGCGGTCATGCCATGCGTGAGGGGAAAAAAAGAAAAGACCAAAAATAAAATAAAAATAAATAAAAAATAAATAAAAAAAGCTAGACGGATGGACGCCAAGAGACAAGCGACCAACAGCAACCGTGGTGAATACTCGTGCGAGCACTCAAACTCGTACGAAATCCATCTCCGCGCAATGTCCCCATTGTCCCATTTCGGCAAAGGCATGCTTATCTCTCTCGAGTGCGAGCCTGAACGCGAGGTGGCTGGTCTCGTTGTCGCATGTGTGGTCGCTCGTACGAGGGCTGCAACATGTCATCCACTGCAAAGTTGGCCCGTCCCGTTCGTCTGGTCTCAGCCTGCCCCCCCCTCTCAAGCAATACAGCACTAACGGGATAGAAGGCACCAGTCAGGCTCCGTCTCCGTGCGCCTTTTCGCGGTTTAGCAGAACCCCGGCGTCACATTTATGCTCCATTGACCCTGCATTGTGACCATCGGCGATCTAGCCCTGTTGTTGTCTCTTTTTTTTCCCCTTTTCCCCACTGACCGTCTTTGTTTGACCGTCTTTGTCGTGCGTGGGATCTGGGAAAGGGGGGGGGGGAAGGGAGGAGGCATTATTTCGCTTTATTTCGACCCTGGGAAACGCTGTCGCTTCAACACGTATTCGTACTCGTATTTTTGGGGCCTGTTAAGCGGTGGAGACGCAGCAGACCCGTCAGTTTGGGGGGGGGGGGGGCGTCGTTTGGGAAATCTCCCTTTCTTCCTGCTTATAATATATCTTACCACGTAGCTCCCGCCCATGAGCTCAGCTTACAGTTCCATCGCGTCGATTTGCTCCCTGTTAAACGCCCAGCGAGGCGCGACCTGAATTCCCGAGGCCTGGCTTTGTTCTCCGTGCCGTGTCCGTTTCCGTTTCCGTTTCCATCCCACGCTTATCCTCCTTTCCCCGCCGTTTTTTCATCGGGCTTACGAGTCGCGTTCTGTCCGCCTCGTTTCGACAACGGTCTAACCCCTTTCCGCTCCGTTTCGGGTTTCAATTCCCGCCGCCACAATCCCGTCTAGCGCTGCCGCTCCTGCTGCTGGTGGCTGCTGCTGCTGTTGCCGCTGCAGCTGCTGCTCATCTGACGTGCAGGGGGGCCGATCAGCACCCCAAACGCCCCCAAACGACCCCAAAACGCTGCTATTCTCGGACCCTTGCAGCATTCCCGAGTCCGCCAGCAGGCTTAATGACCGAGCCTTCCGTTCGTGGCTGACCGTTCCTCCAACTCCGTTGGCCTTGGCACTTTCTCTACTTGGCGCCGCGTACTGTTCGTTCGGAAGCGACTCTCCCTGCATGGCATTTGTCTCCTGGGACTTGTTGCCTTTGTGAGATCCCGATGCTCTCTGTCAGCCAATTCGGCCTCTACGAGCATCCCTAGTCTCATCCCATGCCTTCTAAGGCCTCGGATCGCTCAGAACCTTCAGGAAGCCAAGCCTAGCGCCCCCCCCCCTTTCAGCACCTGCTTCGCCTCCAGCTGCTGCCGAACTTTCAGGAGGCGGCTCAGCCTTTCCAGATTGACGCCTCGCCAGATCGCGCTCTGCTTCTTTCTAGGCGTCTTGAATCACCACACCGCTCAATCAACCAGCCAGCCAGCAATCCATTCAGCCTCTCGACCTGGAAGTCTCCGAGTCCTCCTTTGCCGGCCCTTCAGCATATCCCGCCCTTGCTCCGCTGCCACGGACATTTGTCGCACACGGGTCCTCGTCAGTGTCCGCCCCAGCGGCTTGCTCCACATGTCGTCTTAGTCTGGCCCACCCGCCTGACGTCGACGGCTCTTGGTGGTTGTTTTTTTTTTCTGCGCTTCCTGCTGGTCGGTCGGTCCTTAAGGACGCCGTCCACACCCTACACTCGCCGACAATGTTTCTTCACTCGGGCGCCAGTCTCCATGGCCACGAGTATTCAAGCAGACCTACCCATCCGTACCCCCCAGGCCCTCGACGATCACCTCTCTTGCGATCCGCCCTGGCTTCTGCCAACTCCTCTGCCAACTCGTCGACTGCCAACTCGTCTGTGAACTCATCTGTGCACTCGTCTGCCACCTCGTCTTCCTCCACGCCCTCCAACCACTCGTCTTACAACTCGTCTTACTGCCCATCCTTCTACTCGCCCGCCACCACCATCCCATCCTCCTCGCCATCCCCCGTCTCCATCTTCCGCTCCAGCTCCGTCGCTGGCAGAGCCTCCCCGGCCCATGTTCTGCGACCTAAGCCGCATCAGCGTCACATCTCTGACGGCTACTTTCATCCTCCGCGGCTGCCCGAGCCGGTAGTCCGGTTCCAAGACCCTGTCGTGGCGGAACCGCCACCACCTCCTCCGCCTCTTACGCCTCAGCCTTTCGTCTCACGTGCCCCCACGCCCTCGCAGACGCCTCGTCCTGCCATCCGGGCGCCCGAACCCATGAGTGAGGATGAGGCTTCCTTCTCTGCCTCTGAGGTCAGCTACATGAGCGATCAGGGCGGCGGCGGTGCCTCCCTCGCTCCGTCCCGGCGGCGGCGCCGCAGCCCCCGCAAGAGCACCACCTACCTCTTCGCCCACCCGGCACCCAAGCTGCGCACCAAGAAACAGCTGCTTCGGCACCTCCGGCCCACCCTGCTCATGCAGCTGCAGCAGCTCTCCCAGGAGCACCGCCCCCTTCCCGCCATCGACGTCTACCCGGCCTCCCTCATCGGCGGCAACGTCGCCCCTCCGCGCTTCTCCAAGCTGCCGCGCCTCTTCGGCCTCCACGGCGAGCTCGGCCTCCACGACACCGTCCTGCTGCGCAGCGAGCACTACGACGCCCAGTCCCCCAGCTCCGAGAGCGATGTCGAAGACGACGTCCTCGAGCCACGCGCTCTGCTGGCCGTCCTCAGCCCCTTGCGTCGGGAGGCCCGCTCCGAGATCGTCCTCGAAGACGGCACCGTCTGGATGGCCACACCCCTCTCGAACGGCTCCTTTGATTTTGTCCGCGTCGACCGCTTTGGCCGCACCACCAAGGCCCGCTGGGTCCGCCGCACCGTCACCCGACCGGCCTCGCTGATCCAGTCGCCCGATGGCTCCGTCGATCCTTCATCGGCCGAGCCCTGCTCCAAGTTCACCTTTAGCATCATCGACCCCGAATCGAGGCGTCATCCCATCCTGGCCACCCTGACCAAAAACACGCTTGACATACTCGATCGCTACACCACCGTGTCGCAGTCCAGCGGCCGCTATCCGCCTTCCCGGTCTTGGACCCGGTCCCCCGGGCCTGCCGACGGCGAAGAAAGCAACGAGGAAGATGTGCCTGAAGAGAAGGAGGGTGCCCGTCCCCTAGCCCCGTCTGCACTGCCCCACGACAAGGGCCGGACGACCCTGCCGGTCGATGGCGCCCTCAAGGATCTCATCTGCATCACCGGCATCTGGGTGCTGATGCAGCTTGGCTGGGCGCAGCTGCCCTCGGGCAGCTGCCTCGGTGGAGCTCTCAACTCTCCCTCCACGAGCACCCTACGAAGCGTCTCCGGCAGTTTCCGCCGCCAGCCCAGCCCGGCCATCGACGGCAGCCAGCTGGAGCAGCTGACGGGCGATATGGGCAGCGGCGTCGAATGCCGCAGTCGACGCTTACTATCCCTGAGAAAGCCTCAGGCCAACCATCTAGAGGGAGACGAGTCGGGGGCAGCGTCTATAAAGGGGCCTACACGTGCCACCACGGTGCCGCCGGCATCGAGCACCGGTGCGGCCTTTGTGCGGCGTCGCAAGCAGCTGCAGCAGATGTCCGACACGAGCGATTCCGAGCGCATGTCTATAAGAAGACCCCGAACCTTCTCCCGCCTCAGCGGCGACTTTACCAAAGCTGTTGCCCGACGAAAGCCGTCTCCATCACCCACCGACACCGGCATCGGCATGACGCCGGAATCTTCTCAGGCCACCGTCTCGCGATCCTCCTCGGTCGGACGCCGATCGTATTCTGCCGCCATGGCATTGGACGACCTGCCGAAGCGAGCAGCGACAGCGACGCCGACGCGAGCGTCCTTTCCGCGCGGCATCCGCACCGTCACCACCAGCGGCATCGGCGGAGGCCGCGGTCGCGCACAGTCAGCTTACTACGCGACCAACCCCCTCGAGGAGGACGAGATTGACAACGAAGAAGGCGGCGTCAGCTTGCAGAACAACAGCGTCTATGCTAGCGCCTACGCCAACGGCTATGCCAACGGCTTCGCCAACGGGCACACCAGCGAGATGGAGCGTGAGCTCGACCCGCCACTATGGCAGCAGCATCAGCAGCAGCTACTCCATTTACAACCAGGCATGGCCGTCGACAAAGACGGCAACCCCAAGTGGAAGAGGCTCAGCAATTGGTTCAAGAAGCTCGGCACACACTAGACCTGTGCCTGCTGCGAGTCTTGATCGGCTGCATCACCTCTGCCCCCTTTACCAGGAACATGTGGCTGGCCACTTTTCATCCCTATCACACAGAAATTCATATCCCTTCTCGGCTTGGTGCCGAGCTTGTGTATTAGTACGGGATGCCCGCATTTACTGCACTTTTTTTTGTCTTTTTTTTGTTTTGCATTTCCCTTTGTTTGGAATATTGTTGCATCTTGCTTTGCGTTTTGTCTCCTTTTTTTGTTTCCTTTGTTCCATCACCCATCATCATCCATCATCGAGTTCTGCACAGATGTGGCTTTTTTTTTTACTGTACTTGGCGTCTGTATTTTGGTATTGGGAGGCGTAGACGGACCAGACAACAAGAGATAAACCCCCCGTGTAGATATCTGTACTTTACTGTATCAGTATAGTCCATAGAAACGCACGGAAACAGAATACACCCACATTGGGTATTGAAATGCATGACTGGACCACCCACAATGACACCATCTTTTAGCCCCAATAAGCAAGCAAGCGAGCCTTGCCCGTCAGCCCGGGTCTTGCATGTGGGTGTTAACGTCTGTAAAGGGCTCGGACGTTTCTATTCCTGGCATATGGCCAAGGGGGGGGCGGGGGGGGCAGATCTGACCAGGGTTAGCGAGCTAGCACGGAGACATGGTTCAGCCAACAGAGAGAAATCAAAATAAGACAACCTACAGCATGTCTCGAAGCCGAAGCCGGGCCACACCTTCACAGGCGTGTGTTGCAGCGGCCAGACGAGCGGTCAGGCTTTGCTCAAAAATAGCTACCCTTTTTTCTTAGCATGCCAGGACACGTAGCTAGGCAAGGAGGTATATCGATACATAGCCCCCCTCTCCCCGACAAGCTCGGATCTTGCTTGTTAGAACTCATTTTCGTTTCGCGTAATCGTGAGTGTTCGGATCTAAGGCAAGAAATGGGATGCAATCAGCAAGGTAGTACATTAGCTGAATGCCACGCAGCAATACCCATCTGGATGCGAAGAGACTTGCCTGGCAGCAAGCCACTTTGTGCTGCCCGCCTTGGTGTCATCTTACATCAGCGAGCTGAGCATTAGCGGGTTGAAATGTGTTCCTTGTTGCTGTTGGTGTCTGGCCATCCTCCCTTTTGCCGTGTTTCTCTTTTGTCTTGTGTGCCCCCCTTCTCTCGCTCTTTTGTTCCAGGTATCAAGCCTTTTCTTGTTCATGGTCTGGCAGGCCACTCGCCTCCATCTGTACTCCGTAGTTATAGGTCGTCTTGGATCTGACCTAGTGCCACATATAATCACGAGAGGAGGATCGATGCACCGCAGCTGCAACAGCCATGTCGCAATTCGGAAGCCTAGATTGTGTGCGCCCATAGAAGAAAGTAAGAAGCAAAGACGGCCCTGGGTGCAGACCGGACGCGCGTGAACTGTTCACATGCATGTTGCAGAAGAAAAAAGGGCGTGTAAGAAGCCACAGTCAGTACGTTGGCCTATATCGCACATTTTGTTCCTAAATCCACGTTTGGCTGCTGCTCTTTTGATTAGTCATGACTATTGTCAGTCACCAGCAGGCAACTTTTGTTTACTATACCCCCCTTTGGATAATTCTTTATTAACCGCAGCCCAATCCTTCCTTTCCCATATGATGATTTTAACCCCAGGAAAATTCAAGCTCTAATTATTAGAAATCCCAGTTACGCTCTCCCTCTTCCGCCTTATGGAGCCAAGGCGGGAGAAAGGATGGACTGCCCATCACCCCGGGCTCGGGTAAGAAATGGTCCCTCTCTTGCTTCCAGGCACTCTGTTTTTTCGTCTCTAATGCTTTGATTTCTCGTATTAGTCTGGTTGTGTCGCCTCGATGTCGTCAATGAGATCAAAGACCTTGCGGATCTTCCATCAACGAGTCCTGTCTACGAATCGGAATAACTTCACTTGTGAAAAGACAACTGCAATAGGGCGCCGAAATTACTTTCATCGAGCTCGTCATCGATCAATGCTGGGTCAGAAACCAACTCGCTTGGCAGAGCCGTCGAAAGAAGGAGGGTGGCGTGAGGAGCTTGATGATCTGCTGACACTATCTTGCCATCTCTATTCCATTTACGTTGCATATTATGTGTTTGATATACAAAAATACGCAACAGCGTGTCTGGGCGTCTTGGCCTGCCTCAATCTGCTGTCCTCCCGCCAAGTCTCTAGGAAACACGGCACGGGCGATCTAGATACTGTTTTTTTGTTTCTATTTTTATTTGCGTACTTTTGCATCTTCCGTCATTACTACTCGTTCTTGAATATAATGCCGTAAAGTGCTTGGCTTGTAGTCGTATGCCTATGCCTGGGCATGGAGTATAAACAACGCGGTCGAGGCTCTGCTTTATCCAAGTTAGCTTTGTTCTTCTGCCGCTGGCTGCTGTTCCGCGACCACCCCGTGGGTAGACACATAAAGTAGATGTCGGAATACATGTCTCTTCTGGAAAAGACAAGCCAAAAAATAAACACTTTGGGTAATTTTGTTGGGAACCGGTCTGGGGGCTCGCATGCGTTCTTTTTGGAAAAGGGGGAGTGTCATTTGCTCGTTTTGTTGCTCGCCACAGCTCACAGTTTCCAGGAAGCCAGCTCGTAGATACTTCGAATTGAATATATGGAGTTGAGATCGTGTCTGTGTTTGGGTTTGGGGGGTCAGCGGGTTGGTTTCTGTTTTCCCAATTGTCTGAACAAAGATACTCAGGTGGATGTGCCTCTTTGTTCATGAACATTTCGCCATGCTGCTTCTGCCAGTCTTTCAGCTGGTTGTTGCAGGCATTCTAGGATCTGCCGTGGCCACTTTCCAGCTGCCCAGAAAAGTTGCCTTTGCTGCCGTGAGTAAAAAGGCACTTCGTGTCGTGTCTATATAGGGGTTTGTTGATAATCTGAAATAGGTTGCCATCGCGGTGCTCGCAGATCTGGCTGTCGTTGTGTCTCCGGTTAGGGAAAGGGTTCCTATTCACGAAAATGTTAGCGTGCCTAATATAGATGCCATATAGATGTCCTTGAACGACGATGGGAGGCAGAGAAGCACGACAAGCGCAGTCTCGAGCACTGACACCCTAAGCCAGTTCACCAATTTCAGTGGCCGTGGCGGGGTGACGGTGACGATGACGAACATGATGATGAGGGTGAAGACGAGCCAGCCTCGGCCCGACCACTTACCCCACTGGAAAAGACGATGGCAAGGAAAGCCATCTATCAACAACAGGTGCATCACCCATGACGACATTCAAGGTAAAATCTCGTCCGACACGTCCTCAGTGTATGTAAAAGGGCCCACATAACCCCCGAAGAGTAGAAATTTTTGGGTTTGGGTGTTTCTGTTTTGATATTTTTCTGCTAACCCCAACAACAGCCAAGTCCACAACTGTCACCCCAGTCTCACCCAGCACTCGCAATATGTTGTTTTGCGTCTTTTGCCTCTATACATCTCCCCTGTATGATGGCTAATTTCTGTACAGCGACCAAGGCGTCCACCTACATCGTGACAGTTACTTCCAAGACTAAGACCACGGCTTATACTCCCCCAAAGGAGCCCACCGCGACTGCGACCGTCACTCAGACCGTTAGGTATTTCTTTTCTTTCTTTATTGCTCTATTCGCTTTATCCGTGATTCCACTTAGTGGCGTCAAACCCTGGGTCCGTCCGACACCCCATCCTATCCCGACCCGGGTATTCGTCCTTTGGTGACTTTGGTGACTGGAACGAGGACTACGACTAGAGCTTATCACAGCATCGAATACGATGGCTTCTCGCCAGTTTTGTTTCTCGCCAGCTCGAATGGCTCTTCTTTTCAACCACGCCTACCTTCTTTACCATGCTTTCGTTCAACCGCATTCGACCTCGCGTTTTTTCTTTGTCTACCCAATCTAGAATGCACGATAATACCCCCAGAAGTACACGAAACCCCAAGAATATATTTCCTATAGTGGCTATAGTGTGAAACGAGACTGTCAGTCGCGCTTTGTCTTCAGCCGCCTTCTCTTTCAATCCTAAAAAGTGTTGGTGAACAACCCATGTACAGACAGGCTCTCACTGCCATGAAAGCAACCAGCAGCCGTTGGTCTTTCTGTTTGACCTTCCTCCCAATACTCTGTTGTGTTATTCGGTCCCAACCGTTAAGTGTTGGCTCTTTGCTCCTTGGAACCGAATAGAGCGACCTGCAAAACCCGTACTATATTTGTCACTAAAACTATTCTGTCGCTATAATTTGAGCACCTAGACACTACAACCATCTGATAATGCACCCATTGACCTCTCCGACATGCCTAGTCCGACAGCCACGCTCGACGACACGCACCTGTTAACATACACTGCAAACCACGACCAAGCCCTGCCGTCGAGGCTACTGACGCACGCCCTGCGTCCTGCGGCTTCCCGCCTGCACCTTTCCCTGGGTTGGAGTGCTATCTTCCCATTCGGGCCACCCAGAGCTGCCATCCCGTCTTGGCAGTTCGCTGAACTGCGATTTGGATGCCGAGCTGCCGCCAAAGATGAAGCTGGCCTGCGGGTCACCGCCCATGTCGTGCAAATGAAGCCGGAGCGACACGTCGTCTTTAGCCACGCCATATCCGCCTTCGTTTTCATTTTCGTCGTCGTCGTTTGCGCTTCCATTGTCTGCCACACTCGAGGACGAGGATGCTGTGGATGTCGACACCGCCCGACTGCGTCTGGAGGTGGTGGAAGACGACTCCGGTCGCACAGACGCAGACGACCGCCGGCGCCGCGTGGGCGACACCAGCCGGTCAACGTCCAGGGTATGCTTCGCCGGTCGCTGTGTGTTCTGCAGCGAAGAGGGACTGGGCGCCCCGGCCCGTTCGCCCTGAACAGCGATGGGCTTGACAGTCGCACCGGAGCTGGAAGACGACGGGGCAGCCAGCGGGACAGCTGGGCGTGCGTCAGGGGGGCACAGCCGCGCCGTGTCTGCATCTTCGCTGGAGAAGAGGTCCTCCGCGGCCCGGGCGAGACACTCCCGGGCCGAGAGGCGGCTTTTCGGCTCCCACAGCACCATGTGGCGCGCCACAAAGATGGCCAGGTCGCTGTCCCGGTCTTCCACGGTCTGGATGATGCGCTCGCACAAAGCCTGGCCGTCATTGGTGCTGCGGTGCTGGGCGACGGCGCGCGGCAGCCCGTGCGCCAGCTCAAAGATCATGACGCCGACGGCCCATATGTCGACCGTGAGCGTATACGTGGGGTGCGACGGATTCCAGTCCTCCATGCGCGCCAAGTACAGTTCCGGTGCCATATACCGTCGCGTGCCAATCTGAAAGGTCGACAGTTCTTGGTCCTTGGACAGCCCAAAATCAGCCAGCTTGACGTGGATGAGGCTGCTCCTGTCACGACGACGGCTATGGCCACCAAAGCTGCGGTGCTGCACAAGAATGTTACCCGGCTTCACGTCGCGGTGGCAGACGGCCGGGCGGAGGCCGTGCAGAAAAGTCAGCGCCTTCAGGACCTGCTCCAGAACGGCCAGCACTTCGTCGCCGGAGAGGCGCTGTTGCGCATGCTGGCTGTGCAACGTACCACCAGGTACGTATTCGAGGTCAACAAAGGGGGAAGGCTCCATGCTCCCCTGCAGCATTTGGACGACATAGCGGCTAAAGTCTTGAGACTCGGCCGTTAGGTGGGATTCCTGCGCAGTTGAGTCAGTTTCAATTTTTTTATAGAGGCCTTGGAAAGTTACGAACCTGTTCCACACGCATGAGAAGTCGGATTTCTCGATCCCAGAGTTCCTTGTGCCTGTGGGAAAGATGTCCAATTGGCTTTTTTCTCGCAAAGTAAATGCCTTGAGTCACATTGTACATGCGAGTGACCAGTCCGAAGGTGCCGTTGCCGAGTGGCTGACTGTCTTCCAGGAGGATGGGCCCGCGACCCATCGTCTGCAAGCCACTTGGAAGGGCCGTCGTGTCATTGTGTTGGAATGACAGGACCTGCAGGGGGAGATCTGAGACCGCAGACTGCTGCACACGGGACCGGAAGGCTGCGACTTTGGCTTTGTACGCATCGGAGGCGCGGTCCACGGCAGGAACAAAGACACGGAACTTCAGCAAGTTGTGCAGATGGAGCACGATTTCGGGAACCTCGTCTGCCAGATACTCAGACCCAGAAAGGATCCAAGAGAACCCCCGTCGTTTTTCGCCGCCACGGCCGTCATAGGTTACGGCACTGCCATCACCAATGCGATCCGGATCGCGCACATCTCTGTAGATAAGCCGGTTCTGGTCGTCGAATGTGATCAGGCCCTGAACAGCGCTGACGCCTCTGAAATCAGTTCTAGAAGTGGGAACAACAATGTCACACATCGATTTGGCCCCTCCGATAACGAAGCCAAGCTGGTTTTTCCTTGCATGGTTCCAGCGGAACTCGAACCGTAAGCCATCTTGCCAGTTGTGGCCTGATGACGGCGAAAGAGGCTGCGGAGTTTCTCCAGGGGCGGGCTCTTTAGCGTCGTCGTCCCGGCTGGGTCCGCCGCCATCGACTGCGTCAGTTGAAGGCCCCACAACGAAAGGCTCGTTAGCCTTCTCGTTAAACAATCGGGGCGCCCCGCGCAGCTCATTGCTTGACAAAGGATATAAGGCGATGATTACGTCGTCAGAAATCATGATGAAGCAGAAAAGTGTCAAAAAAAAGAGAAAATAGGATGAAAGAAGGAAACTGCAAAATACCCAAAAACCTACGCGCACATCAGGCCGCACCCCGAAGAAATAAGGAAGTCATATTCGCGCGCGGTTACTACCCCTGGTTGATTGGTTAACAAGAGAGAACCAGTAAGAGCACGCGTTGTCACGTGATATAACTGGATGTGATATTTCAAGGGGTATTCTCCCACTTCCCGCCTTGCGTCTGGCAACAGCCTTGAACACGAATCGCACACTACACGTCGAAATGGCCTCGCCATTCCTGGCGCGTGATCTTGTCGAATTTAACGATGAACAACTCGACAGGTATCTGGAGGAAAATGGGCGAGTTATTCGCGTCAAGGACAGCGACAACTTGCCCGCATCCTTCCTTCAGAGACTGAGGTGAGCAAAACAGCGCCCTGGCATTATAGTGCCCTTCCCCATTCTCACACCTATGTTAGGGACCGATGCGATCCGGAGCGCGACACAGTACCCTCAAAATCCGTCGACCTAGATCAAGTGGCAGCGAAGTTAGAGGCAAGCTTGACAAGAAGTGGGCGGCGCAGAATAGCCACGCCCGAATCTGGCATGTCACTTGATGAGGAGGACTGGTTCGAGAAACGGATTCAATGGGCAGAGGATGCGTACGAGGAACTAGTCGGCGACGGCGGTCGGCCTCTTTTCCACATTGAAAAGTTGCGTACCATTGCCGAGAACCCCGAATCTTATGTCGACTTGTTGCGTCAGACTACCGACACCGACGATGAAAACTACCAAGCTAAATGGTGGACGGTGCTTGATTCGCAAGACAGCTGGTGGAAAAATTTCAGGTTCAAACAAGAAAAGTACAGACGGTCTGCCGAGACGTTCGCCAAGTTTGACGATGCCGCCAGGAAACGGAGGAATTTGATCGGGCTCACGCAGCCTTTTGCTTTTTCCATGGATGCATCAAGCCAGAACAGGCTTACCACATGGATTGAGTATGTGGACCAGATAGTTGGATATTACACATCGGCTGGGAAAAAGCTGTCTCGTTTTCAAAAGGAACGTCACTTACCCCAGGCACGATACTTGAATTGGGTCCTGGATCAGATACCGTTGATCGAAGAGGAGATGGCACGAGAAGACAGCGAAAAGGCAGGATCTACTGCTGCTGTGTATAAGACCTCAACCCCAGCTGTTCCAATTTCACCACCACCAGTCACTGGCAAGAGACAGCGAGATGAGGATGAGGACACGAGATTGGCGGACCAGAGAGGTAGAGCTGCCATTTCAAAGAGGGCCAGAGTGTCACCCACTCCAGAACCACGACTTACTACATTGCCATCCCCTCCAACTCGCAAGACGACTACAACAGGCACTGCAGACACTGTAACAAGGTCCCGTCGTGCCTCTTCGGGGAAAACACCAGCACGCTTACCTGATGCTGCTGCTACTGCCGACATCTCACAGCCACGTCGCAGTTCCCGGATTGCGGCGCGCCAGCCGAAATTGCCGGATCCAGTCTCTGTAAAGGCTGTTGGCAGAAGGAGGCCACCTTCTTTAGCTGTTTCAAAACGAGACGGCACAGCAAAACGGAAAGCAGCTGGCTCTGCATCTTCCAGTGGCGCATCAAAACGACCGACAGGTGCAAAAAAAGAAACCAAGGTCGGCAGAAGTACAGACACGAAGACGCAGAGACCTGCGAGGAGATCTCGACGCCGTGGCAGAGAGGCTTCAGTGAACTGAAACAGGTATGGCGGACAATAGCCAACAAATGAAATGAAACCGATGCTACGCGACTCGTATGTCTGCTAAAAAAAAATGCAGAATGCACAATGCACAATACACAATACGTAGATGCATGTTGAATGACAGGCTCACTGGAAAGATACAGCTTCTTCAGCTTGCCGAGCAAGGTCACTCGCCGCTGGTCACTAGTGTTTTGATAAACAATCCCCCAAACGCGGATGGAAATCCAGCATCTACAGCGTGTCCTCAGCTTAAAGCATCACTAGTTATAAGGGTTAAGCATTCTGTACAGCTCATCCTCTTCCCCAAGCCCAAGCAAGCCTTAGTCTCGATCGAGGCCTTTGGCCTGGCCGCACGAGGGCTGCTACCAGGCATTTATTATATGCTTGTTGCACAGCCAGACAGACAGGTAAAGAGGCCGGTGTGTTTGTGAAACATGCTTTGATTTTTTCGAGCTGGTTAGGGCTACGATGCTAATAATGAGAGAAAATATAAAGTAAGCAACAATAGATGGAGAGACCACCAGCCACCTTTGCATAGGGTTGGCTCTGAGAACGGTCTGGGAAGGAGCGATAGGGGTCTACCGAGGTAGGCTCGTGTCACTGAGCCCTTCTTTCCTCAACAAAGTTTTCCGCCTATTTCTTCGAAATTCCAAACTCTCCCTCCTTATTCTTTTCTTTTTTCTTCCCTCATTTTGTTTTTATCATTTTGAACATTGGTAGCCGCTGGGAAATTTTCAACGCAACTGGAACAAAGACAACGAACCACATTGGCAAATATAGTTGAGGTGAGTACACCTGCAGTGAAATGCAACCCGATGAGGACAAAGACGATTAGGACAAGACCACTTTGAGCTGACAGCAATACCGTCTCTCTGACAGCACGAGGTCATGTCGTCGAGGGAGACATGCGAGACGAGATAAGTTCCGAAAAGTTTGCAGGTGTCGACAAGACAACCTTATAACGTGTCGGAAAGAAAAGAAAAAAAAGAAAGAAAAAAAAACAGAAAAAAACAGAAAAAAAACACGGCAAGAGATAGTGAGTGACGAGCTGTCAGTGACATCGTCTGATTTTTTTTTTCGAGCCGATGCCCATGATCATTTGAAACGGAATTTTTGTATTGCATCTTGTCTCTGTTGTCTGTCTTCGCTTTCTTGTCCTGTTTGTGGTCGGTATTTGTCCGAAAGGGGGATACATAAGTCATTGTTCAGATCTTCGACTTGAGTTGGCACAGCTTCCTGCGCGGCAGCAGGTAGCGAGGGAACTGCCACTTCCGCTGCGTGTCGGTGGCATTGCTGGCCTCAACAAACTGTTCCGTGTCGGAGTGGACAGCCTGACGCATCTTGGAGTGATCCTTCTCCACTGTCACCTCGGTGACCACAATCTGGACGGTCTCTTTCTCAGCCGCCTTCTTCTCAGGGAGCAGCTTCTCGGAAACCGGGTCCTGTGCCTGCTGGTCCTTGGACTCTTCAGTATGGTCCTTCTCGTCGTCGGCCTGCTCGCCGTCGACCTTCTCAGCCTCCTGCTCGCCATGGCCTTCGACGGAATCCTCGACCTGACCATCCATGACCAGCTGACCGACCTGCTGCTCATGCATCACAGGGAACAAGTCGAACACTTCGACCAATCCATTCTCAACGACACTCGGTAGGGCGTACTAGGCGACCGCGCGGTGGGAATTAGGGGGCTGCTCATACACAAAGGGTCTGGCCGACGGTGGCATCGTGCTGGACTCAGTGTTCTCGGCGATTTCGCTGGTGCCGTCAGCCGGCTCGAGCGGCTGGCCGGTGGTGGCATCGAAAAGCACATTGTCGCGGACCATGACCTCGCGCTCCTTGATGCGCCGCATGAGCCCAACAAAGGCCGAGCTGCGGAAGCGGTCGCTGGGGTGGGCGTCCAGTGTGTGAACGATCTGCTCGGCCGTGCGGGCAAGGTCGTCCTGAGCCAGTTGCTCTTTTTGAGTCTCTGCTTCTTGAGCTGCTTCTTCTGGCAACGGCTGCATCTCTTGCTGGGATTCCTCCGGTATCGCCTGGTCGGCAGCCAGTTGCTGCTCGAGGGATGCGGGCTGCTGACTCGACAGCGACTCTGGGGCCACGGATTGAGCTGCCGCCCCCAGATTGGCAACATTGGTGGCACTACCGTCAGCCAGCTTCTGGGCCTCGAGCTCTTCGGCAATATTCTCCAGGATGGCGTTTACGTCCTCAGTCTGGTTACCGGCGGCGCCGCGCTCCTCGGCCGTCGGCCCATGCTCAGCCATCCACGAGTCCATTTCTTTTTCGAACTCTATGTCCGCCTCAAATGCGGCAAACCGGGCCTCCAGATCAGCCTCCGAAAGACCCGCCACACCACTGCCCGAGACCGGTCCAGCTGCCTCGGTCACGACAGCCGCGCTGGTCATCCGTTGGAAGGCAGTCTGCTGCGGCATAAACGGAGTGGTGTAGTTGGGCATCATAGGCGTGTAGCCGAGCGGCGCCTGTTGCTGCATAGGATGGGCTGCGTGCACAAAGGGGGGGGTGGCAATGCTTGTCGTGGGGGCACCGGGAACCTGGCTGGCAGCACCCTGCATGGAAGCGAACTCGCTCGCCCAAGCGTTGCCGGCCTGGGCGCCATGAGACGCAGTCATGCCCTGATGAAGGTGCTGAAAGGGGACCGGACCAGGGGCAGCCATGGGCACACCTGCCGGAATGGCCGGACTAGCGTACCGCATCTGCGGATGCTGCGTCATGGGGTGAAACGGCTCCGGGTTCATGGGCATGTGAACAGGTTGGAGAGCCGGTCCAGCGCCACCGGCGAAGGCCTGGAATTCGGCATCGGTTCTGGGACCTGCTGGAGTCGAACGAAATCCCTGAAATCCGACATGGATGTGAGAAAAAGCCCCGCATCATAACAGAACAGATTACGTCGACACCTGAGCGGGGAGACAACAAAACTTACAGCAGGGCCTGCGTTTCTGGAACCCGGTGTGGCCCGGTCCTGGTGCAGGGAGCGGTCCTGGTTGACGTGCTCGCTGAAGCTCTTGAGAGCGGTCGACGGACCGCACATGTTGTCCGCCATGGTGACGAGACTGGGACGACAAAGCTGGCGAAAATCGAAGCCTAACGAAGGGTTTTACTAATGTTAGTGGTGGTAAGATGTGGCGTGAGTGAAGAGAATAAAGGCAAAGGGGTTTGACGAAAGGATATTTGGTGGGTGTCAGATTGACGAGTGTGAAAGTGAAGGATGAGGTAATGGTGACCGACTGACAAAAAGATGAGCCGAGGTCGACGAGAAACAGAGAAGAAGCAAGGAGCCAAATTCAAAGGGCTCGTGATATGCCAGGGCAGGTTCGAAGGGTTACAAAAGACGTTATCTATTGTGCATAACAAGGAAGGTATTGATGTTGCAGATACAAGCAAGGCCAGAAGACCCTATTGTCTGGTCGTGAACAATATGCTGTCAGAACGATTCTGGAGAAAAGGTGGAGGCGAAGACGGCTTGCGGAGCCGTAGCTCACTGTGGGCAGAGAAGCCCAATGCCGAACAGCAATAGGCTGCTTCGGCTTAGAATGCCATTGAGCAGTTTGCCCCTCAATACGGACCCACTGGTTGGAGTTACCTGTGGCACACGACATGTGGCTGGTATCCACTTTTGTGGGTTAGCGCCAAAAATGTCGGCGACGGATTTTATATTTGTCCTTTCAAGCTTCGGGGGGCATAGCAACAATAGTGGACATTTGGCCTCGCGAGGCCTACGAGTACTTCTGCTGAAATCACGGCCACGACCACGCACTTCACGACAGCAGAACGACACAGAGCGCTTTCCTCTTGACTTGCTTGCGCGAACTGCGTCCCGTTGTTTCTTTCAGAGACGACAACACGAACGACCAAGTCTCGACAACCCATCCTGCGCATTGCTGTTTGTAGGCGAGCAACCGACTCGCCTTTGTGACCTCCTGCTTTTGCTATTCGCAACCCTTGCGCTACCATTCACAATGGTACGACTAGAAACCGAGCGGTGAAGAAAGATTGAGTGCCGGCTGACAATCGCAGGCAACAAGGCCCATCTCCAACCAGAACCATGATGGCATGATTGTGCATCCTCCCTTCCCCCCTCCCCTCCCCCCCTTTGACCATAACGGTTTTTCGCATGCTGACCTCCCTCAAGCACGATGTTGCGCTCGACTACTACGGCCGGCGGATGGCCACATGCTCGTCGGACCGCAAGATCAAGATCTACGAGATCGAGGGCGAGAACCAAAAATTAATAGAGACACTGAAGGGGTAGGTGCTATATATATGGGCACAAAGAAAGGAAGCACCTCATGCTGACCCTGTCTGTCAAGCCACGACGCGGCTGTGTGGTCCATTGCCTGGGCCCACCCCAAGTACGGCAGCATTCTGGCGTCGTCCAGCTACGACGGCAAGGTGTTCATCTGGCGCGAGCAGGGCGCCGTGTGGCAGCGCCTGTTTGATTTTGCGCTGCACAAGTCGTCTGTCAACCTGGTGGCCTGGGCGCCGCACGAGGCGGGCTGCCTGCTGGCGTGCGCGTCGTCCGACGGCGGCGTCAGCGTGCTCGAGTTCAAGGACAATGCCTACGAGCACATCACCCTGTCTGCCCACGGCCTCGGCGTCAACAGCGTGTCGTGGGCGCCGGCCACGTCGGCCGGCAGCCTCATCTCGAGCGGCGGCAGCGGCTCCTCAGCGACGGGCGGCGGCAACGCCAACAACACCAACACCACCAACAACAGCAACAACACAAACAGCAGCAACAGCAACCGCCGCTTCGTCACCGGCGGCGCCGACAACGTGCTGCGCATCTGGGCGTGGGACCCTGCGTCGGCCACCTACGTGGCCGAGGGCGCGCCCCTCACCGGCCACACGGACTGGGTGCGCGACGTGGCCTGGAGCCCGACGGTGCTACAGAAGAGCTACATTGCCAGCGCCAGCCAGGACGGCACCGTGCGCATCTGGACGGCAGACTCGCTGGCGCCGGCCGCCGCGGGCTGGACGTCCAAGGTGCTCACCCTCGACGCGCCCGTCTGGCGCGTCAACTGGAGCCTCAGCGGCAACGTGCTGGCCGTCAGCACCGCCAACAACAAGATCACCATGTGGAAGGAGAACCTCAAGGGCGAGTGGGAGAACGTCAAGACCATGGGCGTCTAGTCCGCCTTGCCACGGCTGGATAGCAAGAACATGATTCAAAATAGACGCGCGGTGTAGTGTTGTCCATTGTGCAGAGGCGTTTTTTGGGGGGGCGAGGGTGCCAATACAACTTTCCTGCTTGGTGGAGGAGCTTCAGAGCTTCACGATGATTGTCTGTGACTGTCTCTTACGATTCTCTCATCTGTGCTTTCCTCGCCCCAACGCAAAATCAAATGCTCCGAAATCAGACCGACGCCAAGATAAATACATTACGTACGACCCTCGTTGGGTCTTTTCCCTTGTCTCCTCCACTGATCATTATACTCATGTCGTCGTTTCAAATCAAACAAACACGCGAGCCGAACTCAAGTGGCCACCACCATGAAACCTCCAACAAGACTCAGAGCCACCGCTGCAAACACCAGCCAGAGATTGCCATCGCCCGGCCGGCTTCTAGTCGACCGGCCGGCTATATTGGCCGTGTCCGTGGATGTGGACGTGACCAGTGTGCCGCTAGAGCCCGTAGCTGTGCCGAGCGCTGTCATCTCCGCCTGTCGCAGCACGTATATTTCGCCAGTCGCATCCGAGGCCATAAACAGCCGGCCAGTGCTGTCGAGAGCCAATCCCACAGGCCGGAAACACTTGCCGGGGCAATCAGACAGGTCTGCGTTGGACAGAATGCTTCGAGCTGCGCTAGTGCTGTTGGAGGCGTCGGTTGGTTGGCCCGCCGAGAAAGGGACCGAGACCAGCGAGTAGCCCACGGCATCATCTCGGTTCCAGCTGCCGTGAAAGCTGACGTAGGCAGTAGAGCCATCGCGAGCAAAGAGAATATCCAAGGGTGCCGTATGCGCCTGGAAGGTCAAGCGAGGCGGGACGTAGTTCTGGGCACAAGTGGCATCGCTAAAGGTGTCATTGGGATCCAGGGCGAACTGGCTGCCGACGGTCATGTTGCCAATGTTGGGTACATTGGTACCCCAGAGGGCAAAGCAGTTGGGATAGCCGTAGTTGGCGCCGATGCGGAACGTGCCTGAATTGGCATCGGCGGTGTCGTTGAGCCGGCCGTGTAAGTTGAGCTCCTCTCCCGGGTCGTCTTCGTGGATGTCGGAGCCCTGGCGCTGAATCTGGTCGGCCGAGTTCTCGACGCTGTAGAGTCCACCGGTGATGGGTTCCTCGGCGAGACCCACCGAGTTGCGCAGACCCCAGCCGACAAGAGTGCCGGCAGAGGTGTAGTCGTAAGGCAGACTCTGCGTGTCGGCAATGTCAAAAGCCTTGATCTGTGACCGGCCCGAGCTGATCGACTCGGTGGCCATGTCTATGTTCTCGGCGCTGCCGCGCGAGACAAGCAGCATGGTGGAATTTCCCGGCGAGGACCGTGACAGCAGCAGCGTGCGTGTCGAGTGGTCCGAGTTGCTCATGTTTGTGACAAGCCTCCGAGGGTCTGCACCTACACTGCCCGTCTCCGCATCGTACGACCAGGCGAAGACGTCCGACACCGACGAGGCATACAGCGTCTTGCCGTCTGTTGACATCTCGATGCCATGGTTCAGCTAACGGTTAGTAGATAGCACCAAGAACAAGAGGATGAAAGGGAGGGAGAGGGGGGGCACCTACTGCAGAATTAGCGATCAGCGTCTGGCTCTTGTTTATCGTGAGGCAGGTCCCGCCATGGTCGTTAAAGGTGATGTGTTGGATACCGGTACCAGACTGGACGACGAGCAAGGCACCCTTGGAATCAAAGAGTAGCGACCGTGGCGTCTTGAGGTCAGTGGCCACAAGCTGGGCAATCCAACCACTGCCGACGACTGGTGCGCCATATGACGGTGTCAGCACCGTCGGGCAGGCACCAGTTGCCGTGGCTGTCGTGGACGACGAGGCGCCTGCAGCGGGCGAGACAAATGAGAGAGCTGTCGATAGCGCCGTAAGGACAGCTGTCGATTTGGATGCTATCCGAGCCATGATTGGATGTGATAAGCTTGACTGGGCACAGTGCAGCTCAGATATGGGCGGGAAGTGGCCACTTCACGGAAGTTCTCAAGATGGGAAGCCGAAACGAGGAAGGCTGGCAGAGAGCTCCGCGGATTATCAAGACGAGAACCAGCTCAGTCGTTGTGAAGAAGCCGAAAAGATGGATAGTTCAAGATTCATGGATTGACGACACAAGATATGGGCAGCATGGAACTTTCCTTTTTTGATAGAAGACAATCTACAATCCATTTCCTTTCTTTCTCTCTCTCTCTTTTGTTAGAAGGAGCCGAGGCGGATGGTCTTGGCAGCTTCGTCAGCTCCGTCTATGATCGTTCCTGCCATGGCTCATCATGTTTATGCATGGGGGAGGCGCGACCGTCCATCCGCTCTAGGAATTATTTTATTTTATTTTTGCCGACGGCACAGCTACTGCGCGTACCAAGAATCTGGCCAAGAAAATGAGCCTCCCATCCACAGACCACTTTTCTGAAACGTCATCGCCTGCCCCCCTCTCCCGCGTCCCCTCACATTCTCGAAAAGCAAGTGTTCTTCTCCCCCCCGCCTTGGGAGGCAAAATGGGTACACGATGGGAAAGCACGAGCTTTGAGGGCAAGCGGGTCTTCAATGAAACATTCTTTGTTCATTGTTCCTAGCCTCGTGGCGCAGAAAAAGTTGCAAGAATCGGAAGGCGGGAACGTGATGTCATCAGTTGTAAACATGGCAAGGCCTGGCGCTCTAGAGCTGGGGCGCCAAAGCTAGAAGCTAGCCCCCATTGATAAGACACATGCGCCAGGCAGTTGCATTCTTGGTACGCTTGGACAGACCAGAAACGCAAGGTTCAATTCTGCACACCACGTCTGCATGTGTGATACCCTCCCCCTCCAAACTGGCGGCCTCTTGGCTCTCTCTCGCCCTATCTCACAATTGCAAATTCTTCTTTTTCATGCTTGTCCCTATCTCAGGCCGTATAAAAAAAAACTTACGCAAGAACAAAAACCAAAAGGCACAATGACTCGGTTGGACGTGTCCTCGTTTCGCTGGGCAAGGGTTCTATCCATAAAAAGGGGCAACAACAGAAAAGAATGGGGGGAAATGGGGTATTAATGAATCGCAAGCACTTTCACTTCCTTTCCTCAGAGCTTAACGCAGCCCTATCACACTCATCTCCAGGGTCCACACCCGCCGGATCCACACCTTGAGTTTGCCCTCAACGCCCTCAACGTTGTCGAGCTCGACACCTTCCCACCAGCACCGGCGGGCCGGTTTCCGCCAGAAGAGCAGCAGCTTCTGTGCCATACCCACGGCGTTGCTGCTCATCTCGTTGCCGCGGATGTCCGAACGCAGCCGCGCCAGCGCCAGGCTGCAGATGACCGCCTTGTTCGGCTCACCGGCGCGATGGCCCCAGGCGTCGTCATGATCGAAGCCACTGGCAATTAGCATACAATGCACGATATAGCGTTTGCAAGAGGGGATGGGTCGTACCCTGCCGTGAGCATCTCGATGAGATGCGCTTCTGTCGTGCCCGGCTCGTCGCTGCGCTTCAGGCCGGAAAAGATACCATTCTGCTTGAGCAGAGCGCGTGCCGCGGCCCGCTTGACTTCCATCATCTCGGCCGGCTGCATGTTGGACTGCGGCGGAATGGCGTAAAAGTCGAGGTCCTCGCGCAGAACGATGATGCCCGCACGCTTCGACGAGTCGTCCTTGCCGGCCAACGGGTCGATGGCGCCCACGTCGGCTTCCTGGGCTGCGGGTGTATCCGTGGGGATAGACTGGGCTACGCCGCGGAAGAAGTCGAGCATGTATTGGAGCGACGCGGGATTATACTGTCGGGTCGGGATTAGCTTAGCTGCCACCTACACGTCTTCCGGGCGGGCAGAGAGACACTCACGTCGACTTGTATGGCGTCGTTCTCCCCGAAACCGCCCATATGGCCTTCGGGGAAGAGGCCGTTGGGGAAGAGAGACAAAAGTACGAATTCGGGGAGGGTGAGCAGTTCATCTCTTGACAGGACAAAGCGTGTTCCCCTGGGAATGTTAGTGTCGAGAGACGCACTTGAGCCGCCCTGAAAAGACATACCGAAGGTCCATCGCAATGGTCTCGTCAACGCCCACATCGTCTGTATGGTCAGCCACCGATCTGTTTGAGATTGGACAGGGAAGAGGGGGGGGGGGCTACCAAGGGTATTGAGCTGGGGTCCTCCTTGCTGCACCTGGGTGATGATGCTCGAGGCACCACCGGCGGCCGCCATGAGGTATGTGAAGGAGTGGAGGGGACTGAATCCCTCCGAGTAGGCCGGTGGCGGCTCGGATTCGTCGTTGTTTCGTGAGGATTCGCCGTGCCGCTTTAAGTCTGGCGGGAGAGCGCGCTTAGTTTCCTCTTGGAGGGCAAGCGCGGATAGCGATGGCTGGGGCAGCGGCTCCTGGACGATGTGGAGGACGCTGCTGGAGCTGGGAGCTGACTGGTCGTAGGCGGGTGCGTCGGGTGCTGAGAGGCCGGGGGAGCGGAACGAGCAGGCGGTGTGCGCGTACAAGGAGCTGAACGAAGGTGGCTGCGATGCAGAGGATAGAAGTGACTCGGACTGAGTGTGCGGTAGCGCTTCGTCGACGTGGGTGGTGGTGGTGGTAGTGTCGGCGGTGTCGTTGGTGGCAGTGGTACCCGAGGTTGGGTACTGTGGTGGTTCAGCCTCTTGGGGGACGTCTTCGACTTGGACGACCTCGGTCTCGAATCTGGCGGCGGCGGCGACGACAGCTGCTGCAACAGCCGGATGGGCGCTGCTCGGCGTGTGTCGCTCCTCGGCAAAGTCACGCACTATCGTAGCAAAGGATCGGTGGACCGAAGGAAGAGCGGTGGCTGCGTTTCGGCTTGTGCTGCTGTTGTTGCTGCTGCTGCTGCGTTTGCTGAGCTCGGCAGACAACGACGGCCCGGCGCTGGTAGCGGGAGGCTTCGAGTCGGACACGGTGGTGGTCGTTGGGCGAGGGCGAGCACGGATGCGTTTCGCGATTCGAGGCTGACGGAGGGGGGCTGGTTGGCTGGCTCCCGCACTCTCTTGTGACGTGGCAGTTCTTTATCTCTCTGGAGTGGCAGTCTGTTCCTGCAGCAGAAGCCAACGGCTATGCAGTGTCCCGGGCTTAAATGAAGCTGAGCAATGAGGAGACGGGTGAAGGGAGAAGAAGCGGATCTTCTAAGAGAACAAGAGGGAACAAAGCCGGGAAGGCTACAAATTTGGCGGGCGGGCTGCTGTTCAATCGGTCATCTGGAGAGATGCAGGGAGGAGCTGGCGTTTCCCAGAGAAGAGAGAGATCGAGACAAAGGGGGAAAGTGTCGAGGTCGATCGATGGAATGGACTCGAACTGGGCGGTAAAGAGCTATAGTGTGCCGACGAATGTGGAATTGCCGGGCCAAAAAAAGAGATGGACAAGACGAGGACGGCGTCAGCACAGGATAGCGAGACGAGGCGATTGGCTAAGAGGGTGAGATGCGCAAGCGATGCAGAGTGACTTGTGTATTGTTTTTGTTTAGGCGACCCGTCTTTCTAGATGGCGATGGGAAAAAAGGGAAGAAAGCGCGGAAGGCGGCCCACAGGGCGAGGAAGGGGCAACACACAGGGTGGTCCCTCCTGCCCAAGGGCGGCCCGCTTTCGCCTTTCCAGCGGGCGAGCGCCCCTTTCTCACAGAGGGCCGAGGGCCGTTTTAGGGATGGTGGCCCGTGCTTGACTACTAGGCGCCTAGGGCATTTTAGGGGAGGCAGCAGAGATGGATTAGCCGCCGAGGACCTGACTAGCAGGGCCGAGCCAGGCCAATCACACGTGCGCCATCGCCGGCTTTCCCCTCCATCACGTCCAAGAATAGCAGACGTGATGATATCGTGGTATTTTTTGTATTTTGGAATTTGGTACTTTTACATGCATGCTACACTTAGTCGTCATCGTCGTCGCTGTCGCCGAATACGGCCCGGAACACGTCGTCCCCTGCTCTCTGGCCTTCGAGAGCCTCATTTCTGTCTGCGTGAACCACCACGGGCTCAGATGGCGGCTGTAACATCTGCCCCGATCCTGCACCTGCTGGCTTGCTGCCCTGCACGACAAGCGCTGTTGATGTGGGCCCGGTGGATGACCCGGCGGATGGCCCGCGCGCGGAAGGTTCTGGGGCTGCAGCCCAGGCGCGGCTCGACGCCGTTGCGCGGTCGCCAAAGCCGCCGCCGCTGCTGTTGTAGGACGGCCGGCCTGCGTCTTCGTGCTGGTCAGGCTGCACAATGGCTGGTGCGCTGACGCCCATCCGCTTGCACAGCAGCCGCGTGGGGAAGAAGTCCTGGACCGAGCGCGTCAGCGGGCCATACATGCCCATCTTGGCTGCTTCCTCCGCGGGATCCTGCGGCTTGGGGGGTGGCCGGGACACCAGAGGCGCCTTGTCGTCTGCCTTGCCGCCGCCGCCGGAGCCGCTCGCCAGCTGGTTCGCGGACGAGGACGTTGTGAAGCGAGAGGCCATCAGGCCGGACATGGGCTTGAAGATGCGGGCGCAGTTGTAAAACTCGTGCAGCTCTCGCAGCCAGTCGTCATTGCTGACGCTGGCCAGCTTGGGCGGCAGCGCGGGTGTGATGCCAGCCTGGTGCTCCAGGTAGGCACGGTAGCGAGACCGCTTCGCCTCGTCGTCCTGGTACGGCCCTCCACCGCGGGCTCCCCTGGTTATGGCGGCTACGGCTGTGGCCTTGTCCAGCGACGGCACCTCGCGCAGCAGCTGCTCGTGCTTTTCTTCCTCGGTCAGGGCGTACTCCGCAGGAATCTCGCCCTTGGCTGCCGGCAGATTTGTCCGCCCAGAGGCTGCGGCGATGCGATCCCGGGCTGCCGGTGACATGAAATCAAAGACAGACTTGCCGGGCAGCTGGCTTTCGCCGAGCACCGCAGCACGCGACTTGGGGTCCATCTTCGATGCCTTGGCGGCATCTGCTGTGGACAGGTAGCTTCCAGCTACCCGTGGCATCGCTCTGGGCTGTTTCGCCGACTTCCAGTCAGCCGGGATCGTGGGCGGCGGAAACTTGCTTGCGACATTGGTGTCGGACGTCAATGGGTCTGGCACTCGGGCAAGGATGAAGCCCACCAAGGGGGGCCTGCCGTCGTGACATCGCCTTGTGCTGCCGAAGCTCTTGCCGAAGATGGTCGACCGCTTGGAGAAGACCAGCTTGGGCTTGACAGCGGTGTTGCCGTCGCCTTCCTCTGCTGCCGATTGTGCTGACTTTGGCTTCTGCTTCTTCTTCTTCTTGTCGCCACCAATGACTCGGTTGAACGTGATGCGCGGGCCGATGTCATACGGGTCTTCCTCGTCGGAGCCCGTGTCGTTGAGCACGCCCATGCCTATGCCTGTGCTGGAAATCTTTTTGTCTTTCCGCCGGCCTGCGCTGAGCCGCTTTCGCCCAAATATGACGCTCCCGCTGCCATCGTTGTCGTCGACTTCGTCGTCGCTGTCGTCGCCCCCTCGTCCCGACCCGTCGTTCCGCCTCGATGTGCCAAAGCCGCCGAGTCTCGCTTCGCCTTCGTACCCCAGGCCCTTGCGGTTGGTTTTTTTCACCAGCTGCACGGTGACGACATTTTCTGGCGCAAACAAGTAGGTGGCCTTGCCGGTATTTGCGCGTCGCCCCCCCACATCCAGCCGTGCCGCACGGCGCACCTTGGGCCCGATGCCCTGGCCCTCTTTCCAGCCCATCTTCTTCAGCAGCTTGGTGCCCATGGTTTCGCCTTCCACGCGGAACAGGCCTGCGAGCCCGCTGGCGGATGGCCGGGCCGCGCTGTCGTCTTGGGTCAGGCCGAGGCCGGCAAACGACTGGGACGTGTGCAGTGTTTTTGCTTCTTCGGCGTCGGCCAGATCCTCCTCGTCCATGAAGTCCTCAGGCCGCAGCTGGGTGGCGCCGGGGTCGTCTTTTCGGCGGTTGGTGCGCGAGGAGACAAAGGTGGAGGGAGTCCATCCCTCCTTGGAGCCGACGGTGTTGTAGTATCTGGCCACGTCAGCAGAGCACAGCGCAAAAGAGAAGCACGCAGACACCTACCCAGCACTCCATCCACCGGTAAAGGCGCCGTGCAGCCGCCGCCGCCCCTTCTCGTCCCGCACCTCCTGCTTCCAGACGGGGACGTAAGAGCCATCGTCACGGACGTCGGGGTCGAGCGGCGGCAGGGGCATGCCAAAGGAGACAAATGGCGACTGCTGGGCCTGCAGCTCAGCCTCGTAGAGCGCACGAGACCGCTTCGACATGGTCAGCGCGCATGTGGCATCGGGAAAGGGAAGCCTGGCCGCCGAGCATTTTTGACAATGACGAGACGGATACATAGTAGGCATATTTAAGTGGGGCCACTGCTCATAGCTGTGTGATGACTAATCATGTTCCCGAGCAACGTAGCGTAGAGATCTCCAGTTGACAAGTCCCTTTGTATTCTTGCCAGCCTTGCCATAAACACCTTGACGCCACCGATCTGCTTTCTTTTTTCGACATAGCCGTCGAGTCCTGTCCGCAGGCACGAGATACCACAAAGCAGCTGTGGTCGAGCTGCCAACCTGAGGAGGATCGCCTGTCGACCGTAAACAACATGAATGCGACGAAGCGCAAGTTCAACGCCCTCCTCCAGGGGATCGGCACGCGATCTGTCCACCCCGTGTCAACGACGGATGCGGACGGGCCGTCTGCTGTTCACGATGCGAGCGACAAGAGCAGCAATGGCACTGCAGCAGCCGGCACAGCCGCTACTGCCAAGCGACCCTCGTCCAACGTGTTGTTTACATCGCCCTTGTCGTCGACCTCGCTGCGGACCGGGACCAAGACCACGCCGCTGTCATCCGCAGCGGCCGAGCTGGAGTTTCTGGCAAAGAGGCGCCGCATGGCCGGCTCGCCACAGGGAAAGACGCTTCGGAACACATCTGGCCATGCGCTTCTTTCCAAGACAACGACAACAGTAACAACAAAATCGCCACAGCTGCCGCCGCCGCCGGCACCACGGTACTGCCCCGGGGACCGTGAGCAGCTGCTGCGGCGGCTGGCCACGTTCCAGGAGCTGACGGACTGGACGCCGAAGCCGGACCGCATCAACGAGATCGAGTGGGCGAAGCGCGGCTGGGTGTGCCAGGGCAAGGAGCGGGTGCGGTGCACGCTGTGCAGCAAGGAGGTGGTGGTGCGGCTGGGCGTCGACAAGAAGGACAGCGGCGGCGAGGCCCAGGAGCCGCTGGTGCCGCTGCCCGAGGCCGAGGCGGCGCTGGTGGACTCGTACGCGGCGCGGCTCGTCGACGGACACGACGAGGACTGCCTCTGGCGCAAGCGGGGCTGCGACGCCAGCCTGCTGCGGCTGTCGCTGGCGCAGCACCCGCGGACGGCGCTCGCGGACCTGCGGCGGCGGTACGACGAGCTGTGCGGGCGCCGCGACTTCCTGCCCTACGAGTTCAACCTGCGCCTGCCGGCCGGCCTGGACCTGGACGCCGTGCTGGCCGGGCTGCCGCCCGACTTTTTTACATTGCCACCGCCCCCAGATTCTCTGACACTGTCATCACCGCCCAATCGCACGGCGCTGGCGCTCGCCGTCACGGGCTGGCAGGGCCTCACCAACCACCGCATCGGCGCCGTGCCCAACTCGGCGTCGTGCCACGCGTGTCTGCGCCGTCTGGGCCTGTGGATGTTCAAGAGCAAGCAGGTCGACCTGGCCACGCGCACCGTGCTCGAGCCCGCGCCCATGGACGGCCTGGACGGCGTGCGCGAGCACCGCTTCTTTTGTCCGTGGAAAAACGGCGCCGTGCAGCGGAATCCGGGCGGCAGCAGCGGCAGCGGCAGCAACAAAAGCAGCAGCGAGAAGGAGCTGCCCGGCTGGGCGGTGCTCGTGCAGCTGATCCAGAACGAGGCCTACCTGCGGAACCGCGTGGCGGCGCCGCGGGCCACGCTGCTCAAGAAGAGACACGACAGCACCGCCTCGTCGCGGCCCGGGCCCGACCGCCCCGACCACGACGACAGCGCACAGCAAACCGCACCCACAACGCCCGTGAGGCGCCCGCCGACTTCAGCAGCGGCCACGCCCAGCGACTTGGACGCTGCTGCCCCTGTCGACGAGGAGGACGTCGAGGACGACGAGGCGGCGCGGTCGGCCAAGGACAAGGAGCGGTGGGCGCGGCTGCGGCGGGTCAAGAGTCTGTTCGACCCCAAGGGTGCCGGGAAGAAGCTGCGACGCGGCGGCAGTCGGCCGGGGACGGCAACGTCGACGTCGACGACGAAACGGCCAGAGACAGGACAGTCGGGCGTGTGATTGTGCATTGGATATACAGCATTTAAGCAGCGGAATACAATTTCTTTTCCACGAAACACTGGGGGAAAAAAAGAAAGGAAGCATAAATTGTGACAATGTAGCAAAAACACTACTTCTTCACTGGCGGCCGGAAACCAACCCACGGCACGCGGCTGCGCAGCGCCAGCGACGACAGCACCACGGAGATGCTGCTGAGCGCCATGGCCAGAGACGCCCACACGGCGTTCAGCCGCACGTGCGCTCCGCTGCTCGTCTTGATCGGATACAGCGCTCCGGCCGCTATTGGCACCGCCACCATGTTGTACACTAGCGCCCACCCAAAGTTGATCGCGATCCGCCGAAACACCACCCGGCTCAGCGCCAGTAGCGTCACCACCGCCTGCAGGCCCGGCTGCACCAGCACGAAATCCGCGCTCGCAATCGCCACGTCCGACCCCGAGCCCACTGCAATGCCCACGTCCGCCTGCGTCAGCGCCGGCGCGTCATTGATCCCGTCGCCCACCATGGCCACCGTGGCCCGCCCGGACACTGCCGGCAGTGGTGCGTCGCTGTTAGTACCTGTTGGCGTGGTGGTAGGGTGCGCAGCTCCGGATCGCTTCCGCCCCATTCGCGTCCTGCCCGCTGGCAGCGACGCCTGCAGCATGCGGATCTGGGATGCCTTCTCGGTCGGCAGCACCTCGGCAATGACCTGGTCCGCCGGGATGCCGAGCTGCCGCGCCACCGCTGCTGCCGTTACAGCGTTGTCGCCGCTCAGCATGTACACAAGCACGCCGCGCGCCTGCAGCGTCGCCAGGATGGACTGCGCCTCGGGGCGCAGCGGGTCGGCAATCGACAGGGCGGCGGCAAGCGTCCACTTCTGGCACGCTTCCTCATTCTCGCCCACGGGCTTCGTCGCCGCTAGAGCTACCGACTTGGCGTCCGACTTCCACTGCTGCAGCAGCGCGGCCACGGGCTCCGAGATGGCCACAGAATAGCCGGCCAAGAGCGCTTCGTTGCCGACGATAATCTCAAAAGATGGCGACGACTCTGTGCCGCTATAATAGACTGCGCGCATGCCGCGGCCCGGGATCTCCTGCAGGTCGTCGACACGACCACCTTTCGCCGGCTTGGTCGCGTGGGATGAGCAGAACGATACGATGGCCTTGGCAATCGGATGGCTGCTGTTCTCTTCGACAGCCTTGAGCGCCGCCAGCAGCACCGCGTTTTTGTTGTCGTCGTGACTGTCCTCCTCATTGGGGTACAGCGCAGAGTCGTTGACCGTCGGCTCGCCCCCTTGCGTCAGCGTGCCCGTCTTATCAAAGACGACACAGTCGATGCGGCTGGCCTTTTCAAACGCCTCGCCGCCACCCTTGGCCAGAATGCCGTACTTGGCGGCCAGCCCGCCCGCCACAAAGATAGCCGTCGGTGCTGCCAGACCCAGCCCGCAGGGACACGCGACCACAAACACGGAAATGGCAAACTGCAGCGAGAAGGTCACCCAGCCGCCCGAGCCGGCGTCCAGAAAGTGGCCGGGGATGCGGCCCGCAAGACCCAGGCACATCCAAACGATCCACGTGCCGACGGCCACGAGCGTGACCACCGGCACAAAGTATGTCGTCAACAGGTCGGCAATCTGCTCCATGGGGGCGCGCTTCGTCTGGCCTTCGCGCACCACGGCCACGATCTGGTCCAGCATCGATGTTCCCGGCGTCCCGGTGATCCTGACCAGCACCGGCGCGTCCTGGTTGACGGTGCCCGCATATACTGGGTCGTCCACCGCCTTGGCCACCAGCCGCGACTCGCCCGTGAGACTCGACTCGTCAAACGACGTCCGGCCCTGCACCACAACACCGTCAGCCGGCGGCGAGGCTCCGTGCAGCACGCGCACCACGTCGCCAAAGTCCAGCTGGTCCGCCTGCACCACGACACCTGCGGCATGGCCGGGAGTCACTGTTGCATCTGGCGAGGCGGACGAGACTGACGAGACTGGCGAGACTGGCGAAGCGAGGACGTCTGCCTCCGCCTTCTTTTGGGCATCCCCAGCCGTCGCACCGTCCTCCATCAGGATGGCCGTCGTGGGGCGCAGCTTTCCCAGCATTTCGACGGCGTCGCCCGTGCGCGACTTACTGTACGACTCGATCAGCCGGCCGACCAGCAGGAAAAGGGTCAGAAAGACCACCGAGTCAAAGTAAAAGTCCGAGTCCCTCGTGCTGGAAGCCTTGTTCGCCGCCGCCGCTATCATCTGGCTCACGCTGCTGACGTACGCAATCGTCGTGCCCAGGCTCATCAGCGTGTTCATGCTGCCGAACCGGTAGAACCGCTGCAGCACCGGTGTCCGGCTGCCGCGTCGCCACAGCGCCCGGATCTCCTTGAATGCCCGCACGTGGAAGACGTCCGCTGCGAAAAAGAACACCGGCGTCGCCATGATGAACAGCGCCACCTGCGCCCGGCTGATGCCCGACACCCACGGCTCCATGAGAAACATGCGACCGTGGTTTGACGACGGCAGCAGCGACATGTACACAATGCCAATGATAAATGTCGGAATCGCCACAATCCCGGAAAAGATCACTCGGTACAGGATCTGCAGCTGGTGTTTGGCCCGGATCGCCTTGGACCGCTCCTCCAGCGTCGGCGGGTGGTAGATGGATGCCGCAAAGGCGCCGTCGCTGGCCTCGATGGCCGCCAGAATGTGCCGGATTGTGAACGTGGGCGCCTCGGGTACGTAGGCCACCTGGAGCAGAGGCCGTAGCGGCGTCGGCTTGGTTATCACCTCGAGCGACGCGCGACGGAACCCCGCCAGGCTGCGGGTCACCCGGTCGGGACAGTGGTCGCAGTACAAGCCCTGGATGAGAATTTCAACGGTCCGCTTCTCGTTCCGTGGTGCAGTCCCCTCCGCTTCGTTCTGCTGCTGCTGCGCTTTGGGAGGATCAATGCGGGTGACCGAGTCCAGCACGGCGTCGTACCCGAGGTCTTCAATGGCCTCTGCGATCTGCGGCACCCGTGCCTCATCGTCTACCTCGACAGCAGCACTGTTGGAGATGAGGTTGACCATCACGTCCGTCACCCAGTCGCGCTTCTTGAGCTCGTCGGTGATGGCATTCACGCACACCGCACACGTCATGCCGCCAACCGCCAGGTTGGCTTTCCATGTCGGACGGCTCGCCGGCGCGTCTTCGTTCTCAACGAGAACAAAGGACTTTTCAGACATGTTGATGTCCTTGTCCTTGCTCTTGGCAACCTTGTGTGAAATGGGTGGGGCAGTTGTGGCAGAGGGCTCCTCGACCGTATCCTCGGATGTATCCGTCTCGTCCGTTTCCAGCGGAGGGGTGGCCGATGCGTGGCACTTGTTCTGTCGACACTGCTCGCAGTTGTCGAGATGAGCCTGTGCGATGCGCTCCTGGTTGGTTGCTGTTGTGTGTCCTGTTCGGGGAGAAGCCATCCACCTAGAAAGGGGCGAGAAAACCCAGGACGAGGACGGTGTCTGCGAGGAAGAGGAGCCGGCTCGTTCTTCTTTGGGATCTGCGTCACCTGCGTCCTTGCTGCTGCCAGATGTGCCGGGGATGGCGGAGGAAGGACCAGCAATGGAACTAGTCGACAGCCGGGGGGTGTCGAGATCGAAAATGGTTTCGCCGGCAGAAGAAGTCACACCGCAGATGTCAAACCCGGCGTCTGTAAGGGCATCTGTCATACAAGCCAGAGAGATCGCGGCGTCGTGTTCCACGGTGACCACTGAGGTGACAATATTTGGTGAAACCCATCGGATGTGGTCTGTCCCTGCTTCTTGTAGGACGTCACGGATGGTCGATACGCAAGAGGGACAATGCAAGTTGCCAAGCAGGAATGATGTTGTGACCGCATCCTGCCCGCTAGGGGGGGCTGTCTTGTTGGAGGGCGCCATGGTGCGGGAAATCGCGCCGGTATTGATAGGACGGGGGGTAAGGAATGAGGGACAAGCAAGGTATGTAGGGGGGAGAGGGGGAGTGTCTTGTCGCAGTGTTTTGCCGAGAGTCTGACTGTGTTCGCTTCAGGAGATACCTAGGGCAGCCAACGCGGAACGAGACACGACTCGTGCTCCCTGTGTTGTCCCTGTCCTTTGATCTGAGCTTGCAGTCCGTCTGGTTTGTCGACCCGAGTTTGGTCGAAATGAGGGCAGGCAGGCTTGAGTCTGGGAAAGTCACAGGTTCCTTGTCTCGACAGGTGATTGGACGAGGGCCTGAGACAGAGCTGGGTAGCGATAATTGTCGGGAGCAACAGATATTTGTTTATATTAAGGACGTCCAAGACAGGAAATGCGGACTGACAGGGTGGATCAGGGTTGAAAATAGGCTGAAGTGGCAACAACTAAAACCATGAACGGTCGACGACACGGGCCGTTGGTGTGAAGGCAACCCCCCTTTATTTGTCTGGTCGGCGAACTCTAAAGTCGGTGAAAAGACAACGTGAAGGTTGGAGAAAAGAGCGGAAAGCAGAAGGTGGCAGGGAAGAGGGTGGGAGAAGCTGAGAAATCAAATGAACGACCGTAGAAAATTCTCGACTGCCTGCGATCGCATCTGCGAGATTTGTGCCGGATTGAGTCCCGGCACAGCCAGCGGAGCTGTCGACGCTGGCCGGACCGGCCTACCCACTTAGTCAGCCGCTATTTTCCGCACAAGTCGCGCAAACCGGGTCATGAGCGCACAAAGACGTGGGGTCTGCCTTTTGGAAGCATTGGTGCGCTGATCAATGAAGTGTCAAGATCCACAGACAGAGAGACATGAGAGAAAGACGTGACAAAGAATGGCATTGACCCAACAGGAAAAAAAAAAAAGGGAGGGACTGGCGGTATGGCCTTGCTGTCTGACTCTTTGCTTCCTAGTTGGGAAGGCGCCACCCACGATGTCTGGGTTACACGTGACTACGGAATCGCCATGTGTATTGGTGGCCAAAAGTTTTTTTTTAATTTGAACTGTCCAACACACCATCGGCATAGCGCCCGCTGTTGAGCACATCAGCGCAGGCCATCCAGCTCAACTCTCATTCAGCCCTGTCTCTCTGTCTTGGCACCCTCAGATGTACACCGGCACCAGGTCGACGGCGGCACATGTGGATGGCCAGCGGGTTGCCTCCAGCGACTGGAAGAACAGCTGTTTCGCATTGTCGTGCCACCACTCACAAACTGTTGGTTAGCATGCCAGCCTGGTAAATATGTTTTTGAGAGGAGACGTACCAATCCAGCCGTAAAAGTTGGCCGGCCGCAGCTGCCCACCGTAGTTGGTCCACTGAAGCGCGTTGTCCTTGATGTAAAAGGCATTTGCGTTGTTGGGCCCGCCGACGGCTGCGTTGATGCGCACAGGCTGCCAGCCTGCCTGGTAGTTGACGCCGTAGTCGGGAAGAATTTGCCACGTCTTGTTGGACCCGTCGATCTCGCAGACGGCTGAGAAGTACGGCGCAGGGCCTGGAACCCCTGACACGGCGCCGTACGAAGGGTGGATCACGCGGGCCTCCGAGCGGTTGGCTGTCAGCAAGGCGTCGCTGGCATCAAAAACTGGTTCGAATTCATGGACATAGAGGCCGTCAAATTCCCCCTTGCCCGTTTCGGTGGACTTGACCTTGGTCTGCAGGTAGAACTTTCCGGTGCCGGTCGAGGATGGCACGGCAGCAGATGACACGTTTGTTGTGGTAGGTGACCCGGAAGCCAAGGCCGTGGCTGTGGCCAAGAAGGCCGAGACGGCAAGGAGAGGGATATGCATGTTTTCAAAACAAAAGGACGTACAACGTGGGTCGAGGAGGTGTAGATGTAGTGGGCCGATTGTGATCAGGAAAAAGTACTGGCAGGGAGATCAATATACTGTAAACATACCGGATATACACATATTTTCAGCAAGGACTATTCTTGGCCAAAGCAAGATGGCATCTGGCCACGGCGCCTTCTTAAACACGAAGCACGCATCTTGCGTTATGTACGAAATAGGAAGCCAGCCGCAAAAGAAATAACAAGGGAGCTACAACCCCGAACAGAAGCGACGATCCTTGCTCTATCTGCTACAAGACCAATATCAGGCCAACGTGACACCCCGACGGTGTGGCAGCCTGTTGGGAAGCCAGGGATTCTTCCATGTCTCAGCATGATGTCGTTGTTGCTGCGTGTATCCGAAAGGGGCCAGGGTCCATTCCAAGTAATTCCGCCAATTGTGCGAAAGCGATCCATACGGTACCGTTCCAGCGCTGAAGTTGACGACCGGTGGATGACGACCGGTGGATGGACCACCGAGCCGGAGTCGTCCCATTTTTATTGCGGCGAGCTCCGTGCAAGTCCAAGGGCAGCGGCAAGGCGTTTCGTCTGATGGTGATAGCTGGGGTCACACCCTGTCGGCTTCTTCGTGCCGCTCCTTCATCCGACTTTTGAATTTATTTTCCCGGTTGCGTAACAGGAGAAAACAGATCCCGCCAACCTCGACGGAGAAACAATGCAAGGAGGCCAAGGGCATATCCAACAAATATACTGTTATCCCACCCTTTTTGTCCCTTTTTCTCTTTTGCATCATCGGCACAGATCCACTAATGTTCTCGTTTCTGCGTACCTCTGTGATTCCTGTGCTGTGCTGTGAGTGCCTAAAATTGGTCCTTTAGTCTCGATAGTTTATTCGCGTTGTCGTTGCGATCCCACGCAGGGACCTCCACGCTGTATGCGGCTGTGAGAATGGCATACTATCTGGCCCTGGTGGCCGTTTAGCCAATTAGAAGGCAGCAAGCGTCAGTCTAAGCAGCGCGGTTTGGTGAGGCCAAATGAGGCCTTCCTGACAGAGATTAAGGGAATGTGCGTGTATTAACGAGCGTGGGTGCGAATAACCGCGTACGAGTACTACCCAAAAACAAACCAAACGACACAACAAAACCTCACAACCTGATCCGACCTATTCCTCTCTCTCAGATATCTCTCAGATAGAATTGTGATACCTGGATTAAGCGCTCAGGCTGTAATTTGTTCCCCACTGCTATTTTCCCTCCTATCCATTTCTATTCAGGATGGAAGCAAACAACATTCAAGAAAGAAGTAGGGTATTTTCTCTCGCTCAACCACTACTGTCATACATTCTCGGAGACTCCATTTGACTACGTACACCATGCCGGAAATCATCTCTGACAAAGACCTACCTATGTTGCTGAATACACCGTCGAAGCGTGTGAAATGGGCCGAAAAACTGGTCTCTTCTCATCTAGGCAGCGCTGCTAAGCGCCTTGATAACCCACCCTTACAGGGTATGTTCAGCAAGACGCTGATGGTCACCCTGGCAAACTCCACCGAGGTGGTGGTTCAGTTTCGTACAGAGCCGGTCGATGTCGAGGCCTTTCATGTGGCCAAGCGAGTTTTGGGTTCGCTTGTCCCCGACATTCAAGCCCTGACGGACGAGGACTTGGAGAAGGCGGGAGCCTGGGCCTACTATCTCAGCCTCATTCCCGGCAAGATGTGGTTGCGTGGAGTGGCAGGGAAAGGCGCGGAAGGCCGCATTGCCGTCAACAAGTCCCTCGGACGTGTGTTTTCGCGAGGCTTTCTTGCCCCAACCAGCACCAGCGCGGTCAACGACACGGTTCGACCCCATCTTCAAGCCATTCTTTCTTCTCCTCTCGACGAGATTGCCCCCCACAAGGCCATCTGCCAACAGTATCTCGACAAGCTGGACGACATTGCCAAGCTGCCTCTGTGGATTTCTCATTACGACCTGAACGACGTCAATGTGATGATCGACGACAGCTGCGAAGTCACCGGCTTGATTGATTGGGAGCTGTCGAAGCCTCTGCCCTTTGGTGTCGGATTGGGCCGTATCCATACTCTTGCTGGAGAATATTATGAGGGCGAGTTTTGGATGCCTCCCGAGTTCGAGGAGGCCGAGAAGGGGTTTTGGTCGGAGCTCTTCAGCGGAATGCCCGACAGCAAGGCACTGAACAACCAAATGGACCTAGTTCAAGATGCTGTAATTCTCGGGACGCTTCTGAGCACGTTCATTTTTGAGGAGGGCAAGGTGGGCTTCAGTCCTATTTCGCTGAAGACGCTGCCCAAGCTTCTGACGTACCGCCTCCCGTTGGTACGCGGTGACGACCCACCGTACGCAGTGTGAGAGTCGAGCTGGTTTGCTGTGAATAGGGAGGGATGGTATTAAGATTGACCATGTGAACAGGCAGGCAGGCAGGCAGGCAGTGGGGAAGGCATGGGCATTGAGCTTTATGAGGTATTAGGTGCTGTAGCCATTAGAAATCCCCATCTCGTAATGGTGTCTGCGTCTGATGTGAATGGTGTTCTTGTAGACGGCTCGCATCAACCGTACCTGCACCAACTTTGATAATGGAGTGAATGCAACCCACTTTACACAAACAATTTTCGCACCGAAAATCAACCAATAACACGAAATAAAGGCTTGAACTCTGACAAGGCTTGCTAAACAATGTCCGCCTCGTTGCCTTTTCTGCTGAGGCAACTCACTTTTGAATGTCCTTAGCATCCAAGACAAAACTGGCCGTCATGGTGGGCTGAGTAATGCAGACGGCCCAGATAGTTCTCTGCATGTAGTCTACTTGCGTACATCGTGACTGGCGAAGAAAAACGCCTGACGTCTTAGATTTGATTTGGCAGCTCAAAGGTTGGCCCAGCAAAATGTGGTTCCTGGTGCCTGGCGCTCACGTGACACTCCGCATATCATCCCACCAGTCGGCGATTCTCACACCACGAACCAAGCTGCCTTCAAACACAGCTTCGAGCAGGACAAAAAATGCAGCCTCTGCGGACAGTATCGCGGCGTCAATTGGCCCAATTGACGCGCGCGGCATGCGCGGGCGCCGAGTCTCCGGCAGCAGCCCTGCACATGCGGGCGTTTTCTGTGCTCAACCGGCCGCCGCCCAACTACGAAGGCCACGTGCCGTTGACAATGGTTGAGAAGGCGGCATTGACGGTTGGCTCGGCCGTTGGTGCCTTTATCAATCCTCGGAGAGGCGGTGAGCCCGCAGCTACATGGGTTCTTGCGGCTGTTTCTGCTGGCTAACGAAGGGCGTGGAACAGACCTCATCGCGACGCTCGGCGAAGTGTCGGCGGGCCCGGTGGCGCAGCGGCTGCGCGACACGATGCTGAGCGACCCGACGGGGCGGCAGATCCTGCGCGACCGGCCGCGGATCACGTCCAAGACGATGCCGCTGGAGGAGCTGCTGGCGATGCCGGAGAACTCGATCGGGCGGGTGTATGGGCGGTTCCGGGAGCGGTACGACATGTCGCCGGACAGCCGCGACACGGTGCGCTACATTGACGACCCCGAGTGCGCGTACGTGATCCAGCGCTACCGCGAGTGCCACGACATGTACCACTCGGCGCTGGGCCTGCCGCCGCAGTACGTGGAGGGCGAGATCGCGCTCAAGGCGTTCGAGTTTGTCAACACGGGCCTGCCCATGACGGCGCTGAGCCTCGTGGCGGTGGCGCGGCTCAAGCCGGCCGAGCGCAAGCGCTTCTTCACCATCTTCTTGCCGTGGGCGCTGCGCAGCGCGCGCACCGCGAAGCCCATCATCAACATCTACTGGGAAAAGGAGCTGCTGACGGACCGCGACGAGCTGCTGCAGCGCATGGGCATCGAGCGGCCGCCGGACCTGCACAAGCTGCGGCGCAAGCCGAAAAAGGCAGCGGCTGCGGCCCCTCCGCCTCCGGCCCCGGAGACACCGCCTGCACAGTAACGCGGAAAAGTGCATTTTTGTGCGTGCACATGTACATTATTCTCAGCCAGATGCATCGCACTCTATTAATTTGTCCCTACTGCCGTCGGGATTTGCACGTGATTTAAACGTCCTAAGCATGTTGGGTCGAGCTAGTGCTAACACGGACTAGAGCGATTGCGTGATCGCACCTCAGAGCGACTTGTACGGGAACGGCACTTGGACAAAGAGTTTTGCGAGTTTTTGCTGAGGAGGAAGCCATTGAAAGTGGCTCCGGCCGGATGGCTGGCCGGGAAGCTCCTTTTTTCTTTACTTTTTTTTCTTCTTTGCTGGTGCATTTTCTCGTGCCCTTTTCATCTGCTCGGCATCTGGCATTGGCTCTGCGTGCATCTGTTCTTGCTGTTTCCTTCTTACATTTTCTTGATTATTGCCATTTCCATTATGCAGCTGAAGCACGAAGAGACGACGGGCAGCCCGGCCCCGGCTGTGGCGACGGCTGTGCAGGACCTGAAGACGCTCTCCTCGACGGCACTGCCCTCGATCTCGGGCCCGACGTACGCGACGGCGCAGCTGCTCATCCAGCAGGTGGCGTACAAGCTCTCGGACAAGATCTTCTCATACTCGCCCGAGACCATCGACCTGGACGTGGCGGCGCGGGGCTGGGAGAGCCAGCAGGAGAGGAACGTGCACGGGTACACGCCGTCGGTGCTGCCGCTGCAGACGCGGACGGGGGCGGGGGCGCTGGCGCTGGGGTACCTGTTCTCCAAGGACTTTGACCTGGCGAAGCGGCACGTGCCGCAGACGCTGCTGGCGCCGACGGCGAGCCTGCGGCTGCTGCGGGGGGCGCTGGACCAGCTGGCGCTGCTGTACAACGTGGCCAGCCCGTTTGTGGCGCACGTGGCGGCGCTGGACTACGCGGCGCAGGACGGGCTGGTGAGCGACTACGGCACGGCGCTGCAGCTGGCGGAGGAGCTGGGGCTGGGGCTGGTGGCGAGCGCGTCGACGGCGGAGGCGCAGCACATGGCGCTGTTCGCGACGCTGGCGGCCAAGGTGCTGCCGACGCTGCACGTGTACGACGGGCTGCGGACGCTGCGGGAGACGGTCAAGGTGACGGACGCGCTGAGCGCGGAGCACGTGGCGGCGGCATTCGAGAGGCTGGCGAAGCACGAGTCGCCGGTCAGCAAGCGGCTGGACAGCGCGGGCAAGGTGCTGGAGCTGCTGCACGCGTTCAACGGCGAGCTGGGCACGGCCTACCAGCCGTTCGAGTACCACGGGCACGACGAGGCCGAGGCCGTGATTGTGGCCTTTGGCAGCGCCGAGGCGCAGCTGGCGGCGCAGACGACGGCGCGGCTGGCGGCCCGGGGCGTCAAGGTGGGCGCGGTCAACGTGCGGGTCTACCGCCCCTTTATCGAAGAGGCCTTCCTCAGCGTCCTGCCGCCGACGGTGCGGCGCATCGCCGTGCTGGGCCAGGTGGCGACGGAGCCGGCGGTGCACGAAGCGGCGGTGCAGTCGGCGCTGTACGCGGACGTGCTGGCCACCGTCTCCTTTGCCGGCAAGTGGACGCGGGCGCCGGCGGTGTTCGACGCCAAGTACGCGGCGGCAGAGGCGCCGACGCCGGGGCTGCTGACGGCGGTGGTGCAGAGGCTGTTTGGCCAGGCGGAGGCGCCGACGGTGGCGCTGGTGGCGGACGGCGAGGCGCAGCAGTACACATTCTGGGACGTGGACGACTCGGCGGCAGCGGAAGCGCCGGCCGACATTGCCAGCGTGCTGGCGCAGCAGGCGACGCTGCACGTGTCGACGCACGACGTGCACGACAACCTGATCCAGGGCGGCATCGTGCGCACAGACATCCGCAGCGCCACGAAGACGCTGCAGGCGCCGTTTGCGGTGGAGGCGGCGGACGTCACGGTGGTGGCGGAGGAGAAGCTGCTCAAGGAGGTGGACGTGGTGGCGGGGGCGCGGGCGGGGGGGTCGCTGATCGTGCGGCTGCCCGGCTTCAAGCCGGAGGAGGTGGAGAAGCGGATCCCGGCGGGTGTGCGCCAGGCCATCCAGGCGAAGCAGCTGCAGCTGTTTGTGCTGGACACGGCGGCGTCGCCAGCGCTGGAGGACAAGACCAAGATCTTGCTGGAGCAGGCCTTTTTCAAGGTGGCGCACCCGGACCTCCGGCCCGAGGACCTGGCGGGCCTGACGTCGGCGTTCAACGACGCGCAGGCGGCGCGCGAGGTGGCGGAGGCAGTGACGCAGTCGTTTGCCCCCTTTGCCTACCCGGACACGTGGGCGGAGCTGCCGGCGGACTACGCGGCGCCGCCGCCGGCCAAGGCGGTCAAGGCGACGAGCTTTGCGGCATTTGACAAGACGGAGACGGAGGCGGCGGTGCAGGTGGGCGACTGGCAGGCGGCGGCCAAGGGGTTGGCGTTCAAGGAGGCGTACGGGACGCGGACGAGCCTGCGGCCGGACCTGACGGTGCGGACGGCGACGGTGACGGTGGTGGAGAACCGGCGGCTGACGCCAGCGGACTACGAGCGCAACATCTTCCACATTGAGTTCGACCTGGGCACGTCGGGGGTCAAGTACGAGATCGGCGAGGCGCTGGGGGTGCACGCGGACAACGACGCGGCGCAGGTGCGCGACTTTGTGGCGGCCTACGGGCTGGACGCGGACGGGCTGGTGCAGGTGCCGTCGCGCGAAGACCTGGCGGTGCTGGAGACGCGGACGGTGTTCCAGGCGCTGCTGCAGAACGTGGACATCCTGGGCAAGCCGCCGAAGCGCTTCTACGAGGCGCTGGCGCCGTTTGCCAGCGACGCGGCGGAGCGGGCGCAGCTGGAGGCGCTGGGGGGCGCAGCGGGGGCGGCCGACTTTAAGCGGCGCTCCGAGGAGGAGACGCTGACGTACGTGGACATTCTGGCCGAGTTCCAGTCGGCGCGGCCGGGGGCGGCGGACCTGGTGCGCATCGTGGCGCCGCTGAAGCGGCGCGAGTACAGCATCGCGTCGGCGCAGGCGGTGACGCCGACGGCGGTGTCGCTGATGATTGTGGTGGTGGGCTGGGTGGACAAGCGCGGGCGGACGCGGTACGGGCAGGCGTCGCGGTACCTGTCGCAGCTGCCGGTGGGCGCGTCGGTGACGGTGTCGGTCAAGCCGTCGGTCATGAAGCTGCCGGCGCGGGCGGAGACGCCGCTGATCATGGCCGGGCTGGGCACGGGGCTCGCGCCGTTCCGGGCGTTTGTGCAGTACCGGGCGCTGCAAAAGGCGCGCGGCGAGAAGATCGGCGCCATCCTGCTCTTCCTCGGCAGCCGCCACCAGCGCGAGGAGTACCTCTACGGCGAGGAGTGGGAGGCCTATGTCGACGCCGGCGTCATCACGCTGCTCGGCGCCGCCTTCTCGCGCGACCAGCCCGACAAGATCTACATCCAGGACCGCATGCGCCAGAGCATGGACAGCCTCGTCCGGGCCTACATCCAGCAGGAGGGCTCCTTTTACCTCTGCGGGCCCACCTGGCCCGTCCCCGACGTCACCGACGTCCTCATGGAGGCCATTGCCACCGACGCCCGCGCCACCGGCCGCAAGGTCGACCCCCACAAGGAGATTGACCGCCTCAAGGAGGCGGGGCAGTACGTCCTGGAGGTCTACTAAGCGCTTATTTCTTTGTTATAATTTACATTCTGTGCTTGTCTGTCGTCTCTCCGCCTGCTGCCGCTGCCGCGCGTCCCGCTCGTGCAGCCGCGCCAGCACCGCCTGGCTCGCCTGCGGCAGGTTGTTGTCCAGCACCACGAGCACCTGCTCCAGCCCGAGGTCCTCGTCCTCGGCCCGCGCAAAGGCCACCGCCGTGCGCACGGCGTTTTTGATGTCGCGGCCGTTGCTGGGCACGGCGCCCAGGGCCCGGTAGAGCGCGTCGTCGTCGTCAGCTGCCGTGTCCCGCCAGAGAAGCCGGTCGTGGTTCCGCCGGCAGGCCCGCTGCAGATGGTCCCGCCAGATGTTGGTGCGCCAGTCTGCAGAGAGCTCACCGTACTCGATCGTGACGTGGATGCGGTTGTAAAAGGCGTCGTCAAAGGCCGCGTGCCGGTTCGTCGTCAAGAAGAGCATGCCGCGGTAGTACTCAAGCATGCGGAGGAAGACTGCCAGTCAGCAATATAAGATAAAGTTGGATAGGCCGCTCACCCGCGACGATGGCGTTCCGGCGCAGATCGTGCGTCGTGCGCTCGCTCATCAGCACGTCCGCCTCGTCCAGCAGCACCACGGCGTTCCAGCGCGCCCCCAGCCGGAAGATCTCGCGCAGCTGCCGCTCCAGATCGTCCACCTCGATGCTGAGCTCGCCCGTGCTGACGTGGTAGAGCGGCCGCCGCGTGCTCTCGGCCACGCTTTATAGAGAGAGAGAGAGAGAGAATGAGTCAGCATATCTGAACAGTCCCAATCGGAAAGACCAACCGGCCGTCAGGGTCTTGCCCAATCCGGGCGGCCCGTGCAGCAGAAAGATGAGCCCCTTCCCTTTGCCCTCGATGAGGTCGTCGTGGTCGTCCTTTTCCGCTCCGCTGAACCCCTTGACCAGACGGTGCACCAGCTTCTTCTTGTTGCTCGACAGCTGCAGCGCCGCAAACGGATCGCTCTTCCACGCAATCTCCCGCAGGCAGTTGATCTCGACATAAAACACCCACAGCTTCTGGCCCAGCAGAAAGGCCACCATGTGGCGGCGGCAGATCATATAGTCCTCGTCTGTCAGCTCAAACATTTTCGGCGCATAGTATTCGTGGTCGCCTGCTTTGTCTTCTTCTCGCCTCTTGTCGTGTCGTCGCCGCCGCCAAAGTCATACTGCACCAGGTCGCGAAGCTGCCGGCTCATGGGACGCACCGCGGGCGACGACGTGCTCAGGCTGATCTGGTTCTCCACCGTCGAGGCCAGATACTCGCCGAGGCTCGACGCCACCGTGCTGCCCATGTCGTCCTTGACGTTGCTGACTGTGCGCTCGGCCGTGCGGTCGATGATGACGTGCGTGTCGACGTAGAGCTCGTCTGTTGCCCCGATGGCCTTGAGCTGCATGTCGCTGTCTTTCTGCTCCAGATAGGCGTAGCCGGTGTAGTGCACGAAGCTGAAGTCGCGCGTGCAGTAGTCCACGTACAGCTGGCCGCGCCGCACCAGCGCCGCCCGCACCGCCTCGCGCCGCTCCGCGCTCAGCAGGCTCAGCGGCACGAGGGGCAGCTCGCTCTTTGTCAGGTTCTTGACCCCGTCAAACCACCCGATCGTCCTGACGCTGCGCTTCAGGTGAAACGACGCGCCGTCGTGGTGCCCAAACAGCACGTGGATCCTCCAGCAGGCTTTGCTCGCACTCTGGTCAAATTCGACAGACTCCACCAGGTCACACGACGAGTCCTCGGGACTCCTTCCGGGATACTGCGCGATCACCGGCTCGTACGGCGGGTACAGCGTCCACACCATCCCGAACGTGATCTTGCCGTGCGGCACCAGGCTGTTGTACGTCTCGATGATGCCTTGGTGGCCGACCGGTGCGTGGATGAAGTCGAGGAGTCCGGCCAGCTCGCGCCGCGTCTGCTCTGCTGTCGTCTCTGCCTGCTGCAGCTCGCGCAGCTTTGTGCGCAGGAAAAACAGGCTGTGGAATGGGGACTGGATCACGATCGGGTCGTCTCCCGTGTCGAGCCGCAGCTCGAGGTGCCGCTTGGCAATCGTCCGGAATATGTCCTTGAGGCTGTCCGACTGGATCTCGATCGAAAAGTCTGCCTTGATGCCGCGGGCATCGTCTTGGATGCTTGCCTTGAAGAGCACCGCGTAGTTGCGAAACGGCCTCTGCTCCGCGTCGGCCAACACCTCCGTGTGCCGCGGACGTCGTGCCTTGAACCGGTACGTCTCGAGGCCGATCACATGCTTCTTGCCCTCCACGTCGCTAAACTGCACAACTTTTTTCAGGTCCGGGATAAAGTCGCAAGCCCCTGTCTTCGTCTGGTCACCGCTGCCGTCGGCCTCTGGACATGGGCCTCGTCCCTCGCTTCCCTCCTCGTCCTTGCCTTTGTCTGTATCTTCCGCCTCAAAGCTCTCGTCCTCTTCCCCTGTATCCAAAGTTGGCTCAGGGTCATCACTGGGTTGTCTATTGGGCTGGCCGATTTCGTGCTGCCTTTTCTCCTTGGGGAGATAGTTGCCTCCGAGGATCCTCTCGTATTCTGCCGTGATTTCTTCCATGGCGTCGATACCACACTCGACACAGCGGAACTAGGAATGTGGTCGGCTGGGGGCTTGTTTTCAACAACTATTCCCCTCCAGAAGCCCGGCCGTTATGTCCCCCGGATATCTGCCACGCAATGACAGGGGGGTTGCTCCCTTCCTTGCTTCCGGCGGAAGGCCTCCAGACCTATGACAACAAGACAATGATGCGTCAAAGACAGAATCAGGTATAATTGGAAGGCAACACATTACCCCATGTCACTTTAATGGTGGGGATGGTGGCTGTGAACTCATTTCTGGGAGGCCACATGGTGACTGCTTCAGCCTTCCGCTGGTTCTCTGCCCTCATTGGCACATCCTTTTCACTACAACCCACACCAGCATGCGGATGTCAGACCCAATTTTCTGAGCCACGTTCGCCTATTGTTTTCTGGCCCGAACAAAAATTAGGTGGAGTGTAAGGTTTAGGCCAAGAGCTAACCGCCGCGCTCTGATCAAGCTTGTTTCTTCGTTTATATCCCATGGCTGTGCTTTTTTTCTGGCTGTCGACTATGTAGCATCTATCTGCTTCTGCGGTTCCATTTCCTACTTACCATCAGCCCATTTTCAACTACACTCGTATAGTTCGCCATGGCAAAGAAGAAGGCACGGCCCTTCGTGGCCCATTTTGGAAGCAACGGCTCGAAGAATCAAGATTTCCTCATGCCGGGTCACTTGCTATCTATGCCTTCAGACCAAGACCCCCCAGACTCGGCTGTTGTCACAGACGCCGACATTCACGATGTCGTCTATGCTCATTTAGACTCCAAGGATGGAACGGGACCAACAATTGGACTAGGCTATATACCGAAGCGAGGTGATCGCGCCAAGTTTGGCAGCATTACCGAGTACGATGTCACGGAGGAAGAGGAGTCGGCGCTCTGGAACTACGAGATGAAACGGCTACACAAGGCCGTGCAGAAGATGGGCGAAAACCGACTGTCTTTTGTCGGGAAGAGTCTCTTTGGAGAACCGGACTCTGAGACGGCTTACAGGCGCCTATCTTATCTGGCTGATCAAGTGCTGTTCAACTTGCACGTCTGTCGACACGACAACGGCATTCTCTTTCAGCAGTATGCTGATCACCTTGCTTCAACGTGGGAGTACTCAAACAGTCTCCGAATATTGGAAGACCGGCTCGAGAAAAGCAGTATGCAGGAAGACGAAGGCAGGGGAATGGACGATGATGGCGTCTCCAAAACGGACCGTGGCCACGAAAACTGTCAGAGGCTGGGACCAGAAGCCGGCTCTCGCGAGTTCCTCGTGCGATACTACACCTTTGTCGACTACCTGACAGCCACAGCGGCGCGCTTGGCCGTCTCGGCAGCTGGTCACGCAGCATGGCAGAGCCGGGTCTTGTGCGGACTGGCCAAGTACTCGGCAAAGCTCAAGGTGCTGGCCCGCAACTCGATCGAATATGCCAGCCGGTCCGTGGAGCTGGGCCGTCGCTATCAGACCGAGCGCAAAGTCCTGGAGGCACTGGGAGCCTCCAGAGTCGAGGCTGATGAGCCTGGCAGAGACCAGGGTCCCTTTATGCAGGGCACTGTGAATAACGGGGGTGATCTCAGCTACCCCATCTACGAGCCGCGGTGGCAGCGTGAGCTGCAGGCCTTTCTTGAGTCGAGTAAGAACCGCAACGACGTGTACTATACCGACATGGCGCTGATTGAGCGTTGGACATCGTCGACGCTCCTCCTGATGATGCAAGAGCTCAAGGCTGGATCGGTGCAGAATTTATCAGCAGACACGGTCGACATCTGCTCTGTGGTGTACCGCGGTGGTACCATTGACAGCCCATTGTTCATATCTGTGCACCAGGACAGAGAGGGTGAGCTGAGCGGGTCTAGCAGCTCCCATTTTATCAAGCACAGCTACGCAGGATTCAAGCTTTTCCGAGGTGCCGTACAGGATACAAAGGACGGCATCACAAAGATGAAGTATACTGAGAAGGCGACATGCGATGATGGCGGTAAGGATAGGGAGAAAACCACGACGCGCATCAGCTCAGCGTCGGGCCCTTCGTCATCGTCGACGGCGGCAAGCGAACCTGTCATGACACCTGCACGGCCAAGCGGGACAAAAGTGACGGCACACCTGGTCGTCGACGAAGACGACCAGATGGGGCGCAAGCCCGCGGAGATTCTGCTCACCATTCTGGGCCAGATCATTGCTGTTATTGTGCCTCTGACATTCATGCTGCCAAGTGTCATCAAGGAGCTGCAGTCGGCATTGCAGACGCTCGGCGAAATGCTGCCGATCGACCTCGAAGAAGACTTTCGCCCGCGGGCACCTGATTATACGGCCGTGGCTTCGCTGCACACGCTGACCTTTGACAGCCAAAGCAGTGCGTGCCTTCCGGGGGCGGACTTTCGGTCGCTGTCGCGGTCGCTGGTGGCGCAGACACACCGACAAACGGCGCTCGGAGGACGAGGCCCGACGACGACCAATGCGTGGGAAGCCACAACCGAGGAGCAGCGCCAGCACAGGCTGCGGGAGATGCGGCAACGACAGGAGGCGCTGGCACGGGAGGCAACAGAGTGGGTGGTGGAGGAGCGGACGGTGTGGGTAGGATGCACTCGATATGTGTACACAGTCATGTCGGTGTGCGGACTGCTGGTGATAGGGGGGCTCATGATCGGGGTGTTCCTGGGCACGGCAAAGAAGAACAGAATTGCGCTGCAGGATGTGGACCTGTTTGGATTCACGACGTACGCATGGGTGCTGGCGGGCTTCATCATCATCGTGGCCAAGAGCATCCGGGTCAACGAGTGGCCGTGGCGGGACTTTCTGCTGCAGCGGGTGACGTGTCACAGCCTGAGCGAGCTGCAGGCGGTGACAAGGGCGGATGCGCAGGATCTGCTGGTGTATCTGCTGACTATGGAGGCGCAGAACGTGCTGGTGGCCAGGGGACCGTACCACAAGATCTTTCGGCGCAAGGGAAGCGACGGATTCGCCATTGACGTGAAGCCGGCGATCCGCACGTTGATCGCAGCCGGTCTGCTGCTTGTCAAGGTGTCTCGATCTGCGCGGCAGCGGAAGCACAGACGAGTCGGCCGAGGCGCGGACGACGGTGCAGCACGCCGGCCAAGTCCGGAACGGCGACCTGGTGTGTCGCTGCGTGCCGCGCTCGGACGATCGCATCCAAGACCTCGAGATCAGCCAGTGGCGCGCGTCCGTTTTCAACCTGCACTGGCGAAAGGTGCTGGGAGTCTACCACTCGCATGGCCGACAGATTCGATGATTTGGGTTTAAAAAAGAAAAAAAGAAAAAAAAGAAAAAAAAAATCAACAATCACGAGACTACATTCTGGCTTATCAAACTGAAGGAACTTGCCCTCGGTCTTACCTTCTTCACTCCGACAGGCACCAATCGTTGTTACACGAGAGGGGGCTCGTTGGTTCTTCCGGGGGAGATAGATAAACAAACGGGAAGGAATTCACTGCTGGACCAACTGGAAACAGCAGGCGCCACAAGGACTTCTCTCCTTCGGATTCAGGCAGACAGTGTCACCAGCCAGGAATCACAGGATTCCTTCACCAAAACAACCCAAGCGAATCCGATACGAGACAGTGTTCCACTGCCAACACATATAAAAGCTCGTGCAAGCAAGCCTCCATCATGCCGCGCAACACTCCAGAAAGACCAAAATCAAAGCAAGCCGGAAGCGGTCCTAGGAGTCGGGAAACGGGTCCACAGAGGGATCCAGTGCTGGAGTTCATGGTTGAGCACATTCCGATGCCGCTCGAAACTGTCCCTGCCGGGCCCATACAAGCTGAGCAACAGGCGATGGCAGCCGCTCCGGTGAAAGAGTTTTGTGGCGTCGTCGAGCCGTCCAAGACACCGCCTACTCTCATCGAAAAGATCGACTTTTCTGTGAGTTGATCAGAGCTTGGCGAGACAGCCAGCTGACCTTCCCCCTCAGCTCATTATCAAAGATGCCTTCTGCCTGCGCACGCTCTGTCTCTTCGGCGCCGTCGCCCAGATCGGCTTCTCGGCCATCGTGCCACGCCCGTGGAATGCACTGCCGGCTGTTGTCCTCGGCCTTCACTCCCTCGTGACGACGCTGCTGCAGTGTACGTTCTTTCGACGTACCAACGCCTTCGTCCGACGCATCGTGCCCGGCCGCTCGACGGCCCAGCTGCCGAACCCAGAGACCGGGCGCTACGGCACCCTACCGGCTGCGCAGCCTCTCGTCGTCTTCCACTTTGGCGTGCGCTTCAATCATGCGCTGGGCGTCCTAGCCCCGGGCGCCCGCGAGACCACCAGCCACTTCCAGGCCATGGTGCGCTCGCTCAACGAGGACCGCCAGGCCAGCTCGGCCGAGCACGACAGCCAGTACGGCCTGCTGGGGGCGAGCTGCTTCCGCGGGTGCGACGACCGCACGAGTCACAACACGCTGCTCTACGTGCTCTACTTCAGCAGCCTCGAGGGCCTGCAGCGCTTTGCAAACAGCCCTGTGCACCGCAACGGCTGGAAGTACCTGCGCGACTGCGGCCACAGCCACATTTCCGCTTTCCACGAGACGTTTATCGTGCCGGCCGGCGCCTACGAGACAGTGTACATCAACAGCGCGCCGACGCTGCTGGGCAAGGCCGTCTGTCCGTGTCCCGATGGGCTGTATGAAGAGGATACGTCCAGTCAACAGTCGAGCGTTTGGGTGAGCTCGCTGGTCGATGCAGCTGCGGCTCCTCTCCGGACGATGAGCGCACGTCTCCGCAACCTGAGCACTTGAGGGTGGATGGGACGGGAGGTGTACGGAAGAATGAATAAGGCAACACAGGGATAAGGTCAATACAGGGATAAGGCCAATATTACAGGCAGAAAAGCAGGAAAACGCCTGTCTCAGATTCTGGGGGTGGAGACGTGGAGCACGGACGTGGGGTGAGTGGGCCGCTCTAGTATTACTTAATCATAGCTGGTTGCCAACTTCACTGTAGAGGAATGCTTGCACCAACTGCTTATAGAAGACTGCACGCTGCGTTTCAGCCTGTGGACAGAGCACACGGCTGAGACAGGAACCACGCCCAGCCCTATGTACATTGTGTAATCCGCTCAGCCTGGCCTGTGCTGTCGCAGAGATCGCCGCACCATAGCGGGTTGTACGGGGCTGTGCTCCCTTGGCAAGCAGGCCCGTGCCGAAACGCAAAGGGTCGTGCTCGAGCTCAAGCGGGATGTTGCTCTGACATCCTAGCTCCTTTCCCTCCCCTGCAGTCCCGCGACGTCACAGATGTGTGATTATGCGGTCCGCTGTTGCGTTTATGCCGCGAGCATCTGTAAAGACAAGCAATGGAGTCGAAGCCTCCTTAAGCAGCATCCCTTGATCATCCCGCCTCTTCCCATCATCTCGTTTCTCTTCTTTTCAATGGCTCATCTTCAGAGACTGCGAAAAGACTACGATGAAGCTGTCATCCGCCTCGCTGCACACCGTCCGCGCAGCCGTCGCCCTGCTGTCGAGCCGACAAGACATTGTAGCCACCCAGCCGCCGGGCGTGACCGCATCGGCGCTCTGGGTCGTGCCCGACGCCCAGCAGGAGGCCTTTAGCACCACGCTCGTCGCCGGCCAGTCCATCAACCTCAAGTGGGCCGGCGGCATCGCCAACGTGAGCACCGGCGACCTCTGGGTGGCCGCTTTTGCCTACGATGCCACCAACAACTTTGCCCAGCTGCTGACCAGTATGTTCCACTCACCCGTGTATTGAAGCCTCCTTTCTGACGCCCAGAACGCGCAAACCTCACGGCCGACGGCGCCTTCAGCTGGAACGTCAGCATCCCCGAGCCGCAGCTCAATGCCACGCCGCACTACGTCCTCACCTTCAAGACGCCCCGCGCCGATTTCCAGTTTGACGCCGCCGACCCCGGCTATCCCAGCCCGGGCCTGTCTGTCGTGTCCCGCGACTTTGCCGACGACGACAGCAGTACCACCTCTGCCGACGGCCCGTCTCTGAGCACCGCCGCCACCGCCGGCATCGCCACCGCCGCCAGCGCCTCGGTCATCGGGGCCGCCCTCCTCGGCTGGTTCTGGGCCCGCCGACGCCGCACGCGGATGCAGAGGCCGGGAGACAGTGAGCAGAGGGGCAGCCAGGGCCCGGGCCAGGGCCCGGACAAGCCGCTGCCGCAGCGGCCGTTTCTCGTCTTGCAGACCGGCCGCGACGGCCCTCTGATGTCGCAGGCCAGCAGCAGCACGCCCCCCACCGCCCACTCTGCCGCCGTGGAGGCCGAGAGCGTCCCCATCGCCCTGTATGCGCCTGCGCCGCTGCCGCCGCCGGTCGGGGACGGCGCGAGAAGCCAACTGCCCGAGGCGATGCCGCCGCGGCCTGCGCGGCCACCACGGCCAGACGCCGTTTTCGAGGTTGACGGCGAGGACAGCTACCGCTACGGCTATTCACGGCCCGTGGAGCTGGAGAGCAGCCAGCTGGGGAGGAGCCAGCTAGAGGGCAGTCAGTTGGGTAGCAGTCAGCTGGGCAGGAGCCAGCTAGAGAGCACTCGGTGGGAGAGCAGCCGGTGGGAGAGCAGCAGGCAGGAGAACGGCACGCTAGACAAGGAGAGAGAAGCCGGGTTCATCTGACAAGCTGATTTTTTTTTCTGTCTTCCATTTTTCTGTACAATATAACTGTAATATACCATTTAAGCGTTCGCCACTACGTAATACTTTTTTTTTTTTCTTGCACTGTGTGCGTGAAGCATTGATAGACGTCAATGACGTATTAGACTCCGAACATGATTCGCCACAACCAATAGAGAATGTTGAGCCGTTTGATTCTTGAGGAATAAAGCTGCTCTCTTTTTCTTTTTTTTTTCCTTTTCTTTCGTCTTTTCTTTCCCTTCACACTCCCTTTTTTCTTCCCACACCTTTTTTTTTCGCCCTCTCTTTTCAACCAAATCCGTTCTCACCATCGTCTCAGCAATGAAGCTCAAGTTTGCCTTTCTCTTTGGCCTCTCGGCCTTGGCCATGGCTGCTCCTGCCGCCCGTCCTGCCGTCCCAGAAAACCTGACTGTCTCTTCCGCTGCCGTCGCCAAGACTGCCCGCTCCGTCGACACCACAGCCAACATCGTCTTGGACCTGCCGCCGCGGCTGCTCAACAATGCTTCTGCCATTCTCGACCTTCTCGGCGAGCGCGTCCACTACCTGTCACACATTATCAGTACGAACTCGCTCTCTTTCTTTCTTTCTTTTTTTTTAAAAAAAAAATACAATCTAACTTTTCAGACCACACAATGACCCATTCGCCCATCACCCTCACAACCGACCAGGCCGAGGCAATCGCTGATCACCTGACCCCCACGCTCAACCGCTTGTACAGGGTCCTGGTCAAGGCCACAAGGGCCGTCAGGCGCATCGGCCTCAAGGTCAAGGGCCCGGAGCACACCGACGTCGTCGCGGACGACATGTACTGCGACGCCATGTGCATTGTCAACAAGGCCGGCGTCATCGTCTCTGAGATCACCGGCACCGCCAGCAATGTCATTGACACGCTGGGTCTTTGTAAGCCCCAATACTTTTTTGACTTTCTCTCTCCCCCTCTCTTGCTAACTGCTCAGCCAACGTCTCCCCCCTCGTCCACCCTGTCCTCGCCGCCGCCGAGGACCTGCTCAAGAGCCTCGACGGCAGCGTCCCCGATATGGCCGCCAAAAAGGCACCCACGCCGAACGAGGGCCGCCACATCAGGAAGTCGATCAAGCGCCGCATCCAGTCGCTGCTGCGCCGTGTGCTAGGCAAGATTCTCAGCAAGGTGCTGCGTGCCATTTTCAGCAGCCACAACGGCAAGGGCAGCAAGCACAGGGGACACAAGCACGAGGCAAGCCGGCCCAAGACAACCCAGGTCAAGACAACCCAGGCCGAGACAACCCAGGTCAAGACAGCCCAGGTCAAGACAAACGGCCCAAGACCAACAGGCCCAAGATGAACAGCCCAAGATGAAAAGCCCAAGATGAACGGACCCTCGCTTTTTCAGAAGCTCGCGGGTAATAGCAATCAGGATAGAATCAGGATACTAATAAGGAGGAAGAGAATATGGATGTATTGTGTCAGATTAGTATTAATTTAAGCCTCTGAGCTTTGTAAATAAGTTTCCGTCAGTGACATTTGCTAGTCTGCCTTATCACGCCGGCTGTCTTGGCCCACGAGCCTAACACGACTACGGTTCGGTCAGCCCCACAATATGGCTCTTTTCTCCTCTCCCCCGTGCAGCTCGACAGGGGCACAGCCTCGACAACGGCAGATGCGTCAACGCTCTGAGCTGTATTCGATATTCGATTTTCTTGCTTGTGAGTCGACCCATCCGGCCCGTGTTTATTTATATCTTTTTGTCTTCTCATAACGCTGGCAAGCCATCCTCGTATCAAGATGAGGCTCTGCAAAGGTCTAGCCTCCTTGGCATTTGATTACCCCCCTGCAGCTGAAAAAAAAAAACGTCACACAGCACAGACCGTGTATTGGCAGCTTGTGGATGTTTGATTGGCTCGATAGCGATGATCTGAACCTTTGTATCTGCTGCGGCTGAGAAGAGATGAAAAACAGGACCGGTCAAGTCAGACGGAGAGACGTAGGCGATTCCCAACAGAGAACGGGATAGAGTGAAGTTGAGACACGGCCTGCCCTCAAAAGAAGGTTTGGCATGTTAATGACGCTGGGGGGGGGGGGGGAGGGCCTCCACGCCCAACTTGAAAAAGAACGCCGCGCCTGTCTTGGTTTGGGCTAGTGCTGTCCACCGGGCTTGGACCCTCTCCTCTCACTCGTCCACGCAGGCGAGGCAGAAGGCAGAGACAAGATGAGAAAACAGCCTCATGCTGCCGCAGCCCGGACAAGAGCCAATCATTCCTGTCCTACAAAAACCTCAAGTCTCCATCCCCCGTATCCCCACCCACACTGAAATGCCTTTCCCCCATGCTTGCGGCCGGGTGAGTGTCCTCCCCTTTTTTTCTATTAAGATGCGGGCTGCCCTGTCTTTCAGCTATTTGTGACTCGTATTCTTTTGCTTTCTCATCTCTCTGTTTTTCGTGGCCGTCCCTGCGTCGTCGTCTCCTTCTAAGCCTCTCGTTGCCTCTTGCTTCTCTCGATATCTCTCGAACGCTAGGTCGGACACTCAGGACACGAAAAAAATCTCACCGCGCTCCTCACCACAATGTCCAAGACGGGCACTGGCGTCTACGCGACGCCCATCACCGGCACCGGTGGCACCCCTGGGTCGTATCCCGTATTCCCCGTCCACGTCGGCATCATCGTTGCCCGCGGCTTCCAGATCTTTTTCTCCATTGTCATCATCGGCATGGCTGGTGTGTTGATGCACGGCCATGTCATGTCGCCCAATGTGTTTGCCCTCGTTTGTGTAAGTGCACATTTTTTTGAAAAAAAAGAAGAAAAGAAGAAAACCTGACCGACAGGGCTTCATGACCTGGGCCATCGCCCTCTATGCCATCCTTACCGAAAAGGTTGCCGGCTGCCGTGCCGGCTACAACTACTGGGCGGTTCTGTCGCTGGACTTGCTGATGATAATCTTCTGGCTCGCCTCCCTCGGTGCCAACGCCGCCCTGCGCGCCTCTTTTAAATACAGCACCAACGCCGAGTGCTACAACGACGGCAGCGCCCTTGACTCGAGCTACTGCTACACGTGGAAGCGCGGCCTCGAGCCACGCGCTGCCGTCGCCAACTCTGTCGGCCTCGCCCTCATGAGCGCCATCGCCGGCCTGTCCGCCCTGCAGATGCAAGTCCAGTTCTCTCTCTCTCTCTCTCTCTCTCTCTCTCTCTCTCTCTCTGATTTGTTGCTAACCTCACAGGCTCCTCTTCATCGCCTCCTTCGCCTACCTCTGCCACAAGGTCCGCCTCCATCTCCAGGCTGAGAAGCGCGGCGTCGCTAGCGGCGACGCCGGCATCGTCGAGATGAAGGTGCAGAACCCGCCCGTGATGGACCCCTATGGTGCGCCTGCCGCCAGCGCCCAGGTCCCCCCTACCGCCAGCTACGCCTACCCGTCTCAGGTCTACCACGACGCCGCGCCGGCCGTCTTGCCTCAGCAGCAGCAGCAGCAGCAGCAGCAGCAGCAGCCGTACGGCGGCTTTGTCCCCCAGCAGATAGTTCCCGCTGCCCAGCAGGCCTACGCACCCCAGCCGGCGCCGACACAAGCGTACCCGCAACAGGTGCCCACGCCGGCCCCGCAGGGCTACCCGTCGCCGATCTCGGCCCAGACCACCGGCTCGGCACCGCCAACGTACCCGTATGCGACACAGGGACAGCCGCAGGCTCAGCCGCACTTTGGCACGGCCTCGCCCGCGCAGCACCAGCAGCAATACTACTCGCCACAGTAGGATCACCTGGATGATCCTATTGGACGTCGTCATTGTAATGAGATGGAGGGGGGTAGGCGAATGTCTGGGTCTGTTTTATTTTTTACGTCATATATTGGGTTGTCATTGCATTGTTTCATAGATACTGTCCATTCTTGCTACTAATATCAAAATGTAAACAAAAGTTACTGGCGGCTGCCATTTGATTGTCTCCTGGGTTTTAGAAACTCAGTGGAACTGCCAAATAAGCTGTACGAGTGTCTATTGTTGATTTCGTTTCCTAGAGCTTAAACTTGCACTACTCGTACATCCAGATGCGTTGTTTTCTTAAGTCCCTGCTGAAGAATTATGCTGCATATGCTTGTCCCCGTCTGGCAACAGCACGCTGTGCTACGACGTCGTGGTGTGCACTTTCTGTCAATGTTGCCCAGATGTTTCGGTTGCATTCAGTTGCATTCTCCATCGGTTCGTCCCGCAAAATGCATCCACGGTATTACCCGACTGGGCATGGGATGGAACCGTGTTGCTGACGCTTGGCATCGACTTTTGGTTGCTGGACCCCATTGAGAAAGAAATGCAACCCAATGCAAACATTAGGTGAAGCACGAGGTTAGAATGGATGGGTTGTTTGTTATCTTGAAAACGGGCAGTATTATGATGACTCGGGTCAAATGACTATTCCACAATTTACAAACTTATGTCTCTACTGGAGGTTTGGCCATACTATTGGACAAGAGATAAAGCAAGGCTCATGGCGGATGAGCAGATACGTTGACAACTTGGTCTTTCACTACTCTCAATCTACGTCTGAGCTCGTCAAAATAAGATGAAACGTGGACCGTTTCTCTGAGACGGAGAGCTACCAAACATCGCGCAAAGGAAAGGTCTAGTTTCGCCACAGGGTTGAAAAGGAAACTGCCTGTCGTTGGTTACAACTGAGGCGTAAGATTTAAACAGACATTGATATAAATAAGTTCATCAATTCCTACGGCGTGCTGTTCTACAAAGAACGTTGATGTCCATTGAGGTTATGTTGTCATGTTATGTTGCCATGTTATGTTGCCATCAGAGCCTCCATGAAACTTGCAGTGGAGCGAATGCCGCCTCAGTCTTTCAGCCTGCCTAGGCACTGCAATTTCCACCCGCAACCTTAAGTAGGAAGGCTGGCGGGTCTCGCACAACGATTTAGTGTCGATTGCCGAGAATTTGAAGCTGGTTGCTACGCTGGAATAGAGGCTCAGGAATTGACCAACATGGGTCATGACCGGCCTTTTTTTCAGCCTCCTCGAACCGATACGATGATGCGACGATTTGGGCACAACCAGGCTTACTGAGTTGTCTGCATTCTCGCCACTGGTGCTCGCGCCCCCTTTTTTTTCTTGGACCTATTTTCGATCGACACGCCAACACACTCGTGCTTCCAACAGGAAGCTCTCTCCACCTGGAAGCCACCGGCGCTGGATTTTTTTTCCCTTCTTTTTTCTTTTTTTTCTTCTTTTTCTTCTTTTTTCTTTCCACAAGACCGCGTACGCTGGCAACGCGGCCTTTCCGCACCCTTTCCGCACCGTGTTGCTCTGGTCGTGGGGACCCGGAGACGACAAGCGGAAGGGGGGAATTTTCCACTCCTCACCGATAGGGTTTGCCACCGAACCACGTGGAGAGCTATTAGGTGATATCCGGGTGCGAATTGGCCAGGCGACGACCGCACTCCACGGTTTGTCAATGTCGGCTCCCTTTTGTCGCTGGGCAGCCCGGAAGCCCTTTTCATTGGTCCCCAGGAGTTCTCGGTGCGATGCATGCCCTCTTGCCGAAACCTCAAAGATACTCGTACGAGCACGCAGACGAAGAGGCATCCGTCGGCAGCCAGCTGCATGACGATCGGCCCTGCGACTGCAGTGGTGCATGCATGCGCCTCGGCAGGTAAGCCCCATTGAGGCATCCGGCAGCAATCTCTTCACCCCTTTTCTCGTCGAAATCAAGCCAACATGCAGATGGCCCAACGTACCGTACTCATACGATAGTGTGGGCCAGCCACATCGATCCAACTCCCTATTTGCAGATGACCAGCCGTGCGAATTTTGCCCGGTCCTCTCTCTCATCCGCCTCCTTCGTCGTCGCAGCGCGACAGGTGTCAAGGGCCGCGTGGCAGGCGCTGCACAGTGGCTGGAGGGCCTATGGCGACAGAACCAACTGCAGCTGCCACCGGGATGCCAGCACCTACAGAGAGCATTCCCCCTCCATCCCACTGCGAAAGCCCACTAAACTAGCTTTTCCCGCCTCCCCTGTTTTTTTTTCCTTTGTCGCTGGATCCACTGGCAGCGCACGGTGGCTGGAGGCCAACAGGCGTATCGCTCGATGATTGGCCAGCCATTCTCAGGACCCTTTACCTAAGAATACGAGTAAGATACTAACATCTGGTATCCAGGGGGACATGGGCGTGGAATGCTCGTATGAGGCGGGGTCTGGATTCCGGACCGGACAGTTTTTTCTTGGACAGTGCAATTCGAAAGACTGTTGGTAATTCGTCGAGTTGACAGAGGGATGGGCGGACGATCCAGATTTGCGTGCTTTGGGACAAAGTGGTGGGTTCTCTACCCTGATTTTCATTCAAAATGCGGTATACAAGCGAGTCTCGTATTCCAAAGGGCACAAACCAGGTATTTTCCATCATCGGCATCTCCCTGCGGCGTTCTACATGCCAGGCACGCCCAAACCACAAAGATTCCGAAAGGAGTCGATCTGTATTATGGTTTGGCACAGAGAGCACAGAAGGGCCAAGCGAGCTTGTTTCTTCCTTTCTTTCGGCCACCTGCTCATACAACATGTTTCGCTTCTTCTGCCCCTTCAATTTTTGGCCTGCCTCCTTTTTTTACCGGGCTAACGCAACCCCCCGCCAACGCGAGCAGTGGGGCCTCCTTGCAGCCCAAAGAGGGCCGCTGTTTGTGCAATGCCAGCTTGGACAACCCCTGCATTTTCTGGGGCGGGCGATCTAGAATGGGCAGGTGCTGTCCTCGGCTGACTGTGTTGGGCTACACCGGCTGATCGACCAGCGCGATGCCACAGTCGCAGTGGCCAAGCAAGTTTTCGGGGAAGAAGCATGCTGGAAGAAAGCACGATCCAAGGATTGCGAACCCTGCAACGACGTCACACGGCCACCGGCAATCATGCTTTACCGCCTCGAGGTTTTCCCCGTACTTCGTACACGTATCCTACGTACGTGTATTATTCTCTGACCTGTATTGGGTACGAGCAGAATGTCACCGCGCCGTCTTCACAAGCACGGATCGACGGTGCCAAGGTTTGTACCTGAGGCCACTCTCCTCCGCCGTGCCGCTAGTGCCACCCTGAAACAGCTGCGCAGAAGAGTTCTGCGCCGTAAAGGAAAAAGGAAAGAAAAGCCCGCGCTGCATTGGATTAAAAAAGTACAACGAAGAAGCTGCTGAAAGAGCGGTACTCTTCCATCCAACTGGAGAGACCGTCTGCGGCTAATGCCAGGGGGGCGGATGGAGGCGACGCTACGGTCAAATGAAGAAGCACAATCCAGGGGTGGTGTGAAGCCGGCGTGATGTCTCTGCTCCTCCTCCGGTCTCTCGTCTATCTGCCTCCTGCTTCGCTCCTGGAATGCAAGGGAGGGGAGGGAGGCGAGCAAGCTCACCGAGCGTCTCAAACCACCGACTGCCGTGTCACGAGCACTCCCTTCGCAGACCGGCCCCGAGATATGTGGCTGCAGCGACTCCTGGCGAGCGCGTTTCGTGTTTCTGGACGGGTTGCTGGCATAAACCCGATGGCCAACGAGAAAGTCTGGTTGGCGTACTGTCTGCATCTGCAACTGCCAAACTTGCAGCTAGGCCAACTACTGCGTAATGAGCCTGCTCGTATTCATGTCGGTTGTCGCACCGACCGACCAGTAAACGAGTACTTTTGTATTTCTTGTTCTTTCTTTCCATATGGTTTGACTTTTTGTCACCACGCAATTTTCACGCCTTCACTCGGCAACGGCTCTCTCGGAAACTGGCCCGATGGATCTTCACCTTTTTTTTCCATTCGCTGGAACCCCTTGTACGCGTCCGCTGAGTTGCCCGCTAAGGCCACCCGGGCTAGCGACCCCTAGGGGTTGCCGTATCCCTGGCGCGCCTTAATGGAGCGCGACTCTGACCTGGTCCGCGCAGCCTTCCCAATTACGGCCACCCGCGGGCTCCACTCCCTCTCCATCTATCTGCACGCCTCAACTCGCCAGCAGCGACCCGATGTAAGTCCACCACCACCAACCTTCGACTACTCGTATCTGGCAAGCCCACTCCAACATCTGCCTCCGGTCCTGATCAGCTCCTGCTCGTTCACGCATGAGTATATGAACCCCCCCTCCTCTCCCTTGGTCTTGCAGATTTCGTTTTTCTCCCCCCCCTTTTTTTTTTGTCTTGCTCCCTCGCTCTTGGCCTTTCACTCTCGCTGTTGGCTATTTCATCATAAAGAAGGTCCTTCTCCTCCCAAGAACAAACCATTTCTTTTTTCACTCGTTGTCTGTGACAAAAACAAACTCTTTTTCACTTACACTTTTTTTTTTTTTTTTGGCTTTTCACTTTTCTATCTTGGTTGTCCTTGCACCACTTACGAGCAACCCATAATTCCATCATCATCGTCAAAATGAAATCCACTATTGCTCTTCTCTCCCTTCTGGGCGCCGCCGCCGCCCAGGGCGTCACCGAGTCCATTGCGCCGGCCAACTCGTACCCCACCGGCTGCAGCAAGAACTTTGATGGCGAATTCGAGGTCACCATCGAGGTTGTCAAGAATGCCAAGCGCGCTGTGCCTGCTCAGGTATGCCTGGTCTGATCAACCCTCGGGGTCTCCCAAGACTAACAACCCCCCAGCGCCGCTCCACGACCTGCACTTCTAACGGCATCCTGCTCGTCACCCTGGAGGATGGCGTCCTGACCGACGCCAAGAACCGCACTGGTTACATTGCCTCCAACTACCAGTTCCAGTTTGACGCCCCGGCACAGAACGGCGCCATCTACACCGCCGGCTTCTCCGTCTGCAGCAACGACTCGCTGGCCCTGGGCCCGACCACCACCTTTTACCAGTGCAAGTCGGGCAACTTTTGGAACCTGTACGACCGCAACTGGGCCGAGCAGTGCGAGGCTGTCCAGATTATCGCTCTGCCCTGCTCCGGCTCAGGTGCCTCTGAGTCGCCCGACGGCCAGGTTGTCGCCACCGAGCTCAAGACCACCACTGTTGTCCAGACCATCACCGACGGCCAGGTTCAGGTTGTGACGACTGCCATTCCCATCCCCATCTGCCAGATAGGCGACGGTATGTTCACATGACGAAGCAAGTCCAAACACCAAGCTAACTGTCTTGCAGGCCAGGTGCAAGGCCATACCACGCCGTGTGCCGCGCTGACCACTGCTTCCACCACGGCCGCCATTGTGACCGCGCCTCCTGTCAGCCAGTACTCGGATGGCCAGATCCAGGTCACGCCGGCTGGAACGGTTGTCGCCACCACTCCTGTTGCCGAGACCACGGCTGTCGCCACCACCCCGGCTGCCGGTACCACGCCTGCTGCTGGCACTACTCCTGCGGCCGGTACCACTCCTGCGGCTGGCACCACTAAGGCCGGCACCACCGCTCCTGGCACCACCGCCTCGCGCAACAGCACCACCTTCTCGACTTCGGCTGCCACGACGCCTGCAGCTGGCACCACCAGCTCTGCGCCGCCGGCTTCTTCGTCGGCCGTCACGAGCGGCGCCATCCGCACCAGCATGGCCTCGCTTGCCATCCTGGCTGTTGCCTTTGTTGGTGCTGTTATGGCTCTGTAAGCGATTGCAGAACCGTGGCCGCTTGGCCTCTAGGTGTCCATACACAGACATGACACCAGTGTGTGATAATGAACGAACACCGTTGATAATAGCGCATGCAAGGAGGCCAAACGAAGCAGCCAACACCAAAAAAGCACAAAAGAAGGACTCTTTCAAATGCGGAGCATTTTGGGGTGGCATTTTAGGGAACGATACCGGGATAGGGTTTATGTATTATGTCTTTTTTCTTTCTTTTTCTGCCCTTCCTCTTAATTGGCATGGGATTTGGGGATGGGCGGTCACTTTGCTGAATTGGTATTGGTCCCGCCAGGAAGACGGGATGCATCAGGAATTGCTTCGATGGACTCAAACGAAAGAAATGTTTGCATGTCGGTAATCGGTCGCGGTATAGATAGTCAATAGCTCAGTTTCATGGGACTGTGGTCGCGATGCAAATGAGGACAAAGACGTGACTACGAAGTAGTTAAACTGAAATACGAGGTCACGTGATAAAGTGAACTATGCACGGTACTTATCTCTGATAGAACAGTAAGCAGCTTAAGATTTGACAGCTTCAAAATCCGTCACAGCCATCCAAGTCGCCACTCACAACCGATAACCTCCCACCATGGCCGACTACTGGAAGTCAACGCCCAAGTACTGGTGCAAGCATTGCTCCACGTATGTGGCGGACACAAAGCTCGGACGCGCCAACCACGAGGCGACGGGCAAGCACCAGGGCGCGGTGAAGCGAGCTCTCCGCGACCTGCACCGGGACCACGAGCGACAGGAGCGCGAGCAGGAGCGGGCCAAACGCGAGGTTGCACGGCTCAACGGGATCGTGGGCGGGAGCAGTGGCAGCCGTGACGCTGCCGGCAGCCATACACAGTCGGCCGCGCGACCACCGCGACCACCAGCGCCATCTTCTTCCGCCCCTCTGGCGACGCCGCGCGCCCAGCTCGAGCAGCTCGCGGATCTGGGCGTGGCCATTCCTGATGCCTTCCGCGGCGACCTGGCCATGGCCGGCGAGTGGACGGTGACAACGACACGCGTCATCAAGGACAAGGACGCGAGCGAAGCGCCAGAGGGCCGAGCGGTCGGCGTGCGCAAGCGCCGCTTCGAGGACGCCGAGGACGAGCGCGACGAGGAGAGCAACAACAATAGCCAGAATCACGCGGATGCGGACGCGGCCGTGCAGGGGCTCTTTAAGCGAACGCGGCAGTGGGGTCGCGACAGCCGGATACTGCCCGGCGGCGGCGGCGGCGACGACGGCGATCTTGATGGGCTTCTGAGCAGTGCCGTGGCGGTAAAGGCAGAAAAGGAGGTCAAGGTGGAGGCCAAGGCAGAGACAAAGGAGGACGACACAGTCATCAAGCAGGAAGACGGAAGCGGGCAAGATACAACAGAGACTCGGACAGAAACCAAGACGGAGCCCAAGACGGAGCCCAAGATGGAGCCCGAGATCAAGACAGAAGACGACGCAGCAGCCGGAGTCGAGGCCGCACCAGCGAGTGTCCTCTTCAAGAAGCGCAAGGCCAAGGCAACGCGGCACAAATAGAATCCTTTTTTCAAGATGTCTGTCACGAAATAACGAAAAAGAAACGAAACCAGGCCCTACGACCTCTCCTCCTTGATAAAGTTGGCACAGCGCTCGGCCACCATGAGCACGGCGGCCATGGTATGGGCGCTGGGCATGACGGGCAGCACGCTGGCATCGGCGATGCGCAGGCCGGCGAGGCCGTGGACGCGGAGGCGGGCGTCGACGACGCCGTCGCGGGCGCTGGTGGCCATGCGGCAGGAGCAGGCATAGTGGAGGCTCGACTGGGCGGTGCGGCGGGCGTAGGCGTCGATCTGTGCGTCGGTGACGGAGCGCCAGGCGGCCGGGGCGAGGGGCGGCAGGTCGACCGTGCGGGTGTTGGCGGGGGCCGGTGGTTTTTCCTTGGTCCCGGACGCCGACCACTCGACGTCGGGCGTCAGCTGCTGCAGCACCTCTGCGTCGATGCCCGGGGCCACGGTCAGCGCGGCGGGGCCCGGATAGCCCGAGCCGCCGATAAAGGCGTCGGCCAGGCGCATAGTGAAGCGCACGGCCTTGCGCAGGACCTGCCAGTCGGCCGCAGTGGACAGGAAGGGGTAGGCGATGGCGGGATGGGCGCGGGGATCGCGCGAGGCCAGCGCGACGCGGCCGCCCTGGGTGCAGGCCTGCAGCAGGGCGGTGTAGAGCGAGAGAAAGCTGCGGCCGGCCAGGTCGCGGCTGACGGTGTTGACGGGGATGAGCATGATCTCGACGTCGGGCACGTTCTCGGGGCGGCCGGCGTCCTCTCGGCCGGCGTCCTCTCGGCCGGCGTCCTCTCGGCCGGCGGGCGTTTTCGTCACCAGCATCTCGTCGTCGAGGCTGTTGGAGCGCACAAAGACGGTGGCCGGCGTGGTCGAGGCGCCGAGCACGCCGCGGCCGAGCAGGAGGTACAGCAGCAGGTTCCACACGAAGCCGAGCACGGTCAGCAGGCGGTGGGTTGTGTCGCGGACGGGCATCTCGATCATGACGGGCACGGCCAGGTGGTCGGCCAGGTGGGCGCCGACGGCGGGCAGGTCGTGGACCGAGGGGATGTCGAGAGCGGCAAGGTCAGCCGCCGGGCCGATGCCGCTGATGGTCAGCCTCTCTCTCTCTCTCTTTCTTCGACAGATAAGACGAACCTGAGAAGAAGCAGCTGGGGCGTCCGAAGAGCACCGCCGCAGAGGATGACCTCGCGCCGGGCCGAAACGAGGACCTCAGGGCTGCCCGGGACCGCCGCCGTGGCCATGTACACGCCGGTTGCTGCTTGGCGGTCGTCGATGGCGAGCCGCGTCGCGATGACACCGGTGCACACGGCCAGATGGGCCTGGCGGGCGGCCACCAGGTCGCGGGGCAGATAGGCTCGGTTCGCCGACCAGCGCGTGCCGTCCGGGGCGATGGTGGAGTCCAGGCGGAAGTAGCCCTGGGCGCTGGCGGACGGCACGTTGCAGTCCTCCTCGACGGGCAGCCCGAGCGCGGCACAGGCCTTGGGCATGCTTAGGGGGTCAGCATGGCCGCAGCAGTCGAGGCATCCGAGCTTACTAGGACGAAAAGGAGTAAAGGTGGCCGGGCTGTCGGTTGAGGAGGGGGCCTGAACAGATGGATCAGACGGAGCAGAGTCAAAAAATACTGCCGGAAACCGACCGTCGTGTCCTCGGCTGGCATCGCCCGGGCGGTGCAGCGCGTTTTCCATCTTGCGAAAGTACGGCTCCACGTCGTCCCAGTCCCATCCGCGGAGACCGCGCTGCTGTGCCCAGGCCGCATAGCCGCCCGGGGGGCCGCGCGTGTGCAGCATGCCGTTGATGAGCGTGGTGCCGCCGAGGCCCTCGGCACCGGCGAGCGCGAAGCGGCGGCCGAGGCAGTCGGGGATGGGGCCGCTGTACCGGCCCGCGATGCCGGGGACAAAGGGCATCGCATGGTTCTGACTCAGCAGCGGGATGCGCGACAGCCAAGAGTCGCAGACGGGGCCGCGCTCGACCAGGAGCACAGACACGCCCGCGTCCTCGGACAGGCGTCGGGCGAGGACACAGCCGGCAGTGCCACCTATGCAGAGATGAGCGTGAGCAGATCCCCGAGAGAGAGAGAGAGAGAGAGAGAGGGAGTCTCACCTCCTACGATAATATAGTCAAAGGTCTGGCCGGCCACGTCGGCTAGATCGCGCTCGGGGTACGTCGAAGAGAAGGGCCACATGGTGAGGAGAGGCAGTGGTGCGTGCTGAGGATTCGAGTCGGACGAGAAGACGCTGACTTGGCCGGTATTAATACGCAAACAACAAAGCTGACATCCAACGGTGCGGGGGGGTCAGCGTCTTGACCAGACTGCCTGGGTTTCTCAAATTGGAAATGCATCTCGGACATGACTTGCAAGCGGAGATGAACGTGACAGCGTTGATGACAAAAAAAAGCAAAGTCTCGCGATGCTCTCAATCGTCACTGGTGGATCGTCTTGTCGCCGTCGTTAATTTTTCCGCGCTGTGCCGCACCCGTCCAAGTATGCTTAATTGGATAAGTGGACAATATACTCTGTTATCATTTTGGGCTTCCCGTTTCTTCATCCGTCGAATCGTATGCGTTCAGCCGCATTTCAGCCGCATTGGAAGCGAAAAAAGGAAATGGAAAAAAGGAAGAACAAAAAAAATCACTGGCCATATCCACAGTCTTTCTTTCTCGACCGGATTCCACACGTCTGCACGATTTGGAGCGACAATATGGAACGACGCTGATGCGAGCAGAGACGGTGAGACGCAGGATTGCCAAGAGGCGGGCCAACAAGACGGCTGCCTGCCGCAGAAACTCGACGCCGAATGCCATTGGCCTGGTGCTTCCTTTCTCTGCAGTGCGACCGCGACCGCTGTCTTTGTGGCAGGCAGCCAGCATTCTCAGCCATCCCGTTGTCAACGCATACATAGTATCCTCTCGATGTCGGCCGACTTTCACGTCTCTTGCGAGCCGCCCTGTTCTTCATCTGCCTGCTGGGCAACGTCGTCCGTTGGCGGTCGCTGATCCTGCTGCTCGTTTGTGACGGCCAACATCGTGTTACGTCGTTCGTATTCCGCGCCATCTCGTTCCCGGCCGCCGTCACCACCGTGACCCCAGCTGATGCCCCCCTTGTGGGCGAGCCACCCCCCGGGTGCCTCCGCGCCATGATCATCTCGATCGTGTTCGACAGCCTTTTCACTGCATGCTCCTCGCCTTGGCCTGCAGCAAGGGCAGCTGCTCCTCTTCCCCGATGGCATACCTGCACATCCCTGCGCAGCTGCTGCCGTCCAGACCAACCTCGGTCCCTTCCGCCTCAGCACCTCACCATCGATCTCTTTCCCTGGCCGCCCTGTCTAGAGGGGATGGCAGCGAATAAAAAAGATATATTCATGCACTTTGACTGGAAAGCTGACTCTTGAACCTGTCACTCCATCCCGTCCAGAGACCAGCCGTCTCCTATGAGCAGGCATGCTGCTCCGATGCATCGGGACCACATCCGATCCAGATGCGCGGAAACACCACCGACGCCAGCGTCTGCCGCCGGACCTGGCACCGGAAGCCGCCCGCCGTCTGCTTGCTCCTGCAAAAGGTGATGCAGCAGTCGGTCCCGTTGGGCAGCCACACGTAGCTGCGGCAGCCAAAGGGCAGGTCCAGGAAGCCCTCGTCGCGCACAATCGCCGTGGCCGCGCCGCCGTAGTTCTTGTCCGAGAAGCCCTGGAAGGCGAAGCCGACCGAGGTGGCCGTCTCGTTGTTGAGGAAGGTGGGGGTGGAGGGGGAGGGAAGGGTCGTGGCTTCCGTCTCTGTCGCCGTGGCTGCTGCTGTTGCTGTGGCTGTCGCCGCAGAACTGCTGTCTGCCTGCGCCTTGGCCTGCTGCGCCTTGGCCTTTGCTGCAGACAGCCCGCCGCCCAGCCCGCCGCCGATGGCCCCGACGGCAATCACGGTCACGACCACGAGCGCCCAGAACAGCCGCCGCCGCAGCCCGCACAGCCGAGCCGTCTGGGGCGAAGGAGACCACGGCGGCGTCGCTGGCAGCTCGCTGATGGGATCGCCCCAAGGCCGCTTTTCGCCCCCCGCCCGTGCCGCCGACGCCGACGACGACAGCGTGTCTCGATGGACGAGGCCGTTGGCTCCCACGACGACAAACTTGGGATTGGGCTCGCTGGGCCGGCCGCGCATGAGGTGGGCCTCGTCGTCGCTCGTGAGGGTTTGCGGCGAAGAGTCGGGGACGACCTCGGGAAGGTTCATCGTGTCAGCAATTTTTTTTCCTTTCGTTTTCTCTTTCTTCTTCTTTTCTTTTTCTTGATTTTTTCCGTGGACTCAATGTCTGCTGGCACCTTCCGCCCAAAGAGAAAAAGACAAACATTTCCTACATGATGGCGAGCAGCCCCCTCACAGCAGCCCCCTCGAGAGCCCTCTAAGGATTCAGTCGTGTTCCTGTTTGTGGCACCCAGTCAGTTCTTCCCCTCCCTTCCCCCCAATAAAATCCATCAACAGAGCTGCTGAGCTGTGGCATTTTCTGCTGTGCGACCGCAGGCACAGCCGCCCGATGTAAGACAGAAGAGGCAAGGAGAGGGGGAGACCAGAAGGCGAGTCGAATACGAGCTGGGGCACAAAGAGCCAATTGTTTCTGCTGGTTGCACAATGCTGACCACAGTCCAATCACTTGTTCCCCTCTTTCCGTGATTGATTTGCCAAGTGTTTGTGCTGCTGCTGCTGCAGTGAGGCACAGAAGCTAGATGTACAAAGACTAGTAACGCACTGACAAAAGAGACACGGACAGCTTTTGTCCATTTTCTGGAAGGATGGTTTCTCCCTGCCATCCCTCCAGAATGGTTCTGCCGTCCTTCAGCCCTTGATCATCCCCTCTGGATCTTCGTCTCTGATCTTCGCGCCTGCATCTCCTTGCTCTGGGATGCCTGGGACGCACGGGAATGGCTGCTCCCCCCCCTCTCTCTCGCCCTCTCTCTTCTAGAGCGGCAGTTGCACTGTTTGCACACGGGAGGATCCGCAGAGGTTAGCGCCAGTTGCTGGCGCGTTTTAGGTAGCCCCCTCCCCCCCCCCCCCCCCCCCAAACGGCTTCGTTTGAGCGGCCTTGGCAGCCTGCATGTGCGTCCCTTGTTTTCTGCAACTCTCTCATCCCATCGCATGGCGACATCGCCGCTCCTCCTTCCCTCCTTAGCAAGACCAGCTCGAATCCCATTGCAACGCTTCCAACGCGGCCACCGACCATTTGGGCATCCTGTCCGGATGGCACCGTCACAAAATCGTGTCAGCGACCATTCATGACCCTCTCATCCCGGCCTTGTCCGGCCTTGCCTGGGCTTTCCTGGGCTTTCCTGGGCTGTCCTAGGCTGTCCTAGACTTTTCTGGGTTTTCCTGGTCTTCCTGGCCAAGCCGTGCATGGTCTCTTTTTTTGTTTCCTGCTTGTTTCTGCCGAGGACCATCCACACACCCTGGCTGCTGGGTCTTGGCTGGCATGGTTGAGCTGGCAAATGCCGCATTCAGCCGCTCCGTGCAGCAATGCACATGAAGAAAATTAATAAAATAAAAAAAAATAAAAAAAAAGAACCGGCTGCGCCGTGATGACGAGCGGTGGTGACGAACTCTTGACAAACGATGACAAGCAATATCTCCACTACCTCCACCTCAGCGAGACCCTCTTTCCCTGTTGTCAATGTCCTTTTTTTTGTGTCTTTTTACGAAGTATTCTTCTGCCGCTCGTCGTTCGATCCGACGTCGCTTGGCTCCTTCCCCATAGATGTAAGGCCATCCGGGTAAAGAGAAAAAAGAAAAAAAGAAAAAGAAAAAAAAAGGAGAAAAAAAGAACGGGCTGCAAAGCATGTCTCGGCTGTGGCTTTTTTGTCTACACGTTCCCACACGTGTCGCTGCGGATCGCTGTGCATTAATCTTATCAGATCATGTCAAGCGCACGAAAATTTTTCATCGCGAGGTCGTATTCGTGTGGTCTTTTGTGGTCCTTGATGGCCGTTTGTGGTCTTTGCTGCGGACATTCTCTGCTGAGATGAGAGGCCCGGCTCTCTTGGCTCATGGGATCAGCGGTGATCGGCCACTTTGGTTTGGGGAGCGGGTTTCCATTGTTGCAAGTGTCAAAGAAACCAGGGGGGGGGAGGAAAGGAACAATGCAGGGGTTATGTGAATTTTGAACTGTCGGGACCCCGGTAACGATTCGGTACTTGGGGAACCCAAAGTGGAAACGGACCGAACGACGGGGACCTTTGGCGTACTATGTAGTTGGTATTTAATTTGATTTAGTTTTGGTGTTTTTTTTTTTCTACGTTGGCCTTCATCACTGCCGGCGCTGTCGTGATCCAGCGGAGAGATGAGCGTTGCGTGGTGGTTCCTTGTGCCATCTTATCAGATCTGGAGATAACGCCGACATCGCTGTCCAGGCCGAACAAATGGCCAGGGGGGCAGGGCTCCACTTGCAGGAACACGGAGTAGATCGGGAGAACCGCCGTGGCTAAGCGGCCGATGCTGCAGCAGCTGGCCGTCGCGTCATGGACACGTACCGGCAAAACGGCGTGATCCTGACGCTGTCGTCAGTTGTTTCGAGTTGCCATTCCTTTCCCCAACCAGATTGTCCCCAGAGATTTGGGGGGACGGAGAGGGGAGCTACGGCTTCGTAACACCGAGTGATATGCCGACTCGTATGTTTATCGGCAATCAACACGTACATGAAAGAAGCCAAGGCTCACTGCCGCCTCAAGCTCTTTGCCCACTCGCTAGCTGGTGCTCCACGGCGGGCGGGACGGGGGCCAAGATCGCTCGTCGGATATGGTTGCCAGGTCTGTCCAAATGACGTTGCGGCACCGCCTAGGTGTACGGCCAGTGGCGTAAGCCCGTTGTAGCGGACGCTACACCACCCGGCTTTGCCAGCGTATGCTTGCTAAGCCTGGAATCAAGCAGGGACTTGACACTTGCTCTCACCCCTCCCCTACGTATACTCCGTACATTGCTATGCTCCGTATTCCATATGCTGGCCATCCCAGTTTGCTAGCGGCCTTCCTTTTTCTACGTGTCTTATGCGACGCCCCCTCCACCATTGCGTTTTAGCAATTTTTACATGAGCAAATGACGCGACCCGTTTGCTGAGCCAGCGATCATCCGGGAGAAGGAAAAAGCGCACTGGGATTCTGGCGGGCCTCGCTAGTGCGGAAACCCGCAGAAAAAAAAAAGAAAGAAAAAAAAAAGAAAAAAAAAAGAAAAAACGGCACCTGGAACAGAAGGGACGGCGTCGCGGAGTGGAGCCGCTACGAAAACACATGCCCAGTTCGGCCACATCGAGGCAACAATACGAAGTCTTGGCCAATGTGTTGTGTGCAGGTACAGCAGGTAATGTACTTTGTCAAGGGAAAAGCTTGGCGGCTCGACTACGGCTCACGCCCACGGACACAAGTGCGCGTTCGGTAAAGCCAACAAGAGCAGAAACCCGGTCGATCAGGGCGAAAACGGAAGGAGGATCAGACGGTCGGAGCACCAGCAGGGAGCAAAATAGCACCAGCAACGGAGCTAGAAGTCCTTCAAGGCCATCCAAGAGGCATTGCGGTACGATCGAAGCCTGCGCGCGCGTGGGGGGGTGGATGTCATCATCGGGCCACTCCGCCCCGAAGAGAGAGAGAGAGAGAGAGAAGGAGAGCTGGTCGACCGAGGCTACTGCAGATTCCTGATCAGTAGACGGCGTAAGAAAGGTGGCTTGACTAGGGGGGGGGAGGTGTGCTTTAAAGTTAACATAAACGGGCCTGGTTCCCGACTTGCAGAGCTAGCTAAAGAAGAGCAAGACCAGCAACTGACTTGACAACCTCATTGCAAAGACAGAACTGTCGTCAGAAAGACACAGCAGCAAAAGAAGAAGAAGAAGAAGAAGAAGAAGCAACAGACACACAGACACAATGCCTGCTCAATCAGTGGCCAACGGCAACAGCAACGGCAACGGCACGACGGCCGTGCCGGCCGTCAAGTCGCGCCTGGCGCCGGCCGACGTGGACGCGGTGCAGGATCTGCTGTGCGTGGGCTTTGGCCCGGCCAGCTTGGCCGTGGCCATTGCGCTGCACGACGCGCTGGAGGCGGGCACGGTGGCCGAGCCGGCGCCCAAGGTGCTCTTCCTGGACAAGCAGGAGGCCTTCTCGTGGCACTCGGGCATGCTGCTGCCGGGGGCGCGCATGCAGATCTCCTTTGTCAAGGACCTGGCGACGCTGCGCGACCCGCGCTCGCCCTTTACCTTTATCAACTACCTGCACAGCAACGACCGCCTGGTCGAGTTCACCAACCTCAACACCTTCTTGCCCGCGCGCGAGGAGTACGAGGACTACCTGCGCTGGTGCGCCTCCTTCTTTGGCGAGTCGGTGCGCTACAACAGCGAGGTGGTGGCCGTCGAGGCCGAGCGCACCGAGGGCAGCGCTGTCGAGACCTTCCGCGTCATCGCCAAGCACCCCAAGTCGGGCGCCCAGCAGGTCTACCGCGCCCGCAAGGTGCTCGTCGCCGTCGGCGGCCAGGCCTCGCTGCCGGCCGTGCTGCCGGCCGCCCACCCGCGCGTCGTCCACTCGTCCCAGTACTCCCACCGCGTGCCTGCCCTGCTCAACGACCGCAGCGCCCCCTACCGCGTTGCCGTCGTCGGCGCCGGCCAGAGCGCCGCCGAGATCTTCAACAACATCCAGGTGCTCTACCCCAACTCGCACACCTCGCTCATCATGCGCTCCGAGTTTCTCAAGCCGAGCGACGACTCGCCTTTGTAAGTATCTCTTCTTTTTCGTCGGTGTTTCGCCCGCTAATGACAGCGTCAACTCCATCTTCAACCCCGAGTACGTCGACGAGCTGTTCCAGCGCCCCGCCCAGACGCGCAAGAACCTGCTGGACGACGCCCGCCAGACCAACTACGGCGTCGTGCGTCTCGGCCTCATCGAGACGCTCTACGAGCGCATGTACCACCAGCGCCGCACCATCGGCCGCGACGAGACCCAGTGGCCGCACCGCATCCTCAGCGGCCACCGCGTCGCCCGCGCCGAGACCGGTGACAAGGACGCGCTCAAGCTCTTTGTCGAGCGGGATAGCATCTACGAGCCTACTAGCAATGGCAATGGCAACGGCAACGGCGCTGCCGCGCCGGCGGACGAGCTCGACGTCGACCTGGTCGTCGCCGCCACCGGCTACCGCCGCGATACCCACGTCGCCATGCTCAAGGACGTGTGGCCGCTGCTGCCCGAGACCTCGGCTGCCCAGGCCCCCTCGGGCAGCTGGGTCGTCCAGGACGAGGGCGCCGTCAGCGCGCCGCGCCTGCTGGGCGTTGGCCGCGACTACGAGGTGCAGTTTGCGCCGGGCACCGTGGCCCCGGGATCGGGCGTCTGGCTGCAGGGATGCTGCGAGGGCACGCACGGCGTAAGTTCTTTTCCGACCCCACTACAATCTTTCACGATGGCTAACCAACCAATCAGCTGAGCGATACCCTCCTGTCGGTCCTGGCGACGCGGTCGGGCGAGATTGTCGAGTCCATCTTTGGAGGCAAGCACTGATTGTTTGAAAAAAAATTGTTGTCTTGTTTTGGCGATAGATCAAAGATTGTGGAATTCGGATTTGCTGTTTTTCTTTTTTTTGTTCACCCTCTTGCTCCTGCTGTTTTTCGATCGTTGCTGCTTCTCGATCGTTCTGCTTCCTAATCAGGCAATTCTACACACGCTCCTGCCGCGCTATCCCTTCGTCTCTTGATTGCTGCCTAACCGGCTGCCCACCGTCTCGTGGCGTGGCGGAACTCGCCTACCGGCCAGTCTCGAGACCCCCAAGACAAGACGAGCCCATTTCACGTCCTCGCATCAGCAGAATCCCACGCGATGCGATTCGACCATCACGCCGTCGACAAATGCGGCAGGCACATGTACTCGGAGACAAAACTTGGACACAACATTCACACCTGTCACGTACGATGGTGATCCAAGAAAAAGAAACAACTGGAAAAATTGACGACGGACCAGTCAGGTCAGCGTAGAGAGTAATTACAAGACCGATCATTCGCTGGAAGAAAATGTGACGAGATGCGCACGAGGCGAGAAGGAATGGGGGTCCAAGCTGCCAACTTCCAGCAGCAAGCCGCCGTTGCAGGCCGGCACGCCCAATAGCCGAAACAAGGGCGAAGAGAAAAAAAAAAAAAAAGAAAAGAAAGAGCAGAAAAAGGGCCAGGGCGCAGGTGTGTGCAGCCCAGCCCCGTGAAAGGCCCGCACCCGCGTGGGGAATGCAAGTCGTGGCTTGCATGAACATTGTTTCCCCCCCCCTCTCAGCGCGCATCAGTGCGCCCGCATTGGATTACAGGGCCTCTGCAGGCGCCCCTCTTCAGCCCCCCAGTCTCTTCCCCCCTGCACCAATAGCATGGCATGCTCGCTCCCCCTCGGCAAGGCCCTGGCACGCAAGGGGGAGAAGGCCGCGCAGTGTTGCGTTCGGCTTTGTTCTGAGCCAGAGCCTTTTTTTTTTCTCTGTCTGATACTGCTCACGCCTTCTTTGGACAAGGCCAAGCAAGCCACGCCTTTTGACTCTCTCTCTCTCACTCACTCTCCGATTTCATCTCAACGGTTCCCCACTGCCATGCGCGGCCTTGGCGTTTTCCCTCCGTTAGGACACTGCGCCTTGCCTGGTGTTGGTGGTTCGGTTGTTGGCAGTCCTGGGATGGTGGCGACAAGGCCCGCCAGCCGAAGCACATCAAGCTCATCACTTCGCTCACCCCCCTCGCCATCCATCGCGAACCATCGCCATCGTCCCACACACCCCCTCTGTTCTAGCGTTGGGACTTTGCGCTCCGCACCCTGCGCATCTGATTCTTGGATTCCGATTTATTTTTTTAGTATTTTTTATTATTATTATTATTATTTTATTCTGTTGGCTTCGCTTCTTTCGCTTCTTTTGTCGTCACTCTCCGTCTTTCATCTCCTCGTTTTCTCCGTCCCCTGTCGCCGCCCCGGGCTCTTGCGGCATATTCACATGCGCTCTTACGTCTGGCTTTGCGTAGTCTGCGTAGTCTCGACTTCGTAGTGCGGGATGGCCGGTGGGCAGGCTCATCTTGGCTTGCTGCCGACCCCACGCTGAGGTGATCGCTATTTCTCATAGTGGATTTGCCCACCTCCGTTCTTCGCAGCCGTGGCTTGCTCTCGTTACGTACGCACCAGAATCTGCTGCGATGGGACCAACGACACATGGCCAATCCACAGATGCCGTCTCATCGCACCTGCCGGCGATACTCGTACAACCTCCTTTGCCTCCGGCTCTTACGTCTCGTAGACCGAGAAAGGCCTCGCGTCACGCTCCGCTCTCCATCGTACCTGCGCTGCGCTGCCCACCCACTCTCGGCAGGTGCCTTCCTGATTCGGAGCGTCTGGTCAGAAAAGGCCCCTCCACGAGCCTCGGAGTTTACAACTGCAGAATCTACGTATCGGAAAGTGCATTACGAGTAAAAAAAAAAAGAAAAAAAAAGGGGGACAGCTTCAGAACAGCTCCGAAAGCTCTCACCAAGCTTTCCAGGCACACCGATGCCTGTCGCCCACCCCGGTCCTGCCGCACACCTTAGCCTCCCCACGCACGCCCTTTCGTGGACGACCACTGTGCCTGGAGGGTGACCGGAGAGCTTGAGCACACACTGCCCTCTGATCACACCCTGTCGTGGCCATGCTAAGATACTTTGAAGATATAGAGAACAGCCATCGGCAGCGAATGTCCATGTCGGCACTGAAGCTGCAGAGCTGACCTCGTCATCCGATCACACAGCATCAAGCTTTGCCACCTCGCTTTGCTATCTCTTACCATCACACCACACCACGTTCTCTACTCCCCCCCTCTCTCTTTCTCTCCCCACCTCCAATCTAGACATCGAACCATGGAGCCAGAAACCCGGTTGTCCATTCTGAACCCGGAGCCTCAGCTCCTGCCGGGGCCTAGCCTGCTGCACCACCTCGTCTTCGGCGGTGAGGGCTCCGGTGCCGACCAGCCTGCTCTCGACTACCGGGCACCAGATGGTCAGCATACCGTCCTGTCCTATGCCCAGCTGCACCAAGCAGCTTGCGTGCTGGCGGCAGAGATCAGCCGGCGGTTGGCCAGCTGCCCGTCGTCTCGCGAGCCCGAGACCGCACCGACAGCATCGGCAGCATCGACAGTGCCGTCGGAAAAGCAGCAGCTCGTTGTGCCCATGATCATCCCGCAGGCACCCGAGCTGTACGTGTCGATGTTGGCCATCCTCAAGACCGGAGGCGCCTTTTGCGCCATCCAGCTCGACGCTCCGCCCGACCGCATCCGCTTCATCCTCGGCGACGTCGCTACCAGCGTGCTCCTGACCACCCGGGACATGGCTGCCAAGCTGCCGCCGGACCTGGGGCTGCAGATTGTGCTCGTCGACGAGCTCGACCTCTTCCGTCCCTCGGGACACGACGCCCCCGACCTGGCCCCGGCCCGCCAGCCCTCGCCTGACGACTACGCCTATGTCATGTACACCTCCGGGTCCACGGGCACGCCCAAGGGTGTCGGCGTCCCGCACACGGCTGCCACCCAGAGCCTGCTGGCTCACCACCGCCACGTGCCGACGTTTACCCGCTTCCTCAACTTTGCCGCCCCGACGTTTGACGTCTCTGTCTTTGAAATCTTCTTCCCCTGGTTCCGCGGCGCCACCCTCGTCAGCTGCAGCCGCGCCGAGCTGCTCAACGACCTGCCGGCCGTCCTCCGCAGCATGCACGTCGACGCCTGCGAGCTCACGCCCACCGTGGCCGGCAGCCTGCTGCGTACTCGCGACAGCGCCCCAGACCTGCGCCTGCTGCTCACCATCGGCGAGATGCTCACCGAGCCCGTCGTCTGCGAGTTCGGCGATGCCCCGGGCCGCCCCAGCATCCTCTGGGGGATGTACGGCCCAACCGAAGCCGCCATTCACTGGTATGTGTTTTTTTTTTCTTTCTTTTTCTTTCACCTCCTTCTTTTTCACTCTAACGAACAGCACTCTGCTGCCTGCCATGCAAGGTGACGCTTCCGTGCGAAGCATTGGCTTCCCACTGGACACGGTTTCATCGTACATTCTTGAGATCCCGCCAGAAGGCCAGGCCGCGCCGGACGCGGCAGGTGGGGATCCCAAGGTTGTGCCTCTGGGCGAAGTCGGCGAGCTGGCTGTCGGCGGCCATCAGCTGGCCTGCGGCTACATCAACCGGCCGGAGCAGACCGCCGCCGCTTTCATCGACACGGAAAAGTATGGCCGTCTGTACCGCACCGGAGACAAGGCCCGCATCACCGAGCAGGGCCTGATGGAATGCTATGGCCGGCTGTCCGGCGGTCAGGTGAAGCTTCGCGGCCAGCGCATCGAGCTGGGCGAGGTGGAACAGGCCGTCCTTCGCACCAGCGGCTGTTTGGGCGCCGTGGCCGCCGTCATCCACGGCATCCTTGTCGCTTTCTGCGACATTGGCCCCTCCGTAGACAGCAGCGAGGACGGCCTGGAGGACAAGATCCTCGAGTCCTGCAAGTCCTGGCTCCCGCGGTTCATGATTCCGGGCGACTTTGTGCTCATGAAGGAATTCCCTCGGCTGGCCTCGGGAAAGGTAGACCGGAAGCGCCTCGCCGCCGAGTACACGTCTGCACATCAGCCCACCTCGGAGACTCCCGCAGAGACGAAAACGTACAGAGACGACCTCGACCGCCTGCTGCACGACATCACACGTGACATTCTCGCTACCGACATCGAGAGCACCGCACCCCTGTCTGCAGCGGGTCTCGATTCCCTGCAGTCCATTCGATTCGCCGCCGCCCTCCGGTCTGGTGGGTTCCACCACGTCAGCGCCGTCGATGTGCTGCAGGCCAAGACGCTGTTCGACTTGCACGACATCGTGCAGAATCTGCCGCAGCAGCAGCAGGCCTCGCCCGAGAAGGGGGACGAGCTTCTGCTCAGCTCTGCTCGGCTCGACGTCGGAGCCGTCGCAGCGGGCGTTCCTGCGCTTCGCGACGTCCCCGGGGAGGCCATCGAGCTGGTCTCAGAATGCACCCCCGTCCAGACCGCCATGCTTGCCGAGACCCTGGCAGACCCCAAGGCCTACTGCAACTGGGTCGAGCTGGCCTTTGCGCAAGAGTACAGCGCGGACGACGTGGAAGCCGCCTTTGAGCGCGTCATCGCGAAGAATGGCGCGCTGCGCACCGGCTTCGTGCAGCACGACGGCCGGTTTGTCCAGGTGGTGATGCGGCACGGCTTCCCCAACCAGGTCTGGCAGGTCGGCACGCTCACGCGAGACTTTCGCCTGGAGACGGAAGACGAGTTCCTCTGCCCGTTCCACGTGGAGATCCAGCCCGCGGCCAGCGCCGTGCGTGCTGTTCTTCGCATCCATCACGCCGTCTATGACGGCTGGTCCATGGACCTCATTCGGACCGACCTCGAGCATGTGCTCAGAGACAGCAGCTACGACGCCGCCCGGCCATCCTTTGCGCCCGTGGTCCGTCACTACCGCTCGGTCTCCGCGGATCAGACCGACGCGGCCAGGCAGTATTGGGCCCAGGCGCTCCACGGCTTCCAGCCCAGCCCGCTGCCGGAATTGAACTGGTGCCTGGTGCCGTCGCACGTCCGCACGCGGACGAGCTCCCTCTCCCAGGCCGAGCTGTCCGGACTCGAGGCCGTGTCGCGGGCGCTAGAGTGCAGCACGCAGGTCTTTTTCCAGGCTGCTGCCGCATGGCTGTGGAGCTCTCTTCTTGGCGTCCAGGATGTCGTCATGGGCACGGTGACATCGGGTCGCACGCTTCCCGTGGACGGGATCGAGGCTGTCGTGGGTCCTTGTCTGCAAACGGTGCCTCTGCGCGCCGATCTCTCGCGCATGCGCAACATCCGCGACCTGCTGGACAGCCTGCAGTCTGCCAACCGCTCTCTTCTGCCCCATGCCTTTCTGCCGCTGGCCGAAATCAAGAAGACGTCGGGCCTGCGACCCGGCCAGCCGCTGTACGACCTTTTGTTCGTCTACCAGGAGTCTCTCTACAGCCAAAAGAGCCAGAGCGATGCCGTCGTCGAAGTCGCCCACCAGGACTACCTGGAGACCAAGCTGCTGTGGGAGGTGGAACCCGACAGCCAGGGTGGCGGCGGCTTCCGCGTGCGCGCCACCTTTCACAGCGATGTCTTCCCCGACGAGCAGGTCGCCTCCATGCTCGGCCAGTTTGCATGCATTGTCCACTGTATTGTCAGCAGCGTCGAGAGCGAGCTCTCGGCCATCCAATCTTCGTTCACCCCGGAGCTCTTGTCATGCTGGAACGTGCACCCCGGCACCTTTGACGGCATCACCGACCTCGCCCGGCTGGTCGAGGGAACGGTCCGCCGCGTGCCTGACCAGCCGGCCGTGTGCGTGGCCACCGCCTTCGAGGGCGACGACCATGCCGTGAGCCAAACGTTCACCTACCGAGAGCTCAACGAGCTGGCCAACCGCATCGCTCGGCACTTGCAGTCGGCTGGCGCAGCCGTCGGGGACCCGGTGGCCATCCTCCTGAACAAGTCCATATTTCTCTATGCAGGCATCCTGGGCATCCTCAAAGCCGGGTGCGCGTATCTTCCCATCATTCCTACGCTGCCTGCCGCCCGGGCCAGCATGATCGTGAAGCAGGCCGGGGTCCGCTACTGCTTGACTGACACGGCCATGCTCGAGAGCCTTGTGCGCCATCTGCCCGTCAAGGCCGTCGATCTGCAGACGATCCAGCTTGACCGCTTTGCCGGCTCAGATCTGGAGGTGCCGGCTGACCCGTCCCGGCCCGCCTATCTCATCTACACGTCGGGCAGCACAGGCGTGCCCAAAGGCGTCTGCGTGACGCAGCGCAGCGTCAACAGCAACCTGGACACGCTGAATCGCTACTACCCGCAGCGAGACGGAGGCCGCTTCTTGCAGTCGTGCTCGCCGGGCTTTGACGTGTCTGTGTTCGAAATCTTCTTCACCTGGCTGCGCGGCATGTGCCTCTGCGCCGCCACCAACGACGTGCTCTTTGAAGATCTCGAGCGCACCATTCGCGGCTTCCAGGTGACGCACCTCAGCATGACCACCACCGTGGCCTCGCTGGTGGACCCCAAGAACACCCCCTCGGTCGAATTTCTGGTGGCGGCCGGCGAGACTCTGACTGAGAGCGTGATACGCACTTGGCACGAGATGATGTACCAGGGATATGGCCCGTCGGAGCTGACCAACATCTGCACCGTCAAGCGGGTGCAGGCGCACGACAATGTGCGCCACATTGGCACGGCACTGGATAACTGCTTCTCCGCCGTCCTCCAGTTCGACGGCCTGGAGCCGGTGCCCCGCGGCGCCATCGGCGAGCTGTGCTTTGGCGGCGACCAGGTGGCCGCGGGCTATCTGCACCTGCCGGACCTGACAGCCAAGAAATTCGTCCAGCACCCGACTTACGGCCGGCTCTACCGGACGGGCGACATGGGGCGCATGCTCTACGACGGGTCGCTGATGATGATGGGCCGCCTCGATGACCAGGTCAAGCTGCGCGGCCAGCGGATCGAGCTGGACGAGATCAACGCCGTGCTCCAGGCATCCGGGCTGCTGTCCGAGTCGCTGACCCTGCTCATCCACCACGAAGACGCCAAATCCGAGCTGCTGGCATCTTTCTTCGTGCCTTCTGGCTCGTCTGTGTCGTCTTCATCTGCGGTCCACGTTCTTGACCCGAGCTCCGCGTCCTTTTCCACGCTGACGGGCGAGCTCTTCCGCGCGCTGCAATCTCGGCTGCCGTCCTACATGGTCCCGACCCATGTGATTCCCATCTCCTCCATGCCCATGACCCCTGCCGGCAAGGCCGACCGGTCCGCCCTGCGGGCCTTGTTCCAAACCCTCTCGCCGGCGGCCTTGTCCGCAACAAGCAGCTCTTCTTCCGCCACCGCCGATGTCGACAGCGATGACGGCGTGCAGTGGTCCGAGATGGAAAAGCAGATCGCCCGTCTTGTCTCCGAGACGCTCGGGGCCGACGCACGCTCGATCGGCCGGTGGACGCCGCTGCCCAGTCTGGGGCTCGACTCCATCTCGGCCATTCGCGTGTCGCGGCTCCTCTCCCAGGCCTTTGGCCAGCAGCGGCTGGCCATCTCCGACATTCTCAAGAACGCGTCTGTGGCAAGGCTGGCCCAGATGCTGGGCGGGAAGAGCACCGCATCGGCATCGGCATCGGCATCTACAGATGCAGCGGCTATCTACTCTCTCGACGTCTTCGCGCCTGCTTTCGTGTCGGAGCTGCAGAAGGAGCTGGGCGTGCGCGGACATGTCTTTGGCAAGGTGATGCCCTGCACGCCCTTGCAAGAGGCCATGCTCGTGTCTCCCACGCGCGGCAAGTCCTATCTCAACCACATGCTCTTCCGGCTGCACGCCGGCGCCGACCAGCTCAAGTCGACTTGGTTCCACATGTGTCGGCGGCATGAGATCCTGCGCACGTGCTTTGTCACCACGGACAACGCGCAGCACCCCATTGCCCAGATCGTCCTGGAGCAGTGGACTCCATCCTGGCTGGAGCTGGGCGATGGCACGAAGAGCACGCCGTCGTCGCTCGAGAGCCTCGTGGACGAGCACGTCCATTCCCTGGCCAACCCCGTGGACTCGTACCAGCCGCCGGTCTCCTTTGCCGTCATCCATCAGCCAGAGGGCTGTTACCTGTCCTTTATCTGCCACCACGCCGTCTACGACGGTGGTGCCATGAGCCGCCTCCTATTCGAGGCGGAGCAAGATGCCCGCGGGCTGCCTTTGTTGCCGTCTGCCCCGCTGCCTTTCAGCGCCTTTTTGGAGCGGGCGCTTGCGCTCCCCCAGTCCACAGAAGCGTTCTGGAAGAGACACCTGGCCGGGTTTGTGCCGACGCTGTTGCAGCAGACGTCGTCAACGCCGGGCAGCAGCCGCATTCATGCCGCAAAGCTCAGGCTGCCGCTGTCTGCGCTCCAAGGCAGCGCCAAGCAGCTGGGAGTCTCGCTGCTCACGGCCTGCCAAGGCACCTGGGCGGTGGTTCTCGGGGTGCTGGCCGGCGTGGACGACGTCTGCTTTGGCAACGTCTACAGCGGCCGGTCTCTGCCGCTGGACGGGCTCGAAGAGCTGGTGGCGCCCTGCTTCAATACGCTCCCCGTCCGCGCCCAGCTCTCTGCCCTTCGCAGCAGCAAGGACCTGCTGGCCTACTTCCAGGCCCTCAACCCCGATCTGATGCAGCACCAGTTCACGCCGCTGCGGCACACTCAGAGACAGCACCGCAGCGGCGGCCACCTGTTCGACAGCCTCCTGCTGCTTCAGCAGCCCTCGGAGCCGCTGGACGAGAGCATCTGGACACTGGAGCGCGACGACGGAGAGATGGATTTTACGCTTGTCTGCGAGCTGGTGCCGGATCCCCTGCGCGATGTCATGGAGCTGCGATTGCATCATGACACGTCGTATCTCTCGGACGCAGGCGCGGCTCTGATCTCGGAGCTCTTTGAGACCCTGGCCGACACGCTGTTGCACTTTTCCTCGTCGCACATTCCCAGCCGAAAGGATCTTCTTCCGGCGGTCCAGACGCAGCTGGAGCAGCTTGACCTCCAGTTCGACCGCCCGCTGGTGGAGATCAGCGAGGAGCCCTCTGCTGCATCAGCTCTTCCCGACGAGATATGGAGCACGACGGAATCCGCCATCCGCGCGGTCCTCTCCCACCTGTCTGGCGTGCCCGCAGACAGCATTCGGCGAGACACGACCATCTACCGGCTCGGCCTCGACAGCGTCCGCGCCGTCCAGGTTGCGTCGATGCTGCGCAAGCAGGGCCTGTCGGTGTCTGCGGTGGACGTGATGGAATACCCCAGCTGCAGGGGCCTTTCTCTGCTCATCACCGGCAGCGGAACCTTGACGACCTCGGCCGTGTCCACGGCGCTGTCTGTGCAGCCCACGTCGTCGGGATCTGTGTCGTCGGCGCCGTCCACGCCTCCAGCGCCCGATGTGTATGATTTTGCCAGAATCAAGGCGCTGGCTCAACCCTCTCTCGACAAGACCGCGCTGCCGGCCAGCAGCATCGAAGCCATCCTGCCTTGCACGCCTCTCCAGACGGGCCTCATCGCCGAGTTCCTCCGGTCCAAGGGCCAGCACTACTTCAACTTTATCGCCTTCCACAGCGACGCGCTGGACGCCGACAGCTGGGCCCGAGCCTGGAGCCAGACCACAGCCGCGACACCGATGCTGCGGACGGGCTTTGTCAGCATCGACAACGATGAAGACCCTGACACCATTCCTCCATTTGTCATGGTGCAGCTCAAGGCGGTCACATCCTCTCCCGCGGGCATCTCGATTGTGCGGAGACACCAGCAGCAGCAGCTCAAGTTAAATGCTGGCAAGTGGCAGCACGATGTCACGCAGCGTTCTCTGGCCCATCTGGAGCAGCCTCCGTGGCACGCAGCCATCGTGGAGGACAGCGCTGGCTCGGGCGTGACGTGCTATCTGGCCATCCATCACGGCCTGTACGATGCCACCAGCCTGCAGGGCATTTTGGATCGCGTCGCCCGGCGCGCCGTTGGCAAGTCGGAGTGGCTGTCTGTCGGGACGGTGCCGTCGTCCATCGAGACGGTCGTGTCGGACATCTTCCACCAGGTCGCCGTATCCACCGCACCGTCTTCCGACGTGGCTACGTCGTGGAAGGCGCAGGGCACGCGGGCCGTGGTCAACACGTTTCCCGTCCTCACGCCCCTGAAGGCCCTGTCGCCCACGGTCAAGGTGGCCGCGCAGTCCAGCTCGCGATCGTTCCAGGATGTGACAGATGCCGCCAGGCACGCCGGGTTCACCGTTCACAGCGTTCTGCAGGCTGCCTGGACGCGCATCCTCTCGTCATACCTGGGTGATGCTGCCGTCGTGTTTGGTGCCGTCCTGTCTGGCCGGAGCACGGAGGCCACGTCCAGCGCGCTGTTCCCCTGTCTCTCTACGCTGCCTGTGATTGCTGAGAACCGCTCGTCCAACCGGCAGCTGGTGGAAGAGATGATGTCGCTCAACATTCTGCTGCACAAGTCGCAGCACATTCCGCTGAACCAAATCCAGAAATGGCTGGGGCAGGCAGACGCGCGCCTGTTTGACACGCTGCTCGTCTACCAGAACACCGAAGCCGAGACCGAAGCGCATCCCTGGAAGGTCGTTGACGAAAAGGCCGTGGTCGACTACCCCATCTCTCTCGAGGTGATCCCGCACGCGTCTGGCGGCTCCCTGGAGTACCAGATCACCTACGACACGGGCGTGCTCCCCGAGGAGCACGCGTCGCTGCTCCTCCGCCAGTTTGATGCCGTCGTTTCCCACCTCGTCTTCCAGCCCGACGGTCATGAGGACGACCTTGTGGCCGCAGATGCCAGCCTCTTCAGCGCGCTGCCTGCCGCTCACGCTGAGCTCCCGTCGGAGGTCAAGCTCATGCACGAGTTTGTGGAGGTGCAGGCCCAAAGGATCCCCGACAAGCTCGCGCTGCGATTCGTCACGGCCTTTGAGAGCGACGGGCGCCCGGTCAGCCGCGAGTGGACCTATGCGACTCTGAACGACCGCGGCAACAAGGTGGCCAGTCTGGTAGCCAGCCACGGCGTAGAGCCCGGTTCGATCGTCGCCGTGTGCTACGACAAATGCCCCGAGGCCTTCTTTGCCATCCTCGGCATTCTCAAGGCCGGCTGCTCGTTTGTGGCCCTCGACCCAGGCGCACCCCCGTCTCGCAAGGAGTTCATCTTGCAGGACTCCCAGGCCGCTCTGCTTCTGACCGATGTGTCGCGCGCGCGCGCGCCGTCGGCCGCCACGGGCCTGTTCGATGCCAAGCTCGGCGTGCCTGTGGTGGCCATCGAGGAAGCGGTGCTGGCGCGCTCTCCGGTGCCAGCGGCGGACGCTCCTCTTAGTGCCGGCCGCCGTGCCACCCTGCCGAGCGACATCTGCTACTGCCTGTACACGTCGGGCACGACGGGGACGCCCAAGGGCTGCGCCATCACGCACGAGAATGCCGTGCAGGCCTTGCTCGCCTTCCAGGCCCTCTTCCGCGGCCACTGGGAGGCCGACTCGCGGTGGCTCCAATTCGCCTCTTTCCACTTTGACGTGTCGGTTCTCGAGCAGTATTGGTCGTGGTCGGTCGGCATCGTCCTCGTCGGCGCCCCGCGCGATCTCATCCTCGAGGATCTGGCTGGCACCATCGCCCGCCTGGGCATCACCCACATCGACCTGACGCCCAGCCTGGGCCGCCTGCTCGATCCCGCCGACGTGCCCAGCCTCTGCCGGGGCGTGTTCATCACGGGCGGCGAGCCTCTGAAGCAGGAGATGCTCGATGCTTGGGGCCCGACGGGTGCCGTGCACAACTTTTACGGGCCGACCGAGGCGACTATTGGCGTGACCTCCTTCCCGCAGGTGCCGCGCAACGGACGGGCGTCCAACATTGGCAAGCAGTTCCCCAACGTCGGCAGCCTTGTCCTGCGGCCCGGCACCGAGATTCCCGTCCTGCGCGGCGGCGTGGGCGAGCTCTGCGTGTCCGGCAAGCTCGTCGGCCAGGGCTACCTCCACCGCGCCGACCTGACCAGCGAGCGCTTCCCGACGCTGCGCAGCGGCGAGCGCATCTACCGCACGGGTGACCTCGTGCGCGTGCTGCACGACGGCTGCTTTGATTTCCTGGGCCGCGCCGACGACCAGGTCAAGCTGCGCGGCCAGCGCCTGGAGATTGGCGAGATCAACCACGCCATCCGCCTGGGCGTGGCATCCGTGGACGATGCCGCCACGCTGGTCATCCGGGATGAAGCCAACAAGAAGGACTTTTTGGTCTCGTTCGTGGTGACGCCCGGCGCCGCCACGTCGACCAAGGCCGACGGCTTTTTGAAGGCTGTGCTAAGCGACGAGGCCGTGGTCCTCTCCCGGCGCGTGCAAGCCGCCTGCCGCGAGCGGCTGCCGGGCTACATGGTTCCGACATATGTGGTCCAGCTGACGTTTATGCCCCTGTCGGCCAACAACAAGGCCGAGGCGAGAGAACTGAGGCGGCTCTTCCAGTCCCTCTCACCGGAAGACCGCATGAAGACCACGGGCGCGTCGGGCGCGTCGGGCACGACTGACACGACCGCCCGCGACGCCGGCCTCTTCAGCAGCGCCACGGGGCAGAAAGTGCTGGGCGTCCTGCGCCAGCTGGGCGCGGTCGATCGGGACGAGGAGCTGCTGCCGCCAGTCACCAGCATCTTTGATCTGGGCATCGATTCCATCTCCGTCTTGCGGCTGGCGCGCGCCCTCAAGCGCGCCGGCCTGCCAGCGGCCACGCCGTCTCTGATTCTCGCGCACCCGGTTCTCAGCAGCCTCGTCGAGGCGCTCGAAGCCCAGGAGACCCAGACCGCCATGGGATCGACCCTGGAGGCCCGGCTGGCCGTGGAGGCCTGCCAGCACCACAACCGCAGCCAGGTCTGCGACGCCTTGGGCGTGCGCCCGGACGAGATCGAATACATTGCCCCCTGCTCGGCGCTGCAGCAGGGCATGATCTCGCGGTCGCGGTCCGGACAGGACCACCGGGACACGTACTTTAACGCCTTTTATTTCCACCTGCGAGAGAGCACATCGGCCGCCCAGCTCGAGGCCGCCTGGCAGACGCTGCTCGCCGCCCACGCCATTCTGCGCACGCGCTTTGTCGCCACGCGCGATGGCTTTGTCCAGGTGGCTCTCAAGGCGGCGCCGTCCTGGACGCACGTCGATCTGGGCGAAGGAGAGAACATCGACGCTGTTCTGGCAGAGCGCCAGCAGGCCTGGGTGCAAGCCAACCAGGAAGACGTCATCAGCACCCCTCTGCAGCTCTTGTCCGCCACCTGCCGCGGAAAGACAACCGTCGTGCTGCACATCTTCCACGCCTTGTATGACGCCACCAGCCTGGACCTCATCCTGGCCCATGTGGCCGCCGCCTATGAAGGCACGTCGACGCCGACGCCGACGCCGACCTTCCTGGAAGCCCTAGTTCACGGGCCGCTGCGAAACCACGCGAGCAGCCGCGCTTTCTGGGAAGACCATCTCAAGGGCCACGTCTTTACGCCGCTGCCCGTCCTCTCGGCCGAGCGACAGACCCACAAGACCACCACCGCCAAGCGCACCGTGTCTTTTGATGGCATCGACAGCCTCCGATCGACGCTCGGCGTCACCCATTCGGCGCTCGTCCAAGCCCTCTGGGTGTCGGTCCTGCAGAAGCGCTATGGTGGGAGGGGGGGCATCACGCTCGGCCTCGTGCTCTCAGGACGGACCATGGACGATCTCGACCACGTCGAAGGGGTCATCGGCCCGCTGTTCAACACGTTGCCTTTCTACTCGCCGCTGGCCCGAGGCAAGACCTGGGCCTCTCTCAGCCAAGCGTGCCACGCCTTCAACACGACCACGCTCCCCTTCCAGCAGGTGCCGCTGCGCGACATTCAAAAGTGGTGCTCGGCCGGCCAGCCGCTGTTTGACGTGCTGCTGTCCTTCCAGTTCGCCGACAGCGCGCCGCGCCAGAGCCTGTGGCAACAGTCCGAGCCAGACGCGCATGCCGACTATCCTCTGGCGCTGGAGGTCGACCTCGACAGCGCAGACGGCCATGCCGCATCGCTCCGCTTCCTCGTCGTGGCCAAGGGAGAACATGCCGACGAGGCGACCCTGGATCTGATTCTCGACGATCTCGAGGCGGCCGTGGCGGCCCTGTCGAAGGATCCGCAGGGCCGCATCGCCACGATAGAAGGCGAGGGAGACGAGTCAGCTGCCGCTGCCGCGCATGGCCCAACCGGCGAGACAGCCGAGGCAGCCGAGGCAGCCATTCACGAGGCGGCGAGCCGCCCGCCGTTTGACTGGAGCGAGCAAGCCCTGACGCTCCGGCGCGAGATGGCTCTCCTGGGCAGCGTGAGCCTCGAGGCGGTGCGCGAAGACACGACGCTCCTGGAGCTCGGCCTCGACAGTGTGGACACCATTAAGCTGTCAGCTCGCCTCCGGGCCGCTGGCATTCGGCTGGCCAACAGTCAGCTCATCCGCGGCCAGCGCATCTCCGAGTTTGTCAAGATGATCGCACCAGAAACAGCCAACGATGCGCACAATTCGTCGGCAGCAGCAGCAGCCTCTCAGATCGACGCCATATCCACCGCACTGAAGCAGTGTCTGGTCCAGAACGGGCGCGATCTTGCATCCGTCGAGGACGTCCTGCCTCCGACGCCGCTGCAGGAAGCCATCGTTGCCGACATGATCCAGTCCGACTTTACGCGCTACTTTAACCACGACATCTTGGAGCTGGCCACCGACGTGGACGTGAACCGCCTCAAAGACGCCTGGCTCTCCGTCGTCCGGACGCACCCCATCCTTCGGACCGTGTTCTACCCCACAGAAAGCGCAGAGGTGGCAACGACCTACTGCCAGGTCATCAAACGAGATGTCGACGGCGGCCTGGTCGCCGAGCATGCCGTCGCTTCCCAAGACCAGCTCGTCGGCCTGGTGGAGCGCGCCAAGGAGAGAGCCATCCAAGCCCAGGCCGAGTCGGATCTGCTCCAGCTGGCTTTTGTTCACGTGGCCGCAGAGGACCGCTGGTACCTGGTCCTGTCCATCTCCCACGCGCTCTACGACGGCTGGTCGCTTGGGCTTCTGCATCGCCGCGTGGCGTCTGCGTACCAGAGCGGCGGCGTCTCCGGTTCCCAAGACGCCGAATCGTACAAGAACGCGCTGGGCCGCATGCTGCAGTCGTCGGGACCGCGGGCACAAGAGTTCTGGCGCAGCTTCCTGGCCGATGCACGGCCGACGCTTGTGCAACAGCAGGTGGACCAGCCGCGGGAGACCAAATCGGTCGAGCGGGCCGAAGCCGCATCGTCCGTCCCGGTGGCCGACCTGCTCCAGTTCTGCCGAGAGCAGTCGACGAGCGCCCAGGTCGTCGGCCAAGCCTGCTGGGCCGCCGTGCTGTCCAGGCTGACACGATCGCTCGACGTCGTCTTTGGCGTTGTCTTGTCGGGACGCGACGCCGAGGGAGCCGACGAGCTAATGTTCCCGACCATGAACACCGTCCCGGTTCGCGTGGTTCTGCACGGCACCGCGTCTGAGCTGCTGCAGTACATGCAGGCCAACATGGGCCACATCAGCGAGCACCAGCAGTATTCTCTGCGCGACGCGCAAAAGGCCGTGGCGGGGAGAGGAGGAGACAGCAGCGGCATCTTGAACACCCTATTCATCTTCCAGAAGCGGCTGCTTGACGCGCCAACGTCGTCGCCCGAGCAGAGCAGCCCGCTGATGCGCTCCGTCCAGGGCATCTCCGACGTGGAGTACCCCATCTGCGTCGAAATGGAGGTCGTCCAGGACGACATGATCGTCTGGCGGACGGCCTGCGACAGCGCCTACGTGTCGACCGACAAGGTGGCCCACCTCCTGCACGAGCTGGACAGCGCCCTGGCGTTTTTTATTCAGTCGTCGATATCCCCGGAGAGCAACCACGTCTTGCGCTTTGAAGAGGGCGGCATCTCCGCCTGTGGGTTGGCCCCATACGCACCGAACCTGGATAAGCACAAGGAGGACTGGAGTGCCGGCAGCCCGAGTGCGCCAGAATCGGCCGAACCGGCCGACACGCCGTGGTCCGCAGACGAAGAAGCCATCCGCGAAGTCCTGTCCAGCGTCTCGGGTCTTCCCATCGATGCCATCCACAAGACAGGCCAGACGGTCTACCACCTCGGCCTGGACTCCATCAGCACCATCAAGGTCAGCGCCTTGCTTCGCAAGACCAAGGGCATCGCTCTCGGCGTCCGCGACCTTCTAGCGGCTGCCTCCATCGAAGACATGGCTTTGCGCGCTGCCGCTAAGCATGCGACCACCGTCTCCAACGACACCGGCTCCCTGTCCGCCCTGCTAGCCTCTGTGGAGGCCGACAAGCTGCTCCAGGATGCGGGCATGCCGAGCAGCAGCGTCGAGAGCGTGCTGCCGGCCACAGCCATGCAGGTGCACATGATCAGCGCCTGGCAGAATGCCAGCGGAGCCGTCTTCTTCCCCGAGTTCCACCACCGCCTCCGCGGCGCGTCGCTCGACCGTCAGGCCATCTTTTCCGCATGGACCGGACTGGTCCAAGAATTCCCCGTCCTCCGGACCGTGTTCCTTGCCACGCCGTCCAAGAAGGTGCCGCTGCTTCAGATCGTTTTGCGCTCCACTGTCCGCGAAGAAAGCGCCGCCAGCGAATGGCCTGCAAGCGAGCACAAGGCCTTGGCCATTCTTTCGGTTGCGGCGGATGACGGCGGCTTCTTGCTCACCCTCAAGATACACCACGCCCTGTACGACGCCGTGAGCCTGCAAGCCATTCTGGAGCGGCTGAGGCAGCTGTGTGCGGGTGCACCACCTTCGCCTGCAGCAACTGCTCCTGCGTGGACGCAGCTGCTGTCGCTGCAAGCCTCGGATGCTACAAAGCGGCGGCAGCAGGCATTCTGGTCGCAGCATCTCCAGGAAGCGAGACAGCTACCTGTGACGCCACCAAAAGCACAGCCATCGACCGATGCAGGCCGCACATCTCTGTTCCAGCCAAAGGCGCTGTCCAACGTCGCCTCTCTCCAGACCGCCGCTTCCCGACATGGAGTCAGCCTGCAGAGCGTGCTGTTTGCCGCCTACGCCAAGGTCTTGAGCCAGGAGCGCGACACCAGGGATGTTGTCTTTGGCTTCTATCTGGCCAACCGTGACGACGAAGACAAGCTGACGCACTATCCAACGCTGTGCCTCGTACCTCTGTTTGTTTCTCGGCCACAGCAGCGCAGCCTGTTTGACGTGGCCTCGCAGGTCCAGAAAGACATCCACGCCATGTCCTCGTCCTCGCTCGCCACCGCTGGGCTGTGGGAGATCCAAGAGTGGACCGGGATCACCGTCGACACGTTTGTCAACTTTTTGCTACCACCTGACGAGCGTGCTGTGGGTGCCGAGGACCCATTCAACAACGTCACGCTGGAAGAGATCCAGCATGGGCCGCTGCTCGCCACGGACTGCTCTCCCCCGTCCTTTGCCGATCTGCAAGGAAACCCGGTCAGAGACGCATACCCGGTAAGCTCTGCCACAGAACGACAGGCGTGGACTCGTCCAGAACTAACAATGCAGCAGGTCGCCATCGACATTGAGGTTGCCGTCCGGGGTGCGCACTTAGATGTGGGCGTCTTTGGACCAGCGTCTCAGATTGGACAGGACGAAGCCGCCCAGCTGATAGCGCGTCTCGTTGCCGTCGTGTCGAGCGATGCCCTTTCAGTTTGATAGACTTCTGTATTTTCCTTTTTTTTTGGTATATACTTGCGCGAGCTTTTCTGTTTCGGATATATTGTAATTTACATTGTTTTGGTTTACTCGTATTGTCTCAGTCTTTCATCTGCCGCACGTTGAGATTGACTCTCTTGTTGCGCATCCAGCCGCGCCAGGCTTCGTAGCGGCCGTCGTCGCCCTCGCTCGCGTCCTGGGCGGCAGGCCAGTCGGCCAGGTGGTCTGGACAGGTGCCTTTGATGACTTTGGGTACGCCGTGCCAGGAGAAGCGCGCATGCCCGCTCATGTAGATGGCGTCGCCGGAGCGCAGCCGCAGCAGGATGTACGGCTTCGGCTTATCTGGGTCGGAGCCGGAGCCGGAGCCGGAGCCGGCATCGTCTGGCGCGGCAAACTCGCGCGTCGGTGCCGCCATGAATAGCGCATCGCAGCCCAGGCTGAGGCTGATGAGTCCCTTGTCCGTCGACTCGGACACGTCGCGGTGCATCATCATGGTGTCGCCCGGCGTGTACAGGTTGACAATGGCCGCCTGCGCCACCGTGTCGGGGAACAGGCCCGCCAGCAGCTGCGCCAGGTCGCCCGGGAACGGCGGCACCCGCTCCTCTTCCGGCAGGTCCTTGTCTCCCGGGTACACCCGCCGCGTCCAGTCGTACTGCCCGCCCAGCGTCACCCAGTGCAGCCGCCGCTCGAGCACCTGCCGGATGGACAGCGGCCGGTGCACGGCGGGATCTTTGGGGACAAAGGAGATGGACTTGTCCGCGTCTGTGTCGGCGCCGGCATCGGGCGCGTAGGAGAAGAAGGACTGGCCGGCCGGCGGGTACGGCAGGTCGTAGTGCAGGTGGAGGTTGGTCTTGTGGCGGGGCGCGCTCAGGTCGCGGTGCAGCATGCAGTCGAGCAGGCGGCGCTGGACGGGCGGCGGCACCAGCGCGGGAAGGACGAGGAGACCTGTGCATCTTTGTCGTTAGGGGTGCTCATGCACATTCAGAGGAGGCTGAGGAAGGTGGGGGGGGGGGGTTGTTTGTCGCACCTGGGAGCAAGGGGTGAAAGTAAATCGGGACGTCGGCGGGAGGCGTTACAGATGCGAGCGGCGGTGCTGTGGAGCCGTCGTCATGGCTGAGAAAGTCGGAAAAGACCTGGCCTACATGGTCGGCCGGCAGGGTGCCCTGCAGGCAAAAGGGAGAGGATGGCGAGCCTGCCTCGCGGACCTCGTCAATGTCGCCGCCGCTGAGGATCTCCTCTGCCGGGGCCCGTGAGTAAGCCTTCCATTGGCTGCGCAGGTAGCCAGACGGCTGCTCATGGGCATCCAGCGTCGTGATGTCGGCCGCCATGGTGGTGGTCGTCATGGCGGTGGTGGTGGCCTGTCGATGAAGATCGAGTCAAAGTCATAAAGTCACATGATTTAGTTGCCCCGCCATCTGTACTTTTTGATAAGATAAGGATGACCGCGCCGCGACGCGTCTTTTGCCTTCTAAGACTGAGCTAATTGCTTGTAATTGCAATGGTGCCCCCCCGCTGTGCAAGTACTTGTAATACGGTCCAAATCTCCTTACTAAGTCGGGAGAGTAAACAACAAATTCTACCGCCAAAAAAACACAACACCGACAGTGAATAAATACGGGACTCTTTTTCTCTCTCTAATTTCGACGCACGCACACCTCCACACGACCACGACTATTACGACCACGACACACAGCTTTCTCTCGCCCTTCCAGCCGCCCCCAGCATTCGACAAAAGTTTGCTTCCTTCTCTCCGTTTCTTCGTCGTTCTCAACAACCGGCCCCCAACTCAGCAGCCAACTCTGCGGTCCATTCTCTCGGTTTCTGTTTGCCATCTCGTCATGGCCTGTCGCCCATAGATTCACTCTCTTTTGACTCTGTTTTTTTCTGCATCTCACGACGTGACGAAACCCCGCAATCAGCATTAACGACCATTTCGAGCAACAACAAAAATTAACAATAACGACACCGATCAGCCTCGACGTTTACGATTTCTTTCCCATCCAACCCGTCACAGGTACCCGACCATCCCGAACACAACCATGGACAACTACCAGAAGCTCGAGAAGATTGGCGAGGGTGAGTGTCTTTAAAAGGAGGGAGTCTCAAAGACGAAGCTGACCATCAGGCACGTACGGTGTCGTGTACAAGGCGCGCGACCTCTCAGCCGGCGGCCGCATCGTGGCGCTCAAGAAGATCCGGCTGGAGGCCGAGGACGAGGGCGTGCCGTCGACGGCCATCCGCGAGATCAGCCTGCTCAAGGAGATGCGCGACCCCAACATTGTGCGCCTGCTCAACATTGTGCACGCCGAAGGCCACAAGCTGTACCTCGTCTTTGAGTTCCTCGACCTCGACCTCAAAAAGTACATGGAGGCCCTGCCCGTGGCCGACGGCGGCCGCGGCAAGGCCCTGCCCGAAGGCACCGGCACCCGCCTGCACCACCTCGGCCTCGGCGAGGACATTATCAAAAAGTTTATGAGCCAGCTGTGCGCCGGCGTCCGCTACTGCCACTCCCACCGCGTGCTGCACCGCGACCTCAAGCCCCAGAACCTGCTCATCGACAAGGACGGCAACCTCAAGCTCGCCGACTTTGGCCTCGCCCGCGCCTTTGGCGTCCCCCTGCGCACCTACACCCACGAGGTCGTCACCCTGTGGTACCGCGCCCCCGAGATTTTGCTCGGCGGCCACCAGTACTCCACCGGCGTCGACATGTGGTCCGTCGGCTGCATCTTTGCCGAGATGGCCACCCGCAAGCCGCTCTTCCCGGGCGACTCGGAGATTGACGAGATCTTCAAGATTTTCCGGTACACCTCACTCCATGGCTTTTTTTTTCTTTTTTTTTTCGTGCTGCATCGCTAACCAGCAGCCTCCTCGGAACCCCCACGGAAGACGTGTGGCCCGGCGTCACCACGTATCCCGATTTCAAGGCTTCCTTCCCTCGGTGGGTCGCCGACACGAACACGCCCATCTGCGCCAGCCTCGACCCGCTCGGACAGGAGCTCGTCGAGCTCATGCTCGCGTACGAGCCGGCCAGCCGGATATCGGCCAAGCAGGCGTGCAACCACCCCTACTTTGACGACCTGGCCAAGCCGCACAACCGCCTCGTCTACGGTAACGGATACCACTAGTGGGGTCGTCCATGAAGACAGCGGCAGCGACGTCTGCGATTCGAGCAGTATACCACACCACTGGCAGCGGCAGCAGCAGCATGGGCGGTGTCGACAAGCGGTGTCACCAACCTCGGTGATCCACATCATCGATGACCAGCTAACAAGTACGACACGGCAGTCTGTTTGCTGTATCCAGTATGCAGGCATCATATGTATGTCCTATGTCTCTGGGCTTTTTTTTTTCTTTTCTTTTTCTCCCCCTCCCCCGTGTGGTATGCTCTCTTTCTCGTTTTACATGCTTTTTTCTTTTCACTCTCTTGATTCTTTTTTCTTTTGTGTGGTCTTGACATGGACATTGGCGTTTACGGGTCGAAGTCAGAACAGGTACATAATGAGGAAATCTTTTTTATCAAAGATTGTGTGTGCGTGAGTGCGTGCGTGCGTGCGCGCGTGCTGTTTCTTTGATGGCATACAGCTTGCCCGACTCAGACATTGTTGCACAGCACGAAGCTGACTACAGTTGTCTGTTGTTCGCTTTTTGCTTTGCTTGCCTTGTTTGCCATCCCGAGGTCGCCACGTTGCCACCAGCCTTTTTGTTTCGGTGTGGCTATGTGTATCACCGTCCCACCGCAGACCCTTCCCGTACTCGTTCACGATCAAACGATGGGAAGTAGGAACCCCTCCAGACCGATGCGAGAAGCCCATGCAGACATGCTGCTCCGGCAGATTGCACATGCACTAGGTGTGCTTGCCATGTCCTACGTGATGGGTGCGATCTGTGCGCGATGAAAAGAAAAAAAAAATCAAGGCCCGGCCGATCTTTTTGGCCCTTGCTCCTGCGCTGCTGCTCGGCCTGGGTTCATGCACATCATTGATCATTGATCATTGATCATTGATCATTGCCTGCTTCGGTAGTAGCGGGCAACAAGGGACGAGGAAGCGGGACGACGCCAGGGACGAACCCAAGGCAAGGGAGAATCACGATAATAGGCCGATTGCTAGGGGCGACGGCTCAGCTATCCCCCCCTTTTTTTTTCTATTTCGGCGGGAAATGACAGCCCTTTCTAGTTTCCAAGGGAGGCAGTAAAATAATAATAAAAAACCGGTAATATTGGGAAATCTTTACATTCCTCCACGCTTGTTTTACCCCGGGGACGCGCATTCCCGCCAGCGGCCGGATGGTATCTTGGCTCTGTCGCGCTCGGGGGGGAGCTTCCCTCCTCTCTCTCTCTCTCCCTTTACAGAAGACGCAAGGGAGAGAGTCCAGGGCGAAAGAACCGGGAATGTCGCCACGACCAAAGTAGATAGGGTTCCGCAGCCGCTCGGTCGTGGGCCGCTCGTCGCCCCCGAGAACAAGGGGACCAAGAGAGCTTCTGGATTTACGAGATGAACGTTGCTGCCCTTTCCACGTCGACTCTGGGCCAACGACTGCGCAAGGTCCAACATTCCTGGTCAAGATTGAGAAAGTGCAGACAGCCAAACGAACCAACAGCCTGTCTGATGTTGCGCTGGCATGCAAACTCCCCAGCCAACGTCTCTCTCTCCCTTTCTCTTTCTCTCACCGTGCTAGGCTAGACGTATTGTTTGCCTGTCTTCTTTTTTGCTCGGTGCTCTGCTGCCTGCTTGTCTGGCTCTGCATCGGCTAGGATATTATTACGACTACGGCCGAAAATAGACATTCTCATCGCACGGGAGGGTGCATGTTTGGGCAGTCGCCGGCAACGGTGACATCCGTTCTAATAGAGGAGTCTCTATCAGACTTCTGCTAGGAGTGGTGGCTGCGCAGTGGACGGCAGTTGCCGCCGATGACCAAGCCCGTGATGATTTGCTCACGTTTCCCCGCTCCAAGCGCTTGTGCCCTCCTTGCCCACCCGCGCGCGGCTACAGAGCGATCCGATGCGGACATCTATTTCTGGCGACGACAGCCAGCCCCCAGATGGGACGGCCGACACCAAGCCGTGTCCCGTATGAAGTTTCGGCAAGCGCTTTGCTCAGCTCTGGCGTCGCATCCCGCTGCTGTTTTGGCATCGGCTTGCATCCATGCTGTTTCAAGGCTTGCTGGTTTTTTTTAGGGGGGGGGGGGGAAAGCCGTCTGCACTGCCGCACCCAGCGCCTGCGGCAAGGCCGCTGCCGCTGTTGTGTAGCGTGCGCAGATTCCAAGCTTTCTGGCACAGCCGAGGCTTGGACAGAGAGCAAGCCAACTTGGACGCATTTCCGTGTCGGAGTCACGACCGTCGCAAAGCGGCAGATGACGCGTGGTATATCGCTTGCAGGCCGTTGTCTCGTGCCCCTCCAGGGAGGCCCGTCGCGTGCCAGCTGCTGGCCAGGGAGGGATGCGATGGGTAAGATGGTCTGTTCCATATTCCCGCACGCGCGAATGCCCGCTGGCCAGACCCTCCGCTCTCCCTCTCCCCATGTGGTCACAATCCTTTCTGCCTCAGATGCACGGCTGCCCTTTGGCGCCGCCCATTGACGAAGAGGAGGCATCCTGCATAAGCAATGGGTTCCTCCACGAACCAGCTTCGGTCGCGTGGCTCAGCATCCAGCAAGAGAAGACGCTGGGCAAGCACCTTGTGCCAAGAGAGTCATCTGATTGGCCGCAGCCTGCCCACCACTGATGGACCTGTTTCTTTCTCTGTTTCAGGTCCCCTTGGCCAATCACAGCGCGCCATTTGCCGTCCTCCCTAGGAGTCAATCGTTTCAACGCCTAATACGTCTACCCCCTCCAGCCAGAGACGTCCTTATCCCTCCCGGCGGGTCTGCCAGCCAACGGTCTGCTGGCCGCCCTCTAGGCGCCGCGTCCGCGTGAGCCAGTCGTTTCTCCAGGCGCGACGAGAGGTACGATACGAGCTACAACCCAGTCGGCTTCTCGTCCGTTTGTTTCCCTCCCTTGGGTTCCTGGTTCAGACAGCCAAGCCAAATGGCCGATCACTCTGTCGGAGAGGGGCCTGCAGAGACTTGCCACATATGGAAAATGGGGTTCATCTCGATACACCGATATTAATTTTTGCTTTTTGTCTTTCGTATCTTAATTTTGTATTTTGCGTTTTCGGTGGTTGTATTGGCTGGGGAGGCCGTGCGGCTATGACTACTTCCGGGCACACTTCCGGGCACACTATTGGGAGGACACACAGACGCAAACGGAAGCAGACCCAAAAGCGTGGCTTGCAAAGATACCAGAAGACTCTCTATCGTAGGATGCACACCCACCAGGCCCTCGCACCGACACCGATCCATCAGCCGGTCCAAGCATGTGCTCGGGGGGGGGAGGGGGGGGAGGGCCATTTTCTAGATTGCCATGACCTAGAAAGAGGGGTGGGATGAAGAAAAGAGGCAAAACAGGATGTGCCAAGAAAGGGGTCAAGAGGTCTCAGTGCGTTGCAGTGGAAGTACTTCGCACGCCAGGTTTTGATGGCTGCATGTCCCCCTTACTAAGTGCGAGCCGTCGCCGAAAGTTTGTTCAAAAGTGCCTGCAGCCAACGGTCTGGTGCTTTTTCGCTGCCCATCCGCGCAGGTGAAACAGCTCAGGCGACGGTGTCAACCCAAGTGCAAAGGTTCCCCTCCCCCTCCTCTCCCCGTAACGATCGCCACCATGTCGATCGAAACCCCGTTGCGCTGCGTTTCGTCGGAACCTGGGTGGGTAAGACGACGACGATTTGTTCCATGACGACGATTCGCATGATGAATCCCGGAAACCCGTCTGCATCTGCAATATCCTCTTCTTCGTATCTGCACCCATCTGCACCCATCTGCACCCATCTGCATGCGATTCGATATTCTTTTCTTTTTTCGCAGTGGCGTTTTCCGCTAGCATGCCAGCTCAGCAGGGCTGGCCCAGGGTCCATCTGCTGATTGGGTCGCCCTCTCCGGCTGTCTTGCATCGACGGCTGCTGATAGGCCCGAGAAGGCGTCTCGCTCCCCCTCCCCTCCCCCCTGGATTAGCTGGTTAGGCAGCGGAAGAAAATTTTGTGCTCCCGCACAGCCTTTTCCTAGGGGGCACCTTCTCCAAGGACGGCCGTACTCGTATTAGCGTGCTCAGCTTTCTTAGCACGGGTCCCAATACGAACCGCTAGACTAAACGTCCGCCAGCACTAAAGTGCAGGGCTCCCTACATTCCTGGGGAAGCCCCTCCTTTCCCCCTTTCCAAAGTCGCGAGCTGCACAGAGCACTGCTGCGGGATGCTCAATCAATAGTCTGTCATCATCGCGGCCACTTTTTTTTTCCGGCTTTCTCTGGCCTGTTCCGGCCTGTCTGTTTTTCACTCCGCTTCTTTCTCTGGTCGCGTTTCTCTGGGTCCTCGTATGACCGGCCTCTCTGTAAAAATAAGAAATAAAAAAAAACGGGAACGGAAAGGGTGAAAGTTTCTGCTTTCCCCTTTTTTCGCCTTGTCTGCCCATTCGGTTGGTCTCTTTGTTGGCAGTCCATGATGTCGACGGAGAAGAGGGGCCACCAACAAGACAACGAAACATGCTGGAGGCTGCAGCAAACAGAACAATTCTCTACCATTCATCGGAAGAATCTGGGTGCTACAGGGCCCTTTGTTTTGTTTTGTTTCACGGGGCACCAGTCAAAACATGAATGTGTGCGTGCGTGTGCGTGGGCTGTAACCCATAATACTGCCAGCCTGTTTCGGTCCCTTCTCATCTCCTCTCGCTGGCCGCTCACCGCCCGGGGCGAGGCGCGTTAAGCTTTCGGACGATATGCAAGATTGATTGGATGGGCCAGCGCCGGGCGTGCAGCGGGGCGGAGGGCTTGTGCAGGGGCAGGGAGGGGGCTAAAGAGGGAGGAGCGCGATACGGCGGCCACACAATGCAAATTGTGCCATCTGACAAGAATGTGTCCTGCGAGCACTTGCTAAAATCATACCCAACCAGGGCAAAGCGAAACCAAAATGACCAGTGCCGATGCAGGTGGCAGGCAACCGGCCACAGGCAACAGGCAACAGGCAGAATTCAATGCTGACTGCGTCTGACAGCACTCGACTTGAAATCCGCCAAAACTGCAAAGTACTCGTAAGATATGCTTCACGCTATGTATTCCGTCCGATGTGGACCGGTCCTTCTGTGTGTCAGTTGGAGCCCGGCCAAGCAAATGGGATGAAAAGCAAGAGAGCCATATGCCATGACAGCCTACTCCGTCCATCCACGGCCACGCGGTATACGAGCCGTCCGTCTCCACCCCGCCTGTTGCCTTTTAGTCGCTGCCTGTTCGCTCGTTCGCCCGTCGCTTGTTTCATGTGGCCGTCCGCCGGGACTGCTTCTTTGTCCGTCGCGGCCAATCGAACCGCGCCGGCTGTATCATCTGGCAATCGAAGAAAGGGGCAAGACGGTAGCCCGTTAGAAAATAGGCAAGAAACACAGACAGGACACCTTCGCAGCCATTCAAACCGCTGCCGCTGCAGCCTTTTGCCGGGCAGCCCATGCGCACAGGCAAGAAGCGGATCTGAAAACAGACGCAGTCTTGCTCGACAATTCACCGTCTGGAGGAGCGACAGAATTGGATCCCACCACGTCTGATCTCGCGACGCTTCTGGCCTCTCGTTTTCTCCATTTCGGCGCCATGTGTCCCTTTGCCGCTTCCTCCTCGCTTCCTCTTCAGCACCCAAGAGAGAGCACACATATTAAATTCCCCTCAAGTCCCATCTTTTTCTCGTCCCCTCCGCATCCCTTTGCATCCAGCCCTCTCTCTGATCCTTCCACCAGTTCTCGCGTTTTATCCCTTCCTCGTCCCCAGAGCGGGTCGCTTGCCTTCCATAGCGCCTCTTTGTCTGCTACCTTGCTGCCAACAATAATCTCTATTGTCTTGCTTCCTCCCTAGCTTTCCCAACACGGAATAATACGCCCAAAGTGCACTGCTGGCCATTGCACCTAGACCACCTCCCTTTGCTTCTCTCTATATTGTCAGTCCTTCTCGTGGCTTTGCCATTTGTCGTATAAGAAAAGACAGCCCAGCCCGTCCAGCCTACTGACATGCCATCGGATCTCCAACAGACACACTTGTTCCCTCTGTCAGCCATTCATTCAGCCTTCTAGGCATCCTCGCCAAACAGCTTCGCCTCCAGCGGAACGCCCTTCGCTCCTTCTACAGCTTGGCATCCCACCGCTCAAAACTTCGCTGCCACATTTTTCTTACAGCCTTCCGTAAATTTTCGGCAGACCGCCTATCGTATTGCAGCACCCCACCGTGACTTCCTTGCCTTCCGTCACGCCGATTTCCCAATACGGCAATCACTGAATCAATTCTATTGTCACCGCTCCGCTGCTATTGTCTGCGCAACCATCGCACCTTCCTGACATTGCAGGCCTTGCGCATTCCCTTTTCTTTTTTTTTTTCCTCCGCATTTCACTCTCTTTTGAGTTTTGCCTTAATTTTTCCATCTACCACCGTTTTTTTTGCGAATAACCTCATTCGAGTCAGCTTCTCGACTCGCCACCCCGACATTCCCGGAAGTCCCGCCCATTCCAGAGCGTGGCCGTTTTTTTTTCTTTAAAATACCGCTATCCCCTTTCTCCCTGAACAGGTGCTTTGTCTGGCATTCCTCGTCCGGGCTCATCATTCTTTACAACCAGCGACCAAAGGCCCCAACGTCCATTGATTCCTGTTCGCCGGCCCGCCTTCGATCGACAGCGCCTCCTTACGCAACCTGGACCGCGTACGCTCTACTAAGCAGCATCGTCGCAGAACACATCGATCGCGCACTCGTACCCAGCTAATACGGCCGCCCGCCCGCTAAAATCCACACCACCCCTGTCGCTCACTGCGCACTATTCACCCGCCTCCTGACCTCCCTGCGTCCTCTGCCAGCTGGGCCACCCTACCCACACACTTTCTACACGCCTACACCCCACCTTCGAGACACACCCCTCCCCCTCCGTGGACCCTGAGCCAGTTCACGTCAACCACTCCCTGGCACGCCACCACCACCAGACCAGACCTGGACTCAGCCTCGTGGCTCGCTGCTCTCCCACCAAGACCTGAATGACTGGACCAGCTGGCCCGCTCATTTTCAACGCGACCCTCTCTCCTGCGGCCCCTTTGCTGTAAAACACAGGTCGCTTCTCCCCAATACACCCCCCATCTACCCCTAGCTTGACCCAAACCCGCCAGGCTCCACTGAAAATAACCTCGCCGCAACCACATACGCAACTACTTTACTGTTCCGCCTGCACCACCTCCTTCAGACACGCAGCCCGTTGGAATATATTATTCCTCGGCCACTCTCATTCCTTTCTGTTGTTCACCCCCGTCTTTGTTCTCTCACCAACCTTCATTCACGACGACGTCTACATCGTTCATCTTGTCCTTTCTCCTCCACCAGAAAGGAAAGGATATAATAAAGAGGAGATAACACCATCCTTCCACTAACACCTCTCTCTCTCACACACACACTTACTCGAACGACACTCGAAGCACAACCACCACACCCAACACCACATTTACTCAGCATGGACTCGACTCCACAGCTAAGCTTGGCGGAGCTCAACGCAGCTGCCCTCGAGCAGTTCGTTTTCTTGCCTGTCAACCACCAGATGATCAAGTTCTTGGCCGACGCTGCCTTCAACGTCATCCAATGTGACCCCAACATGATGCCGCCAACCGCATCAGAGGTCAACCGCCGGGCCCTGCCGACACCGCCGAGCTCTCCGTCTCACTCTCCGGCACCCCGCGCCGTTCGCCGTGAGGACGGCAACCTTCCCACTCTGGAGGAGTTTATCAGCCAGCTGGTCGTCTCATCCAATGTCCAGGTGCCCACTCTCATGAGCACCCTTGTGTACTTGCACCGCCTCAAGTCGCGCCTGCAGCCCATGGCCAAGGGTCTGCGCTGCACCACCCACCGCATCTTCCTGGCTGCTCTCATCTTGGCCGCCAAGTACCTCAACGACAGCTCGCCCAAGAACAAGCACTGGGCCAAGTACAGCGTCATCAACTCGGACGTCTACAACTTTGGCTTCAGCCGCACCGAGGTCAACCTCATGGAGAAGCAGCTGCTCTTCCTCCTTGACTGGGACCTGCGCATTACCGAGGACGATCTCTATCACGAGCTGGACGTGTTCCTCGGCCCCATCCGCCAGGAGGTGGCTGCACGCCACGCGCGCCGCCACCAGCGCCGCCTGCGCCAGCAGCTTCTGCAGCAGCAGCAGGAGGAGGAGGAGCGCCAGCGCCGCCGTCACCGGCAGCAAAAAGAGCAGGAGGGGCTGCGTCTCATGCAGCAGCAAAAGCAGCAGGAGGAGGCTGCTGCCTGGGCTGCCGCCACTGCCACCAGCTCGATCGCCGGGTACCTGACCCCGCCTCGCTCCCGCGGCAACTCGCGGTCGCGCATCCAGATGTCACAAACGCCCGAGGACGTCACCGCGATCATGAACATGCCTGGTCTGACCTACAGCTCCAGCTCCAGCTCAGCCCGCAGCTACGCCTCGTCGCTCAGCTCATTGTCCCACTCCTGTGCGACCACCCCTGTCTCTGTCGACCTCGACGACCACCAGCCAGCATGCGTCTACAACAACGACTACGACCACCATGCACCCTCTCATGCTGTCAGCACGCCAGGCTCCCTCGCCGGCTCCAAGCGCCTGCCGAGCCCGCTCTCCAAGGAGGCCAAGTCGCTTCTGCCCTATGAGATCAGCATGGAAGAGCTGCACGAGATCCAGGACGGCGGCAACCGCGTGAAGCGGGTTCGCGGCATGCTCGGTCGCGTCTTTGGGACCGGCGTGCTGGTGCGCTGAGACCTAATGCGTCTTGTATTCATATCTCCTTTGTTTCGCTTTCTGTTTTGCTCTTTTACGATACAGTTTGGGAAAAAGCGCGGCGTTTTGCGGTCCAGTCACTTATGCTTCTCTTTTAAAGCTATACCATGGCGTTGAAGAAAGAGAGAGGGGGGAGAAGAGAGGTGGCCGATGATGAATATGCATTTACGAGGACGGTTTTTTTGTTCCTTTCTTTCTCTTTTTTTTTTCCTTTGTTTTCTTTTACAGGCATGGACATCTAATGAGGCACTTCAGGGGAGTGGCCTCGGTGACAAGACTGGATGCATGGATGGAAAGGCAGGAGGCGGGGCGGCACAAGGCAGCAGCGTGAGGCCCTAGAGGCTCCTTTGCATAGATGGCAGGGCCATAATATGGCATGTCTGGCTGAGAAATACTCATCATAGTTTTATTACAGCTGTAATAGCAACATCTAAACACTTTAAAACATGACTTTCTGGTTGCATAATCGGTGACATTTACACGCATGAACAAGCCCTCTTTTGATTTTGTTTGGCACGGTCATTCACTGCGCATCGCCAGGCCTTGAAAAGGCACGCACAAAACAAAAATTGCGACAGGGTCGCATTGGTTTGCCCTGCATTGCCCTGTTTTGTTTTTTTGTCCCGTCGGTCGCCGTAGGCCCGCACAGCTTGGTTTCGCATGTTGGACGCGGTCGATCCACCCGGCGACGTCAACAAAGAAGAAACACGCATGCATGCAAACACAAAACACGAGGGGAAAAAAAAAAGAAGATACGTGTTCATGACTACGCCAACGGATGCGTAATGGTATTCTATGTAATGCCTTGCCGCCTTTTCCTGTGGCCCACAAAGCGGGGGGGGGTGGTGCAGGCCCTTTGACAACAGCACGGTCGACGAAGTCGGAAAAAAAAAAGAGGCAAAAGTGGTAGGCCGCATCTGCAGGCGGCCTGGATCGCCGGCGGTGTGTTTTGTTTAGAGGGAGGGGGGGGCGTTTGTTGTGCATTTTCCATTGGTGTTGTATTTTGCCCAGCGTGTGTTTTCTGTCGCATCGGCCTGACACAGGTGGACGCATTTGGACGCACCGCATTTTTGTTGTCTGTTGTTCTTTTTTTCCTCTTTGCTGCGCAGGGCCTGGCCGGCCACTTTACAGGCCTGGACTGCGGGCTTCGGCTTAGCAGTTCAGTGCATGGGCAGTTTCCCACTGTCAAAATCGTACGGATGCGGCCGAGCAGAAAGAAATCCAGGGCGAAGGGCTCAAAGCGCAGGTCGGACGTGGTGGCTGTTCGCGATCTTCATCTTCGCCTCCCCCCCCCTTTTTCCTCAGCCAGATGGCAGACAATTATGGTCGTTAAGGTTTGACCAGCTTTATTAAATCTGTGAAGCTAATTTTAAAATATCTAAATGCGGAGCGATTCAGACACAAGCTCTGCTTGTCTGACTAATACGCGCATCATCCATTTTTCAATAGGGAGCACTTACAGAGAACCTTGCTCTGGTCGCGGCTCTGGCCACGGCTCGTCGGTCTGGAACGTCTGTGTCTGAGAAAGCCCGTTGTTCATGTCAGTTATGGTTTTCATAAGCATTTCCCAATATGCATCCGTCGAGATGTTCTCAATATCGAACGTGTCGGCCAAGGACTCAGGCGTCGAGAAAGCGAGGACTCTGTCGTTGGGGAAGTCGGTGTTGAACGGCAACTCCAAGGCCGATCCTTCTGGCGGCAGACTTAGCGGGTATAGATCCGAGTACGGCACAGGCGTGCTGCTATTCATCATGTCCATGTCCATGCCCAATTCCAGAAGAGGCGGCTTCTGCTCAGACACGTCTTCGGTCAGCAGATCAGGCAGCATCTCGGAGCAGCCTACTTGGTCAAAGGGCGCTGTATCTGGCAGCGCAGGCTCAGGTGCAGCGAACATCCGCCGCCGCTTCGATGGCCGCAGCGGGGGGCCTGCTGAAGGAGGAATTGTCGCCGTTCTAGGCGACAGCGGCCGCTTCTGGCCTCGCAAGGCATCCCGCCGCGTCTTTTCAATGTACTTTTTGGTCTTCTTGTCCAGCTCGCGGCAGCGCCACGCCGTAAACATGCGGCAGTTGGCGTCGGCGCTCCTGCAGCAGCCGTGGCGCTTGAAGGTGCTGACCCGGTCAAAAATCTCGTCACAAAAGGGGCAGAGCTCTTTGATGGCATAGTCTGCATAGGTGTCAGCCAGCGGCAGGTTTTCTCTGAGGATCACAGCCCATTGCACTTACGGGAAGAATAATGCCTCACGAACTCCTGCTTCCTCACAAACGCCCTTTTCTCGCACCCAGGCACAAAGCACTTTAGCTGATACTGTTCTTCTTGTGGCTCGTCATTTTCTTCTTGGCTGCCGTCGTCTTCGTCTTCATCCTCCCAGCCTGGAGGGATGCGGTGCATAATCAGATCCTGCACCTGCTTTTGGTACGATGCGTTGGCAATCTGTTGGATGGTTAAAAGTATGCTCCCCAGTGTCAAAGTAAGAGCCGGAGTGTACCTTCAAACTGACAGCATATGACCATGCATGATGTAAGAGCTGTTTCTCCGAGGCGAATCGTGCAGGACAAATGGAACATTTCCACTGGCCATCCATAAGATCTTGATCAGTAATTAAAGACATCAAGGTTGCTGATATGAACTAGACCACAATCAGTGCAGATGAAGTATGAGGACAGCAAGCCTTGATATGGGATCCAAAAGACGGGACACTCTGCCGTCTTGCCCCTGGCCGCCATGGAAGATGAATGAACCAGCCCATTCATACCACAAAGCAGGAGTGGTAACAATGAAATTCTCTTTCTCCAGCAGGATCTGTTCTTGCCTTGTTGGAGATGAAGTCTTTGTTTTAGAAGGATCGTGGGCTTGAAGATGATGCATGCTGATTCAATCTTGCACGCTTACAGAAGCAAGAAAATCCGCCTTTCAGAAAAACAATTGAGTTCATCTACAGGGTGATACCATATAATCTTATAATGTGAAAGGAGTTGCCCATGAGAACTAAAACAAAATTCTTCAGTTTTGCCTCGATTGACTTTTTGTTTTACACGATCGTGGGGCTTAAAAATCAAATGTATATCGAAGACGAGTTGGCCTATTGATAGGTCTCGATATGATCCAGAACTATCATGCATGTATCTGTATTTGCTTCGTATGAATTTATGCTGATAATTTAAATGATTTAATTGGTAATACGTTGAGTGAAGTTGGAAAGCGAGACAAGTCTAAATACTTAGTAATTCCAGTCGTTTGGCGATGCAACAATGAGGATTTCTGATCAGCAAAATATTACCTGAAAAGGCAAGCTATCCGTGCCGCGCGGCCGCGTCGGCGAGTGGCTTTTCGCGTGAGGCTTTTCTCATCTGTGGGGGGGAGGCAAATCCAAATACGAAATGGCAAAATTGGGATGCAGCGGGAAGCAGCGGCAAGCGGTCTGGGCCAGGTGGCATGTGGCTGAGTTGGCCAGAGGCCGCGCAAAGGGGCGATTGAATACGAGCAAACTCTTCTCTTTTCACTCGGTTTGCAAAAAGGCAGCGGCAACCCGAAGAGGCGGTCACCCGGCGCGATACACGTTCCGCTTACAAAATGGCTGGCAGCAAGGCAGCTTAAAATTCCACTGGAAATTGCGTCACTGCTCTCAACCTTAAATCTTAGCTTACCTCAACCTTTCCCAATCGAACAGCAAGGAAATATTAGCATGGCGGGAGCGTCAAAGATGCTTTGTAGATTCTCCGGAAGACTAATAACATATTCAACTCTCACTAAAGCAACGCTCAGTTTAAAATGACCATTAGATGAATGATATTTCAATAATAACACGCCGAAGAAGTGTATCATATGATCAATTAATTCCTTAGTCAATTAGCCAGAGCAGAAGGCTATCTCCCCCGTCTTCTTCCTGCACATTCCCATGTAATGTGTCCGCAGCGGTGCATTTAAAATGCAACCGCCATAGATTCTTTTTAAATCCTCACCATTTTTAGGACATGTCCGTCAGAAACAGTTTTTACAGCCCATACCTGATATTGGACACAAGCCCGCGTTTCTGGAAGTCGGGCCAACTTCAGGCATCGATTCAGCTGCGAAACTATCCTTTACACTCGATCCACTGCTTGTCGGAGATGATACGGCCACCTGGGACAGTGTCTTGGCTGTCTTGACCGACAGCGATGTCCATCAATTCGTTTTCGCCACAGTCATGGCCCGCCGTGACTGCATACTTCACAGAGCTGGTTATTTATGCTGTTTCGGTCGGCAGCGTTGTCAGCCGGGCCCAGTCCTCGATGGTGGTCAGCTGCACGGGCAGCTCTCTGAGAACGGGCGCCATGTCAATGTTGAAGGGCTCGGACGGGTCGTCGTTGTAGTAGGTGTAGGCGCGGAACATCTCGCTGACGACGTGGTCCACGTCCTGCGAGGACCGCTGGCGCATGGCGTCGCCCATGGCGCGGCAAAAGTCGGGCACGCTCTGGTTCTCGTGCTGGAGGGGCCGTCCCCAGCCGCGCGACAGCCGCTCCGTCAGCTCGGCCAGACGCACGGCCTCGGGCCCGCCCACGGCAAAGTTGCGGCCGGCCAGGTGCGGCCGCTCGGCCGCGGCGATCATGAGCCGGGCCAGATCAATGTGGGTGATCCACGACGCGCGCAGGGTGGGCTTGTGGCAGTAGACGACGGTGCCGCGGGCGAGAATCGGCGGCAGCGCCCAGCCCTCGAGCAGGTTCTCGAGGTAGACGACGGGCTCGACGCTGACGAGGGCGATGCCCTGGGCGCGCAGGCCGTCGCGGATCTGGCGGCGGTGCTCTGGGGCGTCGATCTGGTGGGAGGTGGCCGGCACGGGCATGCTCGTGTTGAAGACGACGAGGGCCACGCTGGGCGTCTTGCGGATCTCTTCGCCGATCATGCGCGCCGCGGCCAGGATGGGCTCGGCCTGCTGGAACGAGTTCGACGGCAGGTTGAGGAAGACGCGGTCGGGGGGCGGGCCCGAGGGGCGGAGAACGCGGGCGATGTCGGCCCGGTTGGTAAAGTCGGCGGCCGCAGTCTCGACCGAGGTGCCGTCCACGCTGATCGGCTTCGGATGGCGGCTCACCGCCACGGGCTGATGGCCGGCGCGGACGAGCTCCTTGACCTGGGCCAGGCCCTGGACGCCGGACGCACCGAAAACAATGACGCGCATGCTGGAGGTAGTGGTAGTGTTGGACTGGGGGGAAGGAGGAAGAAAGCCGAGACATCCGTCGACAAGACTGTCATGTTCAGTGAACGTCTTTTTTTAGGACTGTGGCATCGGCAAAGGTTATCCGCCAAGACGGGCCGCATCCTTTTCTTCACGAATGCATGGTGATGCAATGCAGGCGACGGCTCACATTCGGGCAGGATCGCTCCATATTGGGCGAGCCTGCCTTTGGGGGACGATCTTTTTTTCATTTATTTTATCATCTTTTTTTTCTGTTGTTTTTAGCACCCGATGATCCGACAAGCGAGACTCCATCGCTCAATGTCGAGAGGGGATGCATCCGGCAAGGAAAACATGGGGTATCAAGGCTCGAATCTGGGGTAAGGTACTCCGCCGAGGCCAGGGTCGGCTAGCAATCTAGGGCGTTTTGCATTGCCGTTGGATGAGCCCCACTTTTCTGCTAGTCTCTGCTCCACACGATCCACTTCTGTTCACGTATTATACACAGACAAGGGGGAGGAAAAGGTTTTGCGAGATGGGAGGGAAAGAGCATGTCTTTGGCAGTGGTTCTATTTCCGGTGGTTCCTTTTATCTGGCCCAGCTGCCCAAAAGAGCGGCATCTGCAACGCGAAAACGGCATCAGCACACCAGGATCCAATGCCACCTACCATGACCACCCAGACGGAATGGAGCTCGTCGCAGGACATAGCCGCAGTGGGACAGGAGAAGCAGGCGCTCAAAGTGCCGGAAGCTGAGACAGGTGACGTGCTGCCGGTGGGAGAGGACGAGGGCGACGGCAAGATGACACGGGCAACGATTCTGGCGTATATTGTGCGTGAAGTGCGGACGAGCAGATGTGCAGGTGCTGACGACTGTAGGCGCTCTGCGGGCAGATCAACGCCTACATCATGACGCTGCTGATCCCCGGGGCGGTGCTGACGGCCATCAACGCGGAGCTGGGCCCGAGCTCGAACGCGACGTGGATCACGCTGAGCTGGCCGCTGGGAGCGTCCGTGTTCGTGTCGATCGCGGGCCGGCTGACGGACATTTTTGGGCGGCGGTACTTTATGATCACGGGGGCGCTGATCTCGATCGCGGGCACGCTGGTGGGGGCCAACGGCAAGAGCATCGGCATGATGATCGCGTCGGGGGCCCTCTTTGGCGTCGGCAGCGGGTTCCAGGAGCTGTGCTACGCCTGCGTGCAGGAGATCGTGCCCAACCGGCACCGGGTCATGGCCGTGGGCGGCCTCGACACGTCGCTGGCCCTGGCCTTCTCGTCGCCCGTGGTGGCCTACGCCTTTGTGGCCTACCAGCCCATCGGCTGGCGCGGCGCCTACTGGTACCTCTTTGCCTTCCACTCCTTTGCCTTTGTCCTGCTCGTGCTCTTCTACCGCCCCCCCGACTTTGGCATGAAGCACCGCGCCGACGGCCAGTCGCGCCTGCGCATGCTGGCTGACCTTGACTACGTCGGCCTGCTGCTCTTCCTCGCCGGCGGCGTCCTGTTCCTGCTGGGCATCAACTTTGGCGGCCGCACCTACCCCTGGCGCTCCGCCGGCACCATCGCTCCCATCGTCGTCGGCCTGCTCTGCTTTGTGGCCTGCGGCTTCTGGTGCGCCTATGCCAACCTCAAGCAGCCTCTCTTTCCGCCGAAGCTGTTCAAGCGCGTCCGAGAGTGAGCTCTTTTTTTCTTTTTCTTTTTGCTTATTTTACTTTTTATCTCATTTACTTTTTTCTCAGATTCGACATGGTCATTGTCGTCTGCTTCGTCGGCGGCATGCTCTACTACAGCATGAACGTGTTGTGGCCGCGCCAGTCGCAGGCCTTTTTCATCGACGCCACTACGCCCATCATCATGAAGGGCGTCTGGGCCATCATTTTTTCCTGCGGGACTTGGTGTACGTCTCCTTTTTTCTTCTTCTTCTTCTTCTTCGTCTTGCCCATCTGACCTGCAGTGGCCGGACTGATCACCGTCTTCGTCTGCTCGCGTCTCCACCACGAAAAGTGGCAGCTCGTCGGCTTCACCGTCGTTCAGACGGCGCTCATCGGGTCCATGGCCTCGGTGGGCTCCAACGACAAGGCCCAGGCCATTGCCACGGTTGTGCTGACGGCCACCACCATCACGCCGCCGCAGCTGCTGTCCTTCACCATGCTGTCCTTTGGCCTCGCCGACCAGACCGATTTGTGAGTTGCCTCTCCTGCCCCCGAAGACAGGCTGCGTTGCTAACTTATAGGGGCGTGGCTGTCGGTCTCGCCGGCACGTTCCGTCTCTTTGGCGGCGCCGTGGCCACGGCCATCTACACGGCCATCTACTCCTCGCGCACGTCGCAGGTGCTGCCCGGTATCATGACCGAGGCCATTCAGGAATCCGGCGTGGCCTTCTCCGACAGCCTGCTCAAGGGCCTCATCGCCGCCTCGGCCCTCAACACCGCCGCCGCCTACCAGAAAGTCGTCGGCGTCACGCCGCAGCTGGCGGCCCTTGCCATCGAGGCCACGAAGCAGGCCTACGTCAAGGGCTTCAGCATGGTGTATCTCGTGGCCATTGCGTTTGGCGTCCTGGCCGCCGTGGCCTCCATCTGCACCGTCAGCACCGACCGGTCCAAGAAGAACAACGCGCGCGCAGTCGTGATGAAGAACGAGGTGACCCGGAGCGAGATTGAGAGGGTGTAGCCATATTTTCCTACCCGTGAATATAGAAGATGGAGGGTGCCCTTCACCTCTAAAGATGTCAAGCCATTAGTGATCACAGGCCCATGTGCATGTCTAGGACCTTGTTTGAGTGAACCTAATCAGTTTCAAATGTAAAGGACTTAGTTTTCCTAGTAGTTTTCTATGGACTGTCTTTAAGCCTCACGTTAAGCCACAACGGTTCCGTTACTAAGCATATTCCTAGCTTGAGCTACGCTCCGTGTCCAATTTGCCTTGGGGTTGCTCTTCTTCATTGTGCAATGTGGCCACCACCTTGCCGGTCATGTACTTTTCCGTGTTGGGGGCAAACAGCGTCATGATCAAGGCCACGCCGCTGAAGGCAATGGTGGACAGATAGACGGTCCGGTAGGCGTCCGAGCTGGCCACCTTGTACGCGCGCACGCCGACAGAGACGATGTCGTCGGTGACGCCCGGCACGCTGCCAAAGGCGCTGGCCTTGCCGGCGGCGACGGCGGCGAGGAAGCTGGCGACGGACCCCGCGGGCAGACCGGCGGCGACGAGGACCGGGGGCACATTCTTGGCGATGGTCTGGGACAGCCGGTTGGTGAGGACGGTGGTGTAGACGGCGACGAGGACGGCGCAGATGGCGGCACGGATAGCGCCGGCCAGGCCGCCGGCGATGCCGATCTCGCGCTGGTCGTGGACGCAGATGGTGGAGTTGGCCAGGCACACGGACTCGTTCCAGCCGATCCAGAAGCAGCCGATGAAGAGCAGGGCGATGGCGGTGCCCTTGGTGTCGGGGGTGGTGGTGGCCATGCAGGCCAAGAAGATGGCGCCGATGAAGAAGACGACGACGACCTGCACCTTGGTCTTGCCGAGGGGCTTGGCCAGGACGCCGCCGGTGATCTGGCCGGCGATCATGCCGATGCCGACAATGTTGCTGATGCCGCCGAGGTAGGTGAGGCTGCCCGTGTTGTACATGACGGCCGCCTGCATGGGCCCTGGGAGTTGAATTAGCAAAAAAAAAAAAAGAAATGTTGTCGCAGACAAGGACGACTTACATATAATGGCAAAAGCGTAGTAGACGCCGGCGCCCAGGCCCAGCAGCACGCAGGCCGACACCCACTCGACGTTGCGGAAGAGGTGCATGGGCACGAGCGGCTCGCGCAGGGGGGCCCAGACCTCCCACAGCACAAAGACGACGAGGGCGAGGGCGCCGAGGACGATGGAGGCGATGGTGGCGACGGAGCGCCAGGGGTAGACGGTGCCGCCCCAGCTGAGGCCGAGCAGCAGGACGACGAAGCCGGCGCTGAAGAGCACGGCGCCGACGTAGTCAAAGTGGCGGATCCAGTAGGTCTTGGAGGCGTGGGCCTCGCCGGCGTGCTTCTTGTGGAAGGAGGGCGGGAAGTAGAAGAGGGCCCAGCAGGCCAGGGCAGCGGCCTCGATGGCCAGGATGAGCCAGTAGACGCCGCGCCAGCCGACGGGCCGCTGCACAAAGGCGTAGGCGATGGAGGGCCCCAGACCGGAGCCGGGCAGGGTGAAGACGTACAGCACGGCGTTGCCGACGTAGCGGTACTGCACCGGCACCAGCTCGCCCATGACGTAGTGGAAGCTCAGCTGCGTCGCGCTCGACAGGCCCAGCAGCACGTTGCCGCCGATCAGCACCGGCACCGACTGCGCCGTCGCGCACACCACCGCGCCCACCACGCCCACCACGCCGCCGCCGATGAACCAGTACCGCCGCCCGAAAATGTCCGACAGCCGGCCCACCAGCGCCAGGCCCACCGGCAGCACCGCGTTGTACACGAGCGAGATCCACGTGTAGCGCGGGTCCGGGCCCAGGTCTTCGTTGATCTGCGTCAGGATCGGAGCCGCGTAGCCCTGCAAGTCAGCTCTCTCTTTCTATTTCTGTGTGCGTGTGTATCTCACAAACGACGACACGGCTGCCCACATGCCCAGGCCCACCGCCAGCATTGACCCCAGGAAGAACCGGCTGTGAAAGTAGCCGGGCGGGAGGTCGCCCTGCTCGGTTTCGTAGCCCACGACTTCGTCGCTCTCGGTGCCATCGACCGCCACCGGCCGGTCATGGTGCTCCACGTCTTGCGAATTTTTTTCGGCCATTATGTTGTTTGAGAAGGCATGGCTTGAAAAACACCACTGCGCAGCTATCGCACTTATACATGTTTTCTTTACATGGCTTAGGGGGGGTTCCCCACAGCTAGTGCCGCCTGGAAAAGCAGATCCATGCTGGAGTCCATCCACGTGGCTGCCGTTCCCGAGTCTCCGTGCTTCCGATGGTCCTTTTAGTTAGCACGCACCGCGTTCTCCAGCCGGTCTAGGCCTGCCCAAATGCCCGTCCGGCCAATTACCCATGCCTGGCGGTTGTGCTTCTTTGCTCTCATTCACATGGCCGAATTCCAAGACTCGGAAAAGACTTCCGAAAGCTGAGATCTGGTGACTTGACAGCCACCGAAAATGACAAAATGGAAAAAGGTATCTAGCAACACAAGCTGGCAAGACGACAGGTCAGAACGGCTTTTCAAAAAATCGAGGCATCTCGGCTCAGAGGGGATCCGGAGCTGCGGTTCCTTCCCCACACTCTTGTCAGTGGAGACAGTGGGGCGTCGGGCAGCCGTTTAGCATTGGAAGTCGTATTCCGGGAAGCCAGACGTCTCATTGGACCTCACTAAGCGCCGGGAAACGATGGCGGCGACGGATGGCCAGCCAAGCTGGACGGCACCGACACGATGGCACACAGAGGCCTTTGTCTTGTGTTTCTCCACTGTGGCTTTTCACCAGGCCGTGAAAGGGAGACAAAGGTAAGGGAACAATGGCAAGGCCTTGTTTCCTGATTCGGTTCTTCGACTGTTCCTCGACTCAGTTCTTAGGATTTTCTTGAGAGTCGGCGGCAGGCTGTCCTTTGACTCCCTCACGACAACCGACACCACCAAGCCAACATGATCGTTTTGCCAAAAGCAGCGCTTGCCACGATCCTCTTGCTGCTCGGAGGGACCGCTGCTGGCCAGCTGTCCCTGCACCGTCGCCCGGTCGCGCATGCGCTCGACGCGCGCGCGGCGGCCCCCCAGCTCGTCAACGACACGCTCTTTGTCGCCGCCGTGCTCAACACGACCAACGTCTTCCGCCGCCAGCACAACGCCTCGGCCGCCGTCTGGAACGCCACCCTGGCCGCCTTTGCCGACGACTACCTCGCCCGCGACGCCGACTGCGACTTTGTCCACTCCCGCGGGCCCTACGGCGAGAACCTCGCCATCGGCTGCTCCGATGTCGCCTCGTGCGTCGCCATGTGGGGGAACGAGCGCCGCGCCTACAGCTTTGTCCACCCGGCCTTTGCCGAGCAGACCGGCCACTTCTCCCAGCTCGTCTGGAAGAGCAGCACCACCGTCGGCTGCGGCCGCCGCCTCTGCGCCCACAACGACAACTCCACCGCCTCGCTCAAGAACACGGGCTGGTTCCTCGTCTGCGAGTACTGGCCCCGCGGCAACATCATCGGCCAGTTTGCCGACCAGGTCAGCCGCCAGGTCGAGGGCCCCTTTGACGACGACTACGTCGACCTGACGAGCCGGCCCTCGTCGGGGCTGATCACGGCCGCCCTGGTGGTGCTCGTCCTCGTCGCGTCGGCCATTGCCAGCGACATGATGTCGGTTCTGCGGCAGTGATGCCCATTGTTTGTATCACACTCCAGCTTGACCGACTGTAATTCTACCGCAGAAAAGAAACGAAAAAGAAAAAAAAAAGAAAAAAAAAACTGTATGCCTGACACCCGTGATGATCGTTATGCGCAAGAGACATGCGGATTTTCTGGTTGCGTTACAATCTGCTCATCACGCGTCTACAATGTCTTGCGCATGAAAACCTGCTACCGCCCGTCCCCAATCTGCTGATGCTGCCCCATGCAGCCGTTTCCGCAACGGCCCAACGGCTGGCCTTCCCCGGGCGCCACTGAAAGGGAGTTCCCGTCTCGGTGATGACTGCAGTTTTCCCTCTTCGTTTCTGACTGTCTGTTGGTGCTGGGCTTGTGTGCTTTGGTGCTCTCTTTGTTGGGGTTGAGTTGGGCACCCGCATCCTTACAGTGGGGCCCCGTACAAAGAAAGGACGCTCATTGGCCCACGGCTCTCCCGCCTTGAAGGATGCGGAAGCAACAACGGTACAGATCTACCGTTTTTTATTTTTATTTTTTTTTTTTACCGGCAGCCTTCAAATGCCTTCCCCAGGCGACCTGTCCTTCTTCTCATGGACCGTATTCTATTTTGGTTCTCTCCCTCCCAACATGTCGTGCAGAGCGTTCCTGTGAATTCCGCGACACCACCTGTCTTCGAAAAGGTCCACTTTTCTTCAGCTGTGGGCGTTAGCTAATACACAACCGTCGCACCTGCCTCGTTGCCTAAGCTCCCCCAGCAGCTTTTTGCAGCTTTCCCGGCCGCTACGCCTGCTCTTGCTGCTCTCCCCTCCTCTCTCTCACCGCTGGACAGACCGTCTCGCACAGCATCAAACGCATTGCGACGTGTCATCTCGGTATCGTGCATACTGCATTCGCTTGCGCGTTGCTCTCAGGCTGTTTTGCAGGCTCTTGCTCGAACCCCTCGCGACATCGATTCTTTGTACGGTCCCCCTCCCCCCAATCTATCTATCCACGATTTCTTCAGCGGGCCTCGACAGTGCCCATGCATGCCGGATCCGGCCTGTCTCGTCTCTTCTGGCATCTAGCCTGTTCTTCCCGTTCTTCCCGTGCTCACAGTTGCTGTTGCAGACCCTTTCGATTATAGCCTATTCCAGCATCGTCTAGGCAGAGGCCGTCTTACGTCCACGCGACCTGATCTTTCTTACGGCCTACACCTGCCATCACCTGCCATCACCTGCCACACCGGGCTGCCCTCTATTACGCACCGGCAGCAGCCTGGCTAGACCACTCCTGCAACAGGACATCCCCGGATTGCTGACGCACGGCGGAAGGAAAGCCTATCTCCGTCTGCAGCGGCTTGGCTTTGCGCCCCGAAGGCATCATCCTTGTACGTCACCCCCTCGAGAAAGGGTACAAAAACGGCCCCCTTCCCGTGAGCTCGCAGCTTTGGCTTTCCTGCTGGCTGAACGTCTGCCGCTCTCGTGGTCTTCCCTCTCGTCTTCCCTCTCGCCTTCGTCTTGTCCTGCCTCGCTGACCGACCTGCAGCGCTCTGTGTACCTGCTTGCGCTTCGCGAGTGTTTCTATCGTTTGAGAGACGACATGCCGATGTGTCCATTAGAGCCGCCTCCGCAACAAAGCAAGCATTCTTCCAATCCGGTCTAGAGCCACCTCCCTCCCTTCCCACGTGTCTCATCTTTCCGGCCGACCGACTCCGACCTCTACACCACCTTTTGTCCTGCCGTGGCCTTCTCGCGCTCACTTGCCGACTTTGCGTCATACAACTCCTCTTCGTGCGCCCTGCTGCCTTGGTCCTCTCCCCCCTCCCTCTCCGAGACACAAATCACAAACGGCGCCAGAGAATCCACCGATAGGACGCGCACACATCCCAAAGCAGCGGAGGACAGCGACTGCACAACGATTCTCGCTCTGTGTGGAACACCATGGAGGAGAATCTGGCCAGGCACACGCCCGTCCCCGGCCCCCTGTCGGCAGCTGCTGGCGCCTCCCTCGGCTTTCTGGCGAACAGCTTTGCCATCGACGACATATCCCGTGCCACCTCGCCCGGCATCCCCAGCTCTCTGCACGCCAGCAGCGACAGCAAGAAGCGCTACCGTCCACACACCTTTAGCTACTTTAGCCAGCTGCCCTATGCCGTCGAAGACGAGGACGAGCGCGATGTCACCCTCGCCGCCATCCTCAAGAACCTCTACATTGCCATTGCGGCCGAGGACTTCTCCCCCGGCGCCTTGCACTGGACCCGCGAGCTGCAGGGATGGCTCAACCTCAAGTTTGAGATGGACCGCGAGCTGCGCGCCCGCCTGGCCCGTCTCTACTACCACCTGGCCCTGGCCCCGGGCCTCGAGTCCACCGTGGCCGATCGCTTCGGCCGCATGCTGATCACCCTGACCAAGTGAGTTCGCGCCCCTCTTGACTTGCAGCGCGCGGACTAACCGGCAGGAAAAAACACTACCTGAAGCTGGGCGAGGACCTCGTCTTGGACTGGCGCCCCATCTGGAAGCAGCTCAAGAGCATCGCCCTCCCCAGCGAGGTGACGGTTCACCAGTCGGTCCAGCCGCGCATCTACAAGCAGGTCCTGCGCCTCTGCATCTACGTTCAGCCCTACATCGATCCGAACGAGCGCCGGGCCATGCTCGACGAGATCTTGCCCTACTTCAGCACCGCTGAAGTCTCCAACGCCTTCATCGTCGTCGGCCTCCTCAACATCCTCGTTCCGACCACCCCGGCGCCTGCCACCGCTGTCCAGGCCCAGCCCTCCGACTTTTTCCCCACCTACTTCCATCTGTGGTCTCTCGTCGGCCGCTCCAAGTCCTTTGACGTCTCCTTTGTCGACATCTTCTCGCGCATGGCCCGAGACTACCTGACCTGCCAGCACGTCCCCTTTTCCGAGCACGGCATCTTCACCAAGGACCAGTCGGACCTCATCTTCACCGCCATCCTGCGCCTGACGGAAATCCCCGTTGGCCAGGCCAACTCGCCCTATGTGCCCGTCCTGGACTTCTCCTCCGGGCTGGCCGTCCTCCTCCAGAAAGACCACAAGAAGTTCCCGGTGTCCTACATGGCCGCCCGCTGGATTGTCCACTCCCTCTCGCCGCAGTGCCTCTCGCCGCCCGACGGCGACGCGCCCTCCGCCAGCAGCATCCTGACCGGCCTGGAAGGCTTTCTCGAGTCCATAGACACCTTCTTCCACCCCTCCAACCAGGGCCCCTGGACCGTCTTTCTCGCTCAGCTCACCCACCACCTGGCCGACATCTTTGTGTACCGCTGGAACCGCGAGCAGAACGGCGAGCTCGACACCCCCGCCGCCCGCCGCATCACTCCCGAGCTGAAGCGCCGCTTCGTGCTGGCCCTGCGCGACGTCGTCTACATGGGCCTGTTTGCCAAGAGCCCCAAGGTGACGGGCTACTACTATGTGACCTTGCAGTGCCTGTCCTTCCTCGAGCCCGGCCTCATGCTGCCGGGCGCCCTCCAGCGCTTCTACCCGAGCCTGCAGGGCTTGGTCGAGGTGCACCGGACCACGTCCAGCCTGTGCGGCCTGCAGATGGTCGCCCACGTCATGGCCCGCGAGAAGGGCTTCCGCTGCCACATCACCGCCCTGCTGGCCCTGGCCCTGCCCGGCATCGACGCCAACGACCTGGGCAAGACCCAGTACACCCTCAACTTCATCCAGAGCGTCGCCTACAGCATTCCCTTTGCCTCGCTGGCCTCCAAGGAGGGCGCCATCCATGACACGAGCCTGGCCGTGCTCTGGGTCCAGAACGAGATGGAGCGTTTCGAGCGCGAGGGTCAGAACATCCAGCTGGACTACACCGCCGAGCTGACGGACGAGGACGAGGCCGACATTGTGCGCTCTTCCACCGCCGGCCTCGGCGAGTTCATCCTGGCGCTGCTGGGCAAGGTCTTCACCCTGATCGAGAACCTGCCCGACTCCGCCCACGTGCGGTCGGGCTCGCCCGAGGACAACGTGATCAACTCGCTGCCGGCCGCGCTCACGCCCCTCTTCGCCTCGCTCTCGCCCGAGCTGTTCGACAGCGCCCTCGAGAAGCTGGCCGACTTTGTGTCGACGCACGTGGTGCACCAGGCCCGCGACGCCATGGCCTGGATCTGCAACGCCCTGTGCAAGGTCCACCCGGACAAGACGCTCAAGGTGTTCATCCCCATGCTGATCGTCAGCATCCGCAACGAGATCGACTACAACGGAGCTGCCTCCGACCGCAGCAGCGGCGCTGACGTGCTGCCGCGCGACCGCGCCCTCGTCTGGCACGTCAGCATCCTCAGCATGTGCGTCGTCCATGTGGGCGGCGAAGTGCTCAAGTACAAGGACGACCTGCTGGCCATTGCTCAGTACATGCAGGACAAGTGCCGCGGCCTGCCCACCATCCACATCTCCAACTTTGTCCACCACCTGCTGCTCAACCTGACCCACACCTACCCCATCGACAACGCCATGTACGAGCCCGACGTCATCCGCGGCGGCGTCGGCATCGAGCACTGGGGCCACAACACGCCGCCGTCGGAGCTGACCATCCGCTGGCACCGGCCGTCCCAGCCCGAGATCCAGTTTGCCGCCGAGCTGTTCGAGTCCCAAGTCAGCGGCGCCACCCGCAAGATGGAGGCCCTCATGAGCGACGCACCGCCCGTCAGCCGCAAGGGCAAGAACAAGGAGTGGAGCGACGAACTGTCGCGGGCGCTGTCGCAGATCCGGCTCGTCATATCGGGCGTGTCCGCGCTGTTTGACCCAGGCCGCGCCTCGACGACGACCAGCGCCAGCAGCACCAATGGCGACGGCGGCGATCAGATGGACGTCGATGATGCCAACGGCATCGTGGGCGCCGATGGCGACACGGCCATGGACGAGGACACCGACCCGCTGGCCGAGGTGGCCGACGACGACGAGCTGCGCCGGCAGTTTTCGTATCCGGCGGGCTACCTGCTGGACCGCAAGAGCGTCCTGTTTGAGCGCATCCACGAGCTGCGCGAGGAGATTGGCCGCCTGCTGTCGCGCACGCACACGTTCCTCACCCGCGACCAGGAAGACGACGTCATCTGCTTCACGGCGCTATACACGACCTACCGCACGTGGATCACCGACGTCGGCTTCGAGCGCTCAGGCCATCCGCTGGAGCGGCTCCTGCGGCTGTACCGGTCGGACGCGGCGCCCTTCAAGATTAACGGGCTGCGCAAGGCCTACCCGCGTGCGCTGCTGGTGAAGCGCGCCGACGCGTACCAGCTGCAGCGCGTCAAGTACAACACGGCGTACCGGCTCAAGAGCGACCTCGACAAGCAGCTGCTGCTCGATCTGGCCGAGTCGTGCACGTCGCTGTACGCGGACGTGCGGCGGGTGGCGCAGGGGGCGCAGGACTCGTCGCTCAAGGTGCTCATCGGCGGCCGGCCGCTGGTGATTCCGGTGGTGCTGGACAAGCTGCGCACGTCGCTCGACGCCATGGACCACGACCGCATCAAGGGCGCTATGTACACGCTTTTCTTCACGTCGCTGGCTAAGACGCTGCTGCGCGACTGGCGGTTTGCGCCCACGCTGATGCGCCTCTACATCCGCACCGCCGGCGTGGATAAGGCCTCGATCCAGCAGCTCGGCTCGAACGCCGTCTACCCGCTGCTGGAATTCGGCAAGCCGTCCGACCGCCTGGCCATTGTGGACCCGGCCATGGTGGAGATCATTGCGCCGACGGACGCGGCGGAGCGGGACGACTGCGCGAGCAAGATCCAGAAGCGGCACGCCTTCATCCTCAGCCGCCGGGCCAAGGTGGAGCAGAAGAAGGCGGCGCTGGGGCTGGAGCTGATCGAGGAGGCCAAGACGGCGCACTGGAAGGTGGCGAACCGCTGCATCGTCTTTGCCAACAACCTGTGCCTGCGCTTCGAGAGCCTGGCGCCGCCGGCCTTTATCGACCTCGTGGCCAAGGGCACCATTGACCAGCACCCGACGCTGCGGTCCAACTTCCAGAACGCCTTTGGCAACATCTTCCAGCACATTGAGCTGCGCGTCGTCTTCAACCACGACTACCAGCTGTGCCTGCTGGAGAAGGAGATGTCCGCCAACAAGCTGGAGATCGCCGTGCCCGAGGAGGGCGGCGACGCCGCCTGGACGCGGCGGTATCTTGACTCCTTTCGACAGATCCCCGAAGCCAATGGCACAGCCAGCCACGACAGCCACGACGGTGATTCTCTCCCCGAGTACTACGTCGACGCCGACTACCCCGGCTGGCTGGTGTGGGGCAAGTCGTTTGTGGCGTACAAGGCAAAGCCGTCGGCGCAGCGGGGCTACGACGCGCTGGAGACGGCGGCGCGCAAGCAGATCGGCGCCATCATCACCAAGGAGTGGTGCCGGGCGTGCTTCGGGTTCATGAAGCAGGAGCCGCGCGACGCGAGCGCGGACCGGTTCAAGGTGATGGACGCGGCGCTGCTGACGCACATCTTTGAGCTGGTGCACTGCGGGCTGGCGGTGGTGACGTTTGACGAGCTCAAGGAGCTGGTGCTGGAGGTGTACGGCGATGGGTCGGATCGGCACCAGCACCGGGCAACGTCAGAGATTCTGGCGGCGCTGCTGTCGCGGGGCGTCGAGGAGCCGGCGGAGAACCGGGCGCGGGCGTGGGAGTTTGCGGCGCCGCTGCTGCTGAGCATCATCAACGAGAAGCTGACGCCCGAGAACCTGCAGTACTGGATGACGTGTCTGCACCTGATCACGGGCCTGCGGGACCCGCGGCGGGCGCGCGAGCTGGTGCTGAGCCTGGGGTCGTTCCGGCTGGACATGGCGTCCAACGCGGCCTTCAAGGAGTCGTCCAAGGTGTCGATGCTCGAGTTCATGATCAGCGACGCCGGCTGGCACTTCCGCGACGTCGGGCCCATCCTCGCCGACATGCTGGCCCACATCGACCACCCGTACAAGGCGGTGCGCGACGCCATGGGGCGCATCCTCGCCACCATCTACCGCACGCGCTACCACGAGTCTTTCCCCACGGTGACGGCGCTGTTGGAGGAGAACAAGGCGGTGTCGTCGGTGGGCATCCAGCCGTACAAGCCGAGCGAGGCGTTTGCGGCGACCCTGCGCAGCGTGTTTGAGCGGCTAGAGGTGTGGCGACAGGAGCGCAAGCCCGGGCAGCAGGAGCAGACCAGCTACACGTCGGGGTCCAAGACGATCCTGATCTGGCTGGACTGGATGCTGTCGTCGCAGGAGTGCACGCAGCTGGTGCGGTTCTTCCCCGACCCCTTTATCGACCAGCTGCTGCACATGATGGACGTCAAGGAGGACGCGGAGCTGATGCGGTTGGCGTACCACGTGTACCGCCACCTGCCCAACATCCCGCTGCGAGGCGGCGAGGACGACGCCTTCATCCGCAAGCTGGTCGACGTGGGCCGGTCGGCGAGCAGCTGGCACCAGCGGCTGCGCGCCCTGGTCAACATGCAGGTGGTCTACTTCCGGCGGCTGTTTCTGGCCGCGCCAGCGCAGCGCCAGCTGCTGTTTGGGGCCGTGGGCGACATGCTGGCGGACGCGCAGCTCGAGGTGCGCGACTCGGCAGCGGCGACGCTGGCCGGCATGATCCGCTGCTCGCCGGCCAGGATCCGCAATCCGATCATCGAGGCGCTGAAAAAGCGGTTCGAGAAGCAGCTGCGGGACAACCCGATGCCCAAGAGAAAGAGGGCCGGAAATGGTGGTGGTGGTGGATACGACACGCCCGTCGACCAGCAACAGCAAGTGATCCGGCGGCACGCGGCGGTGTTGGGGCTCGGGGCCCTGGTCGAGGCATTCCCGTATGCGACGCCGCCGCCGGCCTGGATGCCCGAGGTGTTGGCACACCTGGCGACGCGGACGGCCAACGATCCTGGGGTGGTGGGCAACGCGACCAAGTCCATTCTGGCCGAGTTCAAAAAGACACGACAAGACAGCTGGACGGTGGACCAGAAGGTATTTTTTTTTCTGTCTTCTCCCCTTTTCTTTTCTTACCCTTTTCTTCGTTTTCAACCACTAACACGACAGTCATTCACATCGGAACAGCTGGAAAGTTTAGAGGGCGTGCTGTGGAAGAGCTACTTTGCATAGCGGGGCTGCACGCAAGGTGTTCGATATGTGCGTCATAGAGCTGCGACACGATATACTTCTGGGCCTTGGAGAGAGCATCGATCCGATAGAAAAGGCAGCTGTCCAATTTGGATGGCTGCTATCCCTGTACTAGACCAGTAACTAGAGCATTTTTTTTTCCTCCTTCTTTTTTCGCAGTCTACCTCGATGATCGCCCGAGGGTATCTATTGCATGACTATTCGTCATCGCAGACCTGCTGTGGAACGAGGCGATTTCGATCTCGATATCGAAATTCTCGAAATTGCTCTTCAGCACAAAAGCCCATAATTACGTCATGCCGCATGGCGCCGCGCGTGGCGGCGACTAGCGCTGGCCCACCAGAAACAGTCGGCGGACCCTAACCGGCAGCGGCCGGACCGCTCATTGTCGAGGCCATGATATGTATAATGTATCTTACTCGTACGTACTCATATGCTCGCTTACTGGCAGACGGACGTCGTAGAAAAAGAGAGAAACAATCCGAGTGGCCGCCTTGCCAAGATGTCTGACCATAGCCGTGCCTTCCCCCGATGGCTAGCTCCTTCCGAAAACAACACTGGTAGTCCACTCCAGCAGGAAGGAACCCGTCATCTGCCTTCCGCTTTGCCTCCTGTCAGAAGAGGGAACCAGCCTGTCTTACATGGAGGGCGCCAGTTCCGTGACAGAGAAGGCAGAGAGGGCAGGAGGGAACCAGGCCACAAACCAAAAGGGAAGGTCCCTGTGGGTCTGCCTCACGCACTTTTGGGGGGCGCCGCCTCAGGTGCCGGCCAGCGCACCCACCACAACCCACACACCCACACGCACCTGCCCGCAGCACGCGCACAGCCCTCTCGGCCTGGTTCTCCAGGCAGGCCAGAACCCCTGCTGGGTGGTGCCTCCTTCCCCCGCTCTGCCCCTCGGTGGTCCATTCTAGTCGTCGTATTCATCTGTCGTCATCGTTTTCTGTTCTCTCCCAACCAGCAATTCTCCTTGTTTCTTTCTGCGAAAGAATTCAAAATCTGGCTCCTTTCCATCGGTGGCCGTTGATTTCAGCAGACTACTTCTGTCGGGCACGCTTGCCAGCCCTCTTTCCTGCAGACAGCCGTCCTCCTGCCCGTTCCGCCACCAACAACAACAGCCCACCACTGCTTCCATTCGACTGAGCATCATTCCATGGCGCGCGATCCGTACCGCGCCTCCACCGGCGAGCTCGGCCGGTCCGTCCGCTACGAGCATGACGAGGACGACGACCTTGTCTACGAGCGCCGCGAGCGCAGCCGTCCGCGGGGCCGTGGCGGCGAAGAGCGCGTAACCACGACCACGACGACCCGCTACGAGGACGACGAGGATCTTGCCTACCCGGCCGACGCCCGTGCCAGCCGGCGCCCGCCCCCTCCCAAGCCGCGCGTGCCCTCGCCTGACGGCTGGAGTCCGCCGCCGTCGGCCCGTCGTGGCGGCGGTGGTGGCGGCGGCGGAAGCAGCAGCGGCGGCGGCCCTACGTTTGCTGACGAGCGCCGCACCGTGCGCGAGCGTCGCTTCGTCGACGACGACGACGCCGTCGTCATCCCGGCGTCGCCCTCGCCGCCACCCGCAGGCCGTCGTCGTCGCGCCTCGTCCGTGGTGAACGAGGAGGTCGACCGCCGGTCGGTGACCATCGAACGCGAGCGCGAGCGTGAGCGCGAGCGTGAGCGCGAGCGTGAATGGCCCCCCCGTTCACGCCGCGAGGAAACCGAGCGCACCGTGACCGTGGAGCGCGAGCGAACGCGCGAGCGGCCCCCGCGGCTCCGGCCCGGTGAGATTGAGCGCATCGTGGCCGCCGAGCGCGAAAAGGACAGAGAGCGGCCGCTGCGGCCCAGGATTGAAGAGATTGAGCGCACCGTCACCGTGGAGCGGGAGCGGGAACGAGAGCGGGAGCGGGAGCGGGAGTGGTTTCCCCCCCCTCCTCTTCTCCCGCCGTACGAGGAGGACGATCACAACAGCACGATGGATCGCAATGGTCTTCGTCCGCGCTACGATGAGATCGACCGCTACCGAGAGCGCGACCGAGAGCGAGAGCGGCCGCGCTCGCGTGTTGAAGTGCATGAGCAGTTCCGCGACTTGTCGCCGCCTTCCGCATCCGGCCCCGGTCGCCTCCGCCGCCGGTCGAGTCTCGACACATTTGACCGCCATCCTCCCCCGCCGCGCCATGTCGACGTTGACATTGACGAGTTTTACGAGCGCAGACCCGCCCGGGGGCCGCCACCCCCGCCTACCCGCGAGCGCGACATCACAGCCGAGGTCGACACGGAGATCCGCGTGGACCGCCACGGCTATCCCATCCGCGAGCGCCTGCACCCCGAGCGTGAGCGCGTCACCGAGATCGTCAAGACCGCCCGGGGCGCCCGGACGGGCGCCCCGCCGCGGGCACCCAGCCCAAGTCTCAGCACAAGCAGCAGAAGCAGCAGCAGCAGCAGCACATCGAGCCGCAGCACGGGCGGAGCCTCGCTCAAGAGCGGCTCGCGCAGCGAGTACCCCAAGAAGGGCAAGACGCGCATTCCCGCGCGGGTGGTCTCGGAGCGCGCCCTCAACGATCTGGGCTATCCGTTTGTCCGAGAGGTGAGTTGCTCTATCAACAAACTGGCTGAGCACATTCTAACAAGCAGGGCAAAACCATTGTGTTGCAGGTGGCCCTCGGGCAGCACAACATTGACGACGTGCTCAAGCTGAGTGCTGACTACAAGAAGAGTATGTCGACGAGCCTTTCTGGAAGCAAGAATCCCGAGTTAACGCATTCCACAGGCGACGGGGAGATCGTCACCACCAAGACGAAGAAGCGCATCTCCCGTGGCGGTACCACCGAAGTGGAGGAGCGTCGTGAGGAAGTCTACATAACGCCAGCTGCACGCTTCCCGCCTCCGCCGGCGGCACCCGCCCCCATTGTCTACCAGCTACCGGCGCCCCCTCCTGCACCCGTCTACTCGATGCCGCCGGCTCCACAACCGCCGTTGACACCCGTGTATGCGGCGCCCGAGCACACGGAATACAAGACGACGGTCAAAGTGCGCGAGTCGTCGCCGGCAGCTCGCAGCGTCCACGTCCGCGATGTCTCGCCAACGCGCAGCATCAAAGTGCGCGACATGTCGGACGAGCGCGACTACAAGGTGGTGACGGAGCGGCGCACGCGGGCGCCGGCCGTCATCGTCGACGCCAACCCGGTCGAGGTCTCCGAGGACATCCCCGTGGGGCCCCTGGCCCTCGTCGAGGTCAACCGCAACCGCAGCCGCCATCGGTCGTGGTCGCACCTCCGGTCGCGGTCTCGGTCGCACTCGCATGGCGATGGCGCGCTCTACGCCCACATCCATGGCAGCCGGCATCGCCACCACCACCATCACCGCCACTCGCACTCGCGCTCGGGCTCGCACGAAGAGGGTGCGCTCTACGCCCACATTGACGAGTACAGCGACGGCGGCCACCGCCACCGGCACCACCACCACCATCATCACCACCACCGCTCCTCGTCCGCGCTGATCCGGGCCGAGCGTCTCAGCTCGGGCGAGCTGGTCGTCTACGAAGACGAGGTGGAGCGCTTCGAGGAGCCGCACAATGGCGTGCGCATCGAGAAGGACAAAAGAGGTAGGATGGCCATCAGCGTGCCGCGGTACTACCGCTAGTTTGTTGTTTGTCATTTGCTGTTTGTCGTTTGTCGTTTTCTGCTCTCTGTCTGCCGCGGGCTAACGCGCGCTCAGGTCCGCCGCGACCGCTTGTGCATGCTATGCTCAACACCATCACCTGATACCAATTTGTCGTTTCATTTACATTGCTGGATTTTGATTTTTGGTTTCTGGTTTCTGGTTTTTGGATAAAGACGAACGTTTCCTTTATTGCCGATATTGGACATTATGACGCAATGACAGACATGATATACATATTCAACTTGGATTTTCAAAAACCACGGGCCAGCTCGGAGACCGCCCTTCCGCACACGTGATGTCAAATGGGTGGATTTGGAAGAAAGGCATTCATCCGGCCGGCATTGACGGAGAATACCAGATCAGGCAAGATCACTGTCGTGGGTATTTAATCGTCTACATCGGCGAGATCCTTGAGCTTTGTTGTGTATCTCCGGGATTGTCTGTTCTAGTATTCACGCTTACCATGAAGTTCTTGGCTACACAAGTGGCTGCAGTGGCCCTGCTCGCTGCTAGCACCGCCTTTTCCTCCCCTATCCTCGGCCGGACAGGCACGAGCTGCCAGGCCACGGCGCAGTGGCCTGGCTGGGCTGGCATCAAATATGCCTTTATCTTGTTAGTTCCCCCCCTGCACCCAACAACGCGAGCCACACTGACAGCAGCAGCGGTGACAGCTACACCCAGACCGGCTTCAACTACACCCTGACGCCAGCCCCGTCGCGCGACAACCCCCTCGGCAATCCGCCGTACCCGGGCTACACGTCCTCCAACGGACCCAACTGGGTCGGCTTTCTGACCACAAAGTACAACGCTTCGCGCCTGCAGACGTACGACCTGGCCTACGGCGGCGCCACCGTCAACGCCACTCTCGTCGCGCCCTACCAGCCCAGCGTGCTGTCGCTCATCGACCAGGTGCGCGCCGAGTTCTTGCCGGGTTATGCGGGTGCCAACCCAACGGCGGCCGATCCGCCGGCCTGGCAGGGCGGCGACTCGCTCTTTGCCGTGTGGATCGGCATCAACGACGTCGGCAGCACATACTACCTCGGCGACAGCGAGACCGCTGCCCTCCAGGACCAGATCGTCGCCCAGTACGCAAGCCTCGTGGACGACCTGCACGCGGTCGGCGCCCGCAGCTTTGCCTTTCTTACGGTGCCGCCCGTCGACCGCAGCCCGCTGGCGCGCAACAACAGCGCCGAGGCCCAGGCGCGCGAGAAGACCGCCATCGAAGCCTTCAACGTGCGCGTGGCCACGATGGCGTCGTCCTTTGCCGCCCGCAACGACACCAACGTCTGGGTGCTCGACACGCAGCCGCTGTTCACGGCTGTGCTTGACAATCCGGCCGCCTTTCCCCAGACCGCCCACCTGCAGAACACCACCGACTACTGCGAGGCCTACGCCAGCGGCACGCCGGGTCCCGACACGTTTGTGGCCTCCTGCGGCGTGCCCGCCAGTGCCTACTTTTGGATCAACAATCTGCACCCGACGTCGGCCATTCACGACGTCGTGGCCGAGCAGCTGGCCCTGGCCCTGGCTAACGGACCCAACACTTGTTCGTAGGCTGGATAAAGGGATCCCGTCCGTTATCCCCTAGTTAGACAAGTAACTCGGAGGAATCTACTAACAGGGGGTCAAAAAATATCTGGATTTTTGCAAACTGGACAATAATATCATGTAAAGAAAGCAGCTGGGTTCAAAGGACAAACCTTTGGTTGAAAAAGAAAGCCAGCAACTGGAAAGAACTAAAAGTAAATCACAAAAATGCCCCTGATCGAAAGTCTTGTAGCAGAAAAGCTGAGTTGTGCTCCACTAACATCCCAGTGCTCTGGGCTGATCTCGTTCAGCCCGCCGAAACTCTGGTCGAGTAAAAGAAAGAAAAGGAAAAAAAAGCTATGCCACACCACCGCCCTCACAATTTGCGTCTCCTGGTGCCGTATCAGCGCCTCCAGGTTGAAGAGGCGATCCTGTCGCTCGCCCTGGTTGGAGGCTGACTAGAGTTGGCTGACTTGACGGAGACATTACAAACCACCCACACTGATCATCATGGACAACTCGGACTACTTTTCGTTTTGCACTGTCAACGAAATTCTATAAATTTAATCTTTCATGTTTCATGTATCCATCTAAATGCTCCCTGCTCCCAAAAAGAAAAAGAAAAAAAACGCCTTACATACCGTTATCTTACACTTACAGCAGCCCATCTGCTTTCATTGCATCCATGATGGCATCCCGGTACGCTACCATGCCCGGACTGCGCGGATGGAACGTCTTGATCTACAATGTGAGCGGCTTGTTGTCTACCGCGTGGCTGTTGACCTTTAGAGTGCCAACCTTGTTGTCGGCAGGCAGCATCTTTGCCAAGGACGCCCATTCTCCGTCTTCTGCCTGGTCCGCCGTCCTCATGGCCAGCTGGCACAGAGCATAATCAAACGGGTCCGGATGGGTGCCGAGCGTGGCGTTGCACGTGGCCGGGTTCGGCAATGCCAGAGTGGAGGCGTCTGTCTGTTTGCTGTCCGCTTGACTGCCCAGTTTCGAGAGCAATCTGCGCGGCATAACGCATTTCCTTTCGGAGCTCCCTTTGCTGAAAGCCATTGCAAGCGCCAACTCCTTGCAGGAAATTGATGCTCAGCTGGATCTGCGCACGCTACACAACAGCGGCTTACCAGCCGCGGTGGCCCTCATTGTTGTTGTCCTTCATGGTGCCTGTCTTCAGACTGCCCACCATGTTGACAGGCCAGCCTTCGAAACGCAGCTTGTCTCGAAGATGCTTTCGGTATCCATTGTCATCGGACGAGAGATAGCCATTGGTGATGGACGCTCCAAGGGGAGCAATACAGAGGTAAAAGGGCTTGGTATCGCGGACTCGGAGCTCTGCACTCAGGCCCGTTAAATTTGCATCCAAGGCGGTACAGAGCACTGGGGTCCAAGCCAAAAGTTACAGGAAAATAGAAGTAAGAGACAAGACATAGTGAATGAATGTGCCTTGATAGCTTCTCTGATTATTTGTTGCCACCAACAACCCAAAGAGGGACGGAGAAGGACTCTACTTTTGTTACAGGTTTTCTTCCAGATTCACACAACAAACAGACATGCCCGGCATGTCCATGGCCTTACCTCAACACAGCAGATCTTTCCGCTGCGGAAAACTTGAAGGACACGAGAAAATCCCAGGGCGGCCACTGCGGTCCTCTGCCAAGTCTGCTTGTGGGAACAAGGCAACCGAGACATCGTCAGATTTACTTCAGCTTACATTAACATGATAGTGCACGAGAGGAAGAATGCTATGCAAAAGGCACGAGATCGAGAAAGTATGCCTCGATCTGAGGAAGGATCTTCACGGCCCGTCGGAACTTTTTTTTTTTTGAAATAGCTTGGAGGATGAATCCTTCTCGCTTCCCCCCCCCCCATGCCTCGGCACTGAGCCACGTTAGGATCCGGTTTAAAATTACGACTCCTGATTTTGTCCAGTTCGTTCGATAATCCAACCTGAGCATTTTCTACGAGTACATCTTTGCCATTCTACACGCATTTATCCAAATTCACAAACATCATCATAAATCAACAAACCGTCTTATCGTGCATAATGGACATTCTACTTGACTGGGCTCGATTGTAAGTCGACATTGCCACACAATTTGCACCAGTACTAACATCTTTTAGCCTTCTCTGCATCCTGGCCGTCCTCTCCTTTGTCCCCCAACTCCAGAGCCTCCTTCAAAACAAAGACAGCAGCGGCATCTCGTTGTGCTATATCTTGTTTAATCTTTTGTCGGCCACGGAACAATTTGCCTTGAGCCTATGCCTGGATCTGGAGCACGATGGCAGCACTGCCCATTGGATCGACAAAGTCCACTGGGCAGCTGTGATGGCCATGTACCTTGCGCTGTGAGTCGTTCTTCTTGTGCCGTGCATTCGCGCTTCTTTCTTCTTGATTCTGATCGTGCCAGTTTTGCGCTGTGCATTGAGTATTCGCCCAGTCCTCGAAACAAAAAGAACACCGCCGTCGTCCTCTACGCTGTCTACTTCTTGTTGGTGTTTGTTCCGCTTTATGCAGCATACGGGGCCAAGAGAGACTTGGGCCAGTCGATTTTCAACGCATTTTTCATATTTTTCCCACATGCGTTCGTTCTGATGGGAGCGGCCACGCTGCTCGGCGCATATCCCATCTTTTGCCAGATGGACAATTCACACGCCCTCAACGAGAGGGGCCTGGCGCTCCAGGCGGCCGTCTTTGCTCTGGTCGCGGCGTCTTGGCCTTTCCGCTTGACGTCGAGAGCAGGCGGTGTAGAGATGACAAGACTCTCATGGTGGGTGCTGATGTATGCGTACCAAGGCAAGCCTTTCTTGGACAACGGCATCTTTGCTGTTGGCCAGTTTTGGCTGTTTTGTCACGCAAGACAGCAGCAGCGACAGCTGAAAGAAGAGGTGGACTTCCATGCACTTCCGCTGAAGGCTTCAGAGCGTGAATGCCCCGTGTCAGCACTGAAGTGTACGGAGTAGATTGCTATATGAAAGGGAAGGAATCCGCAGGTGGGGTGGCCCCGCTAATCACACTATGTGGCGGCCCGAGATCTTTTTATAGCGCCCAAAGACAAGGATCGCCCCTAAATATGAGATAGTGTCCAGCGCTGCACTGGCTAAGAAATATAGTGTGATCTTTATGTGGCATGGAGGCTGTCTTTGAAAAAGGAAGGAACAAGAGCAAAGCCACAGGCCGAATATTATGACACTTCCTCGCCCATGTTCTAGGCATTCAACCCCTGAAACTCTGCTCAGACAACTTCAATGCCAAGATGGAAATTGACCCGGAATTCGCACCGTATCTTCGCCAGCCACCCGAAGGCTCTGTGTGAGTGCAAACGGCGATAACGATCCCCCCTACATAGTGATAGGGCTGGATAATAGCTAGCCGACCAGTGGACAGCAGATGCCGAAGCTGCGGGTTCAAATTACCACCACCCGCTGCATGGAAGTGATGCGGATTAGCTCTGACTTCACAGGACACGCCGTGGTCTCACGCGCAGATGACGGACTTGCAAAAATTCTGTTTTCCTGGAGATTGACCGCCGACGACCCATCGGGCCCGTGTGGACTGGTTGTCTTGCACCGCACAGCCGAGGGACTTGTGAACTCAACGTGGAGGGGCCGACAGCGGACACCTCCATCGATCCACGGCCTGTACCGGCAAGAGAAATACTATGGCCGAGACCAGGCGGGACAGCAGCGGAGTCCTTTTGCCTGCCAAAGCGATACACGGAAAAGCTCGTGGCAGGCGAGACATATGAAGTGTTGTGGCCTGGAGGGGAAGTGGATTTCTGGGGTTGGGATACCTACAAAAACTCAGAGAAACACTTCGACCTTCTGGTCTCCAAATCACCACCGCTCTGGCTGCCACCGGCACATGCGAGTGTGAAAATGTACCCCAAGTTGGTGCGTTCGCCAAACCCGCCGATCGAACCATCAGAAAGAATGTGGGTGCAGCAAATTGATGTGGCCCTTTAGCATATTGAAGCACTCTAACCATGGACAGCCCTGGCGCGCCGATCTTGTGTTCGTCTGTCACATGCGACCGCACTTTGGTTCGGGCCCATGAAGCCGTACATTTGGTGGTGCACATCACCTGCGAAGCGCCTGCGGAGAGCCCGCCCATAATCTTCCACACGCACCCATTCGTTGTCGAGGGAACCCGGATGAGTCGGTGACAGGCAGTGTTACGTGCTTGACTAGCGATAGGGTAACCGGTACGGCTTCTCACCCGTCACCGGGCTACCGTCTACGATAGTAGAAGCAGTAGCTGAAGTAGTGAGTATGGTAAGAGATGCCCCGTTAACCGCCGAAGCGGTCGAGGGGCTCCCTATTTATATTACTATCTACAGGGGGGCTTTAAGAGTGGAGTCCCCGTTAACCGGGGTCCTACCATGGACTTACATGCGATAAGCTCCTTAATTCAGGCGGTTTTGTATACGTCATCTGCGGGCCGTGTTAAACACCATGCTGACGTCAGCATCTGCCTTTCGCTTATGCGCCCGGAACATGAGCAAGGGACCTTCCTCTGCCTCCGGAGGTAACTGGTGTGTTAAGTCCATAATAATTGGTGCGGCGTTTTGTGCTGGAGATGAGAGAAAGGGCGAGTGAAGTGATCTTGGGAGGAGGAAAAAGAGGATCAAGCGGTCTTGAATATGGTGGACGAACTCGTCGTCTTATTGTGGCCTTTGAATTCGGATATGCAGGTTGACAATATTTGAATAACTTCTAGGCTACGAAATCGTGAAATCCGAAAACATCATCGTCAATAATTTTCTTTTTTCAAATCTATTCCTAACTGCTGCTTACAAATTCAAAATATCAAAGGAAGTCTCGATTTGTGGAGGTATTTCTTTGTGATTTCGTTTCATTGGCTTGCAAGGCATCATTCTGCCGCTGTTTCAGCCACCTTAGGATTGACCCTGGCCTTCACGCCTCCTGCGTCAAGTTGTTGACTTTCCAGACACTTTACAACTAGCGTCATGCACGCTTCATAGGGCAAATACTGAACCACATACAACGCGTAGAAAACGGAAAGCAAAGAATAATTATTAAAATGGTGTCAAAAAGGTACATAAATATACCATACACTTTTTGGATACGCCAGAATGATTCTTGTCGACACTTTATTATTTCTCAATTACTTCTACCTTTAACCGCTTTGGTCACCTCTTTGTTTTCTACCGCACTCCCCATCAATTTTTCACAATGAAAGCCATCAAGGAAGTCGAGAATGGCAGGGCCGAGATCCAGGAGGTACCCCGCCCGGTACTTCGGGACAATTACATCCTTGTCAAGGTCAAAACCGTGGCCCTGAATCCGACAGACTGGTATATTTCCTTGAAATAGATTCAAGTCAACACTTTAACAAGTTAAATGTTGACTAATGTACATCAATGACAACAGGAAGCATGTGGACTTTCTGGCCCTACCCGGCACAACAATTGGTTGTGATGTTGCTGGCATTATCGAGGAAGTCGGCTCCAAGGTGGATTCATCGTATTGGAAGAAGGGGGACCGCATTGCCGGCATCTCCCACGGCGGAAACCAGAACGAGTCAGATGATGGGGGGTTTGGAGAGTACTGTCTGTTGCGGGCCGGCGTGTGTATGAAGGTGTGTTTCAAAGGATGGAAAACAGGACGATGCATCTTACGTTATAGAGAATACTCGCTAATTTTGCAGATACCCGACAACATTTCCTTCGAAGAGGCCTGCACCTTTGGCGTTGCCATAACCACTGTCGGCCAGGCCCTCTATCAGTCTTTGGGCCTGCCCTTATCTAGTTTGACAACAGAGACCAAGTTTTATGAGCCTATCCTCATCTACGGCGGAAGCAGCGGCATGGGAAGCGTCGCCATTCAGTTTGCCCGCCTGTCTGGCAGCCCCAACATCATCGCCGTCTGCTCGCCTCGCAACTTCGCCTTTGTCAAGTCCCTCGGAGCTCATGCCGCCTTCGACTACAACGACCCCGAATGTGGCGCCAAAATTCGTGCCTACACAAACGACACCCTGCGCTATGCCTTCGACTGCATCACAACCGAACAGAGCGTGGGCATCATCGACGCCGCACTGACGTCACAGCCTGACGTGGCTGCCGTGTCGAGTCTGATTCAGTTGAAACATCGGCGCATAGACATTGCTGAAAAGTACACACTTGCGTACACGGCGTTCGGCTACACATTTATCAAGAAAGGGCTGGAGTTCCCGGGAAGAGCCGAGGACTACGAGTTTGCAAGCAAGTTCTGGAAGGTGAGCACGGACTTGATCGGCAGCGGGCAGGTGAAGGCGCATCCGCCGGAGGTGGGTAGAGGCGGGTTGCAAGGAGTGATGGAAGCCATGGAGCGTATGAAAGCAGGCAAGCTGAGTGCGGTGAAGCTGGTATACCGTGTGGAGGAGACGCAGTGACCTGTGTGGATGCAGTGGTATGTCGCTCGTTCCTGCATCCGAGTGGTTATTAGAGATTCCATAACCGCAAAATATAAGAGAAATTTCTCGCAGGTAGAAATCATATAGAGGTCGAAGAGAAACGACGCTTTAGCTATTGTGGCGTCATATAGTTGCTTGACTAAGTAGTAGTATTTCCTATTGATTACACGCTCCTACCAATACTCAAAACACACAATTGTCCCAATGCTGTATACATTGATATCCCTCGACTAGCCGCATCTAATCATCTGAGACCTTCCATAGACGTCGCCGCAGTCTCGACCACTTAGACCTCTGTATGACTACCGAATCACTGCTAGCCGAAGCCATCGTAGAACCAAGAATATTTGTAGCACCCCAAGCTGAGCTGGTCACACTGGCTGACTTGGGGGGAATCTGCCACAACCGGACGCGCCAAAATAGTCGTAACAGCCAGTTCTGGCCATTCCTCTCTCCGTTTCCACTAGAGGACACGTCGTATACGTGCCAGAACACCAAGCACAGAAGCAGTGGAAGCAGTGTGCCTACCAGGCTACTAACTAATCGCAAAGGTCAACGACCTGCCATGGTTACATACGTGTATATTAATAGAAATCCACCTACAGAACGCTCCAAAGACTTGATTCAAGCTCCAGGTTCTAGGTGAGAAAAATGCTGTTTTTCTCGATGTGCATTGCTGCACTCACTTAAGCTTGTTTCTCGTAGATTCGTTTGGTAATGGCGATTTCGCTGATAATATCATCCGTGGTCATCAACAGGTTCGTCTCATCCTTCATGGCTTTGAAAAAGCCTTCCTTGACTTGATCCGGTAACTTGCGGTATCGTCTGTAACCAGCTGTGATCTAGCTAGACTACAAGGCATCGTCGGAAAATGCCAAATAATCAAATAAATCGAAAGAATGTAGCAACTTATTACATCGGCTATCTCTGCCCCACACAGTTACCATCGTCAGGTGTCTCAATCCACTGTTCTACGTCCACGCACTAACGTTGATACTCGCTCTCTTTTTCTGCCCATTTCTGCTTCGATGCTTCAAGCCAACAAGAACGGAACGATTAAGAAGCACGATACGGGCTATTGGGCTACATGTATGGTACCTTGTTACGTTCTCTTCTTCGCATAATCTGGCGGCTGACAAGTCCAACCGTAATTCTTTCAGACCGATTAGCAAAAGGGTCTTGCACAATATGCCACGGAGTGGGCTTAGTGGCCGTAGCTGTTAGTTGTGACAGGTGCGGCGGTAATATAGAAGTAGCTTATAATTCTCTGAAAAAATGTTCCCGCGGAGCGACTGCGCGCAAGGGGCAGAATGAATTATTATTAATCCTGTAGAAGAAAGGAAAGTGAGAGAACTATCCACGCAAAGCAGCCCTTGCCTATATACAGTCCTCGTGCCGGTGCCGGTCAGGCCCGCCCCAAGTTCATAAGAGTTCCCGCACAGTTCCTGGTTGGCCGGGTCACGTGCTCCACTCACAGCGATCCCCATCGAGGCTCAGGCAACGTTTAAGTACTTGACAATGTCATATAAAAGATTCCCGGCGACACCATACACCACCGCTAATGATATTCCGCAAGTACAGCAGACCCAAGATCGTCATATCGCAACATATGCCGCTGCCCTTCAGATTGGGGCGGTTACAATTTTTGGGCTCTCTGCCGTCCCAAACATCTCGACATGCTCAGCCCACATGGCATCGCGCAGCGCCTTGTCCTGCAGAATGTCCAAGCCGGTGGCGGCCTGCACTTTGGCGAAACGGAGGGCGGCTTCGAAACCATCGGATGAGCCAGCCATTTTCATAAACTTGGGGTTGTGCGGATTCACTCCGGGGGTGGCTCCTGGTAGGCAGAAGCCAGGGTGCAGACTGGGCACGACGTAGGAGACGTTACCTAGAAAGGTAGATGTCGGTTAGAGGTTGTGAAAGTTAAAAAAAGGGTGAATTAAAAAAAACGCACGCTGGTCAGTTGAGGCACCACTGATGGTTGACGACGAGTGAACGTAGTTCAGATTCTGGTCGGCCGCAAGCTTTTCGAATCGTGCCGCAATGGTCTTGCTGGAACGGAGTTCCTTGTATGAGTTGGCCCTGGACGAGAGGAGGTTAGTCAGTCCATGCTGGTGATCTCTCTCTCTCAAAATCTCACCAGTCAAATTCGACGGTACAGCCTGTGGCCGTGGCCGCGCCCTCACAACAGGCAGTCAGCTTGCGACACGACTCCTGAAGCGCGGCATCTGACTCAGCCCGCACGTAGATCAGCAGCTCTGTGCGGGAGGGGATGATATTGGGCGCGTCGCCACCGTGCGATATGATGGCATGCACCCGCTGATTCGGAGGCGTCTGCTGTCGCAACATGGACAGGTTGTTGTACGCAGCGACAGCGGCGTCCAGCGCATTCTTGCCCAGCCATGGGGCATCGCCAGCATGTGCATCCACGCCCCGGAACGTCACCTTGGCCGACGCCCGCGCCATCATGCGCAGCAGCACTACGCCGTCGGCCTTCTCGCCGCCGACGAGTCCGCCGCCACTGCCGAGCGGGTGGCCGATCAGAGAGGCACCGACGCCCTTGAAGGCACCCGCATTGATCAAGTCAATCTTGCCGCCACCATCCTCCTCCGCTGGTGTCCCGAGCAGCCGCACGCGGCCCTCAATGCGGCCCTCAGCAATGGCGTCGGCCGTGATCAGAAACGAGGCCAAGGACGATGTCGCAATGAGGTTGTGTCCGCAGGCGTGGCCAATGTCGGGCAAGGCGTCGTATTCGGCGTTGTACGCGATGAGGGCGCCTCCGGAGCCAGCCTCGACCTCAAAGGCGGTCGGAATACCGTAGGCATGGCGGGTCACCTTGTATTCCAGCCCTTCGAGGGTGTCGCAGAGGGTGTCGTGGGCACGCACCTCCTTGAACGAGACTTCAGGGTGGCTGTGGATCTGTCGCACAGCTCAATGTCAGTCTCATAAAGATGGCCACCATAACGCCCCTTGTGAGTGAACGCACCTCTGTGCACACTAGTTGCAGGGTGTCTCTATGCTTTCTCAGCAGCCGAGCGAGCTGTTCCGAGGTGCAAGTCATCTTGACGAGGTAGGGATGCCAATAGACAGAACGTTATGAGCAGAGCCAGAGAAATCATCAACAGGCAAAGGACCCGTGCCAAGGGTACGTCAGCTTATAACCTCCCGGACAGAGCAGAGATGCTACTTTGATCTTACCTACGATTTCAGGCGGCGATAGCGCCCAATGGGAGAGCTCGGAACATGCCTTCCAGGCTGTCACAGCGACACTTACACCAAGAGATAAGACGGTTCAGATGGGCTCCACCTCGGCAATCTTGGACCAATAGAATTGCGTACCTCGCGTGCGGACGGGCCAATCAGGGCTCTAGCTTGCAGAGTTCATATTAAAAGGGAAGAATGTCACTCAACTTCGGTAGCCCTCACCAACATCCCAGACGGCCAACGTATGTCCATTTACCGCAATCCGAGTAACCGTCCCATGTGCCAAGTTTAGCGCCGCAATTTGAGCCACTCATACACAGAGAGCATATGTCGCCAACCATGCTGACGTACCTCGCGCTCCAGCTTCGTCTGGGGCATCGTCCTCGCGTGTCACGCGGCTATGCGCAACTTTGCCGGCATGATGGTCGTCCGCTTCCTGCTCGGCTGCGCCGAGTCGTCCGTCTCGCCCGGCTTCAGCCTCATCACCGGCATGTGGTACCGCCGTGAGGAGCAGCCGCTGCGCCACGGGCTCTGGTTCATGGGCAACTCGGTGGCCTCGTCCATCGGCGGTCTCCTCGCCTATGCGATCTCCACATCAACAACAAATTGGAGACGTGGAAGGTGGGTTGGCATTTTATACAGCGCGTGCGTGCGAGAAACTAGCTCACAACTCTCCAGTGGCTCTTTCTCATCTATGCTATCATCACGCTGATCTGGTCTATCGTGCTGTTTTTCTTCTTGCTTGACTAACTGTCTACCGCCCGCTTCCTGACCGAGGTCGAGCGCGAGCAGGCCCTGGAACGCGTGCGCGTAAACCAGGCCGGCTCCGTCAACCACAAGATCCAGTGGGACCAGGTCTGGGAGGTCATGTCCGACTACAAGATCTGGATCTTGTTCTTCTACCAGATCGCCAACAACATTCCAAATGGTGGACTGACTACTGTATGTATTTTGGAGAGTAAAAGCCTTTCCTTCTTTTCTGTTTGCTAACGTTGCTCCTTTCATCGCATAGTTCAGCAACCTCGTGATGGTCGGGTTTGGCTTCACCACGCTGCAGGTCTACCTCTTGTCTATGCCAACGGGTGCCGTTCATGCTTTCTTTAGCGTCGGAAGGTACGGAACCGGTTTCTCCTTCTTTCTTCCCCGCGAAACACTATGGCTGTGGCTAACAGACGAATAGCACCTACTTGGCTGGCAAGTTCCCACGCTGCCGCTGTATCCTAGTCGCCGGCTGCACTGCCGTTGCGTATGTCTCCTGCCCTCTCCTCCTTAGTATAATTCAACGCGGGGACCAAAGCTCACAATTTTACCTCTTACAGCTTTGCCGGCTGTCTGATCGTCTACGCCGCCTCCAGTAGAGGCGCCCGTCTCTTCGGTCTGCTCATCTTCGTCGCCTATGCCGCCGGCATCCCCCTGACTCTGTCCTTGGTGTCATCCAATGTGGCCGGGTACACGAAGAAGGCGACGGTGGGTGCCATGATGTTTGTAACCTACTTTGTGGGCAACATCATCGGACCATTTCTCTTCTTCAACCGCGAGGCGCCGGGTTACAAGAGCGGCTTCTTGTCGCTCCTCGTCTGCTTTGCTATAGCCATTATCCTCATTCTGACGTTGGCCATGTGCTGGCGCTTAGAGAACGCCAAGCGCGATCGGCAGTATGGCCCGCCGGTGGTGGTGGACACGACCGTCACCATCGCCTCAGAAGGGAAAGAGGCCGAGGCGGTGGTACAGACGGAAGAATTGACGGACGTCAGCAACAAGAACTTTCGTTATGTGTACTAGGGTGGACATGTTCAGATCGGACTCATCTTACGGGAAGTAGCATGGATGCGTGCCAACTCTTGATCTAACCGCCTATTCAGAAAAGAACAATATATATTATCACAAAGTATAATAAATGAATAACTTCCGTAAACAACCATTCAGTAGAGTTAGGCTCGACGTCTGCCCCGTTTAACTCTGAATCAACCCGCGTCATGTCCTCCTAAAAAGGCCACAACGACTCGCTTGTTACTTTAGAAACTGCAGGTGTCAGTGAAGGGGAAACTACACAGAGACGATCTTTAGTAGTTACTTTAGAAGGGTGTGATTGTCTAATACATACTACAGCTGGATACAAGAGGATTTTCGCTTTAAAAGGCCGATGTGGAAGATGTGGTAAATCTCTCACTACAAATCGGCCACCTGAAAGCACGCTTAAAACCTGTCGTCGTTTCCTACGGATTTTTAACAGCAATCGTTTGGTTGGTAATCTGTAGTTGGTCGATACCAGCGAATACCCGCTACTGTACTTTTTTTCTTTTCCCCCCTTTTCTTTTTCTTCATTTTTACCTTTTGGCTTTTCTTATGGTTAAACGCTTGGACCGTTGCGAATAAGAATGGACTAAGCCTAGTTCAACCGGATCCCGCCCCACTAATCCTGTTATAGTCTAGTGTCAATGGAAAGTGGGACAAACGTCCGTATTCTGAGAAAGCGCGCCCAACAGGGGCGCTCTTTCCCCCTCTGAGTCTCTCTGCCAGCGCATCGTCGCATCCGATTTCTGCTCCTATTTTCTTCTTCTGCCATTGTCTGCCCACCGCGTTTCTTGCGATCTGCCTTTCACAGTCGCCATGCCACACTCTCTTTGCGCTTTGCATTAATTCTTCGCACATGGCGATACCGACGCTCCTTTGATTCTTTTCGCGACCGATTGTTCGCTCCCCTCCTTTTTTTCGCCACGCCGTCTCGCACACGATCTGACACTCCTTTTGCCCTCTGAACGAACGCTTCCGCCTGCTGTCCAATGGCCTTCCGCTCCCTCCTTTCGGCCGTCCTGCTGGCGCGCGCCGTCGTCGCCGGCTCATATGCCGTCTCGGCCACGCCGCACGACAGCTACTCGTCCTCTGTCGGCGTGCTCGGCTGCAAGATCAACACGGATCGGGTCGCCTACTGGCCCGGCAGCGTCGACTGCAACAACCTGTGCGTCAAGCTCAGCTACAGCGGCCGCTCCGTTTACCTCCTGCGCATCGACCAGTCCGGCGGCGCCCACGACGTCAGCTACGACGCCTGGAACTATCTCGTCACCGGCCAGTCCGCCACCAAGGCGCCCACCGCGGGCGGCGCCATCGCCATGGACGCCGAAGACGTTGACGCCTCCAAGTGCTCCAGCCTCATCCGCAGTAGCAGCAAGCGCCTCCCCCTGTCCGCCTCCAACAGCATGAACTTCTTGAATAGCTGCCTCGAGCAGCACGCCGCCGGCAACACCAGCTGGGTCGCCCAGAACTACGTCCTCTACAACATCCTCGACCCCATCTGCACCTGGGGCTACGACGAGACCTGCGCCCTCGATAACTGGCCTTCTCAGAACCAGGCCACCTGCTCTCACACCCTCGGCCTCACCAACGCTCTCACCACCGCCCCCGTCTACAATATCCTCTATCCCAGCGGCCAGCGCGTTCTCGCATCCTCTTCCGCATCCACTACCACCACTACCACCACCTCCGCTGCCGCATCGGCCGCGTCTAGCGGCACGCGGTTGCTTCGTGCGTCATGGCCTGGGGTTGTTGTTGCTGTGGCCGCAGGGACCCTGCTGTCTTGTCTGTTTGACAGTTTATAGCATGCCATTCTTTAGTGTTTCTGCTTTCATGCATGCACGATTGATGCTTTTTTTTTTTTTCTTTTTCTTTTTTTTCAGTTCTAGGATATCCCCAACGTTTGAGTGTTTTTTCTTTGCACATTGTATGAATATCTCTTCGCTGTACATACTTGTATCCCTAATTAATGGCGAATGTTGCTCTTGCACCCGCGGCATCTGAAGAAACAATCCAAGACCACCTCCAGCGCACGGCCATGTCGCCTAGCAGTGCTGCCAGCTGTCGAATTCCTACCTGTTCCAGAACGACAGTCTACACATAACCCAGCTCGTGCTTGCGTCAACAACACCATACTCATGGCAAAAATCAGACAAGCCATACGGATCCAGACTCTCCACTATCAGCAAACGGGAGAGCCGCGGCGTCGTGGCCGCATCGTGCGCAGCGCAAGAGTCGTAGCCGTGGCAAGAATCAATGTCTAAAACATTGCCGACGTTTTTGCTTCACTCGTACGTGATATCGGAAATCTGGAACGATCCTCGCAGAACGAAGAGACGGCCAACAGGCCATTCAGATTTATTCTCGGTCATCATCCCATCTATCTTGCTGTATAGAAGCAATAACATGAGCACACAGCTTGGCCCAATTGTCGATATTCTTTGCCTGGTTTCTATTGACATCGATGTCTCTGTCTTTAGTGCCACTTGGCTACTTGATTCATATTTCCGCAAAAAGAAAGGCCTAGCACATGAGTTATAATGTCTTGCAGGCGCGACTACCAATAATCTCTTCCATGGACAGTGCCAACCATTCACGGGTTACTCGATTAGACTGTGGAGCTATGTGGACCGTTATGGTCATAAGTCACGGAAAGAGTGCTAGCAAGATTCCACTTCCGCTCATCCAGATCCCCAGATTTCTTCCCCATACTCCTGAAAAGGGGCATATGCGCTACTACGTTGATTGCACGACAGGGGAACAAACTTCTGAGCACATGGATAATGCTGAAGCAGCGTTATGACCCACCGCACATGACCACCATCTTGTAAACGATGCATCCACTATAAAGTGTTACACATGCTTTGATGATCACGTAGAAATTGTATATCTTCTTCGTCTTATAAGTGAATCAATAGTTTTGAATATCTTAATGCAGCCCAGCAAAGCCTGCACCTACTTAATAGTAGATTTTCAGTTGTGGTTGAAAACTGACTGATGCCAGACAGCTTGAAAATGCCCTTTGACGTTTCCTGTACTGGCGTGACGCTTTAAGCGGACCATGCGAACTTGCTAGAGACAATTCAGCCTCGTTTGGCGCACAGGCAACCAGAAGTGGCTCTGTCTGTAGGAAGAGCTGCAGAATGAGGGGGGGCGGGTCATAGTTCGCAAAAGTGGCCTATGGGTTGCAAGCCGCATATGTGCAAACTGTCGATATTGTGGGCCGACGCACCTTTGAAAAGTGAGCCTGTAGATATGCCTCGCTTTTTGTGGCGGCCCAGCCTGCAATAGGACGAAAACAGGGCTCTGTCTGTCGTGCCGTCCTTGCTTGTGGGCTATATTTCCCCCTACTCGTGTCGCCAATGCCGGCCACAAACTTCGCAACTCGTTTTCACTCCCGCTCTCTCTCACCATGGCAGACCCGTTCACGGCTCTGGCCAGCGCCATGACCATCCTCCAGCTGGCCAAAGGTTGCATAAAGTCGGCAAAGCTGCTGTACAAGTTCTCTCGAGACAACAAAATCATGCTTGACGAGATTAGCCAATATAGCACGGATCTTGATTCTCACGCCATCACTATTGAACTTGCACTTCTAACTCTAAAACAGGATTGCGAAATGCTCGCCAACTCTCATTCTCTCGTCCTTGAATTCATCAAGACGCACCATCTTCTCGACAAACTCGCAGAGAGGTCAGAATACATAGCCAACAACCTGCAGAACGCTCGACATTGGGTGGTGGCACTGAAACAACACAATAAATTGTACATCATAACCCGATGGTGGCTAAAAAAATCGGACATCCTTGCTTTTAAACCAGACATGGATAGCATCATCGGACAGCTGAACCTGGTGATATCCGTTGTGAAATGGGAGACGTGCAAAGACGACAAGAAAAAAATGTATGAACCGCTTTTTGGCATTCGCCCTTGCGATTTGTGGTCTAACCCGTGGCCAAAGCGAGCGTTTGAGACGCACCATTAAGAACCAGATCAAGTATATCAGAATGCTGGAAGCCAAAACAGAAACGAGGCCATCCGCCATTGGCTCCCATTATCCGCCACCGATAATTCAAGATGAGACACTTTTGGAACTAGGTGAAAGCATCGCGTTGCATGGGACAGTCCCCAAGACTCCTCTGTTGCAGAGTCTATCGACTGCCAACCCTTCGACGAGAAAATCCTCTTCTACGCCCCCTCTGGCGTCCAGCCCACCGTCGTCCATGCCTCCGGCTTCGAGGCGTGCTTCACCAGAACCGTCCCCGGCATCTTCACACACAACGCTTCCGCTTGCGACCCAACAAGGCGTATCAGGCTACGTCGTCGTCCGGGGCAAGTCTCCAAAGTTTGTCACCGCCATGATAGATGACGACTACAAGGGCAACCGGATTTCCACAGCCGAAGCACGCCGACTGGATCTCGACGTGACACCGCTTCCAGATGACGACGGCCGGTGGTTGCTGAAGGAGTCAGTGGCCAATGCCGTCGGGCGGGTGGTTTTTCGCTGGAGGACGATTGCGGCAGAGACGGCCGAATCGCGGTCTCGCAAGGTCATGTGTGTGGTCTGTGAAGACTCCCGGCTAGGACTCGTTTTTGGCCGGCAGTTTCGACAGCAAACCGAGCGCCGGATTCCATAGCACTGTCATGGGGAATTGATACCAGTGAATGTTACCCCTGTAGGGCCCCGTTGTGGCCATTGGTGGAAATCCTCGTTCTGTTCTAGGCCGTGGATCTCCGCCCATTTCAACATGCCACCCGTGCCAGGTCAACCACCATTGTGTAGAACCACCGACCCGACAGCCATGGATGTTTCATTTGACGACCATGTCGCCTTGACGATATGCTGCGGTATCTGTGGAACGGCATTTGTGCCGGGCGACAGCTGCATTGCGCGTGAGTGTTTTTTTCTGGGCTGCGCTATTTTGGCCAGTTGCTGATCAGCAGTCCTTGGGACGAAGGAGGACCCGGCTGCCTTTCAAGCGTGCCTCAACGTCTCGCCGTTCCCCGAGTTCAGCCACAACCTGTGCCGCGTGCGTGGCGTGTCGCTCTGCCGCCGCGACCGCTGCTGGCGATGCCTCCAGTCGGGCGAAGCCTGCACTGTGCACACCGACTGCCTGCACCTGTTCCAGCGGCAGTTTGGCGCGCGAGCCGGGCGTGCTCGTCGCTACGCCCTGGCGCGCCTCTGGGTCGCCGCGGCCTGGCGCTCGCCGTGGCGCCAGGCGCTGTGTCTCTATCGCCCGCCGGACGGGCTCCTGTCTGAGGCATGGCTGCGCGAGGGGGGCAGCCGCGTGGTGGATCTGCAGCGGCTGCCGCCCGAGCTTATCGAGCGGATCCGTCTGCACTGCGCGGACAGCCCGCTGTGGAGGTTCGGCGCGGCACTGGACCTGGCCCGCGAGCTGTCGTGTCTACAGGAGGAGGAGGAGGCGTCGGCACCCGTCACGGCCATGTCCCTGTCGTCTGTGTGCGCGTGGCACCGTGGCAGCCTGCCGGAGACGACCGACAACACGGCCGCGCCGCCACCCCCCCTCGTTCGCCTGACTGTGGACGCGCGCGGACTGCGCAGGATCGAGCGCTTGTCGAGCGTCTCGCCGCTGAGCAGCCGCCGCTCGGAGCGGCAGGCGTACGCTGTGGTCGACGCTGGTCTCGTGGCCCAGGTCATGGTGTATTTCAAAGTTGAGATTATTCTCCCCGAGCGTTTCTTTCTGCTTCTCTCTCACACGCAGTCAGTACGGCCACGCCCGGCTTCAACACGCCACGACACCCCCAGACCTCCGCTTTTGGGACACGCCGACACCGCCCAGCCTGGACGCCTGCTTGTTCCATCCCGTGATACCGACGCTGTCGACGTGCTTTTACTCGATCGATCTTGACTACTGTAGCGGCCTCACTTTTTTTGTGAGCCGTGGTGCCATCTACGCAATCCATGTCCACACGGACACGATGCCCTGTGCCGAGGTGACGTTTGCGCAGCTGCCAACACACCAGCAGCGATTCGTGGACTGGGTGTACATGCCAGTGGCAGCCGGTGACCGCGTCACGGCCGTAGCCATCCGACAGTCTGGGGTCGACTTTCGCAGGTTCTGTTTTGTGGTGCGTATTCTTCTTTGGAGGGAGACTCTACTTTCTCTAATGGCCAGTTTCACATGCAGCTTGCTGGCGAGGTCGCCGTCGTCCCCCGGTTCTGGGGGCGGATGCAGGATACGTTTCTGAGCCGAACGCCGCCTATCACGCTCTTTTATAACAGCTACCATCTCCCTGAAAGCCAGGCCATCACCTGCTTTGGCGCGTATATCGGCGACAGCGGCAGCTCTGGTACAGAGGAGGGGTTCGGTCGTCTCCCAGAGCACGCTCCTCCGTTTCGCCACGGCGATTTTTCGTGGGCGCCGCTTGCGGGCGTCGTGATTGTGCAAGTCTTTCTCGACGAGAGCCGTGACTGGTGCCGGGGACTGCTAGTCGTCTACAAGAACGGCGGCCAGCGCGCTCTGGGCCACTGCCGTGTCGGCGTCGACCCCGTCTGCACGTATGCGCACCCGACGCGTCTCTGCTGGCAAACGACTGGGCGGGCTGTCCGTTTCAAGGCCGGTGGCGACGAGGCTGACCACACAGACGAGAGCTGGCAGTCGTCGCCTCTCGTGGGCAACCTGTACTTCTGGACAACCGGAGAGGAGATGGACATAGCCGTCGGGGGGTGGCTAGACGACAGCCCTCCTGAAATAGAATAGAGTCTGGATGGTTGTATCCAGCATGCTGACATAAGCGGAGGGGGAAATAAGGTTCTCACGTTCACCCGCGACATGTCCCGCACTCTCGTTGCTACAAACTACTTTCAACATGGTCAAAGACGAGATACACGCCCGTCTTCAGAAGTACTGTGGTATCTGCGGGACGCACATTGCGGTCGGCGAGAAATGTGTGGCACGTAAGCTCTTGTTTCCCGTCTCCCTCGTGCTCTACCAGGCTGCTGACGAGCAGTTTTCGGCAAGAAGGGCGACTCGACGGCGTTTGCGTGCGGTGCGGACCTTCCCGAGTTCCCAGATGACAGTGACTTTCAACCGCGCGTGGGGATGGTGCGTGCCTGCAGCGACCCCATCTGCTTCCTCTGTTTCGAGAGCGGCGAAACCGCCCAGGCACATGCTTCTTGCTTTGTGCTCTTCTGGCGCCACTGCACCGCCAGCAGCGAGGCCCAGAAGATGGACCGGCTCTGGATTGCCATGGCCTGGCGGTCCCCATGGCGCCGCACACCTGGCCTGCATCTGAAGCCGGATCGATTCATGTCGACAGCGTGTCTGACCGACATGGAGCGTGAGCTTGGACTGCAGGGGCTGCACAAGCTGCCGCCTGAGATCGTCCAAAAGATCCGAGAAAGATCGTTTGATAGTCCTTTGTGGTGCTACAGCGCCGTGATCAATCTTGCCAGGGAGCTGTCGTGTCCTGTGTCCGAGGCTGTGAGCACGTTTCCCCTGGCCGATGTTGTGGCGTGGGAGCGAGGCGAACTCCCCAAGACTGCTGCCGACACCAGATGCGACGACTCGCTGATTCGCCTCACCATGGACGCACGCGGCATCCGCACCATCGAGAGGCTGTCGGCATCCGACTGCCGCTCGCCCGGAGGGCCCCCTTCTGATTATCTACTCTATGTGGTGGCCGATATGAGCAAAGTCCAGGACATCACCATCGTCGTCAAGGTCTCTTCCCCTCCCTTTCTATTCTTGTTTTCTGTTGTGCTTCCACACCGCTTACATCCCAGTACGGCCACGCCCGCCTTGAACCGAGCGAAGCCGCAGAAAATCTCACCCTCTGGAACGTTCCCACACTGTTCGATCCCGCCGCATTTGGGCTCTCCCGGCCGGATCCCAGACGCTCGACCTTGCGCTACAGGGCTATCCAGCTCAACTCCGACATCACAGGGCTCACTTTTTTTCTGCATGGTGACCGCCCCCACGCCATCCATGCCCACACTGACGCCCAGCCCACCGCCGAATCCACGTTTTACTCAATGACGTCACACTGCCAGCAGGCCGTTGCCTGGGCCTACTTTCCCATACCGGCCGGCGACCGAGTTCTGGCCTTTGGCACCCGCTCTTACTCCCGCGACCGCCACCGCGAGCATTTTTGTTTTTTGGTGCGCCTTCTTTCCCCTCTATCTTACCTATGCTTTCTGCTCACAAACAGTTCCATACGCTGCTCTCAGGAACCGTTGAGTTGGGTTCTTGCATCGCCGGCTCCGTCCAGGACGTCTATTATCGTCGGCACCCACCCATCACGCTGGTTTACCGCTACAACTATCGGCAGCTTATCTACGACATTGGCGCAGGCATCGCTGATGACACACCGGTGACGACGACGGCCATCAGGGGCACAGCGGACGACCCCTTTGTTCATGAGGACCGCCCCTATCCGCATGTCCCCCGGCTTCGGTCGAGCTACTTTTCCCGCGCACCCCTCGCCTCTGTCGTGCGCATCCACGTGTACAACCGCTGCGACAGCCTGGGTCGCACCATCTGCCAAGGCGTCCTGCTCGACTACGCCAACGGGGCACAGCGTGCCCTGGGCAACGTGCGCATCGGCATCGACCCGGTGACCGTCTGCGATCACCCAACGCGCCTCTGCTGGCGGCAAGCGGTTCCGCTGCTTGAGTTGCCGGACGACCGCACCGATGGCGGCGACGCCAAGGCAATGATCTTTGCTCTGACGGCCTCTGCCACCGAGGACCACCATCACGAGGATGGCGAGGCGGGCTGGTACAGCTGGTCGTGTGTGCCGCTCGAGGGTGAGCTACGGGTCTGGTTTCTATGGCGTGACGCCGACATTCGCGTAGTCATGCCACTGCAGGGCGAAGAGTGACGGGTTGTTGTGCAACCCAGTCCTCGATTTTGTGTCATCCGTCATTCTACAGCGAGCGTAACCCATACGTGGAGAAGAGAAATACAACAAGAATCATCTATAGCCACGGCATTACTAGAATCGTTCCATTCAAAAGCGTGGCGTATTTATAGAGCCTTGCAGTCAAGCTAGCATTTTCTCCGCTAAGAGCTTGCATATCAACACAACCAAGACAAATGCCATAGAGCACAGACCGCTGTTGAACAAGTTTCGCTTTGTTCTCCTGCAGATATCATAACCGATAGCTCGAACGGCAGGGTTGATACGAGAGACCATAAGCGGAATAGCGTCGATGGCGACACATCTTGGCGAGTATTGCTCCTGTTCCAAATTTTCTGCATGAACTCCTCTCATGTTGACCCCATTGCGTAGTAACAGTCAACATGTCTCGATTGGCGGCCCGCTTGAAAAACACGGCGAGGCACACCTGGTACCTGGGGTTCACCTCCTTTGGCGGCCCGCCGGTCCACTACAAGATTGTAAGCCTTGTTGATTTGTCATCATTGGAGAGCGGAATGGGCTAAGAAGAAAGTTCTACGACAAGTTTGTGGCCCAGCTCGGATGGATTGACGAGACACTGGCAAGTTCCCTGCACCCTGGAGTAGGCGCTTTCTCTGACGGCCAGTAGTACCACGAGCTGTTTGGCGTCTGCCAGACCGTGCCGGGGCCTGCTAGCACCAAGCTGCTGTACTGCATCAACCTGCACCACGATGGACCGGTTGCAGCCGTGCTAGGCTTTCTCCTGTGGAGGTGAGGCTCGCAGCTAGTAAACTATGGGCTCAGTTCTCACACAGATAAAAAAGCCTCCCCGGCGCCCTGGCCATGTACGCCCTCTCCCTGGGCGTGGCCCGCATCGAGGAGACGTTGCCGCGGGCCGTGTACGCCCTCTTGTCTGGGATTAACTCGGCCACGGTGGGAGTGGTGGCCCTGGCGGCCGTGCAGCTCTCGCAGCGCGCCATCACGGACCCGCTGACCCGCGTCATTGTGTTTGTGAGCGCCTCGGCCGTCATGCTGTACAACGCCATCTGGTACATTCCCGTGCTGATGGCCGCCGCCGCCGTGGCCACCGTTGTCAACGACTTCCGCTGGCTGCACGGCCCCGTCCGGCGCACGGCGCGCCTAATGCAGGCGCTGCGCCGGAAGCTGAGCCGGACCGTCCAGAGTCGGCCGCCGGACGCACGCGACGCCAGCCCGGAAGGCATGGCCGAAGCGCAGCAGCCCCCACAGCAGCAGCAGCAACAAAACCAAGACGGTCTCCTGCTGAGAAACGTCGGCCGACCCGCGACCAGCCAGGATACCCCAGAGCCAGCTGCGGACGAGAGCCAGGCCCCCCGCGTGGTGCCGGCCGACCGCTACATGGACAGCATGTCGTGGAAGACGGGCGTGGCCGTGCTGGGTGGGTTTCTGCTGAGCTTTGTGGCGGTGCTGCTCCTGCGGGGGCTGCTGGCGCGCAAGCCGCTGCTCTACAGCTTCTTTGCCAACATGTACCTGGCCGGCACCATCATCTTTGGCGGCGGGCCGGTCGTCATCCCGCTGCTGCGCGAGTACGTCGTCGCCGAGGGCTGGGTGCAGCCGCGCGACTTTCTCATCGGCCTCGCCATCATCCAGGCCTTTCCGGGCCCCAACTTCAACTTTGCCGTCTACCTCGGCAGCCTCACCGCCCGCAACGGCGGGCACAGCGCCGCCGCCGGCGCCGTCATCGGCTTCGTCGGCATCTTTGCGCCCGGGCTCATCATCATCCACGGGCTGATGGGGCTCTGGAGCGTGGTGCGCGGCTGGCGCTGGGTCAAGGCGGCATCGCGCGGCGTCAACGCGGCCGCCGTGGGCCTCATCTACGCGGCCGTCTACCGGCTGTGGCAGATTGGCTACATTGACGAGGGTTACCGCTCGGGCACGAGCCTGTCAGTGGAGCCGTGGTGGGTGGTAGCCACGGCGACGAGCTTTGTCGGCGGCATGTGGTTTCAGATCAGTCCGCCGGCGGCCATTCTCATTGGGGGGATCATGGGGATGATCTGGTATGGAGTGGTAGCCAGTTGACCTGAAGCTTCTTAAGATTACCTAATCACAGAGTAGAGTGTGCGTACAGAACATTATTAAGTCTTGTATAAATGCAGATTTGGTACGACGCGGCTATAAAAAGCTGTGCCGTTTGTGAAATGTAAGCTACTGGGTTTGGCCGTTCCAACATTTTTCCCTTTTGCATGGCCCGTGGCCGTCAGGCTAGGCCTAAGGGTAGGCACCCCTGCCAGGTTTGTTCTGAAAGAACGTTTCGGGGAGTTCGAAGGATGGGTCGAGCTCTCGGAGATGGTTGACCGTGTCCTGGACAACGTCGTAGGCAAAGTTGAAGTCGAAAAACTCCTCGGGGCAGGCTGTGATTTGTTAGCGAGGGACTAGTGAAGCGCATGATCAACCTACTCGGAACCTTGTCGGCTGGCATAAATGCGGAAGCGTCTTTGCGGATCAGCTCGGGCTCGTCCTGGCCGGCGTTGCTAAAGATCTGAATGAGACTGGCCCGGTTGCGTCTGATCTTCTCGTAAAGCTTCAACCTCTCGGCTGCGTTCTCCTTTGTGGCACCAATGAGGACCATGCCGAGAACGACGCCGTCTTCGATGCCTTGCGCACCACCCTGTCCCTGGTCTGCACACCGTTAGGTCGATGCCAAAAGCGAAAGGAAAGAACACAATCCACTCACGAGGAAGCATGGGATGGGCGGCGTCACCAGCCAGCACCAGATTCCCCTTTGTCCAGCTCGGAATCGGCGGCCGAAACAAAAGCGCCCACTGCTTCACTTCTGTTGCTTTGCTGTGGATGATAAGCATGTGGCAATACGAACCAGCATGGAGGCGCTCACCTGAGGACAGCAAAAAGATCGGGGTGAACGTCTGAGTATCTGTCCAGAAGCTTCGACTTGTCGACGGAAGCTTGCCAGTCTGCAAGACCTGTCAGCGCTACGTCGTCAACTAGCTGCAGAGCCACGCACCTTCTTTCTTCATCAGCTCCAGGTTGTCCTGATGAAAGATGGCCACAAAGTTGTGCACCTCATTGCTGAGTTGTGTTAGCACGGTTTTTTTCTGCGTCAGGTCGAGCGGCTCACTTCCGGCAGGGATAGGACACGATCCTCTTCAGATCACCAATGAAGAACTTCATGCGGCCATCGTCGTCCTGGTTGTAAAAACGAGTCACCGGGTCGGCCTCGAGATCGGCGGCCGGGATGAGGAACCGATAACAAAAGTTGTAGAGGTCTTTCGACGGCTCTGGCGGGTTGGGCCGCCCCAGGACGGCCTCCACGCCAATGGTGTGAATGCCGTCGGCAGCGATGACCACGTCGGCCGTGATGGTTTCGCCGCTGGCGAGGGTCAGCGAAGGCGCGTCCGCATTCTAGGCAATGTCAGTCCAGGCTGAGCTCGACCATCGAGAGAGCACGCACGTAGTTGACCACCTCGGACTTGAGAAAGACAGAGGCGGGTGTGCCCGGTCCGGCGGGCTCGGTGGCCAGGCGCTTGAGCTCCTCGTGCAGGTCGACGCGGTGAGCCAAGAACCAAGGGGCGCCGCATTGGAGCGGGATCTGGGCCTCGGTGGTGCCGACGTGGAAGCGCTCCAGCGTCTTTGCGTGGGCGCGGAAGCTGGACTTGGTGGTGACAAACTTGGCGCGCACAGGGTCCAGGCCCCAGGCCAGGAGGGCGCGCGAGGCGTTGGGCGGGACGTGGATGGCGGCGCCGACTTCGTTGTTGAGAGAGGAGCGCTCGTACACGCGAACGACGTGGCCGGCGCGGCGCAGGGCGACGGCGGCCGAGAAACCAGCAATGCCTCCGCCGACAATGGCCACGTTCAGCGTCATGTTCGAGTCTGTTGCAGTGTGCTACAGTCTGTTAGCAGTCGAGTATGTAGATGGTCGGTAGGGGTGTTTAACAAGGCCAATCTGCAGCCCCGCCAAAACGGTCTGGAACCAGGCCGCCTGGCCTCGTTTGAGATTCGTTCCTGCGGTGGAGTCTCTGTGCCGCGATGGATCAAGGTTTATTGGTGCTGTCACGTCGCACCGGGCGTCCATTGGCACAATGCCGTTTGTAATGCCGGTTGTAGCACGCCCGATGCTCCCCTGTCCGGCGAGCGTCCGAAAGGAGAGCGTCCGACGAGAGCCTGCACAAGAACGGGGCTAGACACCCCCTTCTATTGATATCCTGGCTCTCTGACTGGGACGCGCACGTCTTTGGTTGCATCCCGGCCGGCGGACCCTGCGCTGGCCGACAGGTGCAGGAGCGCTAAGGCTGCCCCAAATGGCGCTCCCATCTTCTCACTCTCGCTTAGCACAGGGGAGTCTTTGCTCGTCCAAGCGAGCGATGCTGTCTCCATGACCCCCGGCCGTCGCTGCGAGCACGGAATCTTCAAAGGAAAATGCCTCCCCGACTGTTCCGTTGATTCGAATCCTTCCTTCTCTCATCCCCAACCTGTAACCCCCCCAACACTACCCACCCTCTTTGAAAATGGCCCCTGTCCACGAGCCGTCCGAGAAAGCGCACGAGGTGCCGGCGTCTGCGTCCAGCTCTGGGCCGTCGATCGAGGATGAGCCCGTGCCTCATCTGCACGCAAAGACCTTTTTGACCGTCTTTGCCGTCTGCCTCATCTACTTTGCCCAGCTCATCAACGTCGTGGGGGCCGGTGCGGTAAGCAAGGAGACAACGCAGGCTGGATGCACCACTAACCTGAGCAGCAAGCGCAGACCATTGTCAAGGTCGTGGGGGGCAGCTCCAACACGGTGTGGCTGACCACGACCATCACCATCCTAACCGTCGTGCTGTCGCCCATCGTGTCCCAGGCCGCCGACTACTGGGGCCGCCGCTGGCTGCTGATCCTGCTGACCTTTTGCGGCGTCATCGGCTCCGTCGTGGTGGCGCGCGCCGACAGCATCGGCATGGCCATTGCCGGCTTCACCGTCACCGGCATCTCCTACGGCGCCCAGCCTCTCCTGCACGCCGTGGCCTCCGAGGTGCTGCCGCGGCGCTACCGTCCGTGGGCCCAGGGCCTGACCAACCTGTCCGCCGCCCTGGGCGGCGTCGTGGCCCTGCTTGTCGGCGGCGCCATGACCCGGCACCAGCACCTCGTCGGCTTCCGCAACTACTGGTACATGGCCACGGCCATCTACCTGGTCGCCACCGTGCTCGCCGCTCTGCTGTACAACCCGCCCAAGACGGACTTGCAGCTCAGCCTCAGCCACCGCGAGAAGCTGGCCAGGCTGGACTGGATCGGCTACGGCCTGCTGTCGTCCAGCCTCGTGCTCTTCTGCATGGGCCTCGCCTGGTCTCAGAACCCCTACCCCTGGTCCGACCCGCACACCTCGGCCACCTTTGCCATCGGCCTCGGCCTCGTCTTCGTCCTCATCGCCTACGAGGGCTGGCTCAAGACCGACGGCATGCTGCACCACGACCTGTTCCGCCACCGCAACTTTGGCCTCGCCCTGCTCTGCGTCTTCGTCGAGGGCCTCGTCTTCTTCGCCGCCAACAACTACTTTGCCTTTGAGGCCGGCATCCTCTACGAGACCGACTCCCTGCGCACCGGCCTCCGCTACACCGTCAGCATGCTCGTCTATGCCGCCAGCGCCGTCGTCGCCGGCATCTACTGCTCCGCCACCAAGAACGTCCGCTGGCCCGCCTTTGCCGCCTTTGTCTCCATCATCATCTTCTTCGTCCTCATGGCCACCGCCACCGCCTCCACCGCCAGCTCCCGCCATGTCTGGGGCTACCCTGTCTTCCTCGGCGCCGGCCTCGGCACCTGCCTCTGCGCCCTGATAACCGTCGCCCAGCTCTCCACCCCGCGCGAGCTCATCGCCCTCGCCAGCGGCCTCATGATTGGCACCCGCTCCCTCGGCGGCTCTGTCGGCCTGGCTATCTGTAGGTGCTCTCTCCCCCTAATTTCTGACCATTCACCTAACCCCCAGACAACGCCATCTTTTCTGGCCACCTGAACCAGCATCTGGGCTCAAACATTGCCGCGGCTGTGCTGCCCCTTGGCCTGCCTCAGTCGGAGCTCGGCACCTTCATCACGGCTCTCTCGGCCCAGAACACCACCGCCCTGCTCGCCGTGCCGGGCGTCTCGCTCGACATCATCCAGGCTGCCGCCGCCGCGCTCAAGGACACCTACAGCGTCGCCTTCCGCTGGGTGTGGACCGCTGCCGGTGCCTTCACCGTTGTGGCCGCCATCGGTAAGAAAAAATCCACTGCTTCTGAGCCAGGATATCTGGAGACTAACCGGTTGCAGGGGCCATCTTCTTGGTCGACCCCAAAAAGGAATTCAATAACCACATCGACGCGCCGGCCGAGAATGCGGAGGAGCTGTACAACTAAGACGGGAGTGTGGGAGGCCTAGACTTGGGCTCGGACCGTCCCACTTCCAATGGCACTCGGTCGCTTCCCCAGTTCTTTGGCGTATCCACATGGCCCATACACATGTTTTTCCTTCTCTGCCGTAGATACATTATAGAGCGCTTGGTTTTGTTCCTTGCCTATTGCTAATTTGTTACAAATAATATTAGACTGCTAGATTTGCTGCAACGTGGAATATTACGCACCAGTGCCAAAAATACAGTGCTACCTCGGCCGAATGCAGGCGGAAAAAGGCACCCGAATCTGGTTACCGTTTTGTGACAGCCTGCAAGTGTGAGTTACCTGAAACAGGCTAGCACCAGAAGAGAATTGGCTGCTAATTTTACCAGGCCTGCGATTTCAAGATGCGCTCAGGTTGGCAACTCGCTTAGCACGGGCCAGCCAGCATTTGTGCCTCGGTGCTGGGGATCCGGAAAAATACCGTCTTGTGTTGATGGACGGAACGGGAAGCTTGATAGTCCGCTGGCTAACCCTGTTCTGCTGGTTGCATGCGACCTTTTTCCATAAATGTTGCAGAATCGCCTTCTTCCTTCATGATGCAACGCTGCATTGACAAGGCCAGATAGAAAAAGAAACGGCCAGAAGATTCTTCAACGCCCTGGAACACCTGCCGCGTCTTCTTGTCATGCTTAGCATGCTTGGCAATATGGTTTATGCACCTGCCTCGCCTAGGGGGCTGACGGCTGACTCGATGAGACGCCGGCGACTATCGCACGACCCCTGGGAACCCTTCTGCCCCCCACGAGTGTTGTTCCACCTCGGCAAGGTTCCTGGACCCATCTCTCCATGCAAAGACGAACTGGGCCAATATACTTTTGCTCGTTTCCAGCTGTCAATTTCCAGCACGGATTAGACCATGCCGCTTCCAAGCATAGGCGAGGCGCTGTGTGGAACCCCTTTTTATCTGTCATGCTCGACGAGATGTGTGACGAGGATGCGTATGCAGCCTGTTTATCCACTTTTGATTCCTTTCTCATTCTCTGTTCGCATAGACTGCGAGAAGCGAGCGACGCGGATGTTGCATGGCTGGATTTGTGGCTGGACTGCTGCGCGGGGAAACCAGCCGAAAGCAGAAAATACCATGGAACAGATAGATGTTCCCCCGGGGTCTCAGATGCAGGCTAGCGAAACCGCTTTCCGTCGTCCCCATGTACCACACTCTGCCGAATCCATCTCTCGCCGACAGATAGCCGTGAAAAAAAGGCAGGCACCGCCATGGCAGGGCCCTCTCGTACGAGTATTGGATCCACCATTACCCCTTGCAAGCGGTAGTCTGATACCATCACATCGGCCTGCCCTCGCAGTATCATCTCGTAACGGCAGGCGTAGGAAACGAGACATTGGTAATCACTTCTCCAAGTGGTCGCTCAGGCTGCTAACCAGCCTCGTCGACCATTCCTGGAAAGTCGTCGAAAACACAAACATATCTCGGCTGGTCCGTCTCAACCACGCATCTTCTGCTTCTTTCTGTGAAAGCAGCAGACAAGAGCGGCCGACTCAACACCTTCCGCCATCATCATGTTCGGCCCACCCAAGGTCCAGCCGGTGCTGGTCCTCAGCAACTTTTTTCTGACTCTCAGTTTTATCATTGTATCCCTGCGACTGTACGCAAGATGTATAGTCATGCGTGTTGTCGGCATTGAGGATTATCTGATTGTTGTATCCTTGGTATGTTTTCTTTTTCTTCTGTTGGATGACGTCCATTTTTCCCTCTTGGGAAGTTTTCACGACGATCGTGACGATCGATGTCGCTTAACAGGGCTGACCCGAGCTTGATTTGACAGCTTGCCGCCATCGGCTTCCTGATCGTGGAGATGCATCGTAAGAATCCCAACAATCCCGAGAGCGAATCCGACGACTGACTGGGTGGCAGAGATCAAATTCGGTTTGGGGGAGCACCTGAGAGATATCTCAGCAGAGAATCGGATCAAATTCTTTCAGGTACTACTTACTGCACCACCAACAAAACTGGTCTGTATTCGAAACTAACCAAGCGGCCTTGCCAGTGTCTGTGGGCGACCATCCCCGTGTACAACTTTTCCTTGACCTTCTGCAAGCTGTCCATCATCTTCCAGTACAAGCACGTCTTTGATGTGCCCGCGGTCCAGAGAATTTGCAGAATATTCCTGTGCTTTCTGGTCGTGTATGGGCTCTGGACCGTCTTGGGCTCCGTCTTCATGTGTGTTCCCGTCGCCTTCTTCTGGGGAGAAGGCAAAGGTTCCTGCATGAACAAGCTAGCCTTTTGGTTTTCCAATGCCGGGCTCAACATCGCCACCGACATTGCCATTATCGCGATCCCTATGCCCTTGATCCGGAAGCTCCAGCTCCCGCTTCGTCAGAAGATCATCCTCATGGTCGTTTTCGCTTTCGGCACCTTGTACGTTCAGGCTGTGCTTTTTACGAATCCGATCTGTCTGGCTAACCATGGTCTCAGCGTCTGCATTACGTCCATCATTCGACTCCGTTCCCTTCTCGACATTTCGACCTCTGAGGATACTTCATGTATGTTTTCCAGAGTCCTACGACCCCCTATACCTAAGCTAACAATATTCATCAGTTGACGGAGTCGAGATTGCTCTCTGGAGTGTGAGTTCTGCCCACTGACGCCTACCATTGTGATTCGTTTGTTCTGCTGCTAACGGATGGCCTAGAACATCGAGATTAACATGGCCATCATCTGTGCTTCCGTCCCTGCCCTGAAACCCCTCGTGTCCAAGATCTTCCCCAAGCTTCTCGGATTGTCAGGTTATTCGAACAACCGATCCAACGGGTATGGTGAGCAGTCCGATAGCCACCACATGCAGTCGTTCAGCCGGAGTACCAAGCCTTCGGGCCTTGCATCGTCGAAACACGGCCGGGACATTTACGTGGAGCACACTTTCGAGGTTAGAGAAGATGGTGACGGCAAGACCAGCCGTGAGGGAAGTGAGCGAAACCTGGTCCCTTCAACCGAAGATCTCCGTACAAAAAGCCGGGAGCTAGTATGATTTCTTCATGGGTGAGGGGAAGTTAATTGTAGTTCTGGAGGATTAAAAAGTTTAAAGACACAATAGACTATAGGAGTGTGGACGAGGCAATAACACATCCACCTCGAAGCTCGCCATGTTATTAAGGGATAGAATGTACTGCAAAAGTGATCGAAAATATTTGATACATTTCTACAGTTGACACAACAATGCGGTGGTATATTGATTCGGTACTATAGGTATGTTACTAGACCTTTGCTACAGCTTAAGGCTTGGTCAAGACGCACAGTACCAACAGCATATAAAAGGTTCGATCTACACAGAACGAGGCCTATCGAACCCTCTCAAACAAGTCCCCTAAACAAATACCATCCTAAAGTTCACGCTTTCTCCTGAATACTAAAGAAAGCATAGCAGTTGGATCAGCCTTCACCTTGTTTCGTTTGGTGGTGCCAGGCACACAACTCTGGGTTACTATCCAGAGGCGCAGGTAAAACTTTCCTCGTAGGCGATTACGAGTAAGGCTCCCGATTTAGACCAACAGATCTATCAGCCATAACTAGACTGTTCGTATACCTTAGCGATGTGCATGTTGTTCTTTAAAAATCAATAAACTAATTAACCCCATTCTCCCCAATAACATGCAAAGAAAATCAATAGACTGTCGTCAGTTGCCGGTGCCAAGACATGGTAGTCTAGGCGAAAGAATGTATAAATATCGGTAATTAGTTCGACTGACAGAATGGTCTAGATCTTCAGATTGAGTGGTCAACTCTGAATAACCTATATTGATACGAAATGACCTGTCTACGAAGAAACAGCACAGAGAGTTCCGCCTTGAATGCTTCCCCATAAGGCTCTAAGCAACCCAGATTGGCCACCCCTCTTCCTTTTCCTTTTTAATTCTTTTAATTTAACACATGGAGGAGTCAGAAACGGGATTGGAAAGCGCAGTAACCTGTCTCGGTTGCCAGCCGACGACAAAACATTACAATGTACAGGAAATTACAATATCCCACTTTTGACACTGCCATCGCTTCTGAACAATAGCCGAGCCGGGGCCTGGGGCGAGAACCTTTAACATGATCCCGGTAGGCTGGGTCCTTTGTAGAAGAGGAAAAGACAGCTGACTATTATTGCGGCTCCAGCGAGTCCGGCCAGAACGAGCGGATGGCGCTAACACTGGTTGGTTAACGTGGTGCCCGGCGCCAACACCTAGGTCGATGCCAGTGAGAGTAGTGCAGCTGCAGTTCGGTGACGGCATCGGTTACCACGACAAGAACTAGGACGGCGACCTTTTGCGATTGCCACGACGTCGTGGTGCTTGGGCCACGCCTATCTGGAGCCTTGCTCGCTCGTCTCTTTGGACACCGTCGACGCAGGCGGTGAGGAGAATTCCGCCGGCTACGTAGCCGACCGTCACGGCATTGTCACTGTGAGCTGCATGTCCAAAGCAGCCATCACGCGGCGCTGGGGCGCCAACGCGGCTTATCCGTCGGTCTGCAACACGATTACGACCTCTAGACGCTGAGCATGGAGACAGGAGCCATCAAAGCAAGCTACGAAGACAATCGGACGCTGTTTGGGTAATTCAAGTACACGGGGATGGAGGCGATAGTGAGTTCAGCCGCAAAAAGAGGCTGCTTAGTTAATACAGAGGATTTCTTTTCCGGTCGCGAGACCTGAGTTGACTGACCGGTCAGCTGCACACGGAACCCCCTGTCAGCACAATAGTGCACAACTCGCAAGATGCTGCTTACCGAGGTGCCGAAGGATGCAAAGGTTGCGCCAGAACATCTCACCCTCAGCCCACGCGACTTGACAATCAGGGGAGAGGGGAAATGCACGATGGACGTATGGTGCGGACTTGGCCGCGTTGCTCATCTCCATCCTCTCGCAGCTGGAAATGTGACGTTCTACTCAATTGTCTTCTTTCTCCTCATTCATTGTCTTCCCTCGTCGCCATCATGGTCATCACGTCGCGCTGGCAGGTCTCCATCCCCGACATCTACTTGCCCTCGCTCCTCTTCACGTCGCCCACCCACCCCCTATCGACGACACACCGCTGCTTCTCCGATGCCGACCGTTCTGATTCGGTCTATCTGACTGCCCACGGCCTGCGCCTCTGGTGCCAGCGCTTCGCCTTGGGCCTGCGTCGAGCCGGTCTGCAGCGTGGTGACCGGCTGATGCTGGTGTCGGGCAACAGCGTCTTCTTTCCGGTGGTCTTCCTCGGCACCGTCATGGCCGGCGGCATCTTTACGGGGGCGAGTCAGAGCAGCGTGGCGCGCGAGCTGGCCTACCAGCTGGCCGACAGCGGTGCGGTCTTTCTTCTGAGTGCGCGGAGCTCTCTGGGGGCGGTGCGGGCGGCAGCCGCCGAAGTAGGACTCGACGAGGAGCGTGTGTATGTGTTTGAGGAGCCAGCGAGCGAGGATTCCGCAGCGTCTGGGGATCCCCACCACTGGCACGAATTGCTGGCGTCTGTCGAGGACGCCAAGAATTTCGCCTGGGATGCACTGACGACCCGTGCCGCCGCCGAGCAGACTGTCCTTGCGCTCAACTACTCGAGCGGCACCACTGGCTTGGCCAAAAGTGTCGCCGTCACCCACCGCAACTACGTTGCCAATTCGGTGCAGATCCACGACCTGCACCACGACCGCCACGGGCAGCCGCGCGCCCAGCAAGCCCGTTATCTTTGCTTCTTTCCCTTCTACCATGCTATGGCCCAGACCGTCTTCATCGCCCTCGCCCTGCTGCAGGCGGCCCCCGCCTTCGTCATGGCTGGCTTCGACTTTGAGGCCATGCTGCGCCACATTGCCCGCTCCCGCATCACCAATCTGGTGCTGGTGCCGCCAGTGGCCGTCGCGCTGACCACCCACCCAGCCGCGCGTGCCGCTGACCTCACCAGCATCGACTGGGTGGCCGCGGGAGGTTCACCGCTGACTCGTGAAGTCTGTGGCCAAGTCGAGGCTCTACTGAGGGGCGTTAAGATCAAGCAAGGATGGGGTATGACCGAGTGAGCCTCCTACCTTGCGCTCTTCTTCTTCTTCTTTCCTCTCACAACAGAATCACCTCATCGATGCTCGGCTGGAAACTCGACGAAGATAGCACGGGTTCCTCTGTCGGCTCCATCAATGCCAATTGCGCGGCCAAGATCATGGCTGACGACGGCGTCACCGAGTGCGGTGTCGACCAGCCCGGCGAGCTCTGGGTGCGCGGCCCTAACGTCATGCTTGGCTACTGGAACAAGCCAGCCGAGACGGCCGAGGTGCTCGACGCCGACGGCTGGCTGCATACCAGTGACGTGTCCTACGTAGATGCAGCTGACCACTTTTACATTGTAGACCGGAAGAAGGTGTCTTGTCCATCCGCCCCTTTTATATCGCACGCAGAGACCTGACCAGCAGGACCTCATCAAGGTCAAAGGCTACCAGGTGGCCCCTGCCGAACTCGAGCAACTGCTGCTGAAGCACCCTGGCATTGTCGATGCAGCTGTCGTGGGCAAGACTGTGTACGTGGTCCCGACTGGGTCGATGCAAACACTAACAAGTCGGCCCCAGCAACCTGTACGAGTTCCCTCGCGCCTACGTGGTACGCCGGCCGGGCGAGACCGTCTCCCCCGAGGCCATCCATGACTTCATCAACGAGAGGGTCGCGCCCATCAAGCGGTTGACCGGCGGCATCATCTTCGTCGAGGCCATCCCCCGGAATACATCGGGCAAGATTCTGCGCCGAGAGCTGCGCGACCGGGCCAACAAGGATGGTTCCAAACTGTGAGCTGGTTGTCCAGCCATGCATGTCAAGTGCAAACGCAGCGTAGACAAATGCCAAATTTCTGCATGAGGCAGATGTGGTCCAAGGAACGTATCTTTTTTGCTGACTCATACTCGACACTTCAACTCATTGAACCCTTCCATAACTAACACACAGATTTAATTCCCAATTCGTAGCCTCGCTGAATTCACAAATCCAGCACCACACTTTGCCAGACGAATCTATATGCTGAATACGAAAAGGTACATACAATTTATGCCATTGGCCCAATGGATCTCGTTTGATTTCGACGTCGGACGTCGGTTGCTCCTTTAAATTTAAACTTGCAAGATAGTCGAGAAATTTCCTAACAATGTAAAAAATAGTAACAAGTATTACACGCGTATTTCCCTGCTTTTGTCGTCGTAGCATCTTATCTATTAATACCTCGATGTTAGAGCGTTGCTGTAACAAAAGTGAGACTAGCTCCCCACGTGCCATTCCTGATCGCAAGGCCAGGAGAATTTCCCCATAAGCCAGCAAGGCTGCGGAACGTCAGAACTATCACCTTTTCTCTCTTCAAATTGACAAAAAATGTCGCCGTCAACCCCCCCTTCTCACTTACTTGACAACAGCCATTGCGATATTCTGTTTCGAGCCGTTCGCAATGTTCTCGCGACCGACATTGCCGTTGCCACGCTTGCGCAGATCCTCGGCGGCCTGCCTACGCGCCGAGTTTATTATGACAACTACCATGCCAGTGGCATCGTTCCGCATCCCGTGGTGGGCCACGATCAGGTTTGCCCTAGTGCCGAAGACAAAGCCAAGAATCTACGTGCCGAGTTCGACCCGGCTATCCTCCGTTTTAGCTCCTCCGTAAGGATGGTTCTTCTCCTGTTCTTCTCCTAGGACCCAGAAAATACAAAGGCATCCAAGATATAAAGGCATCACTGACTCGGCACAGCTACTCGAGGCTTTCCAAGATTCTACGCAGTCGTCCCTGGCATTTGATTTGCGTCTCATCGAACTCGTTGCCGTATCTCTCCACCAAATTGCCGTGTTTCTACACCGGCGCAAAGAGCACCTGCACGACCCAGCCACGACAGGAGGGGTAGATGTCGAAGAGACCACGCTTTACCACCCACCGCCGCTTGCAAACGGCTTCCAATATAGGGCGCCCCAGCCGACCATGTTCTGCCATCCCGACTTTACCAACTGGAAGAAGTACCCAAGCGGCGTGGACGACATGGCAGGCTACTGGGCCGAGAACCGAATTCTTGGAGGTGTAGTCCTCTTCAAGCGCTCGTCGAAACCGTCCGAAAAAGACCCAGAGCGCAACGTCTACTTCCAGTGCTCTCGGCATATCGTCACCTTTCGCGTCTGCCAGCTACTCGACAAGCAGCAGAACGGCCTCATCTCCTTCCTAACAAGCCGCGACCCCAGCGCGTTAACGTGTCCGCTTCCCATCCTGCCCGGCAAGGAGAACGGGAACCGGTGCGACCCGGACGAGGCAATTCCCGTATACGACATCTATCGTGACATCTGGGAAAGGACACCCCCAGAACCGGCGAAGCCTAATCCTACGTGGATCATTCTCAGTCGCTGTGGTGGGGGGACTACCAAGAATTCGTTTGATTATCCAGAACTTGAAGAAAAGGAACTGAGGATGAAGGCCATCCTAGACCGTCTTTGGGAACAGACCCAGAAAGATGGCAAGATGGCACGGGGTCACCAAACTGGGCAGAACAAACAGGGAGAGCAGGATGAGCAAGACGAGGCCGAAGACAAGAATAATGTGTCTAAAGCGGACACGGCTACGCCGAGGGAATATGGCACGGTAGAGCAGGGGAAGAACCAGAATGACGAGACAGTAGAGAGCGCTCGTAGTCAGAAGGTAGCAAGGAGAACGACAGGAAAGGTCACGGAAGTGAACAAACAAAGAGACGAGGAGGAGGAGTATACAGAAGGAACAGACTCGCACGATCTACCAAAGGAGGAGCTACAGAAAGAGGCTAGGAAGCTCGGAGAGATGACCTCGAGGTGGAGGGAGAAACTGAGCCCCAACTGCTGTCTCTTGATGTGAGCAAATAACGGTCAACTGCCAGCAGTGGCGTTGGATTGTGATGGCGTTGCCGGTATAGGCTGGTGCAACGCAACAGCTCTATGTATTACGCATTAATTGCTCTCAGTAATTCCTTTTTTGGTGCAGTCCTGAGATGCTGCTATTATGAGGCGAGCTCGTGGTGAACTCTGGCCTGCACCTCCGCAGGACCCAATTTTGATCTATCAACTATATTTCAAGATGTTGGTTTTTCCGCCTACTACTATTTTTCTCCGCTTTCTAACTCCGCTACTCTTCTCTTCCCTCAGTATATTAAGCACTAGGTCAAGCTTCCGCATCGCTCTGGTCCTGAGCTTGCTATGGCACCAAACAACGGACGGCGCATCTCACGTTGCCATTTGATCTTGAATATCCGAACGCATGCTGTCAGATTCTACATTGGTAGGGGTGATAGTGACGGCCATGGCATTTACAATTTAGTTGGCTAGAAAGCAGCTAGGAAGCCATATCAAAAGTCTTTGCCTTACACGCCTCAACCGCTCTCGTGCAAAGATTTCGGCTGATAAATTTGTATACCAGGATGTTTCCACTCTGCTTGGTCAACTCTCGCTATACTGCCAACTGTTCAAGTCGGTGGCCCTGTCCAAGGTCTGTTTTGGATTCTTGTTTTAAACACGTTTTCTAAATAAAGAAACGTTTAATATATTACGCAATACGCGCAGTATCACTAAACAATCGTATTTTAAAAGCTCGAGTTTCTTCGTAATTATATTTTTGTCGAAGCATCAACAGCTACTATAGATATTTTGTCCTTTAAACGCCTTTTTATCACGAGAAACCTTAACAGGACAAGCTCGTCATCGTCCGATAGCCGTGCTATGAAACAAAATCGGTCTTGGTGGCAACGCTTACAAGACTCAAAATAAGGACAACTCATTGCTGATGCTGACCTCAAAAAAAATCTCGGTATGACTCGAGAGGAGCTTAACACGCCACAGCCTGGTATCGGCAAACCCAAATTTGCTGGGCGGTTGGGTCAAGACCCTGCCCCAGGGCGTGGAGAAGTGACGCCCGTCCAAGTATTTTCTATCTGTCGACCGCGCGCAGCCATGCTGTGACCGGCATCTACCTACTCGGCGACCACCAGCCGGTGTACCCCAAACCTTGACTTCACTGTTAACATAAACCCACTGCGATTTCGGTCATAACAAGTAGCAATCATGTTAACGGCAATTGATTTACAAAATACATCTACTGTGCCATTCATTAATCCTCTGGTAAAAATAAAATAGCTGAAACTTGTTATATTGCAGTTTTGAAGAAGACACTACTCAAAGGCGTAGGTAAGATAAGCCAGTTCAACCCTTTCTCAGTCCAATCAAATTCCGTCTCCGAATCGTGTCTCGAATCCGGTCAAATTTCGTGGCAAAGTCACTGATCTGTACGTGTCATTCATCAGTATAGTTCAACACAAAAGTAGAATAGAAGAACGAACGTTCACTGCAGTAGCGAGAACCGCTGACTGCCCATTTACCGCAGCCTTCTTTCACACATCTGATCGCAGGGGAAGGCATTGTGTCTGCTGGTGTTGGTTTCTTGGAAGTAATTCAAGTAGTTAGTGGGATTTAGTTTGTATTTTTTCGTTTCTTGTGAAATTAAGAAGAAAGAAAGAAAGAAAGAAAAGGACGTAGAAAATAGAAGCAGCCGCCTTAAATATTGGCTGCCATCCCACCCTTCGGAACTTCATTATCACAGGAATGAAATCCTTGTCAATGTCACTGCCAATGAGCATTCTTCTAGATGAGCATGTTGTTAACCGCTCATACTCGGCGGCTACAGTGACGATCTTATTGGGGCATGTGGGGCAGGTGGGTGATTCGGGGTAACTAGCGAACTAACGGGGGGTTATTTACCAAAACACTTTACTCCATCGTGCAAAGTATTACAAAATATTTAATACCCCCGCCGTGAGTTTTGGCGGTCTAGCTACGGTTGCCTCACGCAGCAACAAACATTGAAAGCCAGCAACAACAATGCCTCTATGGAACTGTGATTTTCATGATTGTTGCCAGGCTTCCGTCCGCACTCTTGGAGAGTGTGTACTTTGCGACCGACATTTGTGCTCCCGCCACCTCCAAGCGGAGTTTCACAATTGTCCGCGATGGGAGGTAGGCAGATTATGGGCTCGTCCACCTTCATTGCTAACAAATCGCGTCCACTAGGATGCTGATGCATACGATCCAAAAGCTCGTGATGCCGAAAAAAAAGAAATTACAAGTTTGATCGAAAAGATAAACATTGATTCTCTCGCGTCTCGTGCAAGCGATCTTCGTCAAGGTTTACCATGCTCAATTCCAACTCTGCAATACGACCGCGCCAAGCGGAGTTCTATTATGGGAGGTATGAACTACCATATCGAAATTCATTTTGATGACGGCATTGTTTGGATTGCCCGCATCCGGAGGTTCAACGCTACATCCCCGCCGGCTGCGCTTCGAGATTACATTGTTTTGAGCGAGGTTGCCACTCTCAAGTTTTTGCAGCAAACAAAAGTTCCCTCGCCAAAAATCTACGACTTTTCCCTCGACTGTCCAGAAAATCCCGTTGGAGTTGGCTTCATCTTGATGGAAAAGATGCCTGGTAAATCTCTGCGCTGGGCGAGTACGACCGAGCAGCAACGTGAAAGGGTAATGAGCCAACTTGCGGATACTTTCGTCGAGCTTTCCAATTATTCGTTTGACTGCCTAGGTTCTTTGGATAAGCCGGGAGAGTTGCATGTCGGGGCGTTTGCACGAGAATCACTCACCGACTTCGCGGGGCACAAAATGCTTGCCCTGGGCCCATTTTCATCTCTCAAAGATTATCATACACATTGTATTCGATTCATTCTTAGCCTGATCATTCGAAAGGAGATGTACACACAGCGGCCAGTCGACTCATACCTTGTCCATTTATACCTACTGGAAATTCTCCCTCATATTCTTCCTGATTCTCTGACAAACGACACTAAATTCTACCTGAAGCATGCAGACGACAAAGGAGATCATATTCTTGTTGATGACCATTTCAACATCACGGGCATTATTGACTGGGAATGGGCACACACAGCTTCTCCTGCTAACGCCTTCAATTCACCTATCGGGTTCTTGCATGTGGGGGATTTTTACGACGGAAAAAACACCCTGAGCGAAGACGAGGTTACTTTTTCTCGTCTACTCGAAGAGAAAGGCCGCAGTGATCTGGCAAACTATGTCAAGAACGGCCGGATACAGCATCGGTTCGCATTCTGTTGCGGGTATGACCTGGAGGATTGGGCCGGTTTTCTAGGTCTGTTTAAAGGCCTTAGGGATGCCGTCGGAGTTGATAATGGATTAGGCTGGGATGAGTGGAAGGCAGTAGCATTGCAACGTTTTCAAGACGACCATGGATTGCAAAAACTTCTGGCGGAGCAAGAAGCATAGATTCAGAGAGACAAAGGCATATTATTATTTATCGGTTTATTATTGTTGGTTGGTAGAAAGAAGAAACAGCGAAAAATATATATATATATATATATATATAACTATACCTATTTCTTCCAGTTTGGCGAACTTGAAATTCCACCTTAGATTATCTTCACGGAGAATGTAACGGGCAGGCAGGCATAGGTATGTGGGGACGGGCTGGTTGTATAGCTAGTCTTGTATAGCAGGTCGGGTGGATAACGAGGATGAAGCTTAAGCTATGAAATACCCACGATAGTGGTGTATGGTGGTATAATCCCACAAGGGGCCCACCCTCGATGGCCAAGCCTGGGGATAATAACGCCAGCTTAGCGAGGGACGAAGTTAAAGGCATTCTATTTATCTCTAGAAGGCTAGAGTATAACACAAGCGTGTACTTTGGATTCTTTTTATCCAAAGGAAAGTTGTTTGATTCGACAACTCTACAGCCTTATAAACGAAAGAACCCTTTTCCTGTCCGGTATAATTACAAAGAATCTGTACGGTTTAGAGATAAGAGAAGTAAGAGTCTTTTACCACAGAATTACCGGAATTTCGGACCTCCAAAGATCAGCAAGTTGTCCAATGAAACAACTTTCTCCCCCACGCCCATGCAGAACTTCCGACCTTGGGCGGGCAAAGCGGAGATTTTACTCCCATATATTAAGCGCTAAACCAAAACAAGAAATATGTACGAAAGTCAGCCACCCCGTAAATTGCTATTTAGCTACTTCGTGTGAGCGGACGGGATCTCATGCTTTCCGGTATCTATGGCCGTACGTGAAAGATGTAATGTGTGAAATAGGTTATATTCCTTTTCTTAGTTTGTTTACATTCCATGGTTTCTTCCGTCTCTATTTTATATTGTTTGAGAGATGGCTTTTTAGCCAGCTCGTTGCAAAACTGCCTTCACGCGTTCTGGAATGGAAGAGGAGGCAACTTTTTCAACTCCAAAATGACGCTTAGTAGAGAAATATATTCGCCAACCAACGTTGGTAAACCGGGGATCGAGGGCCGAAACCGGGTCACCGGCCGGCCCATGCGCAAGTCTGTCACAGAAGGATGCTTATACGACGCTTACCCCCCACTCAGCCATTCTTCCCGTTCTATTCTCGTCTCCTCTCGCCCGCTCCTTTGCTTATGCTTTCACACAGAAGCATTCTCTCGTCCGGTCAAACAATACAACAAAGCGCATCATCAATCATGTCCTCTGACACCAAGCCCAACGGCCAAGTGTCGCCGCTGCCGGTCCAGACGCGCTTCATTACCACGCACAACGACCAGGCCCAGGCCATTGTGCGCTCGAGCGACGAGTTCCAGTGGCAGGCCCTCGACCAGGACCGCATCGCCATGAGCGTCGTGTATACCACGTCCACGTTCCCGCCGCAGCTCAGCGGCGACGCCGACATCCAAGCGCACGCGGACCGGTCAGCGCGGGCGGCGGGGCTTGTCAGCGCGGGCGGCACGGTGCTGCGCTGTGTGGACATGGCGCCGGGGTACGTGTGCCCCATGCACCGCACGCAGAGCCTCGACTACGGGGTGGTGCTGGCGGGCGCGGTGGACATGGTGCTGGACTCGGGCGAGGTGCACCAGCTGAAAACGGGCGACGTGGCCGTGCAGCGGGCGACGCAGCACCAGTGGATCAACCGGTCGCAGACGGAGTGGGCGCGCATGCTGTTCATGCTGCAGGACTGCGCGCCCGTCCAGGTTGGGGGGCAGACGCTGCGCGAGGATCTGGGCGTGGGGGAGGGCATGGTGCCGCCGAGCGGGAATTGAGTGTCAGACGTTGTGTTTGCATGACCTTCATGCGGCTTAAGTTGGCATATAGAGTAGCACTGATGTGGCTTCACAAGAAATGTAAAGGTCTGTTTTGGAAGTACCTTTGACAAAATGGATGGACTTATTCCGAGTAGCACACAAGAGTGCGTGGAACAACGGTTTGTTGACACTGCCATTCAAATATTAAAAGTCTTAAAAACTCTGTGCTAAGCGCCCTGTCACTCTACATAAAACATCACGTAGCCCAGACTGTAACTGAACTGGTACCACGGTAGTGGCAGCCGAAGACGGCAAGTTGTACAGCATCCTGGAGAACTGTGTCAGCTGGCAGCACATGCAGTGTTACGGCCTCAATGTTGATGGATCGCTTTATGAAGCTCGGATAGTTTACAAATGCCTCGCAAACATATTGAAATTAAATGACTCAAAGGAGTGTCTATTGTAGGGGCAAACGTTATGCCAGTGTTTAACAAATGCGAAATATGCGATATATGCGACCTTTTCCAGCCACTGAATGCATGTTTTCCCACCCAATCCATACCACCTGCCATGCAATCATGCCCTGCAACCATGCCCAGCCGCCATGCCCAACCAGCCTATGCAGTATAAAGGAGAGAAGTGAAAGAAGAAAAGAAAGAAAAGAAGAAGAAAAGAGAAAAATCAAAGATGCAGAATCACTCAGACAAAAGAAAAGAAAGCAACATTCTGTGGCGCTTAGAAGCCGCCGTTGGGGTTCGGGTTCGCGATGACGGCACCGCCCTGGATAACGGGCGGCACCACAGAGACGCCGGTGCCGGCCGCGGCCGCCTTGTAGGCCGCCAGCGTGTTGGGCCCGTCAAAGTTCTGGTTGATGACGCCGGCCATGCCGTTCTGGCAGTGGTTGTTGGCGGTCTGGGCGCAGTAGTACCAGATGGGCGTCTTGTCCTCGACGACGAGCTGGAACACGTCGGGCGCCTGGCCGGTGGCCACCGGCTGGAAGCCGCTGAAGAAGCCGGTGCCGTCGCTGAGCGGCTTGCAGGGTTGGCCAAAGGACGACTCGGCCACCGAGTGGTTCTTGGGCAGGTAGTGCCACTCGACAATGTCGCCGATCTCGGCCACGACGTTCTCCGGGTCGAACAGCAGCGCGCCGCCACGGCCGGCAACGACCGAGTGGGTCACGCCCGTCAGGGTGACCGTGCGGGAGACCTCGTTGCCGGTGGTGGCAGTGGGCAGGGCCGCGGCGAGGCCGGCAGCAGCAGCGACGAGAGCGAGAGAGGCATACATTTTGAGGTTTGGAAGAGGTTTATAAAAGTGTTTAGAAAAGTGTTGAAGAAAGTGTTGAAATGGTAAGGGTGTTTGAATTATGAGTTGATGTTGTTGATGTTGTTGATGTTGTTAATGTTGTGATGTTGTGATGATAAAAGATTGTCGAGTTGGAAACCTCTCCTTTATAGACTTCCGACACAAGGAAAACACTCTCCGTCGCCTCGTCTTACACGATCTCACCAGTCGCGATTTTGATAGTGTGTCGCCGCTCCGTGAGTTGGTGCCAGCTCCGCCCTGTGGCACGGTGCTAAGAGTATAGGGCAAGCCTTGGGGCAGCTGCGCCCCACGGAAGCTTCGATGACCCGCTGTCAACGGCTCTAGCTCTAGCGAACAAGCTTATTTTTGTTTCATCGCTTCAACCAATTAGCGCTGGCCTCTGTTTCTCGGAACACCCATCTGCCGGTGCGCAGCCAACTGGTCTATTTCTTATTATGGCTAGCGTTACGTTGGCAGTTCTATTTCTGACCACAGCTGACAGAGTGCAACAAGAACCGAAGGCGGTGCATGCTCTCTAGTCACCCTATGTAAGCCACCTACCGACAGACAAAATGCACAAGGGAGGCTATTCTTGCTGATCCAGAAATGGGTGTAGGGCATCCCACGACGGTGGGCCTCGCAAAATAGCATCGCAGATGATGAAACCCAGGTGAGTCTTTCATCGCAGAAAATCCAAGTCTGACGTGGCTGCTGACTACGACCAGTACAATTGCGAGGAGGCATCCCCTCAAACTGCTTGACAAACTGCTTGACAATCCACTTTTGTGAGAATGCCCGGCTGTTACCATTATCGCTTAAAATGCCGGACATGTCCGTTCACGTCAGCCTCGAGGCATCAGAACATCGGCTATAGTCTGCCGTCGTAATTTTGGCTTCTGCCACCGAGGCTGACTCGCTCGGCGCTGTGGGGGAAGTCTTATTCTGCTATGCTCGAGGGCTAGCCTGATTTGGGTCTCATCTCACCAAACGGCAAGTGCTGGCGACCCCATGACACCGGGTCCATGGATGCGCGCTGTGCTGGCAGCCTCCCCTCTTTGGACCCCAAAGCTGCTGTCGGCGTCAGCACCAGCAGCCCAGAAGCTGGGCGCAGCAGTTCAGGCGCCGAGAACTGTGCTGCCAGTGGCCGGCTTTTTCTTTTTTTTTTTTTTTTTGCCTTTTTCCTCTTGGGTGGCCACTACTCGGTGAAGGATCGAAAATTTGAAATGTTTGCGTCTCGATATAGCAGCCTCTAGAACCATTTGTCGTGCTCGGTCAAGATGTGGGAGCACACGCGTTAGGAGAGCATGCACGTGTTTACAGCACAGTACGCCCGACCTGGGCTGCCTCCTAGAATCCATTGCCTATTTTTGGACATGCCATGAAAGCAAAGACTAATAATATTAAGATACATTTTTGGTTCGCCTGCTGGCCCAGAAGGCTGCATGCCCTTGTCGTTTCTATTTTGCACTGGTCTATTCCCAACGCCTTTCTTTCCGTTTCATTCTATGAGTACAATGCGCCTCAGCAACGACTCCTGTGAAAGCAAAAGCCAAAAGCCAAAAAAAAAATCAAAGCTCTTGAAACACCGTCTTCAAGATCTCCCGGCTCTTCAGCAGATTCACCACGCGCAAGCGCTCGTTGTCGAGGTGGGCCGCGTCGCTGGCCTGGCCGCACGGCAGATGCGCTGCCGGGGCGCCAAACTGCTTCTCGAGGAAGCGGATGGCCGGAATGGAGCCTCCCTCGCGGATGTAGAGCGGGCGGCGGGGTTTGCCGGCTTTGCTGGCTTTGCCAGCCTTGCCCGCCTTGCCCGCCTTGTCGTCCTCGGTGTCGCCGCCCATGTCCCAGGCCTGGATGATGGCCTTTTCGAGGGTGCGAAAGATGTAGTTGTCCGGGTCGCCCAGCCACGGCTCGGCCTGGTTGTCGATGAGCACGGTAAAGGCATTGGTGGAGCCGAGCTCGGCAAAGGCGTCGCCGAGGAAGGCCTCGAGGGCGGTGATGACGTCGCTGACCTCCTGGCTGGGCACCAGGCGCAGGCTGATGTTGGCGCAGGCGTGGCTGCTCACCAGGCTGCCGTCGGGGCCGGAGACCTTGTAGCGGTGGATGGTCAGGTTGGGCTCGCGCCAGCGCGACATGAGGCTGGCCTTGAGCTGGGCGGCGGCGTCGCTGTCCTTGCTGTCGGGCACGAGCAGGTGGGTGATGGCGTCGAAGCGGGCCTCCTCGTCAGGCTGCAGCGGCAGCACGCCGTCGTAAAAGTGGGGGATCATGACGCGGTTGCGCGGGCCCTTGAGCTTGGACAGCACCATGGTCAGGTCGGACAGCGGCTCGGACATCATATAGGAGCCGTCGACGCCCGAGTGCAGGTCGGGATGGGCCGAGTCGATGCACACGGTCGCGTGCAGCACGCCGCGCAGGCCGTAGGTGAGGCAGGGCGTCTCGTCGTCCAGCCAGTAGCTGTTGGCCAGCAGGATGTAGTCGATGTGGCCGATGAGCGCCTGGTGCTCGCGCACCGTCTCCTGGAACCCGCGCGACCCGGACTCCTCCTCGCCCTCGATCAGAAAGATGATGTCGGACTCGAGCTTCTTCTCCTGGCGCAGGTCCGCCACCGCATACAGTGCGGCCATGATGGGGCCCTTGTTGTCGCTGATGCCGCGGCCGTAGAGGTAGCCGTTGAGGCCCTTCATGGCAAACGGCTCCGACTCCCACTTGCTCTTCTTGGTGTCGGCGGCGACGACGTCGTAGTGGCCGTAGAAGAGGATGCGCTTGCGGGCCTCGGCGGGCTGCCGCGTGCCCGCAAACTTGGCGTACACGACGGGGTTGTGCAGCTTGTCCCGGGTCAGCAGCATCTGGACCTCGCCGCCGAGGCGCTTGAACAGCGTGCAGAGAAAGGTGGCGCCGCGGTGGCAGTCCTCGGCAAACTCGGGACGCGACGACACGGTCTTGTAGGAGACAAAGTCGCGCAGGTTCTTGATCATGGCGTCCTCCACCTCCTCGACGGCGCTCTCGGACGGCGCGCACTTGTCCGGCACGCGCCATATGCTCACAATCGCATCGTTGGCCCCGGTGATGTAGAGACGGCTCTTGTGGTAGTTGGCCGCGGCCGACGAGAGAATCTTGCCGTCGTGGGCCTTCCACCGCCGCAGACACTGGTATTTTTGGCTGACGGTATCGGACGCAGCCGCTTCGTTGCCGTCGTAGTGAACAGTGCTGTGTTTCTGCAAGGTCAGTCAGACAAGAAAAAGAAAAGAAGGGGGAAAAGGACCTACAGCAGCAAATCCGGTAGCCGAGGCGCTCCAGAGATACCCCCATTTCATCTGCAGGGTCATGACGTCGCTGGTGTGCGCCTTGATGACGCGCAGCTTCTGGCGCGTGTCCAAGTCCCACAGCTCGACCACACCGTCCAGCTTGCCGCAGTAGAGAAAGGAGCCGTCGATGGCCAGCGAGAGCACCGACATGGCGTCGTCGTCGCCCAGCGTCATGACCTCCCGGATGCCGCCGCGGGCTTCCTCGCTGTCGGCGCTGCTGCTGTTGCTGCTGCCGGCATTGCTGGCGCCCCCGTCGCTATCTTCGTCGCCGGCATCGCCGACAATCTTCCACAGCTTCACCGTGCCGTCGCCGCCGCCCGAGATGAGCACGTCCTCGTCGGCGGTCAGGTTGTGGGCCGGGCCCTGGGCGATGAGCATGCAATAAATATAGCCGTAGTGGGCGAACTGGCGGATGGCGCTGGGATGGACCTCGAGCACGGTCTGGGCCTTGGGGATGAGGCTCCAGTGCTCCTCGTTGCGGCGGGGGGTGGAGGTGCCGCCGACGGCCTTGGAGTCGAAGAAGCGGTGGTAGCGCTTGTCGGGGTGCTGGGCCGTGTCCGGGGCGACGCGGCGGCGCGGGTCGGCGAGGCGGATCCACTGGATGGTGGTGTCCTGCGCGCCCATGTAGACGGTCTGGTGCTGGGGCGAGTAGGCCACGCTGAAGATGTCGCCGGCATCGTAGGTGCTGTAGATCTCGTAGAGCCGCTGGAAGGTCTTGGGGCACCAGATGCTGACGGTGGCGTCGCCGGCGGACGAGACGAGCAGGGGGCCGCAGAGGGGGTCGGAGGCGGCGTCAGGGGAAGGGGCCGTCGTCGCGGGGGCATCGGTCGTGCCGGAGGAAGGGGCCGAGGACGGAGAGAGGAAGAGGCAGAGAACGCTCCGTTTGTGGGCCTGGAAGCGGTGAACGAGCTGGTAGCGGTCGAGGGCCCACACCAGGATTTCGCCGTCGTGGGTGCCGGCAAAGATGTACTCGTCGCTCACGGCAATGGCCAGCACGGAGCTGTCGTGCTTGAGGTCGTGGATGCGCTCCGGGCCTTCGGTGGCGCCTTCGCCGTCGGCCACCGCCAGAGAGGGCGGCCAGGCCTGCGGCAGAGCGGCTGCAGGCATGGCGTCAGCTCAACTTGGGCAGTCAAAAGAGAGAGAGAGGGGCACAGAGAGAGAGAGAGGGAGAGAGATGGAAACAGAGATTGATGCTGTGCCGATGGAACCGCAAGCGATGCTGCATGCAGACAGCCAAGGTAATGTGACAAAGTCGGTCCAGAGCAGAAAAAGAAGCCAACATGGGACGATTCACAAAACGGCACCATCATAGCGCTGATCGCGCAATCGGCAGGCGCTGTCAGAGCGCGCCCTATGGAGCCCCAGCGTCGCTGTGAGGGGCTGCTAGCGCGCGCTCTAGCGGCCGACCTCCCGACTCCCCCGCAAACGATATCGCCCCCGGCCAGTCCTCGGATCTGTCCTCTGCTCCCACGTCCGCTGTCCATTGTCGAGTTCGTCGCAGCAGATGTGCGGGGTGCATGAGGCATGTGGCCGTGCTGGCACGCCCCTGAAAATGGCGAGGAATCGCGCCAGGAATGGACAAAGACGACGGGCCGGACAACGAGCAGACGGGATGTCGATATCGACCTCTCGCCGAGAAAAGAGCGGTCAAAGATGGGCGGAAGCGGCAGCAAGGGTGCGCGGGAAAGGATTGGCATGACGGTGCCACAAGGGCTTACCTGCTTTGGGAGGAGGCGGCAGCGTCTCCTGCTTGCTGTCTTGCTCCTGTCGAGACCGGCATCTGGGACACCCGCCGCCCCCTCCGCTCGTCTCAGGTCCTCGCATGTCCCTGTTTACGGCATCGTCCCGGAACCTGAGGGTGATGCTGGTTGTGAAGTCGGCCACGGCCATGGCGACACCCACACACTTTTTGGCCCGACGCCCCCGTCCGAGCGGTCGAGCGGTCGAGCAGCGAAGGCGGGTTGCTGGGCTGGTTTTGTAACGCGGGTTCTTGGCTGGCTTCTCTTGCCAGCTCTCGGGGTGCATGCTTCTTTTATATACTTCCAAGAACCGTTCAAGCCGAATGACGCCAGCCCGTTGGTGATGGCACCATGGGAGACGAGGAAGAGTTTTTTCCAGCGATCTCACAGAACACGGTGTACGACGGCAGGGAAAAGTGGGACGGAACTCTGCGCAGGGGGGGGGGGGGGGGACTCTAACGATCACCCGGGACGGTAGCCCAACGGCATCGGCAGGACCCTTAATCAGGAGAAAGCATGGCCCGTCTGCAGTCTACACCGCTTCGAGAGCGATCACGGGCAGGCCGACGTTGCCGTCTCAGCTGACCAGGCAGCTTACACTAACCAGGACCAGCAGCCATGTACGTGGCAAAATAGCACAGGGCCAGCTGTTTGGGGGGTTGTGAAACGCATCAACGCATCATGGTCACTCCGTTGGGAGGGTTGCCTTCGGCTTGCGAACCAAAAAACGCATGGCCTCACGAGGCTTTGTACATGGGCTAACGTGTTAGATAGCCATCAATCACACCCTGAAGGAAAAGTCGAAGGAGCACCTGGAAATGTGGATCAGTAGATAAACTGCAGCTTAATCTTTGCGGAAACTTGTCAAGCGCCAGCTAGGGTCACCAGAATGTCACATCCTTTGTTGTAAAAGGGCCAAGCAACCCAAGCACGTCTTAGGCACACAACCGGTCGTACGAGTCTTCAAGAAATATGTGCCAACAAAAATTCATCCGGGCATGTGATGAGCAGAAACATGTTTAATCTAATGTTAATCTCATCTGGGGAAATGGAACTTCAAATGTGGCCAATGGCGGATATCTCTGGCCAATCGACGGTTCTCGCATTTAAGCACTGATTCTGCAGATAATATTCAGGTCACCGTCTTGCGGTTTGCCTTGCCGTGATGGTTGTAGTGAAGCCGCAACAAAGTGAACAAACCGCTCGCCGCGTTTCTGAATCACGCCGACGTGACGCAAGCAGCTCGCATATCTAGACTCGGCTTCTTCCTTTGATATTGTCAATACCACTACCGAGATATGCCCGAGGTTCGGCTTGCTATTGTTGTGCCGGCAGTTCGGCAGAGCCAGGGGAAAAGGGGATGTTTATCAGACTGTTATCGGCCGGCCCAACCCGTTGAACCGGGGCCAGTTGCCTTTTCCGGACGCGCACCAGGGTGTAAACGGAAACACCTTTAATGTGACCATGCCGACGGGCGACGTACATGACGTGCGAGTTCTGAGGATCTGTCCACTACTGGACGGCAAACCTCTACTTCTATGCCGCCAGCGGGGCATACAAGTGAAGCAGGGCTAGGCTGCGTGAGTGTGAGAGAGTTCGACACAAACGACTGCATTCAAGCCTGGGTTCGCATGCTGGCGAGCGATGCCAGCAAGTGCACGCGGACAAAACGTCCAGTTCCGCTTCTTCTGCTGCGACGGTGACTTTGCCGGCTGAAGTCACTGTAGTTTTGAATTGTTCCTGCAATGTATCTTCTTGCACCGCACTCCCTTCTCTTTCAAAGGCCCCTGTACATTCTTTAGCCCAGCTCATACAGTCGTGAGAACACAATGGAGAAGTGGACGTCGAGAAGATTCGGTTTGTTGATTTGATCAAACCAGTAATTGATTGGCCAATGAAGTCGATTCGTTTGTATCCAACATGCTTACCTAACCACCCTCCCGCCTGGTCCGTGCACGCATTTTTTACCGCGAGGCAAAAAAGTGAAAAATCCGACGACGGCACAACTGGTTTTCCTTTACGACTGTTACGGACTCGGCGACCCTCGACCCGACAGCGGCCCTCGCAGTTTTTTTTTGTTTCTTGTGTATTTTCACTACACCCGGCCCTCTGTTTCTCTGAGCGGATTCCCTTGGGTGCCAGCGGCGACCTCCGGATTTTCTTCCCCCCCCCTCTCTCACTCACACGAGCCCCTCCGACAAAATGGATCACGGCCGCGATCCCTGCCCCTGGGTCATTCTCAATGACTTTGGCGGTGCTTTCTGCATGGGCGTAGGTGCTTCCACGCTCGAGTAGCGTTTCATTGCCGCAGATCTGACAAGCGCGCGTGCAGGCCATCGGCGGAACCATCTGGCACGGCATCAAAGGCTTCCGCAACTCGCCGTACGGAGAGCGGCGCCTCGGCGCGCTGACGGCGATCAAGATGCGGGCGCCGGTGCTGGGCGGCAACTTTGGCGTGTGGGGCGGCCTGTTCTCGACGTTTGACTGCGCGGTCAAGGGCGTGCGCAAGAAGGAGGACCCCTACAACGCCATCATTGCCGGCTTCTTCACCGGCGGCTCGCTGGCCATCCGCGGCGGCTACAAGGCGGCGCGCAACGGCGCCATCGGCTGCGCGGTGCTGCTGGCCGTCATCGAGGGCGTCGGCATCGCCTTCCAAAAGATGATGGCGGGGACGACCAAGCTCGATGTGCGTTTTCCCTGTCCGTGCTGCCGTGCTTGTCATGCTAACCACGGCTCCAGATCCCTGCGCCGCCGCCGCAGCCAGAAAAGGTGGCGGCATAAGCCCGCAACCGTCCACGCGCATTCGACAACTCCTGCATCCACACCACTCTGCTCTTTTGTATTACCTCGCTGCTACATCTTTGGGGGCGTATCTGCTGCTTCTCTCTCTCTTTTTCTTTTCTTCTTCTTTTCTCATTCCTCTTTTCTTTTGCATCCGGAGGACTGGCTGGCGTTCTTGGAATTGTAAAATAGACGACGTAAAAGGCGGGGGAGAGGCTGCATCTCACTCGCTTTTCCCGAAGAAGGCTAATGACACGTCTGGGCATTCTTGGTGCCCAGGTTACGTACCTATTCTTGCCTGTCTCCGTGCTATTGGTGCTACCTCGATGGCGCTCACACGGGGCATTGCTGCCTGAATCCTTTCGGAGGATATAAACCGCGCGCCACCATCACAATCGTCGTCTGGAGAACGTGTTCTCTTCAAGGCCGCCAACATGGGAAACAACTCGAGCAACCCCTGGCTGGATGAGGAGGCCAAGCGGATGGCCCAGACCTTTGACGACGACGACGAGCTGGCCATGCTTTTCACGGGCGAAGTGATGACGCGCCGGGAGCTGCGCTGCAAGATATACGAAGTGGAAGGCATGCGCATCTACGGCCGGTCCAGCAGTGACCCTCCCAAGGAGCCGCACAACCCGGTGGCTGACACGATTCCGCCGCCGCTGTACAACAAGGCCGTCGTCGCGCAGCTGCCGGCCCGACAGCTGCCGATGCTCTACGAGAACAGCGATGATGACGGCAGCATCGACGACGACGACAGCCGCCGCTGACCGAGGACGAGCGCGCGCTGCTGCTCTCGCGCAGCGACGTCATCGGGCGCGCCCTCGTCGACGCGCACGCGCTGACGCGGGCCGAGCGCAACATGCTGATCGGCTGGCCCGACCACGCCACGGTGCAGGCGCGCATTCGCGCCGTCACCGGCGGGCAGCTGAGCGAGCCCATCCAGCTGCGGGACAAGATGCGCCGGCTGAAGAACGGCGCCGCCGGCCTGTCGGACGCCGAGCTTGCGCTGTGGGGCCGGAACTTTTGGCAGCCGGGCGAGTCCCGCCCGCCAGACAAGGTAGACAGCCAATCGCGCGGCTCTGAATACGCAATGGCGCTGATGCACGCCGTCGAAGGCCTCGGCGGGCGCATGATTGAGTCTCTGCACCGCGAGGCAGGGCGCCGGAGGTCGGTAAAGCGGATCCAATCCCGCCGCTCGAGCATCGACCAGCTGAGCATCGAGAACGACTGAGGTTTTGCCGGGCAGCGGGAGGGAGAGGAAGAGAAGGGACATGTTCTGTGCTCTGGTTGAAGATGTAATTTCTCTTGATTCCAATTCTCTTTCCCTCGTTGAGGAATGGCAGAGCTGTGATGACAATATGGATACACGTTTGCTGCTGCAGAAACCAAATCCAACTCAGAATCGTCTTGGGTCTGCACATTGGTTAGCTGTGGGTGCCAGGCCGCCTTGGATATGCCTTGCCTAGCCTGATGGTACGCCACGGCTCCTCGGCGCTGTCTCCGTCCTCGCAGATGCTGCAGGGACGCTTTCGGAGGGTTGGCCGCGGCATTCTTCGCATCATGGCCGCGTGGAACCACCGGCGCAGCCATCGTCGGATTCGCAAGACCCGCCGCAGCCGGACCTGCTTGCAGTCGCCGCACTCGCGCCGCACGGCCACCGGGAAGTGGCGGTTGACGCGATGGCGGATGGGAAAGGCATCGGGGCCGCACCGATAGAGGACGGGGCACTGGCGGCGGTAGACGGCGCCGTAGTCGCGGCAGCACGAGGGACAGTGATTCCGGACGGGCAGACACATTGTGAAGATCAGAACAAACAAAGACAGAGTTGGCAGGGCTCAAAAGCATACAAGACATGAATAATCTAATTTAATGCACATCAGTCATTTACAAAACGCCTTTTCGTGGGCCAGTCGGAAACAAGGGAGAAGTTCATGATGCTAAAGTGAACATGGAATCACACAAGGCATTGACCAGTCTATTTCTCTGTGCTCTCATTAAAACGGATAGTAAAAACACGAAGGCAAACTAGGCCAACAGCCACGGGTTCTCGGGCAAGAAGGTCCCGTTGATGACGCACGTGTTCTGGAAGGGCGCCCCCGTGGGCATCGTGTTGCGCCAGCCGTAGCTGTCGGCCGGTCCGTCGGTACGCAGGTCGTCGTGGGCGGGCAGGGCGCCGGTGGCGACATCGCGGCCGGCCAGGGTGCGGTTGAACACGGCAAAGACGGCCTCGGGGGCGTAGGCCGAGACCTGGTGGCCGGCGTCAAAGACGCGCGTGAAGGAGAGCCGGCCGGCCTGCTTGACGACGGCGCCGCGGGCGGTGGCGGACAGGCCCTGGACGGCGGTGTAGCCGGCGTCGGCGAAGCGGTCGTGGCCGGACCAGACGGCCTGGCGGGCGGTGGCCTCGGCGCCGGTCCAGGGGCAGCGGTAGTCGCGGTCGCCGTAGATGAGAGCGACGCGGGCGCCGCGGTCCAGCAGGTACTCGAGGTTGGCCAGGCCGTCCTGGCGCAGCGAGTCGCCGGTGCCCGAGACGTCCGAGGAGAGGCCGGCGACGGCGGCCAGGCCAAAGACGGTGGTCACGACGGGCGAGTCCCAGAGCCAGTGCAGCGGCACGCCGAGGTCGTCCTGGACGGCCGGCGTGTTGAGGTAGGTCGAGACGGCCGGATAGAAGGAGCAGGTGTCGGGCGCAGCCACGGCCACGTCAAAGGCCGACACGTTGTTGACGCTGTTGAGCACGCCCACAATGGTCTCGCAGTAGATAAAGGCCGCCTCGCAGTAGTCGTTGACGGTCGCGTTGGCGCCCAAAAAGTCGGGGTCGCCCGCGCGGCCCAGCGCCCGGCATTGTGCCGCTTGGTCGAGGCAGCCGCCCGGCTTGGTGATGTTGTCTATCGATTCCCGGTACTGGTCCTCGGTGATGAAGGACACGTCGTACGTGTTGTTGTAGGCATACGTCGGCCAGCCCGGCATGAACGCCGGCAGGTCGATGCAGCCGTTGGTGATGCCGATGGCGTCGACGACCAGCGGCCGGGCCGACTGGGCCGGTGACGGCCGGCCGATGAGGTAGCGGTCGAGCTGGGCGGCAAACTCGGGCACCCAGAAGCCGCCGTACGAGTTTCCCCAGATGCTGATGCGCGGCGACGCCGTCTGGTAGCCCGGGAACGACGCCAGCCAGTGCTTGGCAAACAGGACCAGCGCCTTGCCGCTGCCCACCGTCGTGTTGGTCGTCTGCAGCGGCGCCTGCGCGGCAAAGAGGCCGTACACACGGGTGCCGTTGCTGGCCGGGGCCGCCTCGCCGCCAAAGTCCGTCTCCGTCACCTCCTGCGCCGCGACGTCGAGCGTGCCGTTGATCAGCGTGCTGTACGAGTAGCCCGCCTGCACCGGCTGGTCAATGTACAGCACATTGGCGTGCTTGTTAAAGGACCACGGGTTGGCCGTCGTGTCGTTGCCGAACACGTTGGCGATGCAGGGGCCGCTCTCGCCCGCAAAGGCAGCGTACGACGACGCCTCGCCGGGCCCGCCCGCCAGGTAGATGGCCAGGGGAGCTGTCTCGGGGCTCTCGCGGGCTTCAAAGTACAGAAAGTACGTGTTGAGGTCGAAGCCGCCCACTGCCGCCGCTTTGTCGCCGGGCACCTGCACGAAACCGCTGTATACCCTGGCTATCGTCTCGCAGACGTGGGCCTGGAGGTTAGCTGGGGCAGCTTCTTCAAGAAACAGCGGTGCTTGCCTCCTTGTACGAAATGGTGACATTGCCGTCGACCAGGGACGGCACAACCGTCACATTGGCCGCTGCTACAGAGGCGAGGACGAGACCAGACAGAGAAAAACGCATGACGAAAGGAAAAGAGGGCGTGGCGGTAAGGAAACAGAGGATGCCGACTGACTTGCAGCACTTGTTTCATTTATATGAATTAAGCTTGTTTGCGGCTGATCGGCCCTCCAAGATTGGACGAAGCCCATCCCCATCCACTTGCCGTGCCGCACGCGCGTCGCTGCCAAAAAATACAGAGGAGGCTTGGCAGCGTTGCATGGGATATGGAAAACAGGGCAGTGCAGAATTACAGGTGTGCTGTGCCGCTGGACTGTGTGGGCAGCAACTTTTCGAAATACGCCGGACGAACTCTTTGCTTACCGGCAAGAGGCGAGCAACAACTCGGCTGATCTTGCTCTTCCCGTCTACATGCCCTCGTCTTTGGGCCATTTTTATTGCCCGGTTTGTCGCCGCGTTGGGAATCCTGCGATGCACCGCTGCTGCCTTGCAGTGGAGCTGGGCTTACACATGACGTAGCCAGGAAACACACCCGCCACAGCCTCTTCACATGCAGCGAGCTCGTCAAACGGTCTATGTGCCATTGTATCATAACAATGCTGGTATCTCTGGCAGACGGCCACGCCCGGCCGCCATGCATAAATGTACAACCCACCCGGTCCAAAATGTCTGGTTTTTCTGGTTTCTACGCCATCTTCTCCCCCCGCGAGTCGGTCCCGCTGGCCGACAGCCGGGTGCCGATCAGCTCGCTGTCCATGCCCGACGTCGTGGCCAGCTTGGTGGGCGCGCCAGCCGTCTCGGACGGCTCGGCCGCGTCGGCCGGGACCTCGCTCTCGTTGATGTCGTCGATCTCCTCGTCGAGCAAGAGGTTGAGGATCATGCAGATGGTGGCCGTGACGGCGAAGCCCGTCTCCATGACCAGCTCGATGGCGTCGAGGAAGGAGCTCAGCGACTTGTTGCTGCCTTTGTAGGTGAAGAAGGAGGAAAAGTAGGTCGGCACGAGCGTGGCGCCGTAGCCGATGGCCAGGCCGGCCGTCAGGATGAAGCGGTTGCGGCGGTTGAACGGCACGCCGCGGTTTATGATGGCCATGCCCGACACGGCCACCGAGCAGAACAGGAACGTCGTCATGCCGCCGATCACCGAGCTCGGGATGGCCACGATGGCCGCGGCGAACTTGGAGAAGACGCCCATGATGACGAGGAACATGCTGCCTGGTCAGACGAAGAAAAGAAAGGCAGTGACCGAAGAACTCACCAGCAGCAGTAACCCGCCTTGCGGTTGGCACACCGGGTCAGGGCAATGACGCCGTTGTTCTGCGCAAACGTCGTCATGGGCGTGATCGTCATCAGCGCCGCCAGCACGCCGTTGCAGCCATCCGCCAGCACGCCGCCCTGGATGCGGCTCTCGTAGATGGGGCCGGACACCTCGAGGCGACTGACATCGCACTGTTCTATTAGACACACTCAAAACAGCCGAGCAGAGGCAAACGTACCGAGGCCGTAATGTCACCAATGGCCTCGCAGGCGCAGATGATAAACACTGCCAGCATGGGCAGCACCAGCGGCGCATACACGGACAGCTTGAACGTCTCCACCCAGATGAAGGACACGGCCGGCGCGGCATCGATGCCGGAGCGGTCAAAATAGCCGCAGGCCGCGGCGATGATGCAACCCACGAGCAGGCCAATGACGACCGAGGTCGACTTCATGATGGGCGAGCCAAAGCGCTCGCACAGAATGATGGTGACGAAAACGGAGAAGCCGAGGCCTGGCGGTTAGCAAGCACTCAAAAAAAAAAAAAAAAAGGCCTACCAATGTACTCGGCGCTCCCCCAGGGAAGCGCGTGCGGCGCGTTGATATTGGGGCACAGCTTGTAGTAGGCGATGGGGTCGGTGGCGGCGCAGAGGCCGGAGCCGCCGGCCCAGTTCTGAAAGGCGGACTTGATGAGGGAGATGCCGATGAGCATGACGGTGGGCCCGGTGACGATGGGCGGGAAAATGCGCAGCATGGTCTTGGGCGGGAGGAAGGAGATGAGGATTTCCAGCAGCGCGCAGACGCAGGCGGTGCCGAGAACGGCTCCGTAGCCGTCGGGACACGGCAGCAGAGTGCCGTCCTCGGCGGTCGGGCAGTAGCCGTTGGCGTACATCTGCGTGAAGGCGCCCTCGGCCACGGGGATGATGGAGAAGGAGATGCCGACCACGGAGATGAGGCCGGTGCCGATGTAGTAGCTGGAGGTCAGAAAGGGCAGGCCAGGGTTGGTTAAGAAAAACCTACGGAGTCTTGTAGAGGTGGAAGCGGGTGATCTGGATCAGGGACAGCAGGCCCGAGACGATCAGAGCCGTCGACACCAGGTACTGGTCCATCTTGGCCGTCAGGTTGGCGCCGGCGGCACCCGACAGGATGATGGGGGGCGTGATGATGCCGGCCAGCATGGCCAGCGCGTGCTGGAAGCCCAGCAGCAGCGCCAGCACCACGGGCATCTTGGCGTTGAGGCCGAAAAAGGGCGACGAGATCTTGGACCGCTTCATGAACGGCAGGTTGGGCGTGAACAGAAAGGCATAGTCGTAGTCGCCAAACAGGCCAGACCGCGTGAAGAACGTCTGCTTCAGGCCCCGGAGCAGCCCGCCGGCCGTCTTCCGCGGCGCCGTGGCCGGCCCAATCTGCGAAGGTCCCTGGTCCTCATCCATGGCGGGTCGTTTGTATGAAATTTTTCCTTGCACCCCAAAAGTGGAATAACTAAGAAAACAGATGCAATTGAGGCCGACACGGTCGATCGAGGTGGTGAATCAGCCTCGGAGAATTAGACACCCTGCAGAACCTTCTCCGGGAGCCGGGGAGAGGGGAGGGGGTGAGAGACTTAAATACCATTGAGGGTGTGGGCAGTTCGTTTTTTTTTTCGTCATTATTAATTTGGCTGCGATGGGACTGGTGCATTGACTATCGCCAATCGAAGAGTGGGATCAAAATTTACTGCTGTAAAACTACATACAAATCGCCCCCAGCACCCAAGCCAGCCTTGTGCCAATTCCGACTCCTTCCCCACTACGAGCTGGCGCCGAGAAACAGTCAAGCCCCCACACCACCATGAAGCCGGGGAGGGTGTGCGCGGTTTGGCGATCGCCGTTCACCACGCTCGAGTCGTCGACGGCCGAGACCGACTTGTTGCGAGGCACAAGGGAGAGATAGCATGTCCGTATGCGGTTCAATACAATCCCACTTCCAGTCAGGAGACTCTGATCAGAAGCTGCGAACAGGAGAACAGGAGAACAGGAGAGCGGAGGGCACAAGAGCAGGAGAAGCTCAATGTGATGACGGAGGCTGCCGCCATCCATCCCCAGTGCGACCGCGGCCTGAAATGGCCTCACGCTGCCGCGGGCTGGCCGGGAACAGGAGGAGGTGATTTGCGGGGAGCTCCATGGGCACTCCGTGGTAGGGTGGCAGAGACTACGGAGACAAAAATTGACGGACCCCATCTGCTGAAATGGCGGCGCCCGGCGATGATAGCAAAAGGTCGCCCCATTCTAATCGTGCTGCCGGATACGCTTGCTCGATCTGTTCGTGTAATGCAATGGGACCTAGCGCCACGCCGTCGCTGAAACGAGTCTGGGGGGAGACGACGGGACGCGGAGCTGGACGAGCGGACAACGGAGAGCGCGGGATTCGAGGCCCCTGGTGGGCTCGTTCCTTTTGTCTTCTCGTCACAAATGACAGCCTTGGCTCGCCAACCAAAACCAATGGCGACATCAACTCATTTTCCCAGGAGAACAAGAGAGCATGCCTCGCCCTGGCGAGAGAGGGAGCATCTAGATCAAAAAAGCCCTCCGCCGGTAATACGCCTCGCCTGCGACGGGAAACAAGGGGGGGGCGGCATGCGCAGAGTCGTCCGCAGGCCAGGGCCCCCGATAAGCCCCAGTGACAGCGGACGGGCCGCTGGGTGAGAGATAAGACGTCAAGTCGACAAACAGAAAGGTATAAAAAAATGATATGGCGCGGCTGATAACTGATAAGTAAGAGCTGCCGCCAAACAAGAAAAAACGGGGCCTCAAGATAAGACTGCTGGTCGGCTTCCCATTGGCTAGACACTTTATTGGCTTGACACGACGGGCTGCATTCGAGCCTTGACCCCATTCGGCATAGCGCAGTGGTCGTGGCCCTGGCTGCCGTGGGAGAGCGTCTTCCCATCAAACGTTTCTCTGCGCATTGTGCCAGGCACGTAGGCGGCTGCCGCCGCCATTCCTAGCGGCACCCGCCTGCCCCGTGTTCCGTGATGTCCTGTACCTGTGTGGAAAGTGGAAAAAATGGCCAGCACAGACGCCATGTTGACCCATGGGAAAACTCGTATGGTCTTGTGCGCATCCAAGATCTGGCAAACCAAGCATTTGATTTTTTTTTCTGTATTGCGGCGTCTGTGGCGCATCTCGTGGCGCCGCTTGCCAGGCTGGTGGATGCTGGAGAGGGCGGGACGGACAAGAGAATGCAGCCGCAAGACCAATCAGACTCGCTTAGATCCTATCTCTGCATTGTCGCGTGCTTTTCTAAACCGGTATACATCGAGTGACGGGTCTGGCCACACAGGCTGCGTCTTGGCTTACCTTCTTGCCGGGCTGTAGCTAGAAGCTCGTATTCCATTTTCCCTCATTGCTCTCGAGTGAACGCCAGCTGATAGCTAGCCACCTTTGCCCATGTCTCAGGATACAGCAGACTGCCAAGAACCCTGATATCTCTCCCTAGTTTGTGGTACGACAGCAAGCCACGAGTCCTAGCTGAGAAAAACTGCCATGCGTGGGAAGATCGGACTGTTCGTAGGCTCCGGTTTCTTTGATTCAATGCGTCCTTTTCTCCGTATACCTGTCTCTAGTATGAGCCTCGGCTGTGGCTAAGATTGAACGAGGGCCTTATAGGTTCTAGCCTACGTGGTTATATGTTGCCGGCTCACTACACCGGCCCGTCTTTGAATCCACTGTCTCAATTCCAGCCTCTGCAATCCAACATTTCATGAACCTCCAACAAACTGTTGGAATCGCTTCTGTCCAGCTCTTTATCAAAGGCCGATACATCCAAGATAAAGCCATCTACTTACTACTACTTCATTGGTCTAGATGCTGGCTCTTCCAACAATGCTTTAAGAGAGTTGCCACTCTCCTCAGCTGATGCCCCACTTCATCCTTATCTTATTTCCTTCTTCGGTTCATCTAATTCGGTCGACTCGCCTACTAGGCTTTGTGAAGATCGGCTTTGGCATTTAGTGCTCGGCAGAGGGATGTCAGACCTGGCCAAGATATGCACCCTACACAATGTCTTCCATTCTCCTTTCGTTCCTGTAACACTCTGTAGATACACCTCCATCTTGGCTTTTCATCAAAAGCATCCACCATTTTTCATCGCACTTTATCTGCCACGGCTCACAGGCAACGATCCCATGTTGTTGTCACCGATATGACCTATCACAACGGGCAGTTGCCGTATCGCATGGATCGACAAGGCCGTAAGGTGTGGGGTTTATCGGGGATGCATATCATCTCGTGATAATGTGAAATTTCCAAAAGAAGCAACGTCCAATGAAAACCGGTTGGTCTCTCGACCACCACTCAAGAGATAGAAGCACATAATAATCTATCCAGAATGCACGCAGCACAGACCTTTAGCCCATTGTTGCTCGCCATCAGTTGCCGCTGAAGCGGGCAGGCTGGCCGGACATCTACTTGATTTTTACCGGGTTGTAAACGGCAACCGGAGGCTCGGTGGCGACATGGAGTACTCGGTGTTGAGCAAATCATTCCCGTGCTGGCTTAACGGGCTGTTGTCGGTGGCATTTAAGGTTAGAGGAGGAGGAGCAGGAGGAGGAGGAGGAGGAGGAGGAAGGCGATGTGGCTGCCAGATTGACAGCCGGATCCGCCAGTACCTTGACTACGGGGCCAACAACCAGCAGAGCGACGACTGGCTGGCCTATGAAACTGCGCACGTGGGCTCTAGGCACGGTGTCTGTGTTTTGGGGGTCGGTGGCCCTCCTCCTGACCTGACCCTAAGGCTAATAATAGCCAGCAACCCGCCAAGGCTGAGAGCGCATTGTGGGCGCCATGCACCAGTATGAGACACTAGCCCGCAGCATGCTGTATGGCAACTACACAGCCGCTGGTGCGCAGTGACGACGTTTTTAACAGGACGGGATTTGCTGCAGGGCACACGCACGAGATGCACATCCCGCTGCAGTGGCTAGAACGAGACGCATTCGCGAGGCCATCGTGGCTGTGGGAGACCACGGAGCACATTGTGTCCGGCGGTAGTTTTGGGTCGAGGGGGTGTCGCCCGAGATGTCGGACGAGACCAGTGCTCAAAATCTCATTCACGGCGCGAAAAATGGCCGATGTCAACGCGCACTCCAAGTTTCTGGCTGGCGGGTTCTATGCAGACGGCCGATGATGGGCTCATCCTCACGTCATTCCCATCGCGACCTCGCGGTGACAGCGGTAGCTGGATGGTAGCTGACCTGGGACACGGCTGCTGTGCCGCCGGCGATGCGCAGTCCGCGAAAGGGGACAATGCCGTTGGCGGCGGGCTTAGGCCCCGCATGGCACTGCCCGCAGTGGGGCGAATTAAGCACTGGCTGCGTGTTGCTCCTTCTCCATGCCGGCTGCGGTGGGGGGCTCAGCATACCGCTGCGAATGGAAGGAATGCGGTGTGGCGGAGCAGCAACCCTGTCCAACCGTCCTGGACGTCTCTGGGGCTTGTTTCCAAGCAGAACCTCTGACCAGGCTGGCCTTCCTTTTGCACCCTCGCTTAAATCAAATAGCATGTTGTTTTTTCAGTTTTCTGCCGCGTTTCATCATTTCACGGCCAATCAAATCTGGAAGGATGCGCTCCCCTCCCCTCATGACCAATACTTTTTTTGCAGGTGGTTTGCCTGCCATACAGATCATCAGGAATCCATGAAGGTGGGCCGTGTCCTGTTTCCTAAATCGTAGGTCTCAACTCGCCCGTCGTTTGAGTCATTTTCGCTCTGTATACCGCATATGGCATTTGCTGTAACCTGTAACGGCTGCCCTGTATTACAAGGTCAGTCAGTAAGACCTCTTGGCGCATCAAGTCAAACGCAAAGGATCAGGCAAGAACAGGCTCGTTGGCGTATGGATGGTTTCCTGGAAGGCATCAGCCCCTTTGATCTCTTTGGTCCGTATATATTGCAGGATGCGGGCACAATTTTCTGAGCATGTACTGTCGGTTCTTTCCTCTTGTCTCTTTTCCTTCCCTCCTCTTGTCTCTCTCTGTCTCTTTTTTTGCATTGTCTTTGCCTTTTAGACTTTTGTCAGGATTTCTTTCCAGACGTGCCCCCCCCTGCCTCAACCCCCCTGTCAGTCTCATCCAACCCCCCCTCTCCTGCCGGCCCTATTTGCATCTCCATCATGGGTATCAAAGGCATCGCCGGCATCGCCCACTTCGCGGGCATCATCGTCGCTCTCGTTCAGGTCGCCCTCGCGGCCAGTCTCGTCGGTCAGTGGAACAATGCTGCCAAGCAGCTCGAAAAGAACTATGACAACACCATCACCGTCCAGCGGTCGCCTTCCTTCCTCAATGTCATGGTCGCTAGCGCCGTGCTGTCTGTCTTCACGCTGCTGTACAGCCTCTTCTGCGTCCGCAACAACGAAAACTGCAGCTCCACCATGCGCCGCGTCGGCCTCGCCCTCGAGGGCGCCACTCTTATTCTTCTCTTCGCCGGCTCCGTCGCTCTGGCCGCAAAATGGGGTGGCGTGAAGTGCTACGGCCGGAGCTGGTGCAATGTTTCCAAGGCCGTCATCGGCATCGGCTTCATCCTCTGGTATGTCTCCCCCCGCCTTTGCCATAGCCATTCCAGAGACTGACAACCACAGGGGCCTCTTCATGGGTTTGGTTATCACTGACGCGCTTGAGACGGTACGGTCGAGCGGCAAAATCAGTCACCCAACCGTGTAGACGGGCCGTGTTATCTCGTACGGCAGCCTACCTGTCTTTGGGGAATGAGGAGAGAAGAGCAGGCAGCAGCCTCGGAATGTGTCATCCGCGGGTATTGTCAGGTCCATAATGTGCTCTCATTTCCTTACCGATTCCTTTTTTGTTACCTTTCCCGTTACCTTGTTATGTTCGCATCCTCCATAGCGACAATAATGAAATCACGTTCCAAAAAGCAACTTTTGCTTGACTTGACAACCCTCACAGCTCGTCCTTCTTGTTGCCCCACTCGCCGCTTTCAATTATCTCCAACACCCGGCTCACAGAGCGGAAGTGACGGTAGAGCGGGGCGTCTTCACCCAAGCCCCAGGCGAAGACACCCCCCAGCGACCGATCTATGACCACAAGGGGGAACTTGTACTTGGCAATGGCGTCGGGCGTCTCAAATGTCCACCAGAGATCTTCTTTCTCGTCCCAGTAGCAGTGCCCACCCTCGACTTCATCGTATTTTCCGTGCAGCAGTGCTCTGTTGAAGGATTGGTTCACGTTTTCGGGCACGGCATCATGCCACGAAAAGCCGCCAGTCTGGCCAAGGTCCGCACCCGTCTCGGGATCTTCCATGAGCGGTGTTCGACACCCGATTGGCGCTTCGCCGCGTTCCACCTTTTGCTGCGTGACGGTCAGAACCCGAACTCATTTTTTTTGTGCAATACCTTTGTACTAACCAGACAGTCATCATGCTCAGTCTTGAAATACTTCACATAAAAGGCAAGACCGAGATTGATTCTGTTGGGCGCAGCCCCGTTTTCAATGTATGCATCGACGGCGGCGAGGCTGTTTTGGATGCCGCTGTGATGCTTTGTGACATTGTCGCGCCGGTTCATCAGATCGTACGCCATGACGTTGAGGAAGTCGACCTGGTTCATTATGCGCGGCACGGTCACACGGGTGAACGCGAGCATGTCCTGCGGTCGGCCCGGAACGGCAAGCGAGATGATCTTCTGAGGACCCAAGGCATTGCGAACCTCCGCCAGCAGGATGGGAAATGCCCAGATTTCCCATGCCTTTTCGGAGTTGGGGACCTTCTTATAGTCCTCGCCATTGCCTCCTGGGTATTCCCAGTCTGTCCTGTCAGCGCTGGCCTTGACACGGAGCGGAGCGGCTTACCAATGTCCACGCCATCGGCCCCGGTCTCTGCCACCATGGCGGCGATATTGCGAGCAAAACGACGGCGAGCCGCAGACGTCTTTGCAGCGGCCGAGAAGCTGGCCGTATCGCCCCAGCCGCCAATGGCCACGAGCACCTTGGTGTCCGGCGCGAACTGTTTGCGAGCATCAGCGACCGTAGTGAAGAGCGGCCACTCTGTGCGCGTCTCCCCCTCGGGGTCGTTGAACAGCTTCGTGTCCATAAACGCCAGGGCCACATGCGACACGTAGCGCATCTCGGGCAGATGCGACGGCACCAGCGGGTGCTGGCTGCAGCAGAATGTCAGTCACACTTTTTTTATGGCGGCAGAAACACACACCCAGTCAGGTACACGAGGTACCGCAGCGAGCCATTGTTGGCGGCAGGCGTATTCATACCGGAGACCAGCATGAAGAGAGAAACGACCAAAAGCAAAGGCCACATTTTCGGTCGTCTTTTGCTTGCTTGGATATTGGGCTGTTTGGAAGTGCTTGGGTCTCTGAACCAGTCGTTCTCGGGCATGCTCGCTTCTCAAGGTTGGGCTGTCGATGGTGTTCCCGTGTGATGTTTCTGCGCACTCATTCGTGATGGTTTACGGAGGGACAAATCGAGGAAAAGAAGGGCAGATCAATAAATTGTCGTCTTGTCATCAGAACAGGACGATTGTCTCAAATGTGTGTCCTGCGAGGAAGGAGCCACTGTACTTCCTCGCGAAGCCAGGCCAAGACACCGTCCCAGATTCCTTCCGCGTTGTCTGTCCACGGGCGTACTTGCCAGTTGTAAGACCGTTGACGAAACCTGGACGTGTCCCAAGCTCCAGTGGGGCGCGTTAACCCACCGGAGCTTCTCTAGCGTCATATGGGCCAATTGGCAAATAGCATCCACTTTCTTCGCTTTGGATATCGAATTTTTTTCACCACCAGCTTTGATTGAAACAATCGACACCACGACAACACCCGACCAGCGCTGTTCATCTACGCCACAGCACCGAATCCTTGCCCGCCATGTTGGAGAATCTGTGCCAGCTCCCGCTGTTGGCGGACGTCTTCACGCAGGTGCTCCATCCCACAGAGCCACTGTTGACCATTGGTCTCTCGAGCGGACGGGTCGAATGCTACCGCCTGCCCATCGAGGACGAAGATGGCCGGGCCAAGGGCGAGATCAAGCCGGTGTGGAGCACGAAGCGGCACAAGGCCAGCTGCCGGAGCTTGGTGCACAGCTTGGACGGAAAGTGTACGCTTCCTCTGGGCCTCCAAGAATGAGAAGAGAATGGCATTGGGCTCACTGGGACTTTCTAGCTGTCTACTCTGCCGGCGCCGAGGGCATCGTGAAGCACTTCGACCCCCTCAGCGGCCAGGCCGTGTCCAAGTTCCAGGTCCCTCACCTGCACGACGGCTCGATTGACCCGCCTGCGATCATGCACGTCTTGTCGCCGCAGACGCTGCTGCTGGGCACCGACGACGGCTTCCTCTACATCTACGACCTGCGGCGGAACGGCGCGGCGAAAACGCCGGCGACCCGGACGCACAAACCGCACGACGACTACGTGACGTCGATCACGCCGCTGCCGCCGTCGGCGGAGAGCACGTCGGGCTTTCCCAAGCAGTGGGTCAGCGCGGGGGCAGGCACACTGGTGGTAACGGACCTGCGCAGCGGCATCGTGACGCGGTCGGAGGACCAGGATACGGAGCTGCTCTGCTCGGCCATCATCCCGAGCGGGCTGGGCCCCAAGAAGCTGCGCAAGAACGCCGTCGTAGCCGTGGGCACGGCGGAGGGCGTTCTGACGCTGTGGGACAAGGGCTCGTGGGACGATCAGCAGGAGCGGGTGTACGTGGCGGGCGGGCGGCGGAAGCGCGAGGCCGAAAGCCTCGACGCCATTGTGCGGATACCGGACGCGGTGCGCTGGAGCAATGGCCAGACGGTGGCGGTGGGTGCGGGCGACGGGTCCGTGAGCGTGGTGAACCTGCGGACGCGCGAGGTCGAGCAGACGCTGATGCACGACGAGACGGAGGGCGTGACGGCCGTCAGCTTCGACTGCCATGGCCGGCTGGTCAGCGCCGGCGGCAAGACGATCAAGATCTGGCAGGAAAACAGCGACGTGGCCGGGCATGCGGACGCCGACGGAACGGAAAAGGACGACAGCGATGACAGCGATGACGACTCGGACGACGGAGGCGCTGGCAAGAAGCGGACCGGCCAGAATGACAGCGACAAAAGTGACGACTCCGACGACTCCGACGCCGGGGGCAAACGGCGGCGGCGGAAGCGGCGAAAGGGCAAGGGCAAGGGCAAAGGGGGACAGGGCCGCATTGTATTCCCGGGGTTGGACTAGACAAGAAGCACAGCGAGCCACACAACATGGAAAGGCGAAAGGAATTGATACCCATATGTACAAGGGGATGCATCTGCGATTTCTCAGGTCAGAGGCTTGTGGCCAATGGTGCGCCAGAAGCAAAAGTCGATCTTGGTGCCGGCATCGATCTCGCTCTTGACGACAGCGCCGAAGCGGGCGACATCCTCGGCCGTGCGGAGGTCCTCGAAGCCGCCCGCGTGCATCATGCCAGACATGTAGGCCATGGCGATCGTGTAGCCCGTCTTTTGCGTGGCGGGAAGCAGCGCAGGATTGTCCCAGTGGTCGTGGGGCGGGTAGGGTGTCTGCTGCGCCTCGTGGACGCCGACCTCGGTGAGGAGGGCGTCGAGGCCGATGGGGTATCTCACCTTGGTCGTCTCCCCCTGCCATCGCGTCAGCATGCAGTTTCCCGAGAACCAAAAGGGGCCTTACCATCTGCCCCCAGGCCAGGCTGAAGCGCACGAGCTTCTCGAGAATCGGGGCGGCGGGCGACGAGGCCGGCTCGGCCCGGCAGTGCTCGACATCGACCTCTTCCCACACGAGCACGCCGCCGGGGCGCAGCAGAGCCGTCGAGGCGGGCGGTCGGCGGCAGGCGGGTGGCCAGGTCGACGAGCCAGATGCCCGTGCCTGTGCCCACGTCGGCGACGGCCGGCGGGCGGAAGCCGCCGCTATTACTATCAACGGCCGGCAGCGTGGTGAGATAGGTGAGCAGGTCGGGCGGCAGCAGGTAGCCGCCCATGATGGGGATCATGACATGGCTGTGGTTCCACTCGAGGCGCTCAATCTCGGCAGACACCTCGTTGTTCAGCGGGTAGATGCTGGCCGACATGGCGGTCTGGCGCGCGGTGGCGTGGTTCTGGCGCTTGACCGTCTCGTCTTGAAGGTCGACGACACGAAGCAGCGGGATGCGCTGAGCAGATGGCAAAAGAACGGTGTGTACCAGGCCGTCACGCCGCGATTAAGAAAGACACGACCTGGCGCAGCAAAAGGCATGGCGCACTCTCTCCCCCCCTCGTCTTGTCTCTCTTGCTGTTGTATTAGAGGATGCGTTTCACGGCGAGACCATACTGCATTTGGTGCAAGCTGTGGGCTGGCCGCTGGTCCACTTGGTGTGGCGATGCGCGGGAGCGTCCATACCTCGGCGACCATGGGAGGAGAGGGGGGTGGGAGATGTGGTGGTGGCTGTTCGCACATGCCATCATTACGTAAGTTGTCTGTGCCGCACCACTCGGAAGGCAAAGGGCATGCAAGATCCAGCAGAACCAGCTGCAGCTGGGGGCGACCTGGCCTGACGTGAAACGTTTTGATCAAACCAAGATTCTTCGTGGATCTACATGCACATCTATGATTTGAGATCGTCCAATTCAAATCCAACGCCAAAAAATGTGCACTGGCAAGACCAGCTCGCCAGGCCAGCTTGCCAGACCAGCTTCACTTCTTGCCTGTCACCAGGTAGTGTCCCTGGGCCGGCTGCACCTTCCAGCCGTTGCGGACGAGCGCCGTCCCCACCTCGCCGTACATGCGCGAGTAGCCGCGGGCGCTGTGCACGCCGGCGCCCGTGACGACGCGCAGCGGATCGTCGCGGGCGCGGCGGACGCGGTGCTCGCCCAGGCTGGCCCACCAGGTCTGTGTGCGCTCGAGGGCGATGCGCACGCCGTCGTGCACGGGCACCTGGTGCAGGTCGACGCAGCGCGCTGTGCTCTGGGCGTCGACGTGGGCGTCCGACGCCTCGCTCTGCGCCCGGTGGGCGACGCTGGCCTGCGCGTGGCCGCGCTCGGCGTAGACCACGGCCGCCTGGCGGAAGAGCGGCTGCGAGCGGCCCCGCCGGATGGCCTCGCTGGCCTGGGCAAAGGAGCTGCTGGCCACGGCCCACGACTGCCGGGCCGCCTCGGCGCGCTCGGTGGCGCGGGCAGCTGCCGACGCCGGCGATTCGGTAGACGACGCCCCGCCGTGCCGCAGGGTGTGCGGGCGCTTGGATGCGGCTGCGGCTGCGGCTTCGGCTTCGGCTTCGGCTTCGGCTTCCGAGGCCGGCAGAGGCACCAGCGTGTACTCGAGCGACAGGCGCTTCTTGCGGCTGCTGCTGTCTTTGGGCGTCTTCTTCTTGACCTTCCAGTTCGGCAGGCCATCCGGGTGAAAAAAACCATCGATGCCCTTGGGCCGCTGCCCCGTCGCCTCGAGGTGGTCAATGTTGAGCAGAATGTCAGTGGCTTTGCTGTAGTCGCCAGCCGAGTCCTTCAGCGCCTTGCGGATGTCGGTCACCCGGGTCGTTGGAAAGGCGGCCTTGAGGGCTGCCTCCTGGCTGTCATCGGCGGGCGCCTCCTTGAATGCCGGGTGCCAGTCGTCCGCAGCGCCAGACATGGACATGGGCGTGCTCATCGACGCTGACTCATAGTCGGACGTGGCCCAGGGGCTGCTCGTCGTTCCGGTGCGGGGTGACGCAGGCGTCCCATCGTCCGTCCTGGGATCGCCCACGTCGCCCTGCAGCCCGCTGGGGTCAAAGCCAGAAGCCTCTTCCTCGGCCACATTTTGCGCAATGTTGGCCAGGGCGCTCCGCGCGGCATCAAAGCCTTGCTCTTGCAGCAGCAGCACGATGATGGACTCGTCGACGCGCGTCCCAAACTCTTTCTACCAAGGTGAGCACATAGGCAGGGCCTGCAGGCAAAAAAAAAAACAGAACGTACGAGAAGCTCTCTGGTCTCTTCTTCCTCCATGGCCTGGTACGATTTAGCCATGCGACAGCGACTTTCGTCGGCTGCCGCAAAATAACAGAATGCGAGATCGTGCCGAGGTCCTAAGCGTGAGGTCTTTAACTGTTCGTTTTTCCATGCTCAGTGCCTTGTTAAATGTTCAATATGTTCTTGTTGCTGGCTTGAAGCAAACGAAATGCCTAAACGTCATTTTCGAAACGCACAGGCCATGTTCAAACGATATGTGACAGTGTCTGATTGGTCATGTGAGAACCGGAGGAATGTAGGGCCGCCAGTCTCCACCCAATATGAACACACGAAACACAGCCCCTCGCCTCTGCTATTCGCACTGTCATTGCCTCTCGCCGCTGGAGAATACAGTGGCAAGACGCCGTGAGAGCGGCGGATGGATCTGCGCCGCGACTGTGCGTTTGGTCTGCTGTCAATTGAGGTTTGATGCCATGCACGTGCACGGACTACCGATAGGCGAGACAGCGATGGAGCTGACGCCACGGCCACCAGCCACCAGCCACCCCTCAGTTTCTAGCCAGAGAAAGGGTTCGGAGAGAGCCAAATGTGATGACTCCAGTCCGCAATGTCATTCGCAGTCACGCAGCCGTCCACACCGCACCGGCAATTCCGGGTGCGCAGCCGGCCGCTGTACCGTGTGGTATCTGCCGATGCAGGTGACAAGGTGACAGCGATGGCCAGCGCACACGCGCTGAAAATACAGGTCTCCCCCGCCAAAAGGTACAGCAGAGTACCTGCCCGGATTGGGAACTGGCCCCCGCCAGATGGCCAGCAGCGGCCAGGCTCGTTTCGGGCTTGCTCAGAAGTCCGCTGGTCGTGAAATTCCATAAAAAAAAATAAGCTTGTGGCTCGTACTCGTATTGTCTTGACCGCCTGCAACGTCGTCACCCTTTGTGCAGGCAGCAGCAATTCGACCGATAAGGCGTGAAGCCATTTGGAAGATCCGCTTCGGCTGCTGGCTGATTCGTCCCTGACAGGGGAAAGAACGCTGTTCTTGTGTGACTTGCTGCTTGGCGGCGCCGGAATGCACGGAAGGCACGGAGGAGACCTGAATCCACTTGCCGTTTCTTCTACTCGCTGCGCATGGAAGGTGGAGCGCACGCGATGGTGACACCTCGGCTCGTGCAAGCAACGATACAAGTATAACTAGCCACTCGAGCTCCTCAACCTGGGCCACCTCAACGACCAACCCTCTTCCTGCATCTCATATCTACCACTGCTTTGGCCTGATCTCGCTTGCTTATTTCCCATCCTTTTTCTGCCCTGCCTTTGCGTGCTGTCACTGCTAGGCAGCAGCATTCCTTTCGTTTCCACTGGTCATCCGATCCGTCATGTCCACTACCGATCCGGACACGAGGCGCCGTGGTTATTTCAACTACCCGGAGCCTTTGAAAGGGTGGGTTGTGGTCTTCCCCCGCGTTGTGAAAAGGACATGTGCTGACCGGCAGACCCGATGTCCCCTACACCAATGACCGCAAATCCAACCCGGCCATCCGGGGGCCCATCTTGGCGATATGCGTCTACATGTGAGTCTGCCTGCCTTGTTCCTAGAGAATGAAAGCTGACCAGCAGAATGGAATGGCTGGGCTTCGTGCGCCGCATTGTTTGGCAGAATGCCGGGTTCGGCTCCCTGCGCAAGATCCATCGGCAAATTGAAGACTATGAGCCCTTCTTTGAGCCTACGATTGTGCCGCTGCCGGACCCCGGCGAGCCAGCCGAAGGCCAGCGTGGGCTGGACCTGTCGCTGCCCCAGTCGCTGCCGCCGCCGCCGGCGGAGCAGTACCCGACATCGCGGTACTACTCGGCGGCAGACTACCACGAGCTGTACGTGACGGGCAAGCTGACGCCGACGGAGGTGGCGACGACGCTGCTGGGCCTGGTCCGGAAGCGCGACGACGCGGTGCTGGGCCAGCAAGGCCCGCACGCGATTGCCTGGTTCGACACCAAGGAAGACTTGGTGCTGCGGGCGGCGGAGGCGTCGACGCAGCGCTATCTCAAGAAGCAGCCGCTCAGCGAGCTGGACGGGGTGCCGACAGCGGTCAAGGACGAGTACGACATGGAGGGCTACATGACGTGCCTGGGCTCGCGCAACGACTACACGGGGGCGATGCAGGAGAACGGCACGTACACGACGTGGTGCGTGCGCAAGCTGGAGGAGGCCGGATGCGTGATTCTGGGCAAGCTGCACATGGTGGAGTTTGGGCTGGACACGCCGGGCGGCAACATTGTGCACGGCACGCCGCCGAACCCGTACAACGAGAACTACTACACGGGCGGCAGCTCGTCGGGCGCCGGCTACGCGGTGGCGGTGGGCCTGCTGCCGTTTGCGCTGGGCAGCGACGGCGGCGGCAGCGTGCGCATTCCGGCGTCCTTCTGCTCCGTCTACGGCCTGAAGCCGACGCACGGCCGCATCTCCTTCAAGCCGGGCCAGAACCACTGCCTGACCTGCGCCTGTCTCGGCCCCCTGGCCGCCGACGTGCGCACGCTGGCCACGGTGTACTCGGTGATCGGCCAGCCGCACCCGACGTCCAACTTCCCGCCGGTGCCGGCGCCGTCGGTGCTGCTGGACCGCAGCCTGCCTTCCTTTCCGTCTCCGCTGTCGTCGCCGTCGACGCCGCGCATCCTCGGTATCCCGGAGGCCTGGTTCGCCCAGGCCGACCCGGCGGTGCAGCAGCTCTGCCGCACGTTCATCGACCGCCTGGTGCGCGACCACGGCTACCGCACGGTGTCGATTGAGATTCCGTTCCTGGTGGATGGGCAGAACGCGCACGCGCTAACGGTGCTGACGGATGCGGCAACGCTGCTTCCAGAGTACGGCAGCCTGGTGTCGACGACGCGCATCCTGCTGTCGCTCGGCCGCACGACGCCGTCGACGGACTACCTGCTGGCGCAGAAGCTGCGGCGGGTGCTGGTGCAGCACCTGGCGTACCTCTGGCAGCAGAACCCGGGCATGATCATCATGACGCCGACGACGGCGTGCGCCGGCTGGCCGGTGCAGCACTCGAGCGAGCGCAGCTGGGGCGTCAGCGACGGCGACCGCACCATCCGCACCATGGAGTACACGTGGCTGGCCAACTACTGCGGCCTGCCGTCGATCAACGTGCCGGCGGGCTACGTGGTGCCCGACGGCCATCCCAACGCGGGCGACATTGCCGGGCCCAACGTGCCGGACAAGGTGCCTGTCGGCATCATGGCTACGGGTGAGTGGGCGGCCGAGACGGACCTGCTGCGCTTTGGCCTGGATGCGGAGATCGTGTCGGCTGCGCGCCAGGCGCGGTCGCCGATCTGGGTGGACGTGGTGGAGTCGGCCAAGGCCAAGAGTGCGCGGCACTGATGTGTTGGATCACGAGTGTTTTGGTCTGCAGCGAACTGAAAGCACCAAGAGAGAAACAGCTCATATACCCAATCTACATGAATTTAGTCTAGCCATGCCACCTGCTCCGTCCACCTGCAGTCTAGGTCATGGTCGTCTTCTGGGCCGCCCCGGGCACGGGTGTGGTGTAGCTGCGGCGGTCGCGGGTGAAGAACTCGACCTGGATGGGGATGTTGCCGGCCGGCCCGTCGAGGGTGCCCGTCTTGACAAACGTGGTGTCGGGCATGCGGTCGAGGCGGGCAAACAGGGCGGCGCCGCAGGTGGCGCAGAAAAAGGTGTGATGGGCGTGGCCGGTGATGCTGGCCCGGGTGTACTCGGCGGGCGTGCCGGTGACGCGGAGCGCCTCCGTGGGCACGGCCGCGTTGGCGGTGCCGCCGCCGCCCGACGTCTTTTGGCAGTCGGTGCAGTGGCAGAGGGCCGTCATGGCGGGATCGGCTGGAGGTCAGCGTGCTGTACAAGCTGTGGATGAGATACGTACCGTCGTATTCATAGGTGACGGCACCACAGATGCAGCTTCCAGACGGCATGATGGCAGTTGGGTTTTTCGAATGGTTTTTTGGTGTTTTTTGTTGATGATGATGGTCATGGTCATGTCGACTCGAGACGCATCTTATACCTGGCCTTGGTGGATCAGACGCCCTGAAAATGACATGCTCAGTCTTGTCGTCGTCTTGATCTTTGCTGATGTGGAATACGCCAAAACGCCCTAGCTGATGGGCGTCGAACAAAGTTGCCTAATCCGGCAAGTGGAGGCCCTATGATTTCAAAAAGCGGTGCTTCCCGCCGACGGACAAACGGACTTTGGGGGCGGCGTGTGGCGTCTGAGTACTTCCATTTCCCTGCAGAGCAAGACACGTTTGGAATCATGGCATGTCGATTAAAGAACGAGCGCCGTCGCCGTTTGACGCGGCAGTCGGCTCGGGATTTGAAGCCACTTTGGCATTCCAGGGCTTTGTTTGGATTTGGACCCAAACAAGTTAAAGGGAGAAACATGGATGAATGGAAGGATGACTCGGCAGTCAGCCTGCAGACAACACGATGACGATGCCTGCATTTCACCCCGTCGCGACCGGCCAAGCGGCCCAGCTCGTCAGAGCGCACCAGAGCCCGGCTGACCTCGTCTTCTTTGCCGGCTGGTTCTGTCCGTATACGCAGCGCGTCTGGATCGTGCTGGAGGACAAGGGCATTCCCTACCAGTACCGGGAGATTGATCCGCACCGCAAAGACGAGGCTTTTCTCAGTGAGTTGGCAATCGCTGATCTGCCGTTTAATTGTCTTGCTCACCTCCAGAAATCAACCCCAAGGGCCTCGTCCCCTGCATCCAGGTCAACCACCAGATCGTGGCCGACTCGGCCGTCATCAATGCCTTTCTCGAGGACGCCTATCCCGAGCGGCCGCCTCTCCTGCCCGCCGACCCGGCCGACCGCGCCGCTGCCCACCGCTGGGTCGCCTTTGTCAACGACACCGTCGTCCCGTCCTTTGTGCGCCTGCTGCGCGCGCAGGACAGCGAGCCGGCCGCGCAGGACGCCGCCCGCCAGGCGTTTGTGGCCGCGCTCGAGACCATTGCCAGCCAGCGCCGCGGCCGCTTCTTTTTCGGCGACGACGACGACCGCTTCAGCCTCGTCGACGCCACCCTGGCGCCGTGGATGGTGCGCGACTTTGTGGCCCGCGACCACCGCGGCTTTGACCGCGCCACCGTCCCGGTCTATGCCGCCTGGGCCGAGGCCGTCGAGGCCCGGCCGTCCGTGCAGAACACCAGCAGCGTAGGTGTTCCCCTATGGCCCTGCGAAGAGCTGGACTGACGTGTAGGACCCGGAACGCTACCTCGAGTTTAACCAAAAGTTTCTCCGCCCCGATGCCGCCAAATAACGAGAAAGATCAGAAAATCACGTTGTATTCTCATGTAGTATCAGAACAAATCCAAACCAAATTCATCCGTGCATCGTCATATACATCATATTCCCTCTTCACGTGTGCCCGACCAGTCCGGTCTGCGGCGCGTTGTCCGGGTTGGTGTCGGTGCCGGCAAAGCCCAGTTCCGTGTTCCATGCGTCTGCCGTAGACTGGTCCCTGGTTCCCAGCGACTGGATGTTGGCCTTGGCCGCCGTGCACGCGTCCTTGGCCGCCTGGTTCGCCCCGCAGACGTTGCCCAGCTGGTCGCAGATGCGGTTCGTGATAATGTTGGGGTTCAGCGCCTCCTGCTGGCCCTTGTTGACCACCGGGTCGATGGCCTGGAACGTGAACTCGGTTGCCTTGCGCCCGTTGAGCCCGGCCTCGAACTTGATCGTCGGCACGCACTGCCCAAAGTCAAGCCCAGAGATCGACGACGCCACAAACCCAGCAAACGTGCCCGTCACAGCGTCACTGACGGCGCCGACGCCGCCAGACACCGCCGCCGCGGACGTGGCCGCCCCCGTAGCCGTCGTCACCGTGGCCGAGGCGGTTGCCGTCGCCGTCGCCGTTGCCGTAGCCGTCACATTGGCCGATCCGGCCGACCCCGTTCCTGCGGCCGCACCACCAGCGGCAGCCCCCGTGCCGCCGGCCGCATTCTGCGTCGTAAAGTTGGTGAAGCCGTTGGCGGAAGCCACGTCGGCCACGCTGAGGCCGGTGGCGTCCAGGGGGTTGGTAAGCGAGGCCGCCGAGTTGGCATTCTCCACGGCCGCGCCGCCGACGGCCGGATCCACCAGGGGCACGATGCCGCGCAGGGCTGCGGTAGCCGGCAGGCTGGCGTCGGAGCACAGCGCCGGGATGGACGCGGTAAACGGGTTGAAGTTCTTCTCGGCTGCGACCACGCCGGCGGCGGCAGCCAGCACATCCGCCGTATTGCCCAGCTTCGCCACAATTTGGTCGGCGAGGGTGAGCTGGGGCGGTCAGCCATACATCCACAACAGTCAAGGGGGAGGGGGAGGGGGGGGCGTACCTTGGCGCACGCGTTGGCGCCACCGAGGAGGACACCCGGGACCTGTCCCGAGAGGGTGCCGGCGTCGCCGGGGCTGCCGCGGTTGGTCAGAGCCGCCACGGCGGCCACGGGGAGCTGCTCCTGGCCGAAGCGAGCGTGGGCGAGTGCCACCAGGGCAGCAAGACAGAGCTTGGAAGACATGTTGTAAAAGGCCGGCTAGCGGTGTTAAGTGGTATAAAAAAGAGTGGCAAGAACAGAAAGTTCGCAGAACTTGAAAGAATGGAAATGAGTGACGGTGTGTTGAGGATAGGGAGAAACCAAACGACGAGTCTGGCCAGCAGCTCTCTTATATAGACGTTCCATGACGTGATCATGTGGGAGAGCATCTGGCGATATGCAGAGGATGCTCGCAGAACTGACAAGGACCCTCGCCCCTGCTCATGGCGATCACACGGGCATCTTTGGATGAGGGGGAGCAGGTGAGTCTCAAGGGGCCGTGCTTGGCAGCCAGGACAGACAATCTGGACCTCCCAAGAATGATGAGAACCTGGAGCACTAAGATGCACCAGAGCAATGTTGTCTTGGCCTGCCAGGCTGCAGAGATGGGACGGCGCCAAGAGAGTCGTCAGGATGGACGCGCACGCTTCGAAGCCGTCCTGCGACTGTCAAGACAATGGATGACAAGCAAGCCGAAGACCCCCTGTATGGTGTCATCCCCAATGGCGCAGGGGCGCTGTCCGATTTGTCGATGCGCGTTCGTGCCGAGCACTGACCCCAGATCGTGTCATGTAAGACGAGGGCGTGTGCGCGATCTCGCGCATGGCGGCTGAAGACACACCCCTGGAGGTCGAGCCGAAGAGTCGACCCACCACCCCGGAGGGCAGATTGCCGAGAGCTGTCTAGACGAATGCAGCGTTAAGGCTGAGCTGCCACTTGCGATTTGAAGATGTGTATAACTCTCTCCGTGTGTATGTGGATATCTCTCTCTGTATATGGATGCGGATGCGCAAGCATCGCTGTAAACAAATCCACCAGAAAGTCAGCGATCATAGGATTCGCGCAGAGAAGAACCGAAACGAGCAGCTCGTCTGATCTTGGCGGCGGTGAAAATGAGCAGAGCAAAAAAAATTGCAAAATCCGGGTTTTGTTGCTCGGGGCTGCTATCAGACGCAAGCCAAAAGACGCAGTCCACAGTGAGCAGATGCTGGGTCGGATGGCGGCGGTGCCGATTTTCGCAGGCGGCCAAGCATAGTTGAGCGACGATCGGTGTCCGATCAAACGGCAGCTGAGACGGATGCGAGACGACGCCACAGCAACTGCGCGGTGTTGGCTAGAAAGAAAGAAAATGAAATGAAAAGAAGAAGTGAAATGAAAAAAAAAAAAAGAATGAAAAAGAAAGAAATGAAAAAATAAATGGCAATACCGGATAGACGGGCCTAAAGTGGTAGGAACGATGCAGCCGGGTCCACGATGCAATCACAAAGCACGCCTTCCTTTTCGGGGTCGTCCAATGCGAGAAAACCCATTAGAGAGCTGATCGTATACGGCCCTCTTTTTTGTCTTTATGCTTGCTGTGTCCATCATTTGATGTGCTCTCTCAACCAGGCTCTTTTCAGAAACAACAAGCGGGCCGAAAATCACAGCTCGTTGCCGCATCTTCAGTACATGTCCACTGATCTGCCGTCTAATATTGCCCTGATATGCTGCCTGTTGTGTGTCTATGCAATGTGTAAATGAGACGAAAGGGGAAGAAAAAAAGAAAAAAAAAGAGAGAAAAGAGAAAAGAGTAGAGAAAAAACTACAGATTCTTCACGCTGAAGCGTTCCCGCAGGTGCTCGCCGTACTTGAGGATCAGAAATGGCGCGGGCACCATGCACAGGGCGATGAAGCCCAGCAGGCTGTTGCCCCAGCCCAGGCCGAGGTCGTCGTACATGCGCAGCCCGGCCAGCGGCAGGACGGCGCCGGCGATGGAGCGGATGACGGTGTTGGCCGCGAGCGCGGACGCGGCGTAGACGCTGAAGGCGTCGACGAGGTAGAGCTGCAGGCCCATGAAGATGCTTCTGATCAGTAGGGATAGACACACAACAAGCGGCAGACTCACATGAGGTTGGCAAACCCGATGACGACCATGCCGAGGATGGGCGCGATCCAGTGCTTGTGGTACTGGGCGGTCCAGCCGTAGATGAAGAAGCCGATGGGCAGCAGGACGGCGCCGATGGGCAAGGGCCGCAGGCGGTACTCGGGTTTCATGGCGCCGCCCTCCTGGGCGGCCTTGGCGCGGATGTAGCGGTCGGAGACGGTGCTGAAGTAGACCATGCCGACGAGGGAGCCGATGCCGAGGCCGAGGTAGACGAGGCCGACGGTGTCGGTGGAGAAGCCGTAGGTGCTCTCAAAGACCTGGGTGATGCTGGTGAACATGAGGTAGAGGTAGCCGTAGACGATGGCCATGTAGAGGGCGAGGATCATGACAATGGGCGACCGGAACAGCAGCTTGAGCGGACGCACGATGCCGCGGCCAAAGTAGTCGCGCGGGCTCAGGCCCACGTCCAGCTTGCTGCGCAGCAGCGGGTTGCCCGTGGCCCGCCGCAGCCGCGCCACCTTGCGCTGCAGCAGCACGGGCGCGTAAGTCTCCCGCATGAAGATCACCAGCACCACCGACAGGAAGCCCGACACGATGACAATGACCCAGAACACCCAGCGCCACCCCTTGGCGTGCGCCAGAAAGCCGCCGGCCACCGGCCCCACGATCGGCCCCATGAGCGGGCCCACCGAGAAGACGCTCATGGCCAGGCCGCGGTGCTCCTGCCGGACCATGTCGGCGATGGAGCCACCGCCGTTGGTCAGCGGACACGACCCGAACATGCCGCTGAGGAAGCGGAAGGCGATGAGCGTGTTGAGCGTCGGCGCCAGCGCGCAGCCCACGACAAAGGCGATGAAGCCCACGTTGCACACGTGGTAGACAATGTTGCGCCCGTAGATCTCCGACAGCGGCGCCACCAGCAGGGGGCCAAAGGCGAACTGGAAGTCAGCACTCTTCTAGCCGGAGGGTGCAGCTCGCGAATCGGTGTCTGGTTAGCTCACCCCCAAAACGTAGACCGACACGACAAACGCGGCCAGCTCGCTGCTGCCGTTGTGGAACTCCTTCATCAGCTCGGGCACGCCCGGGGCGAAGATGGCTGGTCGTCAGCACGGTGCTCTCTCTCTCTCCTTGTCCACGACCAAAACTTACACGACGCCAAGGGCGTGATAAACGTCAGCGCACTGATGAACGCGCAGGTGATGCCCTTTTGCCACGTCGGCCAGTTGTATGGGTTCTGCGGGTCGTCAGGCCCGTCCCACCACACAATGTTGGCCTCGTCCTCGGACGCGTCTTCGGCAGCGTCGGCGCCCGCCTTCTCCACGTCCCGCCCGTCGCCGCCTATGCTCGGTCCGCTGGTCCGGCTGCTCGGCCGCAGCGCCAGCGAGTTGCGCCGCTGCTGCACGATGGACTGGCGCCGCTTCCGCTCGCCGCGCTCGTCCAGCACGTAGCCCACGTTGGACGGGATGTCGGCGTCGTGGCCCTCGTACGCAGCCAGCTCCACCTCCACCGAGCGCTGGCGCTCCAGGTCGCTGGCCTGCGTCGGCTGCGCCTCCATGTCACTCGTCGTCGTGCTGGTATCGTGCTCGGCCGAGGCCGCAGCCGTCCCATCCTTCTCGCTTGCCTTATCGCTGGCCGTGCTGGCACGGCCGAGAGTGTGCTGGGAGGCCATTGCACGAACAGAAACGGAACCGAGGCACAATAACCAGTTCAGACGAGCGGCAGGAATCCCACGTGGCTGTCAAACAACGTGCAAAACACCTCCACGCACCCGGCCACAAGAGACTGCTACTTTATGGGTTATTGGTGTGGTTTATGTATGGATCGTCGTGATTTGCCGGGTGTAGCCACTGATGTTGTATTAGTAGTCAGCAAGAATTGAAACAGAAAAGGCCAAGAGATTGCCTAGAGATTGCGCAGAAAGTTAAGAATAGTTGGAGCGGAAGCAGGGAGGTGGAAACAGGACCGAAATCTTCAAAAGGGGGAGGCAGAAAGATCAACCGAGAGAAAAGAGAGACAGGGCTAATAACGAGCACATTCGAAATAACTCCAGTCCAAAGAGGACCAACGCGTCCTCGCAAGGTGTGGAAAGCATTCTGCCATGGGACAGGTGGCGCTGTGCCGAGGACGGCAAAAAGGCACCTGCCGGGTGGTGGTGAATTTGCACCGGCGATTCAAAAGCTCCGGAAAAGGATATGCACGGTGTCGTTGGGCTGTTCGTAATGCTTAACGGGGGGGGGGGGGGGGGGGGGGCTGTAGCTTAGCTGGATCACGCGCCGTCGCTGTTGGAGTATCTGGGGTATGGGGCAGGGCGTTTGTGCACGTATTGTACATATTTATGCATGGATTGGCCCTGTTTCCTAGCGGGCATGCTCGGATGCTGCAACATCCGAGCACCAGATATGCATAATGAGGAAGTTTGGGGTAGTGGCCGCACCTTCCCAACGCACTAGCGACCCCTACACTTCGCTTTCAGCTGTAAAGGTGGAGACACAAGCATCCGAATGAGCAGAAATGGGAGTCAACTCCGACTAGTCTGTCGCCAGCCGGACATTGGCGTTACTGCCGACATCTGGGACCTGCAGAGAAAGATGGGTATATGAATGCTTTCGGGTCCTGTATGTATTACTGGCCGACGCCAAAGTGGTCACAAGACTTGTCCGACGATGTTGATCCTTCGTGGCAGTCAAAGACAAAGCTGAACCCTTGACCTCCTTTCGTGTAGGACGATCGGCATATCAAGGCAACATCAATGAGTTGATGGATCGCGGTGTTACTTTGAGGCCAGCCACGTGGAGCTGGGGTGTCATCCATGCCGAGGCATGCAGAAGTACAGCATGGTGCAGATATAACGACATTGAGACCGGAGCCATGCCTGCATTCGAGATGGTTATCTTTGAAAGTTTTCTTGCATTCCGAGCTGAAAAGAATGATGACCCCTGCACTCAGTGCTGCTGCAGCTGACTCGGTCGTCTCAGCTCCGCTTCTTCCCGCGCATGTGCGAGCTCCTCAACGGCTGCGCAGATGGGAAGCAGTGCCTCTTCGTTGTACTTGCGCCCGATGATCGACACACCAATTCTGTCAGTCAGCAGGTGCTCATCCATTGGTCAAGGGGAAGGAAGCTCACGGCATGCCCGGCGCAAGGGACACGAGACGGCCCGTGTTGTTGTGCTTGACGGTCGTCTCCGCATCGCGGTAGCCCAGAGGAACGGTGATCTGCGGGTGGCCCCCACACGCCGCAAAGTAGTTGGCGGTCCACGAATCGGTAGGAAGCAGCAGAGCATCCACGGCTTCGTGGCTGTCTCCGCCATCGAGGGCGCCCTGGATACCCCCCGGGCCGGCAAAGTATGCTGCATCCTGGCGGGCCATGAGAAACTCGGGCGAGTTGCGGGCCAGATGCATCGCCTGCACCAGCCGGATGATGTTGCGGCGGGGGGCGCCATCTTTCTTGCTCTCGTCGGCTTCCTTGTCGTCCTCGTCCGCCTCGCTGTACTCCTCGCCGTACGCCTCGCCAGGCGTGGCCTTGATAAACTCGCACAGCGCCTTGAAGCTGTCGATGTGCTGTGGGTTCGTCGTGAGAGACGCCAAGTATTCGGGCAGCGCGTCGTGGAATTCGCCGGCCATGTAGTTGGTCTTCTCGTGAATCGAGAGCGTCCGGAAGTGCTCCAGCCCGGTAAAGTTGCAGTCCACAATGGTGGCGCCTCGCGCCCGCAGCGGCGCCACGACGCGCTCCTCAAAGGTGGCCAGCACGGATACCTGGATGTCGGCCAGCGCGTTCCGAGGAATGGCCAGCCGCAGCGCTCGAATGTCCAGCTCGGCCGCGCTGGCAGCCGCGCGGTAGTCAGGCACCTCGTCAAAGGGAATCTCCGACGTCTTGGCGTCGTGCTCGTCGCGCCCGGCGAGGACAGCCAGCATGGCCGCCGCATCGGCCAGGGTGCGCGCCATGGGCCCCGGCGTGTCCTGCTCGGGCGAGATGGGGATGACGGCATCGCGCGACACAAGGCCCGTCGTCGGCTTGAGACCAACAATGTTGTTCTGCGTCGACGGGCTGATGATGCTGCCTGACGTCTCCGTGCCCACCGCCAGCACGCAAAAGCCCATGTCCACGGCCACGCCTGACCCGCTGCTGCTGCCGCCGGGGTCCATCGATTCGTGGTAGGCGCCGTACGTCTGGCCGCCGCGCGCGCTCCAGCCGCTGTCCGACGGCCGCGATCGGAAGTTGGCCCACTCGGAGCAGTTGGCCGAGCCAAGAAGCACCGCACCGGCGGCCCGCAACCGCGCCGCGACGGGGCTCTCGCGCGCCGGCTTGGCCCCCACCAACGCAAGCGAGCCTGACGTGGCTTCAAACGGCTCGTGCGTCACCACATTGTCCTTGATGAGGACAGGTACGCCATGAAGGAGACTGTATTTGGTCGGTCAGGTCAGCGATTCCTTGTCAACCCAGCTCCCCCCAAGAGAAGCGAGAAACGCACCCCCTCCGGCCGGATGCCTGCAGTTCGGCGTCCAGGCGCTCGGCGGTCACGAGCGCGTTCGGGTTCACCTGCATGACAGCGTGCAGGTCGACGTCGAAACGCTTGATCTGGTCCAGATGGGCCTGCACGAGCTGCACGACCGTAAAGGCGCCACCGTCCAGGCCGGCGGCGATCTGGTCGAGCGTGAGCGTCCTAAGCGGTGGAAGGGTTGGGGAAGCCATTGCTTCGAGGTCGGTCGGAATGGCAAAAGGCCAAAAGTGGATGTCTGAAGGCGAAACTTCACAAATCACTTCATTGAGGTGTCTCATATTATCATGCCGACGCCGGTGGACGTTGGACACGAGATTTGTCAGAATACACCCCGCCAATCCAGCTGGCGACAAACCGCATCCGATACAACACGCGGCCCAGAAAGATATCCTCGTCACGGCAACGCGGCTGCTTGAGCTGCGTTATTCGTACGTTCGTTGCCTGACACGAAAATTTGTGACCGTTTCTGCGCAATTTCGCTCGGATGACAGAGAGGCAGCACAAGCAGAACAGGAAGGAACGATGACCTGTAGCACGGCATTGCGACTTCCTGACGAGGCATTCAGTGATGGCAGTGACCAGAGACGAATTGTTTACTCAGCATATTAGCTCGATTTCCTTTACAGCAAAGCAAGTCTTGCTGGTCCTTGTCATATCTTCCAGTGTCTCCTGAATCTCAGCATTGTTCTTTATCTCTCTGCAGCATATCACCATCACGCAGCATTGCTATCATCATGGCCATCCACGTCCCGCCCTGCCGTCTCGGCATCAGCTCCATATCGCTCGGCCGTTGCTATGCCGGCCACACCCTCCAGCACCGGCTGGACGTGGCCAAGAAATACGGCTTCGAGGGCATTGAGATGTTCATCGAGGACATTGAGTTCATCGCCGCCTCGCTGCCCATGATGCAGACAGGTGTGCCGTTGCCGCCTCCAGTGCGGATGGCCCGAGCGGCCGGCCTGATCGGGAACATGTGCGCCGAGCGCCGACTGCACGTCATCTGCCTGCAGCCCTTCCGCAACTACGAGGGCCTGGTCAACCGCGAGAGCCACCTGGTCCGCCTGGAGCAGCTGCGGCAGTGGTGCCACCTGGCGGCTCTTCTCAGCACCGATCTCGTCGTGATCCCGTCAAATTTCCTGCCGGCCGAGCGCCTCTCGGGCGATATCGACGTCCTTGTCGCCGACTTGCAGGCGGCCGCCCAGGTGGCGGCCCACCAGAGCCCGCCCATCCGCCTCTGCTACGAGGCCCTCGCCTGGGGCACGCACGTCAACACGTGGGAGCACAGCTGGGAGCTCGTGCGCGTCGCCAACTGCCCCAACCTGGGCTTGTGCCTCGACACCTTTAACATTGCCGCCCGCGCCTACGCCGATCCCACAACCGAGACGGGCCTGCTCCCCAACGCCGATGACTCTCTGCGGCGGTCGCTCGAGCGCATGGCCCTCACCCTCGACCCCCAAAAGGTCTTTCTCGTGCAGCTGGCCGACGCCGAGGCCATGAAGGAGCCCCTGACGCCCAGCCACCCGCTCTACGACCCCGAGATGCCGCCGCGCATGAGCTGGTCGCGCAACTGCCGCTTATTCTATGGCGAGACAGCCCGCGGCGGCTACCTGCCCATCTCCCTGATTGTCTCATGCATTTTTGGCAAGCTGGGCTACATCGGCTGGGCCAGCTTCGAGGTCTTTCACCGCGACCTCGCCAACAAAGACGCATCCGTTCCCGAGGAGCTGGCCCGCCGCGGCGTCTCTGGCTGGAGAAAGCTGGTCAAGGATGTCAAACTCCACGAGCTTCATCGCCAACGCTTGCCATAGGAGGCCAATCGGTCGTGTGGATCCTTTCTCGTTCTCTGGCAGCGTATCGTGCACTGGATAAGCGTGTGCTGAGGGGCCGGCCTACATGGGACAGGGGGTGTGATGCATGCACAGCTTAGTAATACATGCTCAGCGATTAGCAGGTGATGAGCAAGCTGCCGTTGTTGCGTAATATATGTGCACGCATCGCTTAACTCCTAGGCCAGTAGACGAGATGCAGTATCCCGTTGTACAACAGAGAAGCAACCGAAAACACAGTCCAGCGGACAAGATCATGGGTTGCACGGAATCTGTCTGAATCGTATGCCAGCCAGGGAATACGAGCTTGGTACAGAGGTCATACGATGGCTAGGTCTCCTGGGAGATGCGCACAGATAAGACGGTATCATGCATAAACGGGTGTATTGTTTGGTTCTCAAGAAAGGACAGACCGCGTAAGCAGACTCCCCTCAAGCGCTGGCCTCGGCCGTGAAGTTGGCAAACCCCTGGGCTGCCGCTACGTCGGCCACACTGAGACCGGTGGCGTCAAAGGGCGTCTTGAGCGACGTCGCCGAGTTGGCATTTTCGACATTGCTGCCGCGCACGGCAGGGTCCACAAGGGGCACGATGCCGCGCAGGGCCTCCGTCGCTGGCAGCGTGGCGTCTGAGCAGAGCGTCGGGATGGCCTGTGCCGACGGGTTAAAGTTCTTTTCGGCGGCCACGAGCTGGGCTGCGCCAGCGAGGACCTGGGGGTCATTGCCGAGCTGGGCGACAATGTCGTCGGCCAGGGCAAGCTAGTCCTGTCAGCAAGAATAAAAAAGAGGCGAAGGGGAAGGGGTTGAGTAATCACCTTGTCACAAGCGTTGGCTCCTCCGAGGAGAACGCCTGGGGTCTGGCCGGCCAGCGTGGCGGCCTGGCCTGGCTCGCCAAAGGCGTCGAGGGCTGAGATGGCAGCCTGGACGCGGCCCTCCTGGCCGAAGCGAGCCTCAGAGAGGGCTGCCAGAGCTGCAAGGACAACGGTGGTGGCGAGCATCGTGATTAGGGCAGGTCGTTGAGAAAAAAAAAAAAGAAAAAACCGACCGGTCGGCTGGTGTATTAAAAGAATCAATGAGAGACAAGAAAAGAAATTGAAAAACAATAATGACTGTCGAACCTGTCGAGCAGGAGAAGAAGCGAAAGATTAAAGGAGTGTGCGGTTGGGAAGTAGAATGTCTGGAGGAGCAGCTCGGCGAGAGGATCTTATATAGACGGCCGAAATGACGTCTTGCATGCCAATTGCCTCAAGACCACGGCATAAATCATGAGAAACGCTGCCGCAGATGAGCCCGTTTCCCATGTTGACTTGGCGTCACGGAGCATCGCACTCGTGACGGGCACATGGACCGACCACCACGGAGAAGCGCATCTGCCTGCTGCGAAGAGATTTCGCCCGGTACGGCCGCGGATGGAAATGCGAGGCAATGTTTGGCTGGGCTTGTCAGACATCATGAAAGATGCCGGGCGATCAGGGGTTACATTGCCGTTGACCAACGCTGCCATCCGACCAAACCCCCCCAAAGGCGAATGCTGAGGCGGTGATCATTCAAGGGCCAAGGGTCACTGCGTGAAGCGTGATAAAAAAAAAAAAAGCAGAACAGAGAGGAGAACGGAAAGTACTGCTTCTGTGGAAGGGGCTGACGAATGTGCGAGTAGCTGTCTCGTACTCGGATTAACGTAAGTGCATAGCGAGTGGGCCAGCATAGCGAGTGGGCCACCCAACCCCCTTCACACAACTATTCACCTTCAAACATCAATTCCTCAACGAACAGTCATGACCGCGCAACAAAAGGAAGCACAGATACAGATTGCCCTTCAAGCTCTCCAAAATGACCAAAAACTTAGTATTCGTGCAGCTTCCAACATCTTCTCGGTTCCTCGTACAACCCTGACCCAACGACGTCACGGCACGACTGCTCGCATCGGCAGCATGCCTAATTCTTCCAATCTGACTCTGTTGGAAGAGGAAGTCGTTGTACGAGAGGTGTTTGACTTGGATGCGCGAGGATTTCCTTGTCGGCTCAGCGATGTCGAAGATATGGCTAATTTGCTCCGGATGACGCGTCATGCACCACGCGTTGGACACCGCTGGGCGGCCGGCTTTGTCAAGCGACAACCACAGCTCCGTACGCGTTTATCGCGCCCATATGACTACAAGAGAGCTTTGTGCGAAGATCCAAAGCTTATTGGCGCGTGGTTTGAGCTTTTTCAAACCACAGTCGCGCAACATGGCATCGTTGAGTCGGACATTTGGAATTTCGACGAGACTGGCTTTTCAATGGGCCAGATCACAGCATCCTTGGTCATTACCTCGTCCGAAAGACGTGCAAAGGCCAAAGCAATACAGCCTGGAAACCGTGAATGGGTTACTGTGATCCAGGCCGTCCAGTCGTACGGCTGGGCCATGCCGCCGTTTGTTGTGGTAAAAGGCCAAAATCATCTCGAAGACTGGTACCGCAACAACCCATTTCCACCCGAATGGGTGATTACAGTAAGCGAAAACGGGTGGACAACGAACGAGCTTGGTCTTCAATGGCTCCAACGCTTTGATCAATACAGCAGTCCTCGTACAACGGGCCAAAAACGACTGCTGGTGTTGGACGGCCATGAAAGCCATCACTCGATGGAATTTGAGCGGTATTGTAAAGAGAAGAACATTATCACTCTTTGCATGCCTCCGCATTCCTCTCACCTACTCCAGCCGCTTGATGTCGGGTGTTTTGCGCCTTTGAAGCGGTCGTACGGCCGGCAAATCGAGAAATTAATGCAGGCTCATATTCACCACATTACAAAACCCGACTTCTTTTCTGCATTTCACGCTACATTTTTCAAGACTTTTAGCGAAGGAAATATACGAAGAGGCTTCCAAGGAGCAAGGCTAGTCCCCTTCGACCCAGAAGCTGTGGTTTCCAAACTAGATGTTAAGTTTCGTACGCCATCACCGCCCGTGTCCCCCCTTTCAACTACCGACCTTTAGACCTCTAAGACACCACAAAACTCGTGCGAAGCCACTTCACAGTCCGATTTTATTAAAACCAAAATCGTCCAACATCAAAACAGCTCTCCAACCACAATTCTTGGCGCAATGGATCAGCTGGTTAAGTGTACGCAAACCGTGATGCACAAAATGGTGTTGATGCAAAAACGGGTCAGCGAACTAGAAGCGGCGAATCGGACGATAAGCAAACGCCGGAGGGCTAGAAAAAGCCGTCTACAGGAAGGAGGATCACTTAGTCTACAGGCTGCGACAAGTTTACTAGACAACAAGGACATAGAAGCACAGTTAACGGCGGAAGTGCTAGCAAGTCGTGGCGAAAGAAGGACGAGGGCGGCGACCGTACGGCACTGTAGCGCGTGTGGCAACTCGGGACATAATGCGCGGACATGTCAGGAAGATAGACAAATGTCGGATGTACATAATTCTGAGTGATTTGAATTGATTGACAATGTTATGGCGTTGTTGTTTAAGACAGAAGTTGTGTGAAAGGGGTTGGGTGGCCCACTCGCTATGCTGGCCCACTCGCTATGCACTTACGTTACTAGATCTGGCATTGTGGCTTCTATTACGCCATGCCAAGGGTTTTTATGGCCTGTTTCACGCTAATTCCCACCGTTGCGACCAGGCTCTCTTAACCTTAACTTTCTTTTGTTTCGTTTTCTAAAGTGAGTGCAGCCTGCTACACCGATTGTGGCAGGACATCAAGATAGTTTTGGTAAGATTTTCTGTCTTATTCCCTCTTTTTAAAGTGGCTGCTTAACCGAAACGCATCAAAAGCGCAAGCATTTCGCAATGGGAAAAGCACTTCGCAATGGGAAAAACTGCTTTGGGTGGCAACAGTTGGTCTTGTTGGTGTTGGATCGCTAGTCGTGCTAGACTAGGCACTAGGCTGCCCATGGGGTCGCTGACACCTGTTTGCAGGAGCGGGGCCGCATCGGCTGTTGAGAAGCAGCGACATGCTCGCACGAAGAAATGGACAAAGCCCACCAATCAGCTATACCGACAGTGAGCCTTGTACTCCCTATGCGCTGGCTCTGCATGCCCAGCCTTTGGAATTCCGTTGGCCATAGATAACTGCAGGGATCCTTCGCTCGCGGATCGGAGCCGCAAAGTGGCAGCTGATTTCTGATTTCTTAGCACCGAGAAAATGCTCCCTTAGAAGGGACGACCAACATACGCTTAATGGTGCTGACTTTTCACCGTGACTGGCGTATTTATATGAGTTTTCTCGTCTGCTGCATCCTCTGCTCGAGATTGTTTTCCATCCATGCCCTCCATACACCTACCAATAGGCAGCCGCGGAAATGAATCAAAACGCCCGCTGCTACGACGTGCTGGGCATTCGCTACGATGCCTCGCTCGACGACATCCGCCAGGCCTACAAAAAGGCTGCTCTTCGCTGGCACCCGGACAAAAATCCAGATGGCAAAACGGAAGCCACCAAAAGGTTCCAGGAATGTGTGAATGCTTACGGGGTCCTCGTCCGAGAAAAGCAGGAGCAAGCCATGCGGGCAAACAACGATCCGATTTATTCGCAGCAGCCACAGGCAAACGGGTCTTCTCCCTTTGCTCCTTTCGCTAATACTCCTTCGTTTGCTTTTTCTTTTGCGCCTTCTTCGACCCCCCCTGCTCCGCCCTTTTTTACGCCTTCGTTTACCTCTCCTCGTCAAGCAAATGCACCACCGCAACAGTGTGCTGGCAACAGCCGGTTCCAATACAGTGTGTTTGAGCAGGCGCGGACGTTTGTCAGCCACGATAGCAGCCAGTCGAGCTGGCAACCGGACGGGTTATTCGATACGATTCCGTCTTTTGAACCAGCGCCAACGTATGTGAGCAACTCTAGCGGAGGAGTCCAGCCGCAGGTCGACCCGCTGGGTGACAGCTATAGCATGCCTGAAGGGCTGCCTCGAGGTATGTTGCCAGAGTCTGTTGCCAGATTCCACTTGCTTTCAAAGGCATTTCTGACATTCTTAGACTTTCCACACCCCTGGAATGAGTCTGACGAATTGGACTTGCTCGACATCATCTCCCTCAACATCGCCTACCTCGACAACATCTTGCCAGACATCTTGCCCAACAACGTCGTGCCCAGCAACGTCGTGCCCAACAACTTCTTGCCCAATGATGTGTTTTATGAACCGCCCCAATATGTTCAATACCAGGCCCCCGAAGGCTTCCCCAACAACTTTCAGAACATCTTGTTTACAGGCACACCTGAGGAGCTGGTTAGCAGTCAGCCTTCTGCAGGCCCCCCTGGGTTGGACCCCATCGCTCTTAGAAACGTCCAAGTTCCCGGCATGTTAAATCACAGGGTCACGACCGAAATCAGCATTGTTCACAGTCAAATGAACCCCCCGTGCTAGGCTAACAGGCGACCTTACACTGGAAACCCATTCTGACGTGTAAAGCACGGCCCGAGGAATGTTTTCAGGAAATGCAAAGGACAAAAACAAAGACCAAAAAGTTTCAAGAACAGCAACCTAAACCCCGAATATAAAGCAGTGAAGATGAGCCGGGCGAGCCGGCGAGGAACACCATCACAAACCATGATTGTACATCTACATCATAGACTGGTCTCAGGAAGTCAAGAGCAGGCTCCTATGAAAGCTCTTGATCGGATCGGAATGGAACAATCTTTTCACAGCAGCGCAATCGTGAAGCAAGATATCGAAGAAAACGTTCTAATAGTGACACAATTTCCAGTTCCCCGTATCAAAGCACTCCAGCCTGCGTCTGCGGTCTGATTAGCTAGGCCCTTTATCGGATTCTCCTGTGGGTTATTAGTGCTTGTATTAGCGAGGCACGTCTGGAAAGGAAAGCTTGAATTCCCCAGTCTTTGGCAGGCTAGAGGCTCCACTGTTTAAAGTAAACGCAGCGCAGTCTCGCTTCTCCAGACTTGTCTCTACCAACTAGGCCTACTCCCTGTCCTCACCCAGTAGCTGCAATGTTTTACATTGTGCAACCGAATTCCAGAATCCATGACAGCCTCCACCCGTGTTCCGCGCCCAATGCCGGCTTCCAGCCGTTCCAGTCCATAGACACATTCCTCGTGCTGCATGACTAATTCCATGATTATTAATAATACCGTCTGCTGCGTCACGTGGCGATGATGCTCCAAGCAGCAGCTGCTGCAACTCCAGAACGACGACGCCGCCCAGTCGTTTGCGGCGACCATCCAAAACGGCCTACTTGGCGGTGCGCTCCTGACCCTGCTGTTTTTGACAACCAGTTGACTCCCAGTGGGTCGCGCCGAGGTGTCGCCACCTTGCCACCGGCACCCGCGCGGCAGCGGCTCAGTAAATTCATCCGCCGAGCTGGCGACAACGTGTTGTCGGGCTCTGCTTTGGAGTCTTGGCCTTGACTTTGGTCCTGGCCAAGACAGGCGCAAAAAAAGATGCGCGTGTGCATGGATGCGCCACTGAATATAAACCCATATCGTATCAAACCACCCTGTCATTATCCAGTCGTCCGCTTGTGGCCGGCGAAACTGGCCGGCAGCGACTGGCGGTGCGCACTGGCGGATCCGGATCCGGATCCGGCTTCCGGTCGTGTGCGCCTGGGCGGCAGCGACAGCGGCACAGCGTGGATGGCGAGCTCCTCGCTCTGCAGCTGCTGACACGGCGTCACCTCGCTCGCCTGCCTCTCCGACTGGAAGGCAAAGTCCTGCGTCTCGGGCTCGTCCACGTCGACTTGGACGGCAGACGAGCGGGGCGGTGGTCGTGACCGAGGTGTCCGAGACGGCGTCCTTTGCGGCGGCGGCTCGAAGCCTTCTTCTACGTCCCCGCTGTACACGCCAGCCACGGCGTGCAACACGCGCGTGCGCTTGGCGGTGGCCTGGGTGGGCGTGTCGTCGTCGTCGTCGTCTGAAAACGCGCTCTCCCGTCGACGTTTTGGCGGGCGGCTGGTCGATGACTCGTCTTCTTCTTCGTCGCCGCTGCTGCCGGCGACACGACCCTCTTCAAACGCCTTGATCGCGGCCTCCACCTCCGACAGGTTGTAGTCGTACCAGGCAGCCAGGTGCTCCTCCACGCCGGGATGGGCCGCCTGGTCAAAATTGAACGTCTCTGCAATCCTGGCCCAGTCTCGCTGGTCCGCATCGGGCGACACTGTTTGCACAGTGCTCCACAGGGCCCAGGTGTCGACAAGGCGGCCGTCAATCACAAAGGATCGCGGGATATAAACGCGGTTTATGCTGTTGAAATGGTCCACGCGGGCGTAGAACTGCTTCTGATCATCAGACTGGGCAGCAATTTCCTGGAGAAGATCGTCGTCGTCCCCCCCATCTTCCTCTTCCTCCCCCCTCTCATCTTCTTTTTCATTGTCTCGGCGGGTTTCGGATTGAGCCTGTGACGCAGCTGGTGCTTCACCGAACTCTTGATCGTGTCCCGAAAGCAGCTGATCCAGCGTCTTATTTCGATATCGCCCGATATAGCTGTACCAGGACTGGAGCTGGAGAAAGCATTCCTTCCATTTGGCGACAGAGACAGAAGGGCGCTGCCATGGTTAGCCGTGAATTGAGAAGCGAGAGGCAGCGGATCTGTTACCTGTTCGTTCAGCCGCTGGAAGAACGAGTCTGTGGCGGAAGACTCCCCCCTTGCAAGCGCAGAAAACAGTTCCTTAAAGAGAAGGCGGTCGTTACTGGACAGAAAGTTCAGCCGCCAGTTGTCGAGGGGAACGCCCGTCAAATCTTCCACGGGAGGATGTACAACCTGGCTCGATGACTCCTGCTGAATTTGTAGTGGTTGAGATGAAGGTGGATGTTGAGATGGTGGCTGCTGTGGTTGCGGCTGTGGTTGCGATCGAGCTGGTGTTTCCGGCTTGGGCGAAGGAAAGACAATGGGCCGTGATCGATGCGGCGCGTCGAGATCCACAGTGAAGCAGAGCTTCTTTATCCAGCGGTCGCGCCAGGAGTGGTATGTGTGATGGGGATACTAAGAGGCATCAGTCACTGATTCCCCCAAGTAAATGTGACAGAGTCCCTACTAAATTCGCCAAGTCCTGGTACAGCACGTTGCCACTAACGCTATTCCTGGCATACTCAGTGCGCGCCATTTTCTGCCGCATCCATTCTGCCAGGATGTGGTCATCTTCGTCGGTGAAGGGCGTGCGAACGTGCTTCCGCCGTCCTGTCTGCGCCGAGAGCGGGATGCCCAGGCGGGATGTAAGTGGCTGGGACGGAGGCTGGGAGGGTGGCTGGGACGATGGCAGGCCGCGCGATTGTCGCATGGTCGCCACGAGATAGGGAGCGTTTTCGACCTGTGCGTTCAGCTCGATGCATCGGTTGACCCACAGATAGGAGTACGCGCCGTCCGGCAGACTCGACTTCTCGTGATCGGTCAGGAGGATGTCGGCATCTCGCTCGAGCTTGACGATCTCGCCGCCATGTTTCTGTCCAGGAGGTCAGCGCGTGGAAAGACAGCCCATCCCGCGAGCCATTTCTTACCCTGATGTCGAGCTTGACAGTCGGGGGGACATTTACGGACGTCCAAAACCGGATACCGGAAAAGCTGACCATGGCGATAAAAAGACGCGCGACAGACAAATGCTAGGCAGATGCGCTGGTTCGGAGACGGCGTGACGGCGTGGCAGTGTCGACGTGATGGCGAGGAAGACGCGTCTCTGGGCTGAATCTGGGGAATGACTAAGATAAACGCGGTGATCACGTGCTAGTATGCATAATCGCTAGGCCCCGTGCGGGTTTTAGCAAGGCTGAGGCAGTGCTGGCGATCGTCTCCACGTCAGCAGAGACGCGTCTCGCTGGCTGCGACTGCCAGGAGGGATCTGGGTGTTTCATCGCACTTGCACCTTTTTTTTCGTCTTTTTGCTTGCCGACGGAGCAGTTTTGGCTGCTCCCCTGCTGCAGCCCGACAGACGATGGGCACACTCGCGACTGTTGCGACGGTGGTGCTGAGCATCTCGTTTGTGACGTTTGTGGCGTTTTTTGGGCGATTGCCCGTGTTCCGGTGAGCCCTGGACGCTTTCGAGAGCGCATGGTTGAAGCTGACCGAGGGCCAGACGCACGCCCATCGCATGGCTGCACCGACTCCTCCTCGTCCACATTCCCGGCGGCATCCTGGCCCTCGACCAGCGGCTCACGTCGGGCAAGTTTACGTCGTCGCTGCAGTGGTTTGGCAACTACATGATAAACGAGCGGCATCCGACGGTATTGGTGGGTTTTTCTTTTTGTTCTGTTTCGTTTTATTTTTATTTTTATTTTTATTTTTATTTTTTTTCCATGAGCTAAGAATTGTGCATGGCAGATCTTCTTCGTCTTGCTCCTCCTCGTCTGCGAGTGCATGGCTGTCCCGGCAGCTTGGTCACTCCTGAGCGGCTTCCAGCGGGCGGCCGTGGTCGTGTTCATCGTGCTGCCGTACGCGTTCCTGTACCTGGCGGCGACGGCGGATCCCGGGACGGTGTCGCTGAGCAACCTGCCGCACCACATGCTGCAGTACCCGTACGACTACGCGCTCTTCCACCCGGGCGCGCGCTGCTCGACGTGCAACCTGCTGAAGCCGCCGCGCAGCAAGCACTGCCCGCTGTGCAAGCGCTGCGTGGCGCGGCTCGACCACCACTGCGTGTTCATCAACAACTGCGTGGGCGCCGGCAACCACCACTGGTTCCTGCTGCTGCTGCTGGCGACGGGCCTGCTGGCGTCGTACGGCGGCCTCGTGGGCGTCCAGCTGATCGCCGATCACGTGCGCGAGCAGTACCCGACCTTCTCGCTGCTGCCGTGGCGCGCCCGCGAGGCCGGTCCGCCCCCGACGAAGCCGCTGCCGCTGCACCTGTGGATCACCCTGGCGACGTGGGGGCTGCGCGACATGGTGCACCTGGGCAGCGTCAGCCTGCTGGCCCTGCTCACCAGCCCGCTCGTCTGGGGGCTACTGGCCTACAACCTGTGGAACGTGTACACGGGCCAGACGACCAACGAGAGCCTCAAGTGGGCCGACTGGCAGTACGACATTCGCGACGGCTGTGTCTTCCGGCGGCGTCTGCACCGGGACCGGGACGACAGCCCGGCGGCGGCGTCCCTGACGCGCTGGCCCGTGGAGGCCCAGCACGTGCTCATCCACAGCGAGAACGGCCTGGTGCCGCCGGCTGAGGGCACGGGCATGCCGGGCGTGGGCGCCTGGGAGCCGGTGCGGCGGCTGCGCGACGTGGACAACCTGTACGACATTGGCTTCTGGAACAACCTGGCCGACGTCTTTGTGCCGGGCCACTCGTTTCTCGCGAGCGGGCTGCCGTCGGTCGAGAGCCGCGGGCGGACACGCATGCGCCGACCCAGACCGTCCTAGAGCGGCGTTGGCCTGTTTCTCTGTATTGTAGCTGTATGATACCCAGACATTGTAGACAATATTGTACAAAAGTGTGCGTCCTACGACCGCGTTTCTGCCTGCCTCCACGGCCGTTTCCGACCGAGTGGTCTCGCCGTTTTGCGCACAGCCGCACGCGCTGCTTCCTGCTCGGCGATGAACCGCCGCTCTTCCGACTGGTCGATGGCTGTTTCGGTGCTCGTCGCCGCCCACTGGATCTGGTCAAACGGCACCACCGTCTCGGCCGGGGCCCTGGCCATTTCCTCTTCTTTTTCGTCTGGCTCGCCGGTCTTCTTGCTCTTCCTCTTCTTGCCCGCATGCTTTGGCGCTTGCTCCGGCGCCTCCTCGGCCGGCAGCAGCCCGGCCAGCCGGCAGATGGCCAGCCGGGCGCCGGCGACGCCGAAGCCGCCGCTCTTGGGATCGCCCGCGCCCGTGACGACGACGCCGCGCTCCCAGCCTTGGCCAGCCATCCACGGCACGGCGCTCTCGCTCCAGCGGCCCTGCTCGGCCTTGTGCAGGGTGTGCCAGACGGCCAGACAGCTGCTGCGGAGGGGTCCGCTGTCATGCACCGCGGCCGCCGTGGCGGCCCCCCCGACCACCTTGTCCGCCTTGGTCAGCACCACGAGCGTGCGCACGCTGGCGTCGCGCAGCAGCGCCAGCGCCTGGCGGTCGCCGTCCTTGAGCCCGGCCACGGCGTCCACCAGCAGCACGGCCCCGCGCAGCGCCGCCCGCCGCTGCAGCAGCTTGCCAATCTCCACGCCCCAGGCCGACTGCGACATGAAGCCGTAGCCGGGCAGGTCGATCAGCACGAGGCTGCGCGCCGGCGCCGGTTCGCCCGACCGGGCGCGCCGCTGCGAGCGAGAGCCGCCGGGGGATGGAGACACAGCCGGTTGGTCTCCGTTGATCCACCCCCGGGCGCCCGGCCGCAGCGGCGGCCCGAACCCGTAGCCGTTCATCATGGTGGTGCAGCCGGCGCGGGCGCTGGTGATGGCGAGGCCGCGACGGCCGGGGCGCGCGCCGTGGCTGCGTCCGGCGTGGCCGCCGGTCTCGAGGCCGGCGAGGGCGTTGAGCAGGGTGGACTTGCCGACGTTGGAGCGGCCGAGGATGCAGACCTCGGGGATGCGCGAGTTGACGGGCAGGTGCAGGAAGCGGGGCGCCGAGTAGAGGAACGCCGGCGGCGGCTGCAGAAACAGCGCCGTGGCCCGGTCGAGGGCCTGGGCGCTGGGGGGTGGCGCGGCCACCACGGCCTCGGGCGCGTCCTGCGGCGCATCCGCGGGCGGCGGCAGGTAGCTGAGAGCCCGCACGACGTCGTCGGCTGGGGCCGCTGTTGGTGGTGGTGGTGGTGCTGCTGGTCTGGTTCGGGGCGTTGCGTACCAGCGTCGACTTGCTGGTGTGACTGTACCCTTGCCCACCACCTCGAGAACCATGCGCCGCAGCGCTGGCGGCAGATCCATCATCCCGCAAGGCCACCCGGATGCCATTGTCGGTGGTTGCAGGTCTGGTCGCTGGAGTTGGAAAGCTCCAAAAATGGAAAAACGTCCCATCCGATAGGCCCCACTGGGAAGAGCTTGCAGCCAATCACCGTCAAGAGTCAATATTTCTTTCTATGCGCCTTTCCAACCACATCTTTCCAATTTGCCGACTCGACAACGACGACCACACCAACAATGGCTTCGCCTCCCAAGCTCCGCGCTCTCTACCGCGCGTTCCTCCGCGAGCTGCCTCCGCGGCCCGTCCTTGCCGCCCCGCGCTCCCCCCTGCACGCCAAGCTGCGCGCCCAGTTCGAGCCGTCCCAGTCGTCCACTCCCACTCCCTCCTCCCCTCCCCCTTTTCTCGCCCACGGCGAGCAGTACCTGGCCTACCTCCAGGCCCAGCGCAGCTACGCCACGCTGCTCGAGCGCTACAACCCCGGCATGGGCTCGGACATGGACGAGGCCGAGCGGGTGCGGCTGACGGCGCGGCGGGTCGGAATGAATCTACCCATCGAGTTTGCCAACGGCGAGGGCAGCAGCAGTCCGGCCAAGAAATGATGTTGGAACAGAGGCAACGGTGCATCGTCGGCGCGAGCCCACACCAGGATCTAGGGAAATACCGCCCACGACCTCATGCATATTTCAGAGCAGACTATCACTAGACGGAGGGCGAGACGACGCATTGCGGCTATTTGTCCACCCATCCAACAACAGACGACGCATGAACACGAGAAACGGGATAGGCACAGTTTATTGTAAGGCCAATGTAAATATATACAAAAGAAGAGGATGGAGGCAAGGGCTCTCGCATCCGTTGCTATGTCCATGAGATCGTCTGAATAAAAAAAAAAAGTAACAAAAGAAGAAGAGCAAATATGATGGATGGGTATCAAGCAATCCTGGCCCAAGTGCGCAAGAGACATGCCATCTCACACACTGCCCACTCCCCCGTCTTCCAGGCTCTCGTCCCAGCCGCCCGTCTCCAGCAGCCAGCCGCCCACGCGCTCCTTGACCCGCACGATGCCGTCGCCCAGTCCCGACTTCCACTGGTCCTGCACCACGCGCACCTTGTCCTGGAGATCCTCCGTCAGCCGCATCCGCTCGTCTTCCGCCAGCGTCTCGGCCCCGTCCACGCGCGCCTGGGCCGCCACCACCGCTCCCTTGACCTCGTGCAGCAGGCACAGTAGGTTCGTCTGCGACTCGATGAACTGATGCGTGCTCTTCTCCGCGTGCAGCAGCAGCGAAAATAGATACTGCAGCGGGTGCTCGCGATAGCTCGGCGTCTCCTCGAACTCATCGGCCGGGATCCGGATGTGAAACCGCCCCAGGTCCTCCTGCGGGATCTGCTCCAGCAGCTCCGCCAGCGGTGGCGCAATGTCCCAGAACGCCGACAGCTGCGCCTCCACCCCGCGCACCACGTTCGCCTCCACCACTTGCTGGAACTCCACCGTCCGCTGCCAGACCTCCTGCGCAAACGCCTGTGCCCGCGCCGTCGCGTCCCCCGCAAAGAACGCCTCGGCACCGGCCAGCTTCTCCGTGTTGCCCGACAGACGGTAAGGTGTCAGCACCATGTCGCGGTATCGGTCGTTGCGGTCTGTCAGCAGGTCGTAGTTGGCCCGGTGCAGCGCCTCGCGCGCCTCAAAGATCCATTTCAGCAGCGTCAGCTTCTCCAGCAGCTCCGGCTGCTCGTCGCCCTCTTCCTGCGGCATGTTGGGGTTCGACTCGCGCGTCTCCACAAACAGCCGGCTGCGCAGCTCGTTAAACAGCTCCGTGGCCCTCTCAATGCGCGTCGTCAGCAGCCCGTTGATCGGCGTCACCACCGTGTTCTGGAATTGGTCAAACTCGGCCTTTTCCAGCGCCTTCACCCGCGTCTTGTCTGCTTCGGCGCTGTCCGCCTCGATCGAGGCCGCCTCGGCATAGCTCATTCTGCCGGCTGCGATCTCCGCTTGCAGGTTGGCCCGCATCGCCTGCTTCTGCTTCTGCGCGCTGGCGGCCGCTTCATCGCTCGCCGCCTTGCTCTCGCGCACAAAGCGCTCCTTGGCGGCGTCAACCTCCGCCATGTTGGACAGGTTGCGCACGTCCGTCCGGATGGCCGTCAGCTCCGGGTGGCTGTTGTTCACAGCCGGGTGATGGCGTGGGTAGGGCGGCGGCAGAGTGACGAGGCGCGACACATCAAACTGCAGAGCAGCATTGGTGGGCGAGTTGGGCGAGGCCGTGGCGGATGAGCAGGTCGCTTGGGAGGCGGCGGCTGCCCCCTTTTCAGGCGGGTACTCGCTCGAGCTCCTGTATCCCGCGTTGGTGCTGCTGCCGACGCCGCCATCCACAGCTAGCCTCCCCTCGGCAGCCATGCTGCTGCCGCTTCTCGGCTCCGGCGCGTCTGTCCACTGCAAGGCTTCGCGGGCTTCTTTTGGCACGCCCATGTACTTGGACTCTCGCCGGGATCGTTCCAGGCGGAGAGAGCCGTCGCCGGCGTACGAGCTGGACTCCCACCAGCGGCTAGCCGTGCGGCCGCGGGAGCTGCCGTCGTCAATGTGCTCGCTCACGCTCAAGCTCAGGATCGGCGACAGCGACGGCATGTAGTTGGACTGCTGCCACCCGAGGGGTGGTCCCGTGGGCGACATGGGTACGGCGCTGCTGCTGCCGCTCGAGTGGTTGGAATCGGCGCCCGCGGATGCTGGCGCTCTGTCGCTGGTTTGGAACGCGGCCGGGGCCGACACAGGCGCCGACGATGGACCGTCATGGAACACCGAGGTCATCGATCCGCGATGGCTGCGGCTGGGCTCGGACGACTGCGGTGTGAACTCAACAGCGCTGGCACCCGCGCTGCCCATGGAGGCCAAAGACTCGCGTCGGTTGGCCATGGGCCGGAAGAGGTCGCGCGTCAGGTCAAAGATCTCGGACCCCATGGCGCCGATGGCGGCCGCATAGCGCTCACGGCGAATCACCGACTCGCTAACCATGAATTCAGCAAACAGCTTAACGCGCTCTGCATCCGAGCCAGCGGCCGCTTCCTTGTGGGCAAAGACATGGAACCGCTCGATCGTGCCCTGGCTGAACTGCTCTGCGCTCTGCCGCACGGCCGTTTCTTTCGTCACCGGCCGCGGGGAGATGGGCGCCGTCGCGAGCGTCTCGGGGGGCTGTCGCGTCTTCGAGGACGAAGCGGATCGGCTCTGCAGAGGAGGCGTGGGAAGCGCGTGGGGCACCAGGTTCTCGCCGCCTCGCGCTTCTCCTGATGACGTTGCTGCCTCGGCAGAACTCGGCTGCAGTCGGAACTTCTGCGGAAGTGGCGAGAATGGGGGTGTCGCTGTGTCGGCCCCTGTGAGCGTGTCTCCCGTCCGCGGTGACGAGTCGAGCTGGCCCGACAGGCCGCCGCTGCGCGGTGTCGTTTTGCTGGCTGGTCGCCGCATCGAGCTGCCGATGGAGCCAGTCGCAGGGATGACAATGTTCGACAGCTGATTGCTGCTGGACGGTTCATCCAACGAGCTGCGTGCTCCTGCTCGGGTCCGGCTCTCGTTCCGGCGTTCGCGGAGCGTCTTCTCGCCGCGGACGGCACCAGTGCGGGCCAGAGAGCCTGCGCCTCTGGGCGACATGGAGCTGTTGCCCGAGATGGTGGAGACGGTGGAATCGGACACATCTCTGGAGCTGGCCGCACTGGAGCTCTCTGCCTGAGAGTTTTCCGCCTGCAAATGGTCTTCTGTTGCCGCTCGTCTTTGGGAAGCTTGGGCATCCTTGTCAAACCACCCGGCTGGAGTGGGCGGAACAGGTCCAAGAACAGTCACGCCTGCTGGAGGCGGCCGCCGCGTAGGTGGAGAGACCACCGGGTCGCTCTCGGCCGGCGCCCGGTTCAAGCTCTGTGTTCGAGAGCTGGAGGGTGGCGGCCCTGGTGGCGGTGGAGGCAAGGGCATGCCCATCTCCCAGCGCACCTGCGATGAGGAACGCGATCGGGCGGAAGTAGGAGGGGTCGAGATGGCACCGGTGGACGCAGCACGGCGGGAGCCAGGAGGCACCCCAACCTGTACCATGTTGCTGGGGATCTGCAGTGGTTGCAGGACAGTGTGTCGGTGTGCCGCAGCGGCGTTGACGGCCGTGGGAGACACGATGGCGCCTGGGTGCAATGGCGGCTGGGGAGAGCGTGATTGGGGAGGAGGAGGGGGGGGGATGTGCTGCGTGGCATGCCCATCAGAGGGAGACATGGTCATCTGCTGGTGAGAGTCTAGGTCTCGTCGACGGCCAAAGGAGGGCAGACCAAAACGCCTCTCCCGGGAGTTGCCTCTCGAGCCCGGCGGAGGTGCAAAGAAGGAGTTGACCGACGGCACGGCAGCCATATCAGACGTAGCCCGCTGCTGGGATGGAGGGGGAGGAGCTCTGGCGACGGAGATGTTGGCAGGCGAGGATTCATAAGCCCCGCTGACCGGCCGCTGGCTGCGAGGAGGAGAGTATGGGGGGGGCGGCAGAGGGGACTCTTTATATAGAAACCTGGGTTAATCAACAGTACGGTCTCGATGCAACAAAGATGCACTTACGTTGTGGCTGTTGTGGGTGGCCCCGATCCTGCGGTGCGGGAGAGGGTGCCCATTGCTGCGGGTTGTATGGCTGGATGGCACTCACGGGCGTCGGGCTCGCGGTGACCAAGTTGTGTGAAGCCATTGACACGGCCGACAGAGGCGTGGCGTTTGGGCCATGGAAGCCGCCGAGGGAAGTGGTGCGAAGGGGATTGAGGGCAGCCCGCAGGCGCGAGGGGGTGTCCCTGTTGTTCATTGTGGGGGAGGGAGACAAGAGAGAGAAGAGAGGAGGAGAGAATGAAAGAGAAAAAATAGGAAGGGAGTTTGAGTGTACCCGCCAACTGGACGCGACGGGAGCCTCTTTACGCTTCCATGTAGGAGGACAGCGGGATGTCGATGTGGAGGGGAGAGAGGCTGACCGATGTGGTGAGGTCGAGGGGCCAAATCAGGCCGTCCGACGATAGCGCCAGCCTTCTCGGCCTGCGGCAAATGTCGAGACTGCTTGGCAATCAGCAGTTAGCAGTTGTCTGCCACTGAACTGTTTCGTCTGTCTGGCGAGCTCCCGTGCGAGGCGAGGCGAGTGTGGTGTGGTGCGAGTCGAGAGGACAATGGATTTTCTGCAGGCGCGTCGGTCTCGAGGTGTATGCAAAGATGTTGACGTCCGCAACGGCGGCACACAAGCTGGACGTTGAGACACATCCAGCAGCAGGCCGACCCAGGAAAAATCGGGCAGAATGTCACCGTACCGACGGCCGAGCACGATCAACGTCGTACGCGCACTCACACACACTCGACTGTCCTCCAGGCCTACCACAAGTCCCTGCAGCGAGGTGTGATCGAGAGGAAGGGTGCAGGGACGGGATGTGGTGCTGAGAAAAGAGAAGAGGGAGAGAAAAACGATACGAGGGGCGCACACGGCCGTGCACATTGGACCCTCTGTTCTGACGACGTGCTCTTTGTCACGAAATCCGGCCACATGGGATGTGGACGGGGGGGAGGAGAAAGAGAGGGCAGGAAGAAAGATTGGCGGCACAGCACGTTCCCGTGCCTCCACAGCAGGCGCGACCGGGGTGTCTGCCTGTAAGTCGCCCTGTTCGGCAGGCACCACTAACTGGTTGTACTAAATATCTCGAGTGTCGATTGGACTTCTATTTCGAGTCTGTCTCCACGGTCTCGTTCTCCATCCAGATCGTATCCACTGGTTCTTGGACGCCTTTCGCCATTCGCCTCCTGCGAGGGGCCCCCCTGCACCAAGAGTGGACCACCGACCGTGGATTGCCTCAACAACAGTACGACTCTACTCTATGTGCGGATTGCGGTATGCAGATACCAGCCAGTGCGGAATTCGCCCTGCTGATCCCAAACCCGTAGCGTTTCCTCGCTCGCTTCTTCTCGGCACTGTCTTCTCTCGCTGCTGTCTGGAGCCCGTGCGGATGGCACGATGGCATTTGTCCCCTTGTTCGACCTGTGGTGCAACACGGGGTTTGGCCTGCCGTGGCGCGAGGATCTCCCTCTGTCCGCCATACGAGTAAGATGCAATCGCACAGCACACACACTGTCTTTGACCGTTCGGCCTGCCGCAGGGGCCCGATGACACCGGCGGCGGGGGTGCAAAAGTGCCTTGACAGGCAGAAAGGAGATTCATCCCCCTGCTCGCAAAGCAGATAAACGTTGGGAGAAAAGCGGACCCCACGACACCATCACATACCATCATTGGCCGAAGCGATCATGGACCTGAGCTATTCTTAGGACGTGCTAGAGCGGGAGGCCCTGCCATTGGCCCGAGGCCGGTGTGATATATGGCGCCGGCGCTTAGCCAGCAATGCAGACTCCCACGGATGTGATTCGCTTGAGTGGCTTTCTCGCTGCTTTTTCACTGGGCAAATGATTGCATGACACTCGAGCCCGGCGGGCGAGACTAAACCGAAACAAGTTGTTTCCAGCTCGTTGCGGACGAACGAACCAACCTTAAATCGAGCAGCGGAGCGGTGTGGCGAACTTCACTTGAAGATTCTTCTCAGGGGAAGGGGCCTCGGTGCCGGCCACCGGGACTGAAAGGGAATTAACTTTCGGACAGGCCTTGCCGAAATAGCAGTTGGATGTCCTGTCCCGAACCTAAAATTAGCTGCCAGCAGTTGAACTACAAATGCCTGTGGGTCCACATCACATGAGGCCGAGTCTTAAGAATGGATGGCAACCAACGGGTTCCCCCTTTGATCTTTCATTTCAAACTCACGTCCTCAACTCGCCTTCTCGGCTTCCTTTGCTCGTCGTTCCGTTCTGCTTTTGGGGGCGGAATGCACTGGCCGTTCTGGTTAGAATTAGGTGCATCCGTCCCGGGATGGCGACCTTGTTTTATTCGTCAGAGCATGCAAAGACGGCAGGCTGCTTCCCACTTGCTGTCTTTTAAATAAACCCAGCAGCTGCCGTTCCTTCACAGGGTCACATGCGTCGTCGCTGCAGATTATCATTGCAGCCGTCCTTTGCCTTGCTAGCACCACAACCGCGGACCGCCTTTTTCTGACTCTGCGAGCCGCATTGGCGTACAGAAATAGGAGCCTGTAAGACAAGGCAAGCAGCAGTGGCAGCAGCAAGGGTCGTCTTTTGGGCCGGCAGGGCTAAGCATCCTTCGCGTTCGGCAGGCGTGTCTCGATGCAAGGCCACCCAGCCATGCCTTTCTGCAAGATAGCTTCCGCCTGGACGCTGGTTGGTAATCCATTGTGCAGACGGGCCAATAGCAAATGCTTCTTTTCTCATCGGCAGGTCCTGTCCATTCTGGTGGGTGCAGACGCGACCCTACAATGCGACGCGTGACATTTGGCAAATTCTCCAGGCTTCCTTTTGAAACAAACAACATCATCTTCAACCACCTGCAAACCACCTGCCCGTCATAAGCTTCTCTGGCACTATCGTCGGCGCAAGATGCAGCTGAAACGGGTAGTATCCGGAAGCAGAAGGCGGTGAGGCGAAAGGTGGGGGCTTTGTATTCTGCCATCTTTCTTCGCTAGACCCACGGCGCCGAACAGTATGGAAACTTTTTCTGACTTTCCATGCATTTCTGCCATCTCCGTTTTCTCTTTTCTCCCTCGTGCGGTGCAGTTTTTAAAGCTCCACCACCCGCCCGGCCGGCTTGCCTGCTGCACCCCTCCATCTGCTTCATCCTGCCGTCTGCCACCTGAGCGAAATCTGCCCGGTTGCAAGTTCGAATTTGTTTGCGAAAAGCACCTTCTCTCTCGTCTTGAAAAACTCTCATCTCGGCTCTTCATCCAATCGGTAAGCTCAATCACCCGGCGTTGTTTTCTTTTTCAGCACGGCCAGCTTTCCCTATATGATGAGAATCCAGCTGGCACCAGTCATAGGGCGACTTGTACTCCTTTCCCATGATGACAAAATTGCTATGATCTACGATCAACTCTGATTTTTGCTGCCGTGCTTGCCTTTTGCACTCCTGCTTCACGCGTGACTTTGTCTTCGTCTCAGTCCCGTGCTAACACTTGACTGCTAGCTCCGTCGTCTTCTGCACAGTCGCCACGATGCTGCACAATCCGAATAACTGGCATTGGGTGAACAAGGATGCCTCTGCTTGGGCGAAGCAGTGGTTTGAGGACAACCTGACCAAGATCGAGGCAGAGGAGGGAGACGTCAAGGTCAGGGTCAGCAAGGTCATCAGCTCTGACGGCGACGTGGACGTGAGCCAGCGCAAGGGCAAGGTCATCACGATCTACGACGTCAAGCTGGTGCTGGAGTACGCAGGCTCTGCCCCCGACGCCTCGGATGTCAATGGGACCATCACTGTTCCCGAGGTGGCCCACGACACCGAGGAGGACGAGTTTGTGGTACGTAGCCTGCGTGTACCGTGTTGAGCATGCCTAACACGCTCAGTTTGAGATCGACGTCTACTCGGACTCCAAGGAGAAGCAGCCGGTCAAGAACCTGGTGCGGTCGAAGGTGCTGCCGCAACTGCGCAAGGTGTTCCTGCAGCTGGGACCCGCGCTGATCGCCGAGCACGGCAAGGACATTCAGCACGGGCCGGGGCACGACTCGTCGAGGGGCTTCCGGCCCCCCACTTACCACCCGCCGACGGGCAAGGCGGCAGCCAAAGCAGAGTCGGCCGCTGGCGCTGCCGCCGCGGACAGCACGCACAAGGGCCATGTGGTCAACACGACAACAGTGACGGAGTCGGAGGAATTCCGCACGACGGCCGAGGAGCTGTTCCAGACGTTCACCGACCCGCAGCGGCTGGCAGCGTTCACGCGCGCACAGCCCAAGGTGTTTGAGGGCGCCAAGGTGGGCGGCAAGTTTGAGCTGTTCGACGGCAACGTGGGCGGGTCGTACCTGGAGCTCAAGGAGCCGACGCACATTGTGCAGAGCTGGCGGCTGCGGCAGTGGCCCGAGGGCCACTACTCGACGCTGCGGATCGACTTTGACCAGAACGACGTCGACAGCGTGACGGTGATGCGGGTGGAGTGGTCGGGCGTTCCGGTGGGCCAGGAGGAGGTCACGAAGCGCAACTGGGACGAATACTACGTACGGAGCATCAAGCGGACGTTTGGGTGAGTTCCCTCTCTGGTCCCCATCGTATGACGTATGCTAACCGCGCAGCTTTGGAACGATTTTGTAATGGGAGACGAGATGACGAGAGGGCGTTACGGAACTGCATATTTGGCAAAAGGCATCAAAAGGAAGAGGGGAGAAGTGGGCAAGATGGACTGGACGGCAGTTTTGTCTGGGCGTACGTGTACATAGAAATATATCTTGAATGACAGGAAATGGCCGAGTATGTCGAGGTGGACCTGAACCGCTGTAGGCGCAGCCTACGAGTACAAGAGGGTGACACTATGCCCGCGCGCTGGCAGTTAGGCACAGCATGCAACAGGACGGGGTAAAAACAGTATTCTATCGAAATATGACAACCCTCTGTGCAATCCCTTCTCTTCCTCTTTCACTCTCGCTTCTCTGGTGAGGTCTCTGGCTTCACCAGGTCTCGTATCGCAAACGTGGTCCAGAAGTTTTGCTGCTTGACGAACCACGCGTTGATCAGCTTCCACTCCTGCTTCGGGTCGAGGAATTGGATCTTTTTTTGTCAGCGCAAGAACACAACCTCTCTCTGGACAGACCATGCTCACCTCAAACCGCCGCAGCAGACTTGGCACCACCTTGTAGATCTCCAGCAGGCTGATGTTCTTGCCGATGCAGGTCCGCGAGCCCATGCCGAACTGCAGCATCATGCCGTTCATCTCCTTGATGCGCAGCTGCTCGCGCGCCCGCGCGCCCTCTGGGTTCTTGGCCGTGGCCACCACGGTCTCGTCGACCAGCCACCGCTCCGGCCGGTAGGCGTCCGTGTCGTCGCCAAACACGTCCTTGTTGTGGTGGAAGACCCAGGCCGAGCAGCCGACAATGGTGCCCCCCGGCACAAAACGACCAGCAATCTCGGTGCCCCCCGGCGGCACGACGCGCTCCATCGGCAGCCCCGGCGCCGGGTGCAGCCGGAACGCCTCCTTGACGCAGGCGTCGAGGTACGGCAGCTTCTGGCTCTCGTGCCAGGTCACGAGGCCCGTCTCGCAGTCGCTAAAGAGGCCGCGGCGGCCGGCGTCGTCGAGCTCGGCGCGCAGGCGGGCCAGCGCGTGGGGGTTGCGCAGCAAGAAATAAAACACGGCCGACAGCGAGATGGCCGTCGTCTCGGAGCCGGCAAAGGCCATGGACACGGCCATGGTCTGCACGAGCGTGTCGTTCATAAACTCGGGCCGCGCCTCCTTGGCCGCCAAAAACTTGGACAGCAGGTCCACCGTCGGCTTCTTGGTCGCCGCCGCCTTGGTCGGCAGCAGCGGACCTTTGCCGGAGGCCCCCGCGTCGGTAATGTCGGGCAGGCGCTCGGCCATGCGCGTGCGCGCAAAGCGGGCCACGGGAAACGTCGAGTCGATGAAGCCGTACTGCGACAGCTTGAGGTAGATGGGGTTCTTGAGGAACAGGCGGTCCAGGATGGGGATCTGCCCGATCGGGGCCACGTAGAGGAACAGCGACGACAGGTAGGCCACGATGCCGTCAATGTCCTCGTTCTTCTCGATGAAGCCGTGCCGCTTCGTGTACGTGATCTCGCCAATGACGTCAAAGGCGTAGAACTGCAGCCACCGCGTAAAGTCGCAGCCCGCCGGGTTGTTCGCAAACAGCTTCTCCGTCTGGCGCAGGAACAGCTTCGTCGTGTTGTCCACAAACGGTTCGTACTGCACCAGAGCCGACATGGCAAACGCCCCGTTGACGCAGCGGCGGAACTGCGCGTGGAAGTCATTGTCCGTCGTGCTGAAGAGGCTGGCAAGGCTGTGGCCGTTGACCACAGACTGCTGCACCACATAAAAGTCGGACTGGCCGTCAGCATGCACGCAGCAGACGATTCCAAAAAAGGACCACAATTACCTTGATAAAGCCCTTGTTCAGGCCGTATATGGTCCGCAGCGCCTTGGGATCCGAGAACGACAGAACGTTGGGTCCCAGACGAACCACACCGCCGTACTTTTCGTGCAGCCGTCGGTGTGTCAGGTCTGGTCTCTGCTTGTACACATCGTAGAACCGCCACCAGTCTGTGAGCGACGCGAGGAACGGCCCTGGGTACTTGTTGAGGCCCTTGTAGAAGCGGTTCCGGACCAGGTAGATGACGACCAAGCCGGCACTGATAGCCAGCCAGTGGCCGGCCACCACGGCCAGGGCCTGGTCCGTGATCCCTCGTTGCATCGTAGCAAATGCGTTATTGTGCCAGTAGCGACGGTATATTTGGCTGTCGAGTTTCGGTGCTTGTTTCGAGACGCGTCGTCAAACGAGAGGCAATCGAGCAGGGCCGGTGTAAGTGCCCCTTTCCGTCTAAACAGAACCCCCAAAGACCAATTGAAAGCCGTCTACAAAAGACCAAAAATAGGAAGCACGCAGGGACAAGATGAACAGGAAAGGAATAAGACAAAAACGAGAGGACCGGAAAGAGACCCGCGGGCCTACTGGCGAATCCTGAGACTATGAACCAAGTAGATGGGAGCTCAAGCCACCAGGGTGCCCGCATGCATCAGGATGCAAGGCAATATAATAAATCGGCCGGCAGCCCCCTGTCGTGGATTTTCCACGCCCCTCAATATGGACTTCCGGATGTGGGCGTGGGTGAGAATGAGAGCATTTCTCGGTACAACCACAAGACAATCCAATTGGTAGCAACAAGCCGGCAGACACAAGTAGGGAAAATAGCAAAAGGGGGGAAACCAAAAATAAGTAGCAAAAAGAAACAAACAAACAGCAACCCAGTCTAGGAGTGTTTGAATTTCTTTTCTGTTTTCTTTTTCTGGGTTCTTGCTCCCTTCCTGACTAGGGGAGCCATCTCTTCTGGCTGTTGGCCATTCTTCATCCAAAGAATCTCTCACTCTTAACCTCCGTGTGCGTGGGCCATTGGCCGACATGCCAGCAAGGGAGAGTTCCTCCACGCTCAGTTGGAGAAGAGGGGAAGGGGGGGCAGGCTATCGGCAAGTGCCATTATGAGGCAAAGCGGGAGACAAGATAGAACCGCCCCCGGACAAGCCTTCTTCCTCAACGGCTCTTTGTCATCGCGGCCTCCCCAGGGATAGAGCCATACGCTATGCCGCGGCAGCGCTTGGCTGATAACGGCGATCAGCAGCAGCAACTCCTCACCACTGCGCAGAACAACTGCCAGGGTTCGTTGGGGGCTCGTGTGGGGTCCGCCTCTTCTCACACGAGGAGAGATTGAGGGGGGGCTCCGCACGCCAGGCGGGCCTTTTTCTTCGCTGGTGGGGATGAGCGGAGTGGGCCAACTCCAACAACATCGGCAGATGTCAAGGCCCAATAGCAGCTGTCGCATAGCCGTGTTGACAATGGTCAGCGTGCGCTCGCATATGGACACCGGAGGAGAATGACGCTGACGGCTTTCCTTGTTCACCGTCTTGCCGCCGACCTGTGGATCTCGAGATCCAGCTTGTTCCTCGGTGGCTGATTGCCAAAGGGAGATCGACCTTTCGGGACGGAGCCTGGCTTTGACGATGGGTACTTCACATGTCGACATGTCCGCAGACTGCAGATGTGTCCGTAGACTGCACAACCTGTTGGCAGTGGCTGGTGGAGAACGCCCGTTTCGTCTTCTCTGTAGTTTCCCCTGTTGCTTATCTTTCAGGTTCAACTGTTTCGGCGACATGAGTCCGGAACCAGATCAGCCTCTTGGCCTATCGCTGCAGACAGCCAGCCCAGAAAAGCAAGTGCCGAATGCGCCTGTCGCGAAGATAGCGTTCCCACCTTTTCTATGGAGCCAGAGAAAGACCCTTCCTCCAACCCCCCAAATGGCAAAACAGTCAGATGCGTCTTCTCGGCAATTGGAAATGCACACGAGAACGATATGGAAAGCAGCAAGCGTCCCGCATCGCTCCTTCCTGGTGCACCCAAACCCCAACTCCAAATCTACAATGGCTTTCCAAGAAAACAATGCATCTATGCACAATGACTAAATAAAACTGCCACTCGGATAATGTAATTACAGAGGAAAAATAAACAAATGTAAGATGATAGTTTCTCGTGACAAAAAAACGCTCCCCAAGCCCATGCCAATTTACTGTAATACAGAGAGACGTTTCTGAAGGAAAAAAAAAAGAAAGGGGGCCGCACCAAGTCTTCGATCCTCTCTTTGTGGACCTGCAGAAACAAAAAAGAAACAACCAGTAGACAGCAGACAGCAGACTGCAACCTCAGACAAGCTCCGCCTCCTAGATTTCGTCGATCGGCGGCAGGTGCCAGACCCTCTTCCGCTGTTTGGCCCGCTGCCGTTTTCGCTCCCGGCGGACGGGCATGGACTTGCACTTGGTCTGTCTGCGCTGTGCTGTTGCATCGCCATCCGCCTGGTCGTGTCCAAGGCTGCTCTTATTAGACGACCCTTTCTTTGTATCACTCTGTGTATCCGATCTAATCTGTAGTCCACACCATATCTGGTCGTAGAGAAGCGGCCGGGCCGCCGCCCCGTTCCGCGTCGCCCGAACGCAAGGCCAGCGGCCTCGCTAAGCCCCGTCTTCGTCGTCAGAGCCGTCGGCGTCGGCGTCGCGCAGCCGGCTCGCAAGGTCGGCCGGCAGGCCGCCGCCATCGTCTTCTGCGTCGCGGTACTCGCGGCCGCCGAGCACGCTGAGCGCCACGGGCAAGAAGATGAGCGCATGTGTCGACGCAAAGGCAACGAGCGCCACCCAGACACGGAAGTAATAAATTTCAAAGATCTTGCTGCGCGTGAAAGCGAGGACGCACACGCCGAGCAGCTTCGTCAGCGTGATGCCCGAGAAGACGGAGCCGCCGACGTTGACGAGAGCGGCCCAGGCGCGCTGCTCCCGGCCGTCGGGGAACCGCATGCGCGCATTGTTCCGCAGCAGGCTGGATGGGAAGGTGAATGCGCGCGCAATGTGCGCGCAGAACTCGACCGAGATGCCGACGCAGATGATCAGATTGACCAGCGACACCGCGTTGAGCGACACGCCCATGACGGCCATGGCACCAATGATGTCGATGATCGTCATGGTCACCGTGCCGGCAACCACAGCCGCCGTCAGGAAGGAACCGAGCAGAATCCAGGCCACCGTGAAGATCATGGCCATGGCCGAGCCGAGCAGCGTCGCCGACAGCGACACAATCGACGCGTACTGGTCAAAGAAGACGTAGAAGACGCTGTAGGGAAACACGTCCACGCCCGTGGCCGACGTGATGTCCGAGGCGATCCGCCGCGCCGACGCGTAGGCGTCGATAAAGTCGCTCTGGCTCCGCAGGGGCGTGTGCATGGTGCGGAAGTGGCTGGCCGGCAGCGTGTCGTGCTCGGCATCGACCACGACGGCTTGGCCGTAGGACGCCTGGCCGCCGAGCGGGCAGTCTTCGGTGGTGGGCGACCGGATGAACTTTTCCAGGTAGTGCACGAACTCGTCGCCCTCGGGCATGCCGTAGAGCGACGTGTTCCAGGGCGGGCTGCGCCCGGCAAAGCAGGGTCGCCCCTTTTCGACGCAGCAGCTCTCAAAGTCGGGGTTGAGCCAGAGGAAGAAGTCGTCGATCCAGCTGGCCGTGGGCGACGCAATGTACGACACGTCGGAGCGCTTGCGCTCCTGCTCGAGGATGCCGGTGAGCGACGTCAGCTGGCACGTCGGGAAGCGCGAGCAGAGCTCTTGCTGGTGCGCGCGCTGCGTGGCGTTGAGTCCCTTGGCGACAAAGTACACCGGCGGGCCCGAGTCGAAGTAGTCGTACAGGTCGTTAAAGTAGGGAATCAGATACGAGTCGTCCGGGATGGCGACGCGCTGGTCGAGGCCGAGCTCGACATACGGAAGCAGCGCAACCGCCGCGGCAAAGAGGCCGCCAAAGACGAGCAGGACCACCGCCTTGACGCTCTTCTTCAGCAGCGTCGGCGTGTACCGCTGGCGAATGAAGCGCTGCAGCCAGCTTTCCTTGGACTGCTCCTCGAGTGGCCCCCCTCTTGCTTGGGAGTGGAAGCCGTTCAGAGAGCCGTTCAGATGCACGCGCGCGGACTTGACCGGTATGCAGAACAAGATGTCGGCGCGGTTGTCTTCGACGCGGAACTGATTGAGGGCCAGAACGGAGACGAAGCCGGTCACCTGGAGAATGGCGTTGATGAAGACGGCGCCGGAGGCGTAGATGGCAAAATTGCGAACCGCGGGCATGCCGACAAAGGCGCCCAAGGCAAACGAGGCCGTCTCGGTCACGGCCGAGAAGAGAATCGACGGCCCCATGCGGCCGAGGGCGAGCGCCACGCGCTGCTCGATCTCGTCGTCGCGGTGGCTGGCGTTGACACGCTCAAACTCGTGCACGATCAAAAAGATGTTGTCGACGCCGACAGCGAGCACGATAAAGGGGATGACATCCACAATGATGAGCGTGGCTTTGAGGCCCGCCCACGAAAAAAGCCCAATCGACGCCGTGATGGACAGGACCACAATCAGCACACCAATGAAGCCCAGGCCAAACTTGGACTGCACGAGGAAGACGCCAAAGTGGCGGTACAGATCGCTAAACGACAGCGTTGTCGAGCCGAGGGCGACGGAGGCGTACAAAAACATGATGATGTAGCTGATGACGATGATCTTGGCGTCGGTGTTGGTGGACTTGTTGAGCTCTTCTTCGAGGCTGATCTCGGTGGAGAACGAAAGCCGGAGGCCGCGCGACGCGGCCTCCTCCTGCACGTCGAGCAGGCGGTGCTTTAGGGCTTGCTCCCAGTCCATCGCGCGCTTGACCTCGGGCGAGTTCTCGTCGTGGTTCGAGACCACCCAGGTGACGGTCATCGCCGGCGCCTCCGCCACGTGCTCGACATCCGGGTAGCCGCCCAGGATGGAGTCCGGGTCCAGGGGCTGGCCGTAGTCGGGGCGGCACTCGACCGGTCGGGCGGCGCAGTCCGCCAAGGTGTCCTTCCAGTATTTCTTGTCCACCAGCGCCGGCTCGTTGCCAAAGTACGCGGCGACCGACTGGACCACGCAGGCGGTGCCCGTCGGCTTGAAGCAGACGTCGTCGAGGGTCACGCCCAGTTCGGGGCCGGTCAGCTTCCGGATGCTCTCCTCCACGTCCATCCACCAGAGCAGCGTGTCGTAGCTCAGGACGGGGCCGGGGCCCGAGGGCAGCGTGTCGTTGACGAGGAAGACCTTTTCAGCGCGGTAAAACGGCCCAAAGTTGGAGTCGAAAAAGGCCTTTTCCTGCGCGGCCGCGGACGACGGGCTGACCCAGAGTCGCGCGGGGTTCAGCTCGACCTCAAAGCGCAGCCAGCCCAGGCTCAGCACGGTGGCCACGAGCAGGCTCGTGCCGATGCTCAGGCCCGGGAAGCGGGCGGCCCAGTGGCCCAGCCGCCGGAAGACAGCGTTGCACCACTTGTTGAGCACGTAGTCCTTGGGCAGCTCTTCAACAACCGGGACAGTGGACCCGTGGCCGTGGATGATGTTGTAGAGGAAGGCGTGCCGCTCGTCGTCCTCCACGTCGTCGTCGTATTCCGCATCGCCGTTCGGGTCGTGCAGCAGCGGCAGCCCGCGGCTGCTGCTCTTGGCGAACCAGAGGCGCAGCAGGGCCCAGACGGCCACCAGACCGACGATCACGCCGTAAATCAGAATGGAAGCAAAAGACAGGCACGGCAGCGTGCCGACGTGACAGGCACCCGCCGTCTTGATGTCCGGGAGACTCGGGCAGACAGCCGGGCAGTCGGTGCAGGCACAGCGGAAGTTGGGGTCTTCGTCGTTGCAAGGGTGGAAGGTGTTCTCGTGGTAGGCCATGTTGGGCTCGGGGTAGTCGCCGGTTGGGAAGTTCATCTGGAACGGCGAGCCTCCGAGGCGCTGCTTGCCGAGAAAAGCGAGCAGCTGCGTGTAGTTCTTGGCGCCGCCGCCCATGAGGTCCATGGCCTTGGAGTTGGTCGGCCCAAACTTGACCTCCTTGCAGCTCTCGTAGAAGCCCGTGCCAAAGTCCTCGGCCACGAGCTGGTCAAGCTCGGTGACGAGCTGCTTCCCGTTCTTCTCGGCGGCGTTGGTGATGTTGATAAAGAGGGACTGGTCGGGCGAGCAGGTAAAGGTGCAGAAGAGGTTGTAGAAGTTGTCCTTGCAGGCCGGGCAGGAGGAGATGAGCTGGTTGACCGTTCCAAAGTTGTCTTTCATGGCCGCCACCTGCACGTCCGTTAGCAAATAAAGCCTAGCAAAAGAAAAAAGAAAAGAAAAGAAAAGCATACCTGCTGAGAGGTGCAGCAAATCGGCCCAGATGACCATTTCGGACCGCAGAGGCTCACGAGCTGTTCCCGCAGTGCGTCGTCCGGCTCGGTGGCGAGGTCGTTGTCGACACACGGCAGCTCCGGGCTGAAGATGCTCCGCTTCCCGCAGTTTCCCCGGAGAGCACAGCGGCCAGCTTCGTGCTTGGGCGTGTAGCCGACCTCACCGACATCCCGAACCTCCGCGGCCACTGCTCCTAGGCCAGCTAGGAGCAGGAAGGCCATGCGGCCGCCTGCGACTGCAAGGCAGGATAGCCTTGTCATCGTCGCTCGTGATGATTCTTGCAGGCTGAAGATACCAAAGGATGGCCAACAGAAGCACAGGTGCTGTCGAAGACCGTGTTGTTGGGAGCTGTTGGGAGAAGCTCCGAGACAGGCAGCCGCGTAGTCTACCGCCACCGGACCTGCGTCATGCAGGTGGTCTGTGCAAAAGCTCACGTGTCGGTGTCACGTGGTCTCGTCGTATCATGTTGTTATTAGTCATCGACACGTAGCACTGATGCATCTTCGACCCATAAATCGCCAGCGACAGCACATACGGTCTCTGAACTGGGAAATTTCAAATGACAAGTTTGTCCTACGTTGGCCCGTTAGAAAAGTCGAATCTAGTCGAATCTGGTCGAACCTGGTCAATCTTTTCCTGTCGATCCCTCGTCACACTAGCACTGGACGCCACCAGAAACGTACGGTAATCTGACTGGTATTCCGTAGTCAAACATCTTCGTCGACCGATCTTTCAAAAAACTTTAAACATGTGGCCATTCGCACTTTTAGACTTACAATACTTACCTGTCTTCATCTTGTCATCTTTCATTTGTTTTGTACGTTACAATAGCAAACTAGAGCAAGTTTACCTCACCTTTGTGTAATGCAAGTTATGTTTAGTATTTTCACATTATACTCACATGGACGTTAGGGGAAAGATATTGATTAAGCCAGATCCTCTTCTTTTCGTGGTGCTCACTCTTCGTGATGTTACCCCTGTCTCCCTCAACAGTGCTTCAATGCCCGCTTTGCCAAGAACACGGGGTTTGAGAGGCGGAAAGCCACCGGGCAAAGCAGACACAGCTGGACAGAGTTCCATGGAAACGAAATAGGGGAGAAAATATGTGATTTACTCGTATGCGAGGAACATCTGCACTTGCTGTTGTGGAAGTGCACTGTGAGAAGCGGATGCAAAAGGTGAAATGGCTTGCAGGAGATGGAGGGGTGTCGTTGAGTCTTTCTTTGCAAACGCAAATCCTTGGTAACCATTACACTGTTCGGGGGGTTAAAGAAGACCGCAGTCCGTCTTTATACTTTTTCTAACGAAGGATCTACCCATTTTGAAATTGTGCAGGGGATGTTCGTGGTCTTTTCGTTTCCAGGGAGCGGGAGATCCTGCAAGACACTGTCGGCAAACGAGCATCATGCCATAAAGCGCACGGTGTCTCTTGCAAGGCTGCGAGTTCAGGGCGAGCTTGGGGAGATGAAGTAGAAATAAGAATCTGTGGCTATAATGGCTTACAAGCAAAGCGAGTCGCAATTGTGCCCGTATTTTGCGCCACATTTCTTTATCTTGCTGAAACACCGCAATCGCATATAAAAAAAAGCAGTTAAGATGTGTCTGACGTGTCGTATGACCAGCCCCTCAAGACGCGACCGTCTGTGACGCAGGAGAAGAGCTGGTAAAAGTGATGCCAATGGCAGCCCCAGCAAGCCGCGAGTTTGCCACATCGACAGCTGTGCTTCTGTTCAGGTTCAGGCAGTTGGCCAGATAGCGTGTAAACGGAAATGGGGCGGACATGTGGGTCCCGGGGTGAGACACACACAGCGTTGACGGTGCTTTTGGCGGGCGATGGACCAGAGAAGTACAGTGTCAGGTGAGCGTGGGCAGCTGAATGTAACAAGACCTGTTGGGTGGCATAAAACAAGGCGGTTTCTGGTTCTCCGGGCGTTCCTTGAACTTCCCCTCCTGTGTTCCCCGTTCCTCAATTTTCTTCTCTTTTTTTTTTTTTCCATCTTTTCATTTTCTTTCCAATCTACGCGGGAACATCATCGCCATGGCTGTGGAAACGCGCCTTTACGAGCAGCTCGGCCTGCAGCCCGACGCTTCGCCGGACGAAATCCGTCGCTCGTACCGGCAGTGTGCGCTGCGGTGGCACCCGGACCGCAACCAGGGCGACGCCGAGGCGGCCGAGAATTTCAAGGCGTGCTTGCAGGCGTACGAGATCCTGTCCGAGCCGCAGACGCGCGCGGCCTACGATGCTCACGGGCTCAGCGGTGTTGTGCGGACGGCCGAGGCGGCGCCTGACGAGGGCCATGCCGACGACGACGAGCGGCGCCATCCGACGCACGAGACATACGAAGCATCATCACCACCACCCCAGCAAGACCAGCGCTTTCGGCAGCGCTTCGATGGCGACCCCATGGACGCCTTCCAGAGCTTCTTCTTCCGGGAGACGACGGCGCCGTCGACGCGCCTGCGCCACGGCCACGGCCACCACCACGGTGGCAACGCCTTTAGCTACCAGACGTCGTGGTCGTTCCAGACGGGCGGCAGCGACAGCAGCAGCGGCCGCGGGTCGTACACGACGCACATCCACACGTGGAACAGCCGCGACGGCCACCGCAGCGCCAGCGAGCACGGCACGCTGGGCGGCGACGGCGGGCAAGGGCCGACGCGGGAGCCGTTTGCGGCGCTGGGCCAATTCCCCGCCGCGTTTGGCAGCTGGGGCCAGGGCTTTGACTTCCCGGCCGGTGGGCCCTTCCGCAGCAGCATCGGCAGCAGCCGCGCATTTGACGAATCGTCTGGGCTGCAGGGCCAGCGGAGCAGCGCATTCGGCGCGGACCCATTTGGCCTATTGGGCGGCATGTTGGGGACCTCAAGGGCACGCTACCGGGGGTCTTGGTTTTTGTGAGAGGAATGGGAAGGCGTTGGGACTGGGATGGCAAATTGCTTATTTTTTTTCAATTTCATTTTCATTTATTTACTTCGAGACAGACAATCACAAAGTACCTCTGTCGACGAATATCTGGGGAATGTCGACCGTCTTGGCGCGCAGGTACTCGAGGCAGTTCTTGCCGAGGGTGTCGTAGGTGCTGCAGGCGTCGTAGCCGCGGTCGAGGTGGTCGTGCAGGAGGAAGTGGACGGCGCGGATGTGGGGCAGCTCGAAGCGGTCGATGGGCTTGCCCTTGTCCTCCTCGGGGCCGAGGAGCTGGCGGATCGTGGGGATGGTCAGCAGGCTGCGGAGCCAGTCGTACTCGTCGTCGCGGCGGACAAAGAAGCCGACGTTGCAGTCGCTGCACTTGTCGCCGGAGCGGCCGAGCACGATGCGGCCGAGCGGCAGGCGCACGGTGGGCCCCCAGCTGTCGAGCGGGCGCGGGTCGGCGGTCTCGTAGGAGCGCTGCTGGCGGGGGAAGTCCTGGAAGCGGGGGGGCAGGGGCAGGTCGATGACGGGGGTGGGGTGGTCGAACAGCAGGTGCAGGCGCTGCTTCATGCGCGCCTGGGGCAGCAGCGAGGGGTGGTACTCGTAGTAGGGCTTGCCCTCGGCCTGGCGGACGTCGTTGCCGAGGGAGGCGCCGGGGCAGCTCTGGAGGAAGGTGGTCATGCTGCGGCGGAAGAAGCCGTCGGGGTTGCGCATGCGCAGCAGCTCGCGGTCCTTGCTCTGGGCAAAGATGCGCAGGTCGACGGTGGCGACGTCCTGGTTGCGGGCGTCGATGGGCGAGGCGCCGTTCTGCATAAACTTGAGCACGTCAAACCGCTTGAGGCGCTCGGGGCCCAGCTCGGCCCGGACCTGGTCCTCGGTCCAGCGGCACTTTTCCTCAATGTCGAGGCCGCAGAGGTAGACGTGGTACTCGGCCTGGTAGCCGGCAAAGCCGGTGATGCCCACCTTGGTGGTCGGCGGCGGCGGCAGGCCGGTGACGCCCGAGACGCGCACCTGGTCCGCGCCGACCTGCTCGATGCGGATGCCCTCGAGCGCGGCGGTGACGTCGCAGTTGTAGTACAGCGGGCCCTGAATCTCGTACAGCAGCTGCGACGTCACCGAGTTGACCGTCATGACGCCGCCGCGCTTTCGCTCTTTGGTCAGCACGCCCTGGCCGCGGTGGTCGATGGCGCAGATGGGGAAGCCCATGTCGACGTGCTTGCCCGCCTTGAAGATGCTCTTGAAGTCGGCGCAGTAGCCGCCGGCCACGTAGGACGCGCACTCGAGCAGGTGGCCGATGACCAGCGACCCGGCCAGCTCGTCGTACTGATCCGGCCGCCACTGGTGCCACCAGGCGGCGGCGCCGATGATGGGCGAAGCGTCCGAGACCCGGCCGCAGATGACAATGTCGGCGCCCTCGGTCAGCGCCCGCGCGATGCCCAGCCCCCCCTGGTAGCACTGCGCGCACACGGGCTCCAGCCCCCACTCGGCCAGCGACTTGCCGTGCATCAGGCTGGCAAAGGCCTCGCCCTCGGCCATCAGCGCCTTGACCGTGCCCGTCACCTCGTCGCCCTCGATCCAGGCCACCTTGAGGTCGAAGCCCTTGGCCCGCACCCGCTCCTGCACCAGCTTGGCCAGCACCTCCGTGTCGCTGGCCCCCGCGTTGACCGCCAGCTTGACCTTGTTGCGCGCCAGCGCCTCGATGGCCGGCTCGAAGCAGTCGATAAAGTTCTCGGCGAACATGGCGCTCTGCACCTCCTCCTCCCACGTCAGCGTCTTGCCCGCGTTGGCCGCCTGGTTGCGCGCCTTGGCCGTCCCGTGCATCGTCATCGTCATCTCCGACAGCCAGTCGCCCACGATAATGTCCACCTCCTCCTCTGCTGCCAGCGATGCGATGGCACGCACCCGGTCCGAGAAGCCCCCGGAGGCGCCGGCCACGCGAATCGGGCGGTTGGGTTGCACTGAGCCCATGGTGTCTGAAGATGAAATAAGAGGTGATGATGGTCAACCAAGTCATCGCCAAAACCTGACGGAACGCATCGTTTTATACATCCTCTCTCCTCGCCGGAAGAGCCCCCTTGACCACATCGGCACCCGACACTCCGGAGAACCGCTGCCTCTCGGCGAAAGATACCCGTGCCAGAATGCGGGGGACCGACTTGGGCTAACCCATTTGCCGCTGGACCTGCCAGTCCCGAGGGGGAGCGCCGGCTGCTCGATGCTCTTGCTAGCGGGCGCGGTTGATTCTAAGTGTGTTGCCCCGCTGACCCAGATGGCTGTGTTTAGTGGTTCTCCACTAATTCTCGGGCTGGTTGCCCACTAAAGCGGGATGTCGGATCCTCGGCTCTCTGTCTCGTGTCTCGTGACCCTCACCTAAGCTTAATCGTGGATTCCCCTCCCGTTTAGCATTGGATCCCCCTGTTCCGGACTCGCGCCTGGGTGGGCCTTCCCACCTCGCTTGCCCGCCTGCGGTCCACCGGCGCTATGGGCATGAACTCATGCTCAGGAGTTCTCCTTGCAAAGGATTCCGATCCTGTCCGGAAGAACAAACCCTGGGGAAGTACTGAACCAACGTTGGTGGTCCACGTTGGCAGTGTTGATACTCTGATACTCGTGCGAGTGCTATGAGTGCTACGAGTACCCGTATTCGTATGTATACGAAGATCTTGGAGCTGCACCGACAGGGGAGCCCGGTCGGAACGGTCTGCACGGTCCAATGGTGAAGACGGCTCGGCTCCACATCGGCGCTTGCAAGGTTTGGCTGCCGATTTTGGCGCGCTGAAACGGCACAGCCACCGGCGGAGCCATGTGCGAGGCTGCACAAGACGCCATTGGTCCATGTCCGAATCCTACGTCTATTCTTGTCTATCCGCCTTGCTGCTTGTCTTGCTCATCCTGCTCCCGCCCTCATGCCTCGCAATACAAGAAGACAGTCTCGCCTGATCTGGGAGGCGGAATCACCATGGCAGACGCGGCGACGAACCGAGAGCAGAACGTCGGATTCATCCAGCGCGAGATGAGCCAAGACAAGCCGGCGGGTGCCGATGCGGGGATGCGGTTCAACATCACGCAGACGAGCGGCACATGGAAGAGCACGAGCAGCAGCAGCTCCTCTGCGGTACAGCGGCGGCGCGAAACGATCGACTGGCGGTTCCCGGCTCTGGCCATTGTGCTCTTCTGCGTCAGCATCGGGCTGGCGGGCGGCCACCACGCCTACTACCAGAGCCTGGACGGGACGCTGGCCGACGGCGGCGGCAGCAGCGTCGACGCCTCCAAGCTGGGGCGCACCAGCATGCAGACGTGGGCCATCCGGATCGGCACGGGCTTTGCCTTTCTGCAAAAGGCGGCGCTTGTGGGCGTCATGGCCCTCGTGGGCGCGCAGCAGGTGTGGGTGACGCTGCGCCGCAAAGCCATGACCATTGACGGCATCGACGCCATGTTTGGCATCATGACCAACCCGCTGTCCATCTTCAACCGCGACCTCGTGGCCCACGCCAAGCTGCTGCTGCTCTTGGCCATTGTGGCATGGTGCGCTCTCTTTCTCTCTCTCTCTCTCTCTCTTTTTCTTTTCGTTTCTTTACTGACAGCCAGGTTCATTCCCCTGGTGGCAGTGGTCACGCCGGCGACGCTGTCGGTGGTCACGCGGGCCCTCGCCTCGCAGGTCGACATGGATGTGGCGACGACCAACTTTAGCGACGTGACGCGGTGGATGACGACCGAGGGCCCCGGCTACGTGGAGACGCCCAGCATCGACATCTCGACCCTGTTCAGCAACGTGTACTCGTCGTTCCGGGTCGTGGCCCTGCCGGCGCCCCTGCCCAACGCCTCGTACGAGCAGACGCTGTACGGGCCCTCGTACAAGTGCATCAGCCTGGCCGAGGCCGTGGCCACCGACAACGCGCCGACGTGGGACCGGAAGATCGAGGCCAGCCCCGACTACTCCAAGTACGCCAGCCTCGAGGACGCGTTCTACGGCGAGCTGGAGATCGAGCGGACGACAAACAACAAAACGATCGACAACTACCGCCGGGCCTACAGCGCGGTGGCGCCCATCTACATGAACAGCAAGATCCTGGTGTCGGCGGGCGGCCGCAACGACCGGTGGGACGGCACGTACAACGGGGTGGTGCCGGAGACGCTGGACAACGGGACGATCCTGGCGCCGCAGGGCAGCAACTTTGTGTGCCAGCTGTACAACACGTCCTTTCGCGTGGCCATGCGGTTCGAGAACGGCGAGCAGTCCATCGTGCCGCTGGACGTGAAGCACCTGCAGCCGCAGAACATGCGCGACTCGGACGGCATGTTCAGCATGGTGATGAGCATGTGCACGGAGGGCTACTGCGGCCCCCTGGCGGCGACCTACTACATCACGCACCAGCTGTTTGCCTACCTGCTCGGGGGGCGGCTGACCATTGGCGCCTCGGGCGGGCTCACGTACACGGCCTCGGCCAACGCGAGCCGGGGGGGCCAGACGACGGCGCCGCTGATGCAGTCGGCGCTGATGCACTGCCCGGACATTACCAACTTGACCATGTTCTCCTTTGCCGTGCGCAGCAGCTTCGCGCCCGACGCCGCCCGCTGCCGCAACGGCACGCTGGCCGCCGCCATCGAGGACCTGTCGCGCAACTTTACCTTTAGCACCCTGACCTTTTCCGGCTGGAGCGGCAACGCCACCGAGCGCGCCCGCGTCACCACCTCTGCGACCCGCGTCTTCTTCACCTACAACGCCCGCACCCTCGTCGCCAGCTACGCCGCCGCCATCGCCGTCACCTTTGCCGCCATGCTCGTCGGCGCCCACGCCCTCTGGCGCAACGGCGTCGTCAGCAGCACCTCCTTTTCGGCCGCCCTCCTCACCACCCGCAACGCCCAGCTCGACGGCCTCGTCCGCAGCCCCGAGCACGTCCGCGACCCCTACCTCCAGTCGCTCGGCGCCAAACCGCTCGACGATCGCATCGGCCGGCTGCGGCTCCGCTTTGGCCATCTCGACCCGGCTGCCGACAACAACGACCGCGCCGGCTTTGGTCTCGAAGGGTCGGTGGTGCCACTGCGCAGCCGGACCTGGGGTGTGAGTGCTTGAGGATGCTTGAAAAAAAAAAAAAAAAAAAAAAAAAACACGACTGATGACTCAGACAATGTAAAAACAGTTCCACGGGTTTCCCTGGATGGCGCCATTCCCTAAAGGAGAAGGTACGATTTGGATTTTTACATGTACAAATAGCACAAATGCAATGCAGTTGACAAAGGACCATGCGCAGAAATTGCAGCACTATTTTTAGGGGGCTGGCCTGCTCACCATTGCCAGACCATCACCCAATTGCAGTGGGACACGAGAAGACGCAATTGCAAAGGGGGCAAACCACAATCTGCGAGCATTGCCTCGTAATACCCACTTGTCCATTGCGGTACCAACTCCAACACCCGTTTTTTTGGACCCAGCGGAAATTGGGCTTGCTGGGGCTGCTGCAGCGTTCGCTCTATTCATTCGGTGCTTCACCGTTGCCCGAGGGACAAGCAGGCATCCCTTCAGGGGGGGCGTTGTGGATGTGCGGTGGCATTGCGCTGGCCTTGGGCGGCCTGGGCGGCCTGGGCGTCGCCGACAACGTGTCCGACCAGGGGCGCATCACCCGATGCGGTGGCGACGGCCCGCGTGGGTCTCTCCTATGCCGGCTCTATAACAACACTCGACGTCCTTTGGCTTTTACCCTCGTTCTCCTCCCCCCCCCCCCCCTCCCCCTTAGGCCTAGTTCTCACTTCCTGTCAAGATGAGTCAGATCGAACTAGATGCCGTGGCGGCCTCGTCGCCGCCACGAGGGCCGTCGCTCGAGCACCTGCGCAAGTTCGAGCCGCTATCGGACGCCCGCACGGCCGTCGACCCGGACACGATTCGGCCGACGACGTCGCGGCAGGCCGGCACCCCGATCGACTGCAATCCGACCTGCGTGGCCACGGCCGACACTTCCATGACGGCCGTGCCGCCTCCGGACGCCGCCACCCTGGACCTCGAGGCCCTGTCCCAGGTCCAGTCGCAGGCCCCCATCGAGCGCATCCCGACCTACCTGCAGCCGGACATGCCTGTGCGCGAGCGCCTCAACCACTTCACCTTTGCCTGGTACACCCTCACCATGTCCACGAGCGGCATCGCCCTCATGCTGGGCCTGACGCCCAACCGCTTTGCCGGCCTCAACATTATCGGGCTCGTCATCTTTCTGCTCGACCTTGTCTTTTTTCTCTTCATCACCGTGGCCATGGGCTTCCGCTTCGCCCTGCACCGGCACACCTTTCGACGCGCGCTGACCCACCCGTCCGAGTCCCTCTTCATCAGCACCTTTTTCCTCTCCATCTGCGCCCTGCTGGCCAACGCGGCCGAGTACGGCCGCCTCTTCTGGGCCGAGGGCCACCCCGCCCGCGACGGCCTCTTCCGCTTCCTCCACGTCGCCTTCTGGCTCTACCTCGCCGTCACCTTTTTGCTTGCCGTCATCCAGTACCACCTGCTCTTCACCGTCAAGCCCACCCTGCGCCTCGAGGTCAGCAACATGACCCCGGCCTGGATCCTGCCCATCTTCCCGGCCATGCTCGCCGGCACCCTCGCCGCCGCCGTCGCCCCCGACCAGACCGCCATCCGCGCCCTGCCCATGCTTGCCGCTGGCCTCGCCGCCCAGGGCCTCGGCTTCCTCGTCTCCGTCTTCATGTACGCCACCTACCTCTCCCGCCTCATGGCCTTTGGCCTGCCTGCTCAGCGGCCCGGCATGTTCATCGCCGTCGGCCCCCCCAGCTTCACCTGCGCCGCCTTTATCGCCCTCGCCGAGGACGCCGCCCGCGTCCTCGGCACCTCCGACACCCGCGCCCTCTTGCTGGCCGCCATTGGCGTCGACAACCTCACCCTCGGCTCCGACTCCGCCGCCGCCACCGCCGCCAACATTGCCGCCAACCTCCGCCTCACCGCCCTCGTCTCCGCCGTCTTCCTCTGGGGCCTCAGCTTCTGGTTCTTCGCCTTGGCTGCCGCCGCCTCCGCCGCCGGCATGCCCGACCGCCGCTTCCACCTCAGCTGGTGGAGCTTCGTCTTCCCCAACGCCGGCCTCACCATGGCCACCGTCCGCCTCGGCAAGGCCTTTGACAGCTCCGGCGTCCTCTGGTTCTCCTCCGCCATGACCGCCTGTCTCGTCCTTGCCTGGCTCTTCATCCTCGTCCGCTGCGCCCGCGCTGTCATCCGACGCGAAATTGTGTGGCCCGGCCACGACGAGGACTCTTAGCGGTCACTTTTTTTCATTTTATTTTTTTTGACTATTATTATTTTACGACTTAGACTTTGATTCTTTAGACCGCGGTTTTAGAATATGGGTTTTCATTTGTTTTGGCTTGTATGAATAGAGCGTTAGGCGACGGAAAAGCTTTAAGAGTTCCAATACCAGATCCGCGAATTGTTTCGTTTCATTTTCATGCGTCTCTGAAAACTGGGTGATCTATTGTGGATCAGGCGTCATACGAGAGTGGGGAGGCGAAGGCTCTGGAAACGGCGTCGACGAGTCCACCCGGGGGTCTTTTCCCGTCGCCGCTCACCAATGGCGGAAGCACGGTGTCCGTCTTACGACCACTTTTCAGTTGGTCGACCGAACGCATGCCACTTTGTTTCGGCCTCGGCCGCAGTCTCGCCATTGGCGACACAAATCCCAGCACTGTCACCATCAACCGAATTTCAGGCTGCGCAAATGAGGAGATGATGATGCAAAAGTAGCGAGAATTTCCCATTTGAGAAATACCAGAAATGGGACCTTGTTCTGTGCATTGACTCATAGCTGCCTTTTACGGAAAAAAGAAAACAGACCCCGAACCCGACCTTTATGCAGGTCAAGTCTACATAGTACAAGTTCTCTCAGGGGTGAAAAACGCTCGTTGCTTATCGATAGCAGATCAGGAGTCTTTTGATGATAATAACGGTTCCTACCTTTCGAGTGCCGTTCTACCTGACCAACGGCAAAGCACTTCAACAAGCGGATTGAGCGTTTTGGACACTATGTACTCGTACCGTACAGGCTGGGCACGAACAGAACACGAAGTCCCGTGAACAGACAATCACGTGTGAAATGGATCGTGTGTGGTCAGCCTGCATTTCTGAGCCAGCACGGATGGAGCGTCGATTATCTCACGAGGGCACGTGTGCTTTGCCATCCTTTCATGCAGGATTCTGTGGAGTTGGCTTTCATTGGACCGGGAAAGGCGACGATCCAAAATGCCTTTGAGTACTCGTACGAATTTTAATAGGGGCTGAATAAAGACGGTGGGGACAATAAACACCTAAAGCTCAGCCTTGTCCAACTTTCTACACTTGCTTGCGGCGATCGCTCGCATCACGATGCTTCAGTGTGTGCCGATGATATTGCAAATAGATGCAAAATCCGAAACCAGCCCGAGTCGTGCCCGCACGTGAATGAACAATTTGTAGGTGCCATCGTGAATCCTCAGCAGTTGGGTTGGCAAACGTACCCAGGCAACCCATACAAGGCCCATTCTGGAAGGAATATGCGAAGTACGGATACGATGTAGACGGCAAGTTGCCGCTTGTGGACTGCTCAACTTGCCTTGTCACCCGGCATGGAAATAGTGTGAGCGTTCGTTTGATTTTCTGGCGTTTGTTTCTTTTGCGGTTCACCTCCTTTTCGCTGCGCCGGTTCGAAGCGCCGCAGTCGTACGATGCTCAATACGGCAACGGCACCTTGCCCGCCGCCAAGCTGTCCCCAGTTCGGTTCTTTGACCTTCCGCGAGTCCGAAAAGCGTCCGAGGAATGGTGAGCTGCCCTGATACGCTGCCTTGCATCTCTCTTGGTGCTGACGGCAATGCCGCCTCTCCTGGACATGTACGACCGGCCAACGCCACCGACGCGTCCAAGCTGCCCACGGCAGGTATCACGAGCAACTATGGCCAGCTGGACAGATGGCTCTACAGTGGGAGCAGGTCAACATCGGCATATTCGGCGGCGACCCGGAGCCGTTGGTCATGGAGTAGTGGTATAATTGTGGGTCGTAGGTGCCGAGCATCGAAACCACCAGCACCTTTTCGGCTACACGTGCCCGGCCTACTACGCCTTCCGGTCTGCCGTGACCCACACTATCCCCGTCTTCGCCGACCACTTCCACCTCGTTTTCGTGCGCCTAGCACCCGGGCATCCACGGACGACTCCCAGCACGGCCACAGCCACGGCTGCCTACGTCGACAGCACCAATGGCGTCAGCAAGATGGATGTTACCTTGCCGGGGCCCTCGGCCTGCTTTCCGGTGTGGCCATGGTTCTCATGCTGGGACAGGGGTAACAGGGGTAGTCGATATTCGGTAGCGATCATAATACCTGTGTCTCAGATATACGAAAGAAATAAAATAAGATTGTCGGGATCGGCGTCAGTTTGGCCGATTTCATTCTTCGAAAACCCAACAGCATCAACGGCATCGACGCTGCGACGAGCAGAGGAAAGGTTGGCGGGAATTGCGGGTCTTTGTTGAGACGGTGGCTTACGACGTTGGCGAAAACGGTTGGGGGTTGGGGTTTGATTGACCAGATTCCAGGATCCAGGTGAGAGACAGCCTCGTTGGATGAGCACTTGTAATAGAAAAGGCTGAAGGATCAGCCGCGTCTGCTTATGAATGCTGCACATTGGGTGAGGAGGCGGCATATTTCTCCGCAACTTTAGGCCCACCCTCTTACGTCAATGTTGTACGCGAGCAAGATGACTTCGGACTGGGCAAATGCGAGGTCGCATGGAATCTGGTGCCATCAGACGGAGGGGTGAGGTCGGGGTTATCGGCCGAGGCCCGTGTCGCTAACAACGATGGGTGGGGATTGCACGCAAATCTGTTAGGAGACGGACCGGAGCATGTTCACTAATCATCAATGACTCAATGGGAGGCGATTCCGAGAGCCCAAGGCGCATTATTCAGCAGCCTGCTTATGCGCGGAATGGCGACGTGGGCCGTCCGCTCAAGATGCCGAGCGACCACGACGGGGGTTCTTTTATAGAGTGAGCCTGTTCTCGACCTCGTTCTGCGATCCACTGGTTTTTTTTTCTATTTTTTTTTTTCTTCATTCTCGTACGGCGGTTGGAGGCACACGACATGAGCAGCGTATCACGACCTCTCGATCTCAACTGCAGGTTTTAATGTTGTTGCCTCTCTGCTATGCCATTCATGCAGTCCGATCTAGAGATCCTCAATGCGCAGCGGTTCGACATTGACTATCCGCTTCCGGACGCCCATAACCTAAGACGGACCGGCAAGACCTGGTCGTCTCCCCGGAGCACCGAGGCCGAGGCGGCAGCTCCGGCACGGGCCAAGCGAGGACCCAAGCGGACCAAGACCGCGGCGGCGGACAGCGAGGATGGCGAAGAAGATGCGGGCGGCAAGCGGAGCCGGGGGCGTCCGCGGATTGACGCCACGGACGTGACGGCAGCCGATGTAGGTGGCAACCCTTGGGAAAGCCCAAGTGAGCCCGAGCTGACTCTCGGCAGAGACGACGGACGCAGATCCGCCTGGCCCAGCGGGCGTACCGCAGCCGCAAGGAAAAGGCCATCAGCACGCTGGAAAGTAAGGTGCAGTCGCTCAAGGAGGCCAACGATGCCATGGCTAGTGCCTTTATGACGCTGCACGACGCGGCGGTGACGAGCGGCCTCGTCGACGACAACCCGGACTTTGCTCAGCACCTGCGCCGCGCGACCGAGACGTTTCTGGACATGGCGCGCCAGTCGAGTGACGACGACGATGAAGACGATGATGACGGCGCGACGGCGGCAGCAACGCCCAGCCAGCGGCAGCAGCGCATCGCCGAGGCGGTCACCACGCTGGGCTACCAGATCCGGCCGCGGCTGTCCGAGAAGCGGCAGCAGCAGCAGCAGCAGCAGCAGCAACAGCAGCAGCAGCAGCTGTATGGAGGCCTGATCGTGCAGCCAGACGCGGCCGCCACGGCCCACGACTTTCCGGAACTCCTGGACAGCACGGCAGCCACGACGACGACGACAACCACGGTGACGACCACGAGCGGCGGCTTCTTCGACGGCAGCAGCAGCACGGCTCTGATGCCGGCCGGCTCATCGCCGCCTTCTTTCTCCAGCGGCGGCGGCGGTGGCAGTGGAGGCAGCGGCAGCGGCCACGACGACAACAGCAGCTCGTTCCACTTTGACGGCTCGGCCTTCAACCTGCTCTCCTTTGCCGGTCCGCACGGGCAGCAGGCGACCATGGCCCCCTTCTCGGCCAGCGACCTCGCCGCCATGGCCGCCGGCAGCCCCTACGCCAACCACCTGAGCGTGCCGACCGTCTTCTCGTCCTTTGGCCGCCGCCTGCACCGCCTGGCCCTCGAGCGCGCCTACGCCCTGGCCACCCACCCCAACCCGCAGCCCGACGTGTTTGCCCGCACCTTTGGCTTCTGCGTCATGTTCGAGTCCCTCGACACCATCCGCACCCGCCTGCGCAGCCGCATCGAGCAGCTGCCCGCGCCGCCCGCGCCGCCCAAGTCCCCCAGCACCTGGCAGCTGCCCTACGTGACCGATGCCGATGCCGACGGCGACGTCGATGTGGGCCGTGGCACCCACTCCGCGCCTACGCCATCAACCTCCATCTCCCCACCCGCCTCGTCGCTGTCCGTGTCCATGTCCGATCCCGAGCCCGGCGGCCACGGCGGCCGCGCCGGCCCGACCATCCGCGTCACCCTGCCGGGCTTTGAGAACACGTACTTTGACTGCGATGGCGCCGAGACGTACCTGCGCCAGCGCGGCGTCTGCATCCCGCCCGACTCGGAGCGCATCGTCGTCGACGTCGACGTCGACGACTTTGGCGGCACCGCCAGCAGCGCCTCCTCCAACAGCAGCAGCAGCAGCCCCGGCAGCCACCAAGGCCACAACAATAACAACAACACCATCACCACCGCCCACCTCTTCGACAGCATGTCTTCGGCCGACCCGTTTGGCTTCCACGGCTACTCGTTCAACGGCCGCAAGGACCTGACGCCGGGCGGCTCGCTGGAGTGGCAGGCCGGCAGCGGTGGCGGAGCGGGCGCCATGCGCAGCAGCAGCAGTGGCAGCAGCAGCAGCAACAATGATGGTGGCAGCGGCACAGCCCCCAGCGGCGACGACGCGTTCATGTCGGCGCTCATGGCCAGCGCCATGTTCCAGCCGCCGACCGAGCCGCGCGCCCACCGGCGGCTGCTGACACTGGACGTCAACCTCTTTGTTCACGGTGGGTTTCTGTCCCTTTTCCATCTGACTAGACACGTCTTGCTGACGCGCCCAGAACTCGTGCAGCGCGGAACCTGTCTCGTGCGGTCGCCCGGCTTCCGCGCCGACGACGTCAACGCCGCCTTTTGGCTGGCTGTGCAGAATGCCTCGACGTCCGAGGGACATGCCATTTTATGAGTATTTATGAGTATTTTATGAGCTGGCCTGGCGCAGATATGCGCCGCAAAAGGGGTTTTGTACACACGGAATATACGTATACAATACGATCAGTAATACTTCTCTAACGCTTACGACTTGTGCGGCTCTGCCTCCTCTGCCTCCTTCTCGGCCAGCGCCCGCTCTGCCTCGACGAGCGCCAGCAGCGCCTTGGACCGCGCCAGCATGTCGGCCGCCTCCAGGTTGAGCTTGCCGTTGAGGTAGTCCACGGCGCTCTTGATGCTGTCGGTGTAGGGGGGCTCGTCGACGTCTCGTTCCAGGCCCACCGTCTGGGCCAGAATCGCCTCCCACCGGTCCTCCTCGGCCGCAAACGGCGCGCTCTCGGTCCGCAGCGTGTTGGCCAGCGTGCCGCGGTCGCGCCGCTTCTTGCCCTTTTGCCGGATCACCCGCGACAGCATCGCCGACTGCGGCCGCCCCAGCCGCAGAAACGGAATCCCCGACGCATCCGCCGCCAGACGCGGCACGCTGCGCCGCCCCGTCTTCTGCCGCGACAGCTGCTCCAGCGGCCGCGGCCGCTCCGTCGCCACGTACTCGTAGAGCGACACCCGCTCCCCCCCGCTGCCCACACGCTCTTCCTGCACCACCCGCCGCGTCAGCAGCGGCACCGTCTCCGCGTGCGGCGCCGACGGCTGCGTCGTCGCCGTCGCCCGTCTGCCGCGGGGCTTGCGGTGCTTGCGCGCGTGCGGGTCGAACGGCTGCCATCCCGCCGCCAGCTTCTCCCGCACAAACGCGCTCACGTTCGCGTGCTCTGGCGCCGTCGGCGTCCGCGCCGCCGCGAGCATCTCCAAGAACTGTCCCCCGTCAGCCCAGCTCCCTCGCCCACAAGAACACGGGGAATGGCCCAAAACAACCCACCCAGTATCCTTTGTTCAGCGCCCCCAGCACCAGCCGCGGGCTGGTGTCGCCCCGGTTCTGCCGGAACGAGCTGCGCACAAACGCCTGCAGCGGCGGCCGCGCAGGCCCGAGGTGCTTCGCCGCCAGCGCCGTCACGTCATCGGCCAGCGGCACCTGGCCAGCCTGCCGCAGCAGCGCCTTGTACAGGGCAAAGCCTGAAGACACGGGTCAGATTTGCTCAGCCTTTTGCTGTCACGACGGGATCGAGGACGCACATGCTCGGCGATGCCGCGAATCCCGGGCGGGAATATAAAACTTTGGCATTCACCTGGTGTTCCGAGCAATCGGGATCCAGCAATTCGTGCTGATGTCTCGTCTTCTTTCGTGGCTGAAGCAGCTTCACAATTGTCATGGATGGTCACGTGCAGATTGGCACAGTGTCTACTGCTGGAAATATAGTACTCGTACTGTGGACGCATGGTGGACAGTCACCTCTGGTTTTATATCATCATCCACGCCGTAATGAAAGCTATGAAAATACTGGCAAGATAAAAAACAAGTCGCAATGGAAATAAAATCAGAGTTGCAACAGCCACCCCGGAAAACCAACGAAGGCGCCTCCTGATATGCAGCATCCTCTCCCCCCCTCACCTCACGCCCCCCTCCCTACCGGGACCTGTATGCTCCCCTCCCTTCCAACTCCTCGCAGCCGTCGTTTAGATTGTATCTTTATATAGCGCGTACCGCGACCCCTCGGGCGGTTGGGGCAGTTTCTTGTGCTCTTCCATGTATCTGGCCTGCGTCAGCATTGCTCCCCAGCATCCAGAACGCCACGCCACTCAACGTACTTCCGTATCGCAATCAGCGCGGACTCGAGGCTCAGTGGGTCCTCCTTCGGCCGCGGGTTCTTGGACAACTGTGTCGCGATCGCCTCCCAGTCGCGCAGGATCCCGATCGAGTTCTTGTCCACCAGCCCGTCCGTGTTGTTCACCCCCGGCAGGTTGATCTGGCTCACAAAGTAGATCACCGGTGGCTCCTTTGGGTAGTTTGGTCCGCACTGCATCTTGAGCTCGTATATCCGGTTCTCGTGGTTGCCCTGCAAGACAAGACGTTAGCGCCGAGGCCGATCCGTGCGCAGCAACAACAGAGAGAAAGGGCCTCACATGCGGCGGTCCCCAAATCGTGCCGCGCCAGTTGGTCATCAGAATGTCCTCCGGGTCCTCCAGGCCGTACGAGCATGCTCCTGCGCCAGGTCAGCCGCTGCTTCGCCCAACTCGCCCCCTCCCTCTTCCCCCGCGCTTACCGGCACCCATGCCCTTCTCGCCCTTCTCCAGCTCGGCCAGCAGCTTGAAGTTGCGCGGAACCTGAGCGACTGCCATCGTGTCGGATGCTGTGGAAAATGAGACGTCCTCGTTTGTTTTTGTCGGTTGTCGTGTGCAGAGTGCAAAGGGAAAAGAGGGTCCTACAGGCCGCCCATGGCACAGGGACAGAAAAGTATGGTGGGGTTATGTGCTTGTCAGCCTGATCGAAAAGGCGGTGTGCGATTCTGCCGCCTCCCAGCTCCCCGGTAATACGCATACGTAGCCTGTGGCATCTCAACAAGCTTCCAACGGCCATCCACAGTTCAAGGGTGTCTCCTCCCCCCCCATCCATTCATTTGCCCTCGCAAACCGCCCCAGCACTGGCTACCACGGAAACAACACACGACGCGCCGCTATGTCGAAGGGTCGCTGCGCTCTCACGGGAAAAAGATGACCGCGCAGCTGCTCACCTCGGAGCTCAGCAATCTCATCCAGGAGAGCAAGCGGAAACATAATGATCTCCGACAGGTGTGGACGCGTCCTTTTTTTTCGCGCCCGGAACGCGTGGGAACGACAGCTGACCAGCTGTGCAGGCCTCCGAAAAGTCCCTGGATGAATTGAAGAACCTTCGGGACACCTCCGAGCCATATATTGGAGCCGGTAACCCCCCCCCCCCCCCCCCACCCCCCATGGATGGCTGTCCTGGCCCGGGCCGGTAGGCTGACGCGTCTCCTAGAGCTCTCCCAGCATGCCAGTTTTGTGAATCCATTCATCATTGCCTGCGGGACGCGCAATGTCAAGTTCACGAGCATTGCCATTGTCTGCCTGCAGCGGCTCATAGCCGCCAAAGGCATCCCTCGATCGCGGTTGGACCAGGTCCTGCAGGCCATCCGCGAGGCCTCGTCTGGCGGACTGGACGTGCAGCTGCGCATTTTGCAGTCGCTGCCGTCGCTGCTGCAAAACTATGTTGGCGCTATCACTGGCGACCTGCTGACCACGGCCATCAACATCTGCTTTGTTCTGCAAGCCAGCAAGAACGTCGTCGTGAACAACACCGCATCCGCCACGCTTCAGCAGCTGCTCATCTCCGTATTCGACAACGTGTCTGCCGAGGATGGTAGGTTGTCGTCTGCCATAGCCCCCTCCGACTGAGATCTAATCTGTCCCAGAGGCGAAGTTACAAAAACCACCGGCTGGTGAAGCGCCAGTGCAAGGGGGCACCGTCCCCCTCCACGCCGCGGCTCTCGATGCATTTCATGTCTTTAACGACATCTGCCTGCTGACGGAGTCTGCGCGGCCGGAGTTCTTGCGCTTCTCGAGCCTGCCACAGACCTTTGGCCTTGAGCTCATCGAGTCTGTCCTCACCAACCACCCGGTCATCTTTGCTACGCATCCCGAGCAGACACACATTCTCCGCATCCGCGTCATGCCCTATCTCATCGAGAGCCTGTCAGGAAAACCAAATTTCCCGACGGCTGTCCGCCTGGTCCGCGTTCTGTACACCGTTCTTCGCCGGCACATGTCTCTCCTGGTCACAGAATGTGGCGAGGGACTGGCCGCCCTGAGCCAAGTCCTGGACCAGGACGGCCATCTATGGAAGAGAGTTCTCTGCATGGAAGCCTTCAAAGGGATCTTTTCCGAGCCCAACCTCCTCCGCCAGATCTACATGCTGTATGATGCCAAGGAAGACGAGAAGAACATCCTGCAAGACCTTCTCGCGACATTTGTTCGTGTATCCACAGAACGACCCAGCGTCATTGGGCTCGGGCACCAGTCCACCATACCGGTGGCCGGGCCAAATGGCACAAGCGGCTCTGTGCCAGACGAAGCCGTCCTCGAGGCGAGCGGTGTGACGGGCATTATCAGTGGCTCTGTCACCGCGGAGGGCAGCAGCACCGGCATCAGCTCCCAGTGGAGCAGCATTCGCACACCCTGCATCGACCAGTTCGACAAGTCCGAGCCGCTGCCCATACCGGACTCGTACATTTTCAGTCTGATCCTGGCCTGCATCACGTCGCTGTCCGAAGGCCTGGCCAAGTTCATCCTGCCTCTGACCGTGCCCAGCGAGAGCCGCAACCGGAAACGGTCGCTGCGACAAGACGGCCGCCCGTCTTCGCCCGCACCGGCTGCTTCGGTCAAAGACGAGGCCACCCTGTCGGCCCCGTCTCTCGAGAGGTCCTCGTCATTTAAGAAGAACCCGGTCCCTCTGAATCCGCTCCTGCTCAAGAACCACCCGCTCCATGCCGAAGTGCAAGCCTATGCCGACATGATTGACCGGTGCTGGCCTGCGATCCTGGCCACCTGCTCCACCTTTTTGTATTCTGCGCTGGACTCAGAATACTACCACAGCCTCGTGCGTGCTTTTCAGCGGTTCACGCACGTCGCCGGCCTGCTGCAGCTCAACACACCGCGCGATGCCTTTCTCACGACTCTCGGCAAGGCAGCCGTGCCGCCTAATGTGCTCACCGCGTGCCTCAATGCCGGTGCGAGACCGTCCACGCCTACTTCGACTGCTAGCGGCGACGGACCCAACAACAGCATTTTCAGCAACGCCCGCGGGCTTCTCAGCGTCGACAGCCTGGTCAGTCAGAACTCCAACTCGGAGAAGACGCGCCAGCCTTCTGCCGACCCGGTGTCTGCGGCCCTCAACACGCGGAATCTGCTCTGTCTGCGGGCCCTGCTGAACCTGGGGATCGCTCTGGGGCCGACGCTGGAGTCGTCCTGGCAGATTGTGCTCGAGACGCTGCAGCAAGCCGACTTTGTCCTCTTCTGCTCCGGCAAGGTGGCCGGGCGCACGCCGACCGCAGCCAAGGCGGTCGACCGGCAAGCCGAGAGCGAAGCCAGCCAGCTCCTGGCCAATTTTGGCAGCGAGATCAAGGCTGTCGAGACCGCCGCGTCTCGGCTCTTTGAGAGCACCGTCGACTTTCCGAATGCCTCGTTTGTGGAGTTTGTGGTGGCCATCTGCAGCTTGCTGGAAAAGCGCTCAGGGCCGGACACGTCTCGCGGCGACAGCAGACCGCAAACGCCCACCACGCCAGACGCACCTACAGCAGGCAGCGGCAGCCTGCTGAAGACGCCCGTGGTCAAGCACAAGAGGGTGATGAGCATCACCACGGCACCGGTTTCCGGGCCGTCGCAAGAAGACCAGTTTGTGCTGGCCAAGCTGGGCGACGTCGCATCCATCAATCTGGAGAGGCTGCTCTACTACCCGCCCGACGTGTCCGGCTGGGAACCGCTCACCACGGAGATTTCCAACGCGTTGAGCTCGACGACCACGTCGGCGGCGGTGAGGATGCGCGCGGCAGAGACGCTGGTGCGCCTCATTCTAGAAGGAACGGCGGCTGTGGCGACGGCCAAAGAAGACACGCGCAGCAGCGTGCAGCTGCGCCTGCTGGAGACGCTCCGCGATGCCCTCGTGCCCATGCAGCGGCCCGACCGCGGCAGCTCCTTCTCGACGCTCGCCACGGACGTCGACATCCACAAGGCGATCCTGGATGGGCTCAAGGGCCTTCTCGAAGAGAGCGGCGAGGCGCTGGTGAGCGGATGGGATGTCGTGTTTGAGATCATCGGTACGATCTTTGTGGAGCCCGAGCAAGCCACGCAGGGAGCGCCGGAGGACATGGCCGATCGGATTTTGGTGACGCGCTCTGTGCGGCTGATCAAGTCATCGTTTGGCTCTCTGCAGCTCATCTGCTCCGACTTCCTCGCGTCCCTGCCCAACGCCTGCTACCTGAACCTGGTGGATACGCTCTACAAATTCTGCTCGCAAGATGACGACCTGAATGTGGCCCTGACGGTATGCTGGCTTTGATCCGCGATCTGCGCGCCGAAGAGACTGACTGACTTTGTTTAGACCGTCACGTTTTACTGGGCCATATCGGATTTTTTGCTGAGCCGCAGCAATCCCATATCCATTACCGATGCCATCGAGGGCGGCGCCAGCGAAGCCGCTCTGGTGAAGCTCGCCTACAACACGGCTCACCCCGGATCGGGTGCCGCGCTCTGGATGCTTCTTCTCTTGCGGCTGACCGCAGTGACGACAGACCAGCGGCTCGAGCTTAGGAACAGTAAGACTTGGATGTCCCTCTTTGGCTGCAGCCCATTTCTGACCAATACCAGGTGCCGTGCAAACGCTGCTGCGGATTATCCATGCGTACGGTAGCAGTCTCAATGCGGAGGCCTGGTCCATCTGCATCCGCTCGGTCATCTTCAAGCTTCTCTCGTCGACGGAGGACCGGCTGCAAGGTGCGGCTGTCAAGGGAGCGAGGGGCGGCAAGGGTGGCGGTGGCGCACTCAGCTCGGAATGGAACGAGACGGCGGTTGTCATCATCAACGGCGTGTCGGAGCTGCTGGCCAACTACCTGGACGTGCTCGTGTCGCATGCGGTGTTTTCGTCGCTGTGGGAGGAGCTGCTGGACCATTTTGCCAGGATGCTGGACTTCAAGGCGCTGGACGTCAACACAGCCGTGTTTGGCAGCCTGGCTGGCATCCTGTCGAAGAACGGCGGGCGGGCGCGGTGGACGCTGGATGCCAAGGCGGTGGAGCTGGCCTGGAGGCTGTGGTCGCGAGGCGTTCCCATTTCCGAGGCCGGACCCGTCGAGCTGGCGCAGGCCGAGACGGGCCGAGACAAGAAGGCCAAGGTAGAAGACAACCAAAAGTGCCTGGTGTCGTGGGTGAATGCGTTTCTGGAGATCGAGCGGCTGATGCGGGCGGACATGGACCTGGCGAAGACGCAGCGGATGATTGCGCTGCTGCACGAGGCGATGGTGCAGGCCAGCGCGGGCAGCTACGCGAGCGACATTGAGTACATGACGCCGCTGCAGGGGCGGATTCTGGAGGTGTTTAAGATTGTGCGGACGGACATGCGCGGGGCACCGTCGGCGATGATCGCGCAGCTGGCGCGGTTTGCGTCGATGGCGTTTGACCTGGCGGAGACGTCGCCGTCGCAGAAGCGGACGTTTGTGGCGATGTCGAAGGCGAGCATGCCGATTCTGCACCACCACATCACGCACAACACGTCGGACGCGGAGATCTTTTCGAGCGGGGCGTTTGCGGCGGCGCTGGCGGCGCTGGCGAAGCCGATCGGGCTCAAGTACCGGTTCCCGATCACGACCAAGGGGCAGCAGCCGTGGAAGGAGGCGGTGCAGGCGGTGCTGGCGGTACTGGAGGCGACGTTGCCGCACCTGCGGGAGAAGACGGTGCCGCGGGCGGCCTTCCAGAAGGCGTGGGATGTCGTGGTGGCGGTGTCGAACGGCATCCTCGACGCGGACCTGAGCGAGGTGGCGCTGGACGACAGCGTCATTGCGGTGGACCAGGCGTTTGACATTGCCGCGTTCCGCAAGCTGCGGGAGCTCATCGTTCCAGCGCTGGGGTCGGCGGCGGTGGCCGAGCACACGCGCCAGGCGTACGCCGAGGGCCTGTTTCGGATCTCGATTGTGCATCCAGCGGAGGAGGGCCATGCGACCGTCTTGGGCGGGGGGGACGACAAAGACAGCAAGGATGGGCTGGCAGGAGCACTGCAGCGTCTGTACGAGCCGGGCCGGGGGCGCACGACGGACCCGCCGCCGACGAAGCGGGCGGAGATGAGCTACGTGTGTCTGGACGAGCTGTTTGCGCTGGTGGCGGCGCACGACGCGGCCAGCGCGCCGCCGACGATCGAGGTGTTGCCGCCGACGCCGCGGTTTCCCAACAAGAGCATGGCAGCAGCGGCAGCAGCGCCGCCGGTGCCAGTTGGCGGTGCCGGTGACGGTGATTTGGAGCACAGCCGCTACGTCCGGCTGGCGCAGACGGCGGCGCCGTTTCTCATTGTGCGGTGCGCGCTGGCGCTGCAGGCCTACGCGGCGGACCAGCCGCTGCGGGGCCACATGCCGCAGCCCCTGGCGCAGCGGCGGGAGCTGGGGCGGATCCTGCGCAGCTTGGTGGACCTGCAGTCGGAGCCGGAAGCGATTCCGGCGCTGGAAGGCGGCGGTGGCGCCGTGCTGGGGTCGGCCGGGGCCTCGCGCAAGCACCTATTGCGGCTGTACCCACTGCTGGTGCGGGCATCGCAGGTAGCGGGCGCGGCAGGCGACGGGGTGACGCTGGGGCTCGTGGGCGAGGCGCTGGAGGCTGTGGGTGGCGGGCTCGGCTGTCCGTAACGTTTGCCTGTTGTGTGTTGGTGTCTGGCGTTTCACAAAAGGTAGCTGTTTTAGGAAAGAGAACGTTTCAGTGGTAAGAGATGGCTATGTAGAGTTTGAGATGTACAGTACGTCGCTTTTTTTTTTTTCTATTACCTTTTTCTTTTTGCTTCACAACATGAACGCCATACCATCCATTCCGTTTTCGTGTTTCAAATTCGGGGGATAATGCAACAATATCAATACACGGTGCCTCCTCTTGCATCATCACCGCCCCTTGGCTGCCCGGTCAAAGTCTTCGACAATGTGGTCGCGTATGGCGCGGTGCTTGGCGCGGCTGGCGGCGGCCTCGTCGAGCTCGACCGGCTCGGTCTCGTATGTGTTGTTATCCACATTTTCATCGCTGTTTGTGGTGTCGGTGTCGAGCAGCTGGCGGGCGGCGGCGCGGGGCGCGGTGGCCTCGCCGACCTTGCCGTAGACGCCGAGGGCGGTGGCGATGAGGCCGGCCATGTCGCCGACGTTGCCCGGGACGACGACGGCGGTGCTCTCCTTGGCGAGGCGGGCAAAGGCGTCGACGTACTTTTCAGCAACGGAGAGGGAGACGGCGCTCTGGGCGGCGCCGCGGCCCGAGGCGATGCTGGCGGCGACGGCGTCGATGCCCTGGGCGGTGGCGGCGGCGCGCAGGCGGATGGCCTCGGCCTCGCCCGAGGCGCGGTTGATGTTCTCGGCGCGCAGGGCCTCGGAGGCCAGGATGACGCTCTGCTTCTTGCCCTCGGCAATGTTGATGGCGCTCTGGCGCTGGCCCTCGGACTCGAGAATCTCGGCGCGCTTTGAGCGCTCCGCCGTCACCTGCCGGTGCATGGCTTCGACCACGGCCGCGGGCGCGTGGATGTCGCGGATCTCGTAGCGCAGGCAGGTCACGCCCCACGCCTGCGCCGCCTCGTTGATGGCCGCCGTGATATTCGTGTTGAGCGCCGCCCGCTCCTTGAGCACGTGGTCCAGCGACAGCTGCCCAATCTCGCTGCGCATCGTCGTCTGCGCCAGCTGCGAGATGGCGTACTCGGCGTCCTCGACGCCGTAGCTGCAGGAGCGGGTTAGAGGAGAACAGGAAAAGAAGGAGAGAAGACGCACCTCGCCTTGTACGCGTCAAAGACGCGCGTGTACAGCACGCCGTCGAGCTCCAGCGTCACGTTGTCGGCCGTGATGGCGCTCTGGCTCGGGATCTCGAGGGCCACCTCCTTGAGCGACTTGACGTAGGCGATGCGGTCCAGGAACGGGATCAGGATCGCCAGCCCCGGCTCCAGGATGCGGTCAAACTTGCCCATGCGCTCCACGATCCACGCCGTCTGCTGCGGCACAAACCGGATCACCGTGTTGGCCGGCAGCGACGGCTTCTGGAAATACGCTGCCGGCACCCCCGACGACGACGACGACGACGACCCGCCAAAGCCGCTGATCGCCCCCAGCAGCGGCGACGGCGGCGCCGCCCGCTGCGCGCTCGTCTGCAGTAACCGCCGCGGTTGGGTCGCCCGCCGCGTGTGCGTGTTGGAGGAGGAGGAGGGCATCGAGAGCAGGCTGGGCAGCTGCGTGAGCGCGGCTGGGCTGCGCCGCAGCGCAGGCGACAGCGCCCGCTGGGTCATTGCGGCGGCCAGCATGATGGGTCGCGGTGGTGTTCGGATGCGAAAAGGGAGGAGGAGGAGGAGCGCGGGTGCCCGATGGTGCAAAGATGCAATCGCCAGCTAGCAGAAAAAACCAGCCAGCAGCCGATACGTCAATGCGGGCGGGTCCGTTGCTTAGTAATCAAGTGAGATGATCAAGAAATTGTTCGCCTTGAAGCCTAACTGCCCTGGCTGCCCGTCTTCTCCGCCACCACCCACAGAAAGCTGGCGTCCACCTCGTCCGTCTCGATGCGGCTCACCGCCATGGTGAAGCCGCTGGCGCGCAGCCGCTCCAGCGTGCCCTCGGCCCCCCAGCCGCTCCAGTACATCCAGCCCTGGTCGTGCAGCCAGCGGTCGATGACGACCTGCTCCATGTCCTCGGCCGCAAAGTTGGCCACCAGAAGGCCGCCGGGCCGCAGCCAGCGCGCGATGCGGCCCAGGAGCGTCGTCTGCTCCGCGCGCGGCAGGTGGATGAGGCTGTAGAGGCCGACCACCGCGTCGAGGCTGCCGTCGGCCAGCGCCAGCGCCATCATGTCGCCCTCGTGCCACGTCACCGCATCGCCGCTGCCCGCCAGGTTCGCCTGGGCCAGGCGGATCTGCGTCGCCGACAGGTCGTTGGCCGTCACGTGCACGGGCGCCAGCGCCGTCAGCAGCCGCTGGGTCCCGGGCACGCCGGCGCCGCAGCCAAGCTCGAGGACCCGCAGCGGCTTCTTTGTCTCCTCCTTCTCCTCCTCGGCCGTGCCTTCGCCGGGTGCCGCCGGCCGCAGCCGCGCAATCAGCTCATCCAGGTAGTGCAGGCGCTTGGGCGAGTGGGCGCCCGTCCAGGCGTTGTACGCGGGCGCGATGGCGTCGTAGGACGCCTTGAGCCGCGCTTTGAGGTTCTCGGGCTCGGCCATTGTCACAAGGGTGCAGTGCGAGAGAGGGTTGCGTTGCAAAGGGGGACCGAGCACCGCGGCGAGAAGAGGAGAAATTCACTTTTTAGCCTGATCGCCCGCTTGGTCAGCTTGCATGGCCGCCGACTGACTCATGCGGCTGCTGCGATACGCAATGGAATCTTCTTGTTTCCGCCCACTCCTTCCTATTCCTCTCGTCTGCTGCTCGCCGCATTCGCGTAAACGGCAACCGTCATGTCTGGGGCTGGTCGGAGCCACATCTTCTAGATCTGCCCTAGCGTCCTAAGGTTCTTGGTGGTCTGCGCCACGGCTTTGTCGTACGTGGGCCAAGCACTGCTCGTCGCTGCCAACATACAGTGTTTGTGGCCCTCGCCAAATACTCCGAGGTTGGCGTCCTCTTGTCTTTACCTAGGACTGCTTTTATACCCAAGTGCGCTTCTCGACCATTATCTCATTTGCCCGTCTCGTTACGGGCTCTCTTGGCGATTAATGAGGTCTTCCTCCATTCCTCCAGAGGGGATTCATAGAAAGTCAATGGGCTGTGTTGCATCACTGGCAAAAATTTGCTGTAGTTGAATACATTCTGGGTATCTCAAGCTATGAGAAGTGCTCATCTCAGTGCCTTCCAAATATAAGACGGGCCACCGGGCCCTGCTCATTTCTCGTCAGCGATTCCTGCGGTCCAGTTCATACTTCAAAGTTAAGAAGGCATTGCGTTGCAGGGCTGAAGAGGGTAAAGGTTTGAACGAAGAAAACGTGTTGAGAGATAAAGTTTTGAGTAAGCACTTCCCCACAGTTTGTGTTACCATACAGTCCTATGTTTTTCTCATTAATTTGGAGTTGCTTGTAAATACAAAACAAGACTGAGTTGGCCAATCAGAGATCCCACAGAAAAGGGATGAGAAATAAAGACAAGCATGAGTGGCAAGGAACAACAGAAGGTGACAGAGAGCCATGGGAGATGCAGAGTGATTTTTATTAATAGAGCGGCAGAGAGAAGAGACCCAAGTCAAATACTCATAATTGAAACTCATTACCAATCACATTTTCACTTTGATTTCTTTGATCACTTTAAGCTCTAGCAATCGATGATATAGTCAAACGTTCCAAATTTCAATATAAGCCCCCAAAACCACTACAAACATTCAATTTTAGCAAGTTTGGATGGAAGGTAAGTGTCATGGTTTTATCTCTTAACGTTATATTTGCTTGTTTACAATTTTGGCATTCAGTATGTGAAATGCACTAGCAAAAAGGAGATATGCTTGCCATTCATCAATATCATCCCATATACACACAAGATACAGATGCGAAACACTTGCCTGATAGGGAAATGCTTGTATGACATGTCTAAATGATTCCGAGTTTACATTTATCCGTAATTTTAAGACCTCTGACGTCGAGAAACCAGGAATTGTAACTTCTTGGGGCGTTTATTGTCTATTGTCTAGAATGTACCTGTTTAGCGGTAGACGAAGGGCAACCTTTATAGCTGACATGGTCAGGCTTGGGAAACAACCCCTTCATCAAATACCCGCACCAATGCCCAGTGGCTGCGTTGATTCAGGAATGGGTCGAACGGGATAACCCCAGCTGCTGGGAACGGTCCGAGGCTGGTTGGCCTGGTCCGTTTTGCCCGCGTTATTGCTGCTGCTGGCATTCGCGATCGCGTCACGGGACAGCTGGACGACGGCCGAGCCGCGCGCGAGCACGTCGGCCTGGAAGGTGTCGAGGGCGGTGCGCAGGGCAGCCGGGTCGTCGGTGGCGGCAATGTTCGTCTGGGCGAGCAGGCGGCTGAGCCGCAGCGCGTCCTCGATGGCGACGATGCCACCTTCGCCGCGGACTGCCACTTGTTAGCAGACGAGAAGGGAAGAAGCAGAAGGACAGAGACGAACAAGGTGTGGTCGGGTGGGCGGCATCACCGATGAGGAGGACGCGTGCCGGCCGGCCGGGCAGCTCCCGGATGACGGCGTCGTAGAAGAGGGTGAACTTGTCGCTGACGGCGGCGGGCCCGCCGGCGCGCAGGACGTGCGTGAGGCGCGGGTCGAAGACGGCGGTGCGCTCGAGGGCGTGGGCGTGCTGGGCCTCACGGCTGGCCGTGCGCAGCCAGTGGTCGGGCGCGTCCGCGTGGTCGTCGGCCAGGTAGAGGAACCAGTAGAAGCGGGCGGCGTCGCCGGCGGGCTCGACGGTATCGAGGCCGCAGAAGAAGTTGGAGCCCGGGTGGATGGCAATGTAGCCGCTGTGGGCGCGGCGCAGCTGGTCCTCCAAGGCCTGGCCGCGCAGGGTGGTCGTGCCGTGGATCATGACGACGGGCAGAGCCTTGAGCGTCTCCTCATTGCTGGTGCCGAGGACGGACTCGCGGACTGGAATGATGCGGTCAGAACGCAACGATCACAACGAAAATCAGGGGGGAACACCCACGCCGACTCCACGTCCCGTCGGCTCCGACGACTAGGTCGCCCGTGGCAGATGTGCCATCCGCAAACGTCAGAGTGACCTTGCTGCCATCGGCCGACTCGGTGACCCCGACGGCCTGCTTGCCCCAGTGGATCGGTACGCCGGCCGACAAAAGATTCCGCAGCTTGCCACGAGTGGCTCGGACGCACGGCGTCTCGGGTGCATCTTCCGTGCCGATGCGGGCGCCACCCGGCGGGTATAGGATGAACTGGGAGGGCAGGTCTAGCGGCAGTAGGTGGCACGTTGAACGCAGCGACGGGAGATCGTCGGGTAGCTCTTTAGCGTACTCTCCGTTCCTGTAAGAGAGAAAAAGAACGGCCAGGCCAGCTTATAGCCGATTTGGCCAGACGAGACGCACATGGAGAGGCCGATGGCCCAGCCGGCAGGCCGAGCCGACGGGCTAGGATCACGCTCGTAGATGGCAAACGTGGCTGCGCCATTTCTTCTCAGGAACTGAGCCAGGAACAGACCGGCAATGCCGGCCCCCCCGATGAGGACGTGCGGCTTAGTGGACGAGTCGGAGCTCATGGTGTAAGACGCTAGCGAGGCGGCGGAGAAGGCTACTCGGGATCGCTGCCGGGCCAGGAGAGACGGTGGACGGACGAGTTTGGACTCGGGTTCGAACCCGACTTCATTCTTCGCCCATCCCTGAGCCGCCTCTGCGGCACAAGTGCTAGAGAGTTCCACTTGGTGGTGGCGCTATGGCATCGTGTAATGAGACAACTTGCCGTTTTTAGAACGGTGGCTAATTTTCTGACTCAGCAGCTTTCCGTTACTGGTCGGGCCGCATCCCGGCAGCCCTCCCGATCTCGGTCGGTCCACCTCGCGACGGGGAATTAAAGCAGCACACCACCGCCGAAAGAATCACAGAGAGACAGAACAAACCACATCTCACCATGCTTATCGAATCGCCCGTGCCGTCAAACGGCGTGTGGGTCCCGGCGGTGACCCTCTTCGACCCGGAGACCGACCGGGTGCTGCTGGACGACCAGAAAAAATACTTTGCCTACCTGGCGTCGACGGGCATCACGGGGCTGGTGGTGCTGGGCAGCAACGCCGAGGCCTTTCTGCTGACGCGCGAGGAGCGCCGCGCCATTCTGCAGGCGGCGCGCGAGGCCGTGGGGCCCGACTTTCCCATCATGGCGGGCGTCAGCGGCCATAGCACGGCGCAGGTGCGCGAGTACCTGGCGGACGCGGCCGCGGCGGGCGCCAACTACGCGCTGCTGCTGCCGGTGGCCTATTTTGGGGCCAAGGCGAGCCCGCCGGCCATGGTGGCTGCCTTTTACGACGAGGTGGCCGCCTTCACGCCGCTGCCCATTGTCGTCTACAACTTCCCGGCCGTCTGCGGCGGCGTCGACCTCGACTCGGACGCCGTGGCCAACCTGGCCCGCAAGCACCCGCGCGTCATCGTCGGCGTCAAGCTGACCTGCGGCTCCGTGGCCAAGGCCACCCGCCTCGTGGCCGAGCTGCCGGCCGACCAGTTCGCCGTGTTTGCCGGCCAGGCCGACTTTTTGATCGGCGCCCTGGCCGTCGGCGCCGCCGGCTGCGTCACCGCCTTTGGCAACGTCTGCCCCAAGACCGTCGTGCAGATCTACCGCGCCTACACCGGCCACAGCGGCAAGGCCGCCGACCCCGTCGCCGTCAAGGACGCCCGCACCACCGAGGAGCGCGAGTCCGCCCGCGCCTACGCCCTCTACCTGCACCAGCAGGCCGCCCTGGCCGAGCGCCCCTGCAAAGCCGGCATCGCCCTCACCAAGTACGCCGCCGCCATCACCACCGCCGAGCAGGCCGGCATCGCCGACGCCGAGAACAAGCTGCGGCCCCGCCGGCCCTACCTCGCCCCCGCCGACGCCGACAAGGCTCGCGCATACGCCCAGCTGAAGGAGATGGCCAAGGCGGAGGCGTCGCTGTAGAGAAGCGCAAGGCTTTGACTGGCGGCATCTGTCTAAAGTTAAATCCGGTGCAGTTTATATATCAGTCGCCGCGGTGTGATTTGGAATCTTTGGAATCAATTGCCGCTTTCGGCTCCAGAATGCTTGGCTCTGTAGATCTGAAGGTTAGATTCGAGGCAGAAAGCGGCCCCTGACGCAATTACAACGCTGTTTTGGCAAGTCCGACGCGGAGACAACATATCTCTAGAAGGAAACAAGCTGCGGACTTCACGTGGTCTCAGCCTCGTTGGGCATCGGCAAGTTCTCTGGGATGACAAGTCGAGACAGTCTTAACCGGCCCTACTGCACCATCAGACGATGGTTAGCCTGTGGAGAAGTATATGAGTGAACATGGCTTTCCATTTCTCTTCTTCATAGGAGGAACACCCCAACAGCTGCATCTGCCATGAAGACCTCTATCGCCTCGCTCGCCCTTGCGGCTCTGCCCCTGGCTGTCGCCAAGAAGTGCTTCCAGTACAGCATCCCGCTGACAGTCACGTCGGCCAACTACGTCTACACCGGCCCTCGCTTCAAGAACAACTTTGACCTCGAAGCCTTTGTCGACAACATCACCAGCCGCTCCCCTCCCAGCGGCTCCGACTTCTACGCCCACGGCCTGCAGAACGAGACGGCCCACTACACCATTGGCGCCACCTTTTGCCAGCCGGATGCCGGCCAGGAGAACGGAAAGCAGTCCACCATCTTGGTTGCCTCGCACGGGCTGAACTTTGACCAGAGCTACTGGGACCCGGCCATCGACCCCGAGCGCTACAGCTTCGTTGGCCACGTCACCAGTCTGGGCTATTCGATCCTCACCTACGACCGCCTCGGCGTTGGCCGCTCGTCGCTTGTCTCCGACTACGTCTCCCAGCTGTCCAACCAGATCGCCATCCTCGACCAGATCGTGCAAAAAGTGCGCGCCGGCAGCTACACCGGCAGCGTCGGCTGCCCCAGCAAACTCGTCCTCATCGGCCACAGCTACGGCAGCGCCCTGAGCCTGTCAATCATCACCCAGAACCCCAACGCTGCCGACGCCGTCATCCTCACCGGCTACAGCTTCAACTCCATCTACATGACCCGCTACGACTTCCTCGAGGCTGCCAGCCTGCGCATCGCCTCGACCGTCAACAAGACCCGTTTTGGCAAGCTGGACTCTGTAAGTCTCTCTCTCTCTCTCTCTCTCTCTCTCCTATTCGCATTCTGGCCAACAGGGCTACTTGACCTCCGTGGATGCCTACGGCTCGGCTGTTGCGTGGGTTTCCCATCTCTCTCTCTCCTTTCCAAACTGACCCCCAGTTTCCTTCACCAGGGTGGCTACGACCCCCGCGTGGCTTTCTACGCCGACCAAACCAAGGCGCCCATCTCCCTTGGAGAGATGCTGACCGCCGGTGCTATTGACCTGACCGGTGCGGCTCCGAGCACCGGCCCCCTGCCGTTCAAGGGCGCTGCCTTGGTAAGATACGTCTCGGTCTTCAACTGAATCAACACTAACCTTTCAGATCATCACTGGCAAGTACGACTTTATCTTTTGCAACTCTGAGTAAGTGTATCCCCCTTACACCCTTGCTCTCTACATTTCTGACCTGCAGCTGCACCGACGCGCTCGACATCCCTAGCGCCCGCATCTTCAGCAACGCCAAGAATTACAAGTCTGTCGTGGTCGCCAACGCCGGCCACGGCTTGAACCACCACTATGCCGCCAAGGACTCCTTTATCGCCATCACCGACTTTTTGGCAGCTAGCGGTTTATAGAGGACGACTCCGTGAGGAGGATCACTATTACTTCAATGGGTGGGATAGATGAGGAAAATGTAAAATGCAAGCATTGTGCGATTACCTTCGTAGAGCTCCTTTTCATCCCCAACCTTTTGTCTCCTGCTGCAACAATGCACTTATTCTCTCACCCATTTTGATGACACGCACAAACTGTCCATCATCTTAGGCGCCACGCTTGTGGTTCACCCTTCTCACCGTCCAGACCGTAGCATCGTCTTGCTCGGATAGCACGCTTCCTTCGTCACTATCGTCGCCGTGCAGAGAGGCGGTACCGAATTTGGAGTCTTTCAGCTGCATGGGAATCCCGTAGCGCAACGGGGCCTCGACCGGGGCATTGTGAAAAGGCATGTACTTGTATTCGGTGACACCCTCGGGCATCCAGTTCCGGAACAGGTGGCCGGCCTCGCTGCTGATCCACGTGTCAAAGGCGATGGTGACGTCGCGGTTGCAGCTGAGCTGTGAAAAAGGAACCACCGTGTCCATGCAGTCGGGCGTGAGGAGCGTGCCCGGCGCCGAGTTGGCAATCCACGGCTCGCTATCGCTGTGCTGCCGCTCCTCTGGGATGCGCAGGGGCGAAAAGTCGCGGTGCCCCAGCTCGGCGCGAATCCAGCCGATCCAGACTGTCAGCATCCACGCCGTCTTCTTCTTGACTGTGTCCAAGCGGCCCAGCACCGGCACCGACCGCTGGTACTGTCTCGATGTCGCCCAATCCTGTGACCGCAGCAACAGCTCATATGTGCCTATCCAGGGCTCGCGAAAGAAGCAGCGGGTACACTCGAGGACAAACAGGCCGCTCTCCCAGCTGCCAAACTGCCGCGTCGTCAGAACTACTTTGACCGGGCAGATCCAGGACGAATTCGGGCTAATTGGGCCCACCACAACGTCCTGCAGCTCCTGGATACAGGCTGTCTCGTATTCTGGTTTGCTGTTGTACCTGTGGAACAGCCGTTCCTGACAGTCTAAAATGATGAGAAACCAATGTCTCCCGTTGGCCTTGGTGGGGATGTACATGGGAAGGGCGAAAAATCAGTATCGATCAGGCCGACAGTCGTGCGCAGAGAGCTCGGACGCATAATTTTCTGTCGTGGGGACCCAGACCAGGTCTATGCAGTCTTGGAGGGCCATGGAAAGCCCCGCCACGATGTTGTCAAAGGAGAGGGGCTCGTTGCGCAGAAGACGCCCTTCGAGATTGAACAGTTCCACCACATAGCGGTTGAATGGAAGGTGGCGATTGCCGTTCTTCTTGTCGCCTGAGAATGCCGACCGGGGCTTCAGGTCGGGGAAATGCAGGCGGACAATGGCGTCGAGGTTGCTCTCGGACCACACAGCGTAAAAGGAAGGCCGGAGCCGAACCGTTGTCAAGCTGGGTAGCGGAGGGTAAACCGTGCGCATCGTCACGCGTCCGCCAGCGAAGATGTCGTCTCTGGTCCCCTCAGGCCATTTCGAGGCTGCACTCTTGGTCTCCGAGTCGGGAGTGGTCAAAGCATAACGCGATGCCATCACCGTTTCTGGTAGCAAATTGTGTAGAACGGAAACCGGAAAGACTGTTGACGAGATGAGGAAAGAAGTGAGGATACTTGTGTTGGAAGAAGAAGGAACAGATAAAAAGAGAGAACGCCACTGAATAAATACTGTTAGGAATAACGGCAAAGTGAATGGAAAGTGAATATACATCGAACTCAAGACTCTGATTGGCCAAACGGCGACGCTCATGGCCAACAGCAAGAGATGCGTGACTCTCAAGGCTACGTCGCTGTCAGACTCTCGCATATATGGTCAGCCAGTTGATAGGTCACAAATGAGCTGGGCCTTGCCATATTCGACCCGGTGCGTCCGGCATTTCACGCAGGCCAGAGTACCCATGTCTCTAGCAGAGGTACCTTTTTTTTTCGTGGCCATGGGGAATAAGCAGAGAAGGCGCCAGTTGGATATTGGCACAGTCTCATCTTCAGATGACATGCGAATCAGCCAGACGATGCAGCCTGCCGGCTGCTCAAGGCAGGGTACCGGATTGTTCTGGCAGATAGATGGAGAGAATTGATAAATAACAGCATTACTCTAAATATGTACATGAAAGTGGCACGCCTGTTTTGATCTATCATTACAAGTTGTCCACCAGCGGGCTCAGTCCCTGGGCCGAGCCCAGACGGTCCTCGAAGAAGAAGCGGAGCCGCTCGACGCGCGCGCGGTCGGCCATGAACCGGGCAAAGTCGATGGGGTCGGTGGCCGGGATGGCAAACCAGTCCTTGTTGGGGCCGGCCGAGGGCACATCGGAGCGGACGCTGTAGCTGCCGGTCTGGTTTTGGTACTCGGCGCTGAGCAAGAAGTTCATCAGCAGCTTGGCGCCCTCGGGGTGCGGCGCGTCGCGCAGGATGGCCGCCGACTGGCCCCAGGAGACGAAGCGGCCCTCGGTGGGCAGTGAGATGTTGAGGGGCGCAGCGGGGGCCTCGACGCCGACGCCGGCCGTGAACGTCGCGGCCGAGTCGGTGGCGTTGGCCTGGCCGATGAGGGTGGCGGGCGTGGCGGTGCCGCGGACCCAGCGCGGGTTCTGGGCCAGCAGGCCCTCGAGCCAGCTGTAGCCGTACTGCTGGAGGACGAGGTCAAAGGCGTAGAGGACGGCGTCGTCGTCGTTGGGGTAGGTGAGCACCAGCTTGTCCTTGAAGGCCGGCTGCAGCAGGTCCGGGAACTCGCGCAGCTGCGTGCCGCTCGGCAGCTTGTCCGCGTTCCACAAGAAGCTCCACGAGAAGCCCACGATGGCGTAGTAGGACGCCCACACGTCGCGCAGGCCCGGGTACACCTGGTTGAAGCCCAGCGGCTGGTAGTGCAGCAGCGCGCCCTCGTCGCGCCACCGCGGGAAGTCGTGCAGCGTCTGCAGCGCCACAGCGTCCACGTACACGTTGTTGTCAACCAGCAGCTTGTCCAGGTTGACGTCGTGGTACTTGGACAGGTCCACCGTCACGTTGAGCGTCAGGCCCGGGAAGCGCGCCTCAAACGCCTTCTTGAGCGCGTCCTGCTGGTTCAGCTCGTCGCCACCGTGCCAGAGCGTGACCGTGCTGCCTTCTTTAAGCGCCGCCTGGTAGATCTCGTCGATCGTGCGGTTCTCCACTGTCGGTGCAGCATTGAAGCGAAAGGCGATGTCGTAGGCGCTGGCTGCAGCCGCCATGGCCAGGATGGACAGTGACTTCATGATGACTTGTCTAGTGTGTTGTCTAGTGGCTTGTCTGGTGAGTTGACTGGTTGTTGGACTGGTTGCTGGACTGGTTCTTTCTCTAGTTCGACTGGAGGTCGCCGGCGATTTATACTTGGATCGGCACGAGACTGTTCCCGAGTCTCCTTCCTGAGTCGCCTTCGAGTGTAAGCCAAGCCATGCATGACTGTGATTTTTTTCAGCATTGGTAAGTATAACTGGATCACTGTACAAATCAGGCAGTTCCCGTCAATACGACGACCAGGGGGGCCTGTATGTAGAAATACAACTGGAATGTTGACGCGATTGGTGGGCTGCAGTTCACGGTTGCACTTGACAACAAATTAGAGGAGCATTAACTCCTTTTTCTTTGACCAAAAAGAGAATCCTCTCGTCCAGTGTTCGTCCGCCACGGACAAACGCCTTGGCTGCGCACTCGATAAACAGCAAAAGCCCACCCATCTTGGGTCTGGCCGTTCTAAGGCATGTGTTAGTCTGAATCGCATTACTAATGGTGCGCTTCCATGGTCGTCCGATCCACGGGTACCGAGTCCACATCCCCGCTGCATGCCTCGGTATCTTGATGTCATCATCTCTGTACCGAACCGTCTAATCGTTTAGCTGGCAGTTGGTAATGGACCAAGGTGGGTCTGCAAAGTCCCAAGTGCAGATCGGCACAGCCGACGTCTAGGAGATTATTTAGGTAGAAGACGCCCCTTAATTTTATGGGTAGTTACAGAAATCCGCATTGGAACTAGTCGTCGATTGCAGTGCATTGTTTGTATGTGTAGAAACTGGAAAATAGATCGTCTCATGTTTAAAAACAAGCACAGTTTTTACAGGTTTCACATGCCAAATATAAATGGGATGAAATCTATGCCTACTTATACGGACACGACTCACGTCATGATAGCAGCCGCAATCGGCCCGTTCTATGGATTCGAAAGATCGACGCTGGACGCCGGCAGAGAGGTTCCAAATTTCTGCATTGTAAGCATGCTAGACTCTGATAGGCCGACCCAACTGTGACCGTCTTGCAGGTTGCATAGCGTAGGTGATTCGGTACAAAAATTAAGCATGTTTGGCGAGGATTGTTTGAGAAAACCCCCCACGAGAAGTGTGGCGCAGCGTGAATGTAGACGCCTTCAAACCCAGAGTGAGCATATACGTCAACGCCACGATTCTGGTATACGGAAGATCTGCAGGGCGGGTTGATCCTTTGATTGGATCTTTTCACATTGCGCTTGCACAGCAGACCCATTTTTCAATCGCTATCAATCGTAGGAGTATCCGTAAATCTGGTCGCGTGGATGTTCAGGAACGCCAGGACGAAAGGTTCAGTTATTTCCAGGCTTGGTCATTTTCCAACATCAGGTTCGGAAATGAATATTTTGTCTTCAAGCGCGCGTCTAAGTTATTTTACGATTTGTCTCAAATCTTGCAGAGATGTTTCAGGCTCCCGTCGACTTTAAATACGCACTGATAGCAACTAAAGAAAGGCATTCTTAATTTAACTCTATTTCAGAGTTATTGTATGTAGATGTGGACTTTCCTACAGTGTAACAACAGAATATTTAATCGATAGGAGAAGTAATGTAAAAAGTCCATAGCAAAGACCGGATTCGTACAACACTTTACAGCCTAAGCATTCCCGCTTGAGGCTTCTGACTGATTATTCTATTTCGGCACTTGTGAAACCTGATAATATTCTGGTCAAGTAGGCAACGAAGAGGTATCTTACAAAACAGGCACTGATGTGGCCCTATGGGGGTTGATATCGCTTATAAGTCAAAGGCGGAAAACCACGCTAGACCCCATATTCCATGAGAAACGCCATGTGGTGAAGCTCACAGGTAGGTATAGACTGAGAGAGTGCGGAAAAGTCGTCCGACATCTTCTCGTTTAGACTCGTGGTAAGCCACGCTAAACCTTGTTTATGGTGTAAACGCTTAGGAAGGTGGAGAGGCTCTTTAACAATTACTAGGAGCAGCTACGCATGATGTAAGCCCGAAGTAAGGGATCTTAGATTCAGGGCTATCTCAACAGTGACCTCCAAACACCGACACCAATTGTCGAGGGCATAATCAACTTTAAACAGCTGTCTCCTGTCGAATAACATGGACACATGCAAAGGTACGGTTCTATCAAATCAGCACATTTCAAGGCCATATCAAAAGCATCGATGGCTCATTAGGCTCATTCTTAATTCGATCGATTTAGCCTTTTCTTTCAAAAAGTGTCACCGTCTTCGCCTGGGAAAATACCTATAAAACTACTCCTTCAATATTGCTGTCGCTAGAACGTTCGGCCTACCTAGACGATCGACCCCCGACGGCCGTGTAGTCCTGAAATGGTCAGTCTGAAACTAGGAGGATGGTAGCACGGTGCTGTTCGTGGATAGCATCGTTGTGGAAGGATCTGTGGAAGTAGGGCTTCTCGTCTGTTTATGCAATCTGGGGTACACAAGTCTTTTCTTAGTCATCGCACAATGCCGAATTCTGGGTCATGGTCAGTCTCCACAGTGGAAGGGCTTGATGTGCCGGTGCCGGGAAGATGGCCTAATGCAGCAGAGCGGTGGCGTGACTCTCCACTCGGAGCAGCAGCCGGGCAATGGCAAGCGATGGAACAATGCGCTTGCTTCCCCGATGGTGACCCTCTCGCCAGGTACCGCTGTTCCTACATGTGTGTCCCCACCGGATCCATGGCGCCTACTACATCTTCATCGCTGTCCCGGTCTAAGAACAGGGACAGGTCACAGAACCGATCCAGGTTATAATGGACCAACTTGTCGACGGCCGCGCCAGCGAGGCGACCCGAACCCACCTCTTCTGTGACGACGCGGTGAAACAAAACTGATGCCCAAGTGTGAGGCACGAGGATCCGCCAAATGGGACACGGGCAGGTGTAGGTGTGCGGTCAGAAAGCCAGGCGGATTCCGATGCTTCCGGGACGGCATCAAAACTGCGCGCGAGGCAGCCCAGCAGGGACAGCCAGCAGAACCGGAATGGTGGCCCGCAGCCGGTGGCGGTCAAACATTGTGGTTCGTCACAGCGGTGCCGGAGCTGACGTTCTCAGTCATGCCGCTTTCGCAGCGGCAAGTTCATGGAACATGTGTTTGCGGCAAGTCCCCGTGACAGGCCAAAGTGAAAGGACGACCAGTGCCGGCCTATCATTTGTGGCACGCGTTCAGTTTCCAGACGCAGTCCTCTCAATGTTGTTGGGGGACAGGGATTCCGCGCGGCTTCTGTCTTGGACGTGTCCACCCGTCCCCCAACCAATGCAGCGTCCCTCCCTCTCACTCACCTTGGTCACTTATATTCAGGGGCAGGTCACAGACCGAGCGCAACAGCGGTGACTGCAAGGGCGTGAATGACAGGGCCCAGGGCTCTGGAACACGTCTAGAAGGCCCAAAAACATGCATTCGATCATGCAAATGCACTGCAAGTGGCCGAGTCTCGGGCCTGGTCGGCACATTAGGTCTGACCGCACTTTGGCGCAGAGGACCCCCATCGGGGCGGGTGCTTTGCTTTGGCGCCATTCGATTCGTCGTCGGCGCGGCGCCGTCTCCACCGGACAGGATCATCCGGGCCTGTGACCGCAGCCGTCCGTCCGACTGCGGCCTTGTGCAGCGCCGATTGGAACAACGGCGGTGTATCACAGTCCGATCCGATGTATTTACCAGTGGTTCGATCCCCCTTATTTGCTGCCTTTTTTTTTTTGCCACTTCATACTATGGCTTGTTACGAGTATTCTTCTTCGTCTTCTTCTTCTTCTTATACATTACAGTGGCAGTTACAATGGGTGCGATAGAAAAGGAAACAGGGCTGTTCGTCCCCGAGGCGGCGGATTCGGAACCGCGCGAATGGATGGGCAAGATCGAGGGCGACACGGCCAACGAGTCAGCCACTTCGTCAGCGGCCACTACGATCCGGGAAGAGCGCGCGCCAGAGGCCAAGCCGAGCACCGCGGCCGCCGTGATGGAAGTGCCCGAAGACGTCGACACAGACACGGAGCCGGCGCCGCCATCTTCCGGCCCGAAGCCGTGGCGCCACCGGGTGCTTGTGATGAGCTTGTACCTGGCTCTCTTCTTGCCGTCCCTGGATTCGACCATTATCAGCACGGCGCTGCCGCGCATCATGAGCAGCCTGGACCCGGCCAGCCGTGAAGGCTCGGGATACACGTGGATCGGCACGTCATACGGGCTGGCACAGGCGGTGGTGCTGCCGCTGTTCGGCCAGGCGTCGGAGGTGTGGGGCCGCAAGACGGTTCTGATGGCGGCCATTGTGCTCTTCACGGTGGGGAGCGGCCTGTGCGGCGCGGCGCAGTCGGTGCGCTGGTTGATTGCGTCGCGGGCCGTGCAAGGTGCCGGGGGCGGCGGGCTCACGGGGCTGGTGTACATTGTCATGGGCGACCTGGTGGGCACGCGGGAGCGCGGCAAGTACCAGGGGTTTGTGGGGGCCGTGTGGGCGGTGTCCTCAGCGCTGGGGCCGGTGCTGGGAGGCGTGTTTGCCGAGAAGACGGGCTGGCGATGGGTAAGCTGTTTTTTTTTTTCTTCTTTCTCAGTTGCACTTCTGCTAACCTGTAGTGCTTCCTCGTCAACCTACCCCTCTGTGCCGTGTGCCTCGTCATCATTTTTGTCTTTCTCCGCCATGTCCAGGCCATCGACACCAGCCGGCGAACCGGCCGCGAGGCTCTGGGCGAGATGGACGTGACCGGCATCACCGTCATCGGCACGGCGACGGTGCTGCTGCTGCTGGCGTTCGAGATGGCCTCGCAGGGCACGCGCTGGACGTCGCCCAAGGTTCTGGTGTGCCTGATTCTGGCCGTCCTCGGCGTCATCGCCTTCGTCGCCATCGAAGTGCGCGCTGCCCATCCCATCATGGCGCTGCGGTTCTTCCGTCACGTGACCAGAGCCGGCGCCTTCGCAGCCGCGCTCTTCCACGCGGTCGCCTGGGCCTCCCTCTCCTACTACGCGCCGCTGTACTTCCAGGGCGTGCGCGGGCAGTCGGCCGCCCAGAGCGGCGTGAGCCTGCTGCCGCTCGTGGTGCCGCTGGGCGCGATCAGCGCGGCCAGCGGCTACGTCATCACGGTGACCAAGCAGTACCGGGCGGTGATCTGGATCAGCTTTGTGGCCGTCACGCTCGGCTGCGGGCTGCTGCTGCTGCTGGACGAGCACACGTCCAAGGGCGTCACCGTCGTGCTGCTGATTCTCGTGGGCGCGGCCGCGGGACCCAACTTCAACTCGATGCTGATCCCCGTCCACGCCTCCTTTGACAGCAACCGCACGCCCGTGTCCGACATTGCCCTGTCGACGTCGACGTACACGTTTATACGCTGTCTCGGCGTCAGCCTCGGTATCAGCATCGGCGGGCTCGTGTGCTTTGACCAGCTGGCCCAGCTCAGCGGGCAAGGCAACGGACACGTCGACGTGACGGCGGCGATTGAGATGATCCGGAGCCTGAGCGGCGCCGAGCGCGAGGCGGCCGTGGGCGTTTTCTTGCAGGCGATGCACCACGTCTTTCTGACGTGCACGGCGCTCATGGGGGCGGCCACGGTGGCGAGCTTCTTCATCGGGCGGTACGAGCTGGGCGACACGGTGCGGTCCAACCAGCAAATCAAGAAGCCGACTTCTACTACAGGAGACCAGGCTGTTTAAGTAATTATTAATAGTAATGTTCTTCATGCTCCTTATGAGTTATCGAGCAGAAAATGCTAAATGAATGGGTGGCAAAAAGGTGGGTTCTGTACACAAAAAATTGAGAGCTAAATGCAAAAAAATGGATACATCCGGATTCGAACCGGAGACCTTTCCCATGCGAAGGGAAAATCATACCCCTAGACCATGCACCCGTTGTTAAGATAATTTTCCCTAATCGGCTTTATGAGGTCTGGCCCTTTTCATTTTGAGCACCCTTTCTCTCATTCAGTTTAATAATTATCTTGCTTAAATTATCACTTTTAAAGAAAACCAGATAGTATTATAAGGCTTGAAAAGAATAATTGATATGAGACGTTTTAGTTTAGGGCCTTTAAGGCTATGGGCCAAAGTGGCTGCGCACGGGCTACATGGCCTAAAATGAGGGTCGAATTTCGGTTGAACTTCAACGCGCCTCGAAACGAAAGTGAATGCGCAACGACTGTTCAACACCGGGCAGGACTTTCAACGCACGCCTCAAAGGCCGTTTGAGCCTTCTAACCCTATTTACATTGTGATCAAGCACGTAACCACGTGTTTACGCGTCCACAAAGCCTTTTTCTGCAAAGCGAAAGGCCAAAAGGCCTCTCAGACAATCGCGCATCCTAGGCCAAAAACGCGGGCTCTGGTTTGCGATTTTAGGCCTCAGTCCTTGCTCAAATCACACGACCACGCGCGCCCGCAGCGCAGGCTCGACGGGTCGGTTTGCACCTTCCGCAGCCATGGCTTTCGAGGGAACGGCAGGCACGACGCACAAGCCGCGCGCGTCATACGAAGGCGGGCTCCTGCCGACGCTGCGCAGCTTCAGCCTGCCCAAGCCATTCGCCTCACCCGTGCCATCCACACCGGCTGCGGCATCGACGACGCCTGCTCATGTGTCCGGCTTGCCGTCCGCGGCGGAGCTCCGGAAAGCTCTGGCCGATGGCACGCTGGCAGAACGCTTTCAAGGCGTGCTCATCATGCGCTCAGAAGTGCGCATGACGCTGTTCAGCGAGCTGTTGACGGTGGCCGAGTGCATGCAGCTTTTTGAGAGCCAGCTCTCGCAGACGCTGCGCATCATGCTTAAGACGACGCTCAACGGCGTGGCTTGGTACAAGGCGTTTCCAGCGTCGAGCCAGGCCGCGATCGAAGACTGCTTCCGCACCCCCCCGGGGTCTATCAAGAAGACGCCCAAGGAGACCCGGGACATTAAGATGGTATCGGACGTGACATCGGATGTGACAGAAGAGGCGGTCACGGAGATGCAACAGGAGGCTGCAAACGAAGTAGCAACAGCCTCTCGGGCAGCGGGCAGTGTGGGGCCTGCCATGGTGTCTACCACGCCCATTCCCATCCCTACACCACCAGGCTCAGTGCGACGAGCATCGGATGTGCTTGGTGTCGCCCCCTCGTCAGCGTCTGACACGCCGCAGTCTGTCTATCGTGCCAAGCGCCTCGGCCTGCCCGTCTTGTCGTCGCTGTCGCCCAGCGGCCAGTTTCGACTGGATGGACAGCGCGTCAGAGCCGCGTCGCCAAACAAAGTATCGTCGCAAGCGGAGCCGCTTCCAGCTGCCATCGCGAGCGATTTGCCGTCCCGTGGAACCCCACAACCGCCCGTACAGCGTTTGTCCCTGCTGGCCGGTGAGAATGGCCGCTCCCGTGCGGCTTCAGCGGAGGCAGCCAAAAATGCACCTCCAGACGCGCCAAAGGGAGGCAAACGCCCCAGAGAAGCAGACAGGTGGTCAGATGACGAGGCTGCCACCCACAGCGACAACGCCGAAAAACGGGTCAGACTGAGCACGAGATCGGCCCGGCTGCGGGACGAGGTCGAGGAAACACAGGCGCCGTTTCCGGACTCGAATCTGGCCATTCTGTACGACACTGAAACCGACACCGACCCTGACACCAACACTGAAAGTGAGGGCGACGAAGATGCCGACGATGATGCCGACAGTGACGCCGAGAATGACGTCGACAGTGGCGCAAACGACAAGGCCGACAATGATGCAAACAACAACGCCGACGCAACTGCAATCTGGCTGACGCCCAGCGGCAAGCTTTACAACAAATACATTGGTAGGAAGGCTCATCCGGTGTTTGGCATTCACTAACCAGGCAACTCAGGTCGAGGCGGCATGATTCTCCCAACCGGCGGTGTTCTCATTCCCGATGGCTACCAGCTGCTGGACAACGCGTCGACCCCCTGGGTCTGCCCGATCCGGTCGTGTCGGTGCATGTTCTCCTCTCTGGTCGGCTTGGGTGCCCATTTCTCGGTGAGCGGCGGGTTGCGTGGCAACAGCGCAATGCTAACTCCGACCACTAGCGCGGCCACCGAGACGTCATTCTCAACGACAATCTCGACGGAACGCTGTCGATCACGCGCCGAGTCGAAGGCGCCACAAGGCTCAGCGCCAGAGTGTTCTCGCAAAAAGCACCGAGCGTCCGCAATGCGGAGCCGCTCGTCGAGCCGCACCAGCCCAAGCCCAGCATGGCGATGGACACGTCAAGCAGCAGCTCAACCCTCGGCCTCTCTGGTCCTGTTACCGCGGAAGCGCCTGGTGCACCGGCAGCGGCGGTGAAGCGGAACGAGAAGCGAAACGGGAAACCCCTCCTGAAGGACGAGATCATCATGGCCCATTCCAACCGCGAATACGCCATGCTGCTCGACGGAACCTCTGCCTTTGGTGCGCTCATCCCCGACGGCTACGAGCTGTCCACGTATGCAGGCCACCCTTGGATCTGCCCTGTCCGTAACTGTCGGCGTGTTTTTCCTGCGGTGGTCAACCTGGGCGCGCATTTTACCGTAAGCTTTCCTGGCGTTTCTTTGCAATGCGCACGTGCATGTATTAGCTGACGGTCCAGCGACAACACCGACAATGCAAGCTCAACGACAACGGCGACGGTACGCTGTCCAATGTCGGCAGCCACCCCGATTCTCGGCCCATCATCGCGTCTCAGAAACGAAAAACAGCCGCCGAGCTGGGGGCTATCGCCGAGCCATCTTTGCCCGGCGCCACCCAGGGGATGCCCGGGGTTTTGCCGCCCGCCCAAGTACCTGTGGCGCTGCCAGACAGCGACGCCAGCGACACCAACAGCGGCGGCGGCGACGGCGGCGGCGGCAGCGGCAGACTGTCGCTTGCTGCGCTGAAGCAGACGGATCTGCGCACACCGGTCCCGTCGGATGAGGTCGGGCTGTGGCACTACACCCGGGCCTCCATGAGGCGGCACACGACGGATGCGGCCCCCAAAAAGTCGAACGTGCCGTACTACTTGCGGCTTCCGCGGGTGCGCAACATCCGCTGGAACGACGAGTGGATCACGCGCAATCCGTTCTCGGACTCGCAGCCGCGCGACGTGTCCAGCTTCCTCATCCAGGTGACGGGCGAGTACAGCGAGACGCCGTGCAAGCACTGCGTCGCCGGCAAAGGCCCCTACGAAGGCTGCGTCATCATGGCCCGGAACGCGCCGAGCATCCTGCACGCCAACGTGTCGTGCTGCGCCAACTGCCTGTACCACTGCGGCCAGACGTACTGTGACCTGAAGAAGACGATGCGCGATCGCTTCAGCGCCCTCTTTCCCGACCTGGACCAGGAGGCCCTGGTCCGGTACATGAATTCGGGGGCCATCAACCGCAACGACATGATGGACCACGAGGGCTTGCGGCGGCTCAGCGAGCGCTATGCCACGGCGAATCGCCAGGCCGTGGACAGCAACGCGTCGGTCGACGCCATCAACGAGGTGGCCAAGGCGACAGACGAGAAGACCAAGGCGGCAGACGAGACGGCCAAAGAGACGGCTGCTTCTCTTTATGCCCGCCGCTCAGAGCGCATCGCCATCAAGGAGTCTGTGGCTGAGGTGAGGGAGAATCCTGACGAAGGCCCGGCCGCCAGGGACAGCCCCGAGGTGGACCCCAAGGCCCCTGTGCACACCAGAGACGTCCAAGTCCACCGTCCTGCGCACGAACAGAGCGTGGAGCATGAGTCGCCACTGATCTCGGCGGGCCAGGCGCAGCCGACGGCAGACCTGCTGGACATGGAGGAGTGGGAGATGGCACCGGGACGACTGCAAAAGAGCCAGACGGTGCGGCCGGGTGTCGAACGTGTCGAGAGTATGTTCCCCTCCTTCTCCACCTTTTCTCCGCTAATGACAGACGTTGCCTTTTCCAACGCCTTTCTCTCTTCGAACCAGATGATCCGCATCGACCACAACCTGGCCTTCCGGGTGGAGGTTGTGCGGCCGGGCATGACGCACAACTTTGACCCCGAGCCGCGGACGACGCGCATCTGCTCGCTGGCCGCGGGCAAGCTCAGAGTGAAGGTGGACGACACGGAGTTTGTCATTGGGCCGCACGGCATGTTCAAGGTGAGGCCGGGAGCGACTCTGTCGGTGCAGAACCGGATCTACGTGGATGCCTACCTGCACATTTCGGCCGTGCAGCATGCTTAGGAGTTTTTGGTGTTTCGGATATGATAATGAATGCATACTACTTTTCCTGCCAGCTGCTGGCCGTCTCGACCCAGCCGTCGCCCTCGCAAAGTTAGTCATGCTGAAGAAGAAGAAGAAAAAGAAGACTGCAGCGAAGCCTACCAGGCCCACAAACGCGCGGCTGCGCCAAAAGTCGGCAGTGTTGTCGAGGCCGAGCCAGACGGGCATGCAGCGGGTGTGCAGGTCCTCGGTCTCGAAGCCGCGGCCGCCGGAGACGTAGACGGCGGCGCCGTTGCAGCGGGGGTGGGCGATGCAGGCGAGGATCTGGCGGGCCACGTCGGCGGGCTCGTTGAGCGGCAGGCCGGCGTCGGCCCAGGCGCCGACGAGGCTGTCGATCATGCGCGTGCGCGTGGCCGACGGGCAGACGGCGCTGACGCGCACGCCGTAGCGGGCGGGCGCGTAGGGCGCCAGCGCGCGCAGCAGGCCCACGACAGCGTGCTTGCTGGCGTTGTAGACGGGCACCCCGGGGTTCTGGAAGAGGCCGGCCGACGACGCCACCAGCACCAGCGACTTGGCCAGCGGCGGCACCGCCGTCGTCGTGTCGGGGCTCGGCTGGTCTGGGGGGACTACAGTGGCCGCGGCCGCGTCGTCGCGCAGAAACGCCAGCGCCAGCCGGCAGAACACGACCACGCTGACCACGTTGAGCTCGATGCGGTCCCGCAGCGCCGCCGGCTCCTCGGTTTTGCGCACCTGCTCCAGCGTCACCGCGTCCGGCTCAAAAAAGCCCCGCGGCTCCCCGCCCGCCGCCAGCGGCACCGCCGCGTCGACGCGCCCGTGTGCCGCATAGGCGGCCTCAAAGAGGGCCAGCTGGTCGCGCTGCTGGCGCACGTCGACCCGGCAAAAGGTCACGGAGCCGCCGGGGGTCGGTTCCGCCTCGAGACGGGCCACCAGCGCCCGGCCCGCGTCCGCGTCCCAGTCGCCAATGAAGACGTGCGCGCCCGCGCGGTAGGCCATGGCCGCCGTGGCCGCGCCGATGCCCTGGGCCGCGCCTGGCTGGTCAGCAAGGGAAACAGGGAAAATGAACAGGCAGCGCACCCGTCAGAACAATCACCTTGCCCCGAATCTGGGCCAGGACGTCATCGGTAAAGTGGACCTCCATCGTGTCTCTCTGAGGAGGAGGATGCGACAGGCTGGGAGAAGCATCATATTCTCTTCCTTATTTATGTATTACCACTCTTTCCCCTCAGTTTCACGCTGTGTCGCCGGCGGCAAACGCACGGGTAACGACATCCTGACAATTGCAGACGACAAAGTCACTAGTGCGCGCGTTTGGGAAATGATTCATTAGAGGAAGGGGCTCTGCTTTCCTGGACCTGGAGCAGCTCAAACAGGCGGGTGTCCACAGATGTAGCCATTTTACAGGTCATAGGCCTCCTCTTAAGCCGTGCCTACCCGCCATCGCCTTTGCCGCGAACCCCTGCGCATGCTGCTGGCCGTCAATGTCGGCAAGGGCCGCTGAATGCCGTCTTAACCTGGCACGTCACCGAAGAGCGTCTGCCGGGCTTTGGCCTGCTTTTTCGCGGCGCCACCCGCTTCGCTGCGAAGCCGTCACGGGCACCGAACACGTACGTGGGCCTCAAGACAGTGGCACGTGACGACCAGAAGGGTTCCTAGGCCAGCGCAGGTTCTGTCTTGGACAGAACCTTGGAAATGAATCAAGAACTATTACCTTACTTTACGGGACAGTATATTTGTGCCTTCATTACAGTCAGTCTCCTTTGTCGTTTGTCTCCTCCTTGAACCAAACCTTGCCCTTCCGTAACGGACTCTATCGTAGCCCAACCGAACAGGTTCGGTTGGCCTAAGAGCACTGTTCAGAAGTTAGAGTAAACGTGCTCGAGGCATAGAACCTCACGCCAAACCCCAGATTTGCAGTGCTTCCCTGGCCCACGCAAACCGATTCGTGTAGGCGTAAGATAAGAGAGGTTAGCAAAGCCTTTGCGTTTGCCACGCCGCAAAAGCGGGGGACGAAATGGTCTTGCGCCGGTACGGTTCGGCAGGTTGCAGGCCTTTAGTACCATGCTTGGGCAGAGCTTGTCTGGCGAAGCATAGTGCGCAGCAACATACTTTGGCTTGTTTGGTGCGCACACGTTTGGCTTCACCAGATAACAAGACAATTGAAGAATTGCATGTGGGATATTGTCCGGCAGAGCAATGTGGGTAAATGCTTGCGGTGGCCCACTTTGTTCTTGCGGGGAAGTCCATGCAACGGGTCGGTTAAAGGCCGTCGTAGCCGGTGATTTGGTCCAGATACTTTCATGTGAAACGATTCAGCGCGTCGCAGTCTGCCCGTATTATGTGTAATCCTCCATCCTGTTCTCCTCATGGGTGTTGAATTACGAAGACGCCTGGTTTTTCATTCGCAAGCGCTCCACGCCGAGGAGCTGAAGGCTCTTTGCAGCGAGGGTGTGGTATAAGGGAACCGGAAGTAGAACGTGGGGATACCTAATCTCGATGCTAAACTATAATATTGCCAACTAAATCTAGAGTTGCTTACACTGGATATTGCCAGATTAGGAAGTTGACAAACATTAATGTAAAAAAAACGAGTTAAATCGAACATGAAATATGCCAAGCAAAGTATTTAGTTTATCTCGTGGAAGCAGCACGTCTTGGAACAAGAAGACTGTGAGATAACCACTCTGTCGCCGGATTTGTGCGAACAGCTAGAGTACATTGAACGAATAGATGTTTGTCTTACTGCGGCACCCACCCTGTACTATTATTAACGGCAATCCATGGTCTCAGTGGGTGAATTCTAGGTCGTGCCGCACTTACAGCGTTATCCTCACCGGTGCGGCAGACTTTCACAAACCACGTTGAAGAGTTTTCTGGAGGACTGGTAGAGTGAGTGCCCGGTTGGATGTAAGGAAGCGATATGTTAAGGCGGGTTTATTCATGCGGATAAGAATCTCCACGTTCGGACACTGTCGATGCTATGCTTTCATTGGGTGTCTCATTCTCGGTCAAGAAAGGTGGCTAACTTGTCGATCTTGTCATGCCACCCTCGACGCACCAATGTTCCCGCTGACCTCCTGATATTTATTCCGCCATAACTACCATCTCCGTTTCCAAGGCTTCGCGTTGTATTAAATACTTATCGCATGCTGTCTCAAGGGATATCGGGGCGTAGGCCTCGTATCTCCTTCATATTTGCGGGCTCACTGGCGGGAAATCTCGGGATTTGCGGTGTTTGGTCACGTAGGTTACGCATTACGAAATGCCTACGCGGCTCCAATACTTCCCGTCTTGTTCCTGAAGTGTCAGCAGCAACGGTTTGAATGCACGAGTGGTGCCATTCAGCAAATCCCTGCTGCGGAGACGTCGGGTGAATAAGTCAGCAAGCGACGACACAAACCCCGTCGATAAGCTCCTGAGTGATGATGGCAGGGAAACAGAGCCCATTTCTTGTCAAGGCAGCGGGGTCGGTTTCGACGTTCAACAGCATATCCGGCGTGTTCGGTGATATCTCGCAATGACTTTGTTGCTCAACAACATGTAGTTCAATCATGGCGTAAATATAAGAGTAGACGGTCTCATCGCAACCAGAAAAGAAGAGGCAGCAATACAACATTGAACTCGAATCTACTCTCTTATCTTCTCAAGCAATCGAATCGCAATCGAATCCAGTCAAAATGGTTCTTACAAAGTACAAGGCTGCTGCTGTGAGCCTCATCTTAACCGATCACATTTCATAATCCAAATATGATGACTGAATGTGACAATATAGGTCACCTCGGAGCCGGGTTGGTTTGACCTCGAGGGCGGCGTGCAGAAGACGATCAACTTTATCAACGAGGCTGGCAATGCCGGATGCAAACTGGTTGCCTTCCCCGAAGTCTGTAAGTTGCCTTGGCTGAGAAAAGTCCCCTAGGAGGGCAAAAGGATCTAATCAGCCGGCAGGGATCCCAGGATATCCGTACTGGATGTGGAAGGTCACCTACCAGCAATCTCTGCCCATGCTCAAGAAGTACCGCGAGAATTCGCTCGCTGTTGACTCTGAAGAGATGCGTCGCATCCGTCGTGCCGCTCGGGATAACCACATGTGAGCAGCTTCTGCTTAGTAATTGCCCCTTTTATATCGTTGACCATTACCTCAGCTACGTCTCCATGGGCTTCTCCGAGATCGATCACGCCACGCTCTACCTTGCCCAAGTGCTGATCTCGCCGTCGGGCGAGGTCATCAACCACCGCCGCAAGATCAAGCCCACCCACGTGGAGAAGCTCGTCTACGGCGACGGCTCCGGCGACACCTTTTTGTCCGTCACCGAAACCGAGCTCGGCCGCCTCGGCCAGCTCAACTGCTGGGAGAATATGAATCCGTTTCTCAAGAGCCTCAACGTGAGCATGGGCGAGCAGGTGCACATTGCTGCCTGGCCCATCTACCCGGGAAAGGAGACGCTGCAGTACCCCGACCCGGCCACCAACGTTGCCGACCCGGCGTCGGACCTGGTCACCCCCGCCTACGCCATCGAGACCGGCACCTGGACGCTGGCCCCGTTCCAGCGCCTCAGCGTCGAGGGCCTCAAGAAGAACACGCCCGCCGGCGTCCCGCCCGAGACGGATCCCAGCACGTACAACGGCCATGCGCGCATCTACGCCCCTGACGGCACGCTCCTCGTCAAGCCCGACAAGGACTTTGACGGTCTGTTGTTTGTTGATGTATGTCTTTTTTTTTTTTTTTCGCTCTTCCTTGATATCGACAATTGGCTGATCGTCCAGATCGATCTCAACGAATCCCACCTCACCAAAGTCTTGGCCGACTTTGGCGGTCACTACATGCGACCTGACCTCATTCGCTTGCTGGTGGATACCCGTCGCAAGGAGCTCGTCACCGAGGCCGATCCCGAGGGTGGACTCACGACGTACTCGACTCGCGAGCGGCTGGGGCTGAACCTGCCGCTTGACCCGCCGCACGATGAGAAGAAGCACGGCGCCGTCGGCGCGGCTGGGCTGAAGAGTCTCCCGCGGGTTCCGACCGAGCTCTAAGCACAGCCATCTACCGCAGCTGGCTGGTATAGCAGCTAGTCTATAGTGTCTAGGATGCAGTGAATTGACGCACTCTGCTCACTCTGCTCACTTTATGCATCCAGAAGTCCGGACGAGACTCGAGCCCACCCGACTTTGTCAAGTTGCTATTCAATTGATTCCTGAGCGGTGTGAAAAATATAACCGAGAATGTGTTAGGCACAACAATCGTCAACAGTCGGTGTAAATGGTTGCGGTATGGAGGTATCGCGTGGGGAGGTGCGGAGTAAAAGAAAAGATGAAACTGGGTGATAATTCGAAATGCCACATCATAATAGCCTTTTGATCCAATATCATGAAGACAGGATCGTCGCCTAGTTGCAGAAAAATCATCCCCAAACCCCGGCGCAAGCACCCATGATCGCCACCGTAGCCCTTGCTTTTTCTACAGACACTTATCCTCGGGTGAGTTTCGTTGAATGTGTTGTGAGGTGTCATTCTAGTTAATTCAATGTCAGTGGATACGGCACCCGCGGGCTGATCATTGCTGGCCGGTACCTTCTTTCTTCGTATGTCGGATATAAATAGCTTTAATTTTTGTGGCTCAGAATACATAGTAGTTTAGTGTTGAGGCTGGTCAGTACACTCTCAGCACAATGAGCCGTGTTTCATAGCCCTGCGTCTATGCTCGTACTCGTATTCTCTTACATTATACATGCCTGCCGATAATAATAATAAAGCACGTCGACTATTACCTCGTGCCATGGGGATGGGTGGGACGCTAAGCTTTACGAGAGGAGCGTCCCTTTTTTATAGATCGGCACTTGGCAGCAACCCGAGAAGAAGATCGGCAATGCGCTGTGCGGCTTATAACCCAGACGGGAGGGCGGTGTAGAACCGTTGACGGCCACCGCGGGTAAAATGTAAAAAAGGAGAAGAAGAGGCCCTTCTGCCACATGAAGCTGCTCATTTTGCTGCCAGCTGTATACAGTCTAAAGGCCCGATTTCAAGACCCTATTCCAGGCATTTTTGCCGAAACAGCTGGACAATCGGATGACCGGAGGCTGGAAAAGTTGGTTCCAAGTTATATGAACATACGGAGTATTATACGAGCGATCAGACCTGAGCTTGTGGGGAATAAGGCTTTCCGTGCCCGCTACTACTCTGTAGCGACATTCACCGTTCCTTCTGCTACCTTATTTCGGAGCCCTACTGCCCTATCGTGTAGACCGCCTCAATCGACGACAACAGACTCCGTCTGAGTCTCACATCGGTAAAAGAACTTGTAGAGCCCATCATGACTTTCCCAGATGTAGATACACTATAGAGTAGAAGTGGCGAGGGTCTTGGCTGATACCGAGACATTACGAGCATTAAAGTCTATGGCAGCCGCTGGAATTAAAAATACGTTTGATCAGACCTGACACAAGTGAAGCCAGGAACCGACGGTGGCTGGTGACGTGGGTGACATATTTCTCCACAGCAAGCTTAACACGAGATCGTCTCCACTAATGATCAACTAAATGAGGCTAGATACCTTACTTAATCAGATGTTGAAGCATGTCTAGAGAGACGACCTCGTGTATATAAAGGCCTTGATATCCTGCTCTTCATGTAGATTAGAACCACAGAACAACAACAACAATCACAAAAACACAATCATCATCATCACCAACTCACTTTTCACCACTCTCAACCAAACAACCTTCCACTCGTCAAGATGAAGTACACTGCTGCCATCCTCGCTGCTGCCACCGCCGTGTCGGCCAGCTCTCTTTTCCAGGTCTCGGACTTTGTTGCTGGGTGCACCCCGCACAGCGTCCAGTGCAAGTAAGACTCTCTCCCACGCGACTGTCGATGGATTCAGACACTGACGGGCAGCTACTCTTTTGGTATCATCCAGATCGGCAACGGCGAGACTGTCCCCGTCAAGTGCTCGGCCGTGGTCAACTCGGACAACAGCCTGCCGGCTGTCACCGACGGCACCTGCACCGGTTCAGCACGCACCTTCACGGTCACCAAGGGCACTGATGGCCTGACCCTCAAGGTCACGCAGCCGGTCACCCCCTCCAAGGACCAGTCTGCCTCGCACCTGATCCCCAACAGCCAGCTGGTCACGGCCACCCAGCCCAACGCCCAGGTCCAGAGCTACAACGGCCCGACCTCGTTCACCCTGGACGAGTAAGCGTTGGGAACCAACGCAGTCACGAAAAAAGAGTTATATCTTTGCGGCAGCTTAGATAATGATGGGGGGGTTTACTTCTAGAAGCTGGTCATATTTAGAATTACGAAAATCATGATCTTATTTTCCACACCGTAATCGTTTCTATGCTGTGATCTAAAGGAACCAGAGCCACAGTAGAATGTCTTCAATGCAACCAGTTGCAGTATTCTGCTTCGGCTGTAACATGACCTATTTGAACACCATAAGGCTCATTCATGAAACGCAATGCTGCTTAAGGAAAATCTGGCTTGGCTTGGCTTGCTTAGTCTCTGCTTTTTACTTACCTTGTTCCGAAGCCTTATTCTCACGAGAGCCCCAAAACTGAAGTAATACTGGTTAGAAGACGAAAACGCCTTGTCAATTCCAGTACGGGAGGAAATTTGCCTTGTTCTGCCTGCTTTTCATATCCCCCGTACTTTCTTTCTGCGTAAATCGGTTCTGAATGCTTGCAACTTACGCCACGTACGACGCCCTAGCCTTCATCGTTTTTCGCTCCTTCCAGGAAAGAAGAAGCCCTTCCTCTTCCTGTCATCTTGTAGCTCTTGCTTTCGTACACCGTTAAATTCCCAGCTTTCCCAGAGCTTGGGAGAAAACTGCTTTTCTTCTTCTCTTTTACCCTCTTCTCCCCGAACGTGAAGTCCATTCTTGTCTCGTTTCACTTATTTCCCTCTTCGAGATTCCCTAATCTCTTTCTTTTCACAATCACGCATTATCTGTCCTTTCATTCATTTGCCGCTATGCTCTTTCTCTGCTCACGACCTTGCCGGAGCTCACTTGAGATGCGAAGGGATACGTATGGTAACAAAATATTTCATTCGCGCCCAATGTCCTCGCTGTGCTCTCGGTACTTGGCTGACTAGAGCCGGAAGAAGTGGACGGTCATCTACAACTCTCATCATATTGCCTCAGCATCGTTTTGATCCGCTAAAAAGTCATCGACAAACATCCCGTGAAGGAGTTTGTTTTCTGACATCGAGATTTCTTTTCATCATCATCGGCAATAGAGTTGTGCCATCCTGTTTTGATCCCCAGAACGAAGGCAGGGACCCCTCAAAGATCCTGGAGCCTTTAGTGAAGATAATGGAATGTGCAATCCTGAACTTCGGTGATGAAACTTATCATCCTTCTGAGGGTAACGTGGGTACTTTTACTCGGGGTTAGGGTATTTATGCATCTTCACCTGGTTTTCCAACCGCGCCCTGCTTAGCCTGTTGGCTAACAACGGAAAAATTTCTGTTGATTAGGTTTCCTGATCATCATTTGACTCATCAGCATGCTTCGGCCGGATAACGTACAAAAGTCTTTCTTCATTAACATGTGACATATGCCCTTACTAACTAATTTCTTGGCTAGGATGAGAGCCCGCGGGGAAAAAAATTATCTTGTGATCGAAAGCCGGCATGGAAGGAGGTGAAAAAGGCGATTTGATCCAAGTCGTAAGGGGTGCAGGGCCTTTACTTACCACCCCACAACAGCAATGGATTGTGGCTCTAGCTATTACAGCCTTGGAGGATTGTTTCTGTCTCTCATCACTAAAATTTCCTCCGCTGATTCTGTCCAAATGTGAACCTGTTAAACGCAACGCTAGAAGAACTAAAATAAATATACAGATGTAAGGACCCATTGAGAGACGTGTTACGAAGCGGTCACTTGGGCTGGACCACCCCCATCTCCATGGCATGGTCCGTCTTGCAGTCGGCTGGCCTCTCTGGTTCCTCCATGCCGAACTGCGTGTTGAGCTGCTCGCGCAGGCCGACCTCGCGCTCCACAAACACGACGAGGAAGCCGAGGCCAGCAAAGGCGATGCCGACGAGCCAGCAGGTGCGCATAGCGGCGGTGAAGACGGCGACGACCTGAGCACGGGTAGCGTCGTCGGCGATGCTATGGAGGAAGGCGCTGGTGGCGTGCTGGTAGGCGCGGTCACCGGCGAGGAGACGGGCGATGGCAGGGTCGGTGATGACGGCGGGGGCGCGGCGGCGGCACTCGTTGTTGAAGATGGCGGCGGGGATGGCGACGCCCCAGATGCAGCCAAAGTAGCGGGCAAAGCTCCAGACGCCGGTGGCGGTGGCGACGAGGCTCTCGTCGAGGGGGGCCTGGACGGCGGGCAGCAGAAGACCGACGAGGCCGCCGGTGCCGACGACGGCCAGCAGCTGGAAGCAGACCCAGGCGGCGGTGCTCGAGGCGGCGTCGAGGTGGCTGAAGAGGCCCAAGGCGACGGTGGTGGCGGCGAAGCCAGCCAGCTGAAGCGGTTTGTAGCGGCCGGTGGCGGACAGCAGGACGCCGCCGCCGACGGCAAAAGCGAGGCCGCCCGCAAAGGTGGGCAGGGTGCTGACGCCGGAGCGCAGGGGGGACTGGCCGCGGACGGCCTGGAAGTAGATGGGCAAGAAGTAGTAGGTCCAGTAGGTGACGACGGCGTGCAGAAAGGTGAGGGCGAGGGCGGCGGCCGAGGTGCGGTTGGTGACGAGGACGCGGGGGAAGGACGGCTCCGGGCAGAGGCGGGGGGTCCATTCAAAGGCGGTGTAGAGCAGGAGGCCGAGCAGGCCGAGGAGGAGGGGCAGGAGGATGCGGTAGGAGGACCAGCCGTAGACGGCGCCGCCCCAGGTGAGGGCGAGCAGGACGGCGGCGATGGCGGCGACAAAGATGGCGTTGCCGGACAAGTCGACGCGGCGGAGGCGCTGGCGCCAGGTGAGGGACGGCTCGCGGCGGACGCGCAGAAAGACAAAGAGGGCGGCCAAGACGGCGCCGCCGATGGGGACGTTGAGGTAGAAGCACCAGCGCCAGGTGGCGCGGTCGGTGATGAGGCCGCCGAGAAAGGGGCCCAGGGTGGCGCCGATGGTGGCGCCGATCTGGACAATGGCCATCCACCGGCCGCGCTCGCGCAGGGGCACAATGTCGGTGACAATGGTCTCGATCAGCAGGTTGATGCCGCCGCCGCCGAGGCCTTGCACCGTCCGCGCCGCGATCAGCATGCGCATCGAGGCGGCGGCGCCGCTCAGGGCGCTGCCGAGGGTGAACAGCGCCACCGCGCCCAGCAGCAGCGGCCGCCGCCCCAGCACGTTGCTCGCCTGCCCCAGCAGCGGCAGCACCGCGACCTGCGCCAGCAGAAACGCGCTCGGCACCCAGATGTAGGCGTCGCTCTCGCTGCTGCTGCTGCGGCTTAGCGACGCCGCGATCGTCGGCAGCGCGCTCGTGATGATCGTGCCTTCAACTGCCGACATGAGGCCCGTCAGCGACAGCGACACGATGATGGTCCAGAACCGCCATGTGTACATGCCGCCGGAGGGAGGGCCGGGGCCGTCGGTGTCGGTGTCGCCGGCTGCGTCGACAATGGTGACTGTCGAAGTCGACATGGGGTCGGAGCTGTCTCGATTGGCTGGTAGAGCTGTGTCTGGCGGCCCTGCCCGGTCTGTATTTTCAGAGCCCAATTTTTCTCTCAAGATGGTTGTGATAGAATAGTTGATGGAATGGTTTCAAGTTGGAAAGACGTTCTTATGAAGTATTCAACATCCCGATTTGGCTTAGCGTCGATGAATCATAGTGATGCTTTTCGACGAAACAGCATCAAGACAGTCTCCCATCAACAAGATGATTATTCTCAACATGCCGGTGACTCGTATGGGCACAGTCTCTCTGCAGACACAGGGCCGCTCATGCAAGCGACTGTCCGGAAGTCATGACGCTGGCCACGCGCATCCTATCCAGACAATGCGTCTATGCATAGCCCAGAGACCAAAAGCACTGCAAATTCTTCTTGGAGTCCTCGTCGACAAACGGGTACGGCGGCCGCAAGGTGACGCTGTCGCCGTGGATCTCGGCCACCTGGCCCGAGAGGGCCGTGTCGGACAGCAGCTGGTCGACGCCGCGCTGCAGCGTCTCCATGGGCGTGACGACCATGTTTTTGAACAGGTCCTTGCTGGGGGCGATGTTTGTTTCTGGTGGTCAACAGAAAGAAAAGAAAAAAAGGGAGAAAAAAAGGCATACCCAAAACAGCCGGCGCCAGCGCGTTGATCTGGATCTGGCTCCGGGCCAGAGGGGCCTCGAGGGACCGGACGAGTCCGATGACGCCGGCCTTGCTGGCCGCGTACAGCGGCGCCACCGGGAAGGGGTAGAGCCCGGCGTTGGAGGCGGTGCAGATGATGGCGCCGCGGGAGCCCGACAGCGACGACGGTGACGACGGCGACGGCGCGTTCTTTTTGAGGTAGTGGATGCCCAGCTTGGCGGCGTAGACGACGCCGGTCAGATTGACGTCGAGCACGCGCAGGACGGGCTCTTGGGGTCCGTCATCGTCCGCGTCGTCAGCCACCAGGCTCGAGGACCCGTGCTCGGAGACGCCCGCGTTGGCCATGACGACGTCGATGCGGCCGCGGTCGGCGTGCACGCGCGCAAAGGCAGCTGCCTGCTCCGGCCAGGAGGCAACGTTGCATGGCAGAAACGACACGCTGGTGGGGACGAGAGGCGCGTCAGCAGCAGCAGCAGCTGCTGCTGCGGCAGCGGCGGCTTTGGCCAGCGAGTCGGCCACGGCGGCACCCGCTGCCCGGTTGACGTCCAGCAGGGCGACGTGGCCGTAGCCCTGGGCGACAAAGTAGCGAGCCATGGCATGGCCGATGCCGCTGGCGCCGCCGGTGACGACGGCGACCTTTTGGGCGACGGAAGTCATTGTCAGTGTTTGTCAAGAGGGCTCCTGTTCCTCTTGTGCATCTCCCCTTATGCATCTCCTCATGCATCTCCTCATGCACCCGACAATGGCGTCGGAACCATCGAACAGACGAACCGACAGGCTAGCAAAGACTCGGCAGTGAGAATGTGGGGAAGGTTGTAAGGGAAATGTTATTGAACAAACTCGACTAGCGAAAACGCCGTATGTGATCCATGCATACTGTCTAATAAAACCCAATGCAGTCTATGCAGTGCTCCGTGCCGGTGCATAAAGGTCCACGACAAATGAGAAGGGAGAAAAGTGAAAAGGGGGAAATGTTAAAAGAAAAAAGAAAAAAAAGAAAAAAAAGAAAAAAAAACTCCATCGCCCCATAGCCCCTTAGAAAATGATGCACCGGGCCCTCTTCCGGGAATACTCCATCTGGAACTCCTCGAGCTGCTCGCGCAGTCTCCGGACGTCGGCCTCGAGCAGCTTGCGGGCGCGCTCGGCGGCTTCGTTCTGCTTCCGCAGCTGGTCGGCGGCGGCGTTCTGCATGCGCACCTTTTCGTCGTGCTCGGCCTGCATCTTCTGCTTCCACTCGTGGTCGAGGGCCTGGCTGGCGAGCTCGTCGCGCAGCTCCTGGATCTCCTTGTCGTGCTTCTTCTGCATCTCGCCCAGCTGGTCCATGACGTACTTGCCCGCGGCCGTGTCCTGCAGCCGGAAGCCCTCCTCCATCTCGCGCTGCAGCTGCAGCGTCACCGGCGACGTCTTGAGGATGGACCGCACGATGCGCATGCCGTCGCGGGACGCGTCGTTGCAGCGGTCGACCTGCGCGCCGGCCGCGATCATGACATTCCAAAAGTCCCGCACCAGCTCGTCCAGGTGGGCCTGGCCCTTCTCCTCCGTGACGCAGTCCCACATGGTCGTCACCAGCTTCACGTTGCCCATGTTGTCCTGGCCCACCAGGTTGCGGAACATGCTCAGGTTCCGCTTTGCCACGCCGCCCACCCGCCGCGCGTTGATAGGGTGCAGATACAGGATGCCCGACAGCCGGATGTCCCGTGCCAGATACTTTGCAATCTGCACCAGAATGTCCGCGTCCGTCAGGTCCGTGTCGTCAAACCCGGGCGTGTCAATGAGATGCACATCGAGCCCGCCAAAGGGCATCGATGCGATCTGGAGGTCTTTTGTGCCTTTTTCACATGTTAGCATGTGAAGACGGATATGCATGTGAAGACGGCTTACAGGACTTGAGCCCGTGCCCAATCTCCATCTCCAGACCGGTGATCTTGTTGATAAAGGTCGTCTTGCCAGCCCCCGTCATGCCCATAACGGCAATCAGGATGGACGTGTCGGTGAAGGTCGGCGGGTCAAGGTTGGACTTTGCGGTCCACAGACTCCACCGACTGGCGTCAGGTTCCTCCTGCATCGTGGCTCGGATGAAGCGCACACCGCCTAGCGACAAGAGAGGATGATTGGTTTTTGAGAAAGAAAAGAAGAGAGAACAGGCTGCTTTTCGGATGAGAAAGAACGAGAACAGGGAGAAAAAAAAAGAGGAACGTGTGGGACGCTGTCTGGCAGCTTAAATACACCAATCGGGCACCAAGGTGCTCGGAGACTCGGGCAGCAAAGAAACCTATTAGGCTGCTGCAGCAGTGCCTGGCTGTAAACAAAATCGCTATGTGTGTCCGCGCCTGACAGGTTGATGTGCTGGTCGACCACGCGGCGGAGCGGCAGCATGTTGCCCCTGAGCGTTGCTGGTCAGGCGCGCGGTCAGGCACGACCTCGGTGCCGATGCCGTGGCCCAGGATGACGGCAATGTTTTGGGCTGTCGTGGCCCTGTTGGCTGTCGCTGTCGCTGTGAAGTGGCCTGCCTAACCCAGGATGAGATTGAAACGCGACTGATGCAGTGATGCTGAAGGCGTGGCCGATCACGACAGCACTCCCACCTTGTTGTCTGTGTCTCTTGCATGTTTCCCCCCTCCTTCACAAGAGTCCCAATCAACGTTGGGAACTTGCCGTTCTTTGCCCCCCCCCCTTGCCTCCCGAATGAACTGTTTCATGTCTAGGAGTCCATCGATTGAGAAACGACTTTTTTTCTTCTTCCTTCCATTCTCGAGCGAATGGATTGCACGTGAGCACGTGGGCGCTACTTCCATTTTTGGCCATGGTTCGGATAGCTGCTCGGCGCTGTGACCGCCAGCACACAACAGTGGATTCTTCCGTAAGACGGGCAAGTGCAAGCGCCGCTCCCGGGCCTTGGGCATCTGCTCGGCGTTAACTCACAACGTTGCGATGGCCCATAGCGTCATTCTTGGCGAAAAATGAAAAAAAAAAAAAAAAAAAAAAAAAAAAAAGGAAAAGACAACAACACAAACAGATCGTCAACACCATGGCGGAGAAGTCTCTGCCGCTTTCGCTCGCCGATCCACAGGGCCCGCCCAAGAATAGTTCGCCGAATGCGGAGGCGCTCGGCGGCAAGAGCGGAGCGCAGACGGCGGACGGAGCCCTGGAGCGCCGGGTGCTGCGCAAGATTGACATGTTCTTGATGCCGGCCATGGTGATCGGCTACGGCCTCGTGTACTACGACAAGGCCATCCTGGGCAGCGCGGCGCTCTTTGGCATGACGACGCAGCTGCAGCTGTCGGTGGTGGACCGGTCGACCACGCCGCCGACGACCAGCACGTCGCGCCTCAGCTGGGCCACGTCCATCTTCTACTTTGGCCAGCTGGCCGGCTCCTATCCCATGGCCCTGGCCTTCCAGCGCTTCCCGGCCCGCCGCACCCTGGGCCCGGCCGTCATGGTCTGGGCCGTCGTCTGCGCCGCCACCGCCGGCGTCCGCTCGTGGCGCGGCCTCCTGGTCCAGCGCTTCTTCCTCGGTGGGTTTTCCTCTCTTCCTTTTTGCCTTTCTTCTTCTCACAGCCAGGCTTCATGGAATCCATCATCCCCACCGCCTTCATGACCATCGTTAGCGGCTTCTACACCCAGTCCGAGCAGGCCCTGCGCCAGACCTGGTGGTTCTCCGGCACCGGCTGGTTCACCGTCATCGGCAGCGCCCTCAACTACGGCTTTGCCCAGATCACCACCGGCGCCCTGCACCCCTGGCAGTACCTGTACGTGCTCGCCGGCGGCCTCACCTTTCTCTTTGGCCTCTGGTGCCTGTGCGTCCTGCCCGACACCCCCCACCAGGCCTGGTTCCTGTCCGGCCCTGACGAGCGCCGCGTCGCCGTCGAGCGGCTGCGGGCCGGCCAGACCGGCGTCCGCGGCCAGCACCGGCAGATCCGGCCGGAGCAGCTGCGCGAGGCGGCCCTGGACCCGGCTGTCTGGCTGGTCGCCCTCATGATGGCAGCCGCCTACACCGTCAACGGCGCCGTGTCTGGGTTCGGCCCCCTCATCGTGTCCACCTTTGGCTTCTCCGCCCTCGAGAGCATTCTGTTCCAGTTCCCGCTCGGTGCCGTCTGCGCCGTCGGCATCCCGCTGGCCGGCTGGGTCTGCGCCCGCTACCGCAACCTGCGCCTGCTCATCCTCGCCCTCTGCTGCCTGCCCGTCATCGCCGGCTTCGTCCTCATCTGGAAGTCCACCTGGGGCCACCGGCCCGTCGCCCCCGTCGTCGGCTACTCGCTCATCGGCTTCTTCGGCCCCGTCGTGGCCCTCACCGTCGCCGTCGGCGCCGCCAACGTCGGCGGCGAGACCAAGAAGAGCTGCATGGCCGCCGCCGTCTTTGTCGCCTACTGCGTCGGCAACATTGTCGGCCCCCAGCTGGTCCGCAGCGAGTCCAAGGCCCGCCACTACCCCGAGCTGTGGACGGGGCTCATCATCTGGTGCGTCTGTCCTTCTACCCGCAGAATGTGCGCTGACCACCAGCTACATCATCACCATTGTCGCTGCCGCCGTGCTGTACGTGCTCTTGTGGCGGGAAAACAAGAAGCGAGACCAGCTGGTCCAGGATCCCGCAGAGCGCGACCGGCTCGCTTTCGAGGACCAGACCGACCGGGAGAACAAGTACTTTCGCTATGTCCTGTAGGCCATGGCAGGCATCTCAGATTTGTGGGGAATCTTCGTCCCGCACCCGTGATCTCCAGATCGATTCCTCTACTTCGTGCGCGCCGACGGCAAATTCCGATTTGTATAGCGTTGTATCGTAGGTGGGCCCAAGCCCCTTTCTCCTGGTCTGTTGCTGCTCTCCCGTCATGGTCTCCCGTGGTCTCCCGTCATAGTCTACGCTTGTAGATGAGATCTGTAGACTTTTGATTGTGAATACGCAGTAACGATATGGTTGAAAATGGTTAAAGACAGTTAGCTTCGTCGCAAAGGCAATGTGGATGGGGCACAGCCACCACAGCCACTCATCCTGAGACATCTAGCAGGGATAAACTGGCAATTCTCAACCCCTGGCCATCCCTGCCATCACTGCCATCCCTGTCCATCATTTTCACAACTCTCTCGAGCTGGCCATTGCGCGCCATTCTGCAACGCTGCTGAGGCCGACCTCAATCACACAAGAGCATGGTGCTGATACGCTGGCAGCAAAACCGGGCACAACAGCCCGTTGCGGTCTGCACATGCCGACGACATCCCTGAGAGAGAACACGACAGACAGCATGGCGGTCAGACGGGTCGTTCCCCGCTGTTCGTTCAGGGTTCCTCGCTGCATCATTGGCCGACGGTCAGAGAAGAAGCATGATGCAGCGTGGGAGAAGCATGCCGGAACCAAGGGTTCTGGTGGTGCACTGCCGCCAACTTATCCGACGTGGATCGCTGCGGCCTTGCAGAAAGAATTTGCCGCAATCATGGCGGGCTTTCTGATCGGCGTGTTGATCATCGTTGTGGCCGCCGTCAGGCTCGCGGCCAGCCAGTCGAGCGGCGGCGGCGCGTGCTGGAGAGACACACCCTGCAGCAACATCACAGAAGCAGCATTTTCCGGCGAGTGGGACGCCAACATCTACGCCCCGACGTCGCGCACGGTGGTGCCCGCGAGCATTCTGTCAGTGAATGGCACCGTGCTGCGCGCGTACGGCGCGGGCAGCAGCGAGCTGGCGGGCAACGGGTCGATCCTGGTGTTCGACTTTGGCAAGGAGGTCGGCGGCATCGTGTCGCTGGACTTTCGCGCCAGCGCCAGCAGCAACAGCAGCGGCAACAGCAGCGGCAACAGCAGCAGCGAGGGCGCGGTGGGCCTGGCCTTTAGCGAAGGCAAGAACTGGATCGGCGAGTGGTCCGACTCGTCCAACGGGGGGCAGAACGACCGCGACGGCGCCGTGTACGCCAACTTTACCCAGGCGGGCGCGGTCAACTACACCTTGCCGGACGCGAAGCTGCGCGGCGGCTTCCGCTACCTGTCGCTCTTTCTGGTGGCCTCGGCGGCGTCGGTGCAGCTGGACCGGGTGCAGGTGGAGATCGCCTTCCAGCCGACGTGGTCCAACCTGCGGGCCTACCAGGGCTACTTCCACAGCAACGACGCCCTCCTCAACCAGATCTGGTACAGCTGCGCCTACACGCTGCAGACGTGTGCCATCCCCCCCAACACCGGTCGCTCGTGGCCGCCGCCCAGCGGCAGCGTCGGCTGGTCCAACACGGGCGAGCTGGGCTCGGGATACGACATGCTGGTCGACGGAGCCAAGCGCGACCGGGCCGTGTGGCCGGGCGACCTCGGCGTGGCCGTGCCGGCGGCCTTTGTCACCATTGGCGACCTGACGTCCACGCGCAACGCGCTGCAGACCATCTACGACCACCAGAACAGCGACGGCTCCTTTCCCCAGGCCGGCCCGCCGCTGCTCATCCAAGGCAGCGACGCCTACCACATGTGGACCATGATCGGCACGTACAACTACATGCTCTACCAGAACGACACGGCCTTTCTCAGCCAGAACTGGGCCGGCTACACGCGCGCCGCCGCCTACATCTGGGCCAAGGTCACGTCGACGCGCGGCCTGCTCGACGTCACCGGCGCCGGCGACTGGGCCCGCCTCAACAGCGCCGGCGAGATCAGCGAGGCCCAGATGCTCCTCTACCGCGCGCTGCAGACGGGCCGCGTGCTGGCCGGCTGGGCCGGCGACACCACGGGCCTGGCCGCCGTCTGGGCCGCCCGGGCGGCCGCCCTGCAGACGGCCACGCTGACCTATCTCTACGACACCAGCCATGGCGCCTTCCAGGACAGCGTCAGCGATGCCACCACCCACCCACAGGACGGCAACGCGCTGGCCGTGCTCATGGGCGTCGTGGCGGCCAACTCGACCGAGGCCCAGAACATCTCGGCCCGCCTGACCGACAACTGGTCGATCATTGGCGCCGTGGCGCCCGAGCTGCCCAACAACATCAGCCCCTTTATCTCGTCGCTCGAGGTGCTCGCCCACCTGGCCGCCGGCCGTCCCGACCGCGCCGTCGCCCTCGTCCGCGCCAGCTGGGGCTGGTACCTGCAGCACCCCAACGGCACCCAGTCCACCGCCATCGAGGGCTACCTGGCCGACGGCACCTTTGGCTACCGCGCCAGCTCGGGCTACAGCGACTACAGCTACCCCTCCCACAGCCACGGCTGGAGCACGGGGCCCGCCACCGCCCTCACAGAGGGCGTCCTCGGCCTGCAGGTCACCGACCGCCAGGGCAGCGCCTGGACCTTTGCGCCCCAGCTGGCCCCCGGCCTGAGCGACGTCCAGGGCGGCTTCGTCACCGGCCTCGGGCCCTTCCAGGCCCGCTGGTGGCGCCAGAGCGACTCTGCCACCGCCTACAACGCCACCCTCCGCACCCCCGCCGGCACCACCGGCCAGCTGGTCCTGCCCGTCGCGCAGAACGGCACGATGCCCACCGTCCAGATCGACGGCGCCCAGGCGTCGCCCCGCTGGTACCGGCAGGACGTCGACGGGGTCACCGATCTGGTGGCTGTGGATGGCGTGGCCGGCGGAAATCACACCATTTCCGTGCAGTGACGGATGCTGTTTATCGACTTGGTCAGATAGCGCATGTAGCTTTTTTTGTTCTAGTCTCATCCTTGATCTATTTTATTGCGGAGAGAACAAGGACTTTCAAAACATCTCGAGTGACAGATCAACGGATTCTGACATCTGCGCTAATCCGCTAATCTACAGCGGCCCGTCGGGCTCCACTCTGTAGGCACACGCCACTTCAGGGGGCTCCACTGTGACAAGGCTGCGCAAGCGAAGGTCGCACTAATTTTGCCCTGGGTAGCAGCAGGCGCCAAATGACTACAAATACGGAGAATGAACCAGAGTCTGGCCGGAGGAGGTCGTTTTTGGGTAAGATCCAAAAGCGGCCACCTCTGAAAATGTCCGAGCCATTCCTGTCACTCAACAGGTCTCAACGGCTCGTCTGAACACACAATGTCACTGCGTCTCACCCAATGACACTGCTTCTGCCGACGAACGAATCTGTCCCGTGCTTCTGAATGCTGACGAGACTAGCTGCCTCGCATCTCCTCGTTAAGAATGAATGCTCCAAGAGCAAATGTTTGAAAACCAGCTGCCAAAGAAGAAGCCCTCAACTGTGCCAGACCGACACACCGGTCTACAGCATCCTTCTCTCCTACGCAAGACGGGCCATATCTGGTTAGCTCTTTTCGGGCACGCCGTAATTTCCCACTCTCCTGCATACGAGATGCGTGAAACAGGGGGGTTGGAGGGACATGCAGACGGAACGAGAACCAAGGATCGCCTCTGACTCTGTCAAGTGCATCGAGCAGCCCCGACGTTTTTTGACATTGGCCACGCCAGACACACATGGCCATGGATACCGTTTGGGGAAGCAAGGCTGCAAGCGAGTGTAGCCGGTGTTTCATTCTTCTGTGGCTGGGCTGAGACCCGGTCCTCTGTATCTGTCGAGATGAAACGCAGGCCATGGTCCGCGCAGCACGCGAGACAGCTTGATGGCCAGTCGTGCTCTGGTCGGCAAGGCAGGCCGAGACGAATGTGGACTAGCTGTTCGTATAAGAGCCCATCGGCTTGCCGCAGTCACACTCGAGCCAGCGTGCATAAAGGAACGACTTCCGTCTTTCCATCTGTCCGTTGTATTTCACCAGCCCTGCCATTCCAGCCTGTCATTCCAGCCTGTCCTGTCACATTCTTGCCACGCTGTATTACCACAAACAGATTCAACCTTGTCATCGTATCCAACATGTCCTTTCACGTCGACCGCTCTTCCGTGAACGCTTCCGTCATCAACATCCACGTCAACGGTGCCCCGCTCTCCCTGGCATCTGCGACCACGCCGCCCAATGAACACCTGCCGCGGCCTCAGTCTGCTGCTGGCGGACAGCAGCGGCAGCATCCGTCATCCCCTGCGGCCACGCCGCCCAGCGAGAGCCCCTCGAGGCCTCGGTCCGCTGGCGGACAGCCTGGTCAAGCGCCTTTGGCCACGGCACCCCATTCCAATGGCGTTTTTGTCTTTGGCAGGGGGTCACCAAACGCGGAATTTTCATGTGACGTCGCCTCTTTTAGACAGCCGCCTCTGGTGCCCTCGTCCGCGTCCTCTGCGTCGCCGCCTCCACCTCCATCCACTGTGCTTGGATCGCTTGCCGGCAGCCAGCACTCCTCCCTGATCAGAGGGGTTGAAAATCTCGGCATAGGCAGCCAGAGCGGCCAGTCGTCGCGGTCGCCAAGCAGGCTCGGGTTTCTCGAAAGCGGGAATTCCACCCCATCGTCAGCAGCACATGCAGCACGCCAGCCCAGCAGCTCGTCGGGGGCGAGTGCAGCCGCACGCAGAGTCTCCCGCAGCGTCTCCCGCAGCGTCTCCCGCAGCGTCTCCCGCAGCGTCTCCCGCAGCGTCTCCCGCAGCGTCTCCCACAGCGTCTCCCGCAGCAGCTCTTCCGTCTTGGACACGCCTGGTGAAGCTGCGGCCCAAAGCACAGTCGGCCGTTCTCCGTTCATCTACAGCGCTGCCATCGATGCACCAGCATCGCACCAGTTCTACAGCGAAATTTTTCAAAAGGCGCTGACCGATGGCTCCCAGATTGCGCGGCGTGCTGTGGTGGCGATCGACAAGGTTGGCTCCGACCAGGTTGGCGCCGACAAGGATCTAGACGAGCTGCTCGCCGCGGCAAAGCGCATGAGCAACTTTCACAGCACCAGCACGCGCACGATTGCTCTTCTTGGCGACACCGGCGTCGGTCAGTTCTCCCAGGCAAGGGGCACCCAGACAACAATGCTGACGATGCGCCTGCAGGCAAGAGCCGCACAATCAACTCGCTTCTTCATGTCTGCAACATTGCACAATCGGTAAGTGAGCAGCGGCACCTGCTCTTCTTGTATTGACTTTTTTTTTTCAGAACGGGAACGGCAGTGCTTGCACCTCTGTCGTGACCGAGTATCGACAGAAAAAGCCGGGGCAGCAGGCCGAGTTCGCTGTCGAGGTTGAGTACTTCTCCCATGAGCGCATTCAGGAGTACGTGGACTCGCTGCTCTCCGATTGCGGGAAGCTCTCCGAAGACCTCGAGTTCAATACCGTGTCAAGAAGCGCGCTTCACGCATTGCGCACAGCCTTTGCGCACCAGGCTGGGTTTGCGGAATGGGAGAAGAAATTGGAAAGAAAGATGGTCGACGCCGAGAAAGCGGCTGCGCGGCAGCAGTTCCAGACGTGGGCGCGCAGGATCGAGTGGCCAGTCGAGGCCGAGGATGGCCTCTGGAAAGACACGGCCGAGTCGACCGAGGCGTTCCATGAGAAAACCAAGCGCTTCATGCAGAACAACTGGCCGTTTGTGGAGATTGTCCGGTGAGATAAGAGCCTGTGCATGGCTTTTTTTTCTCTTTTTTCTCCTGTGCTGACGCGAAGCAGCGTATATCTCGACTCTCCCCTCTTGCAGTCCGGAGTCATCCTTGCCGACTTGCCTGGTCCGTTCTCTCCGTCTCCGTCTCTGTGAATCACCGCTGAACAACAGGTCTCCGGGACGCGAATCTCGCTCGCGTGCAGGTCACGCAAAAGTACATTGCGAAATGCAGCAACATCTTTCTCGTGGCGCGAATCAACCGCGCCAAAGCCAACAGCTCCGTTCAAGACTCTCTCTTCATGACCCTCAACCGCCATGCCCCGTCATCTTGGAATGAGGGCCGGACGCGGGACGTCCATGTCGCGACCGTCTTCACGTGCACAGAGGTAAAGAGAAAGAGAAAGGCGGCTCCCCATTCAGGCAGACAAATCCACTGACACCCGCTGTGCAGGATTTCAGCATCAACCAGGACTTGGACGAATACATTGGCCCAGACAAGAGCATCCGTCCAGAAGAGAAGAGACTCCTCGATGCCAATATTGCGAAGGCGAAGACAGCGAAAGATAAAGTCAAGCTAGCGGAGGAAAGATTCAAGTAAAGAAAGAAGGAAAAGAAAACAAAAAAGAAAAGAAAAAAAACTGACAGAGCAGGCTGAAGCTGCGCGGCATCGAGGCCCGCAACCAAGACGTATCGGAGGCCATTCGGAGCAGCGGGATCCGCGACGTGTTCTGCATCTCCAACAACATGTACCAAGAGTGCTTCTGGGAAAGGGAGTCCAACTGGCCCGCGAGCGACGCCGAGCTCATCCGGGCGAGCAACGTGCAGGCTCTGCAGCGCTTCTGCAGCACCATCACGGGCGGTGCCCAGATGGCCGAGGCCAAGAACAAGCTGTGGTGCCAGCTGCCCTCGCTTTTGTTTTCGCTCGACCTCTGGGTGCGCGGCGCCCTCGACCGGCACGCGCAAAAGCAGCCGCTGGACATGTCGGGCGTCACACGCGTGCTGGACAGCATCGAGCAGCAGGCAAGTATCACAGCTGTGCCCGCGTCCTGCTTGGGGATGCTAACCATGTTCTGCAACAACAACAGATACCCGAAGTAGTGGACCGTTTTTACTATAAGCTCAACGACAATTTTGAGGAACACATTTCGAAAAAGTTTGGTCTGTTGTCTCGTGCACGTCTCCCTTGTCGTTGCCTCCCCCAACTGACTTGGGCGTAAAAGATGAGGACTCCCGTCGATGGACCGCAGCTGCTGGCGACGTCAGCACGAAATGGAAATCGGTAGGTGTTTTGCCATTGTTGCGGCTGGACACGGGCTGACTCTCGCAGTGGAATTATGGCAAGACACCCTGCAGAGGAAAAGAGGGGATTGGGACGCTGACCAAGGTCGGCACACAGCACGGATCCAAGCATGGGCCAGGAGGAATGGCGAATATTGGAGCGGGAACGAATACGAAAACTGGAATGCCCAGATCATCGAGCAGCTCAGGGAGGATCTTCAGGCTCCGTGGCACCGGCTGACCGAGAATCTGTCGCTGCAGCTGAGCGCCGTGCAGCAGGAAATGAAACGGCTGCTGAGCTCCATTGAGGACGCAATACGAGGTGTGTTTTCCCGTGGCATCCGCGCCGTGCTGCAGACGCACTTGGCTGACGATCTCAGGTTTGGGCTCGCAGCATACCGACAAGCTGATCGACAGCATCAACGGTCACATCGACGGGCTCCAGTTCACCATCGACGAAGCCATGCCTGGGTTCCTCCAAATTCTCCGGTGCGCGAGACTTTGCCCTGGGGGGTGCAGCAGCTAACGCAGATGACAGCGAGATGCGCAGGTACACCAGCGAGGCCAACGCGTCGTCCTTTATTACCGAGTACATGATTCCGGCATATGAGCAAGCGGCCATGTGCAGCGGTATGTTTTTTTACTTCCTTTTCTCTCTTCGTGAAACTGAGTAAGCAGGCGCCGGCACGAAAGACAATATGCTGCACATCTTGCAGTCGCATGTCGGGGCCGAAGATGGGTTTTGTGCACAGCTGAAGAGCAAGCTGGACCGCGAGGCGGAGGTGCAGTTCAACCACGTGGCGGACACGGTGCAAGGCTTTCTCCAGGCCGTCCTGCGCAGCGTGCGGAGGGATGTCGACATGGTCTTCTCGGAGCGGCAGGCCGTTCAGGCCCTGCACGACGCGGCGGCCAAGTCGCGCTTGCTCGCGTTTGAGAAGGAGGTGCAGCAGCTGTCGGAGGCGCAGCAGAAGGTGCAGCAGAGCATTGCCGCGTATTGACGCCCACGAGTGCTGATGCTAGCAAGCACACAAGACAGACAAGACAGACTGCAGCAAAACGTCCATATTATATTACAAATCTATCCTCCGGGCCGTTTTAAATCATTATGCCGTATGTCGTCAAGTGCCCATCCATGTCCGTCATTAAATGCAGTATCCAAAGAAAACAAGCCAAGAAGGATAACCAATCAACGACACCAAGAGACCATTGATGCTCATTTGAACAGACTCAGCCGGAACTTGCTCCGCTTCGGCTGGCTGGCGTTGCTGCGCCCGCTCATGGGCCGGTCGTCGTCGTCGTAGCTGTCGTAGCTCGCCATCCGCCGCATCGCATGTTGTTGTTGTTGCTGGTTGTGGGGCCCGTTGGGCGTCCAGGTGGCCGAGCCGAGGCCGCCCGGACCACCCGGGGGCCCGCCGGGGCCGCCTGGGGTGCCACCGGCGGCGGCGACCTCGGCGGCCTGCTGGTGCTGGGCGAGCTGGGCCTGCTGGGCGAGCAGCTGCTGCTGCAGCTCGCCGCGGAGGGCGCGGTCGACGTCCTGGTGGCGCTTCTCGTACTCGTCGTGCTTGCTCTTGGCCTCGGCGAAGCGCTGGCCGGCGGCGCTGCGGCGCTCCTCGAGCGTGCGCAGCTGCTCGTCCAGGGCGTCCATGTCGCGCTGCGCCTCGTCCATGAGCCCCCGGTACTCGCGCATCTTGCCCTCCAGCGGCTGCAGCACGCTCATCGTGATCGATGGGGACGCCAGCCGGTTGATGTCGCTCGCTGCTGCTGCTGCCGCCACGGCCGCCGCGCTGCTCCGCGGCGGACTGACCGGTCCCGACACCATCTGCTGCGACGCCCGCTGGTACCGCACCGGCAGCGCGTTGTGGATGCCGCTGCTGCTGCTGGCGCTCGGCGGCAGGCTGCTGTGATTGTTGTTGTTGTTGTTGTTGCTGCTGCTGCTGTGCAGGCCTCCACCTCTTAAAATGTCCGGCTCGCTCGCCGACAGCGGCGCGCCCTCCAGCGTCCCCGTCGAGGCCCGCGTGGCTTGCCGCGCCGCCCGTCGAGTCGGGTACCCGCCGCCGGACCGGCCATCGCTGTCCGGCCCCGGCGGCCCCGGATACACCGGCGGCTGGCCCTTGGGCGGTGGCCGGGGCCGCGACGGGTCGTCCAGAATCGTGTCCTCGCCCGACAGCCCGCGCGACGACGTGTTGGGCGCCTGCGGGTACCGCGGCGGGTTCCGCGGGATCGTCTCGTCGACGCCCAGGCCGCCCGACATGCGGTTGTAGTCGTCGTCCCGGTCACCACCACCACCGCCGCCCGCCCGCGTCATCGTCGGTGGCGACATCGCCCGACGGTAGTGCCCGTTGCGCGCGGCCGCCTGCATCTGGCGCGTCGTCATGTGCACGCCGCTGTTGGGGTAGACGGGCTGCGCCATGTCGAAATCCCTCTTCTCTTCTGTTGCGTCTGTCGAGAGGGCTGTCCGCTGCTGCTGCTGCTGCTGTAGTTCTCTGGTAGCTTGCTCTGCCGATTCAATCGATCTTGTCCGTTTCGGCCTCGGACAACAAACAGCCCGAAACATGTAAAAAAGAATATGGAAAGAGGACTGGAATGAGCAAGAGCTGTCCGCAGGAACGCAAATGACGAATCGAATAAATATGGGAGCGACCAGAAGAAAGAAAGACAAAAAAACGTCGGTGGCTGGGTGTCGGCGTGGACTGGTTCGTAGCCCTTTTTTTTTTCCCCTGGTTTCTCCCCCTAATAACTTATACGAGGTGGCTGGCGATGCAAGCGATGCGCAAAGAAAACAAGGCCCACCTTTAGGACCCCTGTCCGCTCAGCACAAAGTCTGCAGCAGAACTCGAGATGCAACAAAAGTATGTTTGTTCTTTGCAAGCAGGCACAGCCGGGCATAAAGAAAACAAGGAACTTGTCGAGCCCGATCGCGTGTCCTCGTCTCTGTGGTTGTGAGAGACATCACGTGGCCCACGTTGCGCTGCAGTCTCTTCTCTCTGTATTATTACAGGCTTCCACGCTAACGCCCGCAATCTCCAGCGCTCATTCGTGCTCCAGCAGCTATTACCCCTAGCGCCATCGCAGGCAAAACGCCGATCGATCTGTTGTGCTGGCGAAAATTATCAATAATAAGCAAAAAATAACTGCACAAGTGCAGATAATGTCGTACGAGCACCGGCAGACCGTCGCACATGCCGCTGCGCCTTTGGTGACGACAGCCTCTCGATCACGCATTTCGGTCCTCCGAAGCAGCGGTGCGCCATGCACAAGCAGAGCGATGCAGCGCAACAAGTGCAGCCAGTCCGTTCACAACTCGGCTGACGGACAGACGATCCCGCACCGCCTTTTCAAGCCTCTGCTCCGCTGATCGTCTTCGTCTCGTAGTTCATAAAGAGCGGTATGCTCACTCGCTTTTCCTGCATGAACTCGTCGTCGTCTCTGTTCCTGATCGTCTCTTCCTGATCGTCTGTTCCTGATCGCCAGAATCCATCCTCGCCGGAATGCTGACAAAGCATCACAACCAACGTCTTCATGCCAACTCAGGAATGCGGCTTGTCTCTGTCGTGCCGAGCCGCTGACGGCCGTCTCTCCCGTCTCTTGTCCTGGCATGGCGACCAACAGCCAATATGGCCAGCGATTAACTCACAGCAACGCGCACACTGCGGATGATGGCCATTGCAGACCTCGGCAGCTATGAATGATGCTTGCAGTTGTTCTCACCTGTGCACCGTGGAGAGGGTCGACACCATGTTGGCTCCAACCTGACCGAGATTGCCCCCGCCGACCTTGACACCGACTGCGAGCTCTCTCAACTGTACACACCGACTCGCCCTTTTGCACTCCGTCCCCGCCGACCCAACCGCCTGCACCACCGCCTTTGACCTGTCGCCGTTGCGCGCACTCGCAGCAAGCCATGCGCCTAGCCAACGACCACAATCACGACGAACGCCGCCGCTTCTTTCGCTGCTTTCCCGTCCCCGACATGCAAACCGTGCTCGGCGCGGTGCGCGTCAAAGACATGCACAAAGTCGTCCGAACCGTCTGTGGTATTCGTACATTGTGGGGCCGATGATCGCCTGGATCACCGCTTCGGCTCCGGCATGAGCATGGCTTGTGTCTGCACCGTATGGCCATGGTGACTCGTCGACCAGAGGGTCCGTGTGGCAGCGGTGGCGGGTGAGAATGCGGCGGCCGCGGCGGCCGCGGCGGCCGAGGTGAGTTTCTGCTGGTTCAACCCCCAGGCACTCGATGGTACCCCCGGCTCTGCAATGAGATGGTGCTGCCGAGAATGGGCAGACAGAAAAGGACCCTTGACGACGCACCGACCACGGCTGGCGAACCACAACTTCACAGCCCACGTATACCCCTGTCGATTCACTTCTCGTCCAAGGTTGCATTCGAGTCGTTCTTCTATCGGCAACACATGTCTTTCGTGCCTACTCGTATATACATCATGTTCGTAGCGGGCTCGATGTGCTTCGGAGCCCTGCAGAAAAGGAAAGAGAAAGACCTGCAAAATAACAAGGAAAAGGAAAAGGAAAAAAAAGCAAACACCGTGCCAGCCAGCCCACTAAGGCAGCACATAACATTCAGACAGCTTTGTCATTACATCGTTGAGCCGTGGTGACGATGATCGTCACAGATACATGAAATCAAAAAAAAAAAGAAAGAAAAAAGAAAGAAAAAAGAAAAAAGAAAAAAGAAAAAAGAAAAAAGAAAAAAGAAAAAAGAAAAAAGAAAAAGAACCCGTCCGCGAGGAACAATCCGACCGCCGTTTCTTGGTCTCTCCCCTGTCCCGAAATGCACAGTTTGACCACCCTCTGCCGATCCGATCGGCTCCGTTGCCGTGTTCCACAATCGCTGGCCTCCATGGCCATCCTATCCTGATGTCTTCTGTTGTTGCCGATTGTTTTCTGTTTCTGTCGCCCCCCTTACACATACACCCGCGAGTGCGAGTGGGAGCTGCGGTGGCTGCGGTGGCTCCCCGAGCGCGGCCGGCTGCGGCTGCCGCCGCCGCTGCGGTGGCGGTGCACCGTGGTGGTCTCGCGCACGTAGCGGCGGTCGCGCTCCGCAGAGCTGAGGCGGCCGCCGTGCATCCAGGCGAGCACGGCGGTGAAGAAGAAGAAGATGGTGTTCATGATGCCAAAGGCGTAGGCGGCCTTGAGCATGGCGCAGGGCTTGTTCGTCGTGATGCGGATGCCCTGGCCGCTGAGCGTGACGAGGTTGCCGGCGTGGACGATCCAGGCGTCGCCGGCCGAGACGTTGGTGCAGTCGGCGTCGCCGATGAAGCGCAGGTAGTAGACGCCCGCGATCAGGGCGCCCACGAAGCCGAGGTCGATGAGGCAGACGAACTGCGCATTGGTGCTGCTGCGGTGGTAGCTGAAGAGCGTGAAGATGGCCCAGGCCAGCGCCAGCACCGAGACGATGAACAGGATCAGGATGTAGTTGGGCGTCAGCTGGTTCGCGTTGACGAAGCCGTTGACGAACCACGCGAGCATGCCCATCGTAGGGATCTGTCATTGCGAAACGGTCAGCTCCCGTTCTCAGCCGCCGCGGGGCTCTGCCGCTCGATCGCTACCTACCAGCGTGACGATCTGCAGAAAGCGCCAAAAGGCGAAAAACACGGCGAACAACATTGTGCAAAAAGGTCGTCCCAAAAGCGCAGGACGGGCTGGCGTGGGAATACGGGGTGTTGAAAGGTGCACCGGTGATGCAGTACGGTCGCCGACAAATGGCGCAAAAGATTGCTTCTCTCTCTCTGATATCAGGAACCGGATGAACGACTGGTTCGTCTGGAATGCGGCCCCGCTGAACGGCTCTGTCGATCAGGTCTCGGGAAGGAGAGCAACACTGGAATGGCTAACAAAAGCTGTGGTTCGATATAGAGTGTTCAGCAAGAGTTTGGTTGAAGAAAAGAAAGAGGGTGGGAAGGTGATGAGAAAAAAAAGAAAAAGAAAAAAGGCCTGCCAAAATCTAGACACCGGATGCGGGCGGAACCCTGGCAGCTGCTCGCCGAGCGGTGCCTTCCCCGTTGTATCGATCGCATGCACCAGCTTTTGGGCCGTGCAGCCTGCAGCACCCTCGTTCAAGACCCTCTCAGGACCCTCTCAAGCCTCTCCCAGCACCGGCCAGAACCCAACCAGAACGACTGCTTTCCCTCGCCTCCCCACGTGGGTCCAGGCTTTCCAGGAGCTGTGGAGGGGCAACCCCGTCACCCAGCAGGAGCAACCGAACAGTGTGCCCCCCCAACCAATGGCAGCCTTCCCCCTTTAGGTCTCCTCTGCCCAATACGAAATAGATGACGTCGGGCTTAAGGTTTTCCCCGTCTTCCAGCGCATATGACAGCTCTCCCATCAGGAGCCCATCAGAAGCCGGTGCCTGTCTAGAGAGTTGCCCGACGAGGTTTTTTTTTTTCTTTTTCTTTTTCTTTTACCTTTCGGTCCGTTTCTACATTTTTCTTGCGTGCTTCCATCGCTTTCCGTCCTTCGCGCTGACTGGCCTTGGCTAACACCCCAAAACAGGAAATCCTGACGATCCATCCCTGATAATTCACGGGGCAACCGGTCTCACAAAATAAATGGCTGAAAGGACTAGTCCACATTCGGCTGCAGCCGCCCAAACCAGGTGGCTGGGCTGCCCCGGGCCTGACCGTCCCTAATAAAGCGGTGGCTGGTTATTATTGCGGGATTGCTATTGGCGCCCAATTGGGGCCGCCTGAAACACTATCCTAGTGGGCACTCTCAGGGCTGCACGCATCGCTATTCCTTGTATTACAGCGCATGACCAGCACAATGCCTCGCGCACAAAAATCTCATCTCACGCTATGGGCTCCGACACATCTAGATCGTCAAAGTCCCGAATCACCTTCGTCATGCTGTCCGGCTCATCCGCATCTCTGCTGAGCAGGGGTCGATCGTTCCGCTCTCGCCTTCTCCCCCTGTCGCTCCCGCTATTCTCCATGTAACTGCTTGCGTCATCCACCTGGTCATCCAGCATCAGGAAGTTGTTGGCCGGCTGCAGCCCCGGCAGAATGGGAAGCCCGGGAGAGACCTTCCCCATCCCGCCACGCACAGGCCATTCCACCTCCTCCACCGGCCCCATGCTTATCGCATTCGCTCCTGCACCACCGCCGTGGCTTCGCGGCGTTTTGGATATGCGCCGGCGCGCCGACGACCCCGGGTGGATGCTCGACGTCTCCGAGATGCTGCTGCTCGACACCACGCTGCCGCCATAGGCTGATGGCGCGTACAGGCCAAAGGAGCCAAACGGAGCGGGCGGATAGTGATGCACAGCACCGCCACCGACGGCCGCCACCGACGCGCTGGACCGGATGGAGCGCGCCCCTGGCGGCGTGCGGAACGACATTGTCGAGCTGCTGCGCACTGTTGCGCCGTCCGTCATCGTCGGCGGCCGCGGGAACGCATAGCTGTCGTGCTCGCTGGGCGGCCTGCGCACGCTGCTACCGCGGTACACCGGGCTGGTGTTCTCGGACCCGGCCGACGACGCTGCCGAGCTGTCGTTTCCGCTCGTGCTGGCCCCGTGCCACGTGCGAGGCACCAGCCAGCAATGCGAAAACTCGTGCGCCGCCTCATCGCCGGCGCTGCCTATGCCCCGGCTGCTCGCGTTGCGCCAGGGCGGCATCTTGGCCCCCTTGAGCCGCGGCGACATGTGGTACGAGACGCCATCGCGGTACCGCACGTTGAGTGCGTCTACCGACACCGACGCAAGCGTCTGTAGAATCCCGTAGATGAGCACCCAGCGGCCGCGCCGTGCTGCCGACGGGTCCACCTGGCCAACGCAGTCGCCCTTTTCAAACTTGGAAAATGCGTCAATCAGGTCCGACTGCGCAAAGTCGGATCCCAGGATCATCATGTTCGTCGCCACCGTATAGGCAAGCTGCACCCGCCGCTCCATTCCACCGGCTCGGCTCCCTCCAGCCTTCTTGTCCTTGCCAGACCCCGTGCTCGGCGGGATGGACTCGGGGACAAGCGGGTAGGGATGTGGAATGTGTGGGAAGCGCAGCTTGTTGTCGAACTCGACAAACATGTCCGTTACCGGCAGGTCGTCCGTGTCGGCCTCAAAGGCATGGTTGCCGCTCTCCGATATCAGCATCCACTTGCGGCCAGATCGCGCTTCCGACTCGTCCCACACAATGTCGCGGTCGACCAAGTAGTCGTACAGTGCCGCAAAGTCCTTCTGGAGCGCTTGCGCCACCGTCCGCGTCAGCCATATCTCGTCGTCCGGGTCGCCGCCAATGGCCATGCCTGGTGCAGTCGTCAACGGCGGCGGCGGCAAGGGCGGCCATCGTCCGTATGCCTGTGTGTAGTGCGCGATCAAGAATTTCTGCAGCCGGTCCGCCGCCGCCTTGGCCGGGCTGGGCAGGACAGGTCCGCTGGTGCTGGCCATGGTAGCCACCGACGGCGGCCACATGTCAGCATACTGAAACTCCGCCAGCCGTTCCTCGGCAGCTTGTACGCGCAGCTGCGTCTCCAGCGACGCCCGCTCGAGGAGAGCGCGCGTGATGGGCGTGACGTGCTTGAAGTCGGCGCAGGTTTCCAGGGCCGCGTAGAGACCTGAGCAGTGCAGAAAGCTCTCGCGCCAGCCCTCTTCCCACCACACATCTGGGTTCTCAGACCAGGCGAGGATCGACACCGCCCCTTCTGGATCGTTGCGCACGTCGTCAATACCACGGGCAGCGAGGTAATTGATGATGGTGCCAATGTTGTCGGATTCCGGAGGCATGTATGACTCGAGACGAGCCAGCAAATCCGACAGCGCCTGGTACAAGGAGAGCCCAACGAGGGATGCATGGTACAGAAGCGCAAACACATTGCGCGTTGTGATGTGATGCCGCAGCTGCTCGACCTTGCTCATGTTCAACGGAGTCGGGAAGTGCATCTCGTAGCTGATCTGCCCGTCGGTCTCGGCCAGGCTTGCGTCTTCCGATACGGGAGGCGTGGGCTGGCCCCCATTGTATCCGCCATGTCCCTGGCCGCGGCTGTGGGGGCTTAAAAAGTGAGGGCTGGAAGACCCCGTCATTCCGCCGCCGCCGCCGCCGCCGCCGCCGCTAGCTAGATGCCGCTGAAGCATGGGCGGGGCACCCACTGGAGAAGGGGGCAGTTGGATGTCGTCTTCGGTGGATCCTTCTCGCAAGACGGTGATGAGATACCGTGACTCAGTAGCCTCGATGATATGTGAGGACAATCGGAAGGAGGGGTTCGGACGGGGCTGTTGTCCCTTGTATCCAAAAAAAACAAGCACATCTCCATTGGGATCCCACAGTTCTGGATCCTTCCGCAGCTTGTTCCATCTCTGCACAGGTCGTCCAGCCCCAATCCAGCGCTTGATCGGGGGTGTGGTCACCGGCTGTGGGATAGGAGGCAGCTTGGCGGATGGTGGTGGGGACATGGCACCTGCCGATATGTCCCAGGGGCGCTGGTCTGGTGAGTTGTAAATCGATTGTCTCTGATCTTGCCGCAGTGCGTGCTGCATCATCAGGTGTTTTCGTTGAGCAGCCATAGCCTCGAGAGAATCATTCGTGAGGTCCATCTCGCCGGAATGGGTGCCGCCGCCACCGCCTTCCTCCATGCTCGATAGCGGTGGGCGGACCGTGGACGACGACTGGGGCCTTAATTCGGCAGCCGTTTCCTCGCTGTGCTTGTGCTTCTTGCCAAAGGTGAACGCCTTGGCGAGACCGCGGCGCACGCCCTCGCTCTTCTTGTCCATGGCCGACCGCAAGTCCGATTTCTCGATACCCGAGACGTCTTCTGTCCGGATGTTTGGGCGGCGAGCTCGGGCATATGCAAAGTCATCGAGAGGACCGTAGTGTTGGGCTCCTGCGCCACTCTCGCGCCGACCGTCGATGCTGCCACCGCTCTGGCTTCCGGAGCTGTTGTTTCCATAGCTCATGTGGTTGTAGTTCAGCGCCTCGCTTTCGCGGATGGTTTCCGAGAACTTGAGGAAGCGCGCATTGGTGGTGCCGACGCCAGTGTCCTGCCGCATGGGCATGACAAGCTCGTTGATGGTGACATTGTCTTCTGAACTTGTTGTCGATCTAGCTCGGCCACGTCCAGCACCTTTTTCTCCGACCTTTGTCTCTGTGATCTTCTTGCGCACGTAGGCGCTTCTGCCCGACATGCTGAAAAAATGATCTCAAGCTGGTTCAGGGCTCGGCGCGCAATAACAATCTCGTTCTCTTCGGTTGAGCAGTTCGCACCAGCTGCCGAATCACGCGGTAATCGAGGTGTCAAATGGCAGGCTTCGCTTGCGGTGGGCGTTGGTGGTGGCCGCGATAAGAACTCGCCTCACAGATACAGGAGGATAGAGGCACCACACGCCAGTGGCATATTCGGGGCCAAGCTGTGCGAACTATGACCAGCTCAGGTTCCTCACAAGTCAGGCGTGAGAAGGACTGGAATGAGGAAGAGGGCAACGCTGCCCAAGTCAGAAACGTTGCTTCTAGAGAAATAAGACAAGTTGAAAGGGTTATGCAACAAAACAACAAGCAGTAGTACGAGATGGTGGCTAAAGGTCAAACGAGAACGGGGGTCGGCTCTGTATTAGGTAGGGCATACGGACGGAACGGGGATTTGTATTAGGTAGCAATGGGGGAGCAGTAGTGGAACTGAGGATATGTGATGAGAAGTTATAGGGAATGCCGAACACGGGCTTAGCCAGGGGTGCGGTGTGGCACAGAATGCAGCTTCACTCCTTGCCACTTGGCTGTTGCGATGCTTCTGTTCTCTTCTCTGTATACAGGGCGAGGCAGCATCCGGATAATAGCGTTCTCCATATGTGACAGAGTGGGATGTGTAAAGGAGAAACATGGGGTTGTGGGTTTAAGCATACCTATGAAAAGCAGAACGAAGGATTTAAGTGATGAATGTGAAAAGCCGGGAACATGCCCGGAGCTTGTCGACGTCCTTTTAACGCGTCCGGTCAGCTAATCGGCAAACGGCTGGATGCAGCCCTTGTCGGGAAAGGACTCTGTTCCTCCTCCCGACGTATTGCCCGATGGCTGTACGTACCCCGAGGAAGAGGGCAGAGATCGTGTGCCACTGGAGGCGTGAAGAACAGAAGAGTCCTGGCAGGGTCCACCTGTGATGCAAACCGCATGCGTGGTCGTCCTGGAGAAAGACGCAAAGAAGGCAGCCCGTGGGGTTTGACGGGTCACGGAAGTCGCGGCTGGTGTCGTTCGAGAGACAGTCTCGGCACGCGTCAGGGGGCTCGCGTGTGTGTCTGAGTGCGAAGCAGCCAGGAGAATGATAAGAGGACGCGGCGTCTTTAAGAACGTGCCGCCTGTCTTGGGTAGTGCATGAAAATCAAACCCAGATCCCAAATCGCCCGTCGACGGCCTAGACACACAGACTGCATAGACAAAGAAAGGCTAAGGTGAGCCTCCCAATGCTCAATGAAGCCCTCAACACGGAGTAGAAATACAGGAAGAGTATGGTCAGTAGATGAAGGGGCCTAGCGCACGCAAGTAGACAAGGAACAGCGGTCGAGCTTTGCCTCGGGAAGAAGGGCCAAGGGGGGTAAGATGAGGCATGATGGGGTAGCGAAGCAAGGCCTTGGAGATGTCGTACCATGCGAGCCGCTGCCAAAACACTCGTATCCAATGCATTCTCTCTGTCCCTAGGATGCATTTGGCCAGCAGAGAAGCCAGCGGAGAAGACAGCCGTTTCCACTCGCAGGCGTCTTAGCTGCATTGAGAAAACGGGTCCATTTGCTGCAACGCTCGGGAGCTTGCTAGCGTACCCACTCCTGACGAACAAGGGTTGCGATAAGGAACTGTGGACTAACAAGAGCTGTGAATGGGCTCTCTTCATTGTCCAATTCGAAGCCGTAATCAGAGCCAATAGTGAGATGGCGGTCGAGGCCCGTCTTGTTCATTGGTCGATATCCAACCCCATCTGGCGGTGGCTCTGGGCGCCGCCCACAAGATGTTAATCATCGAATGTAGTCAAATCAACTTGTGCGATTTGGTCAAAGCGGCCGTGCCGTAAGCTCCTTGCTATTCCCCCTTTGAGGCAGCGCCAGAGCCTCTCGTCTTGTTTTTTTCTGTGCTTTCTAGCTCTGCACTTATAGCCGAATGTACCCGGGAAAGAATGCGGCCGTCTTCATCTGACACGGCAGGCATCCGGGATTCCAGGCTGACGCGAAGGCGAAGCGAGGGTTGTGAATGCTGACTGACATGATACCAGACGAGGATGAACATGGCCTGGAATTTCTCCTGCGCTAGCGAGAGGGCGATGATACCGGATTAATTCCCCCACTCTCACGCAATGCATCGCAGGCACAATGGCAGGGGGGGACTGCGGAAGAAAACGAAAGATTGCGCTTTGGCGAAGTAGATTTGCCCCCCACTTGGTCATTAATACAGAGAGCGGAAACAAAGAACCTCGCCTTTGCGCAGTTCTCGAGAAGGCACGAATGTGGCATAACTGCTGACATGTGCGTGCCACACGTACAAATGGAGCAAGAGCAGTTGCAATTGTGCCAAACGAGGAAGGTACGATTTCGACTTTGACGCAGGGTCATCGCCGACGGGGAAGGCGCGAAGGAATTAGCTGCTTAGCCCCCAGAGACCATTGCGTCTCGTAGAAAATTCCAGTGTACAACGCCGTGGTCAGGAGAGGCAGTCGCGACCATGTCCGGAGGCGAAAAACCGTTGAAGAAGCCTCTTCGCCGTTAGCTGGCTTGGCATGGCAGAAGGTTCTCCGGCAGCCAAGAAACTGAATTCGACCGATTTTTTGGCGATCTCTCCCCCCAGAGGCCACGAGGTTGGCAGCCCGCCAGCCCGCCAGCCCGCCTGCTATCCTACCTCTGCCTAAGCCCTATGTCCCCCCCCTTGCTTCGCAGGGAGGATGCCAGCTGGGGAAACCAGTGGGACATGCTCCGTACGGTGGACTCGAGTGTACGACCCGTCTTACACGCAACTCATAAGACACATGTACAAGTAGTTCTGTTGTTGCGCCGATCCTCTGCGCACGGAGAAATTGCGCGTGGCGGATGCGTATTTTAGATATCTGGCGGGAGCGAAGGCAGGGGGGGGGGGATAGACGGGGGGCTTGACGGCCGTCTGAAAGAAGCAAGAATAAACGGCTGGAGAAATTATGAGGGAAAAAGCGCTATCGCGGTTGTCGATCCCTGTTGTCGCGTGCGCGCCTGTGAACTTGGTCTGTGAGCTGTCCGGGCCAGCCTCACCGGCAAGATCAACGGCGGCACGGGTACACGATACGATCGTTTGGGCGCGTGAGATCTGCCTCTAGAGACGGGCAGACGACGAGAACCGGGTCAGACCTTCCACGACCAGATGTCCGAATTCATCATGATACAGGCCATGAAACCTATAGAAACCCAGTAACCTTTCCTCCGAAAGTCGCACATATACACACAAACACATACACACACACACACACACGCACGCACAATTACAAGGCCTCGATGGCCCGGAGAAGAATGTCGACATCGCGCTCGGTCATGCCGTCCCCTCCATCGTCCTGCTCCTCGCCGCCTGTCCGCAGCAGCGTGGCCACATCGCTCAGGATGCCCAGCGGAATATAGCAGCCTGTCTTGGCCTGCTCCAGGCTGTCCTTGAGCCGGCTCGTGTGCTCCCACGCCCGCGCGGCCACCTCGGCGTCCTCGATGACGCGGTTCGGGATGCCGCACATGGCTGCGCAGTGCATGCCAAAGGAGCCCTCGGCCACGCCGTCCTCAAGCCGGTACAGGAACGTCACGCGGCGGTTGGCGTTGTCAACGTGGATCTGCATGCGCTTGGCCTGGATCTCGGGGTGGTGCTCGAACTCGGTCGCCAGCGAGTGGTAGTGCGTCGCAAAGAAGCCTACGCAGCCAATGTGGCTGGCCACGTGGTGCAGCACCGCCTGGGCGACGGCCACGCCGTCGTACGACGACGTGCCGCGGCCGAGCTCGTCCAGGATCACCAGCGACCGCGGCGTCGCCTCCGACAGGATCTTCTTGGTCTCGGACAGCTCCACAAAGAACGTCGACTGCGCCGCAAAGATGTTGTCGTTGGCACCCAGCCGCGACATGATCCGGTCGATCGGCGTCAGCCGCGCCGACACGGCCGGCACGTGGCAGCCGATCTGCGCCATGATGACGGCAATGCAGGACTGGAGAGGTTAGCAACACGCGGGAACAGCAGGGGACACCCGTGCAACACGTACCATGCGCAGAATCGTCGACTTGCCGGCCGCGTTGGCGCCCGTCAGCAGGTTGATCTTGGCCGCGTCGCCGCCCAGCCGGATGTCGTTGGGAATGAAGTCATCCACGGTGTTGAGCATGCACGGATGGCGCAGCTCCTCAAACTCGACCACGCTGCGCTCCTCGTCCACAAACACCGGCCGGCAGCTGGGCTGGCCCATCGTGGACGACGCCTTGGCCAGGCTGACCAGGCAGTCCAGCTGCGAGATGATGCCCACGGCGCTCTGCCAGATCTCCGCGTCGGCATCAAACTTCTTGAAGAAGCGCAGCGCCACCTCGCGCACCATCTGCGAGCGCGTCTCCTCCGCTTCCTGCAGCTCGCGCACCAGCTCTTCCAGCTCACCAAAGTACCACCGCCGGACGCTGTTGGTCGCCGACATCTGCCGCCACGACTTGGGCACCTTGCACGCCTTGGGCGCCTCCATCTGGTAGATCTCCTTGCCGACGTCGGTGAACTTGAGCGTGCGGCATTTCAGCTGAGCCCTCTGCTCCTCGAGAAGCGAGTGAAGCTCCTTCTTGATGCGATCGATGTTGTCGGCGCACTCGTCGAAATCCTCATCGATGCCGCGCTCGGGAATGAGGATCTTGTCGTCGCGTGCCTTCTTGCGGTCGAATGCCGTCTTCCAGTACCCCAGGGGCTCATTCAGGTCGGGCATCGACGACAAAAGGCGGTCCACCAAGCCATTGCCTCCGCTGAAGGCGCGCAGCAGCCTCATCGTCTGCTCGATCCGCTCAAAGCCCTCCAGCACGCGCACAAAGTCTTCAGGCTTGCAGGCACCGGCGTGGATGCGGGACCCAAGACGCTCAATGTCAGGCATCTTGCTCATCTCGGATGAAAACTGGTCGCGCAGACTCCGGTCGGCATTCAGCATGTCCACCGCATCCAGCCGTTCATTGATTTTTTGAATATTGCACAGCGGGTGGCACACCCACTTCCGGAACATGCGCTTTCCAAACGGCGTGATACACCGGTTGAGAAGGTTGAACAGGGTGCCCTCCGGTCCGCCGTTGACGGTGTTGGAAAAGATCTCCAAGTTGATCAGGGTCTGGCCGTCGAGAATGAGGGTGCCGTTGCGGTGGATGGGATTGTACCACTCAAAGCTGGACTGGGTGAGAAGGTTCCGCTCCAGCTTGAGACCGCGCAGGTAGTTGACAAGTGCACCAAAAGCCGACATCAGGAAGGGCTTCTCCCGGACTTCCATCAGCTTCTTGGGCCAGTCGTTCTTGGAACCGCTGCCGCTGACAAAGTAGTCGCCGCTGTCCAGCTCGCGCTGCGTGGTGTCGGCATCCCAGAAGTCGATGCCCGACTTCATGTAGTTCCAGAGGGTCATGGGCGTCGTGTTGTTCTTGAGGATGCGGAGCGCCTTGGTCGAAATGTACCCCTTTTCCAGAAGCAGCTCCTGGGGCGCTGTCTGGGCGATGAACGTCTCGAATTTGGTCAGGTCCACGTCGTCCTCAAATTCAGACAGCGAAAACTGCCCCGTCGCCGCATCGACAAAGGCCACGCCAAACACGGGCTTGTCGTCGACAACGCCCTGCTTGATCGCGGCACAGAAGGTGGACATGTCGTCTTGCAGCATGCTGCCGTCCACCAGCGTGCCGCGCGTGAGAACACAGGCAAGCTCTCGCCGGATGATCTTGTCCTGCTTGCTCTTGACCACCGGCTTGCCTCTCTCGCGCATCTCCTTTCCCAAGGCAGACTCCATCTGGTCGACTCTGGCCACCTTGTAACCCTTGGCGACAAACTGGTTGACCCACATGTCTAGCGAGCTCTCCGGCACACCGACCATGCGCATGTTGACGCGGTCGGTCAGCTTGAGGTCGAACAGCTGGTGGCCGATGGTGGCGTCGTTCTCGTAGAGCTCAAAGAACTTGCCCTTCTTGAAGAACACGACCGTATCCCACAGCTTCTGCTTGATCTCCCAGTACTGCTTCTCAAAGGGAGAAAACTTGTTCCACGCACTGGGTGGGACGTAGACGGTCGACTTGTCAAAGTCTGGATTGCCGGGCTTGTTGCGGTTCATGTCTGAGATGTCGGCAAGCCATGGGTATCTCTCCTCTGGATCGCGGGTGTAGGCCTTCTCCTTCGGCTTGGCACCAGCAGCCTTGGGAGCGAGCGCTGGACGAGCAGCTCGAGACGAACCTGCCTCGATGTTGTCTGGGTCGAAGCGCCACTTCAGCGCAGTGGACGTCGACGGGAGCTCATCAAACACCTCTTCGTCGTCCATGTCGAAGCTCTCCTCCTTGACAGGTGTTGGCGAGGGCGTAGGCCGCTTTCGAGAGGCCTCAGACTTAGTGGGCCGCTTCCTCTTTTTGGCCGCCTTTGACGGCGTATCAGACTCGTCCGAGACGACAAAATCAGCCATGTCCTCTGCGACATGTTAGCGGGGTAGAAGAAGAACGCCCCAAATCCCAAGCGGCCATACCATCCTCGTCCACAACAGGGGCATCTTTATCGGACGTGTAATCGTCATCGTCTTCTGCAGCGACAGTGCGGGAACGGTTGCGCCGGCGTGCCTTGTTTATGGTAAGGAAGACGTCTTCATCGTCTTCATCAGACGACTCGGCGTAGTTGATCTGTTTCTTGCCCTGCAAAGATTGTCAACTAGAGGGCCGTGTTTGAAGAATCGACGACTGCATACCTTCCGGGTTGGACTGCTGCCGGGAACGGCTAGATGTTTTGAAGGTTTCTAAACTGTATCAGAAAGTGCCACAGAAGACAGTAGGAGGACGTTTTTCGGTACCTTGACCATGGAGCTATAAACGGCGTTCTCCTGAGAGCTCGGTGGTTCGGCCGGATCGCTGCTCGGGGTCGGGGTGATCTGAGCGGCTTTTATCGCAGCACGGGCATTCGCCTTTGTCTCACGCAGGCAGGGCGAGGAGAGAGCATCATCGTCATCATTGGCACGGGATTTGTTCGCAAACGGTCGTGTCGAGGGCGTGGGCGTCTTCGTTGACGGCGTTTTGGCGAAGAACCCAAGAATACTCTGCTGCTTCCCGGTTGATTGGCTCGGCTTCCGCGCGGACAAGGTGTTTTTAGCCGGTGTCCGGGCATCTACTGCCACTTTGTCGCCCATTGTGACGGGAAGGCCGACTGGCAAGACAGAGCAGAGAAGGGGGTCGGAGAGAACGAGAAGAGCAAAAAGACGCCCAGAAACGGATAGGATGTAAATCAAATGCCAAATCGAATAAAGGGATATAAATGAAGGGCAATAAAGCAGAAGCTCATAAAGTCACAGGAGACATCAGGGTCAGCAGCCATATGGATGCTAGGTTTAAATGGATTTGGGAAACACGACGCGGTTCTCCCCAGACAAGACGCGGGTGCCGCGTCCATTCGCGTTCCAGGTCCACTTCTGGGCTGAATTGTGCAAATCCGGGCTGGCGGGCGGTCACATGGGCCGGGGTCCCTAAATGAAAAATATAGGCCCCACAACACCAACACTGACCACTCACATTCACTAACCAAATCCTGTCTCACTGACGGCACATGCTCCTTTGCTCTTGTGAGCAAGCCACCAGGCAACAGTGCATCATCTGAGCCAGATGAGCAGCATTGGCGTCGTACCATTCTCACAGCCCGATCGTGTTGGATTTCTGTGCTGAAGACCATTTCGTCGGCACGGGGCCAGCCGACGCTGTGATCTAGAGGTGTATTTTTTCCTAACGCCTCGAAGCTCTACCTCTGGCAGCATTTTCTTGCTAGAGGAACAATGGCTGCGAACTCGACGCTTTTCTCGAGGCTTACCCTCTCGCACAACGATGCAGGAAGCCTCCCGTCGCTTCATACAGGCTCTCGCCGTTCCGTGAAGCATAAACCGAGCGAATACGACCTGGACGAGCTCTCTCCCATACCTGATGAAAGCTTTCCTCTTTCTTCTGATCCCGAGCCGGCCTTCTTTTCCGACTCCAAACCACGATCAAAGCCGCCATCCGCCTTCCGAAAACGACGAGTCTCGCCCAGCCCATCTCCCAGCCGAAACGACGACGAACGATTCATGCCCAAACCGTCTCCATCGACGAGGATGAAGTCACGAGTGCTCTTTGCTGGTCCGCCACCGCCAATAGCGACCTCGATGCTGATGTACAAGGATGTAGAGGATCGCGGCGGCTCTGTATTAAAACTGCCTTACAACCAGCAAGCGAGTGATCAGCTCGGTGCGTCGGTTCGATATCCGACCTCGAGCGTACTCTTCGACCAGTCAACTGCACGACATGCCGCTCGTGCAACCGCCTATGATACCGATTCCACGTGGACAAATCTGCAAAGGCAAGAGCGGGCACTGCAAAAAGAAATTCAAAAGTTCCTCGACATACAATCTGCCGGACTGTCTGCGGGCCTTGGCAGAGGCTCTTTGAATCCCAGTCCGAGCCTGGGGCTGGCCAGCGACAGCAACCCCAGTTGGAATCAGAGCCCAAGCCAAAGCAACACACCGCCAACCGAGTCTGCCTACACCACGAGCGCCCGCTCTTCCCGGCTGCCTACCGACCGCGAAACGGCGTCCGGCGCTGTCATCCCGGTGCGGCAACCGCGCCCCCGCAAGCTGGGCCTGCGCGCCGCGCGGTCAGGGCTGGCGCGCGGCATTGCGCAGCTGGCGGCCCTCAAGGCGGAGGAGGAAGCGTCGCTGGCTGCGGCGCTGAGCGAGCGGACGCGGGCGCTCGCGCAGCTGCGCAAGCTGGCCGGGCGGCGGGCCAGCATCACAGACGAGCTGCAGTCGCTCGAGGCGGACGATGAGGAGCCGCTGACGCACGAGCTGCGCACGCTCGAGAGTGCACACGCGAGCACGGGCGAGCAGATTGCCGAGCTCGAGAAGCAGCTGGCGATGCTGCGCAGCCGGCAGCGCACGCTGGCGGCGCGCCTCGCCGACGTGCAGAACCAGCGCGAGGCGGGCCTCAGCGGGTATAAGGGCGCACTGAAGGAGGTCGACGCGCAGCTCGCGGCCGTGCTGCGGCGGCCGCCTGTGCAGCCGCTCGGCGCGGAGGTGTTGGGCGGCGGCGGGCGGCCACCTGGGCAGCCGAGAGAGGACAGCGCGGACGACGAGGGCGACGAGACAGAGGAGGCAGTTGGCGTCGAGTTCCTGCGGCTGCGTCCCGAGCGACGCACGGCGGAGATGGCGCGGGCTTGGTGGGAGAACGAAGTCAAGATTCTGCAGCGGCGCAAGCGCGAAGTCGACATGGAGCAGGCGGCCCTAGAGGATGGCGGCGCCGTGTGGTCGGACGCGGTGCACCTGATCTCGGAATTCGAGGCCGAGCTTCGGAGGCAGATCGCCAGCAACGGCGACAATGACGACACGGATTACGACGACACGGCAAAAGGCAAGCAAAAGATCCCAACACCCGAGGAGCGCATGTATGCGCAGCTGGGGCGCATGGGGGACGTCATTGCTGGCCTGGAGACGCATCTACAAACGGCAGAGGACAAGGGCTGGAACCTCCTTTTATGCGCTATAGGGGCGGAGCTAGAGGCGTTCCGAGAGGCGCGGCGGCTGCTGCAGGAAGCCTTGCAAGCCGCCGGATTCGATGTGGGCGAGCTTGGACCTAGGCAGCGTGGATCGGGAGACAATGACGAGGACAACGATGCGACACCGCGACTGGTAGGCTCGCTCGTTGCCATGGCTGCTTCCAAGCACGGAACAGACACGCTCGTGAACACGACAACAGCCAGCCATGACGACCACGGCGCGTCCGAAAGCGAGGACAATGAAGTGCCGCCAGACCTGTTCGCGACACACGACGACGATCCTCAGTTCAGCACAGCAGTGTCAAGTGCCGACGACAGCCATTTGCACGACCAAGACGACAGCAGCGAGAACGAGGTGCCGCTCGAGTTCCTGTCTGAGCACCGTGGCTAATAGGTGTACTCATAGGTAAGACGGCTATCACGTGTATTTAGCGTTTTTTTTTGTAAGAATGGAAATAAGTACGACTCCTATGGAGCTGTAGATGGAGCTGTAGAAGGTCATCCTGTGAATCGTCATTGGATAATATTGCAACAAGAGCGGAAACTTTATACACTGTACGCCTGTTGAGGCACTTGCAAGCGACCTGGTTCGTTCTGCAGCTGCGCTACAAAGTAACACGTGAAACGCGCAGCCCCGGCTGCTGCTCGGTAAAATTCTGCCCCGACTTTCCCCACGCCCATCTGACCGAAGTGCAGCACCGCGCGCCGGGATTCTCCTGTAAGGGTAGGAGGGGGGACAAGAGCACCTCTGATTTTCACCCACGGCTTCTGCACGCGATCAGTCGGAAAAAAATTCTTTGCAACGGTAATTCGGCACGGTACTGGATCGGATGTCTTTTCTATTTACTGGACGTGGCTGAGCGGAGCCGAGGAAGAGGTAGGGAAGAGAGACGGGAGAGACAAGAGAGGGAGAGAGAGAAAGAAAAGCGACGAAACTGGTATCCCAAGACACGCACGCGAGGAGAAAAAAAAAGTAAGAAAAATCGAACGGAAACCCTCCGCGGGATCAATGCTTACAAGAAAAAAACGATGACAAGCACAGGAAAGCGCAGCACCCAAAAACACATGAAACAGCAAAAGAGCATTTCATAACCCGTAAGAAAAAAAAAAGCATTCCAGAGTTCATCAGTCGTCTGTCAGAACACGTCCAACTACAATCCTCCCCTCTTTCTCTCTTTTGTCTGTCTCTCTTTCCCCCCTTCCGGAGCGGTCTGTGGCACTTGCGCGCTGTCATCCCGTCATCGTCCTGTCGACCCCGTGGATCCCTCGCAGCAAAGAGGGCAATCATCGCGAGCGCTCAAAGTAGCCACTGGAGCCAGCAATGGCGACGGACTGATCCATGACCCATTCGCCCACACCAAGGTACTTGTCGATCCATTTCGACACCTCCTTGTTGTCGCCAGCGATCTTGTCTGTCTTGAAACTGGGCCTAGCAGGATTCCCCGTACAAAAACAGAGAGGGAGGTCACCGTTAGTCAAAGGTTTGGTAAGGGGGGAGTGAGTATCGTTCGTCTGTGTTCGGATCGCTTACGTTAAGCCCGTCGAGCGCTTCATGCCGGCGAGGAACGCGGAAACTAAATGTGTAAGCCAAGGTGTGTCTTCCCTTTTTTTTCTCCCTTTTTTCTGTCCGTCCCCTTTTTGATTCTGGCACAAACACTTACTGAGAACCGCATCAAAGGCGTAGTGGGTGAGACGGCCGAGCTTCGACCAGAGACCGAATGTCAGCAGGTTAAGGAAGGTGTTAAAGAAGAACTGAGCAAAAAGACCGGCGGACGGGGGAGCAAAGCGGAGGATCGCTTGTTTAGAATTCCCAGCTGGCTTGAGGGATGGGGAGACGGACAGCACTCACCATCGTGACAGCAGCAGGCAGCAATACGGGAAGGGCCGGTGAGAAAATGAGGTGAGTTGAGAGACAAGAACCAAAAAAAAAAAAGGGCGAGTTGCGCAGTGGTGTCGATCTTTCTTTCAAGCGAAAGGAAAATTCCCGACTGCTTCAGTTCGCGTGTTTGTGCTTGGGTTTCTCGCAAAGGGAGTTTCGGGATGCTGGCTTGCGTCGTCCCAGTGGATTTTGCCGCAACTTTTCTTCCTTTGATTTGTCGGTCAGAGGAAAGAAGAGGGGGGGTGCACGGGGGGGGGAAACCATCCACTCTAGTCATCCAGCACGAGATGCACCCAACTGGCCAGCGGGACCCAACCTCGCTGTGGCTGGCTGTCGTTGGCCCGGAAGGTGGCGGGTGTGCCTCACGTGATGATATGGCTGATACTCCTGGGCATGATCCCCGCTAAGACCTTATCGGTCGAAACTGGAATGGACTTTGCGCTAAAGGCCCCAAGAGAGAGAGGGAGAGAGAAAGAGAGAGCAACAGATCAATCAGAGCGACGGAAATGGAAAGCAGCGACGAGCAAGGCTCGACGCGACGGGCTTCTAAATAGTCCAGCGACTATTTGACCGCTTCTGCAGCAGCAGCCTGGCGGTGGACCGTCGGCCTCAGGACCAGAAATTAAAGGGCGACGGATAAGCGCATGGGGGGCCTCTTATCGCCTCACTTTTTCGACAACAGTGAGCTGAGACGGGCTGCCCTTCTCTGGCTTGGACCACTGAGGGGTTCTGATTTTCGCCGCGTTTTCCAGCGAGGTGTTGCGATTTGCTGCGGCCAGGTATGCGAGTACCGTGTCTGGGCGGTTCGGCGGGCCTGGCTTGCCCTGCCAACGCTGCTTGCTGTTTTGGCGGGGGGCAGATGCATGTTTGAAGACAGCTACAGAAAAGGCAAAGGAATATCAGGTGTTTGAGAATTATTAATTCCCTGACCTCGTCTTCATTTTTTCTCCCTCTCTCTCCCTCTTCTGTTTTTCATTCGGTTTTTTTTTTCTCATTCTGTCTTGCAGACAGTTCATTCTCAATTTCCCCAACGCTTACAATCTCTTTGACCTACTCCAGCTTGAAGCTAGGATACTTGTGGTTGGTTTTTCTCCGCGATCTGCCCCTCTATCAGCCAAAAAAAAAAGTTTTGCAGACAGCCAACTGACAAGAAAAAGACCTCATATCTAGCAATCCTCTTCGGACACGTCCAAATCGCACATTCAACCCCCTTGTCAAAACCCCCGCATCTGCACGTCTTCCACAATGGCTGCCACTGCTCTCGACCACCTGTCGCTCGGCGGCCGCATCGACTGGCTGGCGTCGCTCGACACGGCTCTGCAGCCGGAGAAGAACTACCGCCGGACGTCGATCATCTGCACGATTGGCCCCAAGACCAACTCGGTCGAGGCCATCAACAAGCTGCGCACGGCTGGCCTCAACGTGGTGCGGATGAACTTCTCCCACGGCAGCTATGAGTACCACCAGTCGGTGATCGACAACGCCCGCGCGGCGGAGAAGTCGCAGCCCGGCCGCCAGGTGGCCATTGCCCTGGACACCAAGGGTCCGGAGATCCGGACGGGCAACACCAAGGGCGACCAGGACATCCCCATCAGCGCGGACACGATCATGAACTTTACCACGGACGAGAAATATGCCACGGCCTGTGACACCCAGAACATGTGCGACGCTCCTCTGTTCCTCTGCTCCTTTTGAGAGACGTGCTGACAGTCTAGGTTTGTCGACTACAAGAACATCACCAAGGTGGTCAAGGTCGGGCGCACGATCTACGTGGACGACGGCGTTTTGGCGTTTGACGTGCTGGAGATTGTGGACGACAAGACGATCAAGGTCAAGGCGCGCAACAACGGCTTCATCTCGTCGAAGAAGGGAGTGAACCTGCCCAACACGGATGTGGACTTGCCGGCGCTGTCGGAGAAAGACAAGAAGGACCTGCGGTTCGGCGTCAAGAACGGCGTGGACATGGTCTTTGCGTCGTTTATCCGGCGGGCCCAGGACATCAAGGACATCCGCGAGGTGCTCGGCGAGGACGGCCGGCGCATCCAGATCATTGCCAAGATTGAGAACCGGCAGGGCCTCAACAACTTCCGCGAGATCCTGGCGGAGACGGACGGCGTCATGGTGGCGCGCGGCGACCTGGGCATCGAGATCCCGGCGGCGGAGGTGTTTGCGGCGCAGAAGAAGCTGATCGCCATGTGCAACATTGCGGGCAAGCCGGTGATCTGCGCGACGCAGATGCTCGAGTCGATGATCAAGAACCCGCGCCCGACGCGCGCCGAGATCAGCGACGTGGGCAACGCGGTGACGGACGGCGCGGACTGCGTCATGCTGTCGGGCGAGACGGCCAAGGGCAACTACCCGGAGGCGGCGGTGCGCGAGATGAGCGAGGCGTGCCTCAAGGCCGAGAACACGATCCCGTACGTGAGCCACTTTGAGGAGCTCTGCGGCCTGGTGAAGCGCCCCGTGAGCATCGTCGAGTCGTGCGCCATGGCGGCGGTGCGCGCGTCGCTGGACCTCAACGCCGGCGGCATTATCGTGCTGTCGACGTCGGGCGTGTCGGCGCGCCTGCTGTCCAAGTACCGCCCCGTGTGCCCCATCTTCATGGTGACGCGCTCGGCGCCGTCGTCGCGCTACAGCCACTTGTACCGCGGCGTGTACCCCTTCTTCTTCCCCGAGGCCAAGCCCGACTTCACCCTGGTCAACTGGCAGGAGGACGTCGACCGCCGCATCAAGTGGGCCATTGAGCGGGCCATGGACCTGCACGTGCTCAAGGAGGGCGACCCGGTCGTCGTCGTCCAGGGCTGGAAGGGCGGCATGGGCAACACCAACACGCTGCGCATTGTCAAGGCCAACGTCGAGCACCTCGGCATTGCCGGCCAGCAGTAAGCTGCCGTCGGGATCCCGGGCCAAGCACGTCGTGCTTTCTCGGGTGTCAGATCGTATTTTGGTTTTGTGTGGCTTTGCATCCCTGTGGTATTTTCACAAAAGAAATCGAAAGAAAGGAAATAGACTCCATTGCGAAAACCAGATGTCCAAGAAATGCAAAGCACGAGGTGATATGGATGGCCGGTCTGATGCACGTGGCAGTGTGCAGCTAGAAGAGCAATGCAATTCTGCGTGAGAATGGGATTGTCGGTTGCCCATGCAGATTGCGAGTGTGAGGGGGGGTGCGGATCTAGTCCGAGGCCTCGGCTAGACAGACGAGATCGATCTGCGGGGAAGCCCATCCGGCAGTTTTCCTTTTGCGCACAGCTCAGGCGCGTCTCTGCAGAGAGAAGTTGCAATGCTGCTCGGCCCGTCTGGACACGATGAAGGCGGTTGAAATCCGCCACTTTGCCAAGGTATTGTCTCCCAACCAGTAAATCCATTCTCACGATCCTCACACAAATAGACCCTCGACGAGATCACCGTATCCGACATTCCGGAGCCGATTCGCAAAGATGGCGACGTCACCGTCCGCGTCAAGGCAGCCGGCGTCAGCTTTGTCGACACCCTCTATGTAGCTCCCCTTTTTCTTCTTCTTTTGTTTGTCACTCGCTCACTCGATCAGGCCCGCGGCCTCCATCAGAACAACCGCCGCCACGCCGTCCCGCCTTTCACGCTCGGCCTCGAGTTCGCCGGCGTCGTCGTCCAAGCACCGCCCGACTCGGCCTGGCAGCCCGGCGACTCCGTCTTTGGCATCGCCGCCAGCCCGTCGGGGGGCGGTGCCTTTGCCGAGACGGTCTGCGTCCCGCCGGCGGCCTTGCACCGGTTCCCCCTCGAGCGGTCGTGGTCCTTTGCCGAGGCGGCCGGCTTCGCCGCCACGCTGCCCGTCGCCTACGGCGCCCTCGTGACCCGCGCCGGTCTGCGCCCCGGCGAGCGCGTCCTGGTCCTAGGTGCGGCCGGCGGGCTGGGGTGCATGGCCGTGCAGGTGGCGGCGGCAGTGACGACAGCAGCGGTAGTAGCGGTGGTGTCGTCGCCGGCCAAGGGCGCCGTGGCTCGGCGGTGCGGCGCCACGCACGTCATCGACAGCAGCGCCGCGCCCGACTGGCCGGCGGCCGTGCTCGCGGCCACGGGCGGCCATGGCGTCGACGTCGTCTTTGACGGCGTGGGCCGCGTCGGCGAGAGCCTGCAGTGTCTGGCGCACCGGGGTCGCGTGCTGGTCGTGGGCTTTGCCGGACGCGAAGCCGCCGACCTCGAGCGCGTGGCCACGAACCGCGTGCTTCTCAAGCAGGCCACGCTCATCGGATACGTAGGTGTGTGTGACCGAATACAAGCGCTCGTGGCTGACCTTTAGCGATACGGCGAGAGCCTGCGAAGGAACCCCGAGGAGAGCGCGCAGATCTGGGCCGAGCTGGCGCCGCTCGTGCGCGACGGCCGGATCCGGCCGGTGGTGTACGACGAGCGGACGTACCGGGGGCTGGCATCGGTGCCAGCCGCCCTGCAGGACGTGGCGGCCCGCAAGGTCTGGGGCAAGGCGGTGGTGCTGGTGGACGAGGACAAGACTGGAGAAACCGGATGCTATTCTTTCCATGATGCCTTTTCATGATGCCCTTTCGTGATGCCCTAAACGAAAATGTATACTGTATATATACCGACGTCTACGCTGCGACAAACCTTGTCAAACTTTTTCTTCTCCTTCTCTTGAAAAAAAAAACGCAGCACTTCGACAACGCATGCAATAAAGAAAAGTTTACAAAAAAAGACAGCTTCAAAAGCGCACGCCCCAGAGACCCCGACCGCCGCTGACGCCCAGCCACTCGCCGTAGTCGGCGTTGGACAGCCGCGGGACCCAGCCCAGGTTGCCCACCTCGTACTCGCACTGCCAGGCAGCGACGGGCGAGCGGGCGTGGTCGCCCTGGCCGTTGACGGGGCCGGGGGCGCTGCCGGTGGCGCTGCTGTTGTTGAGCAGGTCCCAGATGAGCACCTGGCAGTCGTCGCCGCCCGAGGCCAGGGTGCCGCGGCGGTGGGGCGACCACTCGACGCAGTTGACGGCGCCGCCGTGGCCGCGCAGCTCGAGCAGGGCCTGGCCGGGCTGGCGCACGTCGAGGATGCGGATGACGCCCGAGTCCTGGGCAAACGTGGCCAGCAGGTGGGTGTCGTGCGGCGACGTGGCCAGGCGCAGCAGCGGCGGCGGGTGCGTCATGGTCTGCTGGGCCAGCGTCGGGCTGATGCGGCCGCCTTGGGCGTCTGGTTGTCAGCATGGGAAAAATAAATAAAGGGGGGGAGCTCACCCCGCTCTTCGTTCCCCGTCGGCTCGTAGATGATGGTGCTGTGCTCGAGGCTCCGCAGGTCAAACATGCGCACGCTGCCGTCCTGGCCGCAGCTCACAAAGACGTCCATGCTGTTGGCGCAGAAGCGGACGTCGTAGACCTCCTTGTCGTGGGCAATCAGCTGGGTCTTGGCCGTCAGCGAGGGAATGTCCCAGATGGTGCAGGTGGTGTCGATGCTCGACGTGATGATGAGGCTCGGCGACACCGTGTTCCAGTCCAGCGACGTCAGCGGCGCCGTGTGGTCCGGCGTCTTGGAGTTGGACAGCAGCGCCAGCGGCGTCAGCTTGGTCGCCGGCGCCTCGCTGCGCGTCCGCCCGAGCGTGTTGCTGTTGCTGTTGCTGTTGCCCCCCGGCGACGCCGCGTCCGACGGCAGCGACCACAGCCGCAGGTGGTCGCCCGATGTCGCCAGCAGGTCCGTCGTCTGCTTCTGCGACGACGGCGGCTCCCACAGCAGCCGCGTCACCGGGTATGTGTGCGTGGCCTCGGCGATCCGCGTGAACTCGAGGTTGTACTTGGACGTCCCGGGAGCGTACGCATCCATGGGCGTCGGCGCGATGTGCGTGTCCAGAATTTGGATCTGCTGGTTAGAAGACAAAGACAGACAGAGAGAGAGAGAGAGAGAGAAACCCACAAAGTTGTGTCCGTCTTCGAGGTAGCTGCCAATGGCCAGCTTACCTGCGCCGTTGCCCGTCGACGGCCATTTGCACCAGTCAAACGCATAGAGCGCCCATGGCGCCAGGTAGTTGCTGGCGCCCGGCTGGCTGCTGGCCGGGTCGTAGCCGCCAGGGAAGCCGTCCGAGAGGCTCGAGTCGGCGCGCGGCCGGATGTCGGCCAGGCCCAGCGGCGTATTCCTCGAGCCCCCGGGCCGGAGCACGTTGGGAACCGTCGAGTTCATGGGCGCGACTGCCGCCAGATGCAGCACGGCAGGCCTCCTAGACAATGGCACAAGTCGGTGCGCTCAAGGATGAGAATGCGAGAAAGAGAGAAAGCGAGAAGGCGGGTGAGAGCGTGAGAGCGTCGGGGTCAAAGGCTGCGGCTGAGAAGCGCCCGAGATATCGTGGGGACTAGAGATCGTCAGATTCGACGGGCGACGGCCATCAGCTGCGCCTCTCTGTCCAGCCCGCAAATGGATCGGCAGAGGAGAACGGCGGCGGCGTTCGTGTGTGGAGCGAAGGAAATCGGGACGTAGGTGTGCGCGCAAAGAGCGTCAAAGGCGACAGCCGCCCAAGGCACAGCGACGACGAAAGCTCTTCCAGTTGGCGGGGTTTCCGTTTCGTATAACTGCTGTCGCAGCGGCCTGCTTGGTGGCTGATTGGCAGCCCTCTACAGGCGGCCTAGGGCCGTCTAGCACCTGTGCTGCAGCTGGGGGAAATGCCGACCCCTGATTGGTTGGCGTGTCGGCTCAACGTTAACGCCATGCCGAGTCGCGCCCTGAAGCTGGATGCGTCGACCTTTGTCTGACAAAAAAAGCAGCAAGAAAGGGATTCTGGTGAAAGAGGACTGCAATTCTATCGGTGCCTCCTCTTCTCCATCCCCTATTTGGTTTCTAATCCCACAGCTGTTCCTTTTTTATTTTCATTTCATTTTCATTTCCTTTTTTCTTTTTCTCTCTACCTTCCCCACTGCTCTCCATTTTCTAGCTGTCTTCAGCCTCAGTTTCCATCTGTCCTCATCACGATGGCAACCCAAGATGCTCACTTTGATGACTCTGAGTCTGACGACGACAATTTCAACCCAGCACCGGCTGATCTGTCTGACGATGAGGATGCCGGCCGCAACTATGTGAACGCGGGCGGCTCGAGCCCAGCACGCGCGCGCGGATCGGATGACGGAGAAGACGCGCCGCGCCACCGAGGCAGCAGCGTGGGGGATGACGACGACGACGATGACAACGATGTCAAGTCAGGGAGCGCACGCCGTGCCAAGCACGGCGAAGATGAGGAAGACGAAGGGGGCAGCAGCGACAAGAAGAGAAGCCGGCACAGCGACGACGAGGATGAAGACAAGGAGGAAGAGGACGACGAGGACGACGACGAGGACGATGACGAGGATGACGAGGACGATGTCATGGAATCGGTAAGATGGTGTGCTGGGCGCTATGGGTGAGTGGCAGCGGCTGACCCGAGCAGAGACATCGCCGCAAGCGGCACAAGCGCGACCGGCGGGCGGCGTTTTTCGATATCGAGGCCGAGGTGGACGATGAAGACGAAGACGAGGGCGAGGAGAAGGACGGCGAAGAGATTGGCGACTTTATCGACAACGCGCACCCCGACGACTTTGAGGAGGGCAACCGGTTCCACGACGACCGGCAGCACCGAGAGCTGGACCAGCGGCGCGAGCTGGAGCAGAGCATGGATGCGGAGAAGCAAGCGGAGATTCTGCGGCAGCGCTACGGCAACCGACGACCGGCTAAGGGCCTGGGCGACTCGGCGGTGGTGCCGCGGCGGCTGCTGCTGCCGAGCGTGGAGGACCCGAGCATCTGGGCGGTGCGGTGCAAGGAGGGCAAGGAGCGCGAGGTGGTCTTCTCGATCATGAAGCGGATCGAGGAGCGGCTGGGCACGCAGGACGAGCTGGGGATCACGGCGGCGTTTGAGCGGGGCGGCCCGCAGTCGGTGATGAAGGGGTACATCTACGTGGAGGCGCTGCGGCAGACGGACATCATGACGGCGCTGGACGGGATGCTCAACGTGTACCCGCGCAACAACCTGATCCTGGTGGAGATCAAGGACATGCCGGACCTGTTCCGGGTGACCAAGACGCCGACGCTGGAGCCGGGAGCGTGGGTGCGGCTGCGGCGGCCGGTCAAGCACGCGGGGGACCTGGCGCAGGTGGTGGACGTGACGGAGAACGGGCTGGAGGCGCGGGTGCGGTACATCCCGCGGCTGGACTACGGCGTGCGCGACGAGTCGCTGAGCGCGGCGATGACGCTGGACGGCAAGCGCAAGCGCATGCCGGGGGTGCCCGGGCCGCGGCCGCCGCAGCGGCTGTTCAGCGAGGTGGAGGCGCGCAAGCGCAACCCGCGCAACATCATGTCGCACACGCAGCCCAACTCGTGGACGTACAACGGCGACTACTTTGAGAACGGGTTCCTGATCAAGGACATCAAGCTGCAGCAGCTGGTGGTCAAGGACGTCAACCCGACGCTCGAGGAGGTGACCAAGTTCGCGCTGGGGGCGGAGGACGGGACGGAGAACCTGGACCTCAAGGCGCTGGCGGCCAGCCTCAAGGACAGCAACGCCAACGTGGCGTACGTGCCGGGCGACGTGGTGGAGGTGTACGAGGGCGAGCAGAAGGGGGTGATCGGCAAGGCGGTCAGCATCGTGGGCGACATTGTGACCATCCACGTGACCGAGGGCGACCTGCGGGGGCAGACGATCGAGGCGCCGACCAAGGGCCTGCGCAAGCGGTTCCGGCCGGGCGACCACGTCAAGGTGATCGGCGGGCGGTTCCGGGACGACGTGGGCATGGTGGTCAAGATCGACGAGGACCGGGTGACGCTGCTGACGGACCAGAACAACTCGGAGATCACCGTCTTCAGCAAGGACCTGCGGGAGGCGAGCGACACGGGCGGCCAGGGGTCGCTGGGGCAGTACTCGCTGCTGGACCTGGTGCAGCTGGACCTGTCGACGGTGGGGTGCATCGTCAAGATCGACCGCGAGTCGCTGGTGGTGCTGGACCAGAACGGCGACACGCGCCAGGTCATGCCGTCGCAGATCAGCAACCGCCTGCCCAAGAACAAGATGGCTGTGGCTGCCGACCGCAACGGCTCTGAGATCCGCCTGGACGACGTCGTGCGCGAGTCGGGCGGCCAGCAGCGCCAGGGCAAGATCATCCACATCCACCGGTCCTTTGTCTTTCTGCACAGCAACTCGACGACGGAGAACGCGGGCGTCTACGTGACCCGCGCCAGCAGCGTCAACACGGTGGCGGCCAAGGGCGGCCGCATCAGCGCGAGCGCCGGCGGCCCCGACCTCAGCACCATGAACCCGGCGCTGAAGCGGAACCCCAACGGCGGTGGCGACAACGGCATGCAGGCGCCGCAGCGCGTCTTTGGCCGCGACCGCGCTCTGGGCCAGACCGTCACCGTCCGCCGGGGCGGCTACAAGGGCCTGCTGGGCATCGTCAAGGACACGACCGACACGCTGGCCCGCGTCGAGCTGCACACCAAGAACAAGACCATCACGGTGCCCAAGGCCGACCTCAGCTTCAAGGACAAGATCACGGGCCGCGTCATTGACATTCACAGCCGCGGCGGTGGTGGTGGTGGTGGGCGCGGCGGCGGCAGCAGCGGCAGTTTCGGTGGACGCAACAACGGGGCGGCACCGGCCTGGGAGTCGGGCAGCCGGACGCCGCAGGTCAGCGGGTTTGGCGGCGACCGGACGCCGGCCTGGGGGTTGGCCAAGGGTGAGTCTTATTTTTTGATTTTGCTTTGTCGCATTTTCGCATTTCGCATTTTTGCGTTTTTGCATTTTCATTTTCGCTTTTCGCATCTGCTGACCAACAGCCACAGCACATACGCCGGCGTGGAGCCGGTCGGACGCGGCCGGCGCCCGCACGCCCTCGTGGGCGGCCGATGGATCGCGGACGGTCAACCCCTATGACGGCAGCCGGACGGCGTATGGATCCGGATCGCGCACGCCGGCATGGAACTCGGGGGCCAAGACGCCCGCCTACGACGGCTTCGGCCACGGCTCCAAGACGCCGGCATGGGGTGGCGGCAGCGGCAGCGGCGGCGGCGGCGGCGACTCGTGGGGCTCGGGGTCCAAGACGCCGGCCTATGGCGTGTCGGCACCGACCCCGGGCGCCAGCGGCAACGACAGCTGGGCCTACACCCCCGGCGTCGGCGGCAGCAGCGGCGGACAAGCCTACGACGCCCCGACACCCGCCGCCGCTCTCAACGCGCCCACGCCGGCCGCTCTCAACGCACCCACACCCGGCGCCTATGCGGCACCCACCCCGGCCGCCGGCGGACTCAGCGCTCCCACGCCCGGCAATGGCTGGCAGGGCGGCTGGGGCGCCGACTCAGCACCGACGCCCGCGGCCGGCGCGCCGACACCTGCGGCCGGTGGCGGCTACTACAGCGCGCCGACGCCGGCCGCCTATGGCGGTGCGCCCGAGACGCCGGCGGCGAGCGGACCGCGGTACACGGACGACGACTAGGCGAGGAGAGGAGGAAAAGGGGCTGGGCTGGATAGACAGGGTCGAGCTCGGGCGTTTTTCATGGGTCCGTGTTGAATTTTGTAGTATAAAATCGAGAATGTAATTGTAACTGGACTGCTCTGACGTGTTGCCGAAGCCAACAGGCAAGGCTGTGGTGACTTCCGAGATATGCACAGGTCTTCAACGCCGTAAATGGTTAAAAAATTGCTTCCCTAACCTTCCAGGCCAGCTCTATTCTGGGTTCTGTCTTGCTCTTACAGAGAACAAAATAAATGAAATCTTTTTTATGTCATTCTGTCTCCCTGGGTTTCTGTTCCCTTTTTTCCCCTCTGTCGACAAGGTAGAAAAAAGGACAAGAACGGGAAAAACAAGAAAAATTTGCCCACAATAAAGCCCATGACCAGCGTCACAAACAATTTTCCATGGTACACAGACACTGCATGTTTTTTTTTTCCCCTCGCCGCCGCCTGTTGTCCCTTGCCCGGGTCCATCCAAAGAACGCTGCCATTAGACCTGGAACCAACACTCCCCCCCCCCTTCTGCCGTTTCTTTCGAAAACGCTTATCGCTGGGACATGGCCTTGGTGACCAGTCTCTTGAGGGCCAGCTCCTTCTTCTTGAGGTCCTCGGCTGTGGAGTCCTCAATCTCGAGCTGGGCCATGGCCTCGCTGAGCGTCTGCTCGATGCGGTCCTTCTGGCCGCGCTTGAGCTTGAGCGACAGTGTCGGGTCCGAAATGATGTCCTCGACCCGCGAGATGTACGACTCGAGCTGCTGCTTGGCCTCGAAGCGCTTGCTGAAGGCCTCGTCCTTGGTCTTGAACTCCTCGGCATCTGCATCGTCAGTATTGGCCGTTTTCACCGCACAACGTCCCAAGTGCACTCACCGCCAATCATCTTGTCAATCTCGGCGCTCGACAGCTTGCCGACCGAGTTGCTGATGGTAATGTTGGCGCTGCGGCCTGACGTCTTCTCGGTGGCCGTGACCTTGAGAATGCCGTTGACGTCGACGTCGAAGACGACCTCGAGCACGGCCTCGCCGGCCTTCATCGGCGGGATCGGCGCCAGCGTGAACTCGCCCAGCGACGTGTTGTCCTCGCAGTTGACGCGCTCGCCCTGGTACACGGGGAACTGCACCGTCTGCTGGTTGTCCGCCACCGTGGTGAAGGTTCTGCAACTGGTTAGCTAATCGTTGCAAGCTCTGGATCGGCAACCTCACCTCTTGCGCAGGGCCGGCACGGTCTGGCCGCGCGGCACGACCGGGGCAAAGATGTTGCCCTCCATGGCGACACCCAGGGACAGGGGCACGACGTCGAGCAGCAGCAGGTCGGCGGTGTCGGCCGAGGTGGCCTTGCCGGACAGGATGCCGGCCTGGACGGCGGCGCCGTAGGCGACGGCCTCGTCGGGGTTGATGCTCTTCTCGAGCTTCTTGCCGTTGAAGAAGTCGGTCAGCAGCTTCTGGATGCGCGGGATGCGCGTGGAGCCACCGACGAGGACGATCTCGTCGACGGCGCTCTTCTCGATGGCGGCGTCCTTGAGCACCTGGGCGACGGGGTCCAGGGTGCCCTTGAAGGCGGTCGCGTTGAGCTCCTCGAAGCGGGCACGCGTGATCTGCATGCTGAAGTCGGCGCCGTCAAACAGCGAGTCGATCTCGATCGTCGCCTGCGTGCCGCTCGACAGCGTGCGCTTGGCGCGCTCGCAGGCCGTCCGCAGACGGCGCAGAGCACGGGCGTCGCCCGACAGATCCTGCGGATTAGAAAAGAAGAGGAAAGAAAAAGAAGAGAGAAAAAAATACCTTCTTGGTCTTCCTTTGAAAGTCCTTCTTGCAGTGGTCCAGCAGGTTGGTGTCAAAGTCCTGGCCACCCAGATGGGTGTCACCGGCGGTGGCCTTGACGGTGAAGACGCCGCCCTGGATGTTGAGCAGGGACACATCAAAGGTGCCGCCGCCCAGATCGTAGATCAGGACGTTGCGCTCCTTGGCCGACTTGCCGGAGCCCAGACCGTAGGCAATAGCGGCGGCAGTGGGCTCGTTGATGATGCGCAGGACGTTGAGGCCCGAGATGGCGCCGGCGTCCTTGGTGGCCTGGCGCTGGTTGTCGTTGAAGTAGGCGGGGACCGTGATGACGGCCTTCTCGACCTTCTTGCCGATCTTGACTTCGGCAATCTCCTTCATCTGGGGCGGGGGTCAGTTTTTTTTCGTGGTGGGCATGTGGTGGGCAGCGGAAGGGGGCCCACCTTGGTGAGGACCATGGCCGAGATCTCCTGCGGCGAGAACGTGTGGGTGCTGCCGAGGTACTCGACCTGAACCTTGGGGCTGCCCTCGTCGTCGATGACCTTGAAGGGCCACGACTCCATGTCCTTCTTGACGGTCGGGTCATCGAATCGCCGGCCAATGAGACGCCTGCGCGTGTTAGCGAAAAAGGACAATTCTGGTGTGCAGGTTCGCGCGCTCATACTTGACATCGAAGACGGTGTTGCGGGGGTTCATGGCCGCCAGGTTCTTGGCCGCCTCGCCGATCAGCCGCTCCTCCTCGGTGAAGGAGACGAACGAGGGCGTGGTGAAGCTGCCCTGCTCGTTGGCGATGATTTCGACATTGCTGCCCTCGTAGGTGGCCACGCAGGAGTAGGTGGTACCTGCGAGAGGTCAGAGGCTCGTCCGTGGACCAATTTTGAGATCAAAAAACCAAAAAACCAGCCGCAATATGTCTGAACCTACCCAGATCGATGCCGATGGCACCGTCGTACACTTCTGTCGCCATTTTATAGTGAGGGGGGGGAGGAGATGAGATGTCAAAGACAGAGAGGAGGACGAAAGGAAAACAAAAAAAAAAAAAAACCGGTAAAAAGAGGAGAGAGGAGGGAGAGGGAGGTGGGATTGGTAGGGGGATGGTTCGGTGGAGGAAACTTTTTTTTTTTCTCTTCCCTCTAAATTTTTAACCAAACTTTTTTTTTCCCTGCTCTCGACGTGGGGCACAAAGGGCGACCAAAAAAAAAAAAAAAAAAAAAAAAGTGAAAACCAGGGACCCCACTGGCCAGAATGCCGGCATCGGCAGAACCCTGTTCCGCCTTTATGGCTTTGTAGCATAGATCGGGTTATCGCATTACGAGCATTCGGACTGGGACTTACTACGTAGTACTGGCGATGCCGAAGTCGAGCCCCATTGACGGACCCCGATAACAGCGTCACCATGTCGCGCGACCACCTGCCCTCGCTGCTGCTGCTGCCGGCGCCGCCGCGGCCGGCCACGCGGGCTGCTCTCGCGGCCGCCTACCGCCCGCCGCTGGAGATGGCTCTGGCGCGGGCGCGGCTGCCGAACAAGCCGACGACGCTCATTGTCGCCGTCGCCGGGCCGTTTCTGCACGTGTCTGCAGCCGATGCCGATACTGATACCGACGCGCAGCTGGCCTGGCCTGAGCTGCAAGGACTGCTGGCTGGTCTCTACGGGCTCGTCGCGGCGCTGTGCGCGCGGCTAGACGTGGCCATGGACGTGGACAGCGGCGTGGCCGGTGCGGTGGACGCGCGGGTCGTGCTCGTGGATCACGACCGCCGGCGGATGGCCGACCCGGCCAGCTTTCTCGTGCCGGCGGCCGAGTCCTCCGGCCGCAACCACACCATCGTGGTGGACCTGCCGACGTTTGCGGCCGCCTACCACCCGTGGCACCGCGTCTTTTACGTGCAGAGCGAGGCGGGCCAGCAGCTGCGGCACGCCTACGAGCGCTTCGTGCAGGCGCGGGGACGAGGGGCGCGGCTGACAGACGACCAGCTCGTGGCCGTGGCCGGCGGGCTGACGATGAGCACGGCGGCGGCGACGACGACCGCAACAACAACAACAACCACACCCAGAGTCCGCAGCGTCATCATGGGCGGCACGTTTGACCACCTGCACCCGGGACACAAGCTGCTGCTGACGGCCGGGGCGCTGCTGCTGGCGGTGCCGGAGGAGAAAACAGAAGAAGAGACAGAAAAAGAAAAAGCGTGCCGGTTCGTGGTGGGCGTGACCGGGGACGCGCTGCTGCAGAACAAAAAGTACGCGGCGCAGGTGCAGCCGTGGCAGGCGCGGGCGCGCGCCGTGCTGGAGGTGCTGGGGACGGTGCTGGCGCTGAGCGCCGGCGGCTGGGAGGAGCAGGTGGCGCCCGAGGGCGACGTGGTGGAGCGGGCGGCCGGCCACCTGGAGGCGCGCTTCCGCAGCGGCCGCATCGTGGCCGAGTGCGTGCGCATCAGCAACGCCTACGGCCCCACCGTCGAGCGCGAGGACCTCGACGCCCTCGTCGTCTCGGGCGAGACCCGCGCCGGCGGCCAGGCCGTCAACGACAAGCGCCGCGCCCTCGGCTGGCACCCGCTCGCCCTCTTTGAGGTGGACGTGCTGAGCGACGAGGCCGCCGACCCCGCGGGTGGCGACAGCGACAACTTTGACGCCAAGATCAGCAGCACGGCCATTCGCAAGCAGAGAGCCGCGAGGGCACTCGGGACATAGTCCGTCTTCCCCTTATGTAACATGCATTATGTAAGCAGTCTAAGTCTATGCCGTGATGCCAGCTACCGATCCTCGCCCGTCGGCGTCACGTCCCGCTTGAACCGGGCGCCGAGGCCGCCAATGTCCCGCCGGAAGAACTTGCCAAAGTTTTTGAGGTTCTCGTTGATCGTCAGCTTCTCGTCGCCCAGGCCGCCGCCCAGGCTGCCCGCTCCATTGTTGTTGCTGCTGCTGCCGCCGACGGGCGACGCCCCGAGCCCCAGCCCCAGTCCTGTAGCCGAGCCGCTGCCGCTGCCGCCGTTCACGCCCGATGTGCCGAGACGGTCGACGCCATCGCGGGCGGCGTTGAGCAGCTTCTCGCCGAGGCTGGCCGCATCAAAGAGGCCCGGGATGCCGCCGGCCCCCGCCCCGCCGCCCATGCCGGCACCGGCATTCACCAAGCCCGAGCCGCTCATCAGCGGCGTCAGCAGCGGCGAGCTCGGCACCAGCTGGCGGTCGCCGGCGCTGGGGCTGTCGCGGTGGATGACAAAGAGCTCCAGCAGGTGCGCCTGGTCGGCCTTGCGCACGCCCTTGAGGTCGAGGATCTTGCGGAAGTTGGCGTCGGACCGGTCGGCAATGTGGATCAGGTACGCCTGCACCAGGCCCTCGGGCGGCACCGGCTGCACCTGCAGCGTCTTCAGCAGCGGGTCCACCCGCCCCATCGTCTGGTTGACGCGCTTGACAAAGCTCGCCGTCGCGTGCGCCGCCGTCGACGCCGACGCCGACGCCGGGTGCAGCCGCAGCAGCCCTTCCAGCGACTTGGTCAGCGTGTACTTGTCCAGCAGCATCTGTCGGTTAGCATTCCGTCTGGGCCGTCACAAGTAAAGCCTAGGGGCAGCTCACCTGCTCGGCCGCCACCTCCGAGACCGGCCGGCACTGCACCACATTGCTCACATAGGCCGTGGCCACATGCTCGACCAGGTGGTCGCAGAACGCCCGCGCGTACTGAGGCTTGGCCACCACGGCCAGCACCTCGCGCGCCCGCGCGTCGATGTGCTTAGTCAGCTCAGTCACGTAGGCGCTGTGGTCGCTGACGCTCTCCATCCGGCTCCAGTGCGTGTTGCGCATCTCCCGCCACGCGCCCTCGCAGTCCGCCTCCGCCTTGCGCACCAGCCCCTGCACCGCTCCGCCCGCCACCCCCAGGAACGCGTCCGCCTGCGACGACAGGTCCACCCGCTCCGCCAGCTCCGCGTCGATGCGCTTCTTCAGGCTCTCCTCCAGCTGCGTCGTGTTGCGGTGCCAAAAGTCGGCCGTGTTCAGCACCACCACCATGTCCCGCACCGGCACTTCGCTCCCGCCCGGCGGGCCCGGCCGCTGCAGCACCGGCAGCAGCACCTGCTGCGCGTACTCTTCCAGGTACTTGGCGAAGATGCGCGCCAGGTCCAGCAGCCGCTCGCCCGTCGACAGCTTGGCGCACTGCGACAGCGTCACCTTGTAGACGTGGAACAGCTCCAGCGCCGACGGCGCCACGCTCTCGGGCGTGAACTCGTCGTCCGCCGCCACCAGCGCCTGCCCCCGGTACGCCGGCATCAGCGCCGCCAGCTGCTTGTCCTGCGACTCCACCCAGAGGCTGAGGTACGGCTCAAACGCCACCGAGATGGACCCGTGGAACGTCTGCGCCCGCTCGTCCGCCGAGCTCAGCGTGTTCATCGTGTCGATGCTGGCCCGCGGCAGCGCCTCGCCCGCCGCCGCGAACCGCCGCTCCAGCCCCTGCTCAAAGTCCAGCGTCTCCTGCAGGCAGCGCAGCAGCAGCCCCACATCGATCTTGTTGTTCCCGCTGCTGCGCTCCAAGAGCCCGCGAAAGTCGTCGCGCGTGCCGTCGCAAAACGCTGCCGCCAGCGCCTCGTGCACCCGCCAGTGCGCCGGAAACAGCGCCGCGTGCTCCTCCTCGTGCGTCTTGAGCGCCCGTCGGAACCAGGCGTAGCGCCGCCCGATGTTGTCGAGGCTGCCCGCCTCGTCGCTGCCCCGGAACACCTGCCGGTACTCCCGCAGCTCCGTGTTGACGTACCACGCCACCAGCCGCGCCCGCGCCGCCTCCCCCAGCGCCTCCATCACCAGACACGCCTCCACCAGCACCCCCCGCCGCAGGCCCACCTCGTCCTTGGCAAAGGCCATCTCAAAGTCCTCGCACACCTGCTCCAGCAGCTCCCGCTGCAGCTCCCCCACCCCCCGGCTCAGCACCGCAATCTGCTCGATCGACCGGTAGCTGTGGAAGTGCCGCATCAGCTGCAGCACCGCCTGCAGCAGCCCCGCGCACTCCCGGTACTGCCGCGTCCGCGCCAGCCCCCGCAGCTGCTCGTACGCCGTCGTCAGCATCTGCAGCCGCTTCAGCGCCGTCATCGACACCGTCAGGTTGCGCTTCGTCCCGTCCAGCCGCTTGATGTCCGCCGTCATCGTCGTAATGTCCTCCTCCGTGTGCACCGCCCGCGTCCGCACCTCCTCGATCCGCCCAAACACCGACGCCAGCTCCGCCTGCGCCGACTGCATCCGCTCTAGCGACGACCCCGGCCCGTACCCCTGCGCCGCCTCCAGCGCCCCGATCGACGCCCCCAGCTCATCTGAGTGGCTGCGCAGCCGCCGCGACACCGCCGCGATCGAGCCCACCGTCGACGGGTGGCTAAAGATGATGTTGAGGTGGTCCACCGGGTTGTACTCCGCTGCCATGTCTGTCAGCTCTCGCTTTCCATTTCCCAGCCCAGACCATCCACTCACCTGTGTCAAACGACAGCGCCTCCACCCCGCCGCTCATCGTGGCAAGCTCCCTCAGCTGAAGAGCAGAATCTTAGCAGCTTGTCTTGCATATAGACCCCATGGGAAAAGAAAAAAAGAATGCCGAGCCTCCACTAGACCGGCTGCAGGTGGCTTGGTCGTATTCGCTCCGCCGCCGTCAGGTATGTCGTTGGCGTGGTTTCCGTTGGCCGATGTTCGTGCTGATCCTCGCTGCAGATTCGCATCTCGAGATGCAGTGCAATAGGGGCGACGACGGCGTTTCGCGCCTGCCGTGGACCCACTCGAGCTGGGTCCTTGGCGCACCGCAAACGGAAAGCGGTGACAGTTAGTCACGTGATGATATGTTGACCTGTCAAGCAAGTCACTTTGACATGACGTATCTCGACGTCCTCGGTTACGACACCGTCGCTCCAGATGGAAAAACTCCAGCATCCAAGAATCACCTGGTCCATCTGCCAAAAGTCATTGCGGCGAAGGATTTCGAGGCCGAGGTCAGATAGAAGGCCGGTAACGCAGGCNGGGAGGAAGGTGTGCGCCAATACCACGGCGAGATCAAAGGGAGGCAGTGCAGAAGGATCGCATTGGGTCCTTGCTGCTTGCGGATCGCTTCGTCATATTTTCTGATGACCGGTCCTCTGGTGACAAGCCTCAAGCGGAGCTTTTTTTCTCTCTCTCTCTCTCTCTGCCATTTTGTGACAGTTCACTTTTCCAGCTAAGAATACACTAAGATGTACGACCGTCTCCACAGTCGTACATCATATTGGATTCTTCGCCTCCCCTCCCCCCCCCCCCCCCCCCAGCTGCTAGCGAGAGCCCTGACCGCCGGAACATTCGTTTTCCGCACGCTTATCCGGCCCGAGATGAACCGTTTCGATAGCTTGTTGGTCTCGCACCGACTTCCATAACAAGCTAACGTTGGGGGGAAGATAGAAAAAGGATCAAGTTTGTGGATGGATGGCTCTCTCCCCTCCTTACACAGCCGGAGTTTTTTGCGGGAGACCCTGCAACATCGGACGGCAGGGACGCAAGGGGGAGGACAGCGGCCTTGCATGCCTGCGGCTTATTTGCGCATGTTATGTTTTAGCTAGGCTGGCCTTGTTGGCCTTTTTGGCCTTGCAGACCTTGTTGGCCTTGCTGGCCTTGCTGGCCTTGCTGGCCTTGCAGACAGACCTTGTTGGACCCTGCAAGTCCTCTCTTGCATGGCCTGACCAGACGAGAGATGGAAAGCAAGGCAACCCATTTGCTGGGCGGCTTCGTGTCGGCCCGGATAGCACTGCCCAAGACGGCAATGCCTCCCTTGCATGTGTTGTCCCCCCGTTCCTTTTTCCCCTTCTTTTTTTAAATTTCTCGGTGCCCTGCACACCATACATGCAGACGTGCCCGATCACCCCCCCCCCTCTACGTGGTCGCCCACGCTCCTGCAATGCTGACTGGCTTGTAGAAGCGATGGCCAACCCCCCCTCCCCCCCCGTTTCTCCCCTCTCTCTTCTCACCCTCCTTCCCTCTATCTCTCCCTCTCTCCTACGTGCCATGTTGCAAGAGAGGACAGGATACAAAAACAAGTCTGAGCTGCAGCCTAGATGGTCCCCAAGCTTAGGCTTGCCTGCCACATATGCACATGTGAGCGCATGCATCTGCCCACGGGACAAGATGGAACGGGGCGACAGCGTTCCTTGGAGACGCTAGGATCCATCCAACCAGATGCTGCTGCGATCGCGTCATTACTCTATGCGCATGCATATAAAACGCATAGTATGAAAATCGGTAACCCGTATGCGCTGTCATGTTAGGCGAACGCAGCTGAAAAGTTTGATATCTCTTGTATTGGCATGCCTTGAATGTGTGCCCCGTGTGTGTGTGCATGTGATGCAGCTTGCCCGTCCATGCAATGCTCCTGAAATTAGAAATGCAAATGTATGTAGGCGAGAAACCCCCAAAGCGAAAAACAAGAAAAAAAGAACAGGGATGCGGAAAAGTCTCTAAGAAAAAAAAGAGAGAAAAAAGAGAAAAAAAGGCCCGGGAACCCCAAAGTCAAGCCAGAAACCAAAGCCAGAAACCAAAGCCGGAAACCAGAGCCAAGGAACCGAAGCCAAAGAACCAAAGCCAAGAACCACAACTCCTCCCGAATCCCGGAAAAGAGAATGAAAGAAGAAAAAAAAGCCCGATGCCAAATTTAAGAATGGTCGGGGGAAACGTGTCTCGTCCGTGCCGTCCGTTCTGAAAGGAATAGAATGCTTGCCGAGCCCATGCGTGTAGAGGTTGCTGTAAGATGCAATAATGCCGATGCAGGAAAAAGTAAGAAAGAGGAAAAAAAAAAAAAAGAACCAGGGATAAGCCGAACTCAGAAACGCATTGCCTGGTCTACCGGATGTCCCCCTTTTTTTTTTCTCCCCTTCGTATGTGTGTGTCGTTCCTTTGCCGTGTGTGTCGAGTCTATTCCCCCCCCCCCTTCCCTTTCCCTCCCCCCTGTCCATGTAGTATGACCGTGTGTATAAAAAACGGAATGCAAACTGGTCTCGCTCCTTTAGTCGAAACGGTCGTTGGTCTCCGTCTATGACCCATGCAATGCTCGAAATCCTGCTGCGATGAGACTCCGCTTGCTGTCTTTTGCGTCTGAAGGGGCCGCCCAGTAAAAGAGACCCTGTCTGCTGTGAGCTGTGCCACCCCAAAAAATCATATACTCGTGGAGACGGAAAAGAGAGACTGACCCCTAGTGATTTTTGTTTGCAAAAGGCTGCTTTCATCTTGACCGTATCCGGGTTGTCGTAAGAGACGAACCCGCCGTCGCCGCCCACGCACTGCGCCGCCACCACGCGCTTGTCCACTGCCTCCTTGGTGCCGCGCCGCGGCAGCTCACGGTATTCAAAGGTGCCGTCCATGGAGCCGGCGGCTGCTGAAAACTTGTGTCCCGGTCCTGACGTGTTGAGAAAGCTGCGGCCGTAGATGGGGATGCCCAGCAGGATCTTCTTGGACGGCACGCCATGGGCCATCAGATACTGCACCGAGCTGGCGCCTGAGTCTTCGTCCTTGCCCACAGCATAGAGCTGTGCGTGGTGGCCGCACCGGTGCGACCAGGGCCCGTACAGGTCGTAGGCCGCCAGGTTGATGAGGTCCAGATAGCTGGCCACGCTGCGGACGTCTATGCACTGCAGCGCGCTCTTGCTGGGCGGCAGCGTCGCCGTCACGACGTACCGGTCGTCTGTCAGGTGCATGCGGACATGGGCCAACAGCGCCAGAAAGGCAGCACCTTCTTGCGGATCGCTAGGGTAGATCCAGCTGACTGAGAAACGTTGTTGTCAATGACAGAAACTTGGAATAAATAAGAAAAAGAAAAAAGAAAAAAGAAAAAAAAACGTACTGTCGATGCCATCCAGCCCCGATGCGTCCACCAATCCCAAAGCAGACCTGGCGAAATTTTCTCGGAGTAGAGGGTCCGCAGCCACGCTTGGAAACACGGCGGCCGACTCTGCACCGCCGATCGACAGCAACACCTGAAGATGTGGGTGTTCTTGCTTGCGATGCATCAACGATCCCAGGGCACCCTGCACGCCGTCGACGGGAGCTCCCGCATCGGCCCATTCATCACTTAACTATAGGGAGGGGGGAAAGCAGAAGCCCAACAAAAATAGGAGGGGAGGGTCCCAGGTCAGCCAAAAGATTCTTTCTTTTTTTTTTCTCACTAGGCCGAATCAAAACAGCCCCTCTTTCCGCTTCGAGCCGTGGGTGTTGGAACTTACAAGCACATGTCCGTCGGCCGTCACCTTGGCAAACGCGTAGTAGACAAGACTGATGCAGCTGTAGTTGAGCTGTGCTGGCGTGTCCTCTGAGTAGATTGCGTAGTTGGGAAAGTACACGGCATTGGTGAACATGATGTTGGATTTGCTCCCCATGCGCGGCTTGCGAGATGAGGACGCCATCGTGGTGGTGGTGCCGCCCGTAGTCTGGAAGTCTTGCAAGTCTCGCTGCGCCCCAAAAAGAGAAAGTAGCCGAAATAAGGATGGAAAGGTGGTATGAATCGACGTTGCAGGAGGGGGAAAGTAAACAAAAATAGGTTAAGAAGGATAGAAAGTTCCGTGGCAACGATGGAAAAACCAATGCAACTAAATAAAGCATGTGCTTGTATAAAAAGGAAATTATTATAAGAGAACACAGATAGACGGTGAACCAAACCAGTAACGTGTTGAGTCACCCGAGACCCAGCCAGACGAGGAGAGGAAGAGGATAATATACGGTAAGCGGTTTGCGCCAACACATGTTGGACAGGAGACTGATGTGTCGTTGGGCCCGGGCTCAAATGAACAGCAACAGAAGGGAATGGCAAAGGAAGAGGAGGGGAGGGGGGGGGGGGTAGAGTAAGGTGTCCGCACCAGAGTAAGAGAAAGAAAAGGGGAGAGTGAGGAGGAAGGGGAGAGGGGGGGGAGGGACCAAGAAAACGGTGGGAGAGCCAAAAAAGATCGGCTGCTAGTGGCCGCAAGCAGGGAAAAACGGCTCGCGAGTGATCTTTTTTCCTTTTTTCAATCTTATAAGACAGGAAAATGCCCAGAGCAGGAGAGCAAGCGCGACGTGTTAGAGCACAGGCGGCGGACTGAGACGGTGAGCCGGGTCCTGGGTTGCATCCAAGTGGAACCGTCGCCTCTCGCCGGAGGGAAGCCTGTTGATGGGAAATAGAAAAGAGAAGAAAGGAAAGATAAAAGGAAACAAGGCAGAAGAAAGAAGTAAAGAAAAGGCAGATGTAATAAAGCAGAATGCCCCTCCCAGCAGCAAGGGGGGGGGTGGTGGTGTTGTGGACAAGGCCAACCAGAGCGGTTACAAAACCGTAAAAGCAAATGTCCACACGAGCCTATTTCACCCCCAGGGATCCGCAGGGCGCCAACGACCAGGCATGCATGACATATTTCGTCGTATTGGCAGTTTTGGCTTTTTCGGCTGCAAGGACGGCGGCCGTTTTGACAGGCTGCTACGAGGCCTGGCGACATGGGTAGAGTTGTACTTGTTGACGCATGCACGCACGCACCAGGCCCCCCGTCCACATCAACGGTGCCAAGACCCTACCCATAGACCCATGTACGCAGTGTAAGATGCCTATCCCGGACGGCTGTTCGAAACGAGGCGCGCTGGCTTGCAACGTACTCGTGTGCATGCTCTCTCTCTCTCTCTCTCTCTCTCTCTTTGTCTCTGTCTCTTTTTAGCAGGCAAGATGGAATTGATCGACAAGGCAGCCGAGAATGCGATGCCAGAGAGGAGGCCCATTTGTGGCACGAAGGAAGGCGGATGGAAAATAAAAGGAGGCGGTGGGCAAAAAGAGGGACGGGGGGACAGGGAAAAGGGCTTGGAAACGCAGGACTCAAAACGGGCTCCAAAGGGAAACTCACTCACTGGCTTTTGTCACAAGTGGGAGTCGCCCCCCTTCCCCGTCTTTTTGTACTCCTCCACTAGCATGGCCCAGCTATCGTGAGATCAGAGTGTGCATATCCCAAGTAAATTTGTAATGTATCTTAGATGGGGGGTAGGAGGAGAGGGGGGGGGGTGTCTACACTCGCTGATTCGGGCCATCCAGCAGGCAGAAAAAGCAAAAAGGCCGAACGCGCCCCCCCCCCCCTCCCTAGAGAAAGTATATCCCGCTGGCAAGAACCAAACAAGCGAGGACGAACGTTGCGGCAGTTGCCAACCCGCCCCATTGTACCGTTAGCTAACAACGAACTTGTCTGGCGGGCTGCCCGATTTAGTGCTGCAACCGAGCAGGCTTGGTCGATCGACGGTGCCGTTTCTTTTTCTTTCACGCAGCGACCGTTTTTCCTCGTGTCCCTCCTTCCTGCCCTAGTCGCAGTACGAGTACACACCTGTCTCCGACCTTCCGGCATGTACACGCTCTCTCTGCTCGACTTGTAAGTACTCTGTACAAGCAAGTGCTTTTTTCTTTCTTTTTTGCGGCGCTGCCGTTTTATCCCTACTCGTACTCGTAGTTGAGGCCCGTTGGTGGTCTGCACTGTGCTTTGTGCCAAATAGCCAAAACTGCCAGCCAGGTGGAAAAGGCCGTAGGAGGCGGCAGTCTGCAGTAATTGGGGACCGCGCCGCAATTCCTATTGTGTGGCTGTTCTTTAAAAAAAAAAAAAAACGGCAAAGCGGGCCAGAGGTCACTAGGGTCAAACAGGCACCAGTTGTACCAGCAGTAAGATGAAAGGGGGAGGGGCGGAGCCAGCACAACGGAGAAGACGAAACTTGTTCTCGTAAAGAAAGACTGGAGAGTGTCGCGTGGAAGCAAAGGGAAAAGAGGAGGTTGTCAGGGCGCGCAGCAAAATCGCCAGCCTGAGAAAGGCACATGCATCGTGACAGCATAGTGCGCGGCTGAGCAGCAGCAAATGGCTCGGGCGGGATACGAATCGATCCGCAAATGCGTTGTGGCGGTCAAGGAAGAGGCAGAGCGCGATTGGTTGCTAAAGTTTAGTTCGTCTATGGCTGTCTGCTTGGCCGTACCGACGGGTCAGACTAGCTGGTGTTGTTTGCTAGCCGTGGTGTTGTGTTGTTGCATGGTGGGTGTAGAACGAGAAGTGCGTGCGCGCGCGCGTGTGCGCGTGAGCGTGAGCGAGTACCGAGTACTCGTAGTGTGTATGTGTAGTTGTGTGGGTTTGCTGGGCGTTTGCATGTGGCGATGGCATTCTTCCACAAAGGGCGACAAGTTGAAACGGCGAGGTGCCAGCGGACCAACCCCGGCAAGCTCACCGAAGGCGTTGAGTGGTGCCTATCCCCCGTACTCCATATGAAGTAGAGCATCTCACATCTCTCTCACTCGCTTTCTCATATGCTCGGCAGGTGATCACTTTTCTCGTGACGAAACGCGTTGGGCTGGCACCCATGAGCCACGGAGATGAGTCAGTCCTGAAGTCTCCCCCTCCCTCTGATAGTTAGGATGAGACAAGTCTGGGTAGAGACGACGAAGAACACGCCCCTCCCCCCTCCTTCTCCACCTCCTACCCATCGGGACGGCGTCTGAGTTGGCAAGCCTGATGTGCTAGCCGATTTCGCAAGCTGGTGTCTGTCTGTGGACAGAAGGTGCAGCCCGGTTACGTCAGTGGCCGGGGTGTTGAGTCGTGTCTGCCCTCCTTTCTGAACACCCCCCCCCCCAACACGGACCGCAAAGCCATAGAGCCGGTTCTGGTGGTGGGAAGCGAAAGCAAACGGTCCAGCCTCGAATGCTATCCGTTTCGCGCCCGCCTTCCGATGGTAACAAGCAGACGAGCAGAAGCGAGAAACACCGCTGGGGGCCAGGGGACAGCCCATCCCGCCGATATCTCACAATCTTCGGCCCTTTCGAGGATCCAGCTTCTCGCAGGCTCATTCGTACTCGTACTCGTACTTGGGACTCGGCACAGTGGTGTGGTCAACCATTCTTCCAGCTGTTCCAGAACATTCCCGTCCTGGGCCTAGCATGCTGGCGAGCCCTGCGATCTCTCTGCCTCTCGCGTGTGCTCCATTTCATTTGCCCGTGCGCTCGCCGCTGCATATCCCTGTCCCAGTGAATTTTCCCTGTATTTTGTGTATTTTTTTTTTTTGTATTTTTCATCGTCCTGCTCAAGAAGGGCCACGAATGTGGGTTGGTACGACAGCCATTCCATCCATGGCCTGTCGTGGTTGCTGATGATTTGACATGCATGAAAGGGGACAAAGGCTCCGGTCAACGAGGCGAAAAAGCAACCACACAGGCAGCCAATAGTGATGTATCATGTTTCTTACAACTGGAGACGGCCGGCGGCGGATCTGGCCCAGTAGGAGAGGGCCGAGTCGACTTCGGGGAGCGATGACGTCTGATGGTCGGGTCCTTGTCTCCAACGCATCTTACTTTGTACGTATGCAAGTCATCCACTCAACGGAACCCTGGTTTTGAAACGGCCACTGGCTTAATTTCCCCTTCTGGATAGCTGGTCGGGCTAGCGGCTCCGGCAACACGTCGTAAGATACTCCGTCTGCTGTCGGGCCAGGAGTGCATGACGTCGAGGTAGGACGTCCCCCCCCCCCCCCCCCTCCCCTCCCCTTCCCAAGTGATCGCGCGCGCATGGCTCGGCCGAAGACGTGTACACGCTGGAGCGTACAAGGGATGGCCGGTTCGGCGACGATCGAAACATGGTCAGATGCTTTTCGGGACGCTTTGCACGAGAACGAAACCTGATTCTGGAAGCAGATCTCGTATTGCCTGTTGCTCGCGTTCTGTTTCCTTTTGCCGATACAGATGCGCGCCTCGGCCAGGGGGGGAGGGGGAAACAGAGGGTGAGGGTAATTTTACACGTTCTGTGCGTGGTTCAGGGTTGCTTGTTTCTGCGCAGTTTGTGTTTCTGCTGATGTCCTGTCTATTTTTGGCCTCTCTGCAGAGCTTTTCTCAATTCTTTCTGCAGACGTGGCCATTGACTAATCATGGCCTGCTCTTTTCTGAAGGAAGGTGCGACCTTGTACAGCAGCAGCAGCGCAACTGCCCGTATTCCAGTACCAGAGATGTACGTACACACGTCCGTGATCGAAAAGCAGTGGGGCAAGTCGCGTCATCCCTTCCGAGCAGGCGGTGAGCGCTGGGAGGGCCACTAGTTATTTGACAGCCCCGCTAGACTAGAACAGAGCCACTCATTTTTATCCCGAGAGGAAAAAATAAAAATTCGTGTCCATCTCTTTATTTTTATTTTTATTTTTTTTTCCCTCTCTTCCTCTTCTCATCCTTCCAACATCCCCGTTCCCCAACCGTTTTCTGTCCACGCGACGCGATGCTGATCCAGGGCAAACCAGGAGCGCACAAAACCTGGGCCACGCGACCATCATTCGGGCTGTGCTCCGCGCACTGTCGGTGAAGAAAAAAAAAGTCGCTTCCTGTCCCGCCTGACACATCCAACCCGGCCTTCACCGACGGTCACGTTCTTGGTCTGGTGTTCTTCCGGGACGGGACCCAGCGCAGCCAAGTGGCCGTGTACAAGTGCTGCTGCGTGACCAGGCAGCTCCCCTTTTGGGCCTCTTGCTTATGCTTTCTTTTTTTTTTTTTTTTTTTTTCCTCTTTCTCTTTTATCCCTCGTCTATTTCTCACTCCGACGTGTCGTTTACCATGGACAGCTGGGCGGTACGACAGAAAACGTGCGCGCAAGGGGCAGCTCTTACCGGATTTTCTTTTTCATGTGCCGTCCCTGGCAGCAGCATGTACTGCTCCCCCGGCAGCTGAAGGTGCGGCTGTTCTCGTGATGGGAAGGAAGCTGGGCATTGAGGGGGAAAAGCCACGCCACGCGACGGTTCGGCCCCTATTGGTGTGCTGTGCCGACGGCTGTGCTGTGACTGGACGGGAGGACGGACCGGTGCCCTGGCGAAGAACAGACGTGTCAAGGTGGGTATGTCTCTTTTTTCTTCATTTTTTATCTTGTTATTCTTATTTTTTTTTCCCCTCCGCTTTCATGGCTCGGGCTTGTCCCGCGGGCCATGTTGGCCGTGTTTCTGCCAGCAGCTGCATCTTCCTTTGGAGACGCAACGGCACTTTGCAAATGCAACCTGTATCCAGGTGCAAGTGTCCCCCCTTTGCTGGCGGAGAAGGATGGATCGTCTATGGTTCAAACCCGTTGCTGGGCGCCCGGCTTAGAGAGAACGTTTTGCTTCTTTTTGATAAGTCGGGAATCAGTTGTGGTTACATTCCTGCGTTGCTTATTCATGACGTTGCACTGTCACTTTTTTACTCGGCAATGTATTTTGTTATTGCTCAGCTATCAATTGACTCGGGAAACCATTCTGATCCATGTCCTACGTTTCTTGGAAGAGGGGGTGTGTGTGATACGACGACAACCAACAGACAGGCCATATCGCGGTCAGATCACGAGGTTGTCAATGTCGGCACTGCCGCTGCCGCGGCGGCGGGTCTCGTCGTCCATGGCCGGGGTGGGCGGCGGCAGGTGAGCGACCTTTGTGCAGATCCAGCAGCTGGCGTACATGTTGACGCGGTCGATGCAGGTGCCGGGGGCGCGGTCGCCGTGGCGCTTGGGCTGGAAGCCGAGGCGGGCAAAGACGTCGGTGTACCAGGGGGTGCGGGCGCTGGAGCGGAGCAGGACGCGGCCGCCCATGCGCAGGGCGCGGTTGAGCTTGGCGATCTGGGAGGGGGCGCCGTCGCCGTCGCGGGGGAACCAGTCCATGCTGTCCATGATGACGGCGACGGTGAGGGAGGCGGGGGCGAGGCGGGCGATGACCTCCTCGATCTCGTCGGTGTGGATGCGCAGGCCGTCAAAGGCGCCGGGGCGGGAGAGGCGGGCGTGGGCGGCGGGGGCGAGGTAGTCGGGGTGGCAGCGGCGCGAGAAGCGGCCGTCGAGGCAGACGTAGTAGTAGGGGTTGTCGGCGGCCATGTGGACCTGGTCGACCATGGGGTCGAGCGTGTTGACCATGTAGTGCCAGACGGCGTGGGAGCGGATGTTGCGCGGCGTGGGCTTGTAGGCGGCGGTGGCGGCGCTCCCCCGGCTTCCCCCGACGGCCGGCTTGGTAGTGTCCTCGACGTGGTCGGCCTCGATCATGGCCAGCTGGTTCTTGGGCACGCCCAGGGCGGTCCAGAGGAAGCTCTCCTGGCTGACGACGAGGCGCGAGACCAGGCGCGACAGCAGGGCTGGGCGGATCTTGCGCTGCCAGATCTCGCGCTGCTCGTTGAGCGTCTTGGCGGCGAGGATGTCGCGCACGGCGCCGCGGCAGCCAAAGGCGTAGCTGAGGTAGCGGAAGATGCGGATGGCGTTCTTGGAGCCGCCCGTGTCGTAGAGGCCGCCGCCGGCCGGGCGAGCAAAGACGTGGGCGTTGTTGAGCCAGTACTGGAAGCAGCGGCTGGACAGGTGCGGCGACAGGCGCGAGATGAGCAGCGCCCGGAAGCCCGGGTGCTTGCCCTCGCCAAACAGCTGCCAAAAGTCGTCGTACGGCAGCTGCGCCGCGTACGCCGCCACCTTGAGCTCCAGCAGGTGGTTCTGCGCCGGGTTCAGGTCCACCGCGTGGATCCGCGCCGGGCTCTGCAGCGCGTACGACAGGATGTTGTCGCCCGCGCTCGTGATGGCCAGCACCACGTCGTTCTCCCCCAGCTGCAGCAGCCGCTCGTCCACCCGCGTGTCCTCCCACGTAAAGGCGTAGATGTACTCGTCGTGGAACTGCGTGTGCTTGGCCAGCTGCTCGTCGTAGTAGATGCGCCAGTGGTGGTTCTGGTAGAAGAACGCCGGCAGCGGCAGGTTCGCCGACAGGTTCGCAATCGCCGTCTGGAACGCCTTGGACCGGATCTCCGGCGCCGTCCGCTGCACCGCCCGCGACAGCGCCGTCGCCGGGCTGGCCGGCACAGCGCTCCCCCCCAGGTACGGCGACTCCGTCACCATGGCGTCGATCCGCTCCACCACCTCGTGCGGCAGGCTGCTGGTGTGGAACGGTTTCTTGTGGCAGCCCAGCCAGATGTAGTACGGGATCGACCCCAGCGAGTAGTTGCGCGAGTTGATGCTGAGCACCGTGCCGAACCGGTACTCCAGGTAGTCCCGCCGCCCAGGCTCCAGGCTGACCCGGTCCAGCTCAAACCACGACCGCCAGAACGTCCGGCCCACAAAGGGAATGTGCCGGTTGACCAGCCCCCCCGTGTAGTTGCGGAAGCTGAAGTCTGCCTTGCTCTGCACGTAAAAGTCAATCGCGCCGAGGATGCCGTTGGGCGCCAGCAGCGACGTCAGCGAGTCCACCACCGAGTAGTAGTCCGGCTGCACGTGTCAGTGATGCAAGACAAATAAAGGCCGGGGCAAGCACCCACAATCATCGACAGGCTGTACGACAGCGTGATGAGGTCCGCTCCGCCGTGGTCCGGTCGGTCAAACGAAAAGTAGCCGTTGCCCGTCCGCGCCGACGTGAGACCCGGCGAGCCGGTCGCTCTCGGACCCGCCGCAAGATCCGCTTCGTGGTCCTCCAGGCGGAACTTGCGCGCGTCCTCGCAGATGACGTGCACGTTGGCCCACCCCAGCCGCTCAAAGCGCTTTCGCGCCACGGCGCACAGCGACGGCGAGAAGTCCACCAGGTACACGCTCGAGAAGAACGTCGGCACGTCCACGTACGCCGACATGGCCTCGATGTTCCACCCCGTGCCACCGCCCACGTCCACCCAGATGCGCTTCTGGTTGGTCTTCTGGCTTGCCTTCTGGCTTGCCTTCCGGCCTGCCTTCCGGCCCGCCTTCTGATCCGCCTTCTGGCCCTCCTCGGACCGCTCAGTCAGCTGTGCCGCCACCAGGCCCAGCATGTCCTCGCGGCCCTTGAGCAGCGTCTTGCGGGTCACGTCATAGATGCCGGCCTGCTTCTCGTAAAAGCTCTCCAGAGCCTCCTGCTGCGTGTTGTTTCCATCTCTGGCGTGCGGCTTGATGAAGCACGAGTAGCAGAAGAGAAGCAGCGACTTGACGAAGCTGGGCTCGTCGGTCTTGCTCGCCGACGACGAGTACTTGGTCAGGCCGATGGCTGCAGACACCACAACAGCCAGCCCAGCAAAAAGAAGTTTGTTATCCAGCTCTGGGGGCATAATGTTACCACCAAGAGAAGCCATGGTACTCTCTCATTGCTGTCTGCAAGAGAGAGGGAGAGTTGTCAGTCCGTTGGCAGGACGGGTGAGACCAACAATGTGGTGTCGGCTGTCAATACGAGAATAAGAGGAAGAGGAAGAGAAAGTGAAAGTGAAAGAGGAAAAAGAAGAGCACAAGATCTGTTGGGAGAGAAACAGACTAGAGACAACCGGGAGCGAGGACAGCCAAGATATATAACCGACAGCTTGTCCCTTGGGCGGCTGACCCTGGCCCGTCGATTTGCTCGTCCACACCCGTGCCCTCGCACAATGCCGGCACGCGCGCGCAGAACGACCACGCGACGCTTCTCTCGAAAAGTGTTGGGAGGGGCATGGAGGGGAAGGAGACCTCGAAGATCTCGGCTGGTGAGCCGCGTGCATCTCTCCTAACGTGTCGCATGTACCCCCTCCACAGGGATGTTGACGAAAGCCACGGTACTTCTGGGCCCTCGCATGCTGCGGTAAAGGTTGTTGAGGCATGTGCCGCCATCCCTGGAACAGACGAGTTGTCGCTGCTCCCATTTTCTCCAGCCAAGCTAGCCTGGAACTCGTGGGGAGGCATTGGCCAATGAAGGGACCGCGTGCTCGATCCATTTGCAGAACTCGCCAGAGGTCACAGCGTCACAAACCACATGCAAATGCCATGTAGGTCCCTTGGTCCCTTAGCCCAGGAGACGCTCGTCTTCAAGTGCCGCTAACGTGTCTCATAGTGGAAGAAGTGACAGCCGACTCCGAGCCAAGACCGGGGCAGAGCCAGGCCAGGGTGGACAGGGCATCGGAGCTGCCCAGTGTCGAGGCTGGCCAGCCCAAGGTCGATGCCGTCCAGCCGTCCAGACGAAGAGCCCCTTCCCCCAGACACAACCTCGATCGTGTATCGCGGAACACAGACGGACTCTCTCCGGGAGCCCAGAGACCCAGAACGCCGAACGATGCCTTCTCGCTAAGCACGTCCCGGCTGGCCGACCAAGAGAGACCGCAGAGCGTCAGTGAGACTGTCTGCAATAAAGCTAGCTGCCACGGCTCAGCCAATCAGCGCCGGGTGGGTCGGCCGGCGACGAATGCCAATGGGCGATGTTGTTTGGGGCACATGCAGCGCATCTGCGCCGTGTCTTGTGCATTGTCCGAATTGGCATCCAGAACGTGGCAGTTTGTCTCGTCAATCCCTTCCGGGTCGCCTTTCTCCTTTGTTCCCCTTTTTTCTTCCTTGTTCTCCCGGTCTTGGCCGTGCCTGCTGCCGATCGCTTTTGCCTCGAGTCTGCTGACAGCCGGCGGTCTGCGCAATTGTGACCGCTTGGGCCGAGGGATGTCGCAAGATATCTCACAGCAAATAACAGTCAAACAAAAAAACAGGGAAACAGGGAAACAGGGAAACAGTGACTACTCCACGAAGACACCATCGCTGTAATTGCCTGCTCCGCGGCTCAGTGCCACAAACATTGTCACGCGAGAACTCCGGCCTGTACGACTGCGGAGCGTAGATGGAGCATCCGCAGTGTCTCTAAGCCAATTGCCTCTCGCGCGGATGCCTGCAGACATCTTGCAGTATCTTGCTTTTGGCTTTTGTAGGATGCAACGCCGTCAGATGGTTACCTAATTTGAATATTACGTAATCTCAATACGGCCGCTTGTTCTTCCGATCTCCGACCTGATATCGCAAAGCGGGCCATCACGACTGGTCGCAACTCAAAGTCCACATGCCATCGCCATATGACTCTCTGAGTCCGTGTTTCATCAGCTGGGTGGGCTTTTTGTGTTTGTAAATGTCGGTGCTACGTTTGTCTCTAGTCCGACATTGGCGCACACGCATGCGCGTGTGATTGAGCTGCTCTTCCCCCCTCCAACTCCCCTCCCCTTTCCTCCCTCTCAGCCCTCTCGACCTTGTGCGCCTCCACGGCTGCGACCGCTGCCGACATCTCCTCGTTCTCTCCATACCTCATACCCACACCAACGCACCATGCCTGCTACCGGCCAGGGCCATGGCAAGAAGATCGGCGGGCCGATGTCGCGGCAGCGGTCGCGCAACACAACGCCGCTGAGCGCGATGCCGACGGTGGCGACGGCCAGCCTGCCCGAGATCGAGGCGCAGGAGCTCAAGCACCTGGATCTGAGCTTTGAGGTGTTTCGCAACCTGACGTACGATGATCTGGTGGACGCCGGTTCTGGTGCAGGCTCGTCGATCCCCGATTACAAGTCCATCGACGGCATCGTGACGCGGCTGAAACGACTGCAAAAGATCTCCGAGGCCCGCAACAACAGCTATGACCGGGGCATGCGGCTGCTGGCGCAGAATCGGCGCGCACATATGGATGAGCAAGCCGCCGAGCGCAGCCGCGAGGAAGAGCGGCTGCAGCGCGAGGCCAACGGCGAAGACCACCAGCGGCGCGCTAACAAGAAGAAAAGAAAGGCGCCCCCGGATAGCGGGGGTGCGGATGCGGGTATGTGATTCTTTTTTCTCTTTTTTTTTTACTCTCTCTTCCTGGCCGAAGCAGGAGCTGACCGACCTCCAGCCCAAGGCACGCCGAGCGCGATGGAGGTGGACGACAAGAAGGCGAAGCAGGAGGAGAGCAGCGACGACAGCTCGTCCAACTCGGATTCGTCAGACGACGGCGCGCCGCCACCGCGCCCTGTGCCGCAGAACCAGACGTTTGGCGAGGACCCATCGACGTTCCCGGACCCGACGGTATACGAGATCCGCAAGGTGGTGAGCGGCATGACAGAAGACGAGATCAAGGCCATTTATTCGGTGGCTGTGTATCCCAAATCCAACCTGGCCGACCTCGTCGCCGGCGACCCGCCCGACAAGGACTTTAGCAGCGCAAAACCATCGAACCAGATCAACTTTAGCACCTTTGCCAGCTACATCGAGCCCTATTTCCGACCCTTCACCGAGGAAGACCTGGCCTTTCTGCGCGAGCGCGGCGATCGCGTCACGCCGTTTCTCATGCCCAAGCGCGGCAAACGCCACTACTCGGAAATCTGGGCTGAGGAGGACGGCGCCATGGCTCTCGACCCCCCGTCGCACCCCCATGCAGGCGGCGGCAGCGGCAGCGGCAGCGACAAGACGCTGCTGCCGAACCAGCCGCGCGGCACCATCGATGCCATGACAGACGAGATCGCGGAGACGGACAAACTGTCCGTGGGCCCGCTGCTGTCGCGGCTGCTGCAGGCCATGCGGCCCGAGCACCGCGCGCCGGCTGCGGGCGGTGGCGACGGCGCCAACGGGGGTGACGTGCTGATGAACGGCACCAGCAGCTTCGATACCTCCTTGAACGGCGAAGCAGCCGACTCGCAGAACACGGCCGGCGGTGAGAACGGCGAGCGCGCGCTGCCACCGGCGACGTTCATGCCGGAATCGGCATCGGAGTCGTGGAAGAAGGCGACGCACCCGAAGCTGGACTACAGCCAAGTGGACGAGCGCATTAAGCAGGAGCTGCGGCACATTGGCTTCTTGCAATTCCCAGACCCGTCCAGCGCGACAGGAAGCAGCAGCGCCGGCGGAGCGAATGGCCATACCTCGGTGAACGGCACAGCACATGGAGCGGCCGGCGCTACTAACGGGACGGCCGCACACGGGGTGAACGGCACCGGGGCGAACGGCACCGGCAGCGGCGCAAACGGTGCGAATGGTGCGGCCGGCAGCGGCGGCGGTAGCGGTGGCGGGAGCAGTGGCGGCGGCGGCGGCGGTGTGAATGGAGGCAGCTCGTCGCTAGCGGCAGCGGACTACGACGGGCACTACGACGACGAGATTGCGGCGCGGCTGCGGGCGCTGCAGGCGGGGCTGCGGGAGCAGATGCTGGTGAACGGGGCGCGCAAGGCGCGGCTGGCGGAGCTGGTCAAGGAGCGCATGGCGTACCAGGAGTACCAGACGATTCTGGAGGACCTGGACGGGCAGGTGCAGAGCGCCTACCTGAAGCGGACGCGCACGATGGGCAAGTCCAAAAAGGGCAAGCGGCCGGGGGCCAACGCGGCGGGCGCGGCGCACGGCGGCGCGGCGGCGGCGGCGGGCATGGCGCGTCCGGGCATCGGCGACGTGACGCGGATGCTCATGGAGCGGCGCAAGCGGTGGATGGAGAACATTGGCCCCGTGTTCGACGACGTCCGGCTGCGGCGGGTGCCCCGCCAGACCGACCCCGGCAGCAGCATCTTCCAGCCCGACGAGATGGCCGCCCTGGTCAAGCGCGAGAAGGAGGTCTGGGACGAGGAGGTCGAGGACGACTAGCGGCCGGGAAGAAAAGAATGATGAAAGGTCGTCCGAGGGCGGCATGCCCTTTTTGGAGTATTCCACTTCTTCCCGCATTGCATTGGCTTTGGGAAAAAACAGGCGTTTGTGGCCGGCGAGGGAGGAGTGTGTGGGGGGGAAATCATGATACTTGTGCTTTGTGTTATTCTTATGTTACTTTTTATGTTGCTTGCTTTTCCATGTCCCTGAACAAAATAACCTCGTTGCAGACGGCCGTGCCTTGATGTGCTCCATACTATTTATTACATGTACATATATATCCAGCCCCCTCGTCTCATGGTAATCCAATCCCGATTTCCCCTGTAACCCAAACACCAGATGCATATCGTAAACGCCTGACCGTGATAGCAGGGAATCCTCCTTCCCCTCCCACCCGTGTCCCCCCAACAATAACTAGACCAAACCAACCAAATGCAAATGGGTATGATGCTTGGCAAATCAAATCACAAGTCGTAAACCTCGAGTCTGCCAGATCCGTCGTCTGTCGTCCGTCGTCATTAAGTGAGCAAAGAAAAAAAATCGCAGCGCCGTCTATGCAAGGCCAGGAAACCATGGGAATATGGTTCGTGTGATGGCTTTCCCTGGAGGTGATGAGGTTAGCTAGCAAGAAAAGAGAAACCAAAGCTAGCAAGCTCACATTTTGGGGTACGAATGTCGCTCAGGTCGTCGTCCGGTCCACCAGCCATCTGGCGCATGCGTCTTCGCGTGGCTTCGGATAGGCCATTGTCGCCATGCTGATTGTCTGGCGGTGCCTGGGACTCGGACGTCGGCTTGAGCTCAATGCCTGGCTCGCCGTCGGCGGTGGCATTGGTGCCGTCGCACGATGAGGTTCCGTGAAACCGTTTTTTGACCGAGGAGCTCCAGCTGTGAATGCGTTGGCGTGTGCTTTCACCGTCTGAATCTTCGACAACACGCTCGCGGAGACGGCGCGTCGCTCGCTCGCGGCGAACCATGGCGTTGGTGATGGGTGGGCAGAACCCGTCGGGCAGCATGGAGGCTTTGCACAGCGGACAGAGCGAGCTGATCTGCGAGAGGAACTCGTCGATGCAGCGAGGATGGAAGATGTGGCCGCACGGCAGCTCCCGGATAATGGTTTCGCGGTTTTCAAAACCCTCCAGGCAGATCTGACACGTTGGCTGGTAGTCCAGGTCCCCGAAAACAGGAGCGGGAGCCGGGGCAGAAATGTGGACAGACGACGGCGGAAGCACCGACATCGGATCAATGCTGGCGGCGGGGTTTCGCGGCTCTCTTTCGTATGGCGGCGAGCTGTCGGAAGGGATGCTAGGCGAGCGCGGATGAAGCTGAGACTGTGATGTGTGCCGCGATTCCGGGGACACGGTAGAAGCGGCAGAAAGGAGAGAGAGGGGTATGGGAGAGAGTGGCACGGTGGGACTCGCGGGCGGCGGTGGCGGTGGCGGCTCATAGTTGTATGTGAACAGGGGAAACTTTTCGAGGTGATCCAAGGGTACGGTCAAGCGCTTGATGCCCATGACCTCGAGGTTGACCTCGCCGCGGACGACGCGGCGCTGGAGCGATATTCGACCGCGTCGCCAAATGTAATGTGTGAGAACAGAGGTGGCGGCGATGACGATAAGCAGCATGCCGAGAATGGCCAAGACAAAGAAGCCAATGTTGGGCATGTTTGTGGGCGTGTTGACGGTCAGCTGAGTCCATATGCGGACATAATCGTTCAGGTTTGGGCTGTAGATGGAGGTGATGTTCGCGCCATAGGGCACCTGGGACAGGTTGCCCGAGTACAGGCTCAGCTGGTACATCATCTCGAGGCCGAAGGTGCCGGAGACGGCAAAAATGGGGTAGTGATTCTGCGACTTCCAGGAGCCGCTGTCGCCGAGATCCCACTCGGGGTCGTTCACAGATGGCGGCTTTGACGAATCGTCTGACGGCTGGTAGAAGATAAAGGCGCGGAGGGGGTCTTGGCGGGCAGAGATGAGGTAGGATCGGGTGCAGTTGTTGTCGAACCACGGGGCCAGCGCAATGAGGTTGTAGTTTGTGGGCGGGAGGTTGACCTGGCGGACAGCCGAGCTGGGGACGAAGGCCCGCTCGTACTCGCTGCAGGGGTCATCTGCGTCGAGACTGGGCACGTAGAGCAGGCCCTGGAGAACACCCTTGGTGGTTTCGGAGTACTTGGAGGTGAGGACGGTCAGGTTCTCGGCGATGTAGCTGGAGTAGGCGAGATCGGCCTATTCCCGTTAGAAGCCCTCCAAAAGAGAAAAAGAGAAAGAGAGAAAAAAAAAAAAAAGGGAAAACAGTGGACTGACCGTGAGCGCCGTGAGGTTTCGGATGATGGTGCTGGGGATGGTGTTCTGGCCGCTCCAGACGGGATCGCTGAACAGGAGGCTGGACAAGAAGAAACAAGGTCAGCATCGACGGCACTTTGACAGATACGAGGCACAGCAGGATCCGTGTTTGTGCGACGGCGTCTCCCGCAATGTCTGGCTGTGTGAAAGGGTCTGCGCATGCCAGCGAGACTGCAGCTGGATCCGTTGGTTTGGGTCGGCCAAGGAAAAGCTTGGCCGGCTTGGCGACGCGGCATTGCGGGGATTGCTGAGTGGAGCAGCAAGCCCCTAAAAAAGGAGAGAGGGCGCATCAGTGGCGAGGGGGCCGTTTTCCGGGCGAACCCGAAATCCGACCGACGCAGGCGCATTTTGGTGGACGAAAACGGGCGCTGCTGCGGTTGCGGTTGTGGCTGCTGCACCGCTCGCTCACCAGGCGTGCTGCTCTGCGATGCGCAGAGAGACAGACGCGCGCTGCACGTGAGACGACGCAATCTGCCGCCTCCACTCTGAGGCAACACTTTGGAAACACCAAAAAGGGATCCGCGGCGCCCGGCGAAACGAGCAACGCGGCCATCGGGCCTTCGGGCCACGTCGCTGCTTGGGCGCAGCGCGCACGACGGCAGCACAGAGAGGGAGCACATCGGCGCCTCTGCGGCGAGTGGCACCGAGCAGGGTGAAGTCCGGGCCGGCAATCCAGGGAGACGCGACAGCGGGGAGACGCGGTGCAAAACGACGGGGAAAGAGGCGAGGCAGCACAGGTACGTACACGACATTTTGGACTCGATTAAGAGCTGTCAAACGTCAGTTCAATCTGGGAATGCGACCGGTGCAAGCTTGGCGTATCTTGGCGAACGGGAAGGATGAGTGGCATGCGAGAGGCAGGGGGGAGCAAGGGAGGAGGGAGGAGATGAGGAAGAGCAGGATGGCAGAGGCGGATGGTAGGATGGCAGACGGATGGCAGACGGATAAATCGAGATCAGATAAAGTCAGGCAGAGGACGAGATAGTGTCTGGGCGCCAAGCCGGGCAGCCAAGACGGAAGTGTTGAGGCGGATGGAAATCGATGGAGATGCCAATGGGATGGGAAAAGGCAATGGGGAGCAGGCGATCAGGGAACGGCCAGCATGACAAAAAAAGCACAGAAATAAACGTACACAGGCCCATGGTCAATCATGTTCGGCTGGGTTTGGGCAACCCAGACCTTGGGGGAAGGAACGGGGTGGGCGTTGGAGCGAGATCATCAGCAGGCGCTTTCTGCGAGTCAACGGTTTGTGAACACTTTTTTTTCTCTTGGCTTTTCTGGGCAGGTGGCGATAGAAAAAAGAAAGAACGGTCGGTGTGCTGGGAATGTGGGAGCTTAAGAAATGGATGGACGGATACCGGGGGAAATGGAATGGGGTTGGCCGGATAAGGGTTTCGAATGCATGGCGGCAGGGGGGGGGAAGAGAGGGGGAACAGGGACCAGTGGCGCTGGAGCATGAGCTTGGACTGCGCTGGAGGTAAGATAAGTGAGCATGCGTCTTACAAATCCGAGGGCCACGAGAGCGCCTTTGTTGGCTCTGCATGCTCGTAGTATGCCCAGAAACCAGTTCTAATACTAGCGTTTCGCGGGCGGAGGCTTAGCATTTTAGGGATCCATAACGCTGGGACACCAAAAAACAGCAGGCAAAAAACAGCATGCTTCGGGTTCTTCAAAGGGCCCGCATGTGCAAAAAGTAAGATATGGAGTACGAGCAAATACGCACAGGCGTTGATACGAGGGATACGACAGAATGGGTGGATCGCTGGGATCAGGTCTGGGAAAAGATCGACAGCGCAAACCGCCGCACCAAGCAACACAAGCATCAGCCGGACGATCAATCGGAGCAATCACACCTTCTTTCGACCGGATGGTCGTGAAACCCGTATCGTCGGCGAACGTTCACACACAAAGCATATGCAATAGTGAGGCGCGCGAGACGGGCTCGGATATCTCGGTCGCGACCAGCAGCTTTTTTTTCACAGTCGGCTAAAGTGCTACTTTGTAACGGTTTCCTACACAAGAAGTAACGTTTTGCAGTTTCCTACACAAAAATAAAAATTAAAAAAAAAGGGCCCCTAATTCCGCCGGCACCCCGTCTTCGCCGTCAGCTCGCTCGGGCACGTCACCTCGCGGAACGTCACGGTTGGGTTGTCCGCCCCCAGGAACCAGTCGAAGCGCCACTGGCAGCCGGCCTTGAGCGCCTCGGGAAACGCGTCGCAGTCTGCCCTGGTCTTCACCCCGCCGTACCGCTCGCCCCAGCCGTTGGACGGTGCCCCATACTGCGACGTGCACGCGTTGTATATACCCACGCCGCCGCCAGGCATCTGGTCGAGTTAGCAAAATGATAAAGAGAGAGAGAAAGAGAAACCTACCGCCAGGTCAAAATGGTTCGACCCCAGGTCGCCGCCCGTGTTGGTGGCCTGCACAATGAGCTTCTTGCCCTTGACGTCGCCGCTCGTAAACGTCAGCTCGTAGCACGCGCAGCACCAGGTGCTCTCGTCGCCGCCGGCGATGCGCACGGCCGCAAAGCCGTATGACACCGTGTCGTTGAGCGCCCATGGCGTCTGCGACGAGCACATGAAGGCGCCGCCGCCGTCGCACCCCGACTTGGTGTCCCCGTTGTCGCTGAGGGGCGTGTTGTTCTTGTCGCACGACAGCACGGGGCCCTGCGCCAGCGTGGCCTTGCCCGGCCACCCGCACGACGGCTTGCAGCAGTCCCAGTACCGCGTCGTCGAGCCCGTCGACTGCGCCGAGGCGCCGCTGAGCAGCAGCAGCAGCGCTGAAGGAACCAGAGTGGGAATGAGAAGCATCGCAATAGAAGAGATCCAGTTCAAGTTGCAGGATGGTGGGATCTTGGAAAAAGAGGACGAAGACGTTTGCGGCCGCTTCTTTATACCTCCTTTTCCTTACCGCGTTTCTCTTTGTGAGGCCATCCCGCCCCCAGTCTCCCATTGCCGATTGCAGAACGGACATCGCTTCCGATGTTGATGCAAGCCAAGAAGCTCTCTCGCGTTCATCTTCTCGTGCCAAACATGGCCAGCCGGCGGGTAGCCCTCTGGAAATTGAAAAAATCAAGGTTGATTGGGGCAGTAGATGGCCCGTTGTTCAGACAATAGGCGAGGTTGTAAAAGTTAAATAAAATAAAATAAAATAAAATAAAATAACATCGAGTTTGAGTTGATATATCCAAAATTGCGTGATTGATGCTAACCACCAACCCACAGAAACGGAACGACTCTCTCCAATTGTCACAAAAGTAGAAGCCTGGCCAGATCCGATCCAGGAACAAGACCATCTACATGGGTAAGCCAAGACAATCCAAGAACTAGCAATATCCGCCGGCCCAATGCGCCGACAAGAGAAACCCCCAATTCTCGGCAGAATCGATATTAACCTTAATGTGGGACAATGAACTAAAGAGGGAACCATGTATTGCGAGCGGAACAGCGGAAGACCTCTCTGCTCGGTATTAGGCAGTACCAAACAAGAGACTCGGAAAAACATCAGATGTCTGCTACACCGGCCCGGTCTACCTTGCGACTGTAACATCGGATGGCCAACCACTTCCGTCGGTCAACATCGCCAATTCCTATTGCAAATTCTTTCTCCCCTCGATGCATTCAACCTTCATCACCCTGCCGTTGCGCCTCTTTCATGTTCCTCTACTCCCATACCCCTCTCCCCTGCTTCCCTTCACAACAAACATGTGCAGCCTTACCGGATCCCGCCGGCATATCATAGACTCTTCGCACATAGCCTAGTTGCCCCAGCCACCGCCTTCATTACGGCGCTCGCGCCGGTGTCTGTCGTCTTCGTCCTCACCGTAGCGTCGCTCTTCCTGGCGATCACCACCCCAGTTGGGTCGGTTGTCATCACGGCGCCGGCCATCATGGTGCCGGCCATCATGGTGTCGGTCACCACCCCACCCACTCTCCTCCCCACGACGGTCCTCGCGGCGGTCCTCACGGCCCCCGCCCCACCCAGAAGGGGCCTCGTCACGACCATATCCGCCGCCACCGCCACGACCGCCAAAAGGAGGCTCTTCACGACCAAACCCGCCGCCGCCGCCACCACCAAAAGGAGGCTCTTCACGGCGGAATCCACCACCACCACCACCATCGTCGCGGCCACCGTAGCCACCGCCGCCATAAGAGGGCTCTTCACGGCCATATCCGCCGCCGCTGCTGCCATATCCGCCGCTGCTGCCGCCGTATCCACCGCCACTATTGTCATCATCTCGGCGTCGCTGCGGCCGCTCCTCACCGCCCGAATACTCATTACGGCCGGATTGCTCTTGGCCATATCGATTGCCACCTTCGTAACCGCCGGACTGCCCCGAGTAGCCTCCTTCAGTTTCACGGCGACTGCCAGACTCATCACGGCCAGAGCTGAGAAAAGAAGTGGCTGCTCCCAACAGGCCCCCAGAATCTCCTCCGCCCGAGTTTCCGCCGAGGCTGCTGAGAAGACCACCCAAGCCGCCACTGGAACTTGATTCCTGGTGGGGGACTTGATAACCAGTATTCTGCTCAATAATGCTGGAAAAGCCGCTGGTGACACCACCAATAATTGCACCGGCAGCAGCGCTGGCAATTTTGTCCTCCGCGGTCTCGTTACCGCCGCCGTAGTTCTTGTGCATGCCGATGGGGTGTCCGCATCCGTGGCCGGTATCGTGGACACCTGCTTTGTGGTTTTCACCATTCTGAACGCCTTGGCGAGAAAGCTTCTGACGATATTCGTCTCGCTGCTCATCGGACAAGTCCTGCCACCATTCCTTGACAGAGCGGAACAGAATGGCACGGCCGTCAGTGACACCGTCGTTCCCAATTTCACGCTGGGCTGGGTGGTGCAAGACACCGTAGATGATACGGTTCAGCGTGCGGTCGATATCCACGCTGTCATCGTCCCAGGCTTCCATGAGCTGCGGCACAACCCAGCCCACCACCTTACTAGCAGTGCGGCCGGCAACCTCGTTCAGGATCTAAACACCAGTATTAGCATGCATCTTCATCGCGGAGGCGACACGGGCTGTCACAGCTTACATTGCTGAAGTGGTCCTTGGACAGCATGGAATGCGTCGGGTCACTGGAGTCGTCGTTTTCAAAAACAACATACTGCTCGTTCTTGCTGCTCTGGATGATCTCCGAAGCACCCGTCTGGAGTTCGTTCTTGATCTGATCAATGAGGGGAACCACAAAGGGAGCAATGACGGAGAAGACAAAAACCGAAAGCTGGTCCTCAAGCTGTTCGACAATCTTGGGCAGGATAGGGATGTTCTCAATCGTTTCCGTGATGGCCTGCAGGATGTCGTCGTGGAACTCGATGACCGGTTTGACCTGGGCAAAAATGTTTTGGACATAGAGTGTGAACTCTTCGGGGTCACGAGGGGACACGCTGACCTGCTGCATCTGAGCAGCAGCAGCGTTGCTTTGGATGTTGTCTAGCTCTTGCTTCTTGTCGCCGCTGCTAAAGAGGCCATCGGGGATCTTGTCGAGCAGGTCTCGCAGGATGCTGGTGTCGCTGTTCTGGCTATTCTTCAGAGTTCCTTCGAGCTCCTGAATTTCATTCTGGGTCAATTTGTCGGACACTAGAGATCAGCATATGCACTTGGCTCGAGAAGAGGGGGAGGACCCTGTACCTTCACCGGTCACGGAATGCAGGAAGTCGACACCACCAAACGTGCCGGTCACGAGCGGGTAGACCTCATTTCTGGCACCTTCGATACGAATCTGGGTGCCACGCCCAACATGGGGAAAGACATCCCTCTCGCCCAGTTCGATCAACGCCAGCTCGGTGTAATTGCTGTGTGCCAAGAAATCTGAGCTGTCAGTCACAGGATGCACCACTTATACGGGATGTGCGGGGGGCGCTGCAAGTATTTACCCTCAAGACAGTGGAGACCGGTTCCCAAGAGGCGCAGGGCCTCATACAGCTCGCTCTTGTTGTTCGAGTTGCCATAGGAGCGTCCCAGCTCGATGGAACGGCCAAAAAGCTTGCGGACGTGCAGAGCACTGGTCATGATGCCGACATTCTCGTTGGCAATGTAGTTTTTCATGCCGGTCTCAGGATCAACAGCAAGCTCCACGCTCTCGTCAACAGGGCCGCGCAGACGACGGTCGTAGTCGCGGGCATCGATGTTGTCAGCATAGTTCTTGGGGTTGTCGATATGGTCCTCGGGGCGGTAGGTGCCGAGGCGGTCCGCAGTAATTTCAAACTCGCGGGAGCCGTAGCCAAAGGTGAGAAAGCCGAGGACGGAGAGCAGCAGGCGGATGGCTTCGGCCGAAGCGGCCTTGAGGGCGCCGACATCAATAGCTTGGCTGTAGTCGCGCAGCCAGTTGCCAAAGTAGACGCGAGACACGGAGAGCTTGTCAAACTTTTTGCCGCCCACAGCGCGGGCCATGATCAGCTGCAGAAGCGTGTCTTCGATATCGCCATGGCGCCCTGCGGTGGGTCAGCAAGCTGTTACATCCGGCAAAAGCTGCCTCTTGGCATGCCAAGTGCTCCATACGTACAGTTCTGCCCCTCGACCTTGGAGATGCTCGCAATGTTGCCAGCGCCAAAGGCGTATGTGCGGCGGATCAGCAGGAAGAAAACGACGATCCCGAGAAGGACAGGAGGCGACCTGAAAGAGGCCATGATGGGCGACAGGATGGGATCTGCCAGTGAGTGAGACAAACTGGGAGAAGCTGCCGGGGGGGGGGGAGCTTACGAGATAGAAAAATCAGGAGATCAGTGCTTTGAGCGAGAAGAGAGTGTAGGCTTGAAGCTCGCCGGGAGTTCAAGGTGGATTCAAGTGGTGAATAGGTATTGAAGATGCGAGAAGATGAAGTGGCGGCAAAGACAGTGTGAGTTGGATGAGAAGCTTGTTGTCGGAAAGAGAGATCAGAAGAGGAGGAGAGAAAGGAGAGAGCAGGATAAGATACAAACCCAGAAAATTGAGGTTTGGTTGACCACCCCTCTCTCTGACACTGCCAAGAAGCCAAGAGGAAGGCAGCAGGGACCCCCTCTTTCCCTCTTGGGCGAGGCCCTGTTGGAGGGGCACAGTCTGGGAGAGAGCCATTTTTGCAGCGGGCGGGCTTCTGGGGGCGGCATTGTCTTGGCATCGTAGCACGGGGCAGATAGCGCGGGACGCGTTGATATGCTGGAAAGCGGGCGCGATGCAGTGACGCTGACGGTCATGGTGTCATGGCAGCGGGGAGAGCACGAGCGAGAATGGGGGACCTCTGCATGGCGAAGCTGAATCAAGCCCTGGCCAGGGTGTCAGCCGAGACGGCAGTCCAAACGGCAGCGGATGGAGGGATTAGCCGCGCAGATTGCGGCAGTCGCGATGATAAGGCTTGAGTGCGTCTACATGGTATCGCACACTACGGCAGCTTCAATGGGGTCCATCGGTCGCGGGCAACGCTTGGCGAGAGTGCGCTGGAGATGGCAGAATGTCGTTAGGTGCCATTGCAGCAGCACGTGATGCAAAGAGGAGACAAGAGTAGCAGCTGTCGTGCAGCCACGACGGCAAGAGCGGACAAGCCGAAGTTGTTGGGCACTGTTTTCTACGCGCACACGTATCTTAAAAAATACCGGGTGAGATTGGCACACACGACGCTTCGTCTTGCCTCGCCTCGGGTTCTTCAGCACGCGGCTCGTGCCGCCAGTCACCACGCGCAGGTGAAATGAGCCTGTTTAGGCCGTTTTATAGTTTGTTATGTTGTAGGGCGGTTCCTGCTGTTTGTTGTCCCTCTCTGGTGCGCGATCCTTCCGGGTTCGGTTAGCTTGCCACTGGCATGTTCTATACTCGTAGAAACGGGCCGCAACGGCTGCCAGCTCCCTCCGTCGCGTTGGTTTTGGTGCCAGGCGAGGCCGTTAAGACGTGCGACGTCGCAAACTTGGCTGCCAGAGCTGGGGCCAGACGGGAGAGAAGAGCATTGCGGCCAAGCGCGTCTGAGCTCTGCAAGGGCCAGCTTGAGCTGGAGGTAGCTATGAGCTAGCACCGGTGGGATCCCAAGGTGCCATCGACGAGAGAGACGTTGGAGGGGGATGCTGGAGAAGGTGAGAAGCGTCTTCGCGCGATCCCAGAGCTTCGATTGCTGGATTTCCCCCCTGTTCGCGACCAAGAAACGAGAGACAGTCGGAAGACCACGAGGACGCGCAAAATTGCCTGTAACCGTTACCAGGCATTCCGAGCCTATCTCGGCTCGTCGGGCACATATCGCACATATGGCACGAAGCGCACCGCAAGCGCATCGCGAAAGAGCGCAATGGCGCAATCGCAGTGCGCGCGCAAAGAGACGAAAAGCAGGCAGGGGAAGCCAGTAAGGTCACCCGCAAGGCGACAGTACGATATGCTACGCTTAGTATAAGCACAAAACCACGCAGAGGCTGCAGTGACCGCGTCGCAATTTCACTGTTTTCCTGTCGCGCCGTTGGGCGCAGGAGAGAATTGCGACGAAACTCGGAATCGATAGGGAACCGTCGGATACCCTGGAGCTCGGGGTCTGATTGCGCTCCGTCAGTAAAAAAGCCAGTGGAAGTGGGGGGCGTCTGGTATTAGGAAAATCGGCTGCCCAGAAGAGCAGAAAGAGAGAGAGAAAAAAAAAAGAGGGGGCTGGGTCCAGTGAAACTCTGGCTGCAGAGGGACCAAAATTGGGAGCAGCCAGAAATTAGCATGCACAGGTGGTGTGTCAGGTTTACGTATGGAATTTGGCAGATCAGTAAGATGACCCCCCAATCCTTTGCAGCTTCAGCGCCTTTCATTGGGCGACAGCTCGGGGGGGTATTGGCCTGAGCCGGATAGCGCCTAACGAGGACTGTGACACGACGTCTGAAAGACGCTAGACACCACAAGAGAGATAAGATACTTTGCAGCACACCCCGAGAACTTCGCTGGGTGCTCCAAATGGGGTCCATGGAGAACAGAGCGTCGGTCTTGCTCAGCGCATGGCGCGCCCAGCTGGGGGCAGACGGCAGAACACAGCCACATGAAGGCAACGAAAAACCACGACGAATGCAAAAAGCAGCAGATATCTGCGCCTGGCTCGGCACTTGGCACGGCAAAGCAAGAAAAAAGAAACACAAGAAAATAGCAAGTGACAGATGCGGTAAGGGCCCACGAGGGTAGTGGTGTCGACGAGCGAGGTATCTCTTGTTGCGCGCGTTAGGCGGTCCCTGTATTTTTATTGGTGTGGCCCAGCTGGGCCAGGTGTGCAGCACGGGTAGGCTGGCGGGCAGCTGTGCAGATGGATGATGGACCCTGTGAAACTTACAGGAGGGCGACCTGCGAAGCATGGCAGAGAATTTAGCAGTAGGCAGGCGGGGGGGTGGCCAGAAGTACGGCGGCTGATGCAGCCGACAATCTAGGTACTATGTAAGATAAAGCATCTTATAGCATTTCAGGCTCTCGCTGATGAGCAAACGAAGAGCAGAGCGGCAAAAAAAAGTGGATGGATGGGCGGACACAGGGCTTCCAGTGGAGGAGAGCACAGAAGAGCACGAAGGGCCACGAGGGCAAGAGCAACAGGCGAGCGACAGGGGTGGTGTGAGAAGCGGTCAGGGTCAACCTGCCGAACCTGCCCTAGTACGGTATATGGGTGCACTCTGCTCCCCCCCCCTCCTCTGCCACGGCGCGAAAAAAAAGAGCCTGAGGAGCCCACACCTACTAAAATAAAAATAAAAAAACAAAGAAATAAAAAATAAATCAAAACAAATCAGCGCGTCCTCGCCCGAACCCCCAGCCGCCTATAACTTCCAGCGCCCCCCCAGCCCCCCTCGCGCGCGCCCGAAAAATCCCCCCTCCTTCTGTTCTGTCCCTTCTGATCCTGTGCCGCCACCCGGTCCTCTTTTTTTTTTTTTTTTCTCCCTCTCATTCTCCCACCAGCGCCGTCGCTGTAATTTCTCCCTGCTTCTCTCTCTTCTAGCATCAGATTTCAGCATCAAAAACACAGCTAAATCATCCCGCATCGCCATCACCAACCCCAAGCCTTATCTCTTCAGCGCGTCAGTGCCTGGCGTGCCGTTTTAGCAACATCAACCCATAATCCCACTTCCTAGCAGCACTATGGCCCGTCCATCCAAGAAACAGGCCGTCGAGGCCGCCAAAGTTGAGACGCCACCCAAGGTTATCGACGTGGGCAACTTCATCAGAGTCCGCGATTCGGTGAGTGATAGGCTTTTTTTTCTAACTCGTCTTCTTTGATCGCGCACTGGACCCTCAATCCCCATCACCACTATCTCCCCCGTCCACTTGGTTTCCCTGATCTCCCTCAGCGCTTCCGCTGCACGCGCTATCCACCGTCCCATCGGCTGCCAGAAAGACAGCAGCCACTCGCCACATTTCCTCTTGATCGCCCCATCACGTTGCAAACGCGACTTTCCAACACTCTCTGCCCCCCCTCTCTCTCATCGCACAGTCACCCACATCTCTTCACGCATGCAACTCACGCAGCACTCGCTCGCACGTGCTCACACCTGTGCATTCACCCTATTCTCATTCATTTTCGTACTCGCCGTCATTTCCTGCTCATTTGACCCCTGCCAAGTGACTGGGGATCGCTCTGCGCGCCACAGCAAGTGCTTGGCTCTGTATGGTGGTTTGTTTACTTTTTTTAATACCCATTTCCACCTCCCGAATGCGGCCCAAACACGTGCATACGCTCCCAACAAACCGCAATAGCCAACAGCCATGGCCGAGACTGCGTTATTGACACGGACCAGGTCTACGCCCGGCTCTCGGCCATTCAAGATCTGCTCAAGACCTTTTCTGCAGACTACCTGCGCCAGACAAACCTTCTTCTCGGCGAGGGCACCAACCTGGAGCCGTCGGCAGATCTGGTCAACTTTGAGAATGTTGCTGCCAGCCTGCTGCCGGGGGCCGGTGTGGCCAGCCTGCCGCCGGTGGCCGCCGTTGTGCAGCCGCCGGTTGAGGAGAAGAAGGAGCGCAAGAAGCGCACGCACGACCCCAACGCGCCCAAGCGCCCGCTGACGCCGTACTTTTTGTACATGCAGACGGCGCGGCCCATCATTGCAAATGACCTGGGCTCGGACGCGCCGAAAGGCGCGGTCCAGGAAGAGGGCCAGCGGCGCTGGAGCACGATGAACGCGCATGACAAGGGTGTACGTGTGATATCTCGATCTCTCCTGTGCCGTGGCGGTGACACTGCTGACCTGAACAGGGCTGGGACCGTGCATACCAGTACAACCTGCGGCTGTACAATGCTCGCGTGCACTCATACAAGTCGGGCAACGCGAACGCGCGCCTGATGTCGGATGATGATGCGCTGCGGTACGCTGACGAGTTCCACATTCCGATGCCGACGAGCAAGGAGGTGGACCCTGGCAACGACCAGGAGGCGATCGCGGAGCAGCTGCAGCAGAGCACAGTCGAGGAAGAGGAAGAGCAGCCGGCCACCAAGACCCCCAAGTCAGCCAAGAAGGACACGCGGAAGCGGAAGACGGCGACGCCGGCCGCCGAGGCCGAAGCGGTCAAGGGCGCAACACCCGCCAGCCCTGACAAGAAGCGCAAGCGGACATCCAAGGTAACTGAGGAGAAAGAGCCAGAGCCCAAGAAATCCGGACGCAAGAAGGCTAAGAGCGGTTAGGCGTTCTCGGATGTTCTTGTTGCTGATCCAAATATTGATCCTGCTCTCTTCAGAGTTTGAACAAAGTGTGAAGGGCCGTTCTGCATTCCCCACACACACGCCGCGCTGCACCTAGCCTGCACGCTCGCTCGCACGAAATCCCAATCGCGACTTTTCTCGTTTGGCCATGGCCTGTGGTTCTCCATCCACCCACCATCCTCGACATCTTTCTCATTACCTCAGCGCGGAGGCAGGGAAATGAAAGACAAACATGGGCCGGCTTCGACGGGGGGAAAACAAAAAAGAGGAGTATGTGGCGTTCATGGTTGCATGGCGACGGGCCACCTCGGAGCCGATGCACGGCGACTACGGCTGGAGGCGACTTTTTTTCTTCATGATGGACAGACGACAAGGACAACGGAAATCTCGGGGTCTTTCTGGTGTGTCGAAAGTGTTTTTTTTCTTCTGTTTTTTTGCTCAGGTCTTTCTCGTTATTTATTTACTCGGGCTTGGGATGATCGGGTTACGATGGACTTATGTATTGTAAGTGTGTGTGCGCGCGAGTCTGAGTGTGTTTTTGGTTCATGTGTTTCTTTATTTTCTCTCTTACGGATGCCCCCCCCTGTACTGCTTTTTGTCGTTTGTCTTTCTTGTTTGTTACCTCACGTCTAGTGTTTGGGGAATGGGATGAAAAGGGAGGTGGCTCCCAGGCCTCATGGATGGTAGTAGAGGGGAGAGTGTCATGAGGTAGTTCTGGGGCTCGAGCGGGAGCCAGGACCGTCGAGCAATGAATATCATCTATGCTGCACAGCGCTGTTTGTCCATGCAGGTTCCGTTTTGTGACTATTGTTGGTTGTGCGCTATGCTTCGCTGAAGCGCCGGTGGTTTGTAGCGGTGCACCGTTTTGCTGCGCCGTTTCGGGTCTGCTGGAACTAGAAGGAGCGGACCAGCCTGTAGCTGCCACAAGACAAAAGCATAGGCAAATTTTGGACAGGATTTTTTTTTTAATTCCTTGTTTCTTCTTTCATTACACAATTTTTACTTCTCAGTATACATAATACTGCTGCGTCAGCGGCAGGGTGTCGCTCGGGGCAGCGGTGCAAGGCTGGCCGTCAGCGACGACGGTGTAAGCCTCCGGGTCGACGTGGACGTGGGGCGTGGCGTCGTTGAAGCGCATGTCCTTCTTGGAGACGGAGCGGCAGCCGCGGACGGCCTCGACGCGCTTGCGCAGGCCGTAGGTCTGGACGACGCCGGCGTCGAGGCTGGCCTGGCTGACAAAGAGGACAGAGGTGGCGGGCACGCTGGCGGCGAACATGGGACGCGCGATGACGGGCTGGACGGTGGGGATGGAGGCGTTGGGATCGCCCTGCAGGTCAGTAAAGCCCCGAGACAAGAAAGAAAGAGACAAAGTGGAGAGTACCATCTGGCTGTAGGCGATGAGGCCGCTCTTGAGGACGTGGGTGGGCTTGGTGGCGAACCAGGCCGGGTCCCAGACGACGAGATCGGCGAGCTTGCCGACCTCGACGCTGCCGATGAGGTGGGCCATGCCCTGGGCCAAGGCCGGGTTGATGGTGTACTTGCTGACGTAGCGCTTGGCGCGGAAGTTGTCGGCCGGGGTGGCGGCGTCCTGGGGCAGGGGCCCGCGCTGGAGGCGGTTCTTGTGGGCAGTGTTCCAGGTGCGCAGGACGACCTCGCCGCAGCGGCCCATGGCCTGGGAGTCGGAGCTCAGCATGCTGATGGCGCCGAGGTCGTGGAGGACGTCCTCGGCGGCGATGGTCTCGGCGCGGATGCGGGACTCGGCAAAGGCGACGTCCTCGGGGATGTCGCGCGAGAGGTGGTGGCAGACCATGAGCATGTCGAGGTGCTCGTCGAGGGTGTTGCGGGTGTAGGGGCGGGTGGGGTTGGTGCTCGAGGGCAGCACGTTGGGCTGGCCGACGACGGAGATGATGTCGGGGGCGTGGCCGCCGCCGGCGCCCTCGGTGTGGTAGGTGTGGATGGTGCGGCCGCGGAAGGCGGCCACGGTGCTCTCGACGAAGCCGGACTCGTTGAGGGTGTCGGTGTGGATGAGGCACTGGACGTCGAGCTCGTCGCAGACGCCGAGGCAGGCGTCGATGGCGGCCGGGGTCGAGCCCCAGTCCTCGTGCAGCTTGAGGCCGCAGGCGCCGGCGACGATCTGCTCGCGCAGGGCCTCGGGGGCGCTGTCGTTGCCCTTGCCGGTGATGCCGACGTTGAGGGGCAGGGCGTCGCAGGCCTGCAGCATCTGACGCATGTAGGTGGCGCCCGGGGTGCAGGTGGTGGCGGAGGTGCCGGCGCTGGGGCCGGTGCCGCCGCCGAGCAGGGTGGTGACGCCGGAGGCGACGGCCTCGAGGGCCTGCTGGGGGCAGATGAAGTGGATGTGGGTGTCGATGGCACCGGCGGTGACGATCTTGCCCTCGGCGGCGACGACGTCGGTGCAGCTGCCGACGACCATGTTGGCGGGGGTGACGCCGTCCATGACGTCGGGGTTGCCGGCCTTGCCGATGCCGACGATGCGGCCGTCCTTGACGCCAATGTCGGCCTTGAAGATGCCGGTGCAGTCGAGGATGAGGGCGTTGGTGATGACGAGGTCGAGCGAGTCGGCGTCGCGGCGGCCGGTGGCCTGGCCCATGCCCTCGCGCAGGGTCTTGCCGCCGCCAAACTTGCACTCGTCGCCGGGGACGGTGAGGTCGCGCTCGACCTGGATCCAGAGGGCGGTGCTGCCGAGGCGCACGCGGTCGCCGGTGGTGGGGCCGAACATGGCCGCATAGGCGGCGCGGTCCATGGAGAAGGGCGCGATGGCGGCGTCGACGAGCGGATCGGGCGCGTGGGCAAAGCCGGCGGCCTGCAGGCGGGCGACAATGTCGTCGGCGCGGGCGAGGTCGACGACGCCGGTGGCGAGGTGGTTGCCGCCGCGGATGATGCGGCGGCCGCCGATGGCGACGAGGGTGACGGTCTTGGTGTCGCCGGGCTCGAAGCGCACGCTGGTGCCGGCGGCGATGTCGAGGCGGAAGCCATAGGCGCGCTTGCGGTCGAAGCGCAGCTGCGGGTTGGTCTCGATGAAGTGGTAGTGGCTGCCGACCTGGACGGGGCGGTCGCCCTTGTTGGTGACGGCGAGGCGGACACGGTCGCGGCCGGGGCAGAGGGCCACGCGCGGCGCGTGCTTGGCCACGACGACGGCGCCGGGCTGGGCGTCGGCCTGATAGGCCTCGGGCGGCGCCGGCGGAAACAGGCCGGCATCGGGAACGGGCAGGAAGCTGCCGTAGAGGGCCTGGGCCAGGTCGCCGTCGTCGGTCTTGATGGGGTCGTGTACGGTGACGAGGTAGGTGCCGCTCGGAAAGGTGCCCTCGACCTGGATCTCGCGCAGGGTGGCACAGACGGAGGGCAGCACGTGACGGCGGCCGAGCATCTGGGCGCCAATGGCCATGAGATCGGCAACGGTGTGGCGGCCGTCGCGGATCAGCTCCTGCAGGTTGCTGGCGATGAGGGCCACGGCCTCGCCGTGGTTGAGGCGCAGGCCGCGGGCGAGGCGGCGCTGGGCCACAAAGCCGAGCTGCGAGATGGCGAGCTTGTCGAGCTGTCTTGTCAGTTTCCATGTTTAATGTTCATTGGCCATTGCCATGTTTTGTGTGGTCATGCCAAGCCAGAACGCACCTCTTTGGGAATGAGATGCATGACACCGGAAGCTGCCGCCTGGCAGGTATGCAAGGTACGAGATACAAAGGCCAGCGGCTGGACGAGACGACGCTGAACACAGATTCAATTTCGACACAATTTCAACTCAATGAGGCTCTGATCGATGCGATGCTATTTTGGCCCCAGAAATCAAGCGAGCCTCCTCCCTCTTATTACCCCACAGCGCCCAGAGATAAGCGCACGCTAGAGATAGCGATTGCTTCTGTGATTGCGCGCTGTCAAGAAATGGCTCCAACCAGCATTCCGGTACTTATCCTACAATATGACGCCCATTATCCAATCATCATCACAGCCACGCCAGATCCTGCAGGCCTGCCTCGAGGATGTCCATGTGCAGGCTCACGTCTTCGTCTTCGTCGTTGTCGTCGTCGCCAAACTGCCGCTGCAGCTGAACGAGCTGCTTCTGCACGGCGGCCAAGTCCGTCTGCGCTGCGGCCGTCCGCTGCACAACATCGTCGTGCTGCACCCGCACGGTCGCCAGCTGCGTCGCGAAGCCGTCCCACTGGCGCAGCAACGTCGCCGCCGTCGCGGAGGATGAGGACGGCCAGCGCGGCCAGCGCCACCAGCGCCACCAGCACGACAGGCCACCCGAGCACACGTCCACGCTCAGCGGCACGTCTTCTGGGTCCTTCGCCTTTGCCCCCGGCTGCCGCCCCCCCAGCACATCCCGCTGGGCCACCACGGCGCCCTGCACCGCGTCCAGATGCGCGCCGGCCGCGTCCAGCGCCGCCAGCACCGCCGCCGCCTCGGCCGCGCGCTCGCCCGTCTTGGCCACCAGCGCGTCGACATGGCGGCGGTAGGCGTCGCGCAGCAGCCGACGTCGGCTCTGGCGCGCGGCCTCGGCCGACGATGACCGCATCCAGGGCAGCCACCCCGACGATGGCTTTCCCCCCCTTCGTCCACTTTCCCCTTCGCGCGCGGCCCGCCGCACCTGCGCCAGCGTCCGCCGCGTGCGATGCGCCAGCGTGTCGGCCGCCGTGGCGCCGCCGCCCGTCTGCAGCTGCGTCAGCGCCATCGACACCCGCTTGGCCGCGTCCAGGTAGGTGCCCAGCTCCAGCAGCAGCGCCGCCGCCACCGCCGCCGACGCCGACGCTGACGCTGACGCGGCTGCCGCCGACTGCATCTGCAGGTGCAGCCGCAGGCCTTTAGTCTGCATGCGCGGCACCAGCCATGCGTCTTGGGCCGGCGGTGCCGCCGCTTCATATTGGGGGGCTAGAGGGCCCGGAGGGACGACGCGGTCTCGCACGACGGCCGCCAGGCGCGTCTGCGCGCGCATGAGCTCCGCGGCACGATGCGACAGGCTGCGGTCACTGTCTTGGTTGTCGTCTGCTTCCGAGGCCGTCCTGGTGTCGTGGTAGTGATGGTGGGCGGCCGTCGCGTTCATCCCATCTGCTTCCTGCAGCGAGGGTGGTGGGGCTGCTCGCTCGGCCCCGCCAGGCGAGCACGCCGCCAGGTCCAGCCAGGCCACGCCGGGCAGGCGGCAGGCCAGCAGAAGCGCTGTCGCGCAGCTGGACGTCTGGGTCAGGCCGGCGAGAGCGAGAGCGCAGGCCGTCAGAAGCACGCCCAGCGCAGCAAGAAACGCTCGGCGTCGAGGCGAGTGAGGGGAGGAGGAAGAGGAGGATGGCTCCGGAGCGGGTTCTGACTGCGACAGCAGTGAACTTGTTCGGCGGATCCGCTGCACTGGACTGCCGGCCTCGCTGACGCGGAATCCTGGGCGCTGCCGCACGTGGCCGTCCAGCCGCGTGCTGCTCTCGACGTCCACCTTGGGCATGCGGAACTCTGGCTCGGGCGTGCGGTAGATGTTGCTGTTGTTGTTGCGATAGCTGGCGCTGCTCATCGGGCTCTCTCGCACCGACGACGGCACCGACGGCTGGAACGGCGACCGCAGCAGCACGCGCTCGTCCTCGGCTTTGCGCAGGAACGCGTCGAGGTCGGCGTCCTGCGAGGATCCGCCTTCCTGCGATCCCACGCGGCTGTCCTCGCCGCTGCTGAAGCTGCCGCCGCCGGCCCCCACGGCCAGCGCACCGACGCCGCCGCTGCTGCCGCCGCCGCCGCCGCCGCCGCCGCTCGTGGATGTCTGCGACGGCTGGCCGCTGGACAGGAACGGGTTGTCCTCGTCGTTGTCCTCGTTGGGCACGACGGACGTGTCGAAGCTGTCGTGCTCGCCCTCCACCATGCGCCACGATTCTTCCACGCGGAGAGCCATCGAAACAGTATGCTGTATGTATGCTGCTGTATGTCTGTCAGGTCACCAGGACCAGCGAGACGAGGCAAAAAAAGAGGGGATCACATTGGCGATTGCAGTGAATGGTGGCCAAGACGTGGGCGGGTCTGTGATGGGGACGCAACCGGACAGATGCGATCCACGAAAAAGATCAATTAGGTCGTATTCAGACAGGGATCACCTTTAATATACACAAGGTTTGCCGTTTGTCTGCTCGATTCGACGCGTTTGTTGACAGCTGGGGCATTGGTGGGCTGTGAGTCACATCGCTGCGAGACACGCGTGAAAATGAGCACAGTCTCGCGCGCCGTGCGCAGCCTGGTCTTCTGCGGCGGTCTGTCGTTCACATATGAATGGTGTTCGCCGGTCGCCGCGGGTGCCTGATGCGATGCGCCTCGCGACGTTATCACCAGAACTGCAGCGCGTGAGCGCCTAGCCGGCCGCCAGGTCACCTGCCACCCGCCACTAGGCCGGATTGGGAACACCCCCACTCTTGCCGACCTCTAAAAAAAAAGGTTGCATGGCAGCTTCAACAAGCTGCACTGGCAGAGAAGACAGCGGCCGCAAAGGGCCCGGCTTGATGACAGCATGCGAAAACGCTCATAGCCGTCCATTGGTTCCCGTCACTGCCTTTTCCCCCAGGCAGCAGCGATGCTCGCCCCCTCACGCAGAGCCTGGATGGGGCCCCCACGACGACTCCCTCTCCGACGGCTCCCACTCCTCCTCCTCCTTCAGCCTCGCTCCTCCTCCGTCCGATCCTGTTCCTCACATGCCCCCCCCCAGAAGCCGGCCTCTGGCAAGCCGCCACCCGACCACCGTGATCTCGGCGTGCAGCAGGAGCTCTTCACGACGTCCATCTACAGCCCGGGATCGCCCATCTTTCTGCCCAACGGCGCGCGCATCTTCAACCGGCTCGTCGAGTTTCTGCGCAAGCAGTACGTGCGCTATGGCTTCCAGGAGGTCATCACGCCCACCATCTACAAAAAGGCCCTCTGGGCCAAGTCGGGGCACCTCGACAACTACGCCGACGACATGTTTACGGTGACGAGCATGAGCCATGTTCACGAACACGACCGCGACCACGGCCACGACCACACCCTCGAAGACGAGTACGGCCTCAAGCCGATGAACTGCCCCGGCCACTGCCTCATCTTTGCGGCCCAGCGGCGCAGCTACCGCGACCTGCCGATCCGGTACGCCGACTTTAGCCCGCTGCACCGCAACGAGGTGTCGGGGGCCCTCAGCGGGCTCACGCGCGTGCGGCGCTTCCACCAGGACGACGGCCACGTCTTTTGCCGCCCCGGCCAGGTCGAGGCCGAGATCCGCGCCACCCTCGACTTTGTGCGCTTCGCCTACGGCGTCCTCGGCCTCGGGCCCTACCGCCTGGTCCTGTCCACCCGGCCCACCGACGGCCACCTCATCGGCACCCCCGCCGACTGGGACGCCGCCGAGGACGCCCTGCGCCGCGCCCTCGACCACAGCGGCCGCGCCTGGACCCTCCAGCCCGGCGACGGCGCCTTTTACGGGCCCAAGATTGACATTGTCCTGCGCGACTCGGACGGCAAGGAGCACCAGACGGCTACCGTTCAGCTCGACTTTCAGCTGCCGCGCCGCTTCGGCCTGACCTACCAGCCGCCGGCCGGCGAGCACACCGACGGCGAAGGCGAGAGTGCCGAGAGCGCCACGCCCGTCCTCATCCACCGCGCCGTGCTCGGCTCCGTCGAGCGCCTGCTGGCCCTCCTCATTGAGCACTACGACGGCCGCTGGCCTTTTTGGCTCAACCCCCGCCAGGTCGCCGTCCTGACCGTCAACGACAGCGCCCCCGTCGCCGCCCGCGCCCAGGCCGTCCAGGCACTCCTCGCCGGTGCCGACTCCACCACCCGCCTCGCTGCCGTCGACGTCGACGACAGCGCGCGCACGCTGCCGCACAAGGTGCGCGAGGCCAAGTCCAAAGGCTACGGCGCCATTGTCGTCGTGGGGCCCAAGGACCTGGCCCGCGGCACCGTCGCCGTCGACCTGTCGGGCATCCCCGCCCGCCGCGACGGCGGGCCAGGCGCGGCCACCACCACCCCTCCACAGAGCCGAGCCAGCGTGGACATGACGCCCGAGGCGCTCCTCCAGCTGCTGCAGGAAAAGGTCAACACGTACCAATAACGAACAGGCGGTACACGTTTTGTTTTGTATTATAAAAGTACAGAAAAAATGATAATGCTCTCCTGTGAGGAAGTGTTGTACAATGGCTTTGCGCTTCCTTGCCCTTTTTTTTTTCTCGCTCTATTCGCGTCATTGTGCCGTCGCCGTCACGTGCGCAGGTTGTCGTCGATCGTGCCGCCGCGGCTCTCGAGCTGCTTCATCAGCTTCTGGCGCTCGTTGAGGTTCTCGCGGATGAACTCGACGGTGCGCTTCAGCACCAGCCCCTCGGACCGGCCCTGGCCTTCCAGCCCGGGCACCAGCTCCGTCAGCCGGTCGAAGCCTTCGCGGATGGCCTGGCGGCGTTTTTGTTCTAGCCGTCAGCGAATGGCCTCAGCCGACATCTCCACTTCCGAGACAGAGACACGCACGGGGGACCGCTTACCCGACGCAATGTGGTTCTGCTTCTTCTCCACCTCGGTCAGCCGAGGCTTGTCGTCGCCGACATCGCCGCCGTTGGTGGCAGAGGCCGTCGCTTCCCTTTGCGCGCGGGACGGTGACGACATGGGTGGGACTTTTGTGGTTGACCAAGGAAGAGAGGAAAAAGGTGGGCGTCGCAAACCCTATTTTTTCGTCTGGCCGAGTCCGCCTCGCTATTTTTCTCTTCTCTTCTCTTCTTCCGGTCTGCGTGTTGGTCTCCCGGCCGCGCGCGCACATTACAAGAGAGAGAGACGAGAAAATGGCTAATTTGGAAAAGACGAGCATGTGAAGCGGGCATGTGAAGAGGGCATGTGATGCATGTGATGCGACCCGTGCGGTGCCCCATAATTGCCATGGAGAAATGACTAAGCAGGAAGCCACGATAAGGATAAGCTCTGTACGGAGTACGGAGAATACAGTGGAGGTCCGAAAGACCCGACAACAGTCTTATATACATATATGGGCCTGTCCCCGTGTCCATTAGCGCCTACTCACAGGAACGACGACCAGTCCTGCTCCTTAAAGTACGTCTCGAGATCGGTCATGGGGCAGTCGATGCCGGCCTGTGGCGTTAGCATGGGTCGGCGTGCAGGGGGTCGATACGTGCCTTTCGCAGATCCTCGGGCAGCAGCAGCTTTTCGCCGCCGTCGTACCCCGGATCGGACGAGTACGAGAACATGGCGGCGACCTCGTCGCCAAACTCCTTTTCCGGGCAGAGCGCCGACATGGCCTCGGACGTGACCTGCCGGTAGCTCGTCTTGCGGCCATTGACGCGGCCCCAGGCAGCGGCCCAGTCGGGCCAGGTGCAGACGGCGCTGGCAGCCATGTAGCTGTGGCCCGGCGGCATCTGGTGCACGGCATAGACAAAGGCGCCGACGTCTTCGTTGACGGCCAGATGCGGCTGGGCCTTGGCCGGGTCGGTGCAAAACTGCATGAGGAAGCTGCCGTCGGGCTGGCGGCCCAGGTACGCATCGGGCAGGAGCCGATAGCTGCTGGTGAAGTAGCCCGTCTGGATCCAGGAGGCCTTGGCCGCGAGCGCCGGCAGCTGCGCCTGCACGTGGCCGGGGAAGACGTCGGCCTTGGCGTCGTGGTGGTACACCTCGCGGCAGCGGCCCCCGCTGGCCTGGCCGGCGTGGCTCAGCGTCGACGCCAGGAACCCGTTGGCGTCGAGCGTGGTCGCCGTCGCCGCCGCCGCCTCGGCAATGTTCTTGCCCTGCCGCACCTCGACGTCGTAGGCGAAGCGGCGGATGGGCACACCGGTCTCGGCTGCCCGCGCCCGGCAGTCCGGCCGGAAAAAGGGCTCCCAATAGTTGGTGACGCTGAAGATGACGCTGGCGCCCGCAAAGGCCGCCTTGAGGCTGGCCACGTCGTCCAGATCTGCCGCGACCACCTCGATCCCCAGCGCCACAAGCGCCTGCGCGGCTGGCGAGTCGGGCTTCCGCGTCAGGCCACGCACGCGGTAGGCCTTGTCCTGGGCAAAGCGGCGAGCCACAGAACCGCCCTGGTTGCCGGTGGCACCGACGACAACAGCAAGTTTGGTCATGGCGGAGTACTAAAGAGAGAGAGAGAGAGAGAGAGGGGAAAGCTGCTGATCCCAAGAATGGCAGGAGCAGCAGCAGCAGCAGCAGGAAAGCACGCCCGGAAAGTGGAACAAAGTGGGCATGCTCCTTCTGCAAAGGGACGCAGCGGCACAATCTATGGGATCCATAGCCTGCTTGGACAGAGAGTCCCGACCGTCATAGACCGAGCCATTGTCTCTTTCTGGACAGGGTGGGATGGTCTCGCCCCGCTCCTTCCCAGCAGCTGCAGCGCGTGTCGCCATCCAGGCTTCTGAAGAAAGCAGGCCACAGCTCGGTCTAACTGCTCTGGAGTCGCATTCCCACGCGCATGCTAACCTGCTTCAGGCATGCGGCGCCGCTCCAGCGGTGTGTCTTATTCTGTCGCTGCAGACCTGACAGTTCGCTTAGTCTTCCCTAAGCACCACCGTTTCAAAAGGAGAAAGATGCTGGCTGCGGCCAAGGCGCTGGCTGCTTTCCGGCTGTCTCACCAGTCCATCGCTCGACGACGCTAGAAGATCGCACTCGCAACGCCCTTTTTTTTCTTTCTTTTTATTCCACATTCTCGCCATGGAGCTTCATGGTGCGGGCCCTTCGGCCCCAGCCGCTTCCACCAGCGGGACACCTGCGGCTATCGCGCCCGAGGTAAAATTACACCGGGGTTCCCTGCTGATCGTCGCCCCGCTGACTGTACCCAGACAGATGAGGTCCACGACAGCCCGCGAGACAGCCCGCGAGACAGCCCGCGAGACAGTCCCCGCGGGAGTCCACCCGACGCTGCGGCCGATGACGTCCCCGGCGATGACTCGGCTGACTCGGCGTACGGCTCTGATGCCGATTCCAACGCGTCGGCGTCGGTGACGTCGTCCATCTACCACTTCCGCTTCGAGAACGGGCGGCGCTACCACGCCTTCCGCGAGGGCCAGTACGTCCTGCCCAACGACGACCAAGAGCAGCAGCGTCTGGACCTGCAGCACCACATCTGGGCGCTGATGAACGGCGGCACGCTGTTCACGGTGCCGCTGCGCGAATACATGGACGCCCGCGGCGGCGGCGCCATCCGCATCCTCGACATGGGCTGCGGCACCGGCATCTGGGCCGCCGACATGGCCGACGATTTCCCCAGCGCCACCGTCATCGGCATCGACCTGTCGCCCATCCAGCCCGACTGGGTCCCGCCCAACTGCAAGTTCTACGTCGACGACTACGAGGACGACTGGCCCTACCGCGCCCACGAGCGCTTCGACTACATCCACGGCCGCGCCCTCGCCGGCACCACCGGCGACTGGCCCCGCCTCTACGCCCGCGCCCGCGACGCCCTCCTGCCCGGCGGCTGGATCGAGATGCAAGAGTACGACGCCTGGATCTTCAGCGGCGACCTGTCCGACCCCGACTACTTTGACCCCGCCGCCTACGGCGCCGGCTACGGCCCCGCGCCCGAGCGCGGCGACTTTGGCCGCACCCAGTGGACCCGCGAGTGGGTGCAAAAGCTGTCCGACGCCAGCGACCAGTTCGGCAAGAGCATCAACGTCGCCCGCTTCCACCGCCAGTGGCTCCAAGACGCCGGCTTCCAGGATGTCCACGAGACCGCCTACCGCGTCCCCATCGGCGACTGGCCCCCCGACGATCCCACCCGCCAGGAGCTCGGCCGCTTCGAGCGCCTGCACATGCAAATGTCCGTCGAGTCCCACACCCCCGCCCTCTTCACCCGCGTCCTCGGCTACTCCGGCGACCAGGCCCGCGTCCTCGTCGAGGGCGTCAAGCGCGAGTTCCGCAGCAAGGACCTCAAGCTGCTGACCGTCTACCGCTTCATCCGCGGCCGGAAGCCAGAGTGACCGGCCAGAGATGAGTGCTAAGGATCCTTTGGAATGTCCTAGTTTGTACACAAAGAATGTTTTTTTATGACTATCTGTTCACACAATTCTAACTCAAATGTCACGTTTCTCAATTCCTGCTCAGTTTCACCATATCACCCAAACTGCTCCTGTAGTTCCCATCACTGTGCCATCAAACCTCGCGTCATTGCCCAGACTCACATCAGCAGAAAACAAAATCGATCTATTGTACAAAAAGTCAGCTCGTCTTAGCTTCGCCCCAAAAGGACTACTAGACCCCAGCACCACGTTGAGGTGCGAGCTGCATCGCTGGGGCCAAGGAGCCATCCGAAGACAGCCCCCCCCCCAGCCGCTTTACTGCGTAGCCGGCAGGCCCTCTGGTAGGCCTGGGTTTGGTACCTCTTGTCTCTGCGCGTGTCCAGGATTTCGACACGTGGCGAGGTGTGCTGCCTCGCGGACCTCACAGAGCCCAACTCACGGGGCGCGGACGGGCAACCATGTCGGCCGATTGGTACTGGCTCAGTTCCTGTCTCAGGGACATGGCGACACCCCGAAGGATCTTCGCTCTGCCCTCAAGGTCCTTTGCCTTTTCCCGCTCGGTCGACAATTCCTGCCTGGTCTTGTTCAGCTGGTCGACAACAGCGTCAAAAGAACCAAGCAGTGCCTTTGCCTGCTCGTTGAACTGGGTGATGACGGTGTCATCTCCCAAGTCTTCAAGCAGAGAACCCTCAGTCTCCACCCGATCGTGGCCAGATCCGCTGACATCAGGCTTCATCGACTTTGGGCTCGCCGCACCCTCATTGGCCCTGCGCTTCCCATCAGATTGTGGGATTTCAAGGATGTCGACGGCCACAACCCCCCAGCCCAGAACAGGGAGATTCCGAAGTTTCTCCCTGAACCGGAAGAAGGGGCAGGCCATATATCTGAGCGCAGCATCTCCAAAGGAGATGTACGTCAGAATGTTGCTCGTAGATACCATTGCAGAGTGAGGGGGATCAAATAAAGTATAGTGCTTGGTATTAGAATATACCATGAGGTGCAAATGGTTTGTGGAAAGAAAGAGGAAAGGATCAAGAAACGAAAGACTGAGAATCCCCTTTTCTTCCCTCTCCTCTTCACCCAGGAAACACGATCAACCATGTGTAACACAGCGATGCAGGTTTGCTCTGCTAGATTTGGAAGGCACGACTGGAAATCTGTCAAGCGGCAAAACAATAGGAAAAAGGCATGGTTGCGGAAATCCCTTATGTGTAGGTCTATTCATTTCTGGGGGACTTGTCTTTTCTATATCCGTCATGCATTCCTTTTTTATTTTTACTCTGCTAGCCCCTTTTTACCTTTTTTAAACCATCCTGCTCGTTCTGCCGGTCTCGTTTCATACTCGTTTTCTGGAATCCTTACTCGTTTTTTTCTGTGTTCTTTTTTACCGGGTGTTCCTCGGGCACTTACTGATTTCGCTCTTTCCATTGTTCTGCCGATTTGGGAGGTCAACAACGAAATTGTTGGGGATTGTTGGGAATTGTTGGATTGTTTGAAATTTTCGAGGAAGGGGCATGGCAGTAATTTCAAAACAAGAAGGAGCGCGCCTCCAGCACGTCGTGGAGGACAGCAACGCGACAGAGGCAACGCGACAGGAGGAACGCAGAGAAGGCGCAGCGCCGCAAGCGTTATGACGCCTGTAAGGGACATCGTGGCATGGACGTTGCTTAAAAAAATAAATTTTTATAGGATCAAAGGACAAAATTGTATCTGGATCCGTGATCCATGTAAATATCAGCCGAGACCTTTCATTTTCCTCAATCAACAAATTCCAGCCCAATACAAACAAGCCACTATGCCCATCTGTGATTGTTATGGCCGTGAAGGTCCCTCCACATTTCCCGCACAGAATCAGGTGCTCGATTAAGGACAATGGACAACCTTTCTGCTTGCATATCCCTTTGCCCGCTCCCCCGCCTCAAGGAGTGTAAATCGTCAGATTGATAGGTAGAATTCAACCATCGATATGTCCGCAACTTGATGGTCCGAGGTCCGACTATGTCCAGACACCAGTCTGTATAACAATGAAGACAAGAACGATATACCTCTTCGCAAAGGTCAAAGTCCCATACTCTTCCATCGGGTCTCTTATCCAATTCTGGAAAAGCATTGTATCCCGCAGGGCTTGTCTCTGGGTTGCTTGTGAAATGGGAGCAAAACTGAATGGGATGCTCCAATAAATATAGCCTTAGGGTGTTTTTGTCCCAACGGTGTATTTTCAACGTTGAAAGTTGGAAAAGATGGTGACCGTTGATTGCGTGTTCTGTTTTTTGGGTGATATTCACACATCTCGAGATGAAATTGTATGAATGCTCCGTATTCAGCCTCTCGACAGGAATGCCATATGCCGGCCCCAGGATCTCATAATTCAAAGCCAGAACGGTCAAGTCGTATGGAATGGTAGCTCGCCACTCTGTATCGTACTGCCTCTGTAAAGAGCATGCAGGAACAATGTGCCGGCCTCTCCTGAATATTGACTTTTCGAAAAATTCCGGTGAATTCCTCCACAATGGACTCCATCGGTGGAGCTTGCTGCATCCGGTACAATAATACAGCTGCAATGGGTCTCGCTGTAGGCGGTGCAAGAAACGATCGGTGTCCTCCTTGGAGATCCCCCCTTTGCGCGGAAAGAATATGCGGAAATTTGACTTGCAGGTCACGCTGAGTGAAAGATGGTCGGCAGGATCTAGGCAGTCGCTGATCTCGAGCTTCAATTCAAGAGGAAGGGACGTAAACAGGCAGTGGAAAGGACGGAGCTGGGAGTTCAAGTTGGCCTTTAGATGACATGGTCGGAGATGTTCGTGTCGGAGCAGACGTTCGAAATTTAATTGATCGAGAGTAGGCGGAGCATTCTGGTTGGAAGCCATAATCAAGGCTTGTCAATGTGACTTGCGCTGTATGGATGGAAATGGGCGATTCAATGGTATATCGAGGTATGTCGAGGTATGTCGAGGTATGTCGAGGTATGTCGAGGTATGTCGAGGAAATAGAAATCCACCCCTTTCACATAAATATTAGAGAAACTCAAAGTAGTACGCTAGAAAATTCTTAATGTTTTGTTTTGTGGGAGAATGACACATTGAACCCGTATTTACATGACGTCAATGAAGTTATTTGATTCTCTCGTTGTGAATCCTGTGGAGTACTACAAAGGTAGCAGGCAAGAGAAATATGCGCTAAAGATACATATTAATACAAAGGGGGATCCAACCTGTAACTGCGACTACAAAAAAAAGCACTGTCTTCGTCATAGATTAATCAGCAACCCCATATTTTCCCTACGAGTACAATTACGAGTACGAGTATGACATAAGGCATTCGTAACGGGGCACTGTACACTAATAATTGTTCGGACAGAGCCAACTTGCCTTTCTCGTCACCGCTTCCACTGATCACCTCTCTCCCCAAAAAGCTCTCTCCACACGACCACGATGGGAGAAAAAGACGCCAATGCGGCGCCGGCTGACGCCACGGTGCCGTCGGACCCGCCGCCTAAATACACGCCGACAGCCAGCCCGAACCCGAATGCGAACGCGAGCGCGAATCTGGCGTCGCGCGCGGCCGCTTCGCCAGCGCCCCGACCGGGTGCGCCGTCGTCGTCTGGGCCTGGATCGCGCAAGGCGCCGCCGCCGCTGCGGACGCCGATCCTGGACCATCTGCGGGCGCACCGGGTGATTCTGGCGTCGGCGTCGCCGCGGCGCAAGGCGCTGCTGTCGCAGGTGGGCCTGCCGGGGGTGGAGGTGTGGCCGTCGGAGCTGCCCGAGGACCTGCCCAAGGATCTGTACGGGCCGTTTGAGTACGTGGCGGCGACGGCGCGGCGCAAGTGCCTGGACGTGTACCAGGAGGCGCTCAAGGCGCAGGAAGAAGCGGCCGAGGCCAAGTCGGCGACGGTGGCGGTGCCGCCGGACCCGGAGCTGGTGATCGCGGCGGACACGGTGGTGGTGTCGCGGGCGGGCAAGATTCTGGAGAAGCCGCGGTCGGCGCAGGAGCACGGGCAGATGCTGCGGCACCTGCGGGACACGCGGGTGCACCGGGTGCTGACGGCGGTGTGCGTGCTGAGCCCGCGGGCGGACGCGGCGCACCCGGGCTACGTGATGGCGGCACACACGGAGGAGACCAGCGTGGTGTTTGCGCAGGCGGCCGACGGGCTGACCGACGCCGTGATCGACAGCTACGTGCGCACGCGCGAGGGCGCCGACAAGGCCGGCGGGTATGCGCTGCAGGGCCAGGGCGGACTCGTGCTGGTGGAGCGCATCGAGGGCAGCATGGACAACGTCATCGGGCTGCCGGTGCGGCAGCTGCTGCTGCTGGCAGACAAGGCCATCTTCCACCAGAGCGAGGAGGACGAGGAGGAGAGCGGGTCGGATGACGAATAGGGCTGCTCTCCCTCCACCATTCACCACCCCTCCTTCTTTATCCTTGAATGGGACAGGGGAGACATGCTACCAAGAAAAAAACGTGGGGAAGCATAGCTGGGAAACGGCGAGTCGCCGTGGTCTCGACGTTTAGTATGGTTGTTTCATGGACTGTCGATCTGGATCTGTCCACCTTAGCCATGCAGAAGAAGTGCATCAGAGGGTTGCACCACTCCTTGTCATTTGCATTTGCGGTGTCTCGGAAATGACACTATAGAACCGTCCACAGAATAGAACTCTTTTTTCTTTTGCCAAAGTGACAGGGCTGAAGGGGGTGGCCGGGATTTTGACGTGTGGGGATGCAACAAGGACAATCTTCCGATTCGAAGAGGCTTATGTTAAAGTGTTTTCCCACTTCCGGTGGAGTCTATTACTATGCATGCTATTCTTATCTGAACAATGACCCTGACTGAGCACCGAGCAGGTCTGTGACTGAAAAAAAAAAAAAAAAAAAAAGCAGGCAATCGCTGCAGCTGCAAAACGTCAAGAACCTTGCCGGCGTCTAGCTGCAAGGTGATGGGCGCTGTGATTGGCTGGCGGGCTGCAGCAGCGCATCTAAATTTGGCTTGCCGTCTTCCGCATGGAGTCCTCGTCCAATCAGCGGCCGGTACGCTGTGTGGGGACCTTTTTGCCCTTTTTTCGCTCGCCATTTGTGGAATTCCAGCCATCTCCTCTGGCTTCTGCCCAAGGTCGCATCGCCCGTCCACTCTCCACCCGCCGGACCCCTGGCGGGCGCTTACAGACAGAGATGGCGGGCGGGAAGACGGACGGCCAGCGCAAATCAACGCCTTCAGGCGGTTTTTTTTTCTGGGGCGGGCCACCGCCAGACTGGAGCAGCCGATCCCCTTCATGGGCTTCTTTCCTCTCTCTGGTGGTCCAGTTGGCTCGAGAGGTGACAGCAGGCGGCTGAGGGGACGAGCCGGAGTGACGAGGATCGTCGTGCCGCCGCCCATTCGTTCCGAGAAGGCTCTGCCATGGCAATATATGCAAGCCGCCTCCCGACTCTCCGTCTGCTGCTTGTTCGTTCTCGTTCTTTTCCAAGGTGGAAAAGAGAGATTGTCCATTTGTGCTCTTCCTTGCATTGTTGTTCTGGTGCCATTGTGCACTTTGACCCTCTTCCTCACTCCACCTGCCCATCTGCCCCAACCCCCCTCTCCCTCGCCGCCTCTTCAGATCTTCTTTCCCTCCTTCTCGCACCTGCCAGGATGTGCTGGTAGCACGGTGGCTTCACAACGCGTCTGTTCATCGTGAACCACCTGGGCCGTGTCTCCCATCCGCTCGCCTCTCACCTGTTCTCATTCTTGGGCCGAGCCTCTTACTCCCTCCCTCTCTCTCTCCTCCTAGACATTCCTCGATATCATGGCGGCACCACCTCCCGCTGGGGGCTTCTCCCTCTTTCCCAATACCAGCCGTCCGCCATCGAGAACGCAGCACACGCAGCCGGGCGGCCATGCCAACGCTGTATCGCCCATCAGTCCGGATCAAGACCAGCCCATTGTCGGCACAGCTCTGACGGCAGATGCTCGGATAGAGCGTCCGGCCCCGGTGGCAGACGTGCAATGGCGCAGTGACACGGCCACGTCGCAGGCCCAGACGCTCCGCAACAACAGCGTCCGCTCGCGCAGCTCCATCGCCAAGGTGCGGCTGTCTCTGTACGACAATGTACCACCAGAGCAAGACGAACCCCCTCCACCCATGCCAGGACCGTCAGCAAACTTTTATCAACAACATCAGCAGCAGCAGCACGAAGAGCTACAAACACACTCAGAACGGCCCCCTGCTCTCCGCTCCATTTTCCCCCAGTACGACCCGGAAGTACCGCTCGACCAGCAGGAGTACTACCCAACGCAGAGAAGTCCGACTCGCATTCCCCGTGCCGTCATCAGCCGGCCTCTGTACTCGCCCGGCACACCAGAACCACAACCGGAAGCGGAGGCGGCACAACCACCGCCACCACCGCCACAAACGCACCGCAACCTGCCGCAGCTATCAGTCCAGACCAACAACCCGATTCCAGCCCCGCCCCCACATTCTCGCATGAGCATGGGCGGTGCCAGTCTCGCGCTGGCGTCGACGACGACAGCAGTGCCAGCAGCAGCGCGGCAGCCCGTGTGGCCGCCACATCGCGGGCCGGGTACCCAGCGAGAGCCGCCGATGGTGCCTGTGGCATCGACAACGGACGAGCTGCGCCGCTTCTGGAAGGCGGCCAATGGATGGCGGGCCGGGACGGCCGAGGGCCGGGTGTACTGCATGCGCATGACGTGCGACAAGGACGCGCCGGTCTACCGACTGTCATCGGCGAGCAATCAGCCCTTTTACCGGCTGCGGCTGGATCCTACGTCGGCGTCGGCCTACGTGACGCTGTCGCGGCACGACCCATCGCGGCCGTTCAAGGCCGAGTCGGGCAGCAAGGATGCGGCGGCAGCGGCGGCGGCAGCAGCGGCAGCGGCGGCAGCAGACAGCAGAGAGAACGAGGTGGGCATCCACTTTGGCGGCGGCGCCGGCGCCGGCAGCGGCAACAGCGTGCTCAACATGGGCGGCGGCAGCGCGAGCGCAGCGGCAGAGGCCAAGGCCAACGCGCGGTTCGATAGCAGCAAGAACTGGCAGGTGGCGCTGACGACGACGCTGGAGGCGGAGGGGCGCAAGCACCAGCCCAACGACGGGCTGGTGGCGCTGCTGTATCCGCAGCAGGCGGCGCGCAAGGCGCTGGAGCGGCCGCACGACGAGGCGACGGTGGCGACGGCGGAGCGCGAGTGCGCGCGGCTGGTGTGGGACGACGACTCGGCCCATTACTTTCTGGTGCACCCGGCGCTGGCTCTGCCCTTTTGCGTCACCATTGAGCGCAGCGCCACCTGGAGCCGCACCGCCTACACCCTCGAGCATCTCGAGTCGCCCCAGCACCTGGCCCGCCTCACCCGCGACGGCACCGGCGCCGGCTACCTCGAGGTCGACACGTCTATTGCCGCCAAGATCGAGGCCGTCTACCTGGTCGACGTCGCCGTTGCCGCCCTCGTCCTGGTCGCCCACGGCGACGGCCAGTTCCGCGAGGTCGAGGTGTTTGCGCCGCCGCCGGCCGTGCTGGCCGGCGGTGCCGGCTTGGAAGATGGCGGTGGTGGTGGCGGCGGCGAGGGGGGCAGCCCGCGGGCGAGCCTGGTCAACTTGGTCATGGGCCGCAGCAGCAGCCGGATGAGCGGACGAACGGGCGGTGGCGGCGGCGGCGGCGTGGGTGGCACAGGCGGCACAAGCGGCGCAGGCGGCTCAGGTGCAGGCGCGGGTCGCAGCAAGTCCAAGTCCAAGACGCGGTCGAAGCGGCGCATGGCCGAGTTTGACATTGAGAGCCAGACGAGCCTCGACGGCAAGGCGCTCGAGTACGGCGGCCTGCCGGGCCTGAGCCTGACGCCCGAGCAGCAGCGGCAGCGCGAGCGTCGGCAAAAGGGCAAGAAAAACAAGAGCAAGAGCGGCGACGACGACATGCCGGGCTGTCTCAAGCTGGTGGCCTTTGTGCTCAAGGGCTGCTTCTGGTGCGTGGCGCTGTGCGTCCGGGCGGTGCTGGCCATCTTCAACGCGCTCTTCCGCTGTCTGACGGGAGAGAAGCTGATCTAGTTTCTTTACTTTTCTGTTTTTTTTTCTTTCTTTCTTTCTTCGCTGGGTTAATACGAATGATGATGGTCATGGTCTGTTGGTCTGTTGTTGGTCTGGGTCTGCTCTGCGGGGGTTCTGTATTTCTCTCTATTGCTTTTGTTCCCATGGTCGTGTCGGGTAACCCGGGCGTTGGATATAATAAGAAACAACAACAAAAAAAAAAGAGGCCGCAAGGCCAGCAACGCAAACATGTGCCCTCTACTACCGCTTCCGCTCCCGCACCTTGATCCGCCGCCCTGTCTTGGTCACCATGTCCACCGTCGCCGTCTTGGCCATGCGCGCCCGCTGCAGATCCAGCTCCTGCTCGGCTGCCGCCAGCGCTGCCAGCCGCGTCCGTGCTGTCGCCAGCCGCCGCTGCAGCCGGCTGGCCGCGTCGCGTCGGAGCGGCTTGTGTGTAGTATCATCGTCGTCATCTTCCTCCATGTCATCGTCTTCGCTGTCGTCTCCGTCGTCCGCTTCGCCGCCCTCCTCAACCGCCTCGTCCCGCTCGGCGGCCGTCTCGGCAAAAACCACCTTGGTCCCTGACGGCTTGCTGCTCTGGTCCCCCACCTGCAGCGCCTTGGACACCGCCGCCTGCTCCTCGAGCCGGCGCACCTCCTTGGCGGCCACGTTGCGCATCGTCCGGATGTAGCCCGCGTCTTGCGTCTTGAGCAGCCGCACCGTGTCCACCGACAGCGATTTGCTGCCGGCGCGCGCCCCGTCAACGGTGCCGGTCCAGTGGCGGTCGCGCTTCTCGTCGCTGCCGCGGGTGAGGGCGCTGCCCGGCCCCCGGGCGCGGCTCAGCATCTTGTAGGAGAACTCATCCTCGTTGCGGTCGGCCGCTTTCCGCCGGAGGTTGGCCAGCACGGCCTTTTTCTTGTTCCAGTCTTGCGCCCGCAGGCGGTAGTCCTTGTGCTTCTCCAGCAAGCCGAGGCGCTTGCGCTCTGCGGGTTGGGCGCGCTCGCGGTGCGAGCGGCGCTGGACGACGTTGCGCATCGACGACATTGTGTATGCTGTGCTGTCGTTTGTTTGGAGGTCTCAAGTCGTTTGTCTTGTGCGTCAAAAGTTGTGATGAGATGAAAATTATTTGGTCCAGATAAAAAAGTTTATCTTATCGATAAGCCCCACTCTTCCGTATCTCCATCAGACGGGCTCAACAGCGTTTCTGCCATGAAAGTACAAAGTACAAAGTAGATAGTGCCCGTGGTTCTGGACCCTTGGGATTGCCCTCTGCGGAGGGCACACTTTACAGAAACCTTTTTATTCTTGTTCCGGCGCATCTCTGGCCTAGCCTGTCCCTCAGCCCAAAGCGTCGAGACGATGGAATCGTCATTCGATCGGAAATGGCTTAGCTAGCCGATTTAGCGGACCCAAAGTTTCCATAGCGCACAGTCCTTTGTATTTGAATACTGTATTTTTACACTACACCATTGACTGAAAACGGCCAACATGTCACGACTAGGACGTGCTCAATTGGAATGCTGTGCAGACGGGCACCATTGAAAAAAGGAAAAAAAAGGAAGAAAAAAGAAAAGAAAAAGGCAGCACGCTTAATTATGACTAATCGCACAAAACGTGGCCAAGGACACCCGCTACGACACCAACTGAATGGAGGGTGTCCGAGTTACGCGTCCTAGCAATACGAAAAAGACGGAAATTGGCGGCGGTTAGGATGACAGCGGCGCAAAAAAAAGAGCTCCTTAGGACGGGTCAGGCCTAATACCCAAATCCACTTTCTGCAAGGACCAAAGTGCCCGCCTGGGCCGGCGACATCCTTGACCGCATGGCATTACGAATACTCGCACATCCACGAGGCCTCTTAGCGCGGGTGGCCGCAGTGAACTATGGGGAGAGGGTGTGTGTGTGGAAGGGACGGATGTGGCAGATACAGATCTGACGGAGATCCTTCGCGGCGGCACCTTTGAGGTTTGTCTAGGGGTTCGCTCTACGCTGTTGGTGAAAAGCAAGCTCAGTGCTCTTTCTCTCTCTCTCTCTCTTTGGGGCCAAAAATTGCATTAGCTTCTCTCTCACGCACTATCGTTCTCCAGCCATCCGCTAGAGCGACACCATGTCCGGGACACCTCGCCAGTGGCTTTGCCCTTGTCCTTGAGGCCTTTTTTTTCTCGTCCCAACAGTGGCATGGTTTTTCTCCTGTCCAGTGCGCCACTTTGCCCATCTTTTCAACCGCGCTCGTCCGAGCCAATGTTGCATGTCTCCCACCCTCCGCCCCCTCTTTTTTTCGGCATCACGCTGCCGCCAGAACACCAGTCACGGGTTGCCCCCCAGCGTACTCGTATTTTGGGGCGCGTCTAGACCCAGGCCGCTAGAGAGAATCGGGATCGGTGATAGACAGTGCTGTGACCCGAATTGGTGTGGGGGGGGGGGAGAAGGGAGAGAGGGACAGTGCACGAATAGCGCAATGTTTGGCCGAAAAAAAACTGACGTGCCTAAAGACAGGCCTATTGTGGCGGTCTACGGGCGCCAACCGAACCACCATGTGTGATTTTTCCCCTTCAAGACAAACCCTCTTCCTCCTTCCCTCCCCCCCCTGTCCTGTCTGTCCGGGGGGGCTGTCTCCTCTCTCCACACTACGGAGGACTAATGCACCTGACCCGTGCCGGTCTTCAGTCTCGTGCCCTTCTGTCAGTCGCAACTGCAACAGAGCATTAAGACCCTTACTATTACATACTTTGTAGTATTGCTTTCTCCTCGTAGGACGGTGTTCTCTTGCTCCATCTGCGCCGGGACCCTCCCCTTTTCTGCTGGATGGCCGGACCTGTTCCGTCGTATCTTACGTCGTTTAGCAATTTCCCATACGCAACCGGAATTCGCCGCTGCATTCCAACAAGAGTCGGCAACCCAACTAGAGTTGAAAAAAAAAAGAGAGAAACCAAAACAAGACGTCCACCAGGGTGGTATAAGTCAGAGCTCGTTCCCCCCCCAAGGCTATGTAGACAAGGGGAGGTGGAGAAGACCTTATTGTTGGCTTGAAAGAACACCACCAACACACCCATCCTTGCACATGCTTCATATATAATACCGCAGTCGGTTGTACTAGAGCATTTTCAGGCCTGCGACTTCGACAGCTCGTCTGCTCCACAACACGTATTTCGTATCAGTCGTCTCTTTTTTTCATCTCCATTCCCTATCGAACGACATGCGATACTCTCCCTTCACAGCCATGGATATCGTCTCCGATCGACGACGACCGCTGCCGCCGCCCTCAGCATACGCACCCTTCTCTTCATCGGCGCCTCTACCCGTCGTGCCTCCGCTCTCCCTGCCGCTGCCGCCAACACGACCAGGAATCCGGCAGGTCAAGCACGGCGCCGCCCAGAGGAACAACCGCATCAAGCCCGTCGATCCTGTTGAGCTGTCCCACCGGCTGCGCATCGTCCTGGCCCAGCAGCAGCGGAGAGAGGCCGGCGAAACAGACGACTTCGCACCGTCATCGTGGGGATCCATCTCTGCCGTGCCTCGCAGCTTAGCGACCTGGGAGCGGACAGCAAACGATGCGGCGGCAGCCGTGCCAGCTGCTCCAGTCGACGCAGAGTTCCGGGTGCCCAAAGCCGTTGCTGCGTCCCGGCACAAATCCTTGCCGGCGTCAAAAAGCACCCTCGCTTCCACCTCGCGAGACCCGCCACCACCGCTCCAAATCGCCCGCCCTCCGCGCACCTTCGCAGCCGCCGTGGCGGCCGCCAGCCGGCACACCCACAAGGCCGAGCATGCCAATCAGCCATATGTTCCCCGCCAGGCCGCACGACAATTTTCGCAGACCACAACAGCAACAATAGCCGCCACAGCCGCCGCACCCAAGCCGATATTCTCCAAGATACAGCTACGTCGACACCGGAGCACCAATCGGCCAGCGACCGAACCAGAAGCACACACAGCCCATCTTCCCATGCCAACAGAAGCGCCCCATGTGGCTGACGAGACGGCAGCTCAAAGCAACACTGGCGCCAAGGCAGAGCCACCGCATCTGGATCAGCTTTCGGAGAACGAGCCCCTGGATAGCACTGAGCACTCGGCCCACCATTCGTCGGACGAGTCACTGGCCCAGCAGAACAGCAACAGCAGCAGCGGCAGCAATGACAGCCGCCGCGGCGCAAAATGGATGGCCACCCGCCCGCTGCCTTTCCGAAAGGGCCATGTGCCAATGGTGGTTTCGCCTGATCTGACCAAGCGCACGCACCGGAAGCTGTACAACCTGTCGCTCAAGCCCACCACTCGAAAATTTGTCGACCCAGAAGAACACAGTGACGAGCTGTCACCAATGGCCGTGCATGAGCTGCCGCTGAGCCCGCTCGCTGCCAAAGAGCGCCGCGTCGACTGGAGCCAGAGCGACACCACTGCTGTTGTCGATGCTGATGCCGCTGATGTTGTCGATACTGCCGATGCTGCTGCTGCCGCTGCTGCTGTTGTGCCAGAGACGCCCACACACGACCGGCCCAAAGACCGCCTGCGGACGACAAAGTCGCTGTGGGCGCTCAGGAGCCGGCTGAGCTTCTCCAAAGAGAAGCATCCCCCGTCGCCACCGGCCCTGGCTACCTCGGTAGCTGCAGCTGCAGCCATGGCTTCATCGCCGTCGCTGCCACTCGCATCGCCGACCCTCAAGTCGCCCAAGAGCAGCTTCTTTTCCCTACTCAAACATTAGCATCATCTCTTGTATAGCATGTATTTCTCCCTTTCTTCTTTTTTCTTTTTTTCTTTTTTCTTCTTTTTTCTTTTTTCTTTTTCTCTCTCAGTTGAAAGGAGCATATACCCACCAAGGTGCGGAAAACGTGTTATGAAGAAATAACGAATGCATAATACTTAATCATGCAACACACTTGTTGGTCCAATTCACAAATCCAAATTCGTAAATGCTCGTGGTAGCCGGCCGCCATCATCGCCGGTCTTGGGCGTCTAGGAGCCGCTGGACCAGCGCAATGTCGTCCTGCGCAACTTCCTGCCGCACCATCGCCGTCGCGTCCACGTCTTCGCCGCTCCTGCTGTTCTGTGCCGCTGCTGGCCGGCCTGACGGCGACAGCAGGTACAGCACCAGCTCGCAGTACTCGCGCACTCCATCGCCGTCCTCGCTGGGGTCTGTGCGCGCCATGCGCAGCGCCTTCTGGCCCTGCCGCAGGCCCTTTTCACGCGTCCACGGCTCTTGCAATGCGCCGCCGCTGCTGCTGTCGTTGTGGTCGTTGTAGCCCCCGCGGCCGCCCCGGTGGTCACGCCCCCCTCGGCCACCGCGACCGCTGCGCCCACCGCGGCCACCGCGACCACGTCCGCCTCGCCCGTTTGAGTTTGTCATCCACGGTGGCCGATTGCTGGGCATGTTGCTCTCGCCCTCTTTTGGTGGTAGCGTGGCGTCATAGATGGACCGGAGGCGGGTCGGTAGATTGGGATACCTGGAAAAGAGGCGTGCCAGCTCGGGCGCGTCATCCAGGACGCTAAAGGGATTGCTTCTGCTTGTCGCGTTGTTGTTGTTGTTTTTGCTCTCGTCGTTTTGGGAAGGCGCGGGCGTAGGCACAGTTTTGTTGGCATCGTCAGCGGACGGAGGAGGATGGTTCTTGTTGTGCGTCTTGGAACAAGATACTGAGCAACTGTATCGAGTCAGAAAAAGAGGACAAAGCGAAAAGAAAAGTCATCGTACTAGGCAATCGAACAGCGAGGGCACTTGTACTTGGCGGCCTCGCTGTGGCATACGCCACAGAGCGTCCGCTTCTTTGCCATCGGCTTTGGCGACTCTTCCTCTGCCGTGTTGGAAGATGGATCGCTCAGAGTATCCCCGTTCACTTCATCATTGGGTGAGGCAGTCGCCTGGCGCTTTTCGTGCTTTTCGTTTGCGTTGACGACATCCTCCTGCTGCTCAATTTGCGATTGCTTTGCTGTTGTCTTTTGTGGTGCTTTTGTGGTGCCTTGCGACTCCGATGATGTAGTCATGGTGCCGTATATCAAGGCAGGAGCATTTTTTTCAACTGTGGACGTTATGGTGCCGGTTTTCTCCTCTGCTCTGAGATTGTGTACCGTTTGTTCGTTCGTTTGTCTGTGTGTTTGGATTTACCTATTGCCCAGCCTCTGGTAGATAGCTCCACGGCTGATAAAAAAATAGCTGACGTAAGAACTTATCTTTCTTATCGATTGTACCTTCTTATATAAGTATGACGCAAAAGGATCAATCTGCTTCCCCAGAAAGCCGTTTAAACGGAAGAAAAAGACGATTCGACCATGGGCCACTCGGATTTGGTATTCTCGGGTTCATCCCGTTTCGTAGAAATTCGAGAACGCGGATGCTATGAAAAAGCTACTCTACCGCAGCAATTCATGCTTAAAGCGCAGCCTTGGCGTTTCTTCGCAATGGGAGCCCTCTTCAGTACAAGGAACAAATATCTAACAAGATCTCGTTTCTTTCCCACCATACTGAATAACCTCGGGCCAATGACTTGGCTTTTATTTCGACTGGTTTGTGCCAAGTTGGCTTTGTAAAACGTACATCCTGGTGCCCACTTTTATCACAACCAATCACGATGCCGCCAAAAAAAGCTTGTATAGCGCTTTTTTGTCAGCAAGTGACTCCGACGGAAATCCTCGGTCTTATAAACATGGGAATTTCCACAGATTTCTAATCCGTTCTCCCCACACTCATCACTTGACAATCACGATTCATTTTTTCCCCGGGACATTCACACACGCAATCGCACACAGATACACGCACACAACATGCCCAAGGCCAGCATATCGCAGATTAAGGCGGCCTCCGCTGCGGCCTCGGCCGTAGTCTCGGTTCCCCGACCGGCCATCTGCCGGCATGTGCACCGAATCACATACGCCGCCCTGCCGACGAGACAACCTGTCGCAGCCACACAAACAGCATCGCAATCGCGCGCCTACCATGCTTCATCTTCCATCACGTCGCACGTCCGGCCACGGCCCAAATTCGCCAACAGCACAGCTCAGCCATGGTGGGCGCTGGCAGGCCGCGGCCGCCGGACCATCTTCATCCAGACGGAGAACACGCCAAATCCGGATGCACTGAAGTTCTTGCCGAACCACCAGGTTCTTCCAGCTGGTGTGACAGCGCCGTTCATCGAGTATCTCAACCCGCGGTCTACCATTGCGCCGCCGTACCCATCGCCGCTGGCGGCGGAGCTCATGAACGTGGACGGCGTGACGTCAGTGTTCTACGGCAGCGACTTTATCACCATAACCAAGGCGCCGGACGCCAACTGGGCGCACATCCGGCCCGAAGTGTTTTCGCTCATCACCGAGGCCATCACGTCGGGGCAGACGATTGTGCGACCGGCCGAGACGGGCGAGCATCACGATGCGGAGGCCGTGGCAGCCGCTGAGGATACGCTGCAATACGACGAGAACGACAGCGAGGTTGTGGGCATGATCAAGGAGTTGCTGGAGACGCGGATCCGGCCGGCGATCCAGGAGGACGGCGGTGACATTGAGTTCCGCGGATTTGAGGACGGACAAGTACTGCTGAAGCTGCGAGGTGCTTGCCGGACGTGCGACTCGAGTACGGTGACGCTCAAGAACGGTATCGAGAGCATGCTGATGCACTATGTAAGCGCCCTACCATTCCTCCCCCTCGGGATACACAATGTGACATGTAACCGAAGCTAACCCTTTTTTCCCCAGATCGAAGAGGTGCAGGGCGTGACACAGGTGCTGGATCAAGAAGAAGAGATTGCCATGAAGGAATTTGCCAAGTTTGAGGAGAAGCTGCGGCTACAGAACGGTGCCGTTCCCCCGTCAACAGCGGACAAGGGCACGCTGAACTCAGTAGCTAGCTAAGGCATCTCTTTTGCGACAGCATGTGCAACAAAAACAAAAGACGATGGAATGAGAAGACGAAAAAGACGAACACGCATTTTCCAAGGTTGCATCCTGTGTTTTTTTTTTCTTTTTTGGTGGGGGGGAGGAAAGAAAAGAGGCTTTCGAGGAGAAGTGGCGCATTGTGCACACTGGATGGACAATACCATCCCCAACCCATAAGGATGATACACACGTGTAGTTTTTGCACTGTCGAAGAAACGGTCCACATCATGCGGAACTGAACAGACGGTTTCCGTGGCACCGTCGCACAACAGAAGGTTTTCGTGTCTACGATCAGGAGATTTCTACGTGCATGTCGTCTGGTGGCCGCGTCGCTGTGATGCCGCTGCGACCTGTGTGCGTCTTCGCTATCCTGCAGCTGGGACTGTCGAATCACGGATGGGAAAGCGAGCACTGCTGGGTCTTATGACACTTTGAGGCGACATGAGATGGCTCCTTATCATTGCTTGAGGCAGGGAGGGAGGGAGGGGAGGGGAGACCTCGCTGTGAGATGCAGGTCGATACATCTGGATAAATCGAAATTGGCGGCCGTCCAACAACATCCAGCCGGGAATTGGGTCCTGTGACAGAGGAGAGCATCGAGCATCGCCAGATGAAATCACGTTGGAAAATATGCATAGCCCTGTCCATGGACACAAATGAACAGACGCGTGGACAACATGAATGGCAGTTCTAGGCGACAGCCAGACTCGGCCGTACAGGGCAGTGGCTGCAGACGTGCCGGGGACCCCTCTTTACGTTCTGCTGAGGGGGTGGGTGTTGGAACCAGACAAGCCCCTCCTTTTTTTTCAGTAATGCCTTTTGCAAATCTGGGGTACGTTAGTGTCGCAGGCTTGTTGGGCAGCTGCACAATGTGGCGCTTGAGCAGGCGCCTGGAAGATACCTACCATGGCGAGCATTCTTGCTTTGTGTCTTGTTTCTCCGGAGTACGGCTTGCTGAGCAGCAGCCATTCGCACCGGAGCAGTCTACTAAGATACATACGAGTAGTACGCAATCTGGCTGTTGGAAGCAATATTGACGGTGGGGCTTACTGATTTACTAGGCGGCAAACTGTAGCTGCGATACAAGTACTATGCAAAAGTTCAAGATACGAGTCAGCGGCTCCCACTACTCGTAAGCTCCGGTTTGCTCAGATGGGGGTCTCGGCTCACATGCAGAAGCAATGCTCCTACTTTATTTCAAGCCTGCCCAGCTGCGTTCAGGTGATTCTGCCCACGTTCGGACTGATGCCACACGCAGCTTTCACGTCTAGGTCGCATGGCCGCGTGATGTGCTCGCCTGCATGGGCGTGGCATCCCGAGCCCACACAATCCACACACGCACACGCCCCCATTCCACCTGCCCCGCCACCTGACGTGCTCGAGGGATCGACCTGGTTTCTCTCGTGTGCCCAGCCACAGACACATGAGCTGGTAGCAACGCGGCCGCCACTATAGGCTCATTTTGTGATGTGTCTGTTTTTTTACGAAATGTATCTTTTTCTTCCGGCAGCTATAATCCGGGGAAAGGTCCCCTTTTGCGCTGAGCCGAGGACGATCGCTTCATGCCCTGCAGAGAGAGAGAGCGAGAGAGGGCGCGAGGGAAGCAATACCTGGCACGGCAGAGGCCCGTCGCACTCATGTATGCGCAATGCATGCATGCTCCTTCCACAAGGAATACATCCGGCCACCAGACACACCGAGTGGCATGGGCACAAACGAGGGGTAAAGCGGCCATTTGCTTCCGTGTCTCTCTGAGCTTCCAATGCAATAGTCGGCCACCGGTCTTCCGCTACGGCGGAAAAAAAGGGATATTATCGCGCTTGCATCTTTGCGTCCAATTCGGCACCCTGTCTACAACAGACAAGCAGCCCGCCCTTCGCCGCCAACTCAAAGAAAGTGCCAATGACTTCGCCTCCTGAGCTCTGAGGCCAACCTGAGTTTGGCAGGTCAGAACATCAGCTGTCCTCGTCAAGGACGGGCTGCAGACTGGCCCGTTCTCCTCGTCGTCTTTCCACTTTGTCGCTGATCCGCTTCGCAATTTCGCCGAAGCCTTGCCTTTTGGCGAATTATGGACCCTCGCCACCCCCCTGCAGGGGCAACAACACTTGGCCGATCTGTCGAAGATGTGAAATTTGTGCCCCAATTCAGCCTCTGTGGCTCGCATGCTTGTCCGAGCAGAGGGCGGCAGGGCCAAAACGCTTGCCGCCATGAGCCGCTCTCCCTGATAACCTAAACAGACAGGCCAACGTCTGTGTGGCACTCCGCCCACAAGTCGACATGTCTCCCTGTGCCGTATCCGTCCAATGTATTGTACGCGCTCACATCACTACTTTGTAGACGTAGCCCTGGTGCCTTTCTCCGCACGTCGAGAACGCGCACTAAGTCCCACTAACCTTCCAGCAACACCACCTCCCACAAGCGCCTGGTTCTGGAGAAAAAAAGGGGTGGGGCGACGCTAACACTGAGCTCCCCATGACCCCCTAAATAAATGCACACCAGCTAGGCTCACCGTTCCCCCGCTTTCCGCTACAACCCTCTTCTTTCTTTTTTTTTTTTTTTGTACCTTTTTTTTTTTACTTATTTTTTACTTATTTTTTTCGCCTGGTCTGCTTCTCGAAGGCACTAAATCCACCACAGGCCATAGCCGTTCACGACCGCAGCAGGGCACCCCAGAGGCGCTCTCCATCGCCGCCCACGCAAGACACACCACCTTGCACCCGCCTGCTACCACCACGTTCCTTCTCCGCCTTCCCTTCTCCTCTTTCCCAAGAGCAGCAGGAAATCGGATCCCAGAAGACCTCTCTTTCTCTCTCGTTTCCAATCGCGCCTTCTTTTTCTCCTTTCTCCTCTTTCTTTCCCCCCCTCCCCTCTGCCATTGCCTCTCCTCTCGTCACCCCTCCCCTCTTTATTCCTCTTCTTGTCTGCACGTCCGCCTGTCTGCCTCATCTCTCTCTCTTCTCTTTTTCCACCCCTTCATGATCGGCCACCCCCCGTTGCCGTCCCTTCAGTGTCATCCTCCCCGTGCGCGTGCGATCGGTTTAAAAAGGGGGGCTTAGATGATAGACCGCGCATAAGTCCCTGCCCCTTGTCCCTGGTCGCTTGTCGCACTTTGGCACCTCTCGAGAGACGTCGGAGAAAAAGAGTGCACGCATATAGAACGAACGAAACTGGCCGCCTGCGACCTGCACCTCGGTCTCGCTGCGGCCCATTCGACCGTTCCGATTGAGAATCAGCAAGACTGGCACAGCAAGCCTGACTACCAAGTACGAGTACGAGTACCAGCAAGACTGGGGCCTCTCTCGCACGTCTCGTGACAGGACCGACCCGGTTGCCGTCATTTGCTGGACCCTCTATTTTATACCTCCCCACTGGAACCTTCAATAGCTCGGCTGTCCTCTATTGAATACCATAGTTGCCATCCATTCTTCAGGTAAGCCTGCCTGCTGTTTGCCATCCCTTGCGTCTGGCCCCGGCCCCCCCTCCTGCCGCCACGACTCGTCCCACTTCTCTTTCGACCGACTGCACTCTCCTGTTCGTGCTCCTCTCCTCTGCTCGCCTCCACTCTCCTCTGCTCGCCTCCACTCGCTCCCCTCTGCTCTCCTCTGCTCTTCTCTTCTTTTTCACTTTGCCTTTGCATTTCTGCCCTTCGGCTCGTCCCCGCCCAAGCGCTAGCTTATTGGCCAAGCACATGACCTGACCGCCCGCCCGCAAAAGCCGCCCTCCCTTGTTATTGTTCCCCAAGCAGAATAGACCATAAGGCCACCAAGGACGTCACGAGGCTAACCAATCGCATTCAGGTCGCCTCTAGTCGCCACCCCCCTCCCGATATTTTTCATTTTCTTCTTTTGTCCCTGTCTATTTTTTTTTTGGCTTGTCCTTGTCCATCCTACTGTAATCGCAAATTATACCCGGCCGACGTTTTCATCTCTCGCCTCCACAGCCAATCATCACAACCTTCACGTGCGCTTCCTGTTTGCTGAATTGGCGCGCCCACAAACCCTCTCACGCTATCCTCGATCCTCGACCGCGGGAAAGGACTGCAGACTAGCAGCGCGCAGTCAACTGCCCAGACTTTGTCCGCTTCCGCCTACGCCCGTCGCAAAACCAGTCGGGACTCGATTTGGCGCGGCTCTCTCTCTCTCTCTCTCTCTATTACAGTCTCACGGTCCCCCTCGATCTCCCACGGCGGGTTGAATGCGGTGACCACCTCCGTCTTCTCGTCCGGAGTCCTTCTAGGTCACGCGGACCATGAGCGCCAGCATCAAATCCGGCCCACCTGCGAAACTGGGCCAGAGCAGCCTACCGGCCGCCCCCAACAGCCAAGCTATCCTGCTGGATAAGCTGAACCGCCGATCCACCCCCGACTCGGAGGCCTTGGCCAGCTCAGATGACGAGGGCGACGCCCACCGCCCCGAATCTCTCTCTCTAGCTGCACCGCAGCCACCACCCCCCAAGCCAGTCCGTCGCGCCTCGTGGCTCAACGACACAAGCAGCCAGGGCACCATGCGCCCGAGGAACGAGTCCTTTGCCAGCGCTTCCATGTCGCCTACCAGCTCGCATCCCACCCTCCCCACGGCTGCCGCCGACGTGGGCGTCAGCGCTGCCTCCGCCTGGAATGCGCATCCTGCCCCGCCCACCAACGTCATCAACCGCGCACATTCGGCCTCGGCTGCCTTCTCGTGGGGCACGGGCATTTGGAACAATGACAGGAAGGACGCTTCCTCCAGATTAGCCGAGGTCCTCCCGTCGCCCACGTCTGCGGTGCCGCCTGGCTCTGCCGGCAGCAGCTTCTTCGGCGCCGATACCCTACCGCAACAGACGTCGCCTGGGCCGCGGGACCAGGGAGCGCCCACCTCGCAGATCCCCTTTGCCATCCCTCTGCACCCCACACCCAAGACCTACCGGTCGCAGTCCTATTCCGTCGGCCAGCTGGACCCGGAGACGACCATGGCGTCTGCTGCGCCGCCTTCCTCTGCCGTGGGCAACGCCGGCATGATCGGCTCGCGCGTGGCGCGCCCCATCACCCACTCCGGCCTGCAGCACCGGCCCTCGCGCCCGAGCATGCTCAGCGAGATGTCAAGCGACGGCGGCATGCTGGGCAAGGTCAAGGAGGTCGACGACGACGACGACGAGAGCACCAATGACTCGCTGCAGGGCAGCCAGCAGCTGTCCGTCGAGGCCAAGACCATTGAGATGCTGGCCCGCGAGAACGCCATCCTGCGCCAGCAGGCCAGCCAGCAGTATCACAACGCGCGCCTCCGCCCGCGCGCCTCCACCGCGGCCGCCTACGGGCTCGGCAACGGATACGGCCTGCAGGAGTCCGTGCCTGAAGAAACTTCGGACTATGCCATCGACGAGCTCGACGAGATCAACGATGGGGACTTGGTCGCAGCCACAAAGCGCGCCGCCGTGCGACGCATGAGCGAATTTGCAGCTGCCGGCTCGTTCCGCTCGCCCTTTTCTGTCGAGAACCGCAAGCTCGAGAACGTCAAGAAGGCCTTCTGGCAGAGCTCGCCCGGCTTTTCGGATATCTCGCCAAGCCGCCGCCATTCTTTTGCCGACATTCCCACCAGACAAGCGTCCATCAGCTCGATCGGCGAAGTTGTTCACGCGCACGACGGAAGCTCGCAGGACGGCCAGCCGCCGTCCGCCGCGGATTATGGCCAGCCGTTTTCTGCTGCCCAGTCGTTGTATTCCACCGCGCCCAATGCGGCGTCGGCTGTAGGGTCGCAGCAATCTTCTCTTCAGCATCCGCACCAGCCCATGCAGCAGGCGCAGCTCATGGGTGCTGGTGCGTACGGCGCTGGCGCCTACTCGTTGCCTTACGGCTTGCATGCGCCGCCGTTTGCTGCGCGACCGACATCGCCGCAGCGGGGCCTGTACGGCATGACACAGCCGAACCGCTCCACGCCTCTCCACATCGTCCTCTTCAAGTGCGCTCGTGCCGACGTCTTCTACATCCAAGAGGGCACGGGGCTTACGGTGAAGCCGGGCGATCTGGTGATTGTAGAGGCGGATCGCGGCACCGACCTGGGCACGGTTGCCGTCGACAATGTCGACTGGGTGGAGGCGCGTCGCCTCAAAGAGCACTATGCGGAAGAGCAGTACAAGTGGCTCATGATGTACTCGCAGAACACGGCGGCCACGCAGGAGGGCGTGGGTGTCGGGCTCATGGCTTCGTCTGCCGGCCTTCAGGGGAGCGCCATCGGCGGCATGGGCCCGCCCGGACCGCATCATATGCAGGAGCCCAACGCCGGTGAGCTGAAGCCCAAGCTCATCAAGCGGCTTGCCCAGAACCACGAGATCCATGCCTTGCGGGACAAGGAGGGCAATGAGGCCAAGGCAAAGCGCGTCTGCATGCAAAAGGTCAAGGAGCACGGCCTCAACATGGAAATTCTCGATGCAGAGTTCCAGATGTGAGTCCCCACAGAACGCAGAACTCGTACCGCAGCTTGGCACTAACAGAACCAGGGACTGGAAGAAACTCACGTTTTACTACTTTGCAGACGCCTACATCAACTTCAATTCGCTCGTTACCGATCTGTTCAAGATCTACAAGACGCGCATCTGGATGTCGGCCATCAACCCGGCGTCCTTTGCCAGCCAGCCGCTTGGACTGCAAGCCCCCAGCGGCATCGGCCCGGGTGCTGTTGGCGTCGGCCGTGGCACAACCACGTCAGATCGTCGGCAGAACCAGCAGCCGGACCAGCAGCCATCGCCGCAGTCACAGCCATCGGCAGCATCTGTATATGCATCCGCTGGGCCTGCCGGTCGTGGCTTCCAGGGTGGCTTGAACGCACAACCAGCATCTGCTGCCGCAGCTGCCGCAGCTTCTGCCGCCCTTGGAAACTACCCTTCCTCGTTTGCCTACGGACCTTATGCAGCCTTTGGGAGCATCCCTCGCGCTCCGGGTCTCATCTACGGCCAGGGCGGCATCCCAACAGGAGCCGACTCCTATCCAGTCGGGTACCCGCAGACCGCCGACTACAATGCGATGCGCACCCGTTACCCTGTGAGCCAGCCCGAAGGCGCTCCACAGGGCAGCTTGTTGCCACTGGCTGCACAGGGAGACTGGACCGGAGCTTTCCAAGGTCTGTCCCTCAACAGTCGGTAGACAAGACATTGGCGAATACAACACGCGAGCAATCTTCTTGTTTTTGAATCTCCTCCTCCCGGCTGAGGACTGGGGTTTGTGAAGAGAAAAAAAAAAGACCGAAAGAAAAGAAAAAAAGAGCAGAGGGAAAGCAGCGCCTGGGCTACGCCAATATCATCGTTTCGACAGGTTGCGATTTTGTCTTTATTTGTCTTGTTGATCTTCGATCACCCTGTTTAGACAAGCATCGGGGGCGCATACTTTGCACCCTCGTGCTACGAGAACATGAACACCAAAACCAAAAGCCACGCCTTATACAACGACTTCATATGCATGCACACGACCTCTCTCCACGCACAGTCATTTTACACACACACACACATCTCATATCACAGCAACTACTATCTACAAATCATAGGACACGGCCTCTGGTCTATGATGTAGACGGTTGACTGCGGCGTTGTCTGGCTTCTTTTTGGGGGGCCTTTCCTCCACACTCTGCACTGGAAAGAAATCTACTTTCACAAAATGTTTGAGATTTCTATCTTCTATCGATCTCTCTTTTTCTCATCAGATTTCCTTTGTCAATTCTCTGTTTTTCCGTCCTTTTCTTTCTCGGTTACTGATTTTTTTCTGTACGTGTCATGGTATTTTCCTGTTCTTTGTTTGCTGTTTGATTTCCATATCACGACGACGTGGAGGAAGACTACGTTCGAATGCCTGTTTCCAACGGAATCCCCTTTATAGACAAGACATTTACCCTTTTCCGTTCGGCCGTTGCTATTTCTCACTGCGCGGATAAATGTAATTTGATATATATAAACATGGTTGCGTTTACTGTTTTTTCTTATTCTTTTTCTTTTTCTCGAGACTCGCCTTTCGTTTTCCATCATCACCTAATGATCGAATGTTCTCTCGTGTGGCTTCTTTTTTGTCTCTCTCTTTCTTCGTTTGGCTATGCACGGCTGGTAACTGTAAATCAGAATACAAAGAAAAAGACGAAAGAAACGAAGAGGGGGGGGCAGAAGAGAAAGATGGGCTTTTATTGTTATGTCAACACATCTTATACAACAGCGTCAAGGTTTTTCGTCCACTCATGGCCTCGCTCGCGAGCCCGCTGCCTGTCTTTTTTTTTTCAGAAATGTCTTAGCTCAAGGGGTTATCAACGGTAGATGCAAAAGAAAGCGGAAGGTTGCCAAAAGGGACGGGATACAGAAAAGATATGTTTTCCAGAGGAGCTGGTTTAAAATGAATAACAATCTTTGTTCTAGACGCTGCTTCCGAGGAGATGATTTCAATGCTCACGTGCTTGGCTGATGCATGAACGGATGAGAGAAGGAGCTATCACGGTCGTGCTTGCCGCATCATGTGCCAGTGACGGCCATACCCGGCCGTTCCTTCCCCTTTGTAAATTGGTTGGGAAGCGCAGTATATTTTGTCGTCTTGCGTAGTTTGCGAGTATTTTTTATTTCTGCTGCTTTGATACAATACAATTTCGACAACATGGCACCCATCAAAAACAAGAAGCCGCAGCGTCGTGGTGAGTTTGACAAAACAAATAGATTCATGCTTTGGCTCCAGTCTAATATTGAGCAGCCACCAAGGCGTCGCTCGACGACAGCGACATGGACAACGCAGCTGTTGCCGCCTCGGCCGGCCGCAAGGCGCGCAGCGATGAGTATGGGCCGTATTTGTCTATAGACACGCACAGGTGCTGACAACCAGCTGGGACACCTGGCAAGACGCCGCCCGCGCGCAGGAGGCCGACCGCGTGCGGCAGTACATGGGCACATTCCAGGCGCAGGTGGCGAGGGCCCGCAGCGAGGCCCTTGATCGACTGCGAGGGGCTGAAGCACGCAGGTGGGAGAAAAAAAGCCGCCCAATCTCGGTGTGCTCTGCTGACTGCCTCAGCAAGAGCAACGATGCGGCCTTCTTGGCGCGTCTGCGGGCGGCGTGGGATGGACCGGAAGTCGCCCACAGCGTCGACCAACACCCTCTGCACGCTACCAGCCGCGAGGTGATGGACCTGCTGCAGGCGCTGCTGACGCGCTTCGACACGGCCAGCGGAGAGCTGGAGGCAGCCCAAGCGAGCTGCAGTCCAGCAGGCGGCAGCGAGGTGGCCGCCTGGGCCAACGACTGCGTGGAGGCCCGCAAGCTGCTGGGCTACGGCCGCATCTATGGCGACCGGCTCGTGCACGACATCATCGTGCCGAACCGGGCGACAACAATGACGGATGCTCTGGGCGAGGGCAGCAAGGACCTCAATGACACAGGCCGCTCAGCCATTGGCCTGTTTCCGCGCAGCCGCGCCGCGCTGGCGGGCGGCGGCACATGGGGGGAAACGGCCAGAGCGCAGATGCAAGCGCTGGCAGGGTTAGCGCAGACGGAGAATGGAACCGAGAGAAAGACGGTGTCATTTGCAGATTGTTGAAGAGAGGTTGTGATGGGTTCAGCCTTGTTTGGGACCCCACTTTAGCTTGGCCACTTTAGCTCTGAGCCAATCAGCGAAGAGACTGGCGCAGACAAAAAAGTTTAGCCCAGCTCACATCAAAAAGCAACCCTGCTCGCGAAGCATTGCCATCGCCTCGACTGACGACGCTGCCCCTCCCGCAACCCAACAATGGCATCGACGCAGCATGTGCTGCTGTCGCCGGCGGAATTGGCATTTCTGCATACGTCGCTGTCGCAGACGCCACCGATCCGACCAGACGGGCGGACGCCGACGCAGTTCCGGCCGCTGACGGCGGAGACGGGGATTCTGCCGGGGGCGAACGGCAGCGCGCGGGTGTGCTTTTCGGACGGCACGGAGGCGATTGTGGGCGTCAAGGCGGAAGTGGAGAAGACGCGGCGGGGAGGCGCTGCGCCCGGGGAGAATGACGACTACGACGATGAGGAAGACGAAGATGACATCTGGGGCGAGGCAGCAGACGACGACGACGTGGACGAAGGTGGCGGCGGCGGCGGCGGCAACAAAGGAAGAAGCAGTGGTGCCAAGGGCAGCGGGGGCGGTGGATCGTCGGCGCCGGCAGCGTCGTCGTCGTGGGTGGAGGTGACGGTGGAGATTCCGGGGGCGCGCGACGACGACAGCAGCACCATCTTTCTGGCGGCGCTGCTGGCGGAGTCGCTGCTGGCAGACGGCGGCCTGGCGCGCGCGCTGCGCATCAACCGGCGCTTTCACTGGAAGCTGTTCTTGGATGTGAGTTCTCCCCCTCCTTTTTTTTTTTTGCTTCACTCATGCTCATGACTAGATCCTCCTCATCTCCCCGCCTCTCTCGTACCCCCTTCCGCTGCTCTCGCTCACGACCCATCTCGCCCTGCTGGCCACACGCCTGCCGCGGCTGACCTCCGAGGCCGACGAAGACCCCTTTTTCGACGACGACTGGGAGGCGTCGACGTTTCTGTACCCCAAGAAGACGTCGCCGTCGCGACCGCCCATCACCCTCCTCGTCATGACCGTCGGCGACAATGTCCTGTTCGACCCATCGTCCGAGGAGCTCGCCGTCGCCCATGCCGTGCTGGCCGTGTCCGTGGGCCAAGCGTCGTCGTCGTCGTCGTCGTCATCATCGTCTTTTACAGAATCCTCCATCCGCCTCCTTGCCATCCGCTCCATCGACCCGCCCTCGCGCCTCACCGCACCAGGCGCACCCTACCGGCCGAACGAGACAAAAACGGCGACGACGACGACTGCGCCGTCGACCAGCGACACCGCCCCCTCTCGCGTGCCTGAGACGGAAGGCGTCTACGGCGTGTGGCGAGCACCGCGCGGCGGCGCCAAGGTGTCGCTGCTGGCGGCCATGACGCAGCGCGTGCTGGAGCCGGGCGGCGTGGCCGCCGAGGCGTTTGCGAGTCTCGACGGCGTGGCGATTGTGTAGCTACGGCGTACTGTGTTGTTTTACCGTTTTACAAGGTTCATGGGGGCAAAAATAAAAAGAACAAATCTGGAATGGAGGTCTCTTTTCGTTCATGTATCATCATACAGTATCATATACAGAAGAGTGCAGATCATCATCATACACGCTGGGAGAAACACAGACTTAGAAGATGCCCAGGAACTTCTTCCGCTTGCCGCCATCGTCGGTGGTGGACGGCGGGGCGGCTGGAGCAGCGCCGCGGATGGGCGAGGCATCGTCGACGGCGGGCGCTGCTGTGTCTTCGTTGCGGGCGGGGGGCGTGGGCCCCTGGTTCTGGTCGCCGGTGATGCCGAGCCAGGTGCCGATGCCGACGGTCTCGGGCAGGCCGTGGGCCTTGCGGTACATGGTGCGCTTGGCGACGTCGTCGACGCGCTGCTGGCGGCGCTCGGCGATCTCGGCGATGCGGTGGTGCTCGGTCAGCTGGACGACCTCAAGGGTGGCGGACAGGGCGTCGATGGGGTGGGCGGCAAAGTCGGCGGCGGACGGCAGCAAGTCGACGTAGGGCGAGGTGCGCTTGAAGTTTTCGAAAAAGGTGTAGACGGCCAGCGCCGTCAGCGCGCCCATGGTCACGGTCAGGTGAAAGGCCCGGCTCGACCAGATCCAGTGCGCCCACGTGCCGGGGGGCGCCATGAGCCCCGGGTACTGCCGCAGCCGCTGCGCCTCCCGGTCCGCCGCCGACAGGTCGCCGCCGTAGTGCTGCGACGCCGGCGCCGACGGCCGCAGGCCCTTGCGCGGCAGCCGCGAGCCGTGCGACGGCGGGTTGAACTTGGCCGGCTTCTCCAGCACGCGGCCGGCGGGTGCGTCCGGCTTGGTGGCCTTGGCCTTGGGCCGGGCAGACGAGGCATGCCGGGCCTGGGTGCAGCCGGCTGGCCGTCGCGGCGACCGGGGCGAAAGGGACGTGGCTGAAGCACGCTGCCACAGGGGCCCGCGCCGGGGGAGGAGGAAGCGGGGGATGGCGGCCATGGCGGCTGAAGCAGATGCCGAAGCCATGATGTGCGATGAGAGCTCGGCAAGAGAATCGGTGATGCTCTCCTGACGCTTACCCTCCACGGGCTTTGGTGGCGACGTCAGAGCAGACACCGGATGTTTCTCGGCGTCAGCAGATGCGCAGACTTTTTGCTCCTCTGTGGGATTTGCCAAAAATACGAGCGGCAATTAAAAAAGAGAGGAGACAAGCAGAAAGCAGAATCGGCCGTGGTTCGATTCGTCAATTCCGATTCCCCGGAGCAGCGGCGCTTTGAGTTTTTTTTTTTTTTTTTATAACTCTCAAGGCTCCAAAAAAACACCTGAAAAAAAAACACGAAAATACAAGCCCTCGCTCCATCTTTTGCCCCGGCCTCTCCCGATATGTGGGTAATGCCCCTAGCTGCCTCTGGCCAGTGACCAGCAAGACAAATGGCAGCGCCCTGATTGGCTCGCCACTGCCCGAGCCCGCCACGCTGTGGCTAGGACTAGGCCCCCCGTAGCCTATCCTCAGCGCATTTTCCTTGGTCGCTGCTTGCTGGTTGCTCTTGCCATTCCGTCACTCCGATTTTTATCGCTCCTGCTATATTTTTTTTCCCGCTTCTTTTTTATTTCTTTATTTTTTTTCCTTTCCTTCTCTTTTGCTTCCACATCCTCTCATCCTCACCACCTCTTCTCCTTTGGATATCGCCAACCTTCAGCACTCGCTTCTCTCTCCGATACCGCTCTCCTCCGTCCTCTACCTCCTCTCAATCCACGCACAATGCCTCTCGCAAAGGGTGAGTTGATCTCCAACCGTGATTTTTTTTCTCGCTCGTGCTGCCGCCGCTGCTCGCTTTTTTTTGCTGCGGCCCTCCCAAATTTTATGAGCCTCGTCATGCCTACATGCGCGAATACCCGCGGCGCACCTTTAGGCTGGCCATTGACCGCCGCCGCGGTGCCCCCGAGCTTGTGTCGCATGCGGGCGAGCTGTGCCACGTGAAGATGGGTGCAGACATGTTGCAGATTCGCGCGCGCGCCTGTCCGCGGCCGCTTGCGACGAGCCCGGACGACCGGAGCTGCCCGAGTCGACCGAGCTTGGCCAGGGTGGTGCCGAACAGCCTTTTTTTCAATCCTCTCATTGGCGACAGTCCACTCTTCACGTGCCATTTCCACCAAGCAGGCTCACGCCTCATTGGCGTTTGCGGCAGCAGCAGCAGCAGCAGCAGCAGCAGCAGCAGCAGCAGGCTCCTCATGAACATTCGCTCACATTTATCCAGGTGACGCCAAGAAGGGCGCTGGCCTCTTCAAGACCCGGTGTGCTCAGTGCCACACCACCGAGAAGGACGGCGCCAACAAGGTCGGCCCGGCACTTTACGGCCTGTTCGGCCGCAAGTCCGGTACCGTGGCCGGCTACGCCTACACCGACGCCAACAAGCAGAAGGGCGTCGAGTGGAACGACCAGAGCTTGGTGAGTCCCCCCCCACCTGTGTTGGGCATCTGGGGCATTGCTAACCCGTCCAGTTCGACTACCTCGAGAACCCCAAGAAGTACATTCCGGGCACCAAGATGGCCTTTGGTGGTCTGAAGAAGGACAAGGACCGGAACGACCTGATCACGTATGTCCTCTGCCTTGTGTGTGTGTGTGTGTGTGTGTGTGCCTGCTAACAACCACAGCTTCCTCAAGGGTGCCACCGCCTAAGCGGATCCTCGCGAGGGAGGCGCGGCGCATGGCTCCAGATCTGCTGGAGACCGACGAGCCCAGCGCCGCGTTGTAATAATACGAATTCTAGAAACGCCCCAGAAAAAAAACGACGCAAAGTTTTTGACGCGCATGTTGTAGACGGGAGGGATCGGTGGGCCAGGAATAGGATTTATACAACAAATACCAAAGTCACCAAAATCAGCAGCACCACGGTGCTGCCAACCCTTTTTTTTTTTTGCTAGTTTTTACTGTACCATTTTGCTAGACTTAGACCATTTTCTCCTGAGCAACCTGGCATGATATCAGGCGCCGTCTAATCTAAATCTTCTCTCTACGTTCAGGGTATCTCTTGCAGCCTATTAGTAATACAAACCAGCTAGTCAAAAAGCTACTTGTATTTCAGCGCTTCGTAGCGCCGCAGCTCTTCGCGGCTCGTGCTGGGATGCATCGTCGCCAGCACGGCCTCCCAGTCCTCGGCCGTGATGCGCGGCATGGCGTCGCCGCGCAGGTCCGTCCGCGTGAGGCTGTGCTTGCCGGCGGCGCGCAGCAGGTGCTCGAGGTCGGCGCCGGAGAAGCCGGTGCAGCGCTCGTCGAGGGCGACCTTTGCCAGGTCGTCGTCGTCGTCGTCGTGCTCGTGCTCGTTGTTCGGCAGCGCATTCCGGTAGAGCGTCTGCAGGATGGCGACGCGGTCGGGGGGCGTGGGCGGGCCGACAAAGATGATGTCGCCGAAGCGGCCGGGCCGCTTGAGCGCCGGGTCGATAATGTCGGGCCGGTTGGTGGCGGCCATGACAAAGAGGCCGCTGCGGCCGGCGACGCCGTCGAGCTCGGTGAGGAGCGTGTTGACGATGCGGGCGCTGCCGTCGGAGCGGGCGTCGTCGCGCTTGGCCGCCAGAGCGTCAATCTCATCAAAGAAAATGATGCACGGCGCCATCGACCGCGCCCGCGCAAACAGCTGCCGCAGCGCCCGCTCCGACTCGCCGACGTACTTGTTCACCAGCTCCGGCCCGCCCACCGAGATAAAGTTGGCCTTGGACTCGTTGGCCACCGCCTTGGCTACCAGCGTCTTGCCGCACCCCGGCGGGCCCCAGAGCAGGATCCCGGCCTCGGGCCGCAGCCCCACCGCCGCGTACTTTTCCGGGTACCGGATCGGCCCAATCACCGACGCCTCCAGCTCGCGCCGCAGCGTCGTCATCGCTCCCACCTGCGCCCACGTCGTGTCCGGGATCGTGCTGAACCCTTCGCGCTTGGCCGCCGGCACCACCGTCCGCGCCGCCTCGTAAAAGAGCTGCGCGCTGATGCCCGGCGCGTCCTCGTCCGGCACGATCTCGTCCGCGTCCGCCGCCGCGTTGGCCAGCCGGTAGTCGCGCTCAATGTCTGCCAGCTCGCTGGATTCGCCGTCTCCGTCGCGCGCCCGCAGCCGCTGCAGCGCCGCGTCCAGCACCGCCGCCCCCTCGTTGCGCTCCACCGTCTGCACCACGCTGAGCAGGTCGCCGCCCACAAACCCGGGCGTCAGCCGCGCCACCTGCCGCAGGTCCACGTCCGGCGCCAGCCGCAGCCCCCGGCTGCTCGTCATCTTGGCCAGGATCCGCGCCCGCGCCTCCTCGTTTGGCACCCCCAGCGCAATCTCCACGCTGAACCGCCGCCGCACCATCGGGTTGAGGCTGTCCGCCCGGTTCGTCGCCGCCAGCACGACCACGTGTCCGCTGCTGCTGTCGCCTCCTTTTTGGCCCGTCTCGCCCGCCTGCAGCCGGTCCATGCAGCCGCCCAGCGTCAGCGCCATGCGCATCTCCATCGACCCCTTGCTCGAGTCGCCATCGCCCCCCTGCTTGCCCACCACCGCCTCGATCTGGTCGATGAAGACGAGACTGGGCGCGCTCGCCGCCGCCGCGTCAAACACCGCCCGGATGTTGCCCTCCGACTCGCCGCTGACGCCCCCGATCAGCTCCGGTCCCGTCACGGAAAAGAAGGGCACCCGTAGCTCCGCCGCCACCACCTGCGCCAGCATCGTCTTGCCGCACCCCGACGGCCCGTACAGCAGCACCGCCTCGCGCGGCGACCGCCGCCCGCTCCGCTGCAGCGCCGCCCCGCACCGCAGCGGCATCCACACCAGCCGCATCAGCTTCTGCAGCACGTCGTCGAGGCCGCCCACGTCGCCGGGACGCGGGCCGTCGGCCGGGATCGGCGTCGGCGCAAACGGCCGCCCGGACCCGCTATTGTCGTCGCCCGCTCGGTTGTCCTCGCTCTCGCTGTCGCTCCCTTCGTCTTCATGTCGCCGCCGCTGCCGCCGTCGCTTCCGCCGCCGCTCGGGCACCTCGCCGTTTGCGGTTCGCGGCCGCTTCTTCAGCCGCCGCTCTGGCGTCTCCGCCGGAGGCTGCGCTTCGGTGGGCGCTCCTTGCGCCGCCTCGGCGGCGTCTGGTGCGGCCACGTTTTCCATGTCTGTGTCCAGCAGGTCCGGGTCGAAGCCGGCCGTGTCCACATAGGCCCCGTCATGGTCTCCAATGGACACGGCGTCCACATCGGCGTCGGCGTCGGCGTCTGCGTTTGCGTCTCGTTCTTGGGCTTGGGCCAAGGCCGCCGCTCGCTCGTCCAGCACCTTCTCAGCCAGAGCTTCCAGGTAGCGCTTGCGCTGCCGCGCCACAGCGTGGTTGCGTATCGACTGCAGCTTGGCCACCACCAGCCGGATCGTTGGCCGCGGTGAGCTGCCGCTGCTGCCTCCGTTCTTGTCGTACTCGGCAAACAGCTCCTCGACGATTTCCACCGTCTTGCGCTCTTCGTCGCGCCGGAAGACCGGCCCGCGGCTCTTGCCGTTAACCGGGGCCATCATGAGACAAAAGGAAAAAAAAGAAGGCGAAGACGCTCAGAATCTTTTCTTCTTTTTTTTTTCAACTCCATCAATGTTGTTAAGATGGACCCCACAATTTTGCAAAACCTTTTGCATTGAGCGGCACGTGCACTCACGATAAGTTATCTAAGGTGGACCACTTCGTGCCTTCCTCTTTACCGCTTGACCACTCTATTTCGGAAGCAATATGAACGCCAAATCGCAGCCATGCCACCACCGGTCCCCTTTCCTTTCAATCCCAATGCAGTCCCTCCTCCATCCCGTGATAATGCGTTCCTGTTCCATATTGAAAAAAAAAGAGAAAAAAAAAGAGAAAAAATAAGAGAAAAAATAAGAAGAATAACAATGATAACACAATAAAAGATACAGTAAATTATTCAAACTCCTCGAGCGCATTGATGCGCTTCTTCCAAAATTCAAAAGACGAGAAGAAGATGGCGTTGAGCACACACGAGCGGGTCATGGACACGCCCAGGCCGCGGTACATCTGCCGCTGGAAGAAGTGGATCTTGACGGGCTTGACTGTTTCGCCACGAGTGTACAGGAGGGCGTTGCGCTGGTAGATGCTCTTGGCCGAGTCGATCGGGTCTGGCCTGTCAGCAAGGTCACTCCCAAAAATAGAACTTTGGGACATACAGATCATGGCCCACGACACGACGCCACACAGGCCGCCTGCGATGAAGACCGACACCGGGTTCGAGTGGGACTCGTCGCCGGCAAACGTGGACAGCAGCTGCTTGCTGCTCTCGTACGTCATAAAGTACAAGCTCGTCCCGAGAGTGTCTCTCACTAAGGTGGGTTAGCTCTGGCAGCGCAGCATCTCGCCCGGGGCAGACGAACAGAGATGCAGCTTGTAGCCCGTGTACAGGCCGCCCAGGCCGCGGTGCCGCACAATCGTCGCCATGGTTTTCAGAGTGCCCTTGTTCTGGTAGCTGGCGGCAACCGCGCGCGATTTGGGATCGGGACACTCGGACTTTTTGGACAGCAGCACAGATACCTGCGCGCTCAGCTTGGTCAGCTCGAACGGGCCTCTGCTTGTTAGCTGGGAGAAAGAAAAAAGAAAGAAAGAAAAAAGAAAGAAAAAGTCCACTTGCAAGCTATCAGGGTGATGCACGAGCCGGCCGTGGCGCCAGCAGCGCCGAAGCAGCCAATGGACCACAGATTGGGCCAGGTGCCGGGCTGGTTGACGTGGGCGAGGACGTCGAAGCCGAAGCGGTGGCTGAGCCAGTGCGAGTAGACGTACTTGGAGCGCTGGTAGATGGAGAAGGACAGGGTGCGCACAATGGTGACGCTGGCCATGGGGGCGGTCACGCCGCGGAAGAAGCCGCGCAGGCCCTCGGTGGCGTAGGTGTGCTTGACGCAGTCGACAAAGCCGGCGTACTGGTACGTCTGCATGCGCGTCTTGACGCTGTCCAGCGGGAACGCGCAGGCCGTGCTCAGGATGCTGGACAGGCTGGCGCTGACTTCGGTGCGATAGCGCTTCACCCACCACGTGGGAGCCTTCAGACCAGACGTATCTGCGCTGCTGCTGCTGCCACCGCCGCCCGTGAGTGCCGACATGCTGGGTCGGCGGGATGAGACCGTAGCATCATCTTGCTTTCGGCTGGTCTCAGCAGGCATGCTCCGTGCCGAGGGGGAGGCCCCAAGCGAGGCAGAATGCGCACGAGAAGCGCCGTCGCAGAAGGGGTCGTGGAGTTTGTCGAAGAGGTAGGGTTCGCCGCTACGCCAAGGGAAACGTCGCGGCAGAATCGCGCAATGGCTTCCTCAATGTAAACGCACGGTCATCGAATGCCTGCGCAAAGGCCATCAAGGGAGCGTCGCCGCTGTGTCGTTTTCGGTATCCGCGCGAGGGAGGTCGCAGAAGCAGGCGAGGAGGAGAGAGAGGGAGAGAGAGAGAGAGAGAGAGAGGCGCAGCGCCGCACAGATGCTGGGGAAGTCGAAGCCGCCCCGGCTATGGCAAAAGAAGTCCAAGATCGAAAACGGAGAGAGCGGCAAACGGGCAGACGAGATCAGCTTGTGGGAAGGGGTGGGGGGCAGGTCTTGTCTGACAACGGCTTGGGCAGGACGCCAGCATCAGAGACAGAAAAGGCCCGACCAGGCGGATGGGAGCCAATGCGCGCAATGGGGGACGGCGGTTGCTCAGTCGAGGAAGAAGAGACAGAAATGCGCAGAGAGGAATGCTGCAGAACAAGATTGCGGGGCGGCCTCTAGAGAAGCTGTGGGGGGAGCTAGCTGTCTCTCTAGCCAAACGATTGGCTGGCGGCAGGCCTGGAAAAAGGGTATTACCAGCAGACAGGATAGAGCGATGCCTGATCGGTCTGAGCATGACTACTATTATGTACAGCCTGGGCGCTGTCTGCTTGTGCGCATTTGCTACCGTTCTCATTCGCCCACCGACGTCATCTGCAGAGAGCTGCTCCCTCTCTTCCCCTCAACAGGGAGCGTTGCAGCAATGGCCGGCTTTGCCTGGCAGGTGGGTTGCAGTGCATGTCTCCTTTTTGGGTATGCGTTCCTCATTTCACTGATACTACGGCTGTGGTGTGTGCCTTTTCTGCCGCACGTGCCTCCCCGCAAAGACGCCCGCTTTCTGCGATTCTCTCTGGTCTGGGTATTGATCATCGCAAGCCCAGATCTCTCTGTAGGTCTCTCTTCTGCTTTGTAACAATGCCCCAATCGCGTGCATCTAGCACATTCGTGTCATCTCGAGCGGCATAGTCGCAACACGGGCAGCTTGTTTCTGCGTGGCTCTTTCATGCCGCATTCGGGCACAGCTGATGTGTAGGCATAGCGAACAAGGGTCCCAGAGCGATGGCCCCTGTGCCGTGTTCTCGTACATATATATGAGAGGAGTAGTGTCGTCTTCTTGTCGTCTTCTCGCTCGCTTACCGGAGGCACAGACACATGGTCTCGTTGAGCATCTGGATCGTCTGGTCGTAGTGGTCGTAGGCTGTTCGCTCAATGTCGGATCTGTGGTAATCAGCACCTGTAAAACAATCCCCGCCCATCACGACGTACTGCTCTTTGGCCTTGCGGCCCGACTTGGCCTGCATCGTGATCTGTGCCCAGCTCGGCTGCGCCTTGGCCGCCTGCTTCTGCCGCCAGTAGGCCGTCTTCAGCAGGTTGCGCACGATGCGGTGCTCGAGGCCGCGCGTCTCGGCGGCCGCGTTGAGGAACCAGACGGTGCGGCGGATGGCCTTGGGGTCGAACACGGCCTGCTGGGGCGGTCGCGTGGCTGCGCCCGAGGCCCCCGAGACGTCGCGAAACGCGGCCCGCAGCTGGTCGCGCAGGGTGTAGCGCGCGGGCTTGGAGAACTGGACCGCCCGCAGCGCGCTCCGATAGAGCTGGCGATAGGCCAGGCAGATCTCGGCAGGCGTTGGGGCGGACATGTTGCTGTTGCAAAGGAAAGCTAATTTGGTAGGAGAGCTCAATCGTGCGAAAAAAAAAAAAAAAAAACGGCAGAATCCACGTCCACGTGCAGGTGGTAATATTATCCATACAATATGGCTACGAGTACAGAACTAAATCCAACTTTTACCCCCCCAGCTCTGCCACTTGCACGGCCAGCCTTGGATTATAACCCATTCGCCCTGTGCCCGGGGTGGTGATACATTTGTGTCGTGAAATCCTAAATGTCCCCTTGTTTCCGCCCAGCCTTCGACTGCCGCCGCTCCTGATATTCATGGACCCTGAGGAAACCTTTCTTTCCTGTATTGCCAAGCATATGAGCAATATGCAATTCTCAATGCTGTTGCGCCCGTCTCCCCGTCTATACAAATTATGCGAAGGAAAGCAAAGAGAAAAAAACGAAAAAAAAAATAGAAAAAAAAATAGAAAAAAGAAACAAATATGAAAAACATGAAAAAAAAACACCAGAAAGTGTATGTGTGCTCAGACACGCTTGCCACCCGATCCTGTCCGCCTGCGGGACATGGCTTCGTCTATTCGTCTCGCTGCCCCAGCGGCGCGTATTTGGCACCGCTCTCAGACCCGCTGGGTGAGCCGCTGCGGAAGACGCCCACACGCGACAGCCAGCCGGAGACACCGCCGCCGGCACCACTGCCCCGACCGCCCGCGCGGTCGGTGGACACGTCGCCGTGCAGAGACGATGGCGGGTCGATGTTGAGACCCGGAATGGCGCTTGATGGGCCAAACGGCGTCCGGCCGCGGATGTCCAGCGACGGTACCGGCGACCCGGGCGCCAGAAGCGCTCCGGCCTCGGAACCGTTGATCACCGGCGTGCCAATGGTGCGCGGCGTCGTCATGGTCGTGCTGGCGTCGCCAAACAGCGAGTCCATGTCCTCCAGCCGCACGCCACACGTCTCGGGGTAGATGAAGTAGACTGGTGGTCAGAGAAGAGAAAAGAAAAGAATAAAAAAGAAGAAGAAAAACTTACCGACGACAAAACTGACGGCGCAGAAAAAGGCGTGGACCAGATACAGACGCCACTTGATCCACTCCTGCAGGATGGGCGTCATCTCGCCGACCAGCCAGTTGAAGGCCCAGTTGGCGGCCGTGGACAGGCTGGCGCCCTTGGAGCGGATGCTCAGCGGCAGGATCTCGGGCGGGTACAGCCACGGGATGGGGCCCCAGGAGTAGCCAAAGGCGGCGTTGTAAATCATGACAAAGATGACGACAAAGGTCGGCGTGGACCCAATGTCCAAGAAGATGAAGTAGGAAATGAGCGAGAGAGAAATGGACATGGCAACGGCGCCGCTCAGGAGGATGATGCGGCGGCCCCAGCGGTCGACAATGTACCACGGCGGGATGGTGGACAAGAAGTAGGTGATGCCGTTGATGCCGGTCATCAGCACGGCCTGGTGGCCGTGCCAGCCGGCGGACTCGAAGACGTAGGGCGCGTAGTAGGAGATGACGTTGATGCCGTTGAGCTGGGCCAAGGCCTGGGCCGACATGGCAATGAAGACGCGCTTGCGGTAGCGGCGGAACATGTCGACGTAGGTGCGCTCGCCCTCCTGGCGCTGCAGCAGGACGTTCATCTTGATCTCGCGGAACTCGTCGCGGGCCTTGGGGTTGTGGATGTCGCCGCCGCCGTACAGATTGGCAATGACGACGATGCCCTCCTCGTCGTGGTCGTTGTCGAGCAGCCAGCGCGGCGACTCGACAATGATGAGGCTGCCCAGGCCCAGCAGGATGCCCATGACGCACTGCATCAGCAGCGGGATGCGCCACGACAGGTCGCTGTCGATGTAGCCGCAGAAGTAGTCGACCCAGACGGAGCTGGTGTAGCCGATGATGTTGCCCGAGAACTCGATGCAGGCCAGCTTGCCGCGGTTGTGGGGGGGCGAGATCTCGGACTGGTACACGGGCACGATCGTCGACAGCATGCCGACGCCCAGACCGGCAATGATGCGGCCCACCATCATCATGGGCATGCCCGTGGCGAACGTCTGCAGAGCGCCGCCGGTGAAGAAGATGATGGAGCCGTAGAGGATGGTCTTGCGGCGGCCGATGATGTCGCCGACGCGGCCGACGATGAGCGACGAGATGAAGGCGCCGACCTCGAGGATGGCGACCATGGTGCCGACCTCGGCCTTGGAGGGGTTTTTGAAGTAGTCGATGAAATAAGGGCCCGTGATGATGCCCGACATGACCCCTTGATCATATCCGAACAAGAAGACGCCCAGAGAGACGAAGATGCTCGTGAAGTAGCTGGCAGCTCGGTCAGTTGCTATGTCCCCCCCCCCTCAAAGACTTCAAGAGTTGGCCGCTCACATCAAGGGCTTGCCGGTGAGGCCATGGATGGAAGAGGAACCGCCCGTCATGATTCTGGCGAGCAGGCGTTCGGCAGCGGTGACGCGCCGAACAGCAGAGTCGGGGATCTGGATGGCTTCCTTATCAACGACGCCAGTTTGGCGGTGGGTGGGATGGTGGCCGTGGTGGCTGCTGTGGTTGTGGTCGTGATGGGGCTCGTCGTAGTGGACGTGTCGGGCGTGCCGCTTGCTGCCCGACGGATGGCGGCGGAGGACGCCGGCGAGGGTGTCTTCGTCGAGGACGCTGTGGAGATGGGCGAGGACGGCGGGATCGTTGTCGCCGTCGCCGGCCTGCTGCTCGGCAATATCACCGGTGTCGAGCCAGGAGTCGGAGTCGGAGTCGGTCTGGGAGCCGTCCGAGGAGGACGAGTACAGCTCTTTTTCCTTGCGGGTACCGAGCAGAGACGTCTCGGCCTGCCGATCGGCCAGAGATCGCGAGGACGAGGAACCGGGGCGGCCAGAGGCGGCGGCAGCAGCAGCGGACTGGTTTGATGACGATGACAAGGCACGGAGAGGAATGTTGGAAGGCAGACGGCCTGGGCTCGAGAATGGAGGAATCTTGGAGAGCTGGGGGGCTGTGAACCGGCAGCACCCGTCCGCGTCTGGGGGGGAGAGAAGGAGAGGGGGGGAGAGGGGGAGTGTTAAAGACGAGAGCCTGGGGAAGGCGGAAAAAAGAAAAGAGATCAGAGGTCCCAAGACACCATCAATGGATGAAAGGAAAGCGTGACCTTATTTGTCGCTTCGGGCTTTTTCTCGACAATCTCTTGGTGGGGAATGCGGTGGTTCTGGGGCGACTTGTCTTCCTTAGTGTGTGGTTCACTGCACGCCAACAAGCAGACAGGCCAGACAATCGAGACAACGTGCGGGATTGCCGATTTGGTGTTCCGGAACAACGGCGAAGGGCAATGATGGTCAGGGCGGGTGAGCAGCAGGTGAGCAGGCAAAAGCGATCGGCTGATGATGACAAGAGACCAAAGGAGAGACACGAAGCAGACACACAAGACACAAACACATGCGCACAACAAGATGGAATGTGAGATGGAGAGGAAAGAGGACCCGCGAGAGAAACAAGGCACCTGGCAATTGGCAAAGACGGGGTAGGCGGCTCTTGGCACAGCACCGTGCGGGCACTGTACGTCAGCAGCGGCTCACAGCGGCAGAGGCCCCCGAAACAGGTGGTGGGACAGTGCTGGTCGGCCACGGGCCACCCAAACGAATAGGGGTTGCGCACTGTCTTCTGGTCCACGGCGCGGAGACCGGCGGCCTGTCACCGTCCGACAAGTTTTGGGCGCGCAGCAGATGCTTTTTCCTGTTCCGCCGTGCGGGTCTTGTTCTTCTCTTCTTTGTCTTTGTCTGTTGTCTTTTTTCGCTCTCTCTCTCTCTCTCGCTCTCTCGCTCTCTCGCTCTCTCGCTCTCTCTCGCGCTGCAGGTTCTTGCCGTCTGTGACACGTCTGCCACCGATGACGTAGGTGCTCCTCTTCTGTGGGGGTAGCCTGTTCGGTAGCTTGGCCGGAGCAGTCACAATTCCCCAACCTTGATTTTGGTGCCTATCCAAGAGCACTCACGAGACCTCGTCCCATTGGCAGCCGCCACTTGCTGACCGCAACCACGACCCCCAGGTTTGGTTCTGCAGAGAGGTGGCACGTACGGCGTCGTATTGGCAAACGCGGCAGCTCACAGACGACGACCGGCCATACGGAAGTCTCGATGCCCCTCCGCAGACCTCAGGCTGCATGCAGGCTTTTCAGGCCTTTCCGACCTTTCAGGCCTCTCAAGCCTTTCAGGCCTCATTTGCTGCCTCGCATCTACTTCGTAGTGTGCAAGCCGCAGTTGCCGCGCCAGTTGATCTGCGGCTTGGTTTCTGCCCAAGAGGCTTTAGTGTCATGTGGCTTGCTGCTACAAAGTACACAATGCCTCTGACAGCCGGTTTTGTGGCTGCCTGCCAGCTTCTATAAAAAGGATGGCTCACGCAAGGGACTTGGGCTGCGCGCCTTCGGTGAGAAGTGCAGGCTCAGCCACAGAGGAATGGCCACACGCGCGATGGATTCTGCTGAGGCGCCTCACCTCGATCCCGCTACCAGTAGCTTCCCTCGGCTGGTTGACGAAGGGAGTGTTTGAGAGCGTGGTCCACACTGCGCATCATGCAGAACAAAAGAAACGGATCGCCGGTCTGCACGGCCGCATCGCATTTTCCGCTTGCCTGGGAGGGGGATGCAGAGATTGCAAGGGCTGCCAGGGCTTTCGCAACTGCAATTTGCCAGAGTTGCAGCATGACAGGCCTTTCCACCAATGGCCGGCCAGAACGCTGGTTTCGTTTCGTGACAATTTCTCGCAGCTTGCATTTTGTAAGACACGGCCGAGCTGCTGTGTAGAAAAGGGCCTTGATTGCTTCATCCACGGAGCGCAGCTTTGTTTAGCTCGGTCGCTCCCGTCGCGAGCATCGACTTTTCTTGTCTCAATCGTACCAATGGCGAGGGCTGTCTGCTTTCAAAGTGCGGAACAAGACCAGCATGCCTTGGCAGAGACCGGTCTGCACGGCAGCTCCCCCCTGCGTCGATTTGTCTTGTTGGCTGGGCAGAAAGACCGAAGTTTTTTTTTTTTTTTTTTTTTTTTCCAGTCAGCGGAATGCCCAACAGCGTAGCCAGGTGATGCTTTTCGCACCTCCCGTGCCCGAAATGAAGCCATTTCAAAGAATGACGACAGCGGCCGTTACGCTCGCCATTCCTGAAAACGGCACTCTTGCGCTGCATGCTATTTAACGTGCATGCGCATCGCCGCCCAGATCACAGCCGCAGACAAATCAGAAGCCCACCCGGGAAAACCACGCGACCAGCTCATCATGCATGAAACCAGAGTGCCCAAGGCAACCAACGTCAGCAAAACGCAACCCAACTATCTCACCTCGCCAGCTGTTCGCACACCTCGTATCTGGCAAAAAAAAAAAAAAAAAGTACGATGCTGCGACAAAGGTCCCCCGACAGCAGCTGTGCACAAGGTTGTCCGGCGTCCGTTTGCGGCCCGGAGCCCCATTCCACCCGCCGACGCCCCAGCTTCGTCAGCCCATTGCTCTGCTGCCGTGCGCTGTTTCGCAGCCCCCTCCAGCTACGCAGTACATGCGAGTAGTAGAATAAAAAAGGGCCCTAGCGTGCTAGCGTCTGGAATACGGCTTCGAGCAGGCTGGCCCTAGTCTTGAACCAATCTTAGGTTCCTGAACCCTGTTTCCAGGGGCACTGGAGCTGTTGCCGCCAATCATATGCCTGTTTCCGGTGGGTCGGTGGGTAATGCTACTGTCTCGATGGCTGGGTGTTGACCTGGATGGCTGGGCACCAGAGCTGCCGTTTTTCGTCTTTTGTCCGCTTCAGCTGGCCGAAACAACAGTCCTTCCCCCCCCCCCCCAAGACGGCGAGCGTCGCATTACGGGCTCGTACCGTTCTCCTTCGTGACTAGCTGCTTCCTCCCCTGCCCCTCGGAGCATTGACACTTAAATTAGGATCAGGACGATCCCCACTGCAGTTCTCTTTTCTATCGTTGCTGTGGCTGTTTCCCCTTCCTCTCTCGTCGCCTTTCTCCCCCGGTCCCCATCCTCACTTCTCACCTGCTCTTTCGCAACCTGCAGCCTCCAGAATCCGAAGAGCCAAATAAAGATCATTCATCCGGCTGCGAATCCGCGTGCGATCCCGTCGCGGTCTGCTATTTATCAACTCGTCAGACAATCTTTGTCAACAATAAGCAGCCTCCCATCCCTTGGACAACGAAATTGAACCCGCTTCGCTCTTTGATTGCTCCTCCCCACACAAAACGACCACATCCGGCGGCCAATCCATTTTCCTTTGATTTCGCCTCGCTTCAACTTCTTTTGCCTCAGGACAACCAATCTTTTCAGCCTTATCCCTTGTCGTCTCTCCAGAGAACGCTTCAGCAGCCCCGTTTCGAACGACATTCCAGCACTCGCCTGCTGCTCTGCGCCCGGAACTGCGCCCGAAGCCTGTAACCCGATTGCAGGGAATAGGTGCAACCTGCTTCTGCTTCCCTCTGTGGCCGGCATAGCCTCCCGCTTCCGCCCGTCTTTGCTCGTGCTCTGTGGCTACGTCGCGCAGCCATTCTTTGTCGGCCATCCTACGCAATCTGCGCCACGGCGTCTCATCCTCCGATCGCACAAATAAAGGGTTCTCGATCGCCCACGGGGAGAGGGACGACAGCGCAGACACCGTCGAGATAGACACATCTCGACGACAGGACATCGCGTCCGCAAGAACAGACACCCAGCTGTCGTGGCTCGGTGCCACCACAAGCCGCTCCCATGGGGTCGACCAACTTTGGCAACTTTGACGTGAGTCTGCTCTGCGCCGGCACAGGACTGTCACTGTCAATCACCTGCTGACACCCGTCTCAGAAATTCTGTCGTGATTCCACGTTACCAATATGCAATGTAAGAACAAGGCTGCACACGGCCCATCCAGACTGCACCCGGCTGATAGGCTGACCTGGCAGATCCTGTCATCAAACAGAAACCAGACGGGCCCGTGGGGAGGCTGTGAGCTCCGGGGCATTCCACTTGGGAATGGCCGGATACTGGGCAACCTGGGCTCCATCCTCCTCTGCGGCGTTGCCATTGCCGTCGCCGCGTTCTTGATCTATCGCTCCGACCGCAAAAAGGCGGCCGTCGGACGAAGGTATACCATTTCTTACACAGTTCTACTGCGCTGGCCCGACTGACAACTATCCGCAGGGAAATGCAAATATTCCTCGGCACCTACATGCTCCTATCGCTGTGCGAAATCTTTACAGTCGGCGAATTTCCACTGAACTCGAAAGTCCGCGTGGTAAGTGTGGCCTTGCATTCCTCAGCGGGACAGCAGCCGGCGCTAACCCACCGACGCAGGCATTCACAGGCATGCACCTCGGCTTCATTGTGGCGGCAACATGGCTGCTGATGCTGAACGCCGTGGTGGGCTACCAAATTCTCGACGACGGCACACCCCTGTCGATCGGGCTGTTTGCCGCCTCCGCCTTGGTTCTGTTCATCGGGACGGGCTACATCGCTCTCGACACCGGCTACGACTGGACAGGCCACTTTGCATCGTCGCTCAACGGGCCGCCGGATGGCCACAACCGGCACATTGCCCTCTACGTGCTGTACCAGCTCGCACCCCTCATCTTCCTCGTCGCCTACTACGTGCTCGAGGCTTACCTCGTCCTGGCCGTCCTGGGCGAGATCCGGCCGCTGATCTACCTGACGGCGGCAGCGCTTCTCTTTGCGCTGGGCCAGATCTTCAACTACGCCATCAGCTCGCACATCTGCAGTGGCACATCGGGCAAGATCGACGGTGCCTTGTTCGAGACTCTCTTCACACTGCTGTCCGTCGTTGCCGTCTGGATCTTTTGGTCCAGCATCACCGAGGACGACTGGCCCATGCCAGCCTCGTACAACTAAGCAGCTGTTGAGCAGCAGGCAGACCGGAAGACCACCTACCACATAGACGAAAACAGAAGAAAAAATGCAGGTGTTGTGCACCAGCGGGTGTGTACGTCACTGGTGTCGGGAGTTTAGACGGTTTGGGTTTTCAGACGTTCTTTTTTTTTATATTCTCTTCACTGGATTTTTGGGTGCACCTTTTTGGACATTTCTCTGTCCCACACTCGTTCGGCATTTTGAGGAATATACCACGGAGGCAAACACAGGGCGGCGCCCCAAGGCGCAGAAACAGGATTTGGGACGATGTCGGCCGAATTATGCAAGGTCGAGACATCGGACGCGGCCGCTTGGACAGCCTGCGGGCCCCCATTTATGTCTAATATTTATTGTTCTCGGACATGCAGCAGATGCCATCTGATCGATACTATCTAATGCAGACACAGTATCGCAGATGCGAAAGTTGCAGTGGATGTACGGGAAACAGCACGTGCTTTGGAGAATGGACTGACAGTCGGAGATCGGCGAGCAAAGCAGAGAGCGAGCAGGGAGCGAGCATGGGTGACGGGAGCGACAGTGGCGGTGCTTTAGAGGACGCATTTGTGTTTTTGTGTTTTCGTGCTTGTTTGTGCATACTCTCTTCCGTATACCCCTCTGGACAGCGTCTGCAAAGAGGCCGGTCCAGAGAAAATCTACAGTTGATCTCATGAACAAAGAGAAGAAAAGGTGAATGCGCTGTAGTTTTGCTGATAAAGCCCTGCAGCCACGCCGGCTTTGGCGGGGCAGGAGCTGTTAACAGGTGTGATGTGATTGGTGGAGAGGGTCCTCAAGTCAGGTAAGGCTGTTGCGAAGTGGATTTCTAGCCAAAAAAAAAAGTCCAGGCAACAATAGTGTGCTTCCTAGTTATCTCAGCACGACCCAAAGCTTGAACCGATTGGTCTGCGGGCCTTGCACGGTCTGTCCTTGTCAGCAACAACATCCAGCTGGCTTTTCACCCGCCATACTCGACTCGACGGCTCTCGAAAGCACAGCCTACAGAGCAAGCGCCCTCGACTCGCCCTTCCTCCTCCTGCTCCTCCTCCTCCTCCCTCTCCCCCTCTACCCAGTGTCTTCCTCCTCCCCCAGGCCGTGGGGAGGGGGCCCTGGACACAGCCAGACGCCATGGCCGACTCGGACGGCGAGTATGTGGACGATGCGCTGTCGGACGAATATGCGGACCACAACATGGCGACGGAGCGCGGCGAAGCACGCGATCCGGGTCCGCAGCACGGAGGGGGACGGCACGGGCACCACCACGGGGGCCGCAGCAGCCACGGGGGCGGTCGTTCGCAGCAGCAGCAGCAGCAACAACAACAACAGCAACAACAAAAGCAGCGGCGGCGGGAGCGGCACCAAGGCAAGAAGAAGCACCAGCAGGCGGCATGGGAGACGGTGAAGCGGTCGTGGGACACGGTGGGGGTGGAGGAGGGCGAGGACGGGCAGGTGGTGGGGGTGGAGCTGCTGGAGGCGGCAGAGAAGCGGCGGCGGGTGCTGCGGGACACGACGCCGCTGCAGCGGGGGATCATCCGGCACGTGGTGCTGGTGCTGGACATGAGCGCGGCGATGGCGTCGCGGGACTACCTGCCGACGTGCCACCGGGTGGCGGTGGGGGTGGCGTGCGAGTTTGTGCGGGCGTTCTTTGAGCAGAACCCGATCTCGCAGCTGGCGGTGCTGGCGATGCGGGACGGGGTGGCGGTGCGGATCAGCGACATGGGCGGCAGCCCGGCGGAGCACCTGGAGCGGCTGCGGGCGTGGGACGACGCGGAGCCGCAGGGGCAGCCGAGCCTGCAGAACGCGCTGGAGATGTGCCGCGGGGCGCTGTTCCACGCGCCGGCGCACGGCACGCGCGAGGTGCTGGTGGTGTTTGGGGCGCTGCTGTCGAGCGACCCGGGCGACGTGCGCGACACGCTGGCGTCGCTGGTCGCCGACCGCATCCGCGTCTCCATTGTCGGCCTGGCCGCCCAGGTCGCCATCTGCGCCGAGATCTGCAGCCGCACCAACGGCGGCGACGACCGCTCCTACGCCGTCGCCCTCGACGACGTCCACTTTCGCGAGCTCGTCCTCGCCGCCACCACCCCGCCGGCCACCCAGGCCACCACCGACACCAGCACCGGCGCCGCCGCCCCGGCCAGCCTCCTCATGATGGGCTTCCCCAGCCGCGCCATCGCCGACCAGGGCGTCGCCGGCGGCGGCGGACTCAGCGTCTGCGCCTGCCACAACCGCCCCATCCGCGAGGGCTACGCCTGCACCCGCTGCGCCGCCAAGGTCTGCCGCCTGCCCGCCGAGTGTCCGGCCTGCGGCCTCACCCTCATCCTCTCCACCCACCTCGCCCGCTCCTACCACCACCTCTTCCCCCTGCGCAACTGGACCGAGGTCTCGTGGGCCGCCGCCGCCGCCGCCGTGGCCCGCGGCGGCCCGCCCGCCACAGCCTGCCACGCCTGCCTCGCCGCCTTTCCCGAGATCCCCCCGCCCGAGCGGCTGCGCGAGATCCAGGCGGCCTCGGCGGAAAAGGGGGCCACCACCGCCAGCCAAGAGCTCAAGGGCGTCAGCGAGAGCGGGCGCTACGCCTGCACGGTGTGCGGCCACCACTTCTGCATCGACTGTGACGTGTTTGCTCACGAGGTCATCCACAACTGTCCCGGATGCCAGAGCGACACGCGGCCGCCGGAAGAGCGGGCCGCCGAGCAGGCGCGACAAGCAGCACAGGCAGCGCAAGCAGCACAAGCAGCCCAGGCGCCGGTGCCGTCCAAGACCAAGATCAAGATCGTGCGGCCGCCGCCCACCAACGGAGGCAGCGTCCGCAGCGAAATGGTCATTGACTGATGGGAGACTAAGCATGGGCACAAATGAAGAAAAATGGAAAGAAATAAAAATGGCGGCGTTCTGGCACAGGGCAACTACGAGTTTCAATTATATAATGGTATTTACCACAGACGATAAACAAGGCAGGAGCAGCCGACTCTTCCCATGGCTCTTTCCATGACTCGCGTCCTCACTGGAGAAAATCCCAGACGGTCTGAATGTACTTTTCGGGCTTCTCCAGATGGGCCATGTGCGATCCGTCGTTGATCACGATCCACTTCACCTTGGGAATGCCTTCAAACCACGGCCGGGCACAGGAGTCAGAGCACTCGTCAAACTCGCCCGTGATCAGCAAACACGGCACGGCAATGTCTTTGCACGACTCTTTCATGTTGAAGTCTGGCCAGTCAGCTTGAGAGAGAGAGAGAGAGAAAAGGAAGAAAAGGAGAAAGAAAGAGAGAAAGAGAGAGAACCCACGCCGCAAGTTCCCCTGCACCGTCAGCTCGTCCGGCCCCTGCATCGTCAGATACGTCGTGTCGTCCTCCTCGAGCGCCGCAAACGTCTCCAGCAGCACCGCCGGCCACTCCGGCAGCCGGCACATGTGCAGCTGGTAGATGGCCATGAGCGCGTCTTTGTACGCCGGCGCGTCCCACTCCTGCGCCTGCGCGTGCTTGCGGATCGCCGCCTGCACCGCCGCCGGCTGCTCGCCGATCATCACCTCGGCGTTGGCCTCCCACTCCGTCATGCTGCACGGCCCGCCGCCCAGCACCATCTTGTGGAGGCTCGACCGGCTCGCCACCGGCGCCACCGCGTAGCTGGCCGCCAGCATCGCGCCCCACGACTGGCCAAACAGGTCGAAGCCGTCACTATCTCCAGAGAGGCCCAGGTGCCGCACGAGATTGTCCAGCTCGGCCACAAAGAGCGCGACCGACCAAAAGGCCTCGTCCAGCCGCTTCTCCCGCAGATGCGTGCTCTTGCCGCAGCCGATCTGGTCGTAGTACACCACCGGCGTGCCCGTCTGCGCCGCGTACGCGTCAAACGGAATCGTCAGGTAGGCGTGCGTGCCTCCAGGGCCCCCGTGCAGCGTCACCAGCGGCCGCCGCCCGCTGCCGAGGTCCCCGACCACGCGGTACCACGTCCGGCACGGCTTGTCCGCCGGCAGCGACGGGTGCGCAAAGTCAACATAGCCTTCTGTCACGGCCGGAGCCATTGCTGTCTGCCGGGGGGGGGGGTGATAATGTTCCGGAACTCGCGGCGAAGAGCCAAAAAACGAAGAAAAAAGAAAAAAAGAGAATACAGACACGCTTCCACGGCCCGATGTCACAGAGTAGTGTCCACGAGACTAATATAGTTCTCTCCATTACGCAGAGCTTGTCGGCCACCGAGGATCGATGCATCCTCCTCTCATTCTTCTCCAATCAAGCTTAGCGCTGACTGTAAGCTGTCGACAGTCTTGTTGCTTTCGGCCGCTCGGCCCTTTAGATGGCTTTTGGATACGGCTTTTGGCTGCGGATTTCCGGCATGTCAGAGGCTGCGTCATCTCGCTTGTCCGTGTAAAAGCGCCCTATCTTGCCCATGAGGGTTATCTGTTTTCCAGCGAAAAAGGGGAAAGGGGGGTCGGTGTAGCCGGCATTCCAACTGTCAATCCCGTAGCGTCAAGGCCTCAAGATGATCTCGGGTGCTCGGTAGAGAGACGCCCCAGGCAGACGGCAGCCGCTTAATACACTCTCCAAACCTGCAGCGGGAGTCGAGCGGAATCCGGCCGAGGAACCTCTGCACCTCCTCATACAGCGGCAGATGCACGAGATACTGATAGTCTCGATCCGCTACATGCCAGAGTCGTCGATAAAGGGCCGATGCTGGGACGTGGCTTCAATGGCAGCCATACGCTTGCATGTGCTCAGCTCGTGGCCTGCTGCATGCCCTATCGCCTGGTCGCCAACAAGGATCTCCAGGACTGCATGACGGTGCTGGCTGGACGAAGAATAGGTTGGCTAATGATCTCGATGAGGCCGATCGCATCGCTTCAGATCCTGAGCCAGTCAAACAGTCGAGACTTGATACCGAGATGCCAGCCCGGGTGGCACCGAGCCGTCAGATAGTCCGAGAAGGTCTCTTCGGCCGTGCTTGAAGAACGCACGCGCAGGTGGAGATATCCGTCAGAGCCAAGACATCACATCCGCCTCAAGACAGAACTGGCAAAAAAGCGCGCTGTGCCGTTGCTTGCGGGCCACCGCAGGAGAAGAAAGGCACGTGCGTCACCATTCACATCGTCCAAGAGAGACGTCGCTGACAAGGGCGTAAGCCCTAACCCATACACAGCATGACAGTAGCGATCGTCTGGTTTCTGTCTGGCCTGCTCAGGGGGTTGGTTGCATCGTGGCACCGGCCAGGGCGTTAGGGCTTAGAAGAAGGAGAGAAATGAGCTCTTCTGCGCAATTCGTTCACACAGCACATCCACGTGGGCCACAACGACGACGACGTCGCCCTCTTGCCATCATCATGACAGTATCGTCTCCGTTGTTGCCTCCCAAGACAGTGGGCACCTCGCGACGCGCAATCTCTCGCTCTTCAGATGTCTAGGGAGAGAGGCTGTGCTACCAAAAGGGGGGAGGCGTGTAAATGATGGCTCAGCAATGCCCAGCATGCCCAGGCCCTCTCTTCTGACAAGTCTTTCCTCGTATTGTCGCTCGTCCAGTGTTTCATGGACGGTCAGACAACGAGGCGACAAAAAAAAAAAAAAAGAGTGGCCGGCTGATCACATGTTATGGAGTGGGCACACGCGCAAGGGGAGACAGCCAGGAGAGCAAACAGACTGGACCGGATGCCCAAACAATGAGCAGCCGTGGTTCTCGATCGGCGACAACGCCAGACAGGACGCACCGGACAATGCTGACACGGACGTGAAAGAAGGCTGTTCGACCTGTCATCCGGCTTTTTTGCTTTGTGCCATTCGATGGCCCTCTGGCAGAGTGGCAATGGACGAGAGCGTCAGGTGGCAGCAGAAAAATGCGAACCCCCTCAAAAATACGAAATGACAAAGAAGTTGCAGCTGGCCTTGGTTCTCTGCCCTCCTCCTCCTCTTCAGCGTTGCATCCGGCATCTAGCCAAACCTGTTTCCTCCCACCCTCCTTGCTTGCTTACCTATTGCTCGTACTCGCACGAGCCGCAGCCTTGCTTCAGCTGATTTCGAAACTCACCTTCGCCCCAGATTACTGAGCACGAGAAAGAAAGTGACCTCATGTCCAATCACACGCTACATCGCGCTGAATCACACCGAACCAAACTACCAGAATGGCATCGCCAAAGAACTACATGCTCTGTAGCATGACGGGGGGCAGTGATCATCGCCAACGGGCACGAGTGGGGGGTGGGAGGAGACTACGAGTATTTGTCAGAGAGGCCAACGCTCCTTGGCCTTTCTGCAGCCGCTGACCAGGTCTCGAGGCCGCGGCCATCTCGCTTTCACGTCTTTGCTTCTTTCGGCGTGCCTTTTGCCGCCCAAGACCTTGCCAGCAGGCTGCCTCATTCGCTGGCCTCGCTTGTCTGCCCGTTTCTTTTCTTCTTTCTGCTTTCTTTTCTTGCCTCACACCCCGAGGTGATTCCGACCAAGTGGACTCGCTGGAGAGAGCATTGGGGAGGGGGGGGGTTCGTCTGGCATCGTCGCTGTTGGTTTCCGGACCCTGGCCGGTGTCGCCATCAAGACAAAACCTTTTCATCACATCACACAATCCCTAGACGGGCAGTCCCTCCCCTGCTAGTTTGGGGTCCCCCTCCCCCTCCCCTAGGAAAACAAGGCGGTGCTGTCGCCTTGGACTTGGGCTCGCTCGTTGCCACGCTCTGCTATCTCTCTCCCTTGCTTTCTCTCTCCGACCAACAAATCATATTATCGCACTTCCGCATGTTCGCCGCAGGGATAACCTCCTGCAGCTGCCCGTAGATTCGGTGAGCCATACCCCGGGGGGGTGAGACATGTGCATGAGCGCCAGCTCCAGCTCTTACCATGTCGAGAGATGTGTGAGAGCCAGTCTGCTCACGGCTGAGTAAAGCCGTCCGATACTATGTATTGTGAGCAACATCCCACTCCCACATCGATCCCAATCGAGCGGCGTGCCCGCGTGCCCTCCCAGGCTGTGGTCAGCCCGTTTGGAAGGAAGTGAGGGCAGCCTCACTGCTCGTATCTTACACGGCTCCATCTGCATCCACACCCGCAAACAGACGTCTTGGATTGCTGGGACCCGCATCGTTGGTGCGGCTGTTGGCTCCTGTAGTGTCGGAGTGATGTCGGATCCATCTGACGTTGGACGAGGGAATGCGGATGCGCAATGGACTCGGTGGTCCCTGGGGTCATTTCCTCTGCCTGGTATTTGTCTTTTTGAAATACAGAGAGGCGCACTCGCACCCCCCCCCCCCTCTCCAGGCTCAGTCCAGGTACAGGTACTTGCTAGCCCATGTATTCCGAAGCCACGGATAGCTTCCCACACACCCCTCCCACCCATGAAAAAAAGAAAAGAAAGGAAAAGAAAAACAATCGGACACTACACCGCAGCTGACGGGATTGGAGAATGGGCGAGAGAGCAGTTCATGCAGACGAAGCACCCGAACTGGAGTGGGGAGGACGACGAAAAAGAAACGAAAAAAAACGAATGTATGGCGTAGATACTAGTTTGAAGAAAAAAGAAAAAGAAAAAAAACAGAAAGAAACGAACAAAAATGCACCGAGCACGACAAAAAATTGTCTGCCACAGGCCGGGCTAAAGGCAAATGAGCGATAAGATGACGGGATGAATAATGTCAAACTCGTTTGGCTAGAGTCTCACATTTCCTGGGTGACCTTTCCCAAACGGTCGGTTCTTTTCTGACTGCAGCAGCTAAAAGCCGCCACAAGATATCCCAAAACAGTCATGAGCATATTTCCCTCGTCGGCGATCTCCTTTTTTTGTTCCTTTCTTTTTTCTCTTACCCTCATTTCCCCAGGTGCGTTCCAAGGGGGGGGGCAGAACGCTTGGATAATTGCTTTTTTTTTAGTCTTGGGGGGGAGAATAATAGATGGTGTATCACATCAAAGTCAACGAAAGAGAAAGAAAAAAAGAGATAGATGAGAAGCCACACCTGCGGCACAATTGCTAGCGTGCGGATACAATGTAAAAGGATGCAAAAGGATCCGAGGCCCTGGCGAATGACAAGGTGGCCATGCTCAGGAGGTCTTGAAATCTGTAAGAGCGTGCCGATTCTGTGTCTTATTTTTCTCTGGGTTTGATCACCGCTGCAGAGCCAAGGGCTTGTCTGTGATGCGAGCTCGCATGAGCACTCGCCATACTGTAATACGTTGCCCAACAAGAAAAAAGGTGTCCCATGCTGTAGCTCCCGAACCAACCTTGCTCACTTGCTGGATGCTGCTGTGCCTTACTTCCCTCGTCCTTCCGACCATCATCTCTGCTAGCTCTATTCGGCGATGTATATCATGGCTTGTTTCCTTGTCTGGTTTACGTACATGGAACACAGGAGTATTGCTCTCGTATTCGTAAAAGACGCCGCTGCTGAATACGTACCAGTTCATCCGCGTATCATAAGCTGATCTTTCTTCTTCTTCTTCTTCTTCTTCTCGAGAGAGTGTAATCACAGCAAAAGAGAGACGAGAGTGAACAAAACAAGAAAAACAGGCATTGGCAGCTGGACCAACAGTCTCTCGGGCGTTTTGCCCTTGCTTCGTTTGTTGTCCACCTCACCCAAATTTACGCCCCCCCTCCCTTCGTATCCTACCAACCCACCCTGAAAGCGCGCGGGGGGAGCAGTTGCTGCGACTGACCCGAGGGGAAGGCGACGGCTTCCTGACCTTCCCGGCCCGTCTCCGGACCACTGGCCATCATCATCTGCCCCTGCTCGCACACAATGGCAGCAAAGAGCCGAGAAAGCGGCTGGAACCCAGTCCAAGCATGCCAAAAAGAGAAATTCTGTCAGGAAAAAAAAAAAGTTGTAAGACATTTGTTGTCTCACCCTCGTAACCGCCGACTGTTGTTTCACGGCGAAGAGCACATGTTTCCCAGAACATGCCGATAGGACCCACAACGAATCCGTATCGCCCATTTTTTCCTCTTCTCTCAAAGTTCTACAGCGCCGCCTCCATACGGGTACCCACCTGGGAAAACGCGGAGGGATTCCAGGGCAGAAGGGGGGGGCGTCGGCATAGCAGGGCCGACCAACACAAACAAAACAAACCCCAAAACCTGCTGTTGCCTGCATGCACGCAGGCAGAGACTCGAAAAGGGACCCCTGAGGCGATCGCGAAGAAACGGATGCGGGTTTTGGCCGCGACCAAAAAAGTGGATCCTGAAGAAGATAGGGAAGGCCCCCCGGCTCGCGGCACTCCCGTGTGCGATCGGCTCTTTGCAGAGAGAACGATCGATTTCACCGAAGCACAAAGTGACTGCATGTTTAGTGCCGTGCTGGCGCAGCCGTCTGGCCTCGCCACAGAAGGGAGGCCATCGGCGCGAGTTTGGCAGCAGAGAACGCGTACGAGGACGATACTGTGCGGCATAATGCAGGAAAAGGCTCACGCTGCTGAAGCCTGACAACCGATAGCAGCGCAGAGAGGAAGCTAGAGAGGAAGCTAGAGGGAAATCGAGGAGCCCTCTCGCCTTCTCACCGAGAACGACCAGAAGAGTCTAAGCCACACACGAAAGCATGACTAACCCGTTCTGCTTGCACCTTTTTTTGCTCTCTGGCAAATCACAGCGCTCGCCCACACCTAGATCTACGGTCAGTCTGCCTCGTGGGCCTCGCCATCTTTGCCCTCAAGCTCGCGTCTCGTGTCTTCGCTCTCAGCTCGTCGATCTCGCCACTTTTTCGTATCAGGTAGCCCTTGCCTCGTCTATCTTGCTCATCTCGTGTGCCTGAATTGCTGCTCTGAACGGTTCCGGTGCCCTGTGCTTCTTGCGGAGAGCTATTTATTTTATTTTATTTTATATTTATTTCCTATTTTCTCGCAAAGAACTCGTACGAGCAGGATACTCCTGTGCTTGGCGCCATTCCCCTTTCTGAAACATTCTGCGCAAGCCCCCTGAGGGCCCTGTAAAATTCTGTATTATACCGTACGAGTGCCCCGTACAAGCTGGCCCTGAGCACCCTGTGTGCCTTGTGCTCCGTGCCCCGTTGCTCGTACTCGTACGTTTCCGGCCAATTTATTCGCATCAGCGCATTCATACTTGTAACCATAGACGAGCGCTGGTTCTGCTGTGGGCGGTCGTAGGCGACATGGAGACCGACAGGGCTCCCCTCCATTCTTCCCCTCCCCCCTTCTCATCGACAGATTTTCATCCAGATTCTGCTTCTCCTCCGCGGTCTCTCTCTTTTGGGGGAGGGGTTTTCGTCCTTGGCGTTCATTTTTTTCTCTCCGTAATTGCAGTGGCCCATGCTCAGGGGGATGCATCGCATCTTTACAGAGGTGGTCAAGGCTCAGAGAGCAACCTCAGAAAAAAAAAAAAAAAAAAAAAAAAAGCTCCGGATACTATGCCGCGCGTGCTAGAGCAAAACATTTGCATAGGGGGGGAACTGAAAAGGCAGATCCCTCACCCCCCAAAGCAAAATCATTGCCTATCCTGGCAGGAGGGCGCCAACTGAATCAAACCCCCTCCCCCTTCTATCAGATGTGCCCTGAGGGGAGAGGGGTCGGTCGCCTATGATGGTGGGTCCCTCAATAACCAGGCGGTATTAAGGAGCTTGCGCTGCGGCCCTTCGGGGCGGCTGCGGCCTTGCACTAACAGACCAACAACCAGCCAGCAGACCCGCCAGGGATGGCCCTCGAGGGAGCGCCCGACGCTCCCGCGGCCAGCACAAAATACATTGACGGCCGCCTGCGGGAGCACGCTAAAGAAAAACACAGCGCTGGGAATCAGGCAACATCATTACTAGGTGGAAAAAATGGTTTTGTTGGGATGGAATTGCGTGCACCAACAGGCCACGTTCTCTCCCTCCCCCCCCCCTTTTCGTGCCGTTGGTTTTCCTGCAAGCCGCCCGAAGCGGTACAACGATACAACAAAGTAATGTTGCCGCCGTCGCTATTGCCGCCGCCGCAGCGTATTGAGGCGAGCTTCGTAAGCCACAAGACAAAGCTAGCAGCAGCAGCAGCAGCACCCCTGTCCTGTGTGACTGCGCAGCGCAGCCGCCCACTCTCTTTACTAGTGCTATGCCCGTCATTCTCTTGTGCAGCACAGCCTGGTAGGACAATACGAGGCCTTGCGCGTGCATGTGGCGAGGCGGCACAGCCAGCCTGCTGCTAATGTTTTTACTGCTGACGCTGTTGCTCGCCTCCCCTTACAATATGGATATGGCACGGGAATGATGTGCCTCCCCCTTGCCATTTCCGGTCGATGAGATATAGGTCGGCAGCGGCGCGGCATAAGGGATTAGGTGTTGGTGATAAGCAAAAAGCGTGGGGGTCTACCTGCTTTTTGTCCCTTGGTTTGCCGGATTGGCAATGTGCCGTTGAAACTTGCAAAAAGGGCCGTATCTCTTTTGTTCTCTTCTTTCTATCTTCATGTGCATTTGCCATTGCAACTCCAGACGGAGAGAAATAAGAAGGGGAAAAGGGGGCTCACACATCTCTGCTTTTTTTTTTGTTATTTGTGACAGAATTCCTCGTCAGTGTTGCAGTCGTTTAATAGAAGCAAGGCATATGATGCAGGGGCAAAGAAGGTTGAGAGGCTTCCCGTACTTCGTAATCAGCATTTGGCCGGCCTTTGTTCGCCGTCACAAGGCTCTGTGCGTGTGCTCTCTCGGTGGCCTTATTTCCTATCTACGGCAGGTAGCTCTCGGCGCTTCTTTTTTTATACATTCCTTTGTTTTGTTTCTTGTTTCCCCCCCTCAACTTCCTTATTCAATGGTTCCTACAGGCTTACTATAGTATAGCATCACATGCCGCCCCGTTGAACCGTTGTCATTCCCTGATGAATTTTCTTTTTTTCTTTTCCTGACCGTTCCTCTCCATACGTCAATGCCGAAACCAGATAGAGCTGCATTATTGGAAACAATCACCTGGTCTCTGTCATATCTCACTTTTCTCCTTGGTCTTGCTCACCCGCTGCCAAAACGACTAGTCCCTCTCTCTCTTAGCTCTTTTGCCCCAAGCCACCCCAATATATGTATGTCCTCTGTCATACGAGGACACACACAGGCGCCCTCTTACACAGCGGCGGTGGATTTTATTTTTGATGCTCCGGTGGTCTATTCTGTGCTCGTAGTCTCATGTTCAATGTGGCAGATGACTCTGTGAAAGGTGGCACTAACACCCACGCTCGTCATCCTGTGAGTCCTTTGAGGGTGGTCATCTGATCGATGATCGTGTTCGTATCGCGGGGGGGGGATTGGGAGGTTTATGTTATCCCTCCTCGTTCGCACAAACATCCCGCAATAATGCTGTGCAGATGACGACAGCGAGGCACGGAAGAGATGATGGTGTATTACACATGAAGCAAGGAGGCCAATATGCCGTGCCCCAGCCTAGATCCGTCCTTGCTCCCTTTCACTGCCTCACTATGACTGGTCAGCATACCCCCCCATTCCAATTTCTAGTGGCGCTGCTAACTCTCTCTCAGCCTTCCCCCCTGCTAGTGTCGTTTGCACAGAGAGAGGGAGAAACACTGACCACCTCCCGATGCAACCCTTGGTCGGTTCGTCCAGGGCAGCCCTGCTTCTGCCCTTGTCCTTGATGCCTTCAGAATGCGACATACCCCCTACGAATACAATCGAGGGAATCCTCCGCTCCCAAATTAACGTTTGTTCTAATGGCACACCCTGCTGATCCCGAGGTTCGCAGGATGGGCTTCCTGCAGTGTGTGTGCACCGCGAATAATAGGCGCCGTCCAGGATGGCCAAGATACGAAACAGCCAGGAGGCACAGGAATGAATACGCATGAACAAAAAATGACGACACAACTCCTGTCCTTCTGTCTTCTTGCTCACCAGCACGACAGGATGTCTATATCCGGGGCAGATGGCGAACAGGTGATATTCTCGTGGGCAATCGTACCAGCCCCCCTAATGACATAAAAAACAGGAGACCAAAGTTGAATAAACAGGCCGTGCAAGTTCCGGGGCGGCAGCAACGGCCTCGACGTTTTGTCTCTGCTAATTCCTCCGCACTTTTACAGTATTACCCTGTATACGAGTAATACACACGCGAGCACGTACTCGTACACGGACTTCACCCCCCCTACCGATCCCACTTCATGTGCAGAATCTGATGCAAGGTACCGAGCCAGGACCAAAAAAAGGCTCTCAGTAATACTATACTACATAGTATGTAGCAGTCCTCTGGCTTGCCGAACAGGATCTTCTCTTGCCTCTCTGGCAGGTTTGTCATGCCATTATTTGTATCGTGCCATTTTTGGGTTGGGGATCCTATTCTTTCCTTTTTTCCCGCTTGTGTCTTATCGCTCGAGGATCGCGACTTCCGAAACTGTCCGCGACACAAAATGCTCCTCCGTGTCTTGCACTCCGTGTCTTGCACTCCGTGTCTTGCAAGCCAGCGGGCGATCCGGCTCACGTCAGATGGATGGCATTTTGCCAATTTCAAAGAGGGGAGCATTTTGACACATGTGCATTGGTGTTCTAGCCCATTTTGTGGTCGTGCTGCTGGCGCTTTCGGTTTCTTAGCGGATCGCCCTCAGCCGTGGCTGCGAATCGCATTGGCCCAGGCTCTCTCTCCAGGCCTATTTTCGCTGCAACTTGCGGCAAAATATCCATTTGCGCATAGTCTATCTTACTTGCTGCTCGTCAATCCGCACAGGGATCGTAACATGCACCTCCAGACGTCAATCACGATCAATATTCCGTACATTGAGCGATCGCAATAGAAAACGAGGCAGTGCTGGCCTTGCTGGCTTCCAATTCATTCTCTTTGTTCTTTGGTTCCTTGGTTCGTTGCGAGATGCACATTGCTACAGCAGCATCTGATAAAGCGGACTCGGATTCGTGTCCTGCGCCGCAGCCGGCGCTCTGGAAGGGAAAAAAGACGTCATAGAGGAACAGCGAGCACACTTGTCAATAGAGGATGGGCCGGCCCTACGTCGCATCGTCTCGGGTGGGTCGGAGTTGCGTATGCGTACGGAGTACGGAGGCGTGCTTTGTCGCTCAAATAGAAGAATGGGGTTTTCGAGTGGGAAGCCGAGTAAAAACTCCGTATGCCACATACGGCAAGATACGAAGTGCTCGTTCTCGTTTACTAGTGTACTCTGTATCTCCCATACCAGCATTGCGTAAGGGGATAGGCCAATGGCAATACCATAGTAGGTGCTCAGGTTAGATTGAGCATGAACAAAAAAAATCAAAAACTCTCCGCTATCGGAAACACTTACAATCATGCCCAGCACCAATAGTTATGGTGCATAGCTCATTGAGTCTCATCTTGGCATTGTTGTGTTGCGGTGCGGTGCCTCTTTTTCTAATGCATCTCCAATTCCTAGATTGGAGTCCAGACCTTCTTCGTACGATGTTTTTTACAATGAGCTCCCCTGCAAAAAGAAAATACAGAGGAAAAAGGAGAAAGGCAGCCAAGAGGTAAGAGCCAGGGTAAATTGAGGGCCGAAAATCGGGGATAAGGAAGAAAAAAAATCTCACGATAAACGGCTGCGTGTGCCCTTTGGCTGTGGCAGGCGTCGCCAAGAAAAAATTGGCAGGAAACAGACGAGACTCCTCACAGATATCTGAAAAGAGCTTCGCGGCCCCACTCTTTCGCTTGCTGGCTGCAACGCTACGCCACAAAAGGGGGCTCTTAGTAGGGAGCTTGTTCAGAGGGGCTCTCTCGCAGGCACTTGTGCTCGTAGACTTGCAATGGCTTGGACCAATTTCACAAAGCTTTCAGTAATATGTCTGTATGGCATATGCGGCTTGCCTAATCTGGCAATTCTGGTCAGGAGTGCTCCATAGAGCGGATTTTCGGACTCAAGTCGCCTGCTGTCGTGCCGCCCGCACGACTCTTCCGTTCCATTTTGTTTCTGCGATCTATGCTCGTATGCCGTCAAAAGACTCCATGCTCGTACGAGGAGGCACTGCAAGTGCGTGTCAATATTGGCACGGTCGTAGGAACCAAACTGACAACCGACAACCCCCAAAGTTGGTGCAATTCAGCACAGTTCCAGTGCAAAATGCAGTTGACGATCACTCAGAGTTATGCGACGAGTGGAAGAAGTCGCCAATTCAAACGACGAAAGTCTTGGAAGACAGTCCTTTTTCGTTGGTTCTAGGGAGATAAAAGCTAGCGGACACAGCGCGCGGACGGGAAAAACGGCCAACAAGTATGTGGCATTGGCGCTAAAATGGGTCGAGACATCAGAAGGTTTTACTCCACGTCGCCCGGTTTCCACCCTCTGGCTTCCGGCTTCTGCCCGCTGTGGGCGTTCGCCCCAGCACGCAAAACATTCGCATACGCACGGCGCAATTATGAAATATACAGCTTATCGTAGCCGAGCATCGGCCATGGAGCCCCTTTCTTTTTCTTTTCCTTTTTTTTCTTTTGTCTTGCCGCGATCGCGATACTGCCCGGAAGGATTCATATCTCAAGACCCTATGGCTACTCTACTCCATAAAGAGAGTGACATTCGGCTCGTCGCCAGCCCTGATGGCCTCCAGCCTCGAACGATTTCTCGAGATGAGATCATCTTCTCCTCATTTAAATTGAAAAAATTCTGTGCATCGTCGATGGCTGTGGAGCTTGCGTGGTTGCGGCTGTGGAGCACGGGGGGGGGACATGGGATGTACGAGTGTCTTGTTCTGTATTTTTTTTCTGTCATTTTCGATAGAGCGGCTTCAACGGTCGGCGTGCCACCCTTGCATACACACACGTATTACGCGTGGCGACTCGCTGCCGTGCTCTGCGACAGGCGATGTCAAGCTAGCGATGCATTGTGCTCATACTCGTACGTCTCGATCATGAATACCCGGAATACAACAATGCTACGGTTGTCGAGCACGGGGCAGCAGGCACTACGAGCTCTCCGTGCGATAATGAACACATTACGAGTACACCCTGACACGGCATTGACAAGTCGCTCGCACCAATGCATGTCTAGACAGTTGTCGTGTGCCGTCGCCTCGGCCGGTGGCGGATGGCCGTTGATTCCGGCACAGTTTGTCCACCCGTTCATATATGAACATGTTTGAACACAATATATTGTTATGTAAGATATCCTGCGTGCAAGCTGTTCACGTTCGTGCACAAAGAACAATAAGGGGTAAGCTCATCTAGCCCATTTGGATGCAGCAGCTTTTATACGACGTCATCGACTCTGACAAAATACTCCTGCAGCTGCATTTTCTGTCACAGCAACTGTCCATCACTGCCTGGAATAGATAAGTTCCATATCTCGAGTAAATAGGCAATGGATGGATCGATAGACAGGACGAGAGTAGGGTAAAATCAGTCCGAGAGTCTTTCCTTTTTACAGTTAGCCGCGCTAAGCCGTCTTTAGCACCTTCCAGGTAGCGATCCACAGTTTTGTTCTCTCTCCTCCCATGCTGTCGTGCACCGCTGCTTATTGGCCAGATAACAAAATACAAAGTCGATCGCTTCACACCCCCTCTTGTCTTTTTTTTTTAATCTGTATTTTCTTCGAAGAATAAATTTTATTTCAGCGTAGTTTAGCGCTGTCTTGGAACGCATAGCTCGTGGAGTTTCCTCTTCTCCTGTTACGCTGCCATAAAGCCAACGGATCTGGACGGAGACGACGGGCGTTTCCTTTTCCACCCCCCCTTTTCCCCCCATCTTCCCTGTCGTCCCTCCCTTGACAACCTGGGGAAAGTAGTAGCTTGACCAGGGTTTGAGTGGGCAGCCAATGCCTTTTGAGGGTAGAATTGTGAGTGTGTACGTGCAATTGTGTACATTGTATGACGGCAAGCCATTAGCTTTCTAATTCGTTCGTCGCCTGACCTGACTCGACTTGTCCATTGTCACGAGGCGAGGAATTGGCCGTTTAGATATTTTGTCTCAGTTCGCTCTCCCCGGTGTTGCCGTTCGTATCACTGCTACTTCCTCGGAGGCTTTCAAATGGAAAAATACGGCCGCTTTCTGCCCGCCTTCAGCCTCGGCAGCTGTCTGTTCCGTCCGTTGAAGGCATTCGGCACGACCGTATCCCTTTCAGCCCGCTAGAAGATGTTTCTAATAGGAATGCGGGTTTCTCCCACCAATTGCCCACATGGACAGATGAAGGGAGCAAGGGTCTGGCACATGGCAATTGGGATTTTCATTGTCGTGTCAGCTTTCCCCCCAAGTGATCACGTTGTGGTGTCCCAGAACAGAATAGCCAGACAGTTGTGTTATTACGTACTCGTACGCCCACTGTTGACAACAGACTACTCGTACGTGTACTAGCAAGAAAGAAGGGCGAAACAGAGAGCCATTGCTGCTTGGGTTTCGGGCTCGGCTGTGGCTGGGCACCGGGTTTCTCGCTGCGCTGATTATTAGCGTCCCGCGCGAACAGCAAAGTGCATGCTGGCTGCATTGCAGCAGCGCCTGCAGCATGCTTCGTAAGGTACGTGCCTGAGAGGCATGACCAAGCTTGCGAGTCCAATCATCGTCGCCCTCCCCATCTCGCCTCAATGGCCTTGGGTGCCTTCTTTTCTCTGCCACCAATCCCTTCTGTTATCACCCTCTCTCGCATGCATGTTTATGGCAAGGTAGTACCGACTGGTGCATATTTTGGTAAGATAGGTGTTGGGTAGCAAAGCACAGCCAAAAAAAAAATTTAATAAATAAATAAAAGGATACATGGACCTATAACGACTGCTATGGAGTCTGGTCTGAAAATGGGTGTGTTACAGTGCAGCTGTTCATATTCCGGGGGAAATGGACTAGGGTAACAGGATGTAGCAACCGAGAAGAAGAAAAACAGGCTTACTCAAGGCATGTTGTGTTTTAAGTGGCCCTCGTGTCTGTTCTGTCTATTCTGCAACGATTTTGTCATTTTTTACGGGAATTTCCATCCCACGCCTGCTTCATGCTGCTTGCTATTTCTTGTTATCCTATCAATTGTCTCGACTTCCAAGAAAGCCTCACTTTATATGGAAACAATGCAGGCCCCTTATTCTCTGGGCTGTTGTTCTGGCCCTCCCGTCTGTCTCCCCTGTTCGCCCTACCGAGATGCAATTCGAAATAAGAAGAAAAAACAGCCACATACGACGATGCAGCTGAAAAGGGGCAGGATTGCCAAAGGAGAAGACACGACCTCCTCAAACGGGAATAGACTGCCTGCCCATGAGGAGGACATGGTCTGTGTTCGCGCCTGGGCGTCTGTGAGGGGGTTCCAGCTGAAGGCGATGAGGAAATGGGAAATGGAAAAAGACCGTGAGATGCGGACGTAGACCAATCAGCGCGCGGGACCCTCTCTCCGCGATCCGCATGCCTTTTAAAAAAATTTGGGTCCTTGTGTCCTATCTCTTTGGTCTGCCACCACCCCATTGTGCCGTCTTTCTTCCGTGATCCCGTGCCGTCTTTGCACGGTCACTACCAATAACCAACTCCAAGGCATCCAGTACGAGACCAGGAAAGACGCGAGCTGCCGAACCGTACTAACCGCTAGAGGGAAAGACGGGAGAGGTCCAGCTGCCAAGGTGACTTGGAGCTTCCAACATCTGACTTATTGTCTCTGTCCACGCACGAGGTACAACGAGTGCCTTACGAGTACGGGTCCCACAAGGAGACTTGTCTACACTGTACGTGTTCCTAGAAGTTGGTACTCTCTTGGAACAGGAAATGGTGCAATGGCCGGGAAGGCATCACACTTCATCAGATCTGTAAGGGGGAGGGTGCGTTGCGTCTCGGGTAGCTGCTTCATCCGACTTCGCCCTCGCCTTCCCCCCAGTAAGATTACACCCTAGACTCGTATCTTACTTCTTCCAACCAACGTGGAGTATGGCTCTCGCGGCTTGCCGCCAACGAAGGAGGGGAGGGTGGGCAAGATGGGAGGGGGGGACAAGAACGGCGCCTGCCTGATCGATGCCAGAAACCGCACCAGGGTTGGAGAGGAAGGGAGCTGAATGCATCTTTGCTCGGACAGGAGAGGGGTGCGAACAATGACACTGCCGAGCATTTCATCTTCTTATCAGTGTCCAAGCCCTTGGTTTTCACGGTGCAGATGAAAAGAAAAAAAACGAAGAAAAAGAAAAGAAACCTGCCGATATGAACGGTGCCATTTCGCGGGCCAATCCGCGGTCGAGAACGCGGTGGCATTCTCCCTGTCCTGGCCTCTGGAGAATGAAACGTGGAAAAGAAGAGTGACGAAAAACATAGTGCGGCATCTGACGGTCGCCTGGGACGGTTCCCGCTAGCCAATGGCGATGTGCCGCTCAAACACACGCCGTATTATAGACAAAACTGAAAACTGCGACACGGAAGATGACAGGCATGTGGCTGGACAAACACCTCTTTTTTTCTTTCTTTTTTGAAACCCCAGGTTGGAGACAGAAACAGCCGCGAGATAAAAGCGGGCTATCGTGAAAGCCGGACAAGAAAAAAAGAGTGATCACTTATCGGTGGTTCCGGCTCTTCGTCTCTGTTTTTTTTTTTTTTTTTTCGAGGCCACTTACGCGGCGGGAAGAGTCTACTGTAATCGAGCAACCCCCCACGCCCACACGCCGGCTTCTTTCTCTCTCTATCTTGTAGCCGACTCGCCGAACCATTTGGCGGGCTTCAAAGGTTGTCACATTTTCCCACTTTGACTCTCTTGCATTCCACGACTTTTCACGGCCTAGCTCTGTGGATTCAAACACACCAAATCCCCCCCCCCCCCCATGCAGAAATGAGAAAATGATATGCAAGGGCAGACGAACCAGAAACCTGCAAGAGGGCCGAAGTTCGCTCTACTGGGCACTCTAAAACACGACCATGGACAGGCCATCTCTGGCGCCAAGCACTGCGTCGTCTGCCCATGGCTTGCAAGAGGGAGAGGAGGCCAGGAAAGCCCAGGTGACCCCCACGTGCTCTGAACCAGCCGCCCGCCCGCCTGTCGCCTTTTCCTCTCTGCCCTCTGTCAGACACTGGCCGTCATGCGGTTCCCTCCCAAGACACGGCTGTCTCCAGGAGGGGACAGAAGCGGACAGGATGACAACATTAGTTGCCATGCGTCTTGGCCACCTGTGTGTCTGAGGACAGAAAATCACGGCGTGACCAGCGTGCAGTTCGCCTCTCACCCAGAGTGCAATGCTATGTAGACCAGACTTGTGCATCTTTTGCTCATAGCGCTCGCGCGCTATGGCGCCACTGCTGTGCTCGGCGTTTGCCAGCACGCACAGCGTCCTGTGCGCGCACGAACTGGCTTGCAGTGTTGGCCACCCAATTTCGGCAGAAAAACTCTGTCGCTCTTGCTACAGCCAGCAGCCCAAGTGTGGTGCATGCCCGCGAGCCTGTATGGCGTGTATGGAAGGCCCGGGATGGTGTGGTTGCGAGGCGCGATGGTGCTATGGCGTGAGGGAATGTCTACCAAGAGTGTGGGGTGGACGCCCGCTGTAGCGAGCGAGTAGGCCAGTATTACAGCATCGTCGCTGAGAGCAGAATTTTTTTTCCCTCTGACTCATTAGACACACACCCCCTTAATCCCCAGACAACTGAACCTGACTGGGCGTGCAGGGAGGTACCCGCAGGGCGCTAGCTTTGCATAGGTGGGGCCTATTTATCTCTCGCCTCTTTTTTTTCTTCGTTTTTTTTAAACGCTGCCACGAAGCAGCAGGGTACCGCAGTGGCCTGTCACTCGCGACGCGGCTTTGCCGCATTGCGATACTTGCCCGCGCGGTGCCATCCTCGTTGGAAAGGAGGGGAAGGCGCCGTACAGGGTTAGTTTCTGGAGTGGAGACCTGATCACCAGGCCCCCGTCCTTCTTGTGCAATAAAGGTACGTACCTGGCCATTCACGAATCTTGTGGGTCTGTCCTGGAAGAAGAGGGAGGGGTGTGTGTGCAAAGATGCAAAGACCCAGCATTCTTGCGTACGAGGTATGGAGCAGGTACGAAACTTGACCATACGTTTTTGCATGCACTACCTTGTACCATGCATCGAATTTGTACCAGCTCTTTCTCTTGTATCATTGTGCAAGCATATTGTCACCAAACATACAAAATAGATCCTCCTCCCACGCCTTCTTTCCTTTTGCTCTCCCAACCTCGACTCTTAACTCCATACGATACTGACTCACAACTTTCTCCAATTTGACTTTGCTCTCTCTCTACTATATCTACCTCTTACTTCTTACTCTTTTTCTCCTCAACCTTCTTTCTTCTCTCGTCCATGCCACGCACTTCTTCGCCGCTTGACATTGCTCGTCGTCCACTCGCTGAACGACAGTCTTTGCTCTAGCTCTCTTGTTATATAACTGGACTCTCTCGTCCTTCGACTTCTTCCTCGACGTCAGCCACTGCACTCTTGCCTGGCTTCCTCGTCTTCACAACCACACCACTACGTCTCTCTCTCACCTCCTTCCACCCTTTCGAACCTCTACAATGGCGTCCGAACTTGACTGGGTTCCGCACTTCTGCCTCACCTGCGACAAGCAGACTGATGGCGCCACCTACTGCTCCGAATCGTGCCGCTTGGCCGACTACGAGGAGACCTCATCATCGTCTTACTGCTCCTCGGGGCCCAGCTCACCATCGTGGGCAACGGTCACACCAGCCTACCCGTTGCACTCCGGCGCCTCGAACAAGAAGCTCTTCGCCTTGTCACCAGCGTACGACTTCAGCAGCGCACAGCCATACGGCGTCACACCCGGCTGCTACCAGAACAGCAACAATGGCAGCAACTACTACACCTCGTACCACAACTACTACTACAACAACCCCCATCACCACAATGTGCCTCGCCGCACGCCAACCTCGCCTGCTGCTCTCTACTCCTCTGCCTCGACCTCCATGCTCCTCCCTCCCACCACGGCCACGGCGGCTACAGCCACGACCTCGGTGACATACCAGCACGTCCTGTCGCCGTCGAGCTCGCACAGCAGCCTCAGCTCGATACGCAGCACCGCCAGCGCTGGCGGAGCCGTGAGCGCCCTCAGCGCCTTTGCCAACGGCAGCAACAGCCACGCCAACCTTGGCACATCTGCTAGCAGCGTGGGCAGCAGCGACCTCTCGGACAAGACGCGCAGCGAGCTGCGCAAGTACGCCAACTCGCTCGAGCAAGGCAAGGTGCAGCGACAGCTCCTCCGCAGACGCTCGTGCTAGACGTTCGACGCCACAACAAGCCAAACGCAACTTCGATTCTCCATCACACTGTTTTCTATCCATTTTACATCCAAAAAAAACATCATAAAACACGAACAACACACACCTCAGCATTGGCGGGACTCGCATCGATCCCACGAGCGTCTAGAATGCGATTCGAACGCGCACCTCATTTCTCGGAGTTTGTTTCTTTTGTATCTGTGCCAAAATTTCTTTCAAGGGTTCTTGTTATACCGGGGGGGATAAACCAACAGCATTAAAAAGTTTTTATCTTGTTTATTATTTCTTTACTTTTTGGGAACGGGACATAGCATTCTACGGAGAATAAGGAAACGGGTTATTTCTAGGGAAACTGCACCATCTCATCATCTCCAACACCACACATCTGTTTTTTTACAGCCATATACCACACAGCCTGCTATTTTTCTTTTGTATTAGTCTTCTGTTACACTTCTCTCTTGTGTTGCTATCCGGGAAAGCGCAGAATGGGTACGAACGACCAACGAACACTGGCCCGGGCGGGGAAATTGAGAGAGCCCTTTGGAACAAGGGAAATGGGGACATCGGCCACTATCATCTAGGGAAGGGACATGTTGGCAACGGCGCAGGGACACTAGGGGTGGAAAATTTGTGATATCTTGTATTGTTGTATCATGAAACACACACAGCACAGCATTATGCTTGGCGATGGGAAATCTACACAATACAATCTCTCTAAGCATTGTGTCCTCACAAACGTCCATTGCATGTACTTTGCGCTGCTGCCTTGTCTCCATATGTCTTGGGTCTGGACAGGGACCTGGTACAGCTGTTTTGGGAAACGAGCTTGTACCAAGCACTCGTACGTGTATCTTACCGAGTGTCATGTATACCCATTATGCCAGCCGTGCCGGCAACATCCCAACAACAAACCGATGTGGATTTTTTTGACGTGGAAGGGTCCCCGGGTGTCTTGTCTATGGAGACAGATAACTTAGGACGGGCGGTTCGGACAAGGTTCCTGGCCGGAATGGGCAGATGGACACACGCCCTTGTTTCCAGCAGCATCTTTTTTTGTTGGAGCCCAATTAACGAAAATGCCTCTCTTCCACACTCAATCTTGCGGCAGACCGAAGCACATTCAAAAAAAGGGCCCTCAATTTCGAAACATACTCGTCCTGCACTGTTACATTCCGGGGGGGTGCAGTTCTTCCCGCCCGTTCCTAGTCTATACGAGAGAGGTAATACCGTACGAGTTTTTTTTTCTTTGGCTTTTTGTTACTGTTTTAGTCATCCTGGCCTCCATTTCCCTTTTCTTGTAAGCCCATACTCTTTGTCGTACGAGGCAAAGCTCGATCTTGCTGGCACCTAAAAAAACCCACTCCGTCTGGACACCCGGGTCGTCCCCTCCGCGCCCCCCTACGCACTACTCGTACGCATACGAAGGACGAACACGAGAGCGATGAAGGGGTATTTTCATACTACGGTGTGCTGCTAAAAAAAAAAAAAAAAAAAAAACATTAGCACCAGTGGCTGCAAAATCATGCAAACAGGCCTATGGTCCTATTCGTAGCAAGTATCGGGTTTGTTCGTTCGTGATTATAGCATGTTCCTTTTTGTTCTCCGCTTTTTTTTCTTTTCTTTTTTTTTCGCAGTGAGTCAAGAGAAGGAAGTGGAAACACGTAAGGTACAAAAAATTTCTGTTTCAATGTCTCTGTGCTATTTCGTTGCCTCCCTGTTTTCCTGTTGGCTTTTCCCCGATTCTCTGCAACACCTGACTAGACCATTTTCTCGTTTCCGGCGTGCGGTGGTCTCCGGACTCCGTCGTCTATGGCGTGGGCAATCTATATTACATAACATCTGTACAAGGCATTTGTTTCCCGCAAAATGCCGTTTTACCGGCGAGTGGGGTCTCATATTTCTGCTCACGAAGCAAAATTAGGACAATGAGTCGAAATGTCTGACTTGGAAATGACGTTGGGCATGCCAGGGCGAGTACAGACAAGAAGGCCGCCAGGCCGCCAGTTCGTCTACTATGGTACGGGGTCCGGAACATTACTGGGTCCCGCAGAGTTTTTTTCGGGGGGGGGAGTCCCAGAGTTCCACTTTGGCCTGTTTTCGATTCGCCTAGGAGATGACTGCCGAAGCTTCCACTCTCTTCCTTGTCTGGTTCTACGGTATATTTTTTGCCATGGGGATTGCCAGTTGGCTTTTTTTAGTGGCTCCTTATTTCTGGCTTGAGACAAGCACAGAACAGAGAAATGGAAATGGGTGTCTCCAGAGCCCTCCGCTTGGACTTCACTTGACGTTTGTCTTGTTCGCTGCCTTGGTCACTTGCACCTCTCCTTTTCGCTAGAGCGGTTGTGGCAATTTTTCGGTTGCAAAGGCCCCTGTTATCCGCCCTGCCAAAATCTGGGGGATTTTCCCGCTAACGGCCCCCCTCTTCTCCTCCTTTTCCTATGCCGGCTAAGGAAACAGAGCAAAAGGCGGTACCATAGTACTGCAGTTGGCGATAGTGCCGGTTTCCCCTCTCCTTGCCACGCCGATAGCGCGAGACGGCGTTTTGGTTTCGTAAAAACGTCTTTGTGAGCTGTGTCATCCTGCCTTCTCACCTGCACTTCTGGGCCATCTTTCCCCGCATGTGGCTTCCCATTTTGGGTCGTGTTGTTGAATTCCTGTTAGGTAATCGAGAAGGCACCACCTGATCCCCCGCCCTGCACAAAACGACGAGATTTCTTGTTGTGGATAATGTACAAGTACTCATACAAGCACCAAAAAAATGACGATCCTGGGACCCAGAAGCACGCTATTGTGCAGCAGAAACGAGCCAGGTGAGCGATTCTTGCTGTTGCCAAGGCATGGGGTCAGGCGTCCGCCCCCAAACTCAGTTGCCAATGACGGCAGGTCCAGGAAAACCACGAGAGCGAAAAAAAAAAACATCGAAACAAGGGATGGCGCGTGTCGAATTTCCGCTTCTGTCCACTTATTCACGTACTTTGTATGAAACGATTCATATGAGCATTACTGTCCGGACAAGGAAGACCGTCTTACGCAATGTTTTTTTGTGGCGCTAATGAGCTCTTCCGTTTCTTCCTTGCTCCGTACGATTCCGTCTTCGGTAATTCCAGGGGTCCTTTCTGCAAGGGCAGAAATTCTCACCAGTCAGCCATTGACCGAAAATGAAGGAACGCAGAGCAGGCACAACAAAACACCAGAGATCACGGTGGGTCGGACATGGCTTAGGAGTAAGATAACGCGAGTATTTCCCGCGCTTCTACGGTGAGCCGTTCGTTTTGTTTCAGGAGTCTGCGCTGGGTTTTACTGGGTCTTTCTGTGGAGCTTCGGTGGTTCTGTACGTGCAATTCTGTGATTTTACAGAGTATGATTCTTCTGTGATTGATATATGATTATCTGCTTCGTCTGGCTCCTTCCTATTTGCATCGCCACTGCATTCTTGTTGTACCATCTCGCGTTGTGTCCTGATGTTGCTGTTGTTGCCATCCGTCATCGCCGATTTGCCACATTCGGTTGTTTTCATGCAAGAATTAAAAATTTCTTGGCCGCTTTGCTTTGTTGCTCGTACGAGCACTAATTTGTTCTCCCTGATGCGCCACCTTGCCCCCTTTCTTTACAACATCATAAGCCGATGACGGACAAGCCAAGAGGATCGTACGGAAGTGGAATAGCTACTGTCCTCCTACAAGCAATCTACATTGGATCTCTGAGATCCCCTTTGGCCCGTCATATCACCGTATTCATCCAAGTTGGTTGTATACGTATTGCATTGGTCATTGTCCTGGATGGCCTGAACCACTCGAGGTGACCAGTCGTCACTGCCGGGCTCCTAAAACAAAAGGACTCGAGAAACAACAACAAATTGAAACCGTGCAACCGCATGACCCAAGTGCCGAGGTCCAAATCGCAGAAAAAGTCACCGCCAAGGTGCATAAAAAGGGACAGCACAGCAATCTCGAGGGAGAGCCAATGGTCCGCCAACAGTTCCGAAAGGACTCTCAGAGGCTAATCGAGCTCGATTGTACCCTTCGTTTCATTCTAAAAAAAATTCCATTTGGAAGAAATTGCCAAATCTTGTCAACAAGCACAGGAATGATACCAGCCGTTGTTGTGCCTTGATATGGATGCCTAAAACCGGAGGTCGTTCCCGAGAATCACAACAGAGGCGCGGCATGTTTAGCAGCCCAAACGACCGTCCCGCATATTTCGTGCGTCTTTGTCTGGGAGTGCAAAGCATCGTGTCGGGTTCCGAGTACGTAAGAGTTTTCTTTTCCCGAGAACATACACAGCATCTTACGTTGATCGATGTCTGTGTCATTACCATAATTTCCTCATTCGATATCTGGACTATTAGCACTTCGCCCACGCCCAGACTGTTGGGTTTACGCACTGACACTGGCCGTCTATGAATAACTGGTTCTCGTAAGGCGGCCAAGGTTGCCTCTGGCTGGTATCCAGTTTAGTCACTGGGCAATTGCGGTAGGGATTGCTTCATCGAATACCAAGCAGCAAATGCTTTTCTCTACTCGTATCCCAATGTCTCTGACGTTTGTTTCGTCTCACGGCTCCACAGAAGCCCAACGATGGGTCGTGGCGTACAACACAGATACGCATTCATTTCCGGTTGGATGAAATGGGGTTTTACTCCCAGTCCGCTTCCATCAAAGGCGTGGGTGCCTTCATTCCCGTCTGGCGACGAGGGCCGCCTACGCTCATTCAGATGCAGGGGGCACGGCTCTGGACATTTACGCCCCATTTCGGAGAGGAGGTCGGTGTGGTCCAAGGTGCAAAGACAAGATCATGATACGCCGGCTTTCCGTTATGGACGGGGCCAGGCACAAACACATCGAGATGCAGGGCAGCTAGCAACTAGACCCCTTGCAGGCTGACTGAGATTTTCCGAGCTGCGCCCTGCATCTGGGTGCATGAAAAGCTCCAAAAGCTGCCTTGGAATAGGCATGATTTACTCTGGTTAATGCTCTCTTGCTGTTGGCGCATTATCAAAAAGCGATGTCGTGGCATGTCTAGCCTTTTCAGCAGGCTTGCCAACCGCCCCCAACAAGGCGGCTGGAAGCGAAGCGAATGCACATGCGGAGCCGGACGGGGCAATAGCAACAGCAGCAGCAGCAGCAGCCGCAGGTAAGACAAGACAGAGGGGGGCAGCCGTTCATCCAGCTCGCCTTGCGTGTTCGCCTCGCCCTGCCCGTTCGCCTCAGCACCCTCTCCGGCAGGCGAGTTGATTGCCTGGGCGGAAGCAATTTTATGACAAGTCAAGTCGGACAGTGGATGGGGGAGGGAGGCGAAAGGCGGACGCCGAAAAAAAAAAAAAGACTGGCCAGCGACCAGCCTTGAAAAAGAAAGCAGGCGCCGGCTTGTTGGACGCTGGAGTGTCTCGAGTACACACTCACACACTCACACACTCACACAGCGACCAGGGCCCGCATTGATGAGGCATCCTGATTTCGGCGAGGCAGAGGCGCAGTGGAGGCATCTGGATGCCTAGATGAGTCGTTCCTGTGTGCACTTTGGAGCTCACTGAGGTGCTTTTCTTTATTGGTCCGGACAAGTCAACATCCCTTGCCGCTGCTGCTATGAGCAGCAAGACGCTCTTTCTACACGTCCCTACTGCTGTGTGCGTTTGCCAACATGCCTCCCCCTGCATCCTCCGTACCTGGGCTGCGCCCGAAATAAATTAAAAATGCTACGGATAGAGGTTGTTTCAGAGTCAAAGAGGGATCCGTTTCTCGTCTCTCTGCGGTTCCCTGGGGTCTTCTTTCCCCATAAAATTCGGATCTGCATAGCGGTCTAGACCAATCAAGAGAAAGATGCCTGGATTGACAGGCTTCACTTGGGGGGTTGCATTCCTCATTCCTCTTCTCTTCCACTCACTTTCGCTTTCTGCCTTTGCATCCTCTCTGTTGCCATCATTTTTTTTATACACACTCCCCCCGGCCTGCGAATGGATTGGCCCAGGCACGGCCAAGGCAGCAACAATACATATTAACAGAAGAATATGTACAAGGGCCCCCCCTCCCAGGACGAAAACCGAAGGAAATGGCAATGCTCTTGTTTTCCCTCCTTAATTCCATTCCTTCTTATGAAAGTTATGCCCACTTCCATTTCTTCGGGAGTCCGGACATCACCAGCATCCAGCCGGACCAAACAGAGGCCACCATCACACAACCCACTCTCTCCCTTTCCGCGGGGGGGGGGTGGGGAACAAAACGCAACCACCAGAATCGTTACACCTGTTCGCGGCGGTCCCTGGAGCCGTTCCTTGGGCGTGGATGGGTGTGTGCCTGTCAGAAACTTTTTAATTGGGAGGGCGCTGGCAAATCAGAAAATTCCCTTGCGCCCCGTTTCATCCTCCACACAAACAAGCCACTCCCCTCTTCTTGCCTGATATACCGCACCCACCACTCACAGCTGTTACCGCCCACGCTGGTGTGTCCCAGCCAGCTCTAGGCTCTCATTCTGCCTGTCCTCTTGTGATGGAGCTTGCCGTCCACTGTTAGTGCTGACTTGGAAGTATGGGACGCGGGTGCCTCCCCAAGAACTCGAACAACCTTCCCACACACCCCTCCCCTGTTTCCCGCCGCTGGGACACAACTGACGTGTCTGCTTCCGAGCCGCTGAGCCCAGCAAGGCGCCACTTTTTTTTTCTTTTTTTCTTTTTCTTCCAGTGCCTCTGTTGGGCTTGCCCAGTGGCAATTGCCGGAAGGCAAAGTATAGAACCTTTTCTTCCCCTCTTGTGCTCCATGATCATGCAAAGATGCCTGCAGCTCAGCAGAAGAGAAAAAAAAAAGAACCCCCCCAAAGATGGAAGATGAACGAGAGCAAGTTCTAGGCGCTATTTACTTGCCCGATTTGGTTCTATGACAGGAGCACCCGCCCGCCCGCCTATGCTCCATAGACGAAACTGGCTCCCCCCCGCCCATATTCTGTAGCGCTGGGGGAGGGGGGGGAAGAAGCACCGAAAGTGCCCGAGCCGCCGCCAGCTGGCATTTTTGCTACTGCCGGCAACAGGGGGCTTACACACGCATGAGTGCTGGCACCTGTGCGGAAGCACGACAAGCCCCCTCTTACCGGCCACCTACTCATACACATGCCGTGGTATTTACTTTTTCTGCCTGGGCCTCGAGTGATGCCCGATTTTTACGGCATTGTAGTTTCTGCGGCCGGACCGGAAGATGGGGGTCCATCTACGAGCAATCCGTAGACTTGCGTGTATTTTGCGTGCCAATGGGCATCGCCTGTCGGGCGTCGGAAAGGAGACGAGAAGGGGGGTGCGTCCATCGATGGGCGGACTCTAGAAGAGCGGAGACCTGTATCTGTGTGTGTGATGTGCTAGCGTGAAGACAGAGCAGAGGAAAAGAGACTGGGAGAGAGAGAGACACACACACATACACACATACACACATGTGCATGGGCTCACTGCCGTGCCTCCTTTCACCAACGCTTGCTTGACCTCCCCCTAAATTTGCGCGGCCAGCAGGGGTAGCAGGTAAGGGAAAGGGAGAGGAAGACAAAAAGTAAGGCAGCGTTGTGGCGTGGTTTTGCAAAAACACAATGCCCTCGCCCGCGGAATGCGTCCGACTTGCTGAAGCGGCACCCTCTCTCGGATAGACTGGCAAGTGCACCTGTCTCGTTCCCATTTACACAGTGGCGCTGCGTTCTGCAGCGCTGTTTGAAATAGAGTGCCCTACGCGTAGGCCGACGACGGCGCCCTAGGTGGGCGCCCTGGGGCGCTCTGGGATGGCATCTGGTAGACGATGCTCTTGTGCCATGCACCGCAGTGGAGCGCGATGGCAAGACCTCGAGCTTGCAAAGACGCGCGGCCTGGATGCTTTTGTGCATGAGCGTCTCGCAACCAGGAGAGAGGGCGTTTGCGGGAGAATGCTCTTTGTCCGTTGTCTGATGATGCTCGGAAGGAGGAGGCGGAGATGTTTTTTGTGTTCCCTTTTCCGTCCTCGGCCTGCGATCGATGTCGATCTCGGTCAACAGAACAGGATGCTCCCTTCCAGGGCCTTCTCTTCCGTCTTTCTCTTGTTGTTCCGCTGCAGATTTCGTACTCGCCACGCGGGGACCATCGGTTTGTGGTACTACACGACCCTGTTCTACAGCAGGGCAAAAAGACCGGTTACGTAGTAAGGCGGACCCTGGCCTGCCACACACAAGACGATCGGTGAGCCGACTGGGCAAGGCATTATCGATCGTATCACGGTGTGCGTGAATGAGCTGACAAGTTCACAAAAGACCGGGACGCGCACACTCGAGATTTGCAGGGGAAGAAAAGGCGGACAGACGTCCTTTGCGTTTGTGTGTGCCGTTTAGAGACAAAAGAAAGAAGGAACGGAAAAAGGAAAAAAAAAAAAGATACAAGAAGAAGAAAGACATAGAGGGCGCGAGAGGATGAACAAACGAGAAAAACGAATGAATGTCTCGCCTAGCAGTGTCGACCATTGTTGCCGTGCCATACCCTCTCATCCGCGTGTCCCCCTTAGGCCATCTGAGCCGGCATCTGGGCGGTCAGCTGGTCGAGGCCGCGGGTCATGGCAGCGTCGCCGCCGGCGGCCTCGATCTCGAGCTCGACGTCGGGCTGGAACTCGCGGTAGAGCACGTTGGGCTCGCTGGCCCAGCGGTAGTTGTAGGTGGCCTCCTCGTCGCTGACGAGGACCTTTTTGAGGCCGTTGGCGCAGGCGGCCTCGACCTGCAGCTGGATGCGGCACGAGTGGTCCAGCAGGCTGAAGAGGAAGCCGGCCTCGTCGACGGTCTCGCCGACGGTCAGCAGGCCGTGGTTCATGAGGATGGCGGCCTTGTTCTCGGGCCCCAGGGCACGCGCAATGTTCTCGCCCTCCTCCTCGGCCAGCACGATGCCGCCGTAGTTCTTGTAGACGGTGTGCATCTTGTAAAAGGTGCAGACGTCCTGGGTCAGCATCTCGAGCGGCTTGCCAAAGGCGGCCCACGCCCGGCCCGCGTCCGTGTGCATGTGCACCACGGCCTGCGCGTTGTGGGGGCGCGCCCGGTGCACGGCGCGGTGGATGCAGACGCCGGCTGCGTTGGCCGTGCGCATGCCCGTCGCCGGGTTGGCGTTGCCGGCCACGATGCGGCCGTCCCGCATGTCGACCAGCAGCATGTCGCCCGCGCGCATCATGCCAAAGTGCCGCGACAGCGGGTTCATCCACATCATGTCTGGGAACTCGGGGTCGCACACCGAGATGTGCCCGCTCTGGCCCTCGTTGTAGCCCTGCCGCGCAAAGTTGCGGAGCACCGCGGCCATGTGGACGAGCATGTGCCGCCGCTCCTTGGCATACGACGGGAACTTGGGAATGCCTGCGTGGTCAGCCTGCTTACCACCCTCTGCTGTCTCGGTGCGGGTCCTGCTCACCCGGCAGCACATCGCCGTGCGAGATGGCCTGGAGAGGCGTCTCCTTCTCCACGACCTTGGTCCTCTTGGTGACGATCATGTCGCCGACCTGGCTGGTAGCTGAAGGAGCCATGATGTTGATGGTGTGATGTGTTGTTGGGTGATGCGGTGTTGGCAGAGAGCTGTTGGCAAAGAGCTGTTGGCGAAGAGATGTTGGCAAAGTGATGTTGGCGATCTGGCAGATGATGCTGCCGTCGAGACGGTAGTTATACTTCTGGTTGGTGCTTTGCTGCCCGATGCCAGATGCCCGATGTCCGGTGCCCGATGCCTGACGCGGAAACTAACTGTGATGATAGGATATCCTTTTCTCTCTTTTGTAAATGCCGGCGCCGCGCCGACCGGCATACAAGATGATAGGCGGGGAGTCTACCACGCAACCGACCATGATGCAAAACTAGCATGCTTTGATATGGCTCATGAGATATATTGGAATAAGCCGCCTTCTCACTGGTCCTCTCCTTTTTTGCGCTGAACGTCCTGCTAATGTCATTCGATGACCGGGCCGGCCTGGCACCCGCTCCGGCGGACGGATGCTGAGGGAGTTGTTATTACGAGATGTGAGAATAAGTCACGAGATTGGTCACGTGAAGTTGCTTTTTCGCACAAACGTTCTTCCGCCCACCTCGAGCTTTACCGCCCCATGAACTTTTTTTTTTCAGTCTATCAGGTTCTGCGGGGCAGGTCTCGTAATTCCAACGACGACACGGCTAGGCAAACACATTCGACCGGCACGCGACAACGACCTGTGATTTTCCGGTTCTGCAGCTGCTGTCTAATTGTTGTTCCATCGGGTTTGCATTTGCACACTGCCGAAAAGCCTCTTCTCGAGGCACCCCCCACCAAACCCCACTAAAAGAAGCTCCGGGAGCTCACACAACCCAAGATGCAGGCCCCCGTGGTGGTTATGAGTATGTTTCGCTGCTGTCAGAAAGAGAGAGAGAGAGGGAGAGAGCTCATAGAAGCTCCTCTGCGTTCTTCTGGCATGCCAAACAAGTGCTGACAGGGGTGCGTTTGCAGACACCCAGAGTGGTGAGCGGCAGACTGGGCGCAAAGCCCAGCTGTCCAACATTTCCGCAGCCAAGACGTAAGGCCCCGGCATTCATTGCACCCTGCTTGTTTCTATACGCGTGCTGACCGCACATGCCAGCGTTGCCGACATCATTCGGTCGTGTCTCGGGCCCAAGGCGATGCTGAAGATGCTGCTGGACCCGATGGGCGGCATCGTCCTCACAAACGACGGGCACGCCATCCTGCGGGAGATCGAGGTGTCGCACCCGGCGGCCAAGAGCATGATCGAGCTCAGCCGGACACAAGACGAGGAGGTGGGCGACGGGACGACGACGGTGATCATCCTGGCGGGTGAGATCCTGGCGCAGGCTCTGCCGCAGCTGGAACGCAACATCCACCCGGTCGTGATCATTGCTGCCTTTAAGCGGGCACTCAAGGACGCGCTGGAGATCATCGAGGAGATCTCGCTGCCCATCGACATCCACGACGACAAGGCCATGCACGGGCTGATCTCGTCGTCGATCGGCACCAAGTTCGTGTCGCGCTGGTCGGGGCTCATGTGCGATCTGGCGCTCAAGGCGGTGCGCACGGTGTCGTGGGACATTGGCAACGGCAAGCAGGAGGTGGACATCAAGCGGTACGCGCGCGTGGAAAAGGTGCCGGGCGGCGAGATCGAGGACAGCCGGGTGCTGGACGGGGTGATGCTCAACAAGGACATTACGCACCCCAAGATGCGGCGCAAGATTGCCAACCCGCGGATCGTGCTGCTGGACTGCCCGCTCGAGTACAAGAAGGGCGAGTCGCAGACCAACATTGAGATCAGCAAGGAGGAGGACTGGAACCGGATCCTGCAGATCGAGGAGGAGCAGGTCAAGGCCATGTGCGAGGCCGTGCTTGCCTTCCACCCGGACCTGGTGATCACGGAGAAGGGCGTGTCGGACCTGGCGCAGCACTACCTGATGAAGGCCAACGTGACGGCGCTGCGGCGCGTGCGCAAGACGGACAACAACAGGATAGCGCGGGCGACGGGGGCGACGATTGTCAACCGGGTGGAGGACCTGCAGGAGAGCGACGTGGGCACGCAGTGCGGGCTCTTTGAGATTGAGAAGATCGGCGACGAGTACTTCACCTTTCTGACCGAGTGCACGACGCCCAAGGCGTGCACGGTGCTGCTGCGCGGCCCGTCCAAGGACATCCTCAACGAGATCGAGCGCAACCTGCAGGACGCCATGGGGGTGGCGCGCAACGTCATGTTCCACCCGCGGCTGTCGCCCGGCGGCGGCGCCACGGAGATGGCCGTGTCGGTGCGGCTGGGCCAGCTGGCCAAGAGCATTGAGGGCGTGCAGCAGTGGCCGTACAAGGCCGTGGCCGACGCGCTCGAGGTGATCCCGCGGACGCTGATCCAGAACGCGGGCCAGAGCCCGGTGCGCGTCCTCACCGACCTGCGGGCCAAGCACGCCGAGGGCAAGAGCTCGTGGGGCATCAACGGCGACACGGGCACGCTGGCCGACATGAACGACTACGGCGTGTGGGAGCCCGAGGCGATCAAGGTGCAGAGCATGAAGACGGCAATTGAGGTATGTTTTGTTCCCTCCTTCTATCTATCTCATACCGGTTCTGACTTTCAACCGCCAGGCGGCCTGCCTTCTCCTGAGAGTGGACGACATCTGCAGCGCCAAGCGAGCCCAGCCCGGTGTTGGCACGGGCGTGGGCGGCGGCGACGACTGAGCAGGACGACGTTGTCCGCGGCAGATTGGATGGTGCTGTACAACAGGGACTAAAAAAACAATGCAAGGTCAACATACAAAAAAAGAAAGACAAATTATACACTGCGGCAGAGACGGAATGTGGTGAATGAGAAAGAGAGAGAGAGAGAGCATTACCCTTCCCAGAGCGTTTGCAGAGCCTGGACGGCATGGGCACTCGCGCGTCCATGCGGTTGTTTCCGTGTCTTGATCTTCTAATAGCATAATAGACTTGTGAAGGCGAGTGCCATGTCGGGTATTTTGCGCAAGACGGAGCTGCGGCTTGGCCGTTTCAGTCGTCGTCTTGGATGAGCAGGCCAGGCCCGTTGTCGACGGGCAATGGTGCTAGTGCTATTGGTGGTGGTGGTGGTGCTGTGCTTCCGCTGCTGTCGTTGTTGGTGGTGGTGGCTGCTTTGGATGGCTCTGCTGCGGCGTCTTTGGCCGACGCGGCACCGGCATCTGTCTGCATCGGCGTGCTGCTGCCAGAGGTGGCTGCTGCTGCTGCTGCTGCCGGCCTCTTGTTTGCCTTGGCCGCTCCGTTGGCGCCACCGCCGGCCTTTGCTTTTGCTTTCCGCGCCTTGGCCTTGTCGCGCTTCTCGCGGTTCTTGCGCGTCTTCTCGTCGTCGCGCGCCTCGCGCTCCTTCTTGGCCGCCTCAAACTCGCTCTTGTCCCGGTCGCGCTGGGCCGCCTCGTCCAGCTGCCGCAGGCGCGCGTACTCGCGCCGCCGGCTCGCCTTGTACACGTGGAACTCGCCGCTGCCGGCGCCCGAGCTCGACCCCTGCACGTTGGAGATGATCTCGGGCGGCGCGCCGCCGACACCGGCACCGGCACCGGCCACATGCCGCCGAGCTACCTCGCCGTTACCAGCCCCCACCGGGATGCGGATCTCCTGGTCGGGCTTCGCAAAGAGGGCGTCGACGGTGGCCGCCTGCGCCGAGACGGGGGTGAGGGCGCGCTTCTTGACGGGACGGCGCGAGCGAGGATCGGCCGAGGTGGGGATGGACTCGGGACCGTCACCGGACATGGTGGATATCGAGAGAGAGAGAGAGAGAGCGCGTGCGTGCGTGTCGTGTGTGGCCCTATCGCAAGGCGGCCCTCTTCTGCAGGCGTGGCTCGATGGATGTGCTGGCGATGGGCACGTGTGGATCTTCCTCAGTCGAGGAAGAAAAAACAGACGAGTAGTCAGCAAAAAGTTTGATAGCCGGTTGCACCAGTCGCACCAGCGGCTAGCCCAGACCAGACTAGCGCCCAAACATGTGGCCCCCACATAGACCAGATTCTGGAACCGCGGCCACTGCAAAACGGACGACACCACGCCATCCAACTGCCGCTGCCGCCTGCCTTGTTTTTTCTCTGTCCCTTCCTTGCCGCCGACCTTTCTATGCCTATCGTACCCGCTGGCCGTTCATCCCTTCCGTCATTCGCCCGCTAGCCAGCGCCTTGCCGCCTGTCCAATCGCGCCTTCCGCTTCCGGCTCCTTTCGCGACCCCTGGTTGGTCACCCCGCCATCTGCCATCTGCCCTATTTTCTGGTCTTCCTTCGAGCCGACGACAACCTCTTCGACTCGTCGACACCACCGCCTCTTCTTGACTCTTGACAAGCCCCACCCCGGGACGATTGGACTGCTTTCTGCGTTCCACATGCCTCTTCCTGCTAGCCAGACGGGATCGAGGTCCAAGAAAGGGGTATTATAACACCCAACGTCCTCACTGCCACCGAGGGGCAACTTTTACGCTCCACTTCCCTCTTCTTCTCTTTTGCCTCTTGACTGCCCCGTTCTCTCTCGCCCTCCCTGCCTAGCTCGAATAGCCGCTGCTCTTTTCCGAAGCACGCTGACCATGGCGAAGCCGAGACTCATCATCCTTGTCAGACACGCCCAGTCTGAGGGAAATAGTATGTCATCTTCTGTTTCTTTCTCTCTCTCTCTCTCTCTCTCTTCTCTAACCATCAGAAAACCGGGAGATCCACCAGACGGTCCCCGACCACCGTGTCAAGCTCACCAATCTGGGATGGCAGCAGGCGTACGACGCCGGGACCCGCCTCCGGGCGATGCTGCGCGCCGATGACACCCTGCAGTTCTTCACCTCGCCGTACCGCCGCACCCGCGAGACCACCGAGGGCATTCTGCAGACGCTGACGTCTGACGACCCGGAGCCGTCGCCGTTCAAGCGCAACAACATCAAGGTCTACGAAGAGCCCCGTCTGCGCGAGCAGGACTTTGGCAACTTCCAACCCTGCAGCGCCGAAATGGAGCGCATGTGGCAGGAGCGCGCCGACTATGGCCATTTCTTCTACCGCATTCCCAACGGAGAGAGCGCCGCCGACGCCTACGACCGCGTCTCTGGCTTCAATGAGAGCCTGTGGCGCCAATTTGGCGAGGACGACTTTCCCAGCGTCTGTGTTTTGGGTGGGCCACCCTCTTCTTTTCTCTTCCTCTTCTTCTCCCCCTCTCTTCTACGTCTATGAGCTAACCCCCCAGTCACCCATGGCCTCATGTCGCGCGTCTTTCTCATGAAGTGGTACCACTTCAGCGTGGAGTACTTTGAAGATCTGCGCAACGTCAACCATTGCGAGTTCCTCATCATGCGCAAGCAGGACAGCGGCAAGTACACCCTGGAGAACAACCTGCGCACCTGGAGCGAGCTGCGCCGCGAGCGTGCTGCCCTCTTGAAGCAAAAGGAGAAGGAAGAAGCCGCTTCCCACGGCAACAGCAGCAGCACCAGCCTCGCCAAAGACAAGGACGGTGCCAAGCTGGAAAAGGCCGCCGCCGCCCTCGCATCCGCCGCGGTCGTCCCCCAGCGCCGGTGGGGCGGCTGTCCCAACGGTTGCAACCACGACAAGAACTTCAAGATCCGCTCTGGGCTTGCCGACCTCATCAAGCAGGATGGGACGGCTGTCTACAACGACAGCAGCAGCACCAGCAGCCATGTCCACAGCCACAGCAAGACCAGTGCTTCGCCCGTCGGCAGCCACACGCCTGCGGCAAGCCTCGCCCGGCGGCCACCGCAGCTGCGGCGCTTCCAGGCTGTGGGCTACAGCGACGACGACGGCGACATTGACGACGACAACCGGGCCTCGTCGCCGGTTTCGGCCGACGGCCAGGACCCGGATGAAGACCACAGCAAAAGCAAGAGAAGCAGCAGCAAGGCCCGCGGCGGTGCTGTCACGGGTGGCGGACTGGTGCCGTCCAGCATCGACGTGGCCCGGGCGCAGGAGGAGATCATGTCTTCGCCGGACGCCACACCTTCCTTCATCACGCCCGAGGATCGTCTGCGGCAGGCGATATCACCGCCACCGGCCAAGTCGTTCTTGCACGTGGGCCGCGACTTTGGCGGCACGTACAGCGGCCACACCAGCGATGCCGACTCGTCCGAAGACGACCGCGTGCGCCGCCGCATGGCTCGTCTGAAGCTGAGCATGGGCAGCGGTGGCCTCGGTGCTGAGAGCGCCGGGCACCACCACAGCACGCACCATTACCACCGCGAGGCCGGTGAAAGCGGAGTCTCTGCTGGAGCTGCAGGACCGGCTGAGGTGGCTGCCGCAGTCGAGTCCAAAGAAGAGTCGCTGGTACACATGAAGCGCACGCGTAGCATGGCCAACCGGCTGGGCGATGTGCCACACTGCAGCGACTGCGAGGATGCTGCCGACGGCGACGACGACGACTTGGGCGACGACGAGACCGACGTGGACCACGAGCTGCGGCGGGAGGAGGCCGAGGACCGCAGCATCCGGGGGAGTGTCTATTGAGCGTGTGTCATGCTTTTTGTGTGTGATTTTGGTCTCCGATTTCGCCTGTCATCTCTGGCTGCGTTCATATCTCTTGTTCTGCATTCTGCATGCCTGGACCGTATATTCTCGGTTGATGATACCAATGATAGAAAAGCAGTTGCGTTGCATATAAGAGAACTTTATTTTTATTTTTTTCACACGCTCTTCTCACACACAGACTTCCATTTCAATAATGATACACCATAGATGCGCCGGCCCGTCCTGTTCTTCCGATTCCATTCGCTTAATAGGTGGCCCCTACACCATAGAAACAAGTCCTGTAGCCTCTGTGTATATAACCTGAATCCCACAGACCGTCATAATGCGCCCAGAGATGGGCAAGATGCATGAAACGCCCAACAAGCTACGGCCCAACGCCAGAATACCGCCCACCCATTCCTTAAACGAGCCCTCCTAGAAGAAACCCCCAAAGAACCCCTGCCCCCCCCCTTCCGCTCAAAAGAACTCGGAGAGCGCCCGGCTTAGATCGACAAAGTCTACCGGCTTCGTGATGTATTTGCTGAAGCCGGCTTCGACGCACTTCTCGTGCACGTCTGACATGACATTCGCCGACAGCGCAATGATCGGGATCGGCTGCGTCATCGAGCCGCTTGCTGCCTCCCATTCGCGGATCTCCCGACAGGCGTGATAACCGTCCTTGCGCGGCATGTGCAGATCGCACTGGAACGAGTCAGCAGGGCCACACACACACACCACTCAGCGCATCTACACAGAAAACTCACCAGGATCAGCGCGTAGTGCTCGTGCGGTTGCGAGAGCACCTTTTCCGTGCACTCGACGCCGTCGGCGGCCACGTCCACTTCCACGCCCGCCTTGTGCAGGTACTTCATAAGCACCTTCTGGTTGACCACGTTGTCCTCGACCAGCAGCACCCGGTAGCCCTTGTTGCCCATGCGCTCGACCAGGTCCAGGTAGCTGCGCTTCTGCGTCTCGACCAGCCGCTGTGCCGTGGACCGGTTGTGGTCGATGCTCAGGTCGCGCTCCTTGGCCGGGTCGAAGATGACGGCAAACCGGGACGGCTTCACCGGCTTGTAGACGTACGTTACCCGCGCCTCCGACAGCAGCTCCTCGTAGTGTGTGCCTGCCGCTAGCTTGTGAACGGCCTGCCGCTGCATCGGGTCCGACAGCACCAGGACCGTGGGGCTCTTCAGATACGTCGAGCGGTCCACGCGGTCCACCAGCTCAATGATTTCTCGGGCGGACGGCAGGTTGATGACGACGTGCGTGAAGAGCTCCGGGCGCTCGCTGCTGCGGAGAAGCGTCTGCGCCTCTGCGGCTGTCGCCAGCGCTGTGATGCGGTGCGGCATGCCCTTGGGCAGCGTCATCTCAATGTGTTTCGCGGTGGCCTCGCGGCTGTGCGTCTGCAGGCAGATGATGAGAATGGAGAACACCGGCGTCTGGCTGCCCGCATCATCGCCCGAAGAAGAAGAAGAGGAAGAAGAAGAAGCAGTCGGCCGCAGCGGCAGCTGATGGGGGACGGCTGGCGGCCGCAGCAGCGCGCCGGTGAGAGAGTTGGTGCGGATGCGAGACGGTAGGGAAGGGGGCGAAGTTGCCACCGGAACAGTGTCGCTCGCTCGGGCGACCAGCGCGGTAGAGGCGCCCGTGGCCGACGCGGCGGCGGCAGCCACCACGGCGGACGTGTCCATGAAGAAGGGCGTGGGCATGCCCATGGCGGTCAGGGCGGCGTTGTTGGCCATGCCGTGGGCCTCGGATGTGGGGGTGGACACGCCATCGGGGTGGTCGAGGTCGGTGGGCAGACCAAAGAGGGCCGTAAAGGTAAAGGTAGAGCCCTCTCCCGGAACGGCGCGGCCGTCCATCTTGCCGCCGTGCAGCTCGACGAGCTGGCGGGAGATGACCAAGCCGAGGCCGCTGCCGCCGTGCTGGCGGGTGCTGCTGCCGTCGATCTGGCTGAAGGGCTTGAAGATCAGCTCGGCCTCTTCCTTGGTGAAGCCCTGGCCGGTGTCGGTGACGGAGAACTCGAGGACGATCTTGTTACCGGACGGGGCGGGCCCGACCATGCGGCACTGGCTGAAGACCTCGCCGCGGGTGGTGAACTTGATGGCGTTGCCGATGACGTTGAGCAGGACCTGGCGGATGCGGACGCGGTCGCCCTTGACCCAGCCGGGCACGTCGGCCTCGACAATGTAGTTGAGCTCGAGGCCCTTGGCCACGGCCATGGTGGAGACGAGCTCGTTGACGTCCTCGATCAGCGAGCGGGTGTGGAACCACTCGAAGCTGAGCTTCATCATGCCGGCGTCAACCTTGGACAGGTCGAGGATGTCGTTGATGATCATCAGCAGGCTGTTGGCGCTGGTCTGGATGGTGTTGGTGTAGTCGCGCTGCTCCTCGTTGAGCGTCGTGTCCTGCAGGAAGCTGACCATGCCCGAGATGCCGATCAGCGGCGTGCGAATCTCGTGCGACATGTTGCTGAGGAAGCGCGTCTTGGAGTCCATCGCGTCCTTGAGCTTCGTCTCCAGCAGCTTGTGGTCGTTGATGTCCGTCGCCGAGCCAAAGTACGACTTGGAGCCCTTGCCAAAGTCCACCGTCCCCGTCTCGACGCAGCGCACGAGGTGCCAGCGATACTCGCCCGTCTTGGACCGCAGCCGCACCTCCGTCGTGTACGATGGCCGCCCGTTGTCGTCCGTGGTCACCATGATGATACCCCGCCGCGCTAGCTCTGCCAGCTCGCCCGGCTCCTCCGCCTCCCCCCCTCCGTCGGCCGGTGCGGCGATGCCGTTGCCCGTGTGGTGGCTCCAGCCCTTGGGGGCGCCCCTCGATAGGCCTTGCAGCAGCCGCTGACGTCGCTTTTGCAGGTGCTCCGGCACCGGCAGGAAGCTGCATTTCGCCAGGTCGTCCGGGTGCACAAAGCCCATGAAGCCGACGCCGAGCACCTTTTCAAAGTCCGTGCCGGTGTAGAGGAACCACTGCTCGTTGGCAAAGGTGATGCCTTCCTCCTCGTTGGCCGTGAAGATGATCTGCGGGATGAGGTTGGCCAAGATGCGGTGCTTCACCTCGGACGCCTCGATCTCTTCCTGGCGTGCCGCCTTGAGCTCGGCAATGTGCTGGTCGTGGATGTCCATGTACGAGCCCATGAACTGCACGATGCTGTTGCGCCGGTCGCGCGAAGCCACGGCGCGCGCCTGGAACCAGCGGTAGGACCCGTCGAAGCGCCGGATGCGCACCGTGCGCGAGAACTGGTCGCCCGTCCGCACGGAGTGGCCCCATGTCTTGAGGTACTCCTCGCGGTCGTCGGGGTGGATGCTGGCCCACGGATCGTCGGCCAGGCTCTCGACGCTCTGGCCGCGGTAGGCCAGATACCGGCTGTTGACCCACACGATCGCCCCGGTGTGCGGCATGGCCACAAAGACGTGGGCCGGGAGGGAGTCCAGGATGAGACCCTTGAGCCGGTCCGATGGCGGCGGCATGTCTACCGGGTTGGAGGACGACGCCGCCGATCCAGCCCGGGACGGGGCCAAAAGGGCAGGCCCTGCCGTGCCGTCGTTCCCAGCCACGCTCTTGACAGCAATGGTGGCACTGGGGGGGAGCGAAGGAAACGTCGTGGCGAAGTCGGCGCCGTGCGAGTGCAGCTGACTGTGACTGTGGCTATACTTGTGCCGGCCGCGGCAGCGCGATGGCTTCCGGTGGTGTCCTTGACCGCCAGAGGCACTCTTGGCCGTCTCGGCCGCGCTCGTGTCTTTGTCGGCCGTCGGCTTGGGGGGGTCATCTGGCAAAGCCGAAACCAAGGCAGACACATCTCCCTGTCGGCCGATTCCAGAACTGGCAGCAGTCGGACCATCGCCCAACCCCCCCGTCGGCACGCCATCCTCTGCGGCCGACTGCGTCGAACCATCCGCTCCCATGTCAAAGGGACCCGTGGTCAATCCTTTCTGCACCGGATGAGAAGTCACCGACCAGACCTCGGTTGGGAGAGGCGAGGGCGCGGCTGAAAGGAGCGGTGCTTCTGTCGACGCCTCCGGCACAGTGGCGGTATTCGGACGGCTCGCGGTCGTCTCGCGGGTCTGACCCGCAGCATCCGGCGGCCGCAGGACAGGCAGCCTCTTGTCGCTGTGCGACTGCGAGCTCCTTCTGGCTCGGTGCCCAGTGCCTCCGCCGCCGCCGCCGCCACCGTTGCTGCTGCCACCCGGCGTGGTAGGCGGCCGGCCAAATAAGCTCATGGCCGACGGTCGCATGCCAAAGTAGCCGTCGCCGGCCAGCGACGCCAGACTCGGGCTGACGCCGCTGCCGGCCGTGGTTCTCCGGTCCATGAACATGGTCAGCGCTGCCGAGTCCCAGCCAGGAGTGACCCCTGGGGACCCAGCCAGGCTCCGCGACGGCCCCGAGTAGTCGCTGAAGCTTGTCATGCTCCCCACGGTCAGTCGGTGCGCCACGTCGTCCGACTGCAGATAGGGCATGTTCGCCAAGCTAGAAAAGTGCGTCATCGGCCGGCCGTCCGTGTCCAGGCTGCCAGACCCTGTGATGTCGAGCCGCCGGCGCTGGAGACCAGCCACCTCGGCTTCGAGATTGGAGTAGTGCAGGGCGAGTGAGAACGAGGTGGCAATGTGCGGAGCCAAGAACTCGAGCGCGTGGCGCAGATTCGAGGGGTAAGGAAGGACGGGGCTCAAAAGAGACAAGATGGCGATGGGCATCTTCTTTGGCTGCTTGGCAGGACGCTCTGGCGACTGCGTCGTCGACGCCGTCGACGCCGCGACTGGGCCGTCATCCGAAGAGTCTCCGTCTGGTCTGCGTCGTGGAGAGGACCGCCTTTCCATCTTGGTCGTGTCCAGTCGGAAAGCAGGGCACGGGTCGGAATGCAGAGGATGGAAGAGAGGCACGTGGAGGATCGTCCACGCATTGTCAACGCCAATGGCCGCCGGGGGCTGAAGGTCGCTGTAATCCTCGGGAGACGAGGCTGGGTTGAAGGAATCCTCGTCCACCGTGGCGCCTTGGAAGAAGGGGCTTTCGTCGGGGTCGGGCCGCACAGCGGGAGATGGTGCGGGCGATTGCGACCATGGAGAGGGCGCCAGCTGCTCGTACTCTTCATACAAAGCCGCCCTAGGTCGCGAGACGTCGCTCGCGTCGAGCTTGGTGGCATGGCTGGCGCTTTCCTTGACCGGGTGTGCGTGGCTGCTGGCGTGCTTCGAAGATGGCAGCCCAGAGACATGACGAAGAGGAGATGCCTTGCCGGGTGTCTCCTTCTCCTCCTTTCGAAGGCGCTTTCCATTGGCCATCATAGCATGGTGCTTTGTTTCAGAGAAGCTGTGCTGCCGCACCTTCCTGTCCTTTTCGATGCTTCTTGAGTCCATGTACGGGTACGACCGGGTCAGAGCCACGACGCGGCCTCGATCGAGCACCCTCTGCACCCCATTGTGATCGATGAGGGGGTCCACCTCGTAGTCGAGCGCCTGCAGCACGGGCAGCATGCGTCCGCGAGCCTCACGATGCAAATGAAGGGAGCCATCCCACACGGGCATGGGACGGCGAGAGCCCTGGGGGTTCTCTGCAGCATTGTGCTCTTGTAGCGCGGCGTGATTGAGGTTGGAATACGGCCGGGGAGGTGCCCTTCCGGATGGGAGATCGGCTCTAGGAATGTCGGAGCGCTCTCTGACGGGTGGCTGCGATGTCTGGGTTCTAGGCAGGCGCGGTCGAAGTGGCGTCTGCGGAGGCTGGCTGTCATCAAAGGGTTCTGCTGCCTTCTGCTGCCGATGGTCTTCGTATGCAGTGTATGAATAGCGGGTGGCCAAGCTTGGCCGCCTAGGCGGCTCGGACGGAGACAGAGACGACGCGACAGCGGAAAGATCGCGCATTGGGGTGCCGTCCGGTGTCGGGTCCATCCCTTCTGCCACCACACTGCTGCCCCGGCCCATGTAGCCGAGGCTCATCTCGTCGTCTTCCTCGTACACGTTGTAGGTAGCTTTCTGGCCCCAGGGCATGTTCTCCACGTCGGTGGCATCGGCCGGCATGATCAGCGACACGCGCTCTGCCTTGAACCATTCCGTGGCCGCCTGGACCACGTTGCCCCACCAGGCGTCCAAGCCGGGCTCGGAGGTGAGGGTCAGGGCCAGCTCGTAGAGGTTGGGGCTCGGGAGGCTCAGGCCGTGACGCCGGCTTGGGTGATCTGGGCGGGGGGTGCGACCGTTGCCGTTGCCGTCGCCGCTGCCATTCGGGCCTTCTTTGTCGCATGCGCTCGCTGGGACAAAGGCCACCGCAGATGCAGGTGTCGCCGGGCTCGAAAGAACATGCTCCAAGTGGAAATTGGCATCTCTGCGCGCGGTGGCTGGCCTTGGCTTTCTCGCTCCGCTGTCTGCTGCTGCTGCATGTTCTGCAGAGACATGCGGGCTGCTGCTGCCGGGCATGGATCGGGGCGTTTCTGGGGACGAGGGCGCCATCCGGGACGCGGCCATGCGAGGAAAGGGGTAGGAGGGTGTTGGGGCAGGCAAGGCGGCGCCGTCGGCGCCGGCAGCGCGCACGGTGCGTATGGACTCTGTCGAGGTGGCTGTGCCGCCAGAAGAACCGGAAGACGTCATCGGTGGTGACACGGAAGCCGATGGCTTCTCCTCTTCAATTGGCGACGGGCGGGATGTGGGCGTTGTGGACACAGATCCACCGGCCGGGGTGTGTCCGAATCGAGCAGACAGGTCGCGAGCGAGCTTCTGCCGGTAGTCGCTCAGCTGGTGTTCAGAGAGAGAGTCGGGTGCCGGCTGGAGGCGGTGCTCGTTCGTCTCGTCCATCTTGTCGTGTGTGGCGCCGTTGGCTGTTTTTTCCATGGTTGCAGGGGGTCTCGAGGTTACATCGACCAGAGCGGCCTGTCTGTCCGACTGCAGGCTGGTGGTGCTGCCGGTGCTGCTGGTGGTACTGCTGTCGAGCGGCGGGTCGTCCAATGTGGGCATGTCCTCGTCTGCAGATGCGCCCAGGCCAGGTGCCTGGGGGGTGACGCAGCCAGCCAGCTGCGGGCTCTGGAGGGGCGATGGAGGGCCGCGTCCACTTGTTGCCCCGCTGGCCATTTGCAGGACGTGTGTCAAGGCATTGGCCGGGTGTTGATCAGTTCCGTCTAGGGACGTATGGACGTGTCCTCGAACGTCGATGTACGGGTGAGCTGGTCCTTGCTCCTCCTATGCTGGGGGTCAATTCTCTGGAGCAGGGGATGCAAACGTCTTCTGGTTCTTTGGCTCCTCCTCCCTTTCGTGACACGGTGCCGGAGCAGCAAGCCAGGACGGACATGGGGGGGCCAAAGAAGAATCACAAGCAGATGGGCAAAGGCAGGGCGCAGGATCCAACCTACTCAAGGAGGCTGCCACAAAATAAGGCAATGCCGCCACGCGTGCGTAATGTGTGGGAGTCGTGGGAGACGTGGGAGACGTGGGAGAGCTGCTGGTCGGGCCTGGTTGATCCTGGTGGAAAAGCGTGGCCAGAGACGGTTGAAAGGGAGGAAAGAGCTAGACGCGGGTATCGCAACAGCCGAATTTAAAACAGTAATTATAGGGCCGAGCGTGTGCGACCAACCGCTAATGTTCGACCAAAGCAAAATGGTAGGCGAAACTATGGGCTCGCAGCAGAGCAAGGAAAAGATGGGAAAAAATGCAACGGCATAGGGTTGGACAAGGTCTGGCAGGAGCGACACGAATCAAACAATTTAGAGACTGGGAAAACAAGACTGGAAAACACCTTGGCGATCGGCCCCCTATGACGTAATGGGGTCCGGGGTCCGTTTGGGGGCTCTGGTGCAGCCAGAGTGGGTCACGCGGAAGGAGCTCCTTCACCTCGCTCTTTCCACCAGTATGAATACCACACACCCGCCAAGGTCAGCAGGTCTTCTGCAGCGCTAGAAGTGACGCATTCTTCCGCAAGCTGCGCTTTCCTGGGGAAGGTGCGATTGGTGGCGTGTGTGCGGTCAATGCGGGCAGGCGCGGCTCCGGGCGCGGGCGCTTTGTACTCGTACCTTTTTTTTTTTTTTTTGCCGCACAGTCACGCGCTTCTGCAAAATCTCGTGCTTGAGCTAAAAGCAACAGATGGAACTGCTGTTGTTGACCGCACATTGTCCTCTCGTATGACAGCTGGCACCGCTGGGTGGTGCAGAGGTTATCTGGCTATCATTTTTTTTATCTGGCTATCATTGGTGTGAGCCATTGCAGATGTCGGTGGTGCCACGCAATTGAGAGCCGGCCAACCCGAGGCTGCTGATTCGGTGAGCGGTGGATGCCGAGAGGGAAGAGAAGAGGGAAAGACAGAACCCGGCACGCCGTGGACGGGTCCCCGAGAAGCAGGTTCGCGGATGCTACCCTATCTATGAACCGGGTCCGCGGACCGCGTGCTAAGCAAGATGTGACGAATGGCCCCGTCTCCGTCAAGATCCATCCACCAACCTGTTCCTCTCTGTCCTGTTCCGGCCCGCTAGGCCCGCAGCCCCAGCTTGCGCCCGCGGATGCGCGGGTACACGCCGACGACGATGAGCCCCGCAGCCAGCAGCACGGCCCACAGCCGCGTGTGCAGCACATTGACGTTGTAGTCCGTGGCCGTGGCCGTGGCGACCGTGGCCAGCAGCAGCGGCAGCAGCACCGCGTACCCGGCCCAGCGGTGGTGCTTCCACAGCGCCTTGGCGCGGTCGACGGTGGCAAAGACGCCCGCGGGTGCGAGCCAGATGAGGAATCCAAAGACGTACTGGCCCACGAGCACGACCGCTGTCAGCACGCCCAGCACGCCGTGCGTCGAGTGCAGGTGCGCGCCGTGCGAGCGGATCTTGTTGGCCTCGAGGATGGCGATGCCCCCGACAAACAGCACCAGCGACAGCAGCTGCAGGGCGGCGTGGGCGCGGGCGCCGCGGACCTTGTCGCGGGGCGCGCTCGTGGGCTGCAGGACGAGGATGGCCTGCACGACGACCAAGACGCCGAGAGCCTGCAGCAGCGGATGGGGCGAGAAGAGCGGCAGCAGCGGGTGCTGGAAGACGGCCGACCAGAAAAGGGCGACAAGGAGGACGGCGCCGGCCTGGGCCAAGCTGGCGGTGCCTGCAGAAGCTGTCAGGAAGGGAGAGCCGCAGCACGGCGACCGGCTTGTCACGCACCCGTGAAAAGGTTGGCCGTGAGGCTGCCACCAGACTTTTGCGGCACATCACCCGGCTCGCCGAGCAGAGGAGCAGCCTCGTCGAGGTTGGTCTCGTTGGCGGCCGGTCCTCCGGTCAGAATATGCCTAGCAGAAGCCATGGGAGAAGACAAAAAATGAGAAAATCGGTAAATGGTGAGCTATTCTCCTTATCGACACCGTAGAGAAGCCGTTCCAGTTCCTATCAGAAAGGCAAAACAATGCCAAGATCGCAAACAAGACGGCATGGAGGACGGGCGGAGAACAATGGGGAAATGGAGAACTCAATTTTCTCTATTGCGCAAGGCCCCGACACAATGACGAGGGGGCTAAGATACGAGCAGCTGTGATGCAGCGGTACATGCTTGCAAACATGGGGGGATTGATTGGCTGACAGGGATTCCCCCGCATATTGGATGGACAGGACTAAGGAAAAGAAGGTCGTTTGCTCGTATTATTAAAAGGTCTCCAAAAGTGGACGATTCGTGCTGCTTCCCATGCATGATGCATTGATGTCGTTTTGTGTTGAGACGTTCATCCGAGGCCGTTACAATATGAAGCTCTTATTTGGCTTAGAGGGGCTACATTGAAGAAGTCTGGAGAAAGAACGTCCCGAGAGGCTGGCCATTGGCCGAGCTGGGAATTACGTGTTTTGGTTGGTGGGCACCTGATATCTGCTCTAACGAGCGCCCCTACCGCAGAGCTGCGGTTTCGGCTTTGTCCGAAAAAATGTCAGTGGCAGCCCGACAGCGGCCGGTCGGAAGCCACCGTTTGTCGCATGTGGAAATTGTTGTTTTCTTTCAAGTCGCCGAGTACTGCATCGCGAAAGAAGGACCAGAAAGATCAAAACCGCCAACTGCAGACGCCGTCTGTTGATTCTCTGCACCACGCCATTTTTAGAAAGGGAGGACATCCAGTCTTGCCATTGCGCGCCCAGAACACCAGCCATGGCAGACGAGGCAGAATACACCTTGGAGACGGTCAAGGCCACCGCCGTTACGGCCGAGGACATTGACAAGACCTTCCGCTCCGGCTATGTTGGTATGCCCCCCCCCCCCTGCCCACACGCCTTCTTTCCTGCTCACCATGCCAGACCTCATCTCGGCCGGCCTCGAGGGCAAGGTCCTGGCCTTCTCGGACCAGTGGTTCGCCGACGCGGCCAACCTGCTGACGCCCACGGCGCCCATCCGCATGCCGGGCAAGATGGTCTTCACGGGCGCCTGGTACGACGGCTGGGAGACGCGGCGCCACAATACGGCGCCGTTTGACTGGGTGATCATCCGGCTGGGGGTCGCCTCGGGCACCGTGGCCGGCGTCGAAATCGACACGGCCTTTTTCAACGGCAACCACGCGCCGGCGATCTCGGTCGAGGGCTGCTTCCGCGAGAGCGACGACGAGGTCGTCGGCTGGGGCGGCGGACGCGGCGGCTGGGAGACCATCCTGGACCGGCGGCCGTGCGGGCCCTCGCAGCGCCACGGCTGGCGGCTCGAGGGCAGCGGCCAAAAGTACACGCACGTGCGCCTCAACATGTACCCCGACGGCGGCATCGCCCGCTTCCGCCTCTACGGCCACGCCGTGCCCGTGTTCCCAGACGACGCCAGCGCCGTGTTCGACCTCGCGTCGGCGCGCAACGGCGGCGTCGCCACCGCCTGCAGCGACGAGCACTTTGGCACCAAGGACAACCTGCTGCTGCCGGGCCGCGGCAAGGACATGGGCGACGGCTGGGAGACGGCCCGCTCCCGCACAAAGGGCCACGTCGACTGGACCATTGTCCGTCTGGGCGCCCCCTGCCACGTCCAGCGCATCGTCGTCGACACCGCCTTCTTCCGCGGCAACTTCCCGCAAAAGGTAAAGGTCGAGGCCATCCGCTGGCCCGCCGGCGCCGCCCCCGACCCGGCCGCCGACGACCCGGCCTGGCGCGACGCCGTGCCGGCCTCCAAATGCGGGCCCGACCAGGAACACGAGTTTACCTCGCAGCTGCCTGCCGGCGAGGTCACGACGCATGTGAAGCTCGTCATGATCCCCGACGGCGGCGTCAAGCGCATCCGCGTCTTTGGCACACGCGCTGCGTGAGGAAACAGAACCAGTCTACGGAGTATAGAGTGAACCCATTACCCCCCCCCCCCAAAAGTGGCATAATTCTCGTACGATCCATCGGTTTCTTCTTCATGCATGTAGCAGTGGGATGGGAAAATGGAAGATGTCTACGGCCGTCGAATCGACTCCACACAAGCTGCAAGATAATACGAGATTGAGGTGTAAACGTGGCAAATTGCCGAAAGGGGAAGATTTCCACTTTCTGCGGCCGGCTGATGAAACCAGAGAGCTCTTACGACTGCTGTGTCTGGGTTCTTATATGAAGTAGTTTCAAAGTTCGGTTGCGTTTCAATTATTGGAGTTGATACCACGAATGGCAAGGCAGCAGTCTCTGCGGTGTTGGCATTCGTCAGCAGCAATCTTAATGTCCAATATTGATGGCCTGCTGTAATACATGGCCGTCTTTATGCACCAGGTTGCTATCGTCTGTAGCTGCATCTTTATCGACGGACAGCTAATAGCAGCGGTTTCAAGACCAGATGGCGGATCTAATCGGTACGCTCTTAGTGCCGGCGACAAGAGCGATTGAGCTAAGAAGTGCCAGGTTCGCTGCTACTTCGTAACATTCAACTCTGGCATAAACTATTTATTAATAAATGCTGGCTTGATTCAGACGCCGCCGTTCGTAAACAAAACCACGTGATTTCACGTGACAATAGCACGTGATTAATATGCGGGTATGGGGAAGGCAACCTCGACTGACATCTTGAAATTGCCTCCAGTGGGGATGTGGCAGTTCAATTTCTTCGTGCATACAGCTTTCCCCAGCGTTGGGCAGCCTTGGCAATTCGCGACTGAGCTCTTTCATCGACCTGCCTGTCAGGCCACACCACTCCGGCTGCCCGCGGCCATCCGACCGTTTTGCCCCTCTTGACGCGTTATCTCTCTTTTGGGGACCTCTGGGGTTAAGGTTGATCTGCCCCACGTCATCGACCAACGAGCGAGGCTGGCAACGAGCCATGCCCATGCGACATTGACGGATAGCAACAATCTGTGATCTGCACAGACTGGCGAGTGGATACGATAGGAGAGCCGAAAAAAAAAAGGAGCAGCCTCCCGCTGGCCGACTGCCCCCAAAGCCGTGTGTGCTGCGAATTGCCATGTCGCTCGGCCATTCTCCCAATCCTGCCACACCATGGATGAGAGCGATATATTAAGCGGCGGTTTCGGCTCCTCGCCTGGGGATGAGGCTGAGGAGTCCCCAAAGAGCCGCCCGCTGCCGAGGGATTTACCCAAGTCTCTCGATGACCGGCGGCGACCAGCAGCCCTGGTGTCTGAAACAGAGATGTACGATGGATGGCAAGGTGAGCACGCACGGCGGCCTTCTTCTTTTTCTTCTTCTTCCCTTTTCCTAACGACGCGCAGGACAGTCTCAGTTTCTCACGTCCCCGATGCTGGCCAAGCCGCTCGGCTTCGGCGAGCTCACCCTCAACGACCCAGACTACGGCGAAGACGTCACAAAGAGCATGGTGCCCGACAGCGACACGCGGCTGATGGAGATGCTGGCGGCACAGGCGGCTCACTCCAGCGCAGGCCCTCTGGAAGACGAAGACACGGTGGCGTCCAGCGACAAGTTTACGGAAGACGAGAAGCGCACAATGCTGCAGCGGGCATTCAACATGGCCGCCAGCAACGGCAACGTGGAGCAGGTCAAGAAGATCCTCAACGGGCCGGCACGACCCTACGTCGACATCAACGCGCCAGACGACGACGGCACGCCGCCACTGATCTACGCCAGCTGCTTCGGCCACGAGGCCGTGGTGCTGACGCTCATCGATGCCGGTGTCGACGTGGACAAGCAGGACCGCAACCACTGGAGCGCGCTCATGTGGGCGATGACGAACCGGCACAAGAGCATCGCCAAGCTGCTTCTGGACAATGGGGCGTCGACGGACGCCAAGACGACGTCCGGACGCACGGCGTTTGACTTTGTGCCGCCGGACAGCGAGATGTCTTTTTACCTGCACGACAGCGGTTACAACATTGGCAACGCCGGTGTCGGCGACGACTTTTACAGCTCGGGCTTCTCGCAAGACCGGTTCGAGGAGGAGATGGCCGAGAACGAGATGCGGCGGCGCATGATGATGGAGAGCGCCCGCGATCTGGAGGTGGACTTGGGCAATGTCGGCATCGATGACCAGCCGGAGGTGAGACTTTTTTTAATTTCTTTTTCCCCTCTTTCTTTTCGGCTTGCTGACTCGGCAGCCCGTGGACGAATTTGAAGAGGACCAACAGGAGTTCGACTGGACGCGGTGTCTCCACGACCAGATGTTTGTCTTCCAGGAAACCGAGCTGGAGCGCATCCTCAACATTGTCATCACCAACATGACGCCACAGCGGTCGCCGTCGCAGAAGCCGGTGCCGGCCAACGTGGTCTTCCTCAGCGCGCGCTACGCACACTACCACGCCAGCCCAGACCTGCTGTCGAAGCTGCTGTTCGTGGCCATGGACAAGATCAACGACGTGGTGGAGCAGCACCAGTGGGACATGACCATCCTCGCGTTCTGGATCTCGAACGTGACGCTGCTGCTGCACTATCTCAAGAAGGACACGGGCCTGTTTGAGGCGACGTCGGACTTCCAAGCGCAGCTGGCGGAGCTGATCAACGAGATCTTCATCCTGATCGTGCGCGACGCAGAGCGGCGGCTGGACAAGGTGCTGGATGTAGCGATGCTGGACCACGAGACCATTCCCGGGTTCGAGGACATTACATTTCAGAACGAGTGGAAGATCTTCAAGCGGAAAAAGGAGGTCAAGGAGCAGCCGCTCGAGCGGCGGTTCCGACCCCCATCGCCGAAGCAGCGGGCCAAGCCGGCGCCGCGCAACGTGACATCGCTGCTGTCGTCGACGCTGTTTGTGCTGGACCTGTACGACGTGCACTCGGTGATCACGGCGCAGATCACGTCGCAGCTGCTGTACTGGGTGGGGGCGGAGCTGTTCAACCGCATCATGTCGAACCGCAAGTACCTGGCGCGCACGAAGGCGATGCAGATCCGTATGAACATCTCGATCCTGGAGGACTGGGCGCGGACCAACAACCGCATCCCCGAGCACTACGAACACGGCGAGATCCGGCCGTCGGGCGAGCCCACGATGGAGGCGGCGCGGCGGCACCTGGAGCCGGTGATCCAGCTGCTGCAGTGGCTGCAGTGCTTCTCGTCGCTGGGGGCCGACGATCTGGAGGCGCTGGTGGGGACGCTGCAGCAGCTGAAAGTGCTGAGCCCGCAGCAGCTGATCCACGCGGCGAACCACTACCGGCCGGAGGTGGGCGAGAAGGGCTTGCCGAAGAGCGCCATGAAGTACCTGGTGGCCATCCAGAAGGAGGGAGCGCTGCGGCGCGAGCAGCACCGGAACCGACGGAAAACAGTGTCTCCGATTCAAAAGGGGAGCAAGGCGGCGACTACGGCGGCAGCAGCAGCGGCGGCAGCGGCGGCGACAACACCGACGGCAACAGCGGCGACAGTAACGGTGGCAGCAGCGGCGGCAGCAGCAGCGGCATCTACAACGCCGGCGCGCGAAGCCGGAAAGGCGGGCGAGGCGCCCTCGACGCCCAAGAAGCAGACGAACAAGGACGGCAGCGCAGAGGGCGAGAGCAGTGACGAGGAAGACGACGCGCCGGTACACCTCCTGCTGGACCCGGCACTGATGCTGCCGTTCACGCTGCCGTCGGCGACGGACATGCTGGTGTCCTACGGGGCCGGATTCGGCGGCGTCAACCGGGAGCGGGAGCGCAAGTACATCCCGACACTGCCGCCGGAGTTCTTGGCCAAGTTGGAGAGCAACGGCAACCAGAGCGGCAACAGGCGGCCAATGTTTGGCGAGAAGGACTGGGAAAATGAAGAGGTGTAGGGAGGCCGAGACGGCCGAGACGGCCGAGACTGTCGAGACGGTCGAGACGACAGGAGGACGATGAATTGGTCACGGTGCATACACTTGAGCATTTGCAGGCACGAGAGCCATTTCTTGTGTTGGGTTAGAGGTCAATACAGACTGCTGATGGGATCTGCCTCGCGAGCAGCAACGTGCTCTCCGTAGAGTGTGTGATCTGCTGGTGACTGCTGGTGACTGCTGATGGCTGCGCTCGCTTCCCAGCTGGACCAGCTTGGCAGGCTCCACTCAACGCTTGCCGGTCCAATTGGCCGGGCTGGTCGCCGCACGTGCCTGGCTTGTTCCGCAGACATGAACGTCCTTCCAGAAGAAGCGACGACCAGGCGATCCCACCCAGCAGACGCCCTAATGCAGGTTCCTTCACCGAAGGCTCCGAAAGGGCTCAATAAAGCTTTTGGGGCGCGCTTTTCTCTGGGCCCGGCACGCTGCTTCCGGATGCTTGCCTCTCCATGAAGCCGTTCATGGAGCAGAAACCTGCAGCCATCCAGCTGGCTTCGCCTGTGTCGGTCTGCCAGGCGTCTTGCTTCTTTCGCCAAGAAGCAGTTCCGTTGACGAAGCTACCTTGGTCCAGCGGACAGACGAGGAAAAAGGCTTCGCCGCAAGTGCTTACTTTTCGTATATATTGGCACTGGCCTCCGTAGTTGTTGATGTTTGCTCAGCTCTACCTTGTCCTCTAGTTTCCGACTTGGTTGTCTCTTCGCTAGATCTCCCCCCCATGTCCTCTGCCCACACAATGCCTTGCCGCTTGGCCTGGACCGCTGCTTGGCTGCTGGCGGCGGCCTCGGCGGCCTCAGCGGCCTCAGCGGCTTCGTCGGTGTCTTCGGCGACGTGTGGCGGCAAGCCGTACGTGTACGAGCAGCTGGCCGGCTATGGCGTCGTGCCGGGCAGCGCCCGCGACAAGTACGGCGACACGCTCGGCGGCATCGGCAGCTCCATGGCGCTGGACCTCGGCGCCTGGGCGCGCGATGCCCACAACAGCAGCCGCTACACGGGCATCCTCTGGGGCCTGCCGGACCGGGGCTGGAACACGGAGGGCACGCTCAACTTTATCCCGCGCGTGCACAAGTTTGCCGTGGCGCTGACGCTGGTGCCCACCACGGCCAACGCCACCAACGGCACCGGCGCCGCCCCCAATCTCGAGCTCACCTACCTCGACACCGTGCTCCTGTTCGGGCCCGACGGCAAGCCCCTCACGGGCCTCGACGCCGACGGCTCCGGCCACCTGGCCTACCCCGGCTTCCCCGACCTGCCCGTGGCCAGCTACACCGGCGACGGCTACGGCGGCGTCGGCTGCGGCGCCGACAAGGTGTCGCAGCGCGTGTCGCTGGACGCCGAGGGCCTGGTGCTCAACGCCGACGGCTCCTTTTGGATCTCGGACGAGTATGGGCCGTACATCTGTAAGTGTTATGGTCACGTGACTCGGACGTTGGCTGACGGACAAGACCGCTTCAGCGCCAACGGCCAGATGCTCTCGGCCATCCGGCCCCCCGAGGCCTTCATCCCCAAGCGCAACGGCTCCGACTCGTTCTCGGCCAACTCGCCCCGCCACTACATCAACAACGGCGAGGGCGACTCTGTGTCCCCGGCCGACAACCCGACCGGGCGGGACAACAACCACGGTAACTTGCGCCTTCTCATGTGTGCTTGCTGACTCAGCAATACTGACCCCGGACCAGGCTTTGAGGGACTGTCTGCCTCGGCCGACGGCAAGACGCTCTACGTTTTTCTGCAGGCCGCCAACAACCAGGAAGGCGTAGGTGTCCCTGTTTTTTGACTGAACTGCTTCCGCTGACCGCCAGGGCTTGAGCAAGCAAACCCAGCGCTGGTCCCGGCTGCTGCGGTACGACGTCAGCCGGCCGTCGGCACCGGTGCTGGAGGCTGAGCACGCGGTGCCGCTGCCGTTCTTCACGGACCCGACCAAGAAGGCATCCAAGAACCCCGTGGCGGCGGCCCAGTCCGAGATCCACGCCCTGCCCAACGGCCAGCTGCTGGTGCTGGCCCGCGACTCGGGCTTCGGCCACGGCCAGGACGTCGCCCGCTCCGTCTACCGCCACGTCGACATCATCGACCTGGCCGGGGCCACCAACCTCACCGCCGACCCCGCCACCTGGGACTGCGCCGCCTGCGCCATCGCCGACGCCGCCGGCCGCCTCGACAGCCGCATCACCCCCGCCACCTGGTGCCCCTTTGTCGACGTCAACGACGACGCCGAGCTCGCCCGCTTCAACCTCCACAACAGCGAGCCCCAGGACGCCTTGCTCCTCAACGAGAAGTGGGAGTCCCTCGCCCTCGCCCCCGTCAACCCCGGCACCGACGATGGCCAGTTCTTCCTCTTCGCCCTCAGCGACAACGACTTTATCACCCAGAACGGCTTCATGAAGTCGGGCCAGTTCTCCTACGCCGACAGCAGCGGCTTCAACCTCGACAACCAGGCCCTCGTCTTTCGCGTCCAGATCCCCAAGTAGATACTTGTATTCATATATATATATATATATATATATATATATATAGCTCCTACAGATTCCCGCGCTCCGCCTGTTCCCGCTCAATGGCCTCAAACAGGCTCTTGAAGTTGCCCGCGCCAAAGCCGTCAAAGTTGTTGCGCTCAATGATCTCGATAAACACAGTCGGCCGGTCCATCAGCGGCTTCGTGAACAGCTGCAGCAGGTACCCGCCCTCGTCGTAGTCGATCAGGATGTTGAGCCCTTCCAGCACCGCCAGCTGCTCCGGCGAGATGGACCACGCCCGCGTCGGCTTCTTCTGTCGCTGGTCCGCCCCGTACAGCCGTCCCCGCAGCGCCGTGTAGTACGTGGCCGGCACGTCGATGAACTGCACGCCACGTGCCCGCAGCGCCGCCACCGCCGTCACGATGTCGGCCGTCTGCAGCGCAATGTGCTGCACGCCCGGTCCGCTGTTGAACAGGACAAACTCCTCGATCTGCGACCGCTTCTTGCCGGGCGCCGGCTCGTTGATCGGCATCTTGACTGTTTCCGCCGCCCCGCCGCTCGCCATCACTACGCTGCGCAGCGCGCTGAACTCGGTGCAGATCTGCGAGTCGTCCACCGACCAGAACCGGTGGAACCCCAGCCGCTGCTCGTAGAACGCGCACGCCGCCTCCATCTCGTTCCAGTCCTGGTTGCCCACGCAGTGGTCTACCCGCTGCAGGCCCACCCGCGGCGCTGTCGGCATCGCCACCAGCTTTGTGCTCGTCTTCGCCGGCGGCACGGCGCGAAACCCCGGTAGGAACGGCCCCTTGTAGTCGCCCCGGTTCAGCAGCGTGTGCGTCGTGTCTCCGTACGTCCGGATCACCGCCATCGTCACGCTGCCGCCATATGTCGAGTCCTCCACCACCGTCGGCGCCTGCACGCCCACCAGCCGCTGTGTTTTCCCGTCCGCGTCCACGCCCGCGTCCGCGTCCCCCGCCACCGCCCGCGAATACACACCCTCCACCGAGTCCACCGTGAAGCACACGTCCTTGACCGCATCGCCGTGCCGCTCCAGGTGTGCGTGCATCTCCTTCAGCAGCGCCCGGTCCGCGTCCGAGATCGGGTCGTCCGTCGGCAGGTGCTTCGCCGATCGCAGCGGTGACGTGAACACGAAGCACACATTGTCTTGGTCGCTTGTGTCGTCGTCGTTGCTATTGTTGTTGCCGCCAACGTGGTGGCCGACCGCGTACGAGGAAAAGTACCGGCTGCCTGTCTCGAGGCCGCGGTACGCAAACACTGGCAGGTCGAATAGCGTGCTGTAGTAGGCTGCCGCTTGCTTCGCATTGCCCACCCACCAGGTGACATGGTCGTAGCCTGTGAACGCGAGCGCATCTGTCGCCACCGCTTGGTGCCCAGCCCGCGAGCTTCCATTCTTGGTCTCAGGGACGCTCCCCACGACAGAGTTCCGAGGCGAAATGGCGGAAGGTGCCATAATCACAACCAAAGGTGTAGGAAATGCTTGCTAGGTCGGAATAAATGGAAAGAAAGAGAGGGCCAAGGTCAGACTTCTAGGTCGGTTCGAATGATCTCTCCCTTGATGGATAGGTTGTCAATACAGGAAGGAAAAGGATCCGGAGGGTAAAGGGGTTTGCCTCGAGGTGCTTATGTATGGCACTGTAATACACCACAGCTGGAAGCTGCACCCCTCTTTCCATGGCTGACGGAACGACAACCAATCTAGTCCTGCTTGATGGCGATTACCTGCTTCTTTCAGCAGCTCGGCTTTGCTGGTGGTGCTGCGGAATGACCACCGCTGTGTTCCCTTATTATCGATTGCCGTTCAGAAATCCCACGCTAAGCCGAGTCATGCCGACGCTTGCCGCACCCATCTCTCGGCATAACGCCGTTCCGCACCGTCGGACAACAACAATCACTTTAACAAGCAACCCCATTTGTCTGCCAGGTTGTCCGGCTGACGGCCCCTCTTTGTCGGCGTGTGTATTTCTGGAGTTCGGATCTTGGTTGTGCTCCTTCATTGAAGTTCGGTACAAGAGGACCGTCATTTCTTAATATCCTCGCCAGGCCTTCCATCAACCCCCCTGTGTTCATTCTGTTCAACCATGGCTGCCTTTGATAAGCTCAGCGCGCGAGACATCAACGTTCTCGGGAAGATCAAGGACCCGGAATCGAATCCATCGGGCGCTGTTCGGCTCGACTTCTCCCTTCCAAAAGACCCCCACATCACCGATGCCGAAGAATACGCCCGCATAAGCCAGAGGGAGAAGGAGCTCATTCTGGCCATGCAGGGCGCAGAGATGCAGCTCGTCGGTGTCCAATCAAAAACCCTGGCGACCCCGCTTGAGATATACCGCCAGGCTGTGCACGATCTCGGCGACCTGATCATCGAACACCCCGACTATGCAAGTGCCCGCAACAACCGCGCCCAAGCGCTGAGGCGGCTATATGGCGACGACATGCTGCTGCAGCGTGCCTCGAATGCCGTCTTCGCCAGCTCCGCCGCACCACTCCTGGAAGAAGCCAGCGAAGACGAGCGCGCAGAGGCAGCCGCCCGCACCCTGTCCGACCTCGACCGGTCCATTACGCTGCTGCTGCCGATGAGCCCCCTGGCTGCCATGTCGCCCACAACAGCCAAGACGCTGTCGCTCGCGTTCACCCAGCGTGCCGCCGTCTACTATACCACGGCCAAGCGCGTCGGTCCCGCACAGCAACCCCTGGCCCAGCTCGGCAGCGGCAGCGACAGCGACAGCGCCACTCAGCGGCCCGAGGCCCGCTGGTCCCAGCTTGATTTTGAAGAGGCCGCGTCGCACGACTTCGAGATGGGCGGCCGCTTTGGCAATGAAATTGCCCGCGGTCTGGCTGTCGGCACCAACCCGACAGCAAAGTTATGCGGCCAGATGGTCCAGCAGATGATGAAGATGGAGTACGGGCCAGAGACGTAACCGGCGATCGTCCGTGTCGTCCGACCGAGCCACCCACTCTGAAAGACATGGAAATGCAAAATGGCCAGATCAGAGCAGTTTCTTGCCGCCGCTGGGGCGGACGGACCAGCTGCTCGATTATGCACTTGGCTTGGGAGCCGTGGTGATCCCAAGCACGCGCCTGTTGTGCATGTTAGCTCAGAAAGCAGCAGCTACTATTGGCAATATGACGAATATCATGATTATGACACTGCACTCTTAAAAAGCCATGCACTCTTGCGCGTACCTATTGAATGCGGCAATCGTCTCTTGCGTCGTCTTTCCCTTTTCCTTCTCCTCCCGGTTGACCCGCGTTGCCGCCGCCGAGACGCCGATGAAGACGGCAAAGATCGGGTCGGCAACCCGCGAGATGATATAAGCTGGAGCAGGCATGGCAGTGTCTTGAGCTGAAATCAGAGACGTCGATTGTTCAGTTTCTGTAAATTGCCGTAACCGAGGAGGCACGGTTGAGAACCGGAATCTGCGCCCAGAAACCCAGGTCACATGACATACGTCTCTTTTCACGCTAACTTTGGTTGGAACCCCCACTACAAGTCAATATCTCATCATGTGATTGGTCTAGGTTTGTGTGCTTCCAGGGCCGGTTAATAATTTTTGCCCACACAAACTATTTTGTGAAATTCTCAATCGAAAAAAAATCTAAACCTTTGTCAACCCTAGGCACGACGACCGACGACCCCCCCCTCGATAACCCAACATCATTGCCGTTGTCGACCATTTCGCCCTCCCAAACCTCACCATTCCTTCGACCAGCTAAACCAAGGAATACACATCCTCTTCTTTTCGCAATGAAGTTCCTCAAGGTCGGCCGCGTTGCCATCATTACGCGCGGCAGATTCGCCGGCAAGAAGGTAAGATTCCACAAGGCGTGAAGAAGGATGGATTTATCGGAGGAGGACGATAAACCAGTGCAGGCGTGTTCTGTGCAGGGCCGACAACGACGACCGGCGAGAATGGAGGATGTTAGCTTCGAAGAGAGGAGGTGGTGCCTGGCTGGGGGTAGAGGGGGAGTGGTGGGCACGGCCGTGATCTCTCTGAGGGAGACTTGAGAGGAAGAACACGACAGGCTGACAGATGTGTCCTTTTTTGCAGGTTGTCATCATCCAGCCGGTCGACTCGGGCAACAAGGCGCACCCGTACGGTCACGCCCTGGTTGCCGGCATCGAGCGCTACCCGTCCAAGATCACCCGGCGCATGTCCAAGACACGGCAGGAGAAGCGGAGCAAGGTCAAGCCGTTCATCAAGGTCGTCAACTACAACCACCTGATGCCGACACGCTACACGCTCGAGCTCGAGGGCCTCAAGGGCGTCGTCTCCAACGACACCTTCAAGGAGGTCAGCCAGCGGGAAGAGGCCAAGAAGACGGTCAAGAAGGTGTTGGAGGAGCGGTACACCAGCGGCAAGAACCGGTGGTTCTTCACGCCTTTGCGTATGTCCTTTCACTGCCTGTCTGGGTTTGACTCGTGCTAACCATTCAGGGTTCTAATCGGATCGATTCTGTTTTCTTTTTTTCCCTCCTTTTGTTTGGTTGCCGCTCGCGCATGGGAATGGGTGTATCCAGCATCAGCTGCCAACTCGGCCATACAATAAAAAAAGAACGAAACACTTCGTTCCCTCTTGACGACTGATCACTTCTTCCACCTCGTTTGCTTTTTTTTCTTGGCATTACTCCATCCCTTTTACCTCTTGGATGCTACCGCCAACGGTTCCGAGACATATGCACCGCTTGCGAAACCAAGCGGCCCGCACGAGAGATGACTGATGATGGGATGGGAAGAGGGGAGGAAACGGAGTGGAGCCTTGGCCAATTCGTGAGGCTGCCGACACGGTAGTTGTTTTGCTGTGTGGACCCTGCCTTTTTTCATTGTTGCGAGCGGTAGCGGGTAGGGAGTATGTGCAAAGGACGTTAAAAAAAAAAAGAAAGGGAAAGGCGCTGCGGCAGTCGGCAATAGGCGCCGCAGACCGAAAGGAGTGTGCTGCATTCCGAGAACTTAGAAGACAAAAATGACACCAAAAAAAACTTGAACATCCCATTGCATAGCGCATTCGTTTTCTGGCATTGACGATTAACGATACTATATCCACTGTGTCGAGATAAGTGGACGTCGCGTTGCGTATAATCGTCTACCTCCTGGTGCTCTAACTGTCACCTTGGCAATCATAACGTTTCGACTGTTATTTGGTTTCATTGCAGAAAGCCTGCCTATCTCTATCTACACCTGGGATTGTCTATAAAAAGCCAACATACACGCCACTCCCACAAAACAATCCACCCTGTGCGAGATTTCGAACCGCATGTTTCGTACCGTGAAAGAGGACCGCCTGTGTAAGAATGAAAGAAAATAAAAGAAAAATTACAGATCAACGGTAGATTAAATGGCTCGCATTGGTAGCCATTGCCGAATAGAACCAGGTCAAGAAAAAGGAACGCCAGCATAAAGTATGTACCTATAGTTCGAGGACGTCCTTGTCCCCCTGTCATCTGCTTTCGTGTCATACTCCCCAGCAAGTGCCAAAAAAATAAAGGCTACCCCAAAAAATCAATGTCAAAGAAGCGGCGACTTGCGGTCATTATTAGTGTAGTAGAAAGGGTTGTTGGTTGTAGTTTGCTGGAATGGACGCAAAACAACTCCAAAAGGCGTTGTTTCATCTGTGGCTTGCTGGGTCACACATACTGCGGTCAACCCCTGTGGACGACTAGACTCCACGTCTGCTTCCAAAGATACTATACGTTTTCTCAACGCATCATAAGCGGACAGGCAGGTTGCTTGGGCCGGCCCAGCCGAAGAATAGAAGCACAACCAATGCGATGCTGCCTCCGATGATGAGCTTGCGCATGGCAGGGCGAGTGGCACCGAATTCGGCCCACTTGCGGCCGCCCTCGGCCAAGTAGCCCTTAAGGGTCTCGTAGCCGAGCTTGTAGTAGACCATGGCCGACAGAGCGATGCTGTAGCCAAAGAACTGCAGGCCAGTGACCGGGGTTCCCCAGATGAGCATGGAGGCAGCGACCAGCATAATATCCTTGAGGACACCGCAGAGAGTGAGGACCAGCACAGAGGTCTTGCCAATCTACACGAGGGATTGGTTAGAGATTTGCCATCATAAAGCAAGACTATTCCCCAGCTTACCAGGAACACAACGGAGACGTTCAGCAGGAAAGCGCACAGGCCATTGAGGAAGAACATGCCGTAGCCGACGGCTTGGACCTCGGCCAGGGTCACCTTGGGAACCTCCCAGGCAAGAGCGACGGCGAGGTTCATGCAGGCACAAACCGGAGCAAAATAGTAAAGAGACACCAGCGGGTCCATCTTGAAATCAGCAGAGCTCAGCAGGCGCTGGACCATCGTCAGGCGAAGAGCCTCAAAGACGATACCGCCCAGTTGGAAGAGGAAGCCGGTGAGAACAAAGCGGATCTCGCCGAGCGAGGCCAGAACGACACCGAAGACAATGACAGAGACGTTCAGGAAGACCTTAAGGTTGGGTTGGGAAAGGCCCATGGCCCAGCCGGCGATGAGCACGGCGACGGGGGTAGTGGCCTTGAGCATTTGTATGAAGGCAACGCTCAGGTAGAGATAGGTCAGGTTGCCACAGATTAAGCTTAGACTGAAGAAGACACCGATGGGGACAATGGCACGGAGGTAGACGCGGCCAGTCATCTTGACGGTTTTCCGGCCATCTAGCAGCGTCGTGTAGCGGGCGAGGAGTTGGGTCATGATGGTCGCGAACAGCAGGTGGTAGGTGGTCAGGATGACCGGATAGCCTGTTTTGTTAGCAGCTGGTTTTACTCGTAGCCTGTGTCGATTTGATTATCCGGGAGTGCGACGTACGGAATTTCAGAGTGTCGAGAATCCATTTGTTGAAAAGAATGACGGATGAGCTCAAGCTGATCCAAGCACTGCAGAGAAAAAGATCAGTATAAATCTAGATCCCGAATGTAAGCTTTATGACGGCATCGCATCTTACATAACATAGGCAGCCGCAGGTATTGAAGGCTTGGAAGGTTGTGCTTTCTCAACGTCGGGGTTGACAGTCGGTAGCACGGGTGACGCGTTGGTGGCATCGCGAGGGGTCTCGCCCGACGCACGCATCTTCTCCTCGACGCTCATGGTGATGGATAAATCGACGAGGGTGAGGCTGGGGTGAGAAGGCGAAAGAGCAGCCGAGCCGTGTTCTCTTTTATCAAGGTTCTAATTCGCGCTGGGCGTCGCGCGCGAATACAAATTACTTGATGGCTCTCTTGGCACACGAGCGGGGACTGGTCTAAGATTGTAGACAAATAAGCTTGGTCGAGACTGTGCGATAAGCTGAATCCAAAAAGAAAAATAAGAGCGAGCGTGAGAAATAAAAAAAAATGAACGACACCGAAAGTGTCAACGGGGAAAGGCGCCGGGAAAATAATGTGCCAACCTTGCGAGATGTAGCAGGACAAAGATAGAGGAAATAGGAAAGTGGAAGAGCGAGGTAGAAAAAAAAAAGCAGAAAGAGAGAGAGAAAAAGTTGCCAGGAGGTTGGTGGAGCTGCAATCTACAATGGGGAAGGGAAATTGGTTGCGTTGACGCAAGAGACCTTGCAATGCCCGAAGATTGAGACCTGGCAAATCAGGAAATGGGTGCCTTGGAAGCCGCAAAATACAAATTGAAAAGAAAAAAAAAAAGGAAAAAAAAAATCCAGACAATGCAGGTACCTTGTACAGGCAAAACTTAGCATTATCGGCTCCGCGTCGTGCGTGCTATGCGCTGTACTATAGCACTTCCACATGCAAAAAGACGCAGATAAGCCGACTACGACTGTGCTACCGTCGCACTAGGGATTGAAGACTGAGGGGTTACGTGTATGAGGTACAAATCCAGCGCGAGCAGGTTACGACAGCGATTCTAGACCGGAGGTGGTTTCCCCTTGAAAGAGAAAAAAAAAACGGAAATGCAAACAAGAAACCACGCGGTAGCATCGTGCGGACCCCCATCACCCTCATGCCCGTTGTAACCGCATCCGCATGGAGAGACTTGATAGGCGCTGTTCCCTTTGTCTCATGAATTTTAATGGGGATTTGATGGATCTCAGGAGAAGCCCCGGCTATCCCTCGCCTATCCACTGTCCATCCACGCCATTCCAGCTATTTTCAGGGGCTGAATGGATTAAGTGTCCTGTTCGAGCTCTCTCAGGCAACAAGCCAATAATTAATTGTACACCTGCTTTTCTAATCCTACCCCTTACAGGTTGCTCCTTCCAGAGGAAGCAGTCAATCATATGCAGCCAACGGACCACGGGAAGCGGCATTGGGTCAGTTTAAGGAAACGGAGCTTACAGGCAATACGACGAAGCAAAAATGCGTCGTAAGCTCCCTGTATTAGTGAAAAAAAATACAGCCACACAGTTATTCGTAAGATCCGTTGCTAACTAAGCACAGAGCCCGCATGCAACCGCCAAAAGAAGAAAAAGAAACGAGCTACCGAGTGCGTCTTCGTAGGTGAAGCTGGCTAGTGCACGTCACCTGACTATAATTCGCTGTGAAGCGATCAATCCATTACCAAACGATGATCGCTCACACCTCAAATTACTTACGGTCGCCGCTGTGAGTGCGAGTATGCATACTGTTCTTGCTAGGATCGGTTGGCTTCTTAATTACTGGCAGGTATATGAAACCAACAGTGATCCTGCCTCGTGCAGCCTATAGCACACGTCTCTAACAAGAAATGGCCATACTCGTACACGTAAGATATCTTACGACCACGTTGGTGCTCCAGCGTCAGATGCTTTGTGGTCTACGAGTACGGCGCAGTTGATGCTTTGTACGAGTAGTCTACGGCACAGTTGCTCCTTCATCATGTGCGCTGGACACAAATCCTGCTTGGCATTCTCGTATCTGCACTGCCTCCACAATCTGGTATGCACTCGTCAGCCTCGACCCATCTTTGTCACCCCAAGAGGTACCACGAAAGACAGCCCGAAAGCCTGCATAGTACTTACTCGTACTGCCCTTCGTAGGCATGGTTAACTAAACTCGCCCACGGTTTTGAATAATTAATTGACCACATGCACTCTGGATACATCTGGACAAGACCTGATCGGGTTCTGAGACTTGGCGCTGATTTTTTAGCGTCTTACCAAAAGCTTGTCCCCCAGCACTTGAAGTGGAGGCTCAATTGCTTGACAGCAAGAACTTGGATACAAAATTATCCTTAGAAGTGCCAATTCCTCGCCGGCACACAATCAATCAATGCAGCCAGCGGCAGCTAACTTGGATGCATATTGTCGCAGCACAATGCAGCGAAAGTTATAGCTTGACGCAAGTCCCAATCTGGGATGATAGCTTCCGGAAGCTCCGGAAGGCATGTAAAGCTGCCCCTTTCAGAGCCCAAATAGCCAGGCAAAGATCTCTGGGCGAAGAATGTTTTCTGCAGGTCATTTGCTGTGCTTGCGAAACGAACTGCCGACCGGTACGCGCCGCACAACCCTAGTCCATGTTTAGATGGCAACGGCTATACAAGCCGGTTTGGCAGTGCGTCTTGTACTCGTACGTGGATGCGACTAGGAAAATGTCTCCTGACGAGCCTTTCCTGTTTGGCAATTACAAATGAGACAGTGCTGCTAACCGCTTGGGCAAGGCTACCTGACAGGAACAATGGACGGGACGCTCTCGGCTAGATCTACTCGTTGCTTGAAAAGACACGATGTAGAGATTGTGCAGCCTTGTCGAGAAGTGGCCTTTCGATGGCATTTGTAGAAACCCTGGACGGAACGAGCTGCATAACGCAATATACAAGAGCGTGATATTTCTCGGCAGCACAGGTATTGCTCTACATGGTAGTCGAGCCTGGCATGCAGATGTATGTCCCGTGCGCCAAGGGATCTTTAAGCGATGCTGATTGCTGCACCAATAGCTTATTCAGGCACAGACGTTCCGGGCCGCTGCAGGAACAGCCGCCAAGGCCTATCGTAAAAGTAGTAAGCAAAGTGACTATTTCGTATTTTTCCGCATTAGAAGTCATCTGTTAGACCGATGCCAAAGATAGACGTGCCAGCCGCATACACAGCGGCAAATGAGACTCGCGTGGTGTCCAAGCGTGATTACGACAGCAACCAAGGGTTTTTTTGGACGAGCCATCCAGTTTAAATTGCCATACATCCCTCTAAAAAGTCGTATTTTGCGCCAGCCATCTTTTTTTTTTTTTTTACTTGGCAGACCAACAATATGAGAACTGTTAGTGCCGAAATTGGCAGAGGCGTCAAATCAGGGAATCAGAATGGGCGCCTGAGCGTGCTGCTGCCATGTACATTAGTACGGGTACAATTTTGCTCGCAGTGAAAATTTAACATAGCGTTACATAGTACTCGTAGGTTACCCCCCACTTCACTTGTTCGTCAACGCTAGCGGGGCCGTGTCGTAGGGGGGTGGGCGGATGGAACCTGACGAGGGCCTTGTTTAAAAGTGGCCCACCACAAAATCCATAATTTATTTCAAGTCCCACCAATTCCAATCGCCAATTCGAAACGGAAAACACGCCTTTTGACGGTGAGGGAGAAATAGGAGGTCTGAATTGTTTTTTATTGCACAGACCCTCATCTAAATACAGAAACAACAGCCTCGGCTCTGCAAACAATTGCTTTTTTGGCTTCAGTTTGTTTGCTTCGCTCGTCAACTTTTGCTCTTTTGACGTCTGGGGCATCGTTGTTTCTCGCTGGCCTTCACCGTATCGTCAAACATCTCTACTCTTTACCCTCAATTTTGACAGCCTTGTCACCATGGCTCCTGCCGATATGTGCGTTGCCTCCCCTTATCCCACTGCGCCTCGTATTCATGGCTGACCTTTCTGCAGTAAAGTCGACGTCCTTGTCATTGGCGCTGGCCCAACAGGTCTGGGTGCTGCCAAACGCCTCAATCACATCGTGAGCTTCATACTGCCTCAGTGCACACCGCCATTGTACATCGTATGCTGACCAAAGTCTCGCAGAACGGCCCTTCGTGGCTTCTGCTTGATGCCAATGACAAGGCTGGCGGCCTTGCCTCCACCGACGTCACCCCAGAAGGCTTCGTATGTTTTCCTACCGCCTAGTTTATTCTTATGTCTAGCTAATGCCTTCCAGCTCTACGACGTTGGCGGCCATGTCATCTTCTCCCACTACAAGTACTTTGACGACTGCCTTGACGAGGCCCTGCCCAAGGAGGATGACTGGTACCATCACCAGCGCATCTCCTACGTCCGCTATCGCGGCCTCTGGGTCCCGTATCCTTTCCAGAACAATATCTCCATGCTGCCCAAGGAAGATCAGGTCAAGTGCATTGACGGCCTGATTGACTCTGCTCTCGAGTGCCGCGTCGCCAACACCAAGCCGGCCAACTTTGACGAATGGATCCTGCGCATGACTGGTGAGGGTGTCGCCAACATCTTCATGCGGCCGTACAACTACAAGGTCTGGGCCGTGCCCACCACCAAGATGCAGTGCCAGTGGCTCGGCGAGCGTGTGGCGGCGCCCGATGTCAAGAATGTGACCCGCAACGTCATCCTCAACAAGACGGCTGGCAATTGGGGGCCCAACGCTACCTTCCGCTTCCCGGCCCGCGACGGTACCGGCGGTATCTGGATCGCCGTGGCTGACACGCTGCCCAAGGAGAAGAAGCGTTTCGGCAAGAAGGGCGAGGTCACCAAGGTTGACGCCGACAACAAGGTCGTCACCCTGGCTGATGGCACCACCATCGGCTATGGCAAGCTAGTCAACACCATTGCGGTGGACCAGCTCGTCGAGAAGATGGGCGACAAGGAGCTCGTCGGCCTGTCCAAGGGCCTGTTCTATTCGTCAACCCACGTCATCGGTGTCGGCCTGCGCGGCGAGCGCCCCGAGCGCATCGGCAACAAGTGCTGGGTATGTTCTATTCCCTTCCATTGATTTGGTCTGGTCGCTAACCATGTAGCTCTACTTCCCTGAGGATAACGCTCCCTTCTACCGCGCCACCATCTTCTCCAACTACTCGCCGTTCAACCAGCCCCAGGCGGACGTCAAGCTGCCCACTCTGCAGTTGGCCGACGGCAGCAAGCCTGCATCCGGCGCGCCCGAGTCGGGCCCATACTGGTCGATCATGCTGGAGGTGTCGCAGTCATCACTGAAGCCTGTGGACGAGGAGAACCTGCTCAAGGACTGCATCCAGGGCCTCATCAACACGGAGATGATCAAGTCCGACGACGCCATTGTGTCGACATACCATCGAAAGTTCGACCACGGCTACCCCACTCCGTCGCTGGAGCGTGAGGGCGTCCTCAAGGAGCTGCTGCCCAAGCTGCAGGCCAAGGACATCCTGTCCCGCGGCCGCTTCGGCAGCTGGCGCTACGAGGTTGGCAACCAGGACCACTCCTTCATGCTCGGCGTCGAGGCCGTCGACCACATTGTCAACGGTGCCGTCGAGCTCACCCTCAACTACCCCGACTTTGTCAACTCCCGCCAGAACACTGAGCGTCGCTTGGCCCAGGACTTTTCTTTCTTTGCGGCTGGCACGGCCGCTGCAGCCTCGGCCTCGCTCCCTGAGCGCAAGGCGTAAGGCAGACGGCTGCAACCGCGCAAGCCTCTTAACGGCATGCCGGATGATAGAGAGGGGGGGTTGAGCCTCGTTCTCTCTTAGTCCACACCTCTTCCTATTGTTACCTCCAACCCCCTCCCCTTTTTGGGAGAGGGTACTTAAACGCATAGCCCCGTGCCGATCCTTTACTGCCACCTTCGCTCCAAATATATGCGGAACATACTTCGAGAGCTCGTTTTACACGTTTAGTTATACACGTTTTGTTGCACTACAAGAGGGGGGTAAGATGGATGAATAGATGTGGAAGAGAGGTTTCTCACGCCATGCTCACTGCGGGTGGCAAGGCCGACAGGGGAACTTATTTTCCGGATGGGTGGGAAATAATAATTGGCACCAGGTGCCTTCATTGGAAGATGAGATATGCAATTCAATAGATACGAATATAACGTTGTTAAAACATCTGTGAGTGCATCGTGCAATTACATGGAGACCACTTCTTCGCTTTCTCCGCGATTTCCGAATCGCAACATCGGCATAGCCAACAGTCAACAGGGGGGCCTTGTCAACGATCGCCGTGGCAATCTTGGTCCAAATTGGTAACCTAGAATATACATATACAAGCCTGTCCCGTCTTCTAGAAATATACAGCAAGACCAATGATTAATTATGGGACTAATCAATGGCATTGGTCTTCATATGTTATATGCGAACAGCTTTACCCGCAGCCTCGTTTCGTGGTGATGGGCCCACTCTCCCGAAACGAACGAGATATTGAAAGAACCCAACGATCCACTCTCGTCAAATACATTGTATATTACTGGCACCCAGGAGAGCAGACAATCGGCTATGTTGTCCCTCCAAAGCGACGAGCCACAAAGGCTTATCTGAAACCACAATGGCAGCTCAACTCCAGCGCGGATGTTGATTAAATGTCAAAGCGTAAAATAACATCAAGGACGGTGAACTGGATGCGTTTGCATGTTGTCTACGTCATAATTTTGTTAGCCTCAATGTCATTGTCCTAGAGAGGCGGCACACGAGATTGATCGGCAGGACAAGTCTCAGAACAGATCCGCTCAAGCTTTGTGGGCTGCGATTGGTTGTCGCCTGCCGCCTCTGACATCATGTTACAGACGTCTGTGGCTGAAGCCTAGAATGGAGAAAACAAGTTGCAACTTCCTGTTATTTGAGGTGGCATTAAGGTGATGTCCGCAACTTGCTCCCCCCCCCAAAAAAAAACAAGCATGTCAGCCAATTGGCAGTTCCATCCTGCCAAAGGTCTTACTAGTCTCCAAACTGGAAGCAGGGAAGGAACGATCAAGAGCCGGTACTGTGCTTCACCCCTTCCCCTCTGAGAGTACAAGACGGTATCCGTTTCCCGAGCTTCCCCTTTGTTATCATTTCATAGTTTAATAGTTGGCCCTTCAGTTGGGTGAAGGCAATTTCAATTCTGACTACAGGCCAGGAAAAGGTCTACACGTTCTTTCACCTTCAATCAAGGCACGTAATCGCATTCTACCCACACGGCATGTTTCACCGTCTGTCCTCTCGTTTTTCATTCTGCAAGTCTCATTGCTGCGAAACGGTCCGGTCGTTGATGCTGAGCCAAGCCAGAAACGCTAAAGGAAGGCGGAATCCAATCCTTGCACATGGTTAAAGACTTTGCAGCTAGTTAAAGGAGCGGATGCGCATCTTACAGGCCCACTTTTTTTACCTTTGAACGTTTTTGTCTACTTCGAAATCCTCTTGATGTCTTTCGCTTTGACTGTGGCAATATCGGCAACATCCTACGTGCATTCTGTCCTCTTTCATCAGACAGGCTGTCACTCACCGCGCAGAGGGTCGTACCGCTTGCTTGGCTAACGCCAGATGCAGGAGTTCCCATGCGCGAATGCAGGGAGAGACTGATCCCACTTTCGTGCAAATTGGCCGTTGCTGGGCCTTCTCTCGAAAACGCGATACCCACCCTCCGCTCCATTTCGGTTATCTGCCGTCGATTCACCGAGATTCGCCGAGCTCAAGTTGAGGCGTGATCATGAAGTTTTCAAAGATTCCCTGACCTGCCGGCAGAAAGTAACTTCGTTGGAGGGTCCCCATTGCGGGCAACGACTGGACGATCGACCCACTCGACGCCATTCCTTTTCGTTGACACAACACAGCTTGCGACGCCTTTCACATCCGACGTGCCGTGCTGCCCGCCATGGACCACGACGCCGGCATGTCCCCAGAGGACACTCTTGACCCTCCCGCGCGTCTTTTCGACCGCCTTCGTCAGATTGCTGGATACACATGGGACGAGACCGTACGGCCGGTACATACGAGCTATGACAATTGGTACGTGTGCCCTGGAAAACAAGAACGGGTAGCCAGAAAGGGACAGTGCGGGGGAGGGGAAAGAACTCTATCCAGGACCGGCTGAGGCAGAGGCGCGTTCTGTTGGCTGACTCTTGACATCTAGGCATGTTTTAGGCACACGGCTCGTCTCGTCCTTTTCGGCATTTTCGAACTCACATGCCCATGTGCACCGTGCATCCAACCCATCACCTGTGCCGAGAGCCTTATCTAGCAGAGGCACGTCAAACGACCCTACCATCCTTTCTCCAACCTCGAGCGAGCTAAACAGCGACCATGCCACAAGTTCTTCGCCTGCCGCCAGCTCAGATGCGATTTTCCCGGTTGACTCGCCTCTTGTTGAGGAAGCCGTGGTGGCTCGCGTATCCTTCCACGTCCTGCGCGAGGAACGAGCTTTTCATATCATCAAGAACATGAGCGTGCACACTGATCCCCATGGCGAGCACATTGCGAAAGCCGTCGACCTTTTGCGCCTCGCTCCACACCAGAGTGATCGCGGTTCTCTCATCGTGGCGATATACCAGTACGCTGGCCTGACCGTGATGCCGCAGCTGCTAGATCTAGGCCCCGCTTTCTACTATGCCCACCGCGTGGGAGATACGTGGGCGGCCTGCATCAGAGAGAACTTCAATCTCAGGCCTCCTATCAGCCTCGAGGGCTTTCTTCAATTTGCTATTGGCTCTGCGCAATGCTTGGAGCTCATCCACCATAACCACAATATTGTGCACGGCGAGATTCGGGGCGACGCTTTTCACTATAGCGAGGACACCGGCAAAGTCAAATTGATCTCCTTCGGCTCAGGTCTGCGCTCTTTCGAGCACGGGCTTACGAGCACTGGATGGTCAACCCTTTCCAGGGAAATCGGCGCCAAAAACAAGCTTCTGTACATCAGCCCCGAGCAAACCGGTCGCATGCCTGCCGAGCCGGACACACGAACCGACATTTACTCACTTGGCGTCCTCTTCTGGAATCTCTTGACGCAGCAGACGGTGTTCGTCGGTGACACACCACTAGATGTTGTGCAAGGGGTCCTCGGACGCCGCATTCCCAATGTCTCTGCTGTTCGAATAGACGTACCAGATGCGATTGGGCGGATCATCCAGAAGTGTACGGCGAAGAATATCGACGATCGATATCATTCCGCCAGCGGACTGCGGTATGACTTGGTGAAAATGCGAGATTTCCTAACCAATGGGGATCTCTCTGCGCTGAAGGAGTGGCAGGTGGCATCTCGGGACGTTTCGTCTTTTTTTATGCTGCCCAACGTCATGATTGGTCGAGAAACTCAACGGCGGCAGCTTCTGAATGTCATTGAACGCGTGTCCAACAGCCATTCCATGAATCAAAAGGGCAACGGCAGCCGCTTATCCGACGGCTCCAGTCTATCAAACGAGTTTCCCGATGCCGCTGACGGCTCAAGCGAAGGGGGGGCGAGTTCGGCGGATGGCGGCAACCGACGGAGTGGCTCTTTCACGCAGACGACACCTTCCGATCTCAAGCTTCGAAACAGCTTCCACCCATCCGTTCAATCAAATGATGGCCAGACGATTTCTGGTGAAACCATGTCGTCCAGCCACTCTATCCCGCCACCCCTGCGTATGCTCCCCCGTTCTTGGGAGCGCAACCAGTCTCTCTCACTCGAGGTTCGAAGTCCCTTGGAAAGCACAATCCCCGAGCGCGAAGGTTCTGCTCGCCTGGCTGCGTCGATAGTGGCAGATACGGCATCTAGTCTGTCTCGCCAGCTGGGATCGGCCAAGTTCCGACGCCGTGGTCACTGTGAAATTGTTGTCGTCGAGGGCATTGCCGGGCTCGGCAAGAGTTCTCTTGTTCAATCAGTAATGTCTGACGCAAGACGACGAGGCTATTGCGCAACGGCCAAGTTTGACAAAACACGGAGATCCGCATTCGGACCTATTTTGCGTCTTTTGTCGTCCCTCTTTCGACAAGTATGGGGGGAGCGAAATACCGACACGCCGTTCCACCAGTCCCTGAAGCAATATGTGTGGCCTGTGTGGCCTATGCTGCACCAGCTTCTTGGTCTTCCAGAGTTTCTCTTCACCTCCTCTGACGGAAATTTGGCTCTGACACGCACCTCATCCAATTCACAAGTAGCCGCTTTATCGGCAAGGAGCTCTCGCACCGAGGATTGGATGCGGCGCGGGTCATCTCCTGTCTCGTCCATCAGCTCTTCTTTCAGCCCTGTCAAAAGTTCCACTTCGGCCGCCTTGCGGTCCTCTGCCTCTAGCTCACAAGACTTCTTGCGGGCCGGCACGTCAACCAAGTCTCTGCGCCTCATGAACACAGTCATTGATGTCTTGCGCATGTTCACCACCCACAAGTTCATCTGCTTTTGTCTGGATGATTTGCACTTTGCAGACGAAGAGTCCTTGGACTTGATCGCCCAAATCGTCAGCGCTCGCCTCCGGATGGTCATCATTATCACTTGCCGCCCGGATGAAATCTCTTCGGAGAACATGCACAGCATATTGAACCCAGTAGAGATTGAAGGTATGATGCGTCTGTCCCTTGTCTTCTTTCCCTCTTACGTTCCCGGGCGCTCACATTCTTAGGAGACTATCCAAAATCAGGGCGACCAACTATTACCAAGGTCCAGCTAGGCCCACTTGGAGAAAGCGACATCATCAAATACGTTGCTGCGACTTTGAGCCAGAGTCAGGCAGATGCGACACCGCTGGCCCTGGTCCTTCAGGCGAAAACGGCTGGGAACCCGTTTTACATCCGAGAGATGCTAAGTGCCTGCCACCGGAAGAAGTGCATTTGGTTCGACTACCATGCCAGCCAGTGGGCCTACGACATCAACCGCGTGTTTGAGCAATTCAAGGGCGACAGCGACTACGACGTTCTGAATACTGATTTCATCACGAGCTGTCTCAAAGAACTGCCGCCTGCCACGACAGCGATACTGGGTTGGGCTGCCCATGTGGGAAATGCCTTCTCATTTGAATTGATCTGCCATCTACTTCGCGGCGAGTTCTGTTTCATCGACGAAACTTGTCCAGCACCGCTGAGCGAGCATGTCCACACAACTTTCTCACAAGAGGATGCTGTGGTCGGCCTGCAGGCAGCCATTCAAGCGTGTATCATCACGTCCAGCGAGACCGATGACCGCTTCCGCTTCGTACACGATCGGTACATCCAAGCTTCGATCAACCTGAATGTGTGCAATCCCCAAAAGATGCACTATGCTATCACGCAGACGCTTCTCAAGTATTGCGGGGATGAGCCTGGCACCGGAGACAACACAGCGTCACACATTTGTGAAGCTGTTGATGTCATTAAAAAGCGGGTTCACACAAGGCGGTCATATCGCAAGCTCTTGTTTGAATGTGGCCGCTCGGCAACGGAGAATGGCGCCACGCCAACTGCTGTCAAATACTACACGAATGCTGTTGCTCTTCTTCAGGATGACCCTTGGACGGATGGCAGCGATGATGTGTCTTATGACGAGACGCTCCAGCTGCATCTTCGCACCGCTGAGTGCTACCTCTACTTGGGACAATATCCTCTCGCCAGCGACACCCTGTCAACGATTTTCCGCCACGCAAAGACATCCCTGGATAAAGCGCCTGCATGGGTACTGCAGTCCCGCATCTTCGCCCAGAGCGGCAATGCAGCACAAGCTCTCTCTTCACTTAAGGAGTGTCTGGTTGCCCTGGATGTTCCCGTTGAATTCAATCCGACATATGAACGATGTGATGCCGAATTCAAAAGGCTTTCGGGTCAAATCGAGAATATGGACCACAATGAGGTCCTCAACCCCCCGAGCTCGAATGATCTCGTCATGGCATCTGTGGGCGCAGTCTTGTCCGAGGCCATTTGCAGCAGCTGGTGGAGCGACGGTCTATATTTTTATCATCTCTCTCTTGTCATGGTCAACATTCATCTGAATTCTGGGGCCTTTCCACAGTCGGGGATAGGCATTCTCTACTTGGCCATGGTTGCCATGTCGCGGTTCGGCATGATCCGCTTCGCGGCCGATCTCGGAAACACTGCACTAGAACTCCTGGACCGCTTCCGGGACCCCTTCTCCATGTCCCGGGGCTATATGATCTACGCCAGCTTTGTGGGGCATGTCAACTACCCTTTGGCCCTCACAGCGACACAGCTGGAAGGGTCTATCGAATATGGAACGTCCATTGGAGATCGCATTTCGGTTATTCAGAGCTTCGGCCTTGCTGCAATGATGAAGTTTTTTGTAAGCGAGAACTACTCCGATCTCGAGGCATTCTGTCAATATTGCTGCGAAGAAATCCCAAACTGGCACCAGGACACCCAAGGCGGTACGCTTCTCATTTCAGTGCGGCAGACATGCCGTGCTATGCAAGGCAAGACGAATATTACGAACCCCCTGCAGATCATGGACGATGAAAAGCACGATTCCAAGGCATACAAACAATGGCTTCAAAGCTACGCAGCCAACGGAGAGAGGGCATTATTATTCTACGAGACTGTGGAGCTCGTGCCGCTATACCTGTACGGCCACTATGACAGTGCTGTCGATCTGGGCAAGCGTTGCATGGACAGGAGCTCGTTGATCCTGTCGGCACGGAACACCCGGCTTGTCATGCTCTTCTACGGATTGGCCTTGACGGGCCTCGTGCTACGGCGCCAACAGGATCCTCGGCGCTTAAGAGGTGGCGACGAAGTTGTGAAAGAGCAAGACAGAACAGAAGACACCATCTTGCAACTGCAGGCTCTAAGCAAAGGCATTCGAGACTGGGCTGATGTGTCTGACATCAACTACTTTGCTTGGTCGACGCTCCTCGATGCGCAGATTTCAGAACTCACCGGCGATTGTGGACGTGCCGTCCGCCAGTACGAAGAGGCATTAGACCACGCTTCGGAGCACAACTTCACCTTCGAGGAAGCCCTGGGAAACTATCTGATGGCAGGCATGTTCATTCGAAGGTCCGCTCGACGATCGGCGAGATCGGCATTGCGAGACGCCATTGGGCTCTTTCGGCAGCTTGGTGCTTTAGGCGTCTCTGAACGCATCGAAGAAGAACACAGCCTTCTGCTTCTCGGGCCCACGAAAAATCCACGAACGAGAGATGCGGCGGTGCAGACCGAATTCGCGGCCGACACGACCTCGGTGCAGTACCATGCTGTCAATGGCGAGGAGGGGCAGTTGACTGCAGAAGATGCTGGCCAAGCCAGCCTGTCTGACATTAGAGGCGAGCGGATCGGCACTTGGCGAGGCAACATGCAGGCCGAAGCCGACCGAGGAGGTGCTGGTTTGCCGGCTCTCGACATGATTGACCTGCATGCCATTCTTCAGTCATCGCTGGTTATATCGTCCGTCCTGCGTGTGGACGAACTGCTCAAGACCATGTGCGATGTGATCCTTCAGACATGCGGCGGCGCTGCCACCCAGGCGGCCATTATCGTGCAAGACGAGGGCGGCTCAGACTGGTGTGTGGCTGCGAGTGGCGATCCGGAACGGGGTGCTGAGGCGCACTTACCGGGCATCCCACTGACCGGCACATATATTGTGGCCGAGAATGTGGTACTTTACAGCTTGCGTTTCCGGGAATCGGTCTTCGTGTCCGACCTGATCAGCGACGAACGGTTCGGCAACGTCAGTGAGCGCTGGATCCAGAAGAACCCTCGCAGCAAGTCTGTCATCGCTATCCCGATCTGCCATGCATCCAAACCGCTCATGGGAGTCCTCTATCTCGAGGGCGTCCCTGGCGCCTTCACAGACCGGAACGTGACCGTGCTGCAGCTTCTCGTGAACCAGATCGGCATCAGCTATTCCAACGCTCTCTCGATGAAGGCAATTGAGAAGGTGTCCGCGGAAAACCGATCGATGGTGGTGCTGCAGAAGACGGCGCTTCGTCAGGCCATCGAAGCCGAGAACAAGGCCAAGGCGGCAGAGAAAGAGGCCAAACGCAATCTTCAGCTGGCAGAAGCAGCCGAGGCTGAAGCCAAGCGGAACGTCAAGGTTGCCGAGGAGGCCACAAAAGCCAAGTCCATCTTCCTGGCCAACGTGTCCCACGAGCTGCGCACACCACTCAATGGTGTCATTGGAAACTCGGAGCTGCTGCGTGATAGCGACTTGACACCTGAACAACAGGAGATGGCCGAAGCAATCCGTCTCTCGGCCGACCTGCTTCTCATCGTCATCAACGACATTCTCGACTTCTCGCGGATGGAAGCCGACAAGATGAAGCTGTACATAACGGCATTCAATCCAGGAGAGCTGATGCCAGAGGTAGTCCGCGCAGCATCGTATCGCAATCAGGAGAAGACGCTGCAGGACGCAGTGGAAATCGTCAAGCATATCAACCTGCCCCCGAACCTTGTTGTCTACGGAGACCCTGTGCGTTTGCACCAAGTTCTGGGCAACCTGATTGGCAACAGCATCAAATTCACAGATCGTGGCACCATCACTGTTGGGGCACGTGTGGACTACGAAACCGAACAAGCTGTCACCTTGACGTTCTGGGTCGAGGACACGGGCATCGGTATCCCGTCCGAGCAGCTTGCCAAGCTGTTCCAGCCTTTCAGTCAGGCGGATCCGAGCACGGCTCGAAAGTACGGCGGCAGCGGCCTCGGCCTCAGCATTTGCAAGTCTCTCATCGAGGGCATGATGAAAGGCAAGATTTACCTGGAGAGCACCGAGAATGTCGGCACGAGGGTGTGGTTCACGGTCACTTTCGACAAGGTGAAAGACGAGGCCTTGGGTGGTGTGCCAGCTTCCTCGTCTCGTGTGGTGCCTAGGACTGCAGACACATTTAGCCCGTCGTCGGTGCCGCCTAATTCTAGTTCGCCCATGTCCACGTCGTCATTGACTCGGCCACCAGGGCCCTCATCAGCACAAGACGGCAACAACGCCAGCGTTGGAGATCCGTGCATGGACTTGCACCATATCAACCACGACGAGCTTCGGGTGTGCATTGCAGAAGACAACCCAATCAATACCAAGATTGCGATCCAGTTCGTGCATCGCCTTGGCTATAAGACAGTCGATGCGTATGACAATGGGGCCAGGGCCGTGGAGGCGATGCGACAGAAAGCTTTGGAAGGCAAGCCATACCATGTGGTGCTCATGGATGTGCAGATGCCTGTGCTTGATGGATACGAAGCTACGAAGCTGATCCGCAAGGATCCAATCAAGGCTGTGCGGGAAGCGCTTGTCATTGCCATGACCGCGTCTGCTATCCAAGGTGACCGCGAGAAGTGTTTAGCTGCTGGCATGAATGATTACCTTGCCAAGCCAGTGAAGTCCGACGTGCTGAAGCAAAAGCTAGAAGCCTATCTCAGCGTCCAGGTAAGCTGGGAAGCATTGCACCAACAAAAAGTTCGGCGATTAACAGGTTGTGCAGAACCCGCCAAATAACGAGGGCATGGCTAGTCAAGCATATCATCCAGCGAGAGAGGGCGCTGCTCTTGGCGACTCTGGAGCCTTGGCCGGGCCGGGAACCACTGGTTCTGTAACCCAGTCCGTTCCAATGGCATCCTCGAGCATCAGCAGCTTCCCCGTGGGTACAGCAAATGCAATTCCAGCACTTCCGCCAAGCCGAACGTCCAGCACCGGCCGATCAAGCTTCCCGGCGGAGCCTCCGGTAGAAGACCAGCTGTCTGGCACAGAGCTGGCGTCAAATGAAGGCCAACCGACGAAGCGCCCACCCAGGAAGCTGACGAAGGCGCGAGTCAGCAGTGACACGGGCCCAGATCGTCTCAAGGCACCTCCCGCAGTTCTGCAGAAGAAGAACGCCCCGCAGCGACAGAGCTACGTCTCTGAAGCTGCCGAGTCTAACACGAATGTGAAAGAAGGAGACAACAATTAAGCCAGCGGTTGTGGGAGGCAGCATGATATCAGATACAACAGTGAGGATAACGGATCGAGACAAGGTATATTAAGCGGACATGCGGATTTAGCTCGTACTTTCTTTGGGACCGATGTTGATTTCTTCTTTCTCTTTTTACAATGTGGCGTTTTTGTTTTCTAGTTCGGTTGCTTTCCATGTCATTGTATCGGAAATGGTGGGTATAGAAATATGGCTTGCAGGTGGGCGGTTACAGCCACCAAGGGAAACAGGTGGCGGACTGGTTACAAACGGAGCAGGAAAAATAAAGAATAGGGAGCACTGCTGGCGGAAACGGACCGGATCTCTGCATTTCCGGGGTGGTCAAGCAAACATGAGGCGTGTAATATTCACGGACATGAACAATTTATTTGATTATCGCTGCTGTGCCACCCAATAGGACGTGTTCTCGGGAAGGACAGGGGCAGTCCGACGGGAAAGAAGAATGTACGGTGAAGCATGGGTATACCCGCTTGTTGTGGGACACCAGATATGCATGGGAAGGACAGAACATGCAGAAGGTCGAGGAAGAAGACAAATGGAACGAGCCTGGGCACATACGCAAGTCCCGAGTCCCAGCTGCCTCGTATATATGTTGGCAATATCAACAGCGGCAAAAGTCCGGGTTCAGGCACTGCGTGCTCATCCCGAGAAGACGTATGACCATGCTCCATGTCGGTTCTTCATAAGAGCGAGACATTCTTCGGACGAAAAACCATGGATACTGTTTTCTCGGTTCGTTCTCGTGGCAAACGTCTGGAGGGATGAGGCAGCCTCAAATCAGATCAAGTCAATGATATTGCTTGCGGACCATCTTCGACACTTGTCCAGTTCGTTGCTTTCCGTATTTGCTGTTTAGTGGCGCAAATGGAAAGTGCTTTGCACTCGGTAATATGCACATATCCACATATCGCTTGATGACGGACATTGTCAATACCTGCTTCTTGATTAATCCCAGCCACACTTTAAGAGGTTCTGCTATAGATGATCTGCGAACGATGTGGCCGTTCTTGCAGAACGACCAATCGATTTCCGAAAGTGACCTGTATTTTTTGGGGGGTTTGTTCCGTGTAAGCCCATGTTCCGCGAGACCATCGACGAACAGTCGTATGAGGATGTCTGGCAGAGGGAAGCTGAGCAGAAGCTCCCGCTTTTTGCAAATTTCAAGTTGATCGTCTTGACTGCTCGGCGAGAATCCTACATCCGCGTGTATGCACCCCCTCCCCCACCTGGACCAAGCAGTCTGCTAATTCGGCCGAGTCGATGAGATTGCCGTCACCGGGTTGATCCTTGGCCCTAAACTCACTTGACGTGTGTACATATTATGGAGTGGAAAATTCCAAACGCGTAGCGCAACGGTCCTCTCCTTTTGCGCGTGTATATACGTGTACTCCAAGGAAACGTTGCCAGTCTAGTGTGCAAGACCGTTGGGAGCAGGTAAAAGGCAATAGAAAAAAGGGTTCACGGCAAGCCGGCAATGGTTGCCGTTGGTGTTCAATAGACCCCCCCAATAGCGGACGTCTACATGGAAAAGTGACGTTTCCTTTTTATTCTTTCCCTTTTAGTGCTATGCGCAGAAGAGTCGGCGCCATCGAAAAAACAAAGCTCGGCTTGTCCAACAACCCGCCTCGATCTGATCTCTTTGTTCTCCATCGTCAGCTACGAAATGATATCTCTTCACTGGTCATACCCTCCGTGATACAATCTGCGACTAAAAAAGCAAGGAAAGAAAGAAAGAAAGTTCTCTCTCTTAGGTTAAAAAACAAGGATAGAAAGGACAAGGGAGGGGCATCACGCAGAGCTTGTCCCGGCCAGCGTTTTCTCTCCCCCCTGGATGCTTGAATGGCCATGCCGAGATTGTGGGGACTTGTCAGACAGAGACGCATACCGGTGCAGGGGGGATGAAAAAGCAAGGGGTGGAGGGCGTTAGTTGAGGGATCGGACAGGACGCTCCGCCGGCGTCTGGGGGATTTCTCTTAATACGATCCGGGCTGAACTCTCTTGTCTCGAACAAGAGCATCGTATCGAAAAGGGAACCAAGTACAGTATACGAGCTGGATTTTCACCAGCCCCCATCGCCAGCTAGCCTTGCCGCATTGTTTAGCAGATACCACCAGTCCTTGATACGGCATAGGCCGTTTGCCTTTGGGGGGAGGGGGGAGCGTAGGGCCCTCTTCAACCAGGACGCAAGAGGAAAGTCAGACTTGGGGCTAGCGAGCAAAATAGACGAACTAGGGATACGATGCGAGCTACGGAGAACCGGCACAAGGTAGTGCATGAACGGCTTTTCGTATCTTTGCGACATGGCCGTGTCCAGCTGGCCTGCCCGAGAGAGATCTGCGTCCGTTCGTGGGCCGACTGGACCGTCGTCCCACCCGGAGCGGACTCCGAAGAACAAAGAAAAATATCGCGAGAAGACAGCTAAGCCAGTTTGAAACGGACTCGGAAAGTGAAATAACAGGGCGGACACCGGGTCCCGCGCGTGCCCATTGCCACGAGGCCCCCAGTCCACAGCGGATCGCCACATGGTGCGTGTAAAAAGCATCTGCATAAAAAGGGGGGGTTGGGGGGGGGGGTGAGGGATGTCGTATATGGTATGTATGTTCCGTAGTGTTTGCACGCTATGCGCTGGTTTCGTTGCTAGCCTCACTCTCCCGCGGCTATCACGAACGAAAAGAGGACGACAAGAAAGAAAAAAAAAAAAAAAAAAAAAAAAGCAGACGCTGTCACTTTCATTTCTCACTTTTTCCCCTCTCTTTTTCTATTTGGATCACAAGGGTGGGTGGCTAAGCAGCACAGGCTGCTGTGGCAGAGACTTGTCATTTGTAACGTTTCTTTTTCTTTCTTTCTTTCTTTCTTTTTTTGCTGCTCATTCTCCTTGTCCGTACGTAAGATTCAAGTACTCGGATCGTCAAGCCCCACGTAAAACTCGGAGATTATCCACAATGCAGCAAAGAAGAAAACACACAGCGTCAGCCTCTGGAGCTATCCCCTTCACAGCACAATGCCGTTCAGATGTGCCGTATGCCGCCACTCAAACCTGCGTGATTTGGACTAGTTTCAGCTCCTATAGCATTGAAGACCAGCCGCTAGCTGTTTTCGGTTAAGAATTGGCCTTTTTCTTCCCCTCTCGCATTGGCACGTTTCTTGTCTCTTCTTGAAACTGCCGCTACTCCGTGGCTATTGTTTCCCTTGCATCTTTTTTTTTCTCCTAGTGGAAGAGTCGGTTCTCGTAGCTTTTTATTGGCGGGACCCTCACTAACAATTGCAACCTTGGCTCGGTACCATCTGATTGGGATAGGGGAAGGCCCTAAACCCCTTTTAATCAAATGCTGTCATCACCTGTGGAAGCCGCTCGTACGAAGTAGTTCGTAGGAATCCTTTACACTATTCCCCTCCCAAAAGGGCCGTTTGCTTACGGAGTAGACCTCAAGTACCAGTACCTATAAATAGGCAAAGATAACAAAGTAGAAGATGTATCGATATACTGCAACGGTTTTCTTGTTCTCGGCAGGTGTCACGGACGGGCAACCGTTTTGTATTCGATTTGACGTGTATTGATCTTGGATTTATGCCAGGGTTGCATCAAATTGCTTGAAACAGCAATGAGAAATAGTCAACAAACAGAAGCAACGGCAATGCTACCCAGTCGGAACAAAAACCCAAAAAATTACGCATGTAGCCGTCCATTCCGGTCCGTGTCCCTGCTGGCTGCGACTGTGATATACGACTCCGTATCGTGCAAGAGCCTCTCGGAGCTGGTCTAAGGTTGGCCCGGGAGGGAAGCTGGGTTCTCGGGAAGTCTTTTTTCTCTGTGTCATGTGCAACCCAATGCGGCAAAACATGCTTGTTGCTAGCAGCCACTGGAAGGGGAGCATGTCCGGGGCGGCTTTCCTAGTCGGGGCGGCATCCCCGCCGAGTTGAAACAAAACAGCAGTATATGTATCTTACGAGCAGCCGTGCAGAGAGAGCAAGCTCGACTTCTTGATTGGGCAGGCTGTCCGTTGGAATTGTGAAGCTGCCGACTTGGCGACGTTGCCAGCACAGCCGGAGAGACAGAGAGAAAGATTGTCTGCGGGCACTCACCGAAGTTCCATTCAACTCATGAAATGCACAGGCACTGCTGGCAGAGTGGCACAGATGCAACTGCACTCAACGCTGCTTCCCCCCCTAAGCATCCCTTACAGAGTATCTGTACATTTTGCAAGAAAACTAGAAGTAGCTGCGCAGTTTGTCTCAGGCTTTGGCCGCATCTGGCTAAGCTCTACTTGGGACACTTGAAGTCTTGGTCAGGACAATGATAGAAAAGGGTGCGGGGAAACAAGGGATCAAAGGTAAACAGAAGAAAAGAAAAAGACAGTACAAGCACAGATCCAGTTAGCACCCATACGCATACTCCAAGAGGGTGTCTTCATATCGAGATGGATGGCACCCGTGTCTGGCGGCGCGCATAAGGAGGACGCTGATAGGACAATGATGTTGTCTGGGAGATCCTTTGCGTGTCCAAGTGGCTGCAGGTTTGAACAACATCACCGCCACCACCTGGAGCAACAACAGACTTCCCAAATATGGAATAGGGTATGCAGGGATACATAGTAGGGCATGTTTTGGAGGGCCGGCTGACAGCGGCGCAGACAAGGTTGCCACCCTTTCCAGGGGATCACTCCGTACGGATAGAAAAGAAGGTTGGAAATGCTCGCAGCGGTCTCGTGCTCTTGGCAGCTGCTGCGGCGCAGGGGACAGGCCTGGTCTTTTTTTTTTTTTTTTTTTTTTTTTTTTTTTGGCTCTATCAGCAGCGCCTGCGAGCTGCACTTTGCCGCATTCGTACGCCGAGAACGGGCACCCGCAAGGTCGGTCGCGGTTGTGCTCGTACTTGGTCTGGTTCGGACGTACGAGGGCATACATAGTATACAGAGCCACGGGTTTATGCGCATACAAGGTGTAAAAAGCATGGATTCCCTGGAGTGCTAAAATGGACCATACATACTACGTATGTACTATGTAGTAGGCAAGCTGCCACCCCTGCTGCGCTGTTGTCTTTCCTGAAACGGAAAAGAGGCCCTGCGCGAGTGGCCCGTGTTGGCCCAGGTTTCCGCTGCGTGTGCCGGTAGCAGCATGGGAGAGGAGCCGCCGTACGTAGCGCTGTCTGTTGTTGAGTACGTCGTATGCTTGCTATGCGCATAACGAGACATTGTCGGCTCTGGCTGGCTCCGAGAGCCTTCATCGACCGCGTGGTTGCACATTTTATTTAAAATATGCACGCCCAGAGAAATAATATTATACGCAGGCCAAAAGGGGCAGCCCCTTTGTGAGGTCGCAGCGCTTTTATTGCATGTGCGAGCAGTAGCTCGTATACGAGTTGGCTGTATGGTTTAATACAACGTGCTGCGGCAGGTGTGGTTTACGTGATTTCTCGTGCAGTAGCTCAGGCCAAGTGCAATGCAGGCGGGCGGGATGCAGGCATCCTGCGCTGGGTGCGACTCTGACTGCCTCTTCACAGAACGTACATGCGAGTGGTCGAGCAGTCGGACACTCGGCACCCCCGGCCTGACACTCGGTGTGTTTGCAGTGTGGTCTTGTGTGTGGTCTGGGATTGAGCAGCGAACGTCGGCGATGCAACGCTGTCGGGGTGGCTGGGATGGAATGGACATGCGTATGCACAAAAAGGGGGCACGTACCGGTTAGCTGCGCGTTTTTATTGCGTTCCGGGCTGGGAGGTCGTTCGTTTTCGTGCAAGGCGCCGGTTTGATTGCCTGTTGAACGGAGGTCCATGCCGGGATCCTATTTTAACAGCGGCAGGGTTTCATGGGTTGTCTTACGCAGTCAGACCTACAGAACGGAGCACAAAGTATGAGTACAGACGTGTATCTTACATCTGTAAGCCTGGACGCGGCAGCGCTCACTGCAAGATCACGAGAGAGGTGAGACCAGTCCGTCGGCGTGGTGCCGGTGTTTGTATTTCGTCGGACGTGAGCATGAGGGCGTGAGCATGAGGGCATTCGCAACTCGACGATTCGGTCCATGTCAATCGTGCACGGACCATGGGCCACAAACTATTAATACCCTACGGAGTATGCGACCATAATATGAGGATATCCGGTATGAGCCAGAAACGACACCTCTTTTTTTTTCTTTTTTTTTTTTTAGCTATAGCTGCGCCCGACGTGTCATTGCTCACATTTGCTCTCAGCGACACACGGTCCACCACCCTTCCGTTCAACCAGAACAGGACCAGGGTAACCCGATGATGAGTTCTTGGAGCTCGTCTCTATCTCGGACCAACAGCTTGTGCGCAATTGACGTCCCATGCCGGTTGGCGTGGAGGGCGGCACGGGCGGCTTGCTGAGATGCAAACCGACCTATATGAGTGCTTATATGGCTATCACTCTGGAGGCGGCGGGATGTTGCGGCGTGTTTGTTCATGCGGCCTGCTTCTTTTTTTAACCGTCGAGCTTGCTCAACTGCCATTGAGTCAAGGGCAAGCCAGCTCAGGGGCACCCAGCTCAGGCGCCCCCAGAGCCATGGCCCACAGCCCCGTGGTTTCACCCTGATCAGACTATTGCAACCGTGGGACTTACCGGGCAGCGCTGATCAGGGTCTTGTGCTCGTCTGCCGCTTGCTTTCTCCCGGGGGTTGAACTGCATTACACGGACCTCATTTCTGGCCTCGTTTCGGGCCCCCGTTTCTGCTCGAGTCTTTTGGTCAAAGCAGGCAATATTTGAACTGCACGTAGCATTCTAAATACAGACATGCAGAAGTATATTGGCTTCTCTCTGTCCACCCGCCTGTTTCGTTCCTTGGTTCACCCCCCGGCCGCCTCAGCCGCACGAGCTGACTGCTCATTGCAGGCCCCCGGCTCGTGATGGCCGCGGGGAAGCCTGCAGCGACAATGTCAGTAGTCGTAGTGCGAGCATGTGCAATTCTGGGCAGCATGGCAGGGGTCCGCTCTTCCCCCTTCATCTTCCTTCCGGCACCCTGGTTGGGCAAGAAAGGTGCATCTGAGTCACAGAGTATCCTCTTTCCCTTTTTGCCCCGGGTGTACGAAGTACTGCAGGCCCTGCCCACAATTCTCCCCTGGCGCCCCTTTCTGCCTGCACCCATTCACCCATTCCTCCATTTTGCCTCTCCTTTGTATCCGCACCCACCGTTCCGCTCGCGCGCTCTGGTCGCGCCCGAACCGGCTGGCGCCTGGCCCTGGGTTGCCGCTTCAGGCATGTAATACGCCAGCGTCCTGCAGGCGCTACTGCTCCCCTACGGCGCGCTAAATGTCTTTGGCTAGCCCATCAGCTTCAGTTGGTTCCAATTGCCCCCAACAGCCCTCCAGCACCAAGCTCTAACCGCATTGGTCGGCAACCGAACCTGCCCTGGCCCCGACCTCCCGCTGCGAGAGACAGCCGGCACGAACACCACAGGGAGCCAGACGGCAGATGCACGGCCCACGCCGAGCCTCTTTGTTCTGCAGAAGAGCTTCTGTGCTCTGCCACCAGCCACGACGTGCCTGCCTCCTGACTCGGTCTTTGCCGGGGCACTCGGGCCTCCATCCTAGGCGGAAGGTGGCTATGGCGCCGGTAGCGCCTGCCGACAGCAAAAAGCAGCACCACCACCACCACCAACTGCTGCTGCTGCAACAGGCGACTAGAGGAAGCTTAATATGGGATTCGACAGCGCCCAGAGGCCGTGCTGTGCATGCCGCACCTCCCCCAAGCGCCGGCTTCGCTCATGCTTGGTTTTTCCCATCGGTCTCGCCTCTCGATCCTCCCCACCCCCTTCTGCTCATCCTGCCGCTCGCCTTGCTGCGGCCTATCTGGCGGCGTCTAATAGCCGCATCGCTTTGTCGTCGATGCTGTGCGCAATGACACAGATCCTCTCCCCACTCACTCTCTCTCTCTTTCTCTCTCTCTCTTGGATGCTCTTGCCTGGTCCGTCCACCCTACTTACACCTCACCGGCCAGCCCACTCTGTCTCCTCTGCCCTCTGTCCGCTCTCGGCCACCCGCTCCGGCCTGCTCCATCGCCATCCTCCCCACAGCCAGATCACGAACCAGCTCAGCCGCCCTCTGTGTCTGGCCAACGAGGATGAACAAAGCCATCTGAGGCAAACCTGGAGCCCGCTCCACTGCTCCACTGACACCCCTCTCTTTTCAAGTCTCCAGCGCTGTCTCGACTAGGGGGGTTGCTGACAGCCACTCAGTCAAATGCACACCCGAAAAGGACAACACAGCCTGCAGGAAAGAAATAAGGAAAGAAAAAAAAAAAAAACACGACAAGGGTGCCAGGCTCAATCCCAGGCTCACACCCCCCTCCCAGCTGCTCGAAACCAGCCTTGTCTTCCGGTCGCGTGGGAGCTGCCCGCTAACGACCACAACAAAGAACTGCCCCAGCTAAACGGGTACGTACTGACGCACTCTTGCCTCCGGCTCTCTCTCTCTCTCTCTCTCACACACACGCTCTCTCCCTATTCACAAACGCCCACACCCCTCCACCCCTCCCCCAACGACAGCCTTTTCTTCTGCCCTCTTGGTATAGGCGGTGGCTCAATCTTCTCTCGCTCGTTTCTTTTTCCACCGTCCCATAATACCCACCCCATTCCCACTGTTCTCTCCGTGGTCCTGGCCTGTCTCTCTGCCCTTCCCTTTTCAACAACAGAGATCGCCAGCTCGCTCTTCTCGTACTGCTGCCAAAGCCAACGCCACGCCGTTTAGCCGTCTCTCGTGGCGGCGGCGATTCTGCGATTGTTCAACTCCGAGCCGCTAAGATCTGCTATACCCCCCCTTCCCTCCCAACACCCCCAGCATTTCGCTGTAAGAGGCAGCTTTGCGCCAGAATCGAAGCCACACCAGGACCAAATAGGAAAGACAGGAGAACCATAGACAAGTAGAGCCCACAAACCGTCAACAGCACCGTTTCTTCTCTGCACCTCTTCTGGATCCTCTTTCTGGAACCCCCTTCCTGGATCCCTTCTCTGGACCCGACCAACCAACGCCAGGGTTTCCTTCAAACCCTTTTTTTCTCTCTTTTTTTTGTTCTTTTTTTTTTGTTGTTGTTTTTCAGGCCCTACCGCTGGTGCGCGCACTCTTGCTCTCTTTCGCCCCCCTGGCCTCTGACACCCACCCCCCGTGGTCGGTCACGCTTCCGCATGCCGGCTTGACCTAACGTTGCCAGCGAAATCCCTCGCCTTTCCTGCTCTGGTCAAAAAAACTTAAACCTGCCGTCCACCTCTCCCGGGCCCATCGTCCGTGTCCACGGTTTGAGTCAGCCAAGAGGGAAACCAGGAATCCGAATAAGGAAAAAATACTACTCTCACCTTTCTCTTCCCGTCCCGGGTTGCAGAGCCAACACCGCTGTCTCATCCTATGCAAAGCCCATTGACCAAATGAGGCCCGGCTTGGTGACCTCGGCGTCTCGACACCGCGTGCCTCGCCTGCATCTCGTCCCTCTGCCACTGAGCTGGCCGCCACATCCAGCTTCCCTCCCAGGTGAATTTCTGTGACTTTCCTGTGCATCCCCCCCTCCCTCTCCACTCTGCTGCCGCCGCTTCTTTTTTCTTCTTCTTCTTCTTCTTCGTCCCCATCTTGTTTCTCCTCTTCTTTTTTTTCCTCACTTCCTTCACCCCTCTCCCCACCCTCTCTCCCTCCCGTGCCTCTCTCGTCTTGCGGTCTGTGAGGGCCGTCAAGCCTTGCTTAGTAGTCTGCACCCTCTCTTCTGCTTGCCGCTTCTGCTGCAGGCAGCTTTGCCTCGCTGGCATATTTAGCCTTTGTATCCCCTTTGCTCCTTCCTGGGCCTCTCCATTCGCCGCCTTCGCAGACCGCTTGCTCTCTTGCTGTCTCAACTTTCGTATTTCTCCGGCCACCTCCTCTCGCCTCGTATCCTCTTCTCTCTCACCACTCACCGTTGATCCTTCCCCCCTTCGCAACACGCAACCGCCTGCTGCCCTCCACGCTGCGTGCATGCATGAGGATGCTTACCACAAAACAGCCCACTCGCAACGGCTACCGGTCCATCCATGACCTTCCGACACCGCCAAACACCTCCCGACTTTCGTCCCCTTCGCTGCACCAGGACCTTTTGCAGAATCCACTTCCGCCTGCCCCTCCTAACCAAAGCTCGCCGTTTTTTCAGCCAATGTCAGCGCCTCACCGTGGCTTGCCTCCACCGGCGGCCATGACGTTGACTCAACAGGCGCCACAACAGCAACCACCACAGCAGCATCAACAGCAACAACAGCAACAACCACAGCAGCAGCACCCACCTCCACCTCCTTCAGCAGGCGCACTTGGTCCGCCTCACTCTCTTCCTCTAGTTAGCCCGTCACAGCTTCCGCCACCTCCACCATGGCAGCAACATGGCGGTGAAGACGCCATGCGAGCATGGCTCGCCGCCAAGGCTGAAGAAGAGAGGCGCCGCGCTGAAGAAGAACGAACACGCCAGGAATCGTTGCGGCTCGAGCAAAGACGTATTGAATATGAAATGTTGCGATCCTCGCTCTCCGGCGGCATTCCGCCTCCAATGGTGCCCGTGGTGTTTGCTGGCATGTCGGGGGGCAATCTGTCCCAGACTGCTCTCGAATGGGCCCAGCGGGTTCTATTTCCACAGGGTCCGTCGCCGCCACAACTGCAACCACCGCCCCCACATGTCCAGCAGCAGCAGCAGCAGCAGCAGCAGCAGCAGCTCCTCATGGCAGCGGCAGGAGCAGTGGTCTCTGGGCAGCCCGAGCACCAGCGTCGAGATTCGCAGGCAAGCATACAGCCGCCTCCTCCGCCACCTTCAGCTCATCAGCCGCAACAACACCAACAACAGCAGCAGCAGCAGCAGTATGGACAGTTTGTGGGAGGTGGAAGCGGAGGTGGGAGCGGCGGGCCCTCGGGCCCAGGATCGCTGACAGCAGGACCGTTTGTGCAGCAACCTCCCCCTTCGCCGTCACGACAGCGAGGATACAGCATGCCAGGATCGACCAACCGCCCAGGTGCCGCAGCAGGAGCAGGAGGCTCGAACCTGGCGACGCTGAACACGAGCGTCTCGCATTCTTTTGGCCAGCAGTCACTCGATTTGCAGGCCTCGTCCCCCATCTATTTCCACCACTGGCAGCCGCCAACGAGCCAAGGAGGGGGAAGCTCGAGCCAAGCCAGCTCTGCTCAGGGTTTGTTTTCCTTACCTTTGATCTGATGCAGAACCCCAGAAAAGGGGCCCCTTGTTCTGACAATGGCTGAGCAGGCGAGTCTCCGAGGAAACGAAAAGCCACTGGCCCGCAAGGTACGGCGCCACATCCAGGCTCGCAGCAGCGATATCGATCGCCGCCTCTTTTCCACGGTACAGGGTCGACCATTTCGAATCCACCACCGGGCCGCCGCCGTGGTCACGCGCGACAGCGAAGCGACGTGTCTTCTTACCGAGCCCCCGGCCGCGGAGGGTACATTAGTGGAGGTGGAAGCGGCGGCGGTGGCGGCGGCGGTGGCGGCAGCAGTGGTGGGGGCCCTTCACGGGGCATATCGCCACCCCTCTATTCTTCGGCCCCTCCGTCTGCAACTGACTCGCTGCGAGAGGAGGAGGAGGGTGGTGCGGCTCGTCCCCAGCAGCAGCAGCAGCAGCCACAGCCACCACCGACGTCAGCATCGCCGTCCTCAGCGCCACCGTCTTCAGCACCGCCGTTGCAGCCACGAAGCGGAGGCGGCCACCCCGTTTCCTCGCTTCTGTCATCCGAAGATTTGCCTTCATCTGGTGGCCTGTCTTATGGCGCAGGGCCCAGCGGCGGGTTCGAGCATGGCCCAGGGGACAGCGGCGACCGGCGCCGTTCACCCGGACTGTCGTTTGCCGGAGGTCGCTCATCTGACGAAAAAGGCAACCCGGGAGGGAACGGCGGTGGCCGGTCAGGTGCTAATGATTGAAGAGAATAAGGTCGAGGATGTCAATTCAAAAAAAAAAAAAAAAAAAAAAAAAAAAAAAAGCAATTACTCAAAGTCCTCCTCCTTCCCCGACGCCTCAAGCGAACACCAGGAGATTAATTGCGGACCCCAACCGCTCACTCTACTCTAATTACGAGTGATTATGTTGGGTTTCGCTACAAGACAGCCTTGGTTACGATTCACCAGTGCGTCCATCTGGTCTGGTCGGGTTACTACGATCGACGAAATACGGGGCGTGGAGTAGGATTTATCGACGTCGCTATACCTCTTTTACTCACCACAATTTCGTTGAAATTCCGCCACCAAACCAAATCGGAATTTCTCTTCCTCTTTGCCTTCTTCAATCCTCTTTTATTTTGTCTGTACCACGAAATTACTGTAAAGTATGTACGCCTATGATGCATTTTTTTCTTCTGTTTTGTTCTTTTTCTTTTGGTGGGCATTGGCTTTCGGTTGCCCGCTCTACTTGTTTCCTCTCGAAGCCAAAAGCAGGGGCGATTGCAGGTGGAAGGCAATTTGATTCCATGTCTGTGTTTGTGTTTTTGTCTTCAATAGTTTGGAAGGGGGTTGCTGTCAACTTTTGTTTCTTTTTTTTTCTTTGTGTGTGTAATCGCATAGGCGGCCGGTCTACATATATTGCATCTGGAAGGGCATGGGAACGAAAAAAGCAGTGGTTTGGGCAAGAGATACATCGTTTTTCTTACTGGTTGTGTCTGTCGTGGGGGCAGGTCCATCGGTTCTGGACTCTAATTATCATGACACCACATGCGTACGAAAAAAAAAGCAACTTTATGTATTATCATAGGAGACAGGAGGCACGACAGGTTACCGAGTGCGTGCTGCGATAGAAGGCATTGGATTTTGATTTCGTGTTTGATTTTTGATTTTTCGACGGGATCGGTTTGTGTGCTCGGCTGGGCTTTGCGAAACGCGACTGACATGGGAGGATCGCCGCTGCAGTGTAGATGTTTCTTTCATGGCTCTTCCCCCGTCGCCCGAGGGCTCTGCTGGCTACTCTGTCGGGCTCGACATCCGGTCTATGGCGGTTGGGGATGGGATGTCGTCCAAAACGCGGGAGCCCACCCACCCTCTTTGCCTCTGCGGCTGATAAGCAGGGGAATATGCACGTAGGCCAAAGGGTGCCCGTTCTAAATTTAAAACACTAGACGTGCATCGCGCACGGGCATGGCCGCGCCTAGATGGAGGGGAGGCTATCTTTGTATACCCACCTACACCCACACCCACACACAGCACGATCAGACGCAAACAGACAACCAGAAAAGCAAAGGACATGGTTCGACCACGACGACTGGCCAGATCCTGTCCCTGTGCGGTCTATAAGCCACAATCCAGTGCCTGTTGTATCTTGTGTGTCCGACATCCATTCTTTGTTTGCTCGTGCTCGCAGCAAGAGTGGAGAGAATAAGAAGCAGCACAGCATCTGGACCTGAGCATATCCGGCGTCAATCGCCGTTCCTCTCATTGTTATCTAGGATGAGCCTATCTTTGGGTCTTTCTAGGCATTTTTCTCTGGTACATTCGCTTGGCGTCCCTTTTTTTTTTTGTTGAAACTTTTCTTGGTCACGATTTGGCTCGAATGTGTCATAAGCTCCCTCCTTGCTGCAGGATATCGATATCCGCCTCGACCGGAGGATCTGCGTCTGGAGCTTCCCGTTTCCCCCAGTGCATTTCCCGCGCTGATCAAGTCTTTCCGGAACAGCTTTTGTCATTGGATCGCTGGGAAAAAAGTGCATCTTTATAAAAAGCACGCCTCCCACATGGGAAAGACTGGAGAGGCAGCTGGCGTGGCTCGAGACCAATACCAATGATGCACCTTGTCGGCAATTGCGAGGCGGCGTCAATGCTTTGGTCAAGCTCTTCAGAGTTCCGCCGTTCACTCCTGGATCTCGGGTCAGCTTCCGTGTTTGCTGGTCGGTTGAGGGCATTTACCTCTGTCCGGGGGGGGGGGGAAGCAGGAGACGGCTGCCTCGCCATGTTCAGCTGTCCGCATGCATAGAACTGGGAAGCTCTGCAGCTCTGGGGGAGGTGGGTGATAGGAGAGAGAAGGTGCAAGAGGAAAAGTTGAGCGCCAAAGGGAAGAGGTGAAAACAAGGTAAGCAGGCAGGTGAGGTGGGCCAGGAGTGAGCAATCACTTGCATGGCGAGGCCCTGCAATGACAGGGCAGAGCTGACAGATCCGCCGCCGCTGTCTGGCAAACGAAACGGCCGCCTCTCATTCGTCCCCTTCGTCCCTCCGCTCCCCTAATAGCATGCACAATGACTTGCATACGGCCGCTTTGGGAAAGGGGCTCTACAGTTATCCATCCTTGGCGAACAGGCACAGAACACATTATCTTATCATAGCGCATGCTATTGGCATTAGATCACCCCCGCTACCTCTGTTCTATAAAACGCTCATGGGGGGGGGTCTCTCTGGGTATCGTAGGTGTAGGACCCGTAAAAAAAGCTCCAATCGTCAGGACAAAGGAAAAGGCAGTTCGCTTCGTACAGCCGCCCCCTCATCAGCTCATCTCCCCCTCCGCTTTTGCTGGCGCCGCCACTCTGCGTGGGCGACCTTCATCAGCAGCTCCTCGTCCCGGATGGGGATCCACGAGGTCAGGGTCTTCATGGCGTTTTCAAAGTCGGCGTCCAGCAGGACCTCTTGCAGGCCGTCCATGAGGGCGGCGCTGGCGGCGTGCAGGACGTCGAGGTTGCCGTGGCTGTCGGCGTCGGGATCGCCGGGGTCGCCGGCCGCAGTCTTTTCGACGGCCGGGTCGTCCTCGTCGCCCAGCAGCATAAAGACGTCCCAGATGCGCAGCTGGGCGGCAAAGGGCACGGACAGGTTGAAGAGGGTCAGGTACCAGCGGGTGGCGTAGGCGGTGGCGTCGATGCCGAGGTCGGCCAGCTTCTGGGCGACGGCGTCGTTGTGGCGGGCGAGCCAGTCGGCCTCAAAGGTGCCGAGGGCGGCCATGAGGCCGCCAAAGCCGGCGCGGTACAGACGGGCGAGGCCGCGCAGGCGGAAGAGGCGGACGAGCATGACGAAGCAGCGCTCCTCGTCGTAGTAGCAGAGCAGGGTGGCGGCCAGCGAGGCCATGCCCTGGACGTAGCCCTGGGCGGGAAAGTAGAGCGAGAGGGCGTGCAGGACGCGGAAGAGGAGGCGCTGGCCGCCGCGGTAGCGCCGGCGGAAGAGGACGTGGCGGCTGACGGTGCGCGGCACGTCGAGGTCGATCTGGACGTCGTCGGGCGAGCCATCGGCCTGCAGCCGGACAAAGGCGGCAACCAGGGTGGCGTCGTCGGGGTCGGCCACGCGCCGGGCGCTGGCGGCGAGGAACGAGTACCACGCAGCCGCGCGCCAGCAGTCGGGGATGCCTTTCCAGGTGCGCTCGGCCAGCTTGGGGTGGCTGAACTCGTAGCCGCCGCCGCCGCCCGTAGTTTCGCCCGTGGCTTCGCTGGCCGTCGCCATCCGCCTCCACTTCTCCGAGCGCGTCCACTCCTTGCGCTTCAGCGTCTCGGCCACCTGCTCGGCCTGCGCGTCCTCGCGGATGTCGCCCAGCAGGCCCGGCGGGGCCAGCGTCAGCATGTCACCGGCCTCGTCCAGCAGCCGCCGGTCCTTGTTGTGGGGAAGGCGGTTGGCGGCGGTGCGCAGCGACGAGCGCGCAGCCGTCGTCGTCGTGGTTGTTGTGGTCGAGCGCCGCGACTTGATCGTCAGCGCCGACACGCGCGTGTTCAGCGACCGCGATGACGCCTGGCGGCGGTTGCTGTGACCGCCGCCGTTCTGGTCGACGGAGCCTGATGTGTGCGGCCGCGGACGCTCCTGGATGAAGCCGAAGCGGTCGACGTCGCCCACGTCGACGTCCTCCCAGTCCTCGAGCCCACCGGCGAGCTCGTGCTCGGTGCGCCGGGCGCCCAGGCTGGTCGCGCTGAGGTTGCTGTGGTTGCTGTGGTTGCTGTGGCGCGCCGACGGCAGGCGGACCCACGAGTCGGGCGAGGCGATTTCGCCAGCGGACAGCAGGCTGGTCGACACGGTGGTGGCAGCTGACGCGGCCGAGGCCGTAGACACGCGCTTGCTTGCGGTGGCGTGGTCCGGATGCAGATGGTCCCCAGATGGCGGGACCGAAGAGTCAGGAACATGAGAAGGACTGTGGTAATAGCAAAAGCAGATTTCCCTCCGGCCAGAGAGACGTCGAGAACGCGGCAGTCAGCAAAACGGACGGCCCCAAGTCTTCTACACGTTGCAGGGTAGTGGTGGCGGCAAGGAATTGTAACCATACGCAGCAGCAGAAGCAGAAGCAGCAGCAGCAGCAGCAGCAGCCTCGCTCCGTCGGTCCTCCGCCGGCCGGCCGTCCTCCCAGCGCAGAGCAGCGTGGTCGCCGCCATCGCCTTCGTCGTAGAGCGACCGCACCTGCTGCGACTCGCGCTCTTCTGCGAGAGAGAGCGGTCGGCGGGTGGTGGCCGTGGTTGTAGTTGTGGCGGTAGGCGCGCTTGCTTCTGCCCGAGGTTCGACGACAGCCGGGACAGGCTGCGCCGTCGGTCGACCGCCAGCGTGCGCCTCCATTCTCGCGTGCCGCAGCGGCGCAAAGAGCCTCTCGTTCTTGCCCGTAAACAAGAGGCTGCCGCGGTTGGAAAAGGTCAGCGACTCGAGAATGTCATCGTCTATCAGGCTGTCGGTGGGAATGCGCGTCGCGATGGGCACAAAGTCAATCGACCGGCGGCTGTTGTCGTGCGGCGGCGGAGGAGGAGGAGGAGGGAGAGGAGGAGAAGAGGGAGGACGAAGATGCTTGTCACCGTCGCCCGATCGTCGCAGCTTTCGACGCGATTCGGACATGGACAGGGCGCGCAGGAAGAAGGAGGAAGAATGCGAGGAAGAAGAGGAAGAAGACGACGAAGAAGTAGAGTGCGAGGAGGGGGGCGAGCGCGTTGCAGGGGTGATGGGGGTGGCCGAGGGGGAAAGGGGCGCGTGGGTCGGCGCTGTCTTTATCGACGTCGACGTGAAAGTACGAATATTCGTCGCCTCCTCTTTTGTCCTGTTTGTGTTTGTTGCGCTGGGGTGCGTTGGTGGGGCCGCTAGCGACGGCGGCCAATCCCCTCTGGGCTTAGCCACCCTGATCGGCTTGGGCGCCTGTGCACCCGAGGCGGTGTCGGCTGGCAGGATACCCGCTGTGGGTCCACTCTCGGCATTGCCCTCGTATTCGCCTCTGTGTGCCTTTCTGGCCGACTTGGAGCGGAACAGGAACGATTTGGACAGCCGCCAGGTCTTGTCGCTCGCCTTGTCGCTCGTCTTGTCGCGGCCGCCCGAGCACGGCGGCACACGTGGCCGTGTCACCTCTGGCCGAACCGCGCTGGGCGGCTTGCTGACTGGAGTGGCCTTGCTGCCCGATGTGGAGGAGGAAGAAGAATCTGCGCTGGGTCTCCGCTTCACCGCTCCCGTCTGAATCGAGGCATCGGACGGCACGCCCGACACGTTGAATGCAGGAGGCGACCGTGGCGAGTCGCTGGTCCGTGATGGCTTGGTTGCCTTGTGCAGCACAAAGTCGGCAACGCGCGAGGAAGAGCCAGGACGAGACGCGGGTGTCGTTGTTGCTGCCGCCGCCTTTGCGTCTTCTAGCGCTGCATCGTACGCGTGCACAGACGGCGTCGCCGCCAGGAACGAGTCGTGCTTGGAGGCTGCGTCCTCGACCACGTCGCCGCACTCGGCCGCGTCCTCCTCGGCAATCGGCCGGAAGGGGTTCTTGCGCAGGGCCGGGTGCTGCTCCTTGGGCGGCGCAATCAGATTGGGTGGGCGCCGGATCACGATGGGGCTCGTGGGCGGCGAGCAGGTCGACGACGACGACGACGACGACGACGACGACGACGACAGCGTCAGCGACACCATCGACGGCGACGTCATCGCTGTCGAGGCCGTCGACGTCGTCGACATCATCGACGGCGCCGTCGGCGATCCTGGCTGAGACGACCCTGTCGGTGACGCCGGCAGAGACGACTCTGTCGCCGTCGTCATCACCGTCATCATCGACGGCGCCAGCGACCGCACCGACCCCGGCCCTGACCGCATCAGCCGCTTCGGGTTGCGCTGCGGCAGCACTGGGATCGGTGGTGCCGCCTGCACCGTCTCCTCGTAGCGGATGGCCATCGGCGCGTGCCGCCGCGGTGTTGCGCCGATGCTGCTCATTCTTTGCAGCGCCATTGTGTGTTGAGGGACGTGAGGTGAGGTGTGTGGGTAAAGGAGTGGTAGAAAGGAGGGAGAAAGGTGAGGTGAAGGCGTGTAGGTCTTGCAACAATGTGATACTGCGGCGCATGCAATCCTGGAGAGCGTGTGTTGCTTACTCGTAGACCAGATGAATATAAGAGAAGTAGAATTGTAGAATTGTAGAATCGAATTGTAGAATAGAAATCAAACCAGGATGAACCCTGTCGGTTGAGGCAAAAGAGTGGACAAATAGGGCAGGCTTGTTGTGATCCGCACAAAGAGCCTGGGGAAATAGACAATTCTTAACTGGTTCCGCAAAAAAGAGAGAGAGTCAGGGTTGACATGGGTCAAGAACGGTCAGCAGTTCAGGCGTAATGAGTCAAAGAGTGGTTGGGTGTCGGTCAGGTTGAGAGAGTGTGATATAAGTCGAACAGCAAAGAGCGTGGGCAGAGGCGGTAAGGACGAACGACCCGAGCGGAGACAGAACGATGGGGGGGGAGAAAAGAAAAAAAAAGCGCGACATAACCTCACGGCCAGCACACACAGTCGTGGAAGGATGGGATAGGAATATATGTGCCTCGCTTTAAATGCCGACGAGTACTCCGTACTGCCCTCGTTTCCTTCCCGGCTTGCTTGCCTGGGGAGGGGGCCAGCACACAAGCAACCACGAGTTCTTCTCGGGCTAGAATTGAGACTGGACAATGCGACGCTTGCCCGAGGACAGTGTAGCGCTCCAGAATCCTTTCGCCCTTCCGTCCCAGCTTCGCTCGCTTCCCGGCAGTGCCCTGCACGCTCTCAATCTCCCTTTGTATTTTCGTTTCTATTTTGCCATTTTTTAACCCTACATAGCATCCCTGCTTGTCTCTTCTGGTTAGTATTTTGGTTACCGCTTGCGCCTTCCCTACAATAGAGCGGGGCTTCTACGCCTAATCGGAAGCTGAAAAAAGTGGACAAACGGGCGAGCTACTGGTTGAAACCGCGGCAAGAGTCGAGCACCATTGGCTCAGCCATCGAGCGCCTGTTGGTTCCAGCTGGGCGAAAACAGGGCCCGGCTATACCCACGTCGTCACCCTTTCCGAGAGGGGAGGGTCCATTTATCGAGGTGGCGGGATCTAAGTGGACGGCCCCAGAAAAGGCAACGAGTTGTCCGGGATAAGCGGTCAAAAGTAGACGAACGACTCGAAAGAGGAGGCGCCTTTACTATGGCAAAGGCCAAAACAAGGAAGAGGGAAAAACGTGGAGACGCTTTTCGGTGAAAGAAGCCGAAAAGAAAAAAAAAAAAAAAAAAAAAAAAAAAAAAAAAAAAAAAAAAAAAAAAGAAAAGAAGCTACGGCCAATAAGACGAGACACCACGGATGAGCATATCAATATCTCGGTTATGCACATGTCAACTCTGCTCGCCGACCTGTCTTGGTTGTGATTGCGGTTTCTCTTTTTTATTGCATGTCTTCTTCTTCTTCAGCCGCTGCCCCAGCACTTGCGCAGGCTGCGAGTCCGCTCCTGCCTGGAGCCACGCGCCGACGAAACCCACCGTCAGGCATCAGCCAACTGCGGTTGGGGCTAAATCGTCTAGCATCGGTCGCCACAACGTGGCGCACTCGTGCTGAACGGCCGTCCAGAGACGCTGCCTGCTTGAAGCGAAACAGCCTGAACGGCTCGACTTCGCCTGCTGACCATTTCTACGTGCTTTGACAGATCCCGTTCGCTTTGCCGTTCCCATGTAATACGAGTACCTTACTATTACGAGGCCGGCATAGTTAATTTGATGGCTGCACCTACAAGGGGCTTGTTTCTTTCTTTCTTTTTTTTTTCAGCGATCGCTCAGCTCCGCGGGGCGTAAGGGTCCCCTACCCTGGTGCTGATCGGCCTGTCTGTGCGCAGAGCCTGCGCTATCGCATCGTACCGCCGCCTTGTTTATGATTCCTAATACACAATACTATTCCCAAGATTGTTTCCCCCTCCACACCGGTCCCATCCTATTGCTGCGCGCTCTTTGTTACATAGTATTGCCGACCATCTCTTTTAATCTTGCACCGGAATCAGCTCCGGGCACGCCAACTTGACCGCATGCGGCTTTGCCGCCCACACGTGATCGACGTTAACAAACCCCAACGGCCTCGAAACAAAGCAAACAAAGCAAACAAGCCAACGCCAACACCAACAAACCAACATTTCAATGACCGGAAACAGCACTATCGGAACATAAAAATAACCTACGTGGACAGGCCTAACACTCGCACTAAAAAATCAATATACTATGTAGAAGAGCGTCACCAACGATGCCGCCTCCCAATAAAAACCCCGACGAATGCTAGCACAGATAGATCAATGGACCGTTTTTTTCTTGTCCTCTTGGGCTAAGACGGCCTGTCGGGCCTGTGCTGCTATGTACAGAGAGCACTAGACCTGCTGTTGGCGTGGCCTGACCCGCCGGCGTGGTCCCAATGGACCTGTCCTTTCACATGCAGGTACCGTCTTACTTCTCCTTCCTCCCACCGCAATCACCGCAACCGCACCCGCATGTTCCATCCCATCTTGCTTTTCCTTTATTATCTATTATTATTTTATTTTATTTTATTCTTTTTCACTGGCACGGGCCAATACCACATCTCGGTTCTGTGGGAAGGCGGTGTGTGTGGGTTTCTCCCTTCTCTCTTGCTTCTCTTCCCGCCATTCTTCACCCTTGCTCTTTTTCATTTGACGTGGCGGATGACCCACGTTCAATGCAACCAAGAATGACTCTTTCTAACCCATGCACTCATCTTGTTTTTTCTTGTCTCTACCTGACCGCAACAGACCGGCCACGTACGTACACACAAATGTACGTACTTCGTACCCCAACCGGTGTGCAGCTTGGGAACATCCGCTTCCTCCCTCCTGCACAGGTCGGTCATCCGCTGCGCCGCAATCAGCACTTTCTACACAGACTTCCAACAAGCTTGTCCGCAAGACCCCCTCTCTCCTAGTGCCCTCCGGAGTGCCATTTCCGAGTCCGGTGCTCTTCGATCCAAAGATCCAGATATGCCGATCACCTGTACGGGAGTACCACGGCATCTATTGGTGGTTTCTGTTTTTTTTTTATTGCTTTCTTCTGTACTTTTTAGGTTTCCCTGGCCTTCCCAACTGCCCACCCCTCCAAAAACGTCATGTCTCCGTTGGGAGGCTCCATTCCTCCCCCGTGGGAAAGGCCCACATCCTCTCTCACCGCTGTCGTCTAGTGGTATCGTCCGTTTTTCGTTTTGTTTGTTGGCAAAAGAAGCACAGGAAAAAGACAAAGAGCAGAAAGAAAATCCCTCCCCAAAGTAGAGAAGCCCTTGCAAGAAGAGAGAGAGAGAGTTGGCTGCGGAACCGTAGACTCCGTGAGCAAGAGATAAGGTTCGCAATGACACATCTCTCTTCTCATCCAAGGCCATACAGCTCCCATCCGTCGTAATCCGGCCCTTCCCCCATGCTTTTCCTTGCCGAGGTCTCGCTTGTGTACGCCGGCGCAAATTCAGTCCGCAGCTCCTCGGCAAGTCACAGCTCGTCGTCTTGCTCCAGCTCCGACGGCTTGAGCAGACCAGACACCTTGGACCGCCGCTCGTGCTCCGCCAATTTCGCATCCCGCTCTTGCTGCTCCTTCTCTACGAGGTACAGCTCAGCGTTGTCGCCGTTGAACTCTCTCAGAGAGATGAGGAAGTCGCGAAGGCTAAGCCTGAACTTGTCGTACTGCGTGTTGAGCGTGAACAGGCTCTCCACAAATGCCTGGATTTGTGCTCTGGGCGCCGCTAGTTAGCCATCACACGTCTTTGTAAAAGAAAGAAAAAAAACAGGCGGATCAGAAAACTCACGGCTGGAGATTGGTAAAGGCGTTTCGCAGCAGGTTGCCCACATAGTTCGCCAGGAACTCCTTGTTGTCCGTACCCGGTTGCGCCTGGTCGGGCTTGTAGATGGGACCTTGGATCTTGGGAGCAGAGCCGTCCGCAGGAGCCACAAAGTAGAACAGCCGAACCAGCAGCTGCGACTGCGTCTTGAACCCTGCCTTGTGGTCCGTGTCCGTCAGCACGTAGAACACGTCCTGTAGGATGGGCGCGAAGAACTGGTTGAAGAACGCGTTCGCCGTCGACGTGTCCGTCTTCTCGGCCACGTTGTTGATCAGCTCCAGGCACATGCCCAGGCCTGCTGCCTCAACATCGCGGTTGTCGTGCTTGCTCGCCCACATGCACGCGTCAATCACAAGCTTGAACTGCTGGTTGTCGAGCTTCAGCAGAGAGGGAAAGCAGTGCAGGTTGATTGCCCGCAGCAGGTTGAAAAATTCCACTCGGTGCTCTGGAAACTCGGAGAAGTCCTTGCTGATCATCTCGAGCGTGCACTCGAACACGTTCTCCATAATCGTCGGCACCTGATCCTCCATCAGGCTGCCCAATTTCGAGATGATCGCCGCCATCGCCTTGAGCACCTCCGCGTCTCGCGCGCCGGGCACATTGCGGTTGTAGTCTACCAGAACCGAGTCCAGCAGCTGCGGTACCATTTGTGCCCGGACTGCCTGCAGTTCCTCAGCTTTATCGACGAACACCTCGATGAGCTTGAGAATCTCCTTTTTGATCGTCCGCAGTCCGCGGACCTTGGGCATCTTGGTCGCAATTTCACCTGCACGGTATGTTAGCATAGACCCCCGAAAAAAAAAAGAACCAAAAAAATCAAAACTTGTTCCTACCCTCACGTGCCACCGCCTCAGAAATCAGCTGGCTGGTTGCCCGGTACATCTGGAGCATGTCCAGATAGATGCGGCCAATCTGTGGGTAAAAGTAGGGGCCAATCGACGTGCATGCTGCAACATTTGTCTTCATAATATTGCCGATGATCTTGATGGTGTCGGAATCTTGAAGGATTGACGGGTCGGCCGTGGCCGACTTGATGATTTGATCCCAGGCAGTGTTCGGCAGCACCATCAGGTCAGCCAGAAGCCGTTCTTGCTGGCTTCGGTTGCCCTGTGCAGAAACCATATATCCACAGGCTTCATAGAAGGTATGCACCTGCTGGGGGGTGAGGTCGCAGGTGATCTGCTGCAAGTTACGCACAATCTCGTCGATGAACGGCTCCTGCTCACTCGGCTGCAGCGCAACAAAATGGCGCCGGCACTGCTTTGCAATCTTGATGAACGTGTCGCATGCCATGTCCTGGACACCTGTAGGAGGGTGTTGTTAGTTTTGCATCTAGGGGGTGATACAGCGCCTTCCTTACCTTCATGCGACTCGTGCATAAACTCAAAGAGTTTGTTGACCACGGTCTTGAGGAACTTCCAGTGCGCTTTGAGGAAGCGCGGGTACTGTCCAACGATATACATGATATTACTAGCCACAACCGCCTTATTGTCTTTACCTCGCTTCATTTCTGTCAGGCCTAGGAGATCCTTAATGACGGTAACCAGGAAACGCTTCTCCGTTTCTTCGTTCATGGCCAACGATATGGAGCCGATGGCCCAGCAGAGAACGTTGCAGTTGTGCCACGACCATTCGGAGCCGTCGACCTGTCGTGCAAGCTTTTCGGTCATAATCTGCTCGGTATCAACAACGTCAAGGTGGGTGAGGTAGACGAGACATTCGCGGATGGTCTTGTACAGCTGGACCGTATCACTTTCCTTGACAAATTCGCGTACAATCTCGCCCTCGTCGTTCTCCACGATCAGCACCTCTTCAGGTCGCACCATCTTCTCGATCATAACGATGCGGAGGTTGGACAGAATTTCCTTGTACTTGTGCTTCCGCAGCGGGTAGTTATTAAGCACTGCGGGGTTCGGAGCTCCGTTGGATGTCAGGGTGCCGATGGCGAGCAGGGGGTTGACGTCGGTGATCGGCAGGGCCTGCATCTCTTCGTACAGCTCCTGCACCAGCTTCAGCCAGTAGTCGAGGCAGATTTTGAAGATCTCCCGGTCGTCGATCTGAGAGATGCGGATGAGATAAAAATGGGCGTGGGTAAGGAAGTCACGATTCGGTAGGTTCTCAATGAGCTGTGAGGAGGAGGCGCAGTTAGTGGTCATGCCGTACATATTAGACAACAGCCGGAAAACTCACATTCAGATGCATGGTGAAGAAATTGCAGAGGAAGAGGGCCAGGTTCTGCACAAACTCCTGGTCCTTGGAGTTGCTCTGGGGATAGGTCGTCTTGAGGTCCATCGACAACGGTATGATGTTGGCAATGGTCGTCAGGACCTCGGTGAACATCTTGATAAGCTGTTCGTCGTAGTTACCCACCTGGCCAGGGCCCGAGGTCTGCAGACCACCAATCTCCGTCAGGCACTGCAGCGTGACATTGCGGAACTCGGGCACCTCCAGGAAGCGGGTGCGCAGGGTGTCGATGAGGGGCGTCTCGAATATGTAGCCGAGCGGGATCCAATTACAAAACCGCAGGAGCGTCTCGAGTGTGGCCTTGACAAGTGTGGGCTGGTTGGCCGTGTTCAGAATCTCGGTACACAGCTGGAAGATCTGCGAGAACTCAGCACACATGGTGGACTTGAGGTTCCGCGTCTTGGTGGAGGTCATCTGTTCCGCAGAGTAGTCAAAGACCTCCTCGGACAGCAGGCGCAGGATGATCATGTTGTTCTCGCAGATCGACAGGCTGGAGTGGCAGGCGGTGATGATCTCGTTGATAAAGGTAGGCCAGTTGTGAGGCCACTCTTGCTTGAGAATAGAGATCAGGACGAGGTTGAGCTTGTTCAGCAGGGTTCTCTGCTCCCGGAGAGCCTCTTCGGAGCTGGAGCACTGAATGATAAACTGTACGACGAAATTCCGGATGCCTGTAAAAAAAAACTGTCAGCCTTGCGCAAAAAAAGAAAAAAAAAAAAGCATAGCCAAACACTGAGGTGAGGCAGACGCACCTTGACACTGGTCCCGCGGAAGAACCTTCCATCTTGTCATGATGACATGGTCAAGGACTTGCAATGCCAGGAACTTGGTTTGCGCGTATGTTGCTTCAGACAGGATCTTGTCGACGATGAGCCAAGCATCGGGGTCTTCCTTGAATTGGTTCAGGGCACTCTCGGCAGCTTTTTGCTACAAGGCCGGGGCGAACCGGCAGTTGTCAGCTTGGGCATCTTCTGCAGAGGAGATCGGCCACACGGGGAATCTGAAGAAACGAACCTGTTCGCCACGGCCTTCGTAGAAGGCTCGCACCGTGGCGTCCAGCTCCGGCACGGTGGGCGCCATCGTCGAGAGGGAAAGCACAGACGAGCCCGTCGACGGGAGCAGGAATAGTCAAGAAGAGCAGGGGAGGAAGTGAGCAGGGCCCCAAGGGGGAGGGTGGTCGCTTTCGTCTTTGGTGGGGCGAAGGAAGGGCGACGTTGCGTAGCTCACGCCGGTCGCGAATGCAGTACGAACGGAGGTGACAAGAGCTACTTTGGAACCGAGCACCGGCAGCGTAGACGGAGGTAGAGAGATGGAAAACGCGGCTGGCGTTACGCGATGGCGAGAGGGTAGGTTCAGCGGCTGGGTTTGAAGCTCTGCGGAGGTTGGGTTTGCACGAAACACGGCGAATGGGAGAGCGGGTGTTCGGAAGGCAGCGGGGTTGCTGGCAATGTGAGAGAGCAGAGCAGGAATGCAACTAGGCGAAGGCAGTGAAAACAGCAGAGATTATCGAGGCAATGCGCGGGGTCTTGCGTTGTGTGTTGTCCTGTGGTGCTGCAAGGTAGGGGGAGATCGGAGCGAAATTAGCTATGCACGGTTGATCGGTAGAAGAGTGAAGGCTGGTGGAACGTGGACTGGGTAAGCAAAGAGGGAAGGATCGAGATGAAAGGGCGAGGAGCGATGGAGGGAAAAGTATTATTAAGGTGGCGGGGTTTTTTTGGGCAAGACGGCAGACGGCAGGCGCTGCAGCAACAAGCAAAGATGGGTCCAGCGCCCGAACGCCTGGGCGCCCGTTGAGACAGGTGCTATCAAATCGCGGGGCTCTCCAAGCTCTGCAAATTGCCTGCATGCGAGGGACCGGGAATTTGTTACGCCGTGATGTACCTCTGCAACGAGATTCGCAGCGCAAGGTACTCGATGTATTCTATAGTCGAGTTTTCATATAAACGGCCATGGATGCTGACACAGTTCTTCTTCACAATAGCAAACGTCTAAACGGTCAACCACCCCGAAGCAAACCGGCGAATGATGCATTTTTCTATGGACCGTTTATGCTTTTTGGTAACCAAACTCCGCCAGTCCGTCCTCCAGCGCCTTGAGGGCCCGGTCAATGTCACCTCTCTCCGGCTGAAGCTGCGTGGGGTTAGTTAATGTGCAGCAGGGCCAAGATCAGGGGAAAGACATACCACGCTGACACCCATGTGGCCGAAGCGGATGTACTTGGTGGCAATCTCCTTGTGGATGCCACCGGCGAATACGACGTTCTTCTTCGACAGGCTCGGCAGAATCTGCGCAGGCGTGACCGTATCCGGCAGGTAGATGGCGGTCATGCCGTGTGCCTGGTCTTCGGGGTTCGATGCGATCTGCTTCAGGCCCAGCTTGGTGATAGCCGCCTTGATCTTGTCAGAGGCTTCCTTGTGCTTGGCGAAGCGCTCCGACACGGGCGTCTGCAGGATCTGCTTCAGCGACGTGTCCAGGGCGTGGATCAGCTGGGGCGATGGCGTCGCAAAGTACGAAGCCTTCTTGGCCTCGTAGTTCTTCATGACTGAGAAGACGTGTTAGGGAGATGCATCACTGGGAGGGGAAACAAGCAGGGCCATACTCGGAAGCCAGTTCTTCAGCGACGCAAAGTACGCAGCCGGCGGCGTCTTGCGCTTCTCCACGGCCTCGAGGGCGCGGCCGCTGAAGATGGAGATGGACAGGCCGGCGGGCACGCCAATGGCCTTCTGGCTGGCTGTGACCACCACGTCCAGCTTCCAGTCGTCAAAGGCAATCTCCTCGCAGGCGACCGAGCAGACGCCGTCGACGATAATCAGCGTGTTCGGCGAGACCCGGTGGACGAGCGCCGACAGGTCCTTGAGCTCGCTCAGCACGCCCGTGGACGTGTCGACGTGGGTGACCGTGATGACCTTGTAGGACTTGGCCTTGAGGGCGGCCTCGATCTCGGGAAGCTGCGGGCGCGAGCCGACCGGGGCCTTGAGCTCAGTGACATCGGCGCCGTAGACGCGCAGGCAGTCGGCGAAACCGTCGCTGAAGTAGCCCGTGCCCAGCACCAAAGCAGCTTCGCCCTTCTCGAGCAGATTGGCGGCTGCGAGATCCCAGCCTAGTGTGCCCGATCCAGACAGCACGATCGGCTGCGCAGCCGAGTCGGTGTTCTGGAAGAGCTTGCGCAGGTTGGTGAGGACGTCGCCAAAGGTCGAGACGAAAGCCGGGCCGACATGGCTCTCGCTGCAGGTGTCAGAGTGGGAAGCACACAGAGAAGACGAGAAAGACCGAAGAACAGCAAAGCAGGGAAGAGCAAAGCATTGCTGCACACGAAAGAAGCGCTGTGGCGCGACAAGAACATACCTGTAGTGACTCATGGACTGGAGGACGGCATCGTCAAACTCAATGGGGCCCGGGATGAGCAGCGTGGAATGCGGCGGTTGAGACGACATGGCGGCTAGCGGCGACGAAGACGAAGCTGTGTGTGTTGGTTGTAGTGTGGCAGAGGTGGTGGAAAAGGATGCGGTTATGTGTCGGGCGATGCCTGCCAACCGGCTGTTGATCGAGGGGCTACCGGAAGTACTTGGACTGGCAGGAGGGGCCATGTTATCGGGACGGTAGCCGGTTCTGCGGCCAGTCTCGGCTCGTCTTAGTAATGTCGGCTGCCAGTAAGAGCTGGCTGCTGCGGCACTAAAAAACACCACTTGTCTGGGTGTGTGCAGAGGACGCATCGGCCGGCAACGACGACCGAGAATAGTAAGAGGCTGCATTGAAGAGAAGAAAAGAGGTATTTTTCGAGGAGAACCGTTTTTTTTTGGTGACTTTGTCGTTTCAGTGCCCCAGAATGCTAAACTGTGGGCTGTTGAGCGGACTCTTGTCGGTGAAATAGACGGTGGCTCTACTCTTCTTTCTTCCAGCTTTTAGGGAGTTGGAGCCCCCGACTCAGCGACCGTCCAGTGAATCGAGGAAGTACTCTGCGCACTAAACTTCCCGAATGCCGAAAGACGCTCGCTCAATGACGTCCTACTTCCTAGGGGTTTTCCATGCCCTTGCCTTCGACAGCACCGTCCTAAGTACTCGGGCGGTGGATTTTTCTTTGCCCCTCCGCCATTGGATTGGAGGGGTCTCAGTCGGACGATTGCCAAAAATGGCCATCCTTCTCAAAACGGAAATCACTCATTGGGGGGGTGTGGCTGAAGCTGAGGCTGAAGCTCTCCTCCCCAAAATTGAGCAGCCTATTCCGCACTTGCGCCGATCTGGATGGCGGAAACATTCAACGGCCACCACCACGGCCGACGACAACATCCACCTGCAGCTCCATTGCGCAACTCAAGAATGATCCTGCCGTGACAATTCTCATTTCGACGTCACTGCCCGCCACCCCGATACAGCACGCTCTCCCCCACAAGAGCCAACACCCCCCCCCTCCTCTTCCCTAGCTCTCCGCATTCTTCCCTATCGCTCTCGATCCCGGGGGTCATAAGCTCCCCGAAGCACCAAGCTTGGTATCGGAACATATATCTGTTTTCGACAATCTTGCTTAAAGCGGAACGATATATCATGGCTTTTCTTATTCTCGTCATTGGCGATCTCCATATCCCAGACCGTGCTTTGGACATCCCCCAAAAGGTAATCCCTTGGCAAGCTTGTTCTTCCTGCTCAGCCCCCCCCTCCCCCTCCCTCCCCTTCTCTGTTGTCCACCACGCTGACGCCATCTCCAGTTCAAGAAGCTGCTTGCGCCCGGGAAAATTGGCCAAACGCTGTGTCTCGGCAATCTGACCGACAAGCAGACATACGAATATTTGCGCAACATTGCGCCCGATCTCAAGGTCGTCAAGGGCCGCTTCGATGTCGAGGCCACGGCCCTGCCGCTGACTCAGGTCGTCACCCACGGTTCCCTGCGGGTCGGATTTCTCGAGGGCTTCACGCTCGTCAGCAACGAGCCCGACCTGCTGCTGGCCGAGGCCAACCGCCTCGACGTCGACGTCCTCTGCTGGGGTGGCACCCACAAGTTTGAGTGCTTCGAGTACATGGACAAGTTCTTTATCAACCCGGGCAGTGCCACCGGCGCTTACTTCTCCGGTTGGGGTGGCGATGGCGCCACCGCCGAGGACGAGATCGTGCCCAGCTTCTGCCTCATGGATGTAGGTCGAAGCTTTTCTCTCCATTCTCCATGTCTCTTTCTTATTCAGCTGCTTATACGCTCAGGTCCAAGGAATCTCTCTCACGCTGTACGTTTACCAACTACGCAAGGACGCTAATGGCGTTGAGAACGTCGCTGTGGAAAAGGTTACGTACACAAAGCCGATCGAGCCAACGGGTGCGGCATCATAGACACGCAGGGACACTTACTCCCCTGTTGTTTCATCTTTTCACAGGCTCGAATCGAAGTCTGCGTTAAGCGGCAACTGACCTTGTATATATCTCCTTGATGGTCATGGTCGCTTCGACCCCTGCCCTTTATTTATATGTTCAGTGTTCCATTCAGGCCACCATTGAAAATGAGAACAAGATACCATCATTTGCAAGCTAGTTCCACAACTTCATGACTGGGAACCGTGATTGCAGGCATGTGAATGAGGCTCTGTTGAAAAATAAAGAGTGACATATAGGATATCGTAAAACAACACGCAAACGCTGTCCTCGTAAGAATCAAAAACAAAAAAAGCCAAAAAAGACAGCACATCTATATGCAAACAAAAAGACATCCAACGCTGCTCTGGATGCCAACGGGATATCAATCGCCCCGTCATTATAACATCATGCTCCGCCGTCGTGAGATCCGGTCTCTTGTCGACATCGTGCGTGTCTCGTCGGCTTGTGCATCTCTCTCATCGCCGCCCGGCTCATATGAGGAATCACCGGGATCGTCTTCCTCATCCTCATTTTCCAACATAGATCCTTTCCTTGGAGCCACCATAGATGTCCTCTTCCTTGCCGCAGGTGGCTTTGTGTGTCGATCTGCACCGGAAGAAAGAGTTCCATCTCGGACATTGGCAGCTGACGCTCGCCGTGTCGCTTTCGAGGATCTAGGGCCAACGCTTCCGGATGCGGGTCTTCGGCCCGACGCCGACACAGTGCCCTTGAGATCCCCCCCCTCGGCATCCATGTCTTCGTCTTTCGTGGTTGTATTTGAGTCGTTACACTGAGGCGAAGATGATAGCGTAAACTCGTAAGGATCATGTTTGTTGTTGCAGCTGTCGGGGCCGCCTTTCTTAGCTGCTGCGGAGGTCTCGGCCGCTTTCTGCTCGTGCTGCCGGCTTCCAGCAGCGGAGGCACGCTTTCGCCTGTTCGTGGGGGCCACGTGAGACGAGTCCGACTGTTCATCTAATCCTGACTGCTCAGCCGTGAGCGGGCTGGCTTCTTTCTTTGTTGAGGCTGGATCAGGAACCATGCCATGAGAGGACGGCTGGGCTATGCTGTCGGGCTGACTGTGCTCGTGGTCCAGGTCCTGATGGTGAAGCTGTTGTCGCTGTATATACCGGCCTTCACCAGCAACTGCATCAAGCAACTCCTTCGTCGGACGTCGCATTTTGTCACGCAGATTAGGTTCTGCATAGCTTACAGAGGCGCGAGCTCGCCTATTAGGACGAGACGTCTCGCCCTGTAACGATATGTCTGCTGGCGGTGGCGTGTCGCGTATCTCGAGGCGAGTTGCAAACGAGCGATCGGTCGTCAGAGGAGCAGATATCGGCGGGGGTGTGCTGGGATATGTGCGAACAACTTCTGGGTCTAGAGAAGGTGAGGCTGCTTTTTCAAGATTCGCAGGGCGCTCATCCAAAACCGTTGGCGTGACGGGAGCGTTTGTCGTCTCCTTATCAAGTACAACCTCGGCCACAGCAGGCGATAGTGGACTTGGAGCGTCGAGTACCAATGGCAGTTTCTTTCGGTCCTTCATTCGATTTCCCGCTGCAGCAGGTTTTCCATTACCGGGTTTCGTGACAACAGCCTCATCGTTGGCTCGCTTCCGAGGAGACGACACGTCCTCATTGGTGCTTTTCATAGAAAGAGGCTTTCTACCTCCAGATGGCGCTTTTCCTCCAGTAACTTCGGCTTGCTGTTCTCGGCGGTTGCTAGCGAGGTCTCTTATGCTTCTCGGGTTCTTTAGCTCGCGAACTGGCAGGCTATTCTCTCCGTTCCCTTTCGTAGGCAGGCTCTTTTCGTTGCTTCCCGTCTTCGTACCAGCGACTGTCGTGTTCTCGTCATTAATTGCAAACTTCCTCTTGGCCCCGGCCTTCGGTGCTGGTGTAGCATTGGCGTCCTTAATAGCCGCGGTCACGGCGGTTGACAACTTAAGAGGGGCAGGAGATGCCGCCGGCGTTTTGTTTGCTGATTTTCCACGGAGAGGAATATTGCTTTCTGTCTCGGGATTCGGATTTTCGTGGGCGATCGTTCTGGACGGAGCAGGCATTGGTGTTTCTGGTTCAGTCGCGTGGTCTACCGACGCAGCTGTTATGATTTTTGTAGATTTTGATTCCGACTCCGAACTAGTCGGTGCAGATTTGCTGGGCGAGCCAGCAGACATCCTCGAGTCGTCATGGAAAAGCCGCGAAACAGGAGGTGGTCCGAGTTCGGGAGAGTCGGTGGCATCGAGAGCGTCGGAACAGAGAGCGAGTATCTCCTCCCGGCTAAACAGGAAGTAAACTGTCAGCATTCATGAACCGCCAAACATGTCATATATTCCACTTTGACCACGCACTTCATTGTCTGACGAGGATATGTCTTGCTTTCGTAGATGGGGGGCAATCTGCCCTCCTTCTCTGCAAGAGCTTCCGCTTCTTTTGGTGAAAGCTCTGGAAACTTTTTCTCGAGTGGTGATGATGGTTCGCTGGCGAGACTCAGTCTCAGTGGCTTACTCTCCCGGCGTCCTGCTGTTGGCGACTGCTTCTTCTTTGGCGGCTCTAGGCCAAACCCTGCAAGGAGAGACCCTAACTCGAGGAGCTGGGCCTCCATCTTCTCTTTGACTTGCAGAGCATGGTCGGCAATCCGGCGGGAGCTGTTGTCGTCCAGCTCCTTCTCTAGGCGCATAACCTGGCTGCGGAGCTCGAGGTTCTCTGAGAGAAGCCTGGCGCATTCGTTCTCGAGGCCACGGATGCGAAGAGATTGGTTCGAGTTGACTCGGGCAATATCCCGGTTTTGGCGCAAGAATCTGCGTCGAACTGGAGTTGTTAGTAACGCGCAAGGCTCTAATCGTCGACGGGAAAGATCTAGCATACGCGTGTCGAGGCTATCTGCCATCATGGGTGGTTCGTTCAGTCTTGCCATTGTTCATAGTGGCTGGACGTGCAGCTCGGTAGTGTAGTGAAAGGAGTTGGTGACCGCAAGTTCATGAGAGACGCGTTCGGATGGAAGCTGGGGCTGAATTCGTGTCGAATGACGCCTGTTGTTGAGATTGCATGAGTCAAGAAAACAACGATAAAATTTCCTGCTATATCGCCCTTGATAGACTATAGTGGTCATGGCACTTGCCTCCCTAATTTGGGTTGGCTTGTTTACTTCTTGTTTTTCGGCAGGGGTTGCCCGGGCAGCATGTCCATGTTGGGTAGGTATTGTGGCTCAACTGAGTCAAGCCACACTAAACTTAATTTGCCCCTCATTTATGGACTACCAGCTCGGTGAATCGGTAAGTAACAAGTGCATCCTCGAACTAATACAAGAAACTCGCAATGGCCTTCAATTCGCGGGCGATGCCCTCGGGGCACCTTCGACAAACATCTGTGTCTGGTGGCCTGAATCCATCATCATTTGCGTCCACGGCAAGCATGTCTCTTCAGACACGCGTCAATGAGAAAAGGGATGAGCTCGAGAACTTAAAGCAGCTGCGCGATCTCAGTGCGGAAGTTGCTTCCCAGATGGAGGCGCTCGAGCAGAAGCTGTCGACCCTTTCAGACGGGACAGAATGTGCGAACTTTCAGGCGAGAAATGCGGCGTGATGCTTCCTGAACTTACCCTCTTTTGCAGCAATCGCAACGGTTATGGCCAACTGGCATAACGTGTTGAGAGCTATCAACATGGCATCGAGTTGGTGATTCCCCCTCTGTTCCTCGTATTGATCTAACATGGCCGTAGCCAAATTGCCCCGAGCTCCCACCGAATCAGAAGACAGCTCTGTGGCGCTTCCTCAGATGCTGGTTCGCATTCCAACCGAGCACGCTCCTGCTCTGCAGGCGCAAGCGGAGGAGGCTGCAGCTGCAGCTGCGCAAGAAAGTGAGGCGACATAAATCTGGAAAGCATATGCTTTTTATGCATGCGATTCTCAAATTCCCTCCATCTATTACATCCAAACGGAGCGCCACAGTACGAGTATGGACTACGAGTATGCCGAGTGCAAATGGAACTAGGACCTTATAGTCCTCGGCAGTAAGAATGGCCCACAAGAGTCCTGACGGTCCGAAACTGAGAGGACGACATCCAGAGACCTCGCTGTCGCGCAGAGTTCTTCTGGCAGTGCGCAAGCACGTTGGTTGGTGGGGTTAGCCATTGAGGTGGATAAAGTGTGGCAAATCGCGTGCAACGCGTTTCTTAGTCATACACTTGTTTACTTCTGACAGGTATGCATCTTTGCGACCGAAGGAAGCTCATCGGCAAGAGATCATGACAATGGTAGAGCCTATGACAAGGTCATGATGGTTGATAGAGAAAGGCAAATGTTCAGAACCTATACTCGTAGATTACAAATGCAAAGATACAATATCTCACTGAAAGGCATTCTTTCTGATATACAGCCCGTTATACTGCTTATGTATATTGGGCTTGAAATGCAATTATTCGGTATAATATCCAAATATATCGCGGTATCATGTAGGGTGGTATTGAGGATATTCCTCCCTGCAGGGTGCCTTCCAATCCCGCGACGCGATGCATGTAATGCGTGTAATACCCCTCAGAAGGAAGGCGCGTGAAAAACAAACGTACTCGTATTAAGAAGGCGCTCAGGATACACAAACGCCGAACACGTAATAGATAGTAAACAAAAGAGTCTCCTAGCTTAGATCCATGTAAACATCGCCGACTCTTTTCTTTTTCTTCCCCCACGCATCACATCGGCTTAACCGGCCACGTCTCCTGTATCGAAATCTGGCATGGAGCAAAGCATAATTGCATCGAAAATCAGCTATTCTCCCTCCGTTTCACTATTTGCAATCCTCCCTTGTGTGGAATCCGCGCCTTTCCTATTTCTTTTCCTCGCGAAATTGCTACCCACAGCACCACAACCACCACTCTGGCCCCTGCCAATACTAACACCCCGTTATTTCATTCATTGATTCGAGCTCGTGGCCTCTCCTATACGGCCCTTGGGTGGACATCCTGTTCCCTCTTGTTGATCTGTGATCATCTCATTGGCCAGCTGCCTTGGGGAGAATGTGCTGGCCCTGCCAATTGACCTCTCCCTGACCAGAACCCTGTCTCGAATAAGCCCCTCAAACCCCCCCTCCGGTTCCTCGAAGCCCCGAGGCCAGAGGCAATATCCGGTTCCATTTATCAACTTGGTCGCAGCTAGGCTTACCTGGCGCACTGTCAACTGTCACCATGACCCTCCAATTCCAAACCCAAATCTACGTCGATCCTTCCTCGGACCTCGTGAACCACATTCCCTCCAGTCCCGACAAATATTTGTCTTCTCCTTCGGATAGCAAAGCCAATTGCAAGCATACTCAGTCTGCTCTTGCAGAATTGAATGCTGAAACTCTGCACAACATTCGGAACAAGCATGCGCGCAAGCACACTTTGACGCCCCACGACAAGCGCATTGCACCAAGTGACGGTTCGGTAACCGCTGTTACCCCGGAGTCCCTGGCTAAGGATCTCGAAAACTTCCATATTCACAGCCCCGAGAAGAATGGCAATACTTCCGTAGTGGAGACGAGTATCGCTGAGACGAACAACCATTGCGACAGAACCGTGGCTTTCCATTCACTGGCACCGCGATCGGCCCAGATTGGCTTCAACCAGAAGAGAGCCCGCTTCCGCCTGTCAGAGTGTTCAGAAAACGATCCCGAGGAACCAGGATCAACCGCGTCAGGTCTGTAGCCATCACACCCCCCCATGACTTGCTGTTAATGATGTCTATGCGCTACTATTAGTTTTGCTCGTCCTAACTGACTCTGCCATGCTTAGACTTGGTTAAGCAACAACCCGATCTTTCGCTTTCTACCGTACCAGACACGCGCCTTGCATTAGAAAGGCACGACGCAAAGAAGTTTGATTGGGTCTTGTCTTTACCCTGCACCGCTGGAGATTTTGTCAAAGGTGCACGCAGCACGCACCCGCGCAGAACCCAGTCGACCGCCGACGTAGCAGACGTTCTCTGTGAGGATCGGAAGGTCTATTTCGGTTGCAATCTTTTGCAGCACCGTTCCCGGTCCGGCAGCGACTTGACAGGCCAACAGCACATTATCAACACTTATACGCTCGTCGCAAGTCCCCTTGGTGTCAACGTGGGCCCGGAGCCGTTCGCAGTGCAGGAATCTGCATCAACCAAAGAAGCAACCTCGATGGTGGACACATCGCCAGCCCCTGAACGAACCGCGCTAGCGGTGAACAACGCAAATGGCGAGCAGATTCATGCGTCTCCCAGACTGCTCGGGGAGGGACTTGAGGGTGGCTTTTCTCGCCACCGCTCGCCCTCCACACGATCACACAGCAGCTCTGTATCGCGTATAGAAGATACGTTTGAAGAGCTTGACCGACTCGAGGACCAGTTCGAAGCTGTTAATAGCATGGTTCACGTGGACAGGGTGCCGTCCCCAGACAAGGCCGTCACTGCCAACCCAGCACAGGCAGCTCCGGGCAGTGCGAAGAAGCCTCTTGCGAAAACGCTCTCTGTTCGTGGGAGGGGAAAGGCTCTGGAAACTCCACAAAAGGCAGGACAAAATGCAAATTCGGTGAAGCCCAAGTCCACGCCCGGCCAAGCGAAGAGGCAAAGCGTTTTAGCATCAAGCCCGGCCGCCAACACGACCAACAAGAGGGCGAGCATGGCTCGACTAGCAAGCTTGCAGCCGCCGAAGCCGCCAGCCAAGTCAACCAAGCCCCCCACAATACCAACATTTGAACTCCCTGGGGATGCGGTGGCGCGCCGGCTCAAGGAGCAGAGGGAGAAGCGCATGTCGATGGCACTGGCAGCCACAGAAGCGCCGGCACCGGCGATTTCAGCGCCGCGGCGGACACGCTCGACCAAGCCGCCGACGCGGCCAGCCTTTGAGCTTCCTGGAGAGGCCATTTCACGTCGCAAGAGGGAGGAGCACGAGGCGAAGCTCAGGCAGCAGGAAGAAGAGGAACGAAAGCGGCGGGAGTTCAAAGCACGGCCAATTCGAGCTAGCATTGCGCCGAGCACGTACCCGCGTGACACGGCTACGAGTCGTGCGCGGCAGAACAGGATGTCCATGGTCGGGGACAGCAGCACGGGAAACAAGCGGCTGTCATTGGCATCAGCGGCGTCGTCGAGCCTCTCCAGTGGCCAGAATGCAGTGCGTCGTGGACGTGGCTCTGCTCTCGAGACGCCCTCTGTAAATGCCCTCGCAAGTCGGACACAGTCAACGTCGACGGGCAGCGTTAGTGGCAAGAGGAGCACCATGTCGACAGACGATGTGGAGCAGCAGAAGATTCGTGGAAAGGAGGTCTGTCACCGCGACAACCTGCTGTCGGTTGATCGCAACCGGGAGAAGCGCGACCGTGAAGCAATCGCCAAGCAAGCTCGTCAAGAGGCAGCCGAGCGGTCTAGGATGCTGAGCCGAGAGTGGGCCGAAAAGCAAAAGCAGCGGGCAAAAAAGCTCATGGCGGCAGCTGCCAAGGTGACAGCGTGAGGAAGAGGAAGCAGGTTAGGGCGCCAACGTCTTTACGAGGTTGCTGTTTTTTTTTTTTCTTTTTCTTTTTCTTTTTTTTGGGGGGTGTTCTCGGGTGTTTTTCTGGTTTGTTTTTTTCTGGCACTCAGTCCGCTGCACTCTTTTGCCATTCATCTGGAAAGCTTTTCTTTTGTTTTATTTTCTTTTGCCGCTTTCGTTTTCAGGAAACGGCTGGTGTCATTCATTCCATGCACGGTGTCCATGAAGACGCATCTGCATATTTTCTTTTGTCGGTATGGTTATGGATTGGGGCATTGGCAAGGCAAAAAGGAAATCGGTCGTGCTTTGGGGGATACGGTTGATTACTGACCAGGGTGCCATTGCATTGTTTAACTTTTTGGTCGAATTGCTGATGTTGGAATTGACATATTTTAAAGCTTCTGGCAGGAACAGTGACCAAAGGGAAGAGAGAGAGAGAGAGAGAGGGAGAGAGCACCGGCACTTTGATTCCGATAGCTGCAGTTGCGCGCCGTTTCTCACCCCACACTGACAGCCGAGTCGCAAGACCAGCACTGCAGACGGCGTCTGTCCATGATAAGCAAGAAGCCGTTCTCGCGGTGCGGAGAAGTGAAGCGAAAACACAGACGCACCCTGCTCGATGCTGCTGTCCTCTGCTCGCCGCTGCTTCCATCTCCCTGCTCGAGCACCGTCACTGAAGAGCATCTTCCGGTTCTCTTCAACGCGGTCCTCGCATCCAATGGCCCCCCGCGTACGATTACCGCAAGGCACGTACGAGGGTCGGGTGCAAACAGTTGGCCAGGGACTGCCCGAATGGTCATCCCCTGACGAGCAGCCCCCTCTGCCCAAGCCGCTGGATGCCTTTCTGGGCATTCCTTATGCACAGTCGACGGCTGGCGCGAATCGGTTTCGGGCACCGGTGCCATTGGATACAGGTGGCGGTCGCCAAGACGAGGTGCATTCGGCGAAGCAGTTTGGCCCGAGGTGCATCGGGTCCGATGGCCGAGCCGACGTGCCTGAAGGCGAGGATTGCCTCAACGCAAACGTGTACGTGCCGCGCGGGCGACTGCCGGCGGAGGGCCAAGGCAGCCGCCAGCAGCCGATGCCTGTGATCATCTACGTGCATGGCGGCGGGTTCAACAATGGGCTCGGGGCGGAGCGGGACATGGCCAGCTTTGCCGGACATGCGGACGTGGACCTGGTCGCAGTGAGCTTCAATTATCGCGTGGGCGCGCTGGGGTTTCTCGGATGGCTCGACCACGACAGCAAGGACGGCGAGGACGGCGAGGACGGCGAGGCCGACGATGCGCCGCTGAATCTCGGGCTGCGCGACCAGCAGGCGCTCTTTGAGTGGGTGCAGGCCAACATTGGCTTCTTCGGCGGCGATGCGCACAACGTCACCATCATGGGGCTGAGCGCAGGTGCGCATTCGGTGCGTTGGCTCGGTGGCTTGGTGTCTCCCTCCCCCTTCCTCCATGGCTTTCATTAACAGCCCCAGATCGGACACCACCTGCTCTACTACCGGCCCGGCCAGGCCCTCTTCCACAAGGCCATTCTCGAGTCGGGTGCCCCCACCGCCCGTGCCGTCCTGGCGGCAGATCACCCGCGGCCGCGGGCCCAGCTGCAGGCATTTCTCGTGGCGGCTGGCGTGCTGTCGGACGGAGAGGACGCAGTGCTGTCGTCCGAGCGTCAGCAAGACATCATCCACACCCTGCGCAACCTCCCCATCGAAACGGTCGTGCGCGCCAGCCGCGCTGTCTGGAATAACTCGCAGGCGTCGGTGTGCTGGCCATTTCAGCCGGCTGTCGATGCCCTGCTGTCACCATCGTCACCATCATCATCGTCGTCTTCGCCGCTGCCGTCCATCATCCCTCGCACGCCCATTGCCGCGTGGCAGGCCGCCGCGCACGCCCACGTTCCCGTGCTCACGGGATTCAACTCGCACGAGGGCACTGTGTTTGTGCCCGGCGATGCCGACCGCGCAGACACGGACGCGCACTTCCGCTCCTTCTTTGCGCAGCTCATTCCGTCGCTGACGCCCGCCGACCTCGACGCGCTCGAGGCGCTGTACCCATCGCCCACGTCCAGCGCCGACGCCAGGTACCGTCTGCCAGCGGACCGCCGCCGATGGCCGCCGGGCGTGACCGGCCGCCAGTGGGTGCGCATCGAGGCGGCATACGCCCATTACGCGTACATTTGTCCGGTGCTGCAGACGGGGCATTACCTGGTGACGACGGCAGCAGCAGCAGACCACCCGGTCTCGGTCTACGTCTACGAGTTCGCCGCGCTCGCCACGGGCCTCGGCACGGCCAACCACGGCGACAACGCACCCGTGGTGGCCCACGACATGGCGGCGCTGCAAGGGCAGCCGGGCCTGCAGCAGGTGGCGGCGGCGATGCACGGCGCCTGGGTGCGGTTTGCTGCGAGCCCGCGCGGGGACATGGGCGAGGAGGGGCTCAGCAGAGACGGCGGCTCGGTGCCGTGGACGCCGTTTGTGTCGCCGCTCGTCGCGCCGTCGGCGGAGAGCATCATGGTCTTTGGCGCCGGCAACAACGAGCGCGTGCCGGCCGAGCACCGCCATGGCGGCAGCGATCCCCGTCCCGGCACGCCTGCTGCCATGCGCAGCCTCACGCCGCATGAGCTGGAGCAGTGCCAATTCTGGTGGGACCGGGTCGGCCTGAGCGAGGGATACGGACAGCGCTCGACCCCCTCGTCTCTGCCGTCGAGGCTGTAGAAAGTGCGTGCCTCCCTGTTCTTCACAATCTCGCAACAAGCCGTACTATAAAATTTTTGTATTTACTACTCTGCCAAACTTTTCAATAAGAAGAGAACAAATAATACAGATCAACATCAGTGTATACAAAAAAAGGCTTCAAAAATGGTAAAGGGCAAAACAACAAACAAGATGCACGTCCCCCCAAGGGGCGGTCTTTGTATATAGCGAAAAAGATAGGGTCGTTGTAAGGGACAGTAATTATGTAGATCGTATTAGTCCACCAGTTTGTTGAAAGAGTTCACAAACGCCATGTTGGGAGAATGCAGGGGCAGAGACCGTGATCGCTTGTGTGGCAAAAATCAAGCTAAAAAGATGACAAAAGAAAACATGGAAAACAGAGCGACGTAGATATCAGCGTTGAAAGATTCTTCAAAACAGAAACAAGAAGAAAAGAAAAAGACGGGCAAATCAAAAGTTTTGAGAAACGTTGGCCGTCTGCTGAGGATAGTGTGCCGGGTTCTCGATCCGCGTGTTGCGCCGCGCCGGGTTGTCGCGAATAACGGGCGAGCCACCCAGCTCAGACGGCCGCGGCGGGCTGCCGTAGGCGTTGTCGGTGTAGGGATTGTTGCTGCCGTACTGGTTGTAGTAGTTCGGGTCCGCGCCGCTGTAGGCCATGCCGATGCCGCCGTCGCCTGAACCGTCCGACCGAGCTGCCGCGCTGTAGGAAGACGAGGCGTTCGACGCTCCCCGGTGCACTTCGCCGTTGCGGTTGTTCGCCGCCGACGGGCCCATGGCGCCTAGGATTTCGCCCTCGGACGTGGGTGAGTGATCGTTGAGGCCCGCGTCCGCCGATCCGCCCGCCCGCGTCGGCGACGGTGCATCCGAGTACGGCGCACCGGCACCGCCAGACATGGTCGTCGAAGCTTTGCGTCCCGTAGAGCCGCCGACCGTCGTGGAGCCCCAGCCGCGGTAGCCTGCCGAGTTGGCATCCTCCTTCATCAATTCGTAGCCGCCCGCACCGGCAGCGCCGCCCGCAGCCAACGCTGCCAGGTCGGCATCGCCGTTGGGGTTGAAGGTGTAGTCCTCGACCTCTTTGCGGCGCTGCTCCTCGGCTTCTTTGCGCTGCTTCCGCCTGCGCCACAAGAAAATGCCACCAATCACAAGCAGGGCAACGGCAGCAATCGGTACCACCACGGCCACGGCAATGCGACCGCCGCTGGAGAGCTTGCCGCTGCTGGAGCCGCTGGTCGGTTTTACGGTAGCACCGGTTGTTCCGCTTGTCGAGGACGAATGCGACGACGTGGTAGTGGGTTCTTGGGTGGTCGACGTGATGGTCGTCAGAAATGTGCTGGTACCGCCATCAGCAGAAGAGAGGAGGGATGTGACAACAGTGGTTGGCTGTTCTGTTGGTGTGCTCGCAGCTGGTGCTGTGGTGGTCAATGGCGCTGTAGTGGTCTGGACTGTGGGACTGCTTGTAACAACGGTTGTCGTCGGAGTGGTCACTGGCGGTGCTGTCGTAGTGACAGCACTGGTCGATGGCGTGGTCGCCGCAGCCGTCGTGGTCACTGCCGGAGCGGAAGTGGAGGGGGTGGTGGCAGCAGCAGTAGTAGGTTCTGATGTGGGAGACGCTGTGGTACGGTCAGAAGCAACTGTTGTAGGGGACGCGGTGGTCTGGTCAGCATTGCCTGATGTGGTAGCAGCAGTAGCCGAGGGCGTCGGCGTGGCCCCCGGTTCCGTTGTAGGAACCGCACTGGTGATATTACTAGTATTAGACATCCTGAAGTCTCTGAACCGCAACCTCGGAACAGCCCTAGAGTGGTAATAGGCCATGGTCAGCAGGGTTGTTAAAGCAAAACAAGAGCAATGCAGATAGGAAAGAGCGTGCAGAAAAGAAAAGGTGATCAAGATCTATGCAATCCGCGTCTCATCGCGAAGCGCCATGCCGTCCGTCTCAGACCGGCACGTTGACCAGCAACAGAGACACTGGCGGTTACGCACAGCGGAAGACCTCCGCATGTGGGATGCATTGTCCGCCATTCGCTTGTCTTGTTTTGTTTCCTGTGTTCAGATGACAAGGAGACAGGACGGCGAGACAGGACGAGACAGAACAAAAGACGAGACAATAGCACGGCTTACCCTGTAAACTAGACTGCTCGGTTCGGAAAAGATGGTCGGCTCGATCCAAAGATGGCAGCGAACCAAGCGGATCGAGAGGCTGTCAAGCGTCCGCTGACGAGAAGAGTGGAGAGGCGGGGGACGGCTGGGGGTTTGACAGCGTCGGAGGCAAAGTGACACAGTGTTCGAGCAGCGAGTGGCCGTCGATCTGCGAACACAAAACAAGGGGCAGCGACCGAAAGTGAGGCCCAAAAGGGGACCACCAGGTCGCAGACAAAACACACACAAAAAGTAGTGCAACTGGCCGACGAAGTAACGGCGGCGACGAAGGGTGAATAGGGAGCTCAAAAAAGCGAAAAAAGGATTAAAAAAAAACCAAGAAGCCAAAAATTGCCTGCGAGCCACAAACAAAAGGAGGGTTGGTTCGCTGCAAAGCCACGGACGGGTCCGAATAAATGAGGGCGTGATGCTTGCTGGCCTGGTCAGGCGATCGGCCGGGAAATAATAGGCTCTAGTGGAGAGAGCGCGATACCCTGGGTGCACTGTATATATTACTCCGGAGGAAGTAGCAATCGCAGCTCAGCCGATGCCCTTTTTGTTGCTTGGTGTCACTTTTCCGTGGTTGAATGCACCCCAGACGGCACCCCAGACGGCAACGAATGCGAGGTGCGAGGTGCAAGCTGCAAGCTGCAGGCAGATGGCCAGCGGCCTAGGTCACGAGAAAGCGGATCGAGGAGAAGATGGTTCGCCTAAGAGTCGATGGCGACGATGTTCGACGTCGATTGGGTTGGGGCACGTTGGGTATTGCCGCTTGACTTTGATGGAATCGTTGTCGGGTCGTGAAGCGGCAGCGACAAATGTGCGTCTCGTCTCGCTCGCTGTTGAGTGGTGTGAAAGGAAAAGGGGGGTCGAAGAAGAGCGAGGCCCAAGGAGCCCGGAAAACGCGAAATCAGGCCAAGCCGGAGAAGGTGGAGGCCGTACTGTCGTAGGGACGAAACCGCAGTGGTGGCAGCGGGTAGCTGCTATAGCTCGGATGCTTTCGCTATTGATCGGGGGGGAAGGAGCCGCCGTTGTCGTTATTTCTCTCCCTTGGCTGGTGAGGTTGCTTGCCTTTGTCGAACCGTGTGTGAGCTCAAGTAAGACCGGGGATGTTGGCAATATTACGATGCTGCTGTCGGATTCCGTGCTTTGTACAGGGTAACGATGGGGAAAATAATGGAAATAAATATGGGTAGGGAATACGGGTAAATCCAACAGCCCAATTACGCGAATCGTGACGCTGGGTCGGCAAAAAAAGGAAACTAGAGCGACCGAATTGGGAGGCCTGACTCGTGTGCGGAGGAGAAAAGAAGAAAAGAAGGTTTCAGAGGGGGAAGAAGGGCAGAAGCGAAGGCGAGATCCGAAGAAAAATACGAGACGAGAAAGGCACTTTGAAAATGAATGGCGCGACTGCGCCTGTCAATTTTTCCGTCTCAGTAATATTATTAAGACTGGCGTCTGCGTCCCCGAGTGCGCTAGCTCACCCAACGATAAGCAGCACAGGCGACGGTGCCAAAGAAAAACAGTGCACCACCTGCTATACGAGATTATAGGGGCCAGTGCGTGCTATATTTTCAGAATACGACACCATTATTCCTGATCGGGCGAGCGTGTTTAGCATGCCCGTGACGCGTGTGGCGAAAGACACTGTGCAAACGGATTCTGCTGTATCGAGTGTGTCTTGGAAAACACGATCACAAGGTTTCAATTCCAAAAGCTGTCGGCGAGTACGAGTCCACATACGAATATCCACGCGTATGCCAGGAAGAAGAAGAAGAAGAAAAATTGGCGAGGCCTACGAATGCGTATCGCCCAAGTCACGACCAAGAACCTAGGAAGCCAAGCTAATCTAATAAGATACCACAAAATTCAGGCTTGGAAAATAGTCGTTTGTAGTTAGTCGCAAAAAGCTAGCGGTACTTTCCAGAATTTTTGTCCTTGTTTTTTCTTCTTCGTAAGATGCGTTAGCTTTTGGACCCCAGTGCTAAGCGGCGCAATAGAGGGAGGGTGGGGGGAGGCACAGTGGACCTGACGAAACAGGATGAACGAGAATGCACGCGAAAGCGAGCACACAAACCCAAACCCATGCCTGCATGCAGCCGGCTGCACGAAAGCAAGATATACGTATACGCTCATTCATGTTGTCGGGGCAGCACCGATCGAATTAGAGCCCAGATCCTTCATTCCTCGCCAACTTGTGTTTGTGGAAATTGGGGAATGCCCATAGTCTCCTGGCCCCTCTGACGATGATCAGCCCTGTTTAGAGAATATCACCCTCTGTACGGAGTACTTCGTACCCGCAGTTTCCTCGGACGCCGAGTCCAGGGTTGCCTCCTTTGGCGGCTGTGCGGCTGTGTGCCTGCCCATTGGGCCACTTCCTTCCGTCTGACAAGCCGTCGCCGCCACAATCCTTTCGTATAAGAATAGCGGCCAGTATTATTCCTTGCATAACACGTCACTGTGCAATGTGCAGATAGGCACTGATAGCACTGCCAAGATGCCAAGGCATCCTCTGAAAAGTCACATGAAACCACAAGATGACAAAACAAGCATTCATTTGCTGAGACTCGGGCAAGTACGGATGTAAAATACAATAAAAATGAAGAGAGAAAAAAGACCTGAGCCAAATGCTACGCCTACTTCCATTGTGCTATGCCTGGAATGTGCAGTCGTTCAATACAAACAAACTGCTACAACTGTCAACAAGATACAAAGGCAGGGAAAAAGCCAAACACTCCCGTCTATATGCAGCATCCCATCATGCATGGCACAGGTCGCAGCAAGCTTTACACCCACTGCTCGCACATGCCATGCTCTGAGAAAAATAGGGCGTACGCCAGATGCAAGAAAGAAAGAGAATCCCGAACGAGAACAGAAAGCAGAGAGTCGCGAAGCAGAAAACGAAAAAGAACAATCAAAGCAGGGAAGAAAGCACAACACAGTCTTTCCCACTCATCGACTTGATTTCGTTAGATTCCAACGCCGGCATTGATGCAAGAAAAATTTGGCCAATGGGTATCCGAGAGCGCAAACATGTATCGCCAGTCATGTGGCACTGCCGCCCTATGGCCGCAAGGTCCATGACGGCTTGAGCTGTTCTCCCATTGCCGCTTGCGTGAAGACGGTGTCGCCGGGCAACCGGCTGACACGGCCCGCACCGCTACGAATGGCCTGCTGCTGCACGGCCGAGATACCGCTGCGATTGCTGCGGATGCTGCCTGCATCGCTCATCGTGTCCTGATCCCGGAACTTGCGCGGAGGAGCAAAATCCAGTGACGTGAATGTGCTAGACTTGCGCAGAAGGTGACTGTAGATTGTTAGCTTTCAATACTTTATTTTAAAGTTCGACTGGGGGCGGGGGGCGCATACGGGCTTGGCAGGGCTGCCATCTCATCGAACGATGACACCAGAGGAGAGCTGACTGGAAGCTTGGGGCTAAACGGCCGGCGTTCTCCGAGAGGACTTTGCGAGCGACCTGCACTCCGTTCGGCATGAGTCGTAGGAGGCGCGAAATGGATGGCCTCGAAGATTGCAGAATCGTCCCTCAGCTTAGAGGGCGTCGGCAATGTGCGAAGATCAGCCGGTGGCGGCATAGGCTTTCGCGGACCCATTTTGCCAGACATGTTTGAGGCGGATCTCGGTCCCATGTTCGACACGGACGAACCCGGGCGCGGGCCCATGCCGAATGAGTTGGCCGAGCCGGGACGCGGCGGGCCCCGACCACCCTGCATGGACATGCCGCCCATGGAGCCGTGGAATTTACGCGGTGGTCCCCGCGGGCCGGGGAACCGTGACCCAGAAGGCGGCGGCGTCATGGCACGCCGAGAAACAGGCTGGGCGTAGGGCATAACAAAAGCGTTTGTCTCCGGGTCAAAGTAAGCGGCCGACTCGCCAAGAGGAGGACCACCCTGAGGCGGATAGTGCTGGTTGTATTCGTTCATGTCGGGTTTCGATTCCTCAAAGTATTCCTTGTAGAAAGAACGAATGCGGTTGGCCCGGGTTTCAGGATCCTCCGATTCGATCACCTCATCTGGTGGAAGAGGCCGGAAGCCAACAGACAATCGCCTGGTATCAAATTGAGGCGCGTCCAGACCAGGCTGCAGGCCACCGCCACCCTCTTGGGGATACTCCGACGACTGGCGCCTGTGGGTAGCACGGCCGCGGCCTTCGTCTGGGTAGAACTCAAGGTCTTGAGGCTCCTCGACAATGGGAACGATGGGAGACATCGGAGCACCCGACTGTCCGAGGCTAGCAGACGACTGACGAAGCGGGAAATCGCTGGGGTTCGAATTGCGCTGCGACGGCACAGTAATCCCAAAAGCGTTCCCGGCTGCTGCGTCCTTTGATAGGCCGGCGCCTGGTGTGTCGTAGATGAAAAGCTCATCGGTTCCCGCTTCCGACACAGAGCGGTGATTGGCAGACAGAGGAGCCACGCTGTCTTGCTGTGGCGTCAACACGGGAGGGACGCCTTTTCTGGCTACTTTCGAGGTGGTCGGTGCTGGGACTTGAATGCCGGTGTCTGCCGCCGCCAATGAGCTACCATCAGCAGCAGTAGCACCAGGCGGTGGTGAGCGCGGCGAATTAACCGTGTCGAGCTCGGGGAGTTTGAAGTCAAGACCGAAGGGCTCCTTTGCCGGGGGCGGGACAGTAGGCATGGATAATGGGCCAGGCTCGGAACTTAGCTCATGGTGCGGACGAGAAGGCGATCTGGGGCTGCTGTCGGCAGTGGGCAGGGAGTTCTTGCGTGGCGGGGAAAACATGCCGGTCGAGTTGCCTGAGCGAGGCATGCCCATGCCTGAGCCAACGCGACTGCCGCGAGAACCCGTGTAGATCGACGAGTGGTCGCGGCCATCCCTCTGAAAGGAGCGCATCGAGCCGACATCGCTGGCGGTATATTGCGTCACGGGCCGGTACGGGTCTTCATTCTGGTGCAGGGTGCGTGCCAGCGAATGAAGCGACTCCCTCGAGTCCTGCATTTCAGGGGGGAGCAGATACGGGCTAGACAGGTTCATATCCATGGAGAGCTGGCGCTTGGACATGCCATCTTTCTCCCCAGCGGCGCCAAAAAGGTTGCTCTTGCGTTTCTTCTGCTTTGTCGGGTCCATGGCAAGACCAAAATCCAGGGATTTGTGCGGGTCCATGGCATCTTCCTGCTGCTGCTTTTTGTTGTTTCTCCGGTGCAGGTAAAGCAGCACAGCGCAAATGACGAAAAGTGGGATTCTGTACGTATGTGTTAGTCAAACGTGATATAAATGGCTTGTACGTCCGGAGAACCTACACTATACCCAAAACAATGGGCAGTGTGTTGGATGTTCCCTGAGGTTTCTCGCAAAGATTTTCAATTTCGCCCGCAACACACTTGCTCGTTGTGGCTGTTGCACGAGCAACTACTCGACTTGGAATGCGAGGGTCGAGGACAAGCGTTGGTTCGTCCGCGGCCCTCCGCAACACGGGGACACGAGGCCCGAGTCGGAAGGCCACTCCGACCTGTCCCACGTCAACCATGATCGCAAATGGATTGGCTGTGTGGCCTTTGTTGTCGTCGGCTCGTGATACGTAGAATAGCAACAAACTGGCGATATGTGTTTCGAGAAGGGAGCCAGAAGTTCCAGAAGTTGAGGCGAGAAACAAAGCTCTTCCGTGGCGGCCAACCCAGCTTCGTTATAGGCTCTGGGCGAAAGAAGGTGAATGGGTTGGTTGATTTTAGGGCGAGACAGAACGTGGAGGAAAATGGGAAAGCCAAGCAAGGGCGGACGGTTCGCGAGTCAATAGTTGATCGTCGTTTCTTTTCGTCTTCGGAACAGGCGAGGGAAGACACAGGCGTCTCGAGAAGTCGTCTTGGTTTGCAACCACAAATTCGAAAGATAACAAGAAATGAATGGACACGCTCGTTGAGGCTTCAGGAGGCGAACGAAATGGCAGAAAAAAAATAAAAGCACGACGCAAAAAGCAGACAAACAGGAAAAGAGTGGACGACAAGGCCGTTGAGACGAAAAGGAGAGACGCCAGCGGTTGTCAGTCAGTGAAAAAAGAGTGTGTTGGGTGCAAAACAAAGCGAGTGAATGAAAAAGGAAGCAATTAGTATTATTTGACGTGTATCGCAGGAAGAAAGGAAAGAGAGTAGAAGAGAGGAGTGGGCGGACGAACGAGTAGTTTCCAACTAGTGAGGTGACCCGCGCGAGGCAGAGGAGCCAGGAGGTGGACAAGAGAAATCGCGCCAGTGCCTTTCGCTTTGCTCTTTCCTAAAGTGGATGCGCCTTAGTCCAATCTGGGGCTAGTCAGGAACAGCCAAGGGGGTGGGGCGTGAAATCAGCCAATCACCGGGTGGGTTCCGTTGAAAATACCCAGTTGATAGGACAGGGGGGGTTCTCGACCTATTGGAAGGATAAAAGAAATAGCAGGAGCAAGAACCCAGAGTTCTGCAGCTTCCAAACGCCAAACGAATGCCATGATTGGTCGGGTCCGTGTGTGGCCCACATGGGACCTCACAGAGCCTGTGTCTCCAGTCCAGAGCCCCCTTCTCCTGGACAGAGACGCTAATCTCCCATGACCAAATGAACCGAGATGAGCAGGCAAGGACCTGAACGTGCCATCTACAGGGTGCTCCGTACAGAGGGCGGTACCAGCAAATCCGCTCATTTACAAATCGAGGGGGTTTCCCCTTGCAAAACGGAAGGGTTATCACGGTCACGTTGAGGGTTTTTCTTTCTGATGATGCTGTCGCCCAAAATAAATTTAGACCAGTCCAGCTGGCGCGGTATTGACGTGTATACGTAAGACGCTCAGAGGCTTTGGGTGCCCCGTATCGGCTCCGAAGGGTCTGGCTCTCGGCCTGCGTAGTATTGCTCCATCTTAAATACGGAGTCCACGTAATGTGCCTTCTAGGTGACGAGTCGAAGCTAATAGGCTCTTTATCTTTCCTGCGCATAGCTTAACCCGGCGGATTGAGGATTGGCATTCATCCTTTCGGCAATGCGGCATGAGCATATTAATAGGAAGGGCGGATCTGTATTGGACCCCTTTCAGCCTGTAAATATCGCACCTCCCAGTACGAGAGTAGCGCTGCACGAGCACGCTCTTTGTTCTTCCAGGGGTATGCCCTGTCGAGCCTCCTTAATGCCGCCCGCCATGAATACAACTCTGAAGGATGCGTAACACGCCGTCGGTTTGCGAGCTGCATGTTCGTTGCGTCCTAGCATGTTTGACCGCCCTCTAGCTCGTGGTATGGTAGTAGTTGGGTGCATACTCTAGAAGCCATCGCTTCTCGATCTTGGTGACGTCCCGAATAAAGATCTTGTCTCCCGTCTCCATCACCTCGTGAAAGATGACCCAGTCCGCCTTGCGGTTGAAGAGCAGCGAGCTCGGGTGCGCGTGCAGTACTGTGCCACCCGCCACGTTGCGAAACGTGCCGTCTGCCTGCATACGCGCCGCCTGCGCAAAGAAGCCCGTTGTGAGGCACCGCCGAATCTGCTCAGCTTTGCTGGCCGCTTGCTGAGGGGATAGGGCCATCGGATGCTGCTGCTGCGGCGGGTCAGCCACCTCGATGCCAAACCGCTCCATGAACCGCTTCAGCTGCGCGCGCACGCTGACGGCGCGCTTCAGCATCTGGAAGTTGAGCCGGTTGTCGCGGCAGAACCGAGCCTCACCCCTGCCCTTGGTCACAAAGGCCTGGTACACGTTGAGCAGCGTCAAGTGGTCACCCTCGTCAGCCGCAAACTTGCGGCGCGCCGACTCCATCTGCTTGCGACCGTCGTCGCCCTCGACCCATATGCTGCTGCTGCCGTCGCGGCTCGTCATAGCCGCAATCGTCAGCATCTCACCGAGACAGCCAAACTGCGGCGCTGCCAGAAGCGTCTTGGCCATCATCGGCTCCACGGCGAGCTCGGCCATGCGCAACCCCAGCGGCTTCGTCAGTTTGGCGTAGTCGTCCAGCGCGCCGAGCACATACAGTAGCTCAAGCGCCTTTGTCATCAGTTCTGCCGGCGGCGCCGTGAAGTAGGGGAACCGCAGCACGTTGTCAATGCCGAGCGCCTTGAGCTGGAGAATGACAGGCGCCAAGTTGGACCGCTGGATCTCCGGCACGTTGGTGTCTGGCAGTGACAGGTAGGCATCCTCTGTGTAGAGCCGGAAGCATTTGCCCGGCTTGGTGCGTCCAGCACGTCCTGCTCGCTGCGCCGCGGCAGCTTTCGATGTGGGTGTCACAGTCAGGGTCTCGATGCCGGTTGTCGGGTTGTAGGAGCGCAGTTTGACAAAGCCACAGTCGACAACGTAGACGATCCCGTTGATCGTCACCGATGCCTCTGCAATATTTGTGGCAAAAATGACCTTTCTCGTGTCTTGGGGTGCTTCCTCAAACACATACATCTGCTGGTCCGTGGGGAGACCGGCAAAAAGTGGCAGGGGGAGAAGTGCTCTCTGTGCGGATATCGAATTCTGCGCCGCCACGCGCTCGGCCACAGTCTGGACAGCATGGTCGATTTCTTCGCGCCCCGTTAGAAACACGAGTATATCCCCGTCTGGCTCTTGCTCGTGTATGTCCAAAACGGTGGAGATGGCCTTTTCGACATAGTCTTCTGCCGGGTCTTCCAGGTACAGAATGTCAATGGGATAGGTCCTGCCCTCGAGGCTAATAATCGCGCCAGTCTGTTCCACATCAGCATCGTCCGCAGATTCATCCTCGTCCATATTGGTGTTGGTATTGCTCTTGTTGCCGCTGCCGTTGGTATTGCTGTTGCTTTCTTCTTTCGTAGAGAAATATGCAAGAAAGTCTTCTGCTTGGAGTGTAGCACTGCTGATGATGATGCGCAGCTCTGGCCGTCTTTTGCGGATCTTCAACAACAGCCCAAGCAAGATATCCGTGCTGATTGACCGCTCGTGTGCCTCATCAACCATGATAACAGAATATCTCGACAACAATGGATCGACTAACGCCTCACGAATCAGCAGCCCGTCGGTCATGAACTTGATACGCGTGGCTGCTGATGTGACATCTTCAAAGCGGATAGAATAACCGACTTCTTTACCGACCTCGCATCCAACCTCCTCGGCCACTCTGACAGCCACTGTTGTGGCTGCAACTCGCCGCGGCTGTAAATCCAGGGTTAAAATTCCATCATTTCATATATTTAGCAAGAAATGGGGCCAACACATACCTGTGTGATCGCAATGGCCTTGCCATCCGCACACCAACCAGCCTGCTCCAAAAACTGCGGGATTTGTGTTGTTTTTCCGGACCCTGTTTGCCCAACGACAATGGTCACTGGGTGTGTTTCGACGAGATAGAGCAGGCTGTCCCGGTGCTTTGCGATAGGCAGCAGAGCAGCCGGCTTATAAAGGGCGGGGATGAAAGAGGCCCCAAGATCAAGATCGGCCATGACTGTGCAGGGATAAAATCGTATCACGGCAGGCAAAGCTATCACGAAACCTGTGCCAGTCTAGGCCGTGACTACAAAATTTCAAGAGTAAAAGCCAAGCAGCACGACGCCGTCATTGCTTAAACAAGATATGTTCCATAGCTGTGTGCGTATAATTTGGTCAGAAAGAGGCTGGACAGCAGTTGGCCACCATTCCCTCCGCGTAGGACAAAGAGCATGCGTGCCATCTCGATGAAGTCATTTTCAAGCCACAAAAAACGGTGGCACGCACGCGCCACATGTCCACACCGCCTCACTATCACGTGACGAAAATCACGAGGGTCAATCATAACTTGCATTCGCCCTCGTTTTGCCGCCCAACATGCCTCACAACACTTTCCACTGGCAAAGTCGGGCGCAGTTGCGTTTTTTTATTCCAGTTGCCCCGTTTGTGTGAGCCTGAAAACAAACGGGAACAAACGGATACGGCACGTTCTTTATCTCCTGGATAGGCGCGCCTTGTTCTCGACCTCGGGAGCTTTTGTATGAAGCGACTTTTAAATTCGCTAGTCCCGCATTTGGTTGATGGGCTTCTGTCTTCTTTCCTCCCCGAGAGATTCCAGCAGAGACGCTCCTTCCTGGCTTGATCTGCGACCAGCATATCGGGCTTGATAACCGCTTTTCCCGGTGCTCTGGTTCCCTTCGTGGTTCTTCGCTTCAGTGAAACTCGTTTCTGGAACTGTGTTTGACCCCCCAAGGCGTCTGCCACCGATCTGCCATCGTCTGACGGTGCTTCGCTGAAGATTTGGCTTGCGTCTCCTGGATAGACCGAACCAGCTTGCCTAATTCGGGTGCTGGCCGTGCTTTGCTTACTTTGCTTTTTTTTCTCCCTTCTTCCTTATTCCGCAGATCAAGGCATCACATCCTTGGCCTACGATGGTAAGATATCTGGCGGCTTAAATCCAGAGAGAGGAATGGGAAAGGGAAAAGCGCGAACCGGGCGTGGCCCGATTCTTGGCAGCCGTGCGAAAGACAGGCACAAGAAAGCTATCAAAGAGAAGGGATGGACTTCTGCAGCACAATTGCTGAATGCGCGCCCAGAGGTGCCCAATTTGAAGTCCAAACATCGGTCTTACTACGAACTCGTCGAAAACAAGGACAAGAAGAAGAAGCTGGAGTTCAAGGTGTGTGTCTATCTCAATAATACATACTTCTTGGTTTATTGATACCCCATGATAGATCACCAGCGACAAAGATGCCCCCCCAGGCTTCGAGTTCGTTCCTATAGGCAATCCAGAGTTGACGACAGCCTGCAAAGAGATCTCTCGCGAACAGGATGCCATGATTTTCATTGTTTCGGTAAGTTGGGAGGCAGTCCTAGGCATGCCCATGCGGACAAGCCCTGTTTGGTTGTCTAATTGCCACGAGCAGACGGACAAACGTTCCGGCCCTGGAACCATCTCTCATCAAGTGAATCGCATTGGCCATCACGTGCGACAAGCCATCGTCGAACAGGCTCGCGCAGAGATTGGTGACAGTGATACCTCTTCCCATGACCACCCTTTCGGCGCCCCGGAACCGATTCCAGAAACGCAAGAAGAGATTAATGAACAGGCGGACAAGGCAATAAGAGATCTGTTTCCGCGAATCCCTCATACAGACCGCCAAATGATCATCGAACACTCGTTCAAAAAGGTTTGTGACATTAGCCAAAACTGTGTCTCATGGCAAAATTAACCTGAAACACTCGACAGGGAGCAACCAAGAACGGCGAACCGCTCGTAGGGCTGGCCAAGAACATTACCTTGTCACGGCGTGTTCAGCTGGCTGTTCTAGCTCACATCCGACACACTCATACTCGATATGACCAACTGCTGAAGGAAACCACATATGCCAATGCGAGAAAGACGGTTGAATCGCTCTGCCTCGACATTCTCGTCAAGTGGCGAGGAGACGAGGAAACTGGCCGTGATCAGCTCGATGAGATCCTGAGGGAGGTCATTGTCATTTCGGACTCTGAAGGCGAGGACGACGAGGACGACGAAGACGACGACGAGGATGATGATGATGATGAGAGCGACGCCAGCACCGAGTCAAGCAACTCGGTGCAAGAACTTCCTCCTTCCAATGCAGCCTTCCAATCTCGCTCTGTGTCGAAGACTGTTCAGCCTGCCTCAGATATACAGCCCCCGGACGAGGTAGAATATCGCCATGTGCAGAACGACAACACACCATATTACGAGGCACCCTCCTACAATTTGGAGGGTCTTGGCTACAAAAGGGTTCGGCGAGGCTTCAAGAGGTATCAAGCAGCTCTTGTTTCGCGCTGGGACAAGGCGCGAGATCGAGTCCGTCTGCAGGAAGCACATCCTGCTGAACAATTTGGGACGCCGTTGGATTACTCAGCAGCCCAGCACGACTTGCACCAGCAAGATCCCCCATATCCCACCAGCACTCCTCTATACAATGGGACCCAGCTGCCTCCGGACCGGAGGGACATTCTAATACGAGAGAGCAGACCTTCATCTGTCCCTCGAGCAGAAGCCCCACAGGCTATCAGATATGTCGACAATGGGTATCATCCAGGCAGCAGTGGCGTGGACTATCGACCTGACCAATATGAGCCCAGCCCCATGCAGATGCCTCGGCATGCGTCTATGCATAGACCAAGCCATTCATCTGGGCTAGGACCCTCGGCAGTGCCGTACAGGGTGCGCTCCAATCCAGTTTCGGTCGGAATGGATGACCAAAGAATCCGGATACCATCCGAGCAGGCTCAAGACTATCTCGTGCCATCTGTTGAACCTGCATCGCCTACTCCCCCGCCTGCCTCGTCTGTTCCTGTTTTTGTTCGAACGGTGTCACCACGGCACACGTCCCGGGCTCGCGGAAATCCTCGCGATGAGAGTTTTGTTCATGCTGGGGACCGCCACTCACCTAGTTGGGGAGGGGCTGGATATGCCTCTGGAAAACGGAAACGCGCCGCGGACGACGAGGCTAATTCTAGCCGGATGGCTCCTCATCAAGAACCCGTGCGCCGGTATCTAGTCAGTGATGACCGACGTATACCCCCGGCAGTGACCTACGAGCAGGAGCCAGTTCCGTTGATACCAACTCGGGTTCCAGTCGAGGACTCTCCGTACTACCAAGCGACCCAGGTTGCCTCTCGGCCTCAGCCAGACGCTGTACCAATATCCAGGAGACAGGCCTACGAGCAACAGAGTGCCATTCTCAGAGATAACATGGAACGACTCCGACTTACGCAAGACTGGACAAGGCATTCGTCTCCAGGAGCAATTCCCCGGCCTCCGTCACCATACAGAGACTACCGCCCAGCTGTGCCTGTCGTGGAGATGCGACGGGAGGTGTTTCATCAGTACGATGGGCCGGTGGAGGCCTATTCAACTTCTGGTCCGCATCTAGGCAAGATACCTGAGCCAAACCGATATGTTGAAGGTTACCATTCTCATGATTCGCGCGCACCTGCAGATAACACGACTGCTTTTCAACCAATGGAGTATCGGCCTTCCCCGTATCCCCCGTCCCATTCGCTCCGCACGGATTTCAATCAGGCACCAGAACCCCGCCATATCCGTATGATCGAGCGTGCTGTTCCATATGTTCCGACACCTCCGCTGTTGGATGCCGATATTCGTCCTCCGTTTGAGCGACCATATGCCGGCGATGCGAATGCCCGGCCGTCGCCAAGGAGGGAAGACATGTGGGCGTAGTAAGTTCAGATCCCATTTTCCGCTACTGAGACGCTCTGCTGACTTAAAAGCGGTCGACAAGAGCCTGAATATCAACCGCCTGCTGCTGGTGCTTCGTCTTCAAACACTTCCGACTTCTCTGACAATACTCATGGTTCACAAGGATATTCTGACATCCCCCCCGCGACAATACCATTTTACGGGTACCAGGAACATCATGAAGCGCCCCGCATACCGACCCGGCCACCACAACAGATGCCACAGAGGGGCTGGCCGCCCCATACAACTTATTAATAAGTGTAGCTGTATTGAATAGCGAGTGTTGTTAAGTTGAAGGAGGATGTAAGGATGGATAGATGGGTGTGTTTTTGGTGTTATTCTTGAAGTATGTTGGCATTTGCATATGATACCCCGCGAATAGACAGTAACAAGATGAGAGTTTATGACTGAGTGGAACTTGTTTATACAAACAAGCACTTTTGCTCACAGTTGCTCCTGTGGAAATAAGGCTACCAATGGTGCAAACCGATCATGCTCTGTATCGATGCCAGCACTACAAAGCAGGCTATATACGAATGCAGGTTCAAAGATGGAACAGGTGCGGATCGGGGGCATATGTTTGAATATTTGATATAGAGACAGCCCTTGAAGCTGTCGACACAAGGAAATGGACAAAACAAGCGCAGAAATAGGTATCGAGAAGAAGGAACGGTCCCCAACCCGGCCTCTTGCAAACTAGTGGAAAAACCAAAGGCAGAAAACCAAAGACAAAGAAAAGAAAATAACATTTAAAAAAAGAAGGGAGAGAGGGGGGGGCGGGTTGCTGTTCTTGGTCACAAACTCGAGTCCACAACCCTTGCACGTGCCTCTCTCCACTACGCCTTTGACTTGTCCTCCACCAGGCTGTCGGCCATCGCCTCCGCTGCCGCCTTGCGCAGCCGCTCTGCTTCCTCGGGCGACGTCGACTTCTTGTCAGCGGCAGCCCCCTCGGCGGCGGATGGCCCGGCCGCGGGCTTGTCCGTCTTGGCGGCAGCACCGGTGGCCGCCACCGCCGTCTTGGTGCCGGGGTCCTTCTCGTCCTCGCTGTCGCCCAGGCTAAACGGATCACTGTCGCCAATGGGCGCCGGGTCGACCGGCGACATAGGCTGCCACTTGCTGCCCTTGGTGGCGCTGCCCGGGCCACCGGGGCTCGTGACGCCGGCAGCCGCACCGGAGCCGGAGCCATCCTTGGCCGTGGCGGTCCGCGGCGACGCATTGTACACGTCAATGACCTCGTCGCTGTCGCGGAAGGCGACCTTGCGGCCGTCCGCGCTCGGCCGGGGCGACGACGACGGCGGGGGGGGGCGGAAGACGTGCGGGTTGTTGGCAGACGTGCGCACTGGGGCTGTTTGGCAGACGTCAGCAGGGGGAGGTTGCAAGAGGAAAAAAGAGATACTTACTGCCGTCGCCGTGCAGCTGGATGCCGGCAAAATCGTCGCTCAGCACCTGCGGGTCGGCATCGTAGTCGCCGCTGCGGCGCGGCGGCTGTTGTGCGCCAAAGCCGCCGCGACCGCCGCCGAAGCGCTGCTGCTGCTGCTGCTGCTGCTGTGTCGGGCGCGGGCGCTCGTGGCCGTCGTCGTCGTAGTCGTCATTGGCATTCCACTCCTCGTCTATCCGCTTCTTGATGCCGCTGAACCACGTGTTGAACTTGGTCTGGGTCTCGACGAAGCCCTTGCGCAGGTTCTCGCGGATCACCGGCAGGTCGTCGTCCAGGAAGCTGTGCTCCTTGTCGTCCCACATCTCGTTGGGCTTGAGGCCCGTCTCGTGGCGCTGGCGCGAGCCCTGGTAGCTCCCGCCCGGACCGCGGCCGCGGCCGCCGCGACCGCTCGTGCGGGCCTCGTAGGCGCCTTCGGTCTCGTAGTGCTGGGCCAGCTGGCGGGCGTACTCCTCGTCGGCGAGCATCTGGGTGTTGGGCGACAGGCGGCCGCCCGGCGGCACGGGATCCTGGCGCAAGGGGCGTGGCGGCTGCGGCGGCGGCGGCAGCTCGTGCTCGTGCTCGTGCTCGATAGCATCGGGATCGGTCATTTCTGCACGCGTCAGCGCTGAGACTCCGGACGAAGGCGACGATTGGGTCCAGAGGGACACCCACCCAGGAGCGCGTGGAAGGCGTCTTCGACATTTCCTCGGCTGGCCGTCAAGATGGCCTTGATCACGGGCAGATCGACGGTCGGGAAGGCCTCCTTGAGCGTCTGCGCGTTCTTCTGCTGTTCGGTGAGCGGCCGGGGCGGCTTGGGCGGCGCGTGCTCCTCGGCCGCTCCGGCAGCGGCGGCACCGGACGCAGTCGTGGCAGCAGCGGCGGCAGCCGGCGCGGCAGTGGAACTGGTGCCGTCGGCCGGAGTGGACGAGGCGGTAGCGGCCTTGGAAGCAGCCTCGTCGGTGTTGAGGGGGGTCTCCTGGAAGTCGTCGTCGTCCAGCTCGAGCGGCCGAGCCGTGGTAGGCGACTCCGGTGCCGGAGACTTCTGTGCTTTTGTTAGCGCCAGAGGCTCGACGAGGTTCCCGAAAGCGCCAGAGAGCCTCGACAGCCGAGGTGTAGCCGTCGAGCTTCGAGGGAGCCAAGTACCTGATCAGCGGGCGCAGACATGGCTGCTATGATTTCGAAGGCCGGGGACAAAAATGTAACCGTGGAGCATGCAAAGAGCCAAAGTGCAGGAGCAAAAAAGTCTGAGGGTATGCAGGCAAGCTGGGGTAGGAAGAACTGAAAGGGCGGAGAGGATGCGTTGGGAGCATTGCATGGAAGAAACACTACTGATACCTATATTAAGCTCTGGTTCCCACATGTCGCCGCGCCACAGCAAAGGTGGGGTGGGGTGCATATTGGCTGCCGCCTGGACGGGTTACGCCAGCTGACGACAGCGGACGCCACACATGACCGATTGAGCTTCAGCCACACACACTTGCGACGAGGAAAGCCCCTCGCCCTAGAATCGCAGCTTTCTGAGGCAGCCTGGTCTTCATCTTTCCGCAGCGACGAGCATTGCATTGCGTCATAGTCGCAGTGGCAATGGCGATGCAACCCAGCACGACCCTACGACGATTCACGTGAACAACCAGCGAGAGAAAGCACGCCTGCGAGAGAGGCCTTGCGAGACGACCCTGCGACACAATTTCGCCTCCCGAAGAAGAGAGTTGCTCCCTATCGACAGAGAAGCGAGCCGCCGAGGCCAGGTCGAACGAACCCGACGCACGAATACACCCCAGCCCTCATGCCGTCGATACTGCGGCTGCTGTCCTCTGACCTGCTACCACCATGGGGAACACGGGAAGCCGGGTCACGGCCCAGGATAAGTGAGGCCGCCCCCCGAACCAGCCCGGCAAAAGAGTCGCACGAGACGACAGACGATGGACGCTGACGCAGACAAACAGGGCCATTCTAGATCTCAAGATCCAGCGCGACCGGCTGCACCAGTACCAGCGCCGCATCACGGTGCTGACGAACCGCGAGACGGAGATCGCCAAGCAGATGCTGGCCAAGGGCGATAAGAAGCGGGCGCTGCTGGCGCTGCGCCGCAAAAAGTACCAGGAGTCGCTGCTGGCCAAGACAGACGGACAGCTCGAGCAGCTCGAGAAGCTGACGACGAGCGTCGAGTTTGCCCTCATCCAGAAGGACGTCGTGTTTGGCCTGCAGCAGGGCACGCGCGTCCTGCAGGAGATCCACCGCGAGATGGGCGGCATCGCCCACGTCGAGAAGCTCATGGGCGAGACGGCCGACGCGATTGCTTACCAGAATGTAAATCCTTGGCTCTTTTTTGTCCTGTCTTCTTCATGCGCCTGCTAACCCACGCCTCAGGAAGTCAGCGAGCTGCTCGGTGGGCGCATGTCCAATGCCGACGAAGACGAGGTCGAGGACGAGCTGGCGGCCCTCGAGGCCGAGATGGCTCCGACAAGGCCCTCGCTTGCCGAACACGCGCCGGCCGTGCCGGCCCAAGAGCCGCTGCCGGATGCGCCGGATACGGAGCTTGCGCCGACCGTACCGGAAGGCAAGGTGGCGGCCAAGGCCAATGCCCAACAACGACAGCCTTTGGCGGCGTAGACCCAGGATGAGAATGAGCGAGTGTCCATATTGAACCTGTATTTCTGGGTACCAGTTGCGTTGCTTTTTTTTTTTCCTTTATTTTATCTCTCCCTTTGCCTTGAACGTTTTGCATACCCCCTAGCCTGTGTTTCCATTGTTTTCCGGCAGAGAGGATAGAATTTAGGTGCCATGCTAGTATGTATAGAATATTCCTTTTTTTCGGGACCAAACTATACGATTTCCCTCGTGTCCCGCGGACGCCTCAGCCTCGTCGAGCCGGCCGAACACGGGCCATTGGCCATCTGCTGACGGCTCCAGCCCGAAGCACATGTCCCGGGGGCTCACCGTGATTGGGCGGAGGGCCGCTATGGTGGTCTAGCCGATTTTTCCTCTTTCTGGGGCTAGGCCGTATTATTACAGAGGGGACATCTTCGCTCTTTGTGGCCCGAGAAAAAAAAAGGGTAGCGACTGTCCCAAGCGTCCGGCCCCTGTGCCAACAACGCATGACAAGACGGAGAACCGGTGAGATACGCAAAGCAAAACTCTGCGCTTCCACTGCTCGTCGGCGCAAGAGACACGCGACGCAAAACAAAAACACCACAAGCCCGTTCTGCGGTGATTCTCGTCTCTTACACTCTTCTGCTCCTCTGCTGAGCCTCATCTTTGATATCCCGACTGGGGGTCGCTTTTTTCCGTCTCTCTTTTGCTCTGGTACGTGCGCTCACATCCCGCCCCGCCTCTCTCTTTCCCCCACCAGCCAGCTGAGGGAGTCGCTTCATCGATTCCTTTGCGCCTGTCTCAGTGACTTGCATAAAAATCATATTCCTTTTTGCTGTACCCCGGATTGCCTGGATCGCATTCTTTCGCGCCTTCCCTTTTCATTCTTCTGCTGGATCGCGGTGTGACCCAGGACTGGCGCGCACTGTGTCACGGACTGTAAGCCGCGTGAACCGGAAACCGCAAAGAGAAGGAACGGGGCAAGCCACCTTGTTGTTCCTGCTCAAACCCAAAAGTCTGCAATCATCAAGCGACAGACCCTCAAAATCTGACAACTGACAGACATCGCTTCTTCTCTCTTGTTCCTCTCTCTCTCTCTTTTTTTTTTTCTTGTTGCGCGACCGTTGCCTGTCGAGTAACATCGTGCCGGTAAGTTCCAGATCAGCTTGCTGCCGCTTGCCGTCTTCGATCACCGAGACGTCCCTCTCCTGCACCTCTGCTTGGCTGCTGCCACCACCGCCCCTGTTCCTAGGTTTCCCCTTTTTGGCCTTCTCTTTCGTTCCTCACATCCCTGCGCCTTACAACATTCGGCCCCCCCCCCCTCTGCTTGTCTCATCTTGGCCTTGACTGCTTTCATACACGGTGCCAAGACTTTTGGCAGACGACCGCCCGGAGGACGACAGTAGATCAGTTCGGACAACGTTGCGGCAGAGACCTTCTCCTCGCCGTGCTATCGTCCCCACAGGGGCCGTGTCGTCCGATGGTTGGGTGGCTGTTACGTACGATGCTGTGTCCTGTTCCCCTGGTCGCGTGGCATAGCCGCTGGTTTGCCGCTTTCTGCTCAGTTCCGTTGCCCTTCGCTTGCACTGGACCTTATGGTTCCACACGAAGGACCATCCGATCAGTCGGGTGCTTCTCTGCATTGGTTCTCCTCTTCGGTCTAATGCTGGTGTCGGCGATGAGCCTGGCCAGAGCAGGTTTCCTGTGCGGCATAGGCCGACGAGAGATGTTTTTCCGGCCTCAAAAGCCAAAGATACCAGGCTGGAAAGATGTGTTGTGTGAGAGCTGGGAAGGGCGTTGCCTGGGAGAGCGAGGCCCGGAAGGCGCATGCACATGTGAAAGACCGCCCACGAACTGTCGAGGCCTGCAGCACTAGTTACCCTACACGAGGCTTTTTTTTTTCGGGCCTGCCAGTGACCTGACTGGGGCCCCCTTCATGCACGAGAAGTCTCCTGCATTCGCTGCGTTTTCTTCATAAGCTGTTGCATTTCTCCCTTGCATTTCCTCCGCTTCCTAAGCACCCAGAACTTCCCTCTCATCCTACCGCCCGCCCACGTGTCGTCGAAATCCAATCTCTGTCTCGTCAGATGCTGCAGATCACCCCCTTTCCCGTCTTTTGATTTGCTGGCTGCAATAGAGTGCAAAGGCTACGGCGGCAAGCCCACTGTTGAAACGACCTCGGTAGCTAACCTTTAGGCCCTCAAAACAGGTCCCCGTTCTTGTTGTTCGGCTTCTTGAGGCCCCCCCCTCTTTGGCGTCTCGGTTTGCCGTATTAGGACCGGCTTACATCTGGTAGATTCCCGGAAACTTGCTCTGCAATAAACGCTTGAGCCACCACCCTTTTCTCCTCTTCCCTTTCTTTTCTTCTTCGGGGTGAGTCCCCGGGCCTCGGGGCTCAGCAACTCCTACCCCTCATTATGTGAGTCTCCTTCTTCATATGGGCTGTGTCTGTTGCTTCCGCTTGTAACTTTCTTCCTGTTTTTCTGTTCCTGCCTTTCTTTGCGCGGAGAGCCCGGATCCTTCCGCTGAGCTGGAGCTCACCTGCTGCCCCTGTTCGATGCTACGGCACGCTCTCGGTGACCTCTTCGGGCGCTGGTGAACACACTGACAGTTGTCATAAACAGGAAATTTGGCAAGCAAATCCAGAAGCGGCAGCTCGAAGTCCCGGAATATGCGGCCAGCTTTGTCAACTACAAGGCTTTGAAGAAGGTACAGTCTTGAGAAAAACACAGGACCATGCAAAAATCAAACACAACAAAAAGATGTGGCAGCATCTTGTCTCCTGTGGTGGCAGCTCGCTGACTAGTCCTATCTATGTACAGCTCATAAAAAAGCTCTCGGCTACTCCAACCCTCAGCGCGCAGGGAGACCCCTACCGCAGCAACACCCCTTTGGATTCGCAGGCCACGCTACAGGCCAACCGGGCAACATTTTTCTTTCAGCTTGTATGTCGAGCGGCTTTGTGCTCTGCTGGCGTTGGGAAATTGGCTCATCAATGAACAGGAACGAGAGCTTGAGAAAGTCAATGCTTTCTATCTTCAAAAAGAGGCCGAGGTGCGTCTTTTTTATTCCCAGTTCTCTTTTCTGGGCATCTACCCCTGACCACCCTCTAGCTCAAGGTTCGCCTCAAGACACTGCTCGACAAGAAAAAGGTTCTTCGGTCGCGAGGAAATGGCATCTCACGGCGCTCGGCAAAGTTCACCACTCTGCAGGAGGGCTTCCAGCAGTTTGCAAATGACCTGAACAAGCTGCAGCAGTTTGTCGAAATCAACGGCACGGCATTCTCCAAGATCCTCAAGAAATGGGACAAGACATCCAAGTCCAAGACCAAAGAGCTGTACCTCTCGCGCGCTGTCGAAGTCCAGCCCTTCTTCAACCCCACCGTCATCAGCGAGCTCTCCGACCAGGCCACGACCAGCCTGCAGGAGCTGGGCGCCTGGGCAGAAGGCGACCACGAGATCCGCTTCGATGGCAAGCCCCAACAGCCCGACCACATTGTCAGCAGCCAGCACCTTCTGGGCACCGACGAGGGCGATGCTGACACCCTGCTGCTGGACACCGTCCTGGCCGGCCACCTCGAATCCCTGCGCGATCTGCTCGGGCGCATGCGCGCTGCCGCTGCAGATGCTCACGGTGCAGACGACGGCTCTGGCAACAGCAGCATAGACACATCGCTGATGGAGCGCGTGACCCGCACATTCTTGGCCTCCATCAACGAGGGATCGCAGGATTCGCTGCAGCTGCTCATCGACACAGGTCTCGTCGATGTCCAGAGCGAGGATGACATCAACGAGCGGAACTGCCTCCACCAGGCCACCATCTACGGCAACGCCTATGTGCTCGAATTCGGTCTCTCCCGCGGCGTTTCGGTCACCCGGACCGATGTGTACGGCCGCGTGCCTCTGCACTATGCGAGCATGCACGGCCGTCTCGACATGCTCGACGCGCTCCTGGCCGGTAAGGCGTGGTTCGTGTCCGCTCTGCAATGCTGCTGCTTGGCTAACAGACTCTAGTTGGCCCGGCTGCCATCGACCTCATCGACCACGACAACTTCACTCCCCTCATCCACGCCATCATCCACGGCCATATCGACTGCGTCAGCCGCCTCCTCGAGAAGTCCGCACGTCTGGACCCCATTTCCGACGCCGACCACATCCCGCTCAACTTGGCCTGCGAGCACGGGTCCGACGTCATCGTCGAATTGCTTCTGAAGCACGGCGCGCGCATTCTCCCCGACGCCGAGGGCTTGTACCCTCAGCACCTCGTTGCTCGATCCGGCCGCGCACCTACACTTCTTCTGCTACTTCAGCAGTACGGTGCCGACCTGAACCAGGTCGACAAGCTGTACGGATGGACGCCGCTGGTGCATGCGGCCAGCGAAGGCAACGTCCCCTGCCTGCAGGCTCTTCTGGAGGCTGGCGTGGACCCCAACATCCTCGACGAGAAGGACCTCCCTGCCCTGTACTACGCCGCATGGGAGGGCCACCTGCAGTGCATGCAGCTCCTCACGCCTTTCAACCACCACCCGCGCCGCACTGCTCCTGGCGTGTCGAGAGAGAGCCCGTTCGGGCTGCAGCCGTCGTCAGGCGGTCTTGAATCCGGCGGACTGGGCGCACACGGCAGCGGCAGCAGCACCGCGCCAGGACCCATGGCCCTGGACCCCGATGCCATCCCAATCCTCGAGCTGCCGCCGCCCATCATCCCTCTGCGCCGTTACGGCCACAACTTCCTCGACACCAAGACCGTTGTGCAGATCAGCTTTGAAGACCAGAACGGCGAGCCACCACTTGTCTTCTTCCACGACGGCAAGTACCCGGCTGCGCGCCTGACGATCTCCTCCAAGGTCACCGACTTGATCCCCAAGAACATCATGCTGCCGTTCCAGGAAGACACGCGGCTGGTGTTCTTCCAGGTCGACAACCTCGACTCGTTCACGCTGGACCTGGATGTCTTCCCCACCTACGGCGCCAAGGTCATAGCAAAGACTGTGGCCCTGCCCAGCCTGTTCCGCGCTCTGCTGAGCAATTCGGCCAGCAGCTGCTGTCTGCCGCTGTTCGACCCTCGCCTGCGGGCCATTGGCCAGATCAACTTCCACGCCCAGGTCATTAAGCCCTTCCCGGGCAAGCCGCTGGAGATTGCCGATTTCGAGACGTACTGGAAGGCCACCAGCCAGCTGGAGGGCCACCCCAACACGTTCATCGCTGGCTCCAGCCTGTCGGGCGACTATGTCCGCCTCTATGTGCAGCACACAAGCGACAGCGAGCCGGTTCTCTGGCCCACCTGGACGGTGAACTGCGGTGGCATCGACGTGCCTGTGGCCCGCATGCGCTACGACCAATTCCGGGCCGCCACAGCCGCGGCACCCGGCCGGCTGCTCCTGGACGCAGTGCGGACGTGTTCAGCGGATGCCGTTGCCCACGTGCACCGCGTCCTGGCCACATCCGGCGTGGCCTTGCGCGATGCTCTGGCGCTGCTGCCGGCGGGCATGCACGTGAATCTGGAGATTCTGTACCCGAGCGCAGACGAGGAGCGCACACTCGGACTGGGCGGGGTGGGCACCGTGGACCTCAACGCGTGCGTCGATGCCGTCCTGGCCGTGGTGTTTGATCACGCGCGGGCGCAGCGGGCGCACACGCCCGACGTGGTGCGGTCGGTGGTGTTCAGTTCGTACAACCCAAATCTGTGCTCGGCGATCAACTGGAAGCAGCCCAACTTCCCGGTGTTCTTGTGCAACGACCTGGGCCGCGAAGACGACGCAACGGTGGTAGCTGTGGTGCCGGACGCGGTGCAGAGCAGCGGACGGCGGACGGCGTCGGTCAAGGAAGTAGTGCGGACAGCGCAAAGTAACAACTTTATGGGACTCGTCTGCAGCTCGCGGTTACTGGTAGGTCCCCCTTTCCCTTTGTATTTGTTGTCATATCCCATCTGACAGTCAGAACATGGTGCCAGCGCTGGTGGACGCAATCAAGTCACAGGGCTTGGCCCTGGTGGTGGACAAATCGGCCGAGCAGCCGAGCGGGTTCGGCCCGCTGCCCAAGGGTATCGACGGCGTGCTGAAGAGCGACGGCGTGCTGCGGTTCAACGAGTCAATCGACATGTAAGGTGGTGGGCGCACTAGGGAGTGGTACATGAGGCGAGCAAGCGGTAGGCGGCAGGCGGCAGGCGGCAGGCGGCAGACAAAATCGGAAGCGGAAGACATACCCCCAAGGAAGGCGATAGTACCAAATTATGATGGATTGTATTAAGGGACATGTAGAACGAAGAAGCTGTCAAGGTTAGTGCATGTAGGTAGCTAATATTGAATAATGCAGAGATACTCACCTAAAACCAGAAGCATCAATTACTTCCTTGGAAGGATAAAAAAGGACCGAGAGAGAGAGAGGAGAAGACAAGATTGTTCTCAAAATTCTTCTGCCAGCTTAGTCCAACAATTGGTTTCTTCTGCTATGCTCCGTTTCCACCCTTGAAAACACACGAGTATGTATATATGTATATAGATGTATCTCATATATATTCTTGCAAATCTTCGGTCTCGGCTCCTGGAAGAGGTTTTGTAGCCGGGCCGGGGTGGCTGAGGGGTTATGCGGTGTTGCTTCATCGCCATGCCTCTGCCACGTTGACAAACGGTCGTGTGCATCCCCCCTTTTTCGGTTTTCACGCTCACCGGTCTGTTGTCTTGCCAGCCGGTCCCCACATCCCCACACTCCGAGGGAACGTTCTGCACAGGTGTTTGCCTTGTTTGGGTCTGCTGTGTCCAATCGGTCAAGACGTCGCGCGTGGGAACAGGGCGCATAAGTGAGCACCGACGAGCTGCAGGCAGATGTTGTCGCTCCGATCCAATGCGGCACAGCACAGCCACTAACCCCTTCTCAAAAGAACTCGATGGCAAAAGACAACAAGAAAACCCATTGGTACATGATCGGGTAACGACAAAAACAAAAGGGGGAACAAGGTCCAATGGCTCACGTGGTGTAACTGCAGGATGCTCCGGCCTATATGCACAGCCAATTCTGTTCTCTAGTCGTAACAACCTCACAGACAAGCCGCAGCGCAGCTGTCGTCAAGAAGTAAAATGTAAGGACAAATGAAGCGATGGTGCACCTTGTTCATAATATTCGTTCCAAAAATACCACTGTTGAGCAACTCCATCAAGTTTTCCGAATTCCAGCAAATCTTTTTTAAGTTCAGCAAACTGTGCATATTCAAATAAATGAAAAAAGTAAGGTTTAGAGGGAAAACAAACACGTGCAACACGTGTAAGTGAGCCAAGAAAAGAAGCGGCAAGAAAAATAACCGGCAGAAAATGCCTGATAAATCATAAAGGCAGAGAGAAAAGCCCAAGGGGTCGAAAAACGTAGAAATAACTGATCCGCGGGGGAGGGAGGGAGAGAGCGAGAGCGCGTGAAAGGAAAGCTGGCGGAAGAAAAGGATAGATCCTGGAGACGTGGCAAGGCTCAAAGGTGGGTGAGACGTTCGCCAAAGTGTCTAGAATAGCGAGCCGTCGTTTCTAGTGCTTGCTGGTTGAGAGGTGGCGAGGCGAAGGCGCGAGGGAGGGACGATGAGGAGACAAGAGGGAGAAAAGCGCTCTCGAAAACCGGCGGATCATAAAGTGCAGCACCCAGGCTAGGGCTCTTCGGTGCCGAAAAATTCGTTCATCTTGCTTTCGACGATGGCCATGTTCGACTTCGCGGCGGTGAGGGCGTCCGTTATGCGTTGCAAGCAGATATCTTCGTCGGGCTCGGCGGAGCCATCGACGGCCATTCCCTTGCCATACTGCTGGATGGCCTGGCAGTGGTCTCTGACTTTTGAGAACCCCAGGGCGGCGGATGAGCCCTTGAGGAAGTGGCCCTTCTCGGAGAGGGTGTGAAGGTTCTTTTCGCTTCTGCAAGACAGAGTTCAGTACTGAGCCGTGAGGGCAGCTGCAGCCAGCAAGAGCAAGGGAGAAAACTTACAGCGCTTTGTCCATGTCGGCAAAGGTCTCCTTCGCCTGAGTGAAGTAGTCGTAGACCAGTGCTCTGCTGAACTCGCGATTTTGCGGGCTCTCGTCGAGCTCGAGGATCTGCGAAAAAGCGACATTGTCGATGTGCTCTCCCAGGTCGCTGGCCATGGCGGGACAGTGCTTTCTGGGGGTCCGAGTTCAGAAATGTTGTCTACATGCCGTGTGTTAGCAGTGCGCGCACCGGTATGGAGACAACGAAATAAGATATTTGTCTGGGGCTGGGCTGAGCAAGGGAGACCTAAGGGGCGAAGGACGCTTTACAAACCGGTAGTGTCCGTAGCACAAAGCAAGGAGGGGGAGAAGAGGGGAGTGCCACTCACGGACAGGGGGGATGAAATTGGAGCCGAGAGACGAAGGCAATAAGGAATGCAAGCGCTCTCTAGAGGCTAGAGGGGGTTAGAGGCAAGCGAAACAGCGGAAGCCGAGAGGTATGAATGAAGAGGCGTGAGGGGAAGTGGAAAAAAATAGCAGAAGGAATACGGCGAAGGAAGCTGGCGGTAAGCAAGATGGTCAGGTAGCTGTCGGGAGAGCCCGTACGCCAGGTAGACAGACTCGTACCCCTGCTAGTAGGTTGAAGGGGGAGTGGAAGATGGACAGAGACGGCGAAAAGGGGAAAAAAGCGAGTATGGAGAAGGGCAAGGACACGAAGATACTGAAAACAGGGGGGAGATCCCGAGATCCCTGAGACCCTGAGACTATGATGCCTTAAAAAACCCGGAGAGTCTTCCCGGGAGAGTCTGTCCTTGACTGACGATAGGATCTTTCGATTTTCACGGGAAGAACGTCACGAGGGCCACAGGCGGAGGCCGAGGCTGGTATGGGACTTACACAAAGAAGCAGTACCGTGCGAATGGCAGGGAAAGGGTTGCCAGAGCACACCGGAGGTTGACAAGGTGGGAAGATTTGCTGGTAGGCTTTGTCGTAATCGGTTGACAGCGGTTATGTGGGGGGGGGTGAGGAGAGGAGGAGGAGGAGGAGGAGAAGAGGAGGTGGGTGAGAGCGAGAGACTGGGGCGCGATGGGATGAGGACGCGATGCTGCGCCAGGCGGGCGATGTAGACAGCAGTCAGATGGTAGATGCAATGCCAGGGGGAGGGAGCCTAGTGGGCGGGTGATGAAGAAAAGAGAGCCTTCTCGTCACTCTGGCCACTCAGTATTGTCGTTCTTCCTAGAGGCCACACTGAGCCCACTTTTATAAGCAGTGCCGTTGCCGGTAGGCGAGAGGTGACAGGAGCAGCCGTATAGCCGCGAAAGACGCCTATGCCGGTGGCGATGTTGAATCACGGGTAGCTGAGGGTGAGGGGGGAGGGGACGAGGTGCCGTTCTGCAGACGGCGAGACGGGATGAAGCTGGAGAGAGAACCAACAGAAAAAAAAAACTAGAGAACGGCTAGAAAAGTCGAAACGGAAGGAGGGAAAAAAGGTGTGCGTGCCGGGAAGCGACGACGGCGCCAAGTTATTAGATAGGGTTTGGAAGGCGCGGAGCAGACACGGAGCTGTAGAGAGAAAAAAGAAGCCTGCTAGAGCTGGTAGGAGCGCGGCGAATGTCCGAGTCGTGCCCTTGCCTCTTTCCCGCCAAGGCAAGCCTCCCCTCCTAATGAACGTTCCGGTATTGCAGCGGCAACTTGCTAGTGAGGTTATTATGGACCATGGTGTGAGCAGGGCCCCAATCTCCACTGACGCCAATGCACTATGACAACACAGTGCGCTGACGTTGTTGGGCGGGGAGCTTTCTGAGCACAGATCGCGCAGCGGCCTCGGCCGTGAAGGATCTCAAAGGGGTGGGCGCGCGCTGGAGGGGTGTCGGGCGGGGCTAGAAGGCGCTGGAGACCCTGGAATCGTGCTGGAACACACTAGAGAGCGAGAGAGCCTGCCAACAGCAGCGGAATCGACCAGCTTGGCTGCCAGAGATCGTCACGAAAACAAACAGGGCTGAGACGACCCTGCGCAACCCCCCCTCTCCCCCCCCCAAAACAGGTTTGCATCGGGATGCCTGCCCCTTGTAACTTACTGTGCACGTTGCACGCTCGCAAAGGATGTCTTGAGCAGGATGCCTATGACGCAATCGCCCTCTACGCTCGGCAGGAAAGCCAAGCGCAACGGCCGCTCCTTCCGTCGGTTGCCTTTTTAACCAGCAATGGCACCTGCCTTTATTTTCTGACGCGTGCTCCGTGCGGATTCTGGACATTGCCGTCCTTGCATCGCTGCTGCTTCGCCTCGTTTTACGCATCTATCTCATCAATCTCGTCAATCTCGTCAATCCCCTAGCCGGCTCGTTTCCGTCTACCACCCCGATGCCTGCAGAAGCGATGGCGCGCGTCTTGCCTGTCCTGGCAGAGAGATGCGACGCTGGTCAGCCACACAAAGCCGCCCTTTTTTATTTCCCGTCGGCAAAACACCCTCGAGGCAACCGAAAACCGAAACAAGGCAGAATGCAGAACGCAGAATGCAGAACGCAGACAGACACATGCAGGGCCGCTCTTGCACCCGGCAGGCTGTACCCATGGCCGAATGCTGATTGGGCTGCTGGCCTGGCATCGCTTCCGTCGTCGGTGGTCACGCAGCGTAGGACAGGTGGCCCTCTCGTCAGATGACGATGACTGAGAACGGCGGGCAGATCTCAGGCTTCTGGTGGAGGATGAGAGTATAAAAAGGCCCTCAAGGCATCCTCTCCTGCGATGGATAGGAGGAGTATGCGCACGAGCATTCACACACCCGCCTTCTTCTATCCCGCCGGCGCTTTAGCCAAGTATTCACACCCCCTCCCCTCCGACGCTGTCACTGCTACTTCTTACGGCGCAGCCCGCAGATTGCTTCGGTAAGCGGGGCCAGCCCGAGAAGGAAACACATGCACATCGTCCCTTACACACGTACAAAGTGCGTGGTAGCGACGTCATACCATCCCGGTGCCAGGTCGTCTAAGCGTCTTTGGCGGCACCTGCAGGACAGGGGGGTGGGAAGGGTGGGAAGGGGGTCCAAAAGTTTCCCTTTTTTGGCCCCGGTGCCAATCATTGCTATTTGGGATCTGTCACCTGCACCGACATTTGTTGTCGCTGCCAACGCCGTTTGCACCCCCAAGCTAGCACACCGAGTCTGCACCAGGGTTCCTTCAGACTGAAACAGCAACTCGAGCCAGCAACCATAAACCAGGGGCGATTCGTCCGCGCTGCGTCCCTAGCACGGCGACTGGCTGCCACCGACAGCGACTGGTCGCCACGAGACTGTGGGCTGCTGCGACTCCACGCTGACGGGTCCAGTCTTCCGCATTGGGGCACCCGAGCCACGGCCAGAGAGTTGGCTCGACATGGGTCGGAAGCAGGAAAGGGGACCCAGGTAGCAGGCAGGTCCCAGCCAGGCCCCAGCCAGGCCCCAGACAGGGTCCATGAGGGAATACAAACCGGCCAGACCATGGCGAACAGACAACATACACGTCCAGATCCTGGCACGCAACTTCTCGCCTCTTCTTCGATCATCTTGCCAAGCGGCTCTGAGGACAAATGGCATCCTTACCGATGCCTTTGCTCAACCCACCACGCTGGGATGCGCCGTCGTCCTTGTCCAGCTCCCATCCGGGTGCGACAGAAACAGTGGGTATTCACTTGCTAGTGTTGGGTTCAACATTTTGCCGAGGCGGAGGTGGCTCCGACATTTTAGTCCTCTTCTTTGGTCGGTTCTGCGCAGACTGCTTTGTGTGTGGGCTCTCCGCGACGGTATATTTTCAGCCTCTCACAGCCAAACAATCCTGCCACTTGCCTCGACAACCCTCGCCGGGTCCAGGCCTTCTCCGCACCAGCAAGTGCCCTAGCACCCGTCCCCGGACTTTTTTTCCCTTTTGCTCAGTTTTATTTCCTTCCCGAAACGGCTCGGCGAACTGAGGTGGGAGGATGGTTCCGCCATATCCTGCCAAAGTGATACGATTTGGCCACATTTTTGTCTGCTGCCAGAGACGGCGTGGGCTTTGCATATTGGTGCTGTGATGACCATCCAAGTCTGCTGCTGCTTGTATAAGCATAGATCGACAAGGATTCCACGGCTAAGACCGTGCCCAGCAAACGTGATTGGGAGAAGAGGGGCACGAGAACCGTCGCCTGTGTGTGTGCACTGTTGTCCACCGCCCCTATGCCTTAAATCCCCTCCAGAGTGGACAGAAAATCCCGCGCCCAGCTCTAGCTAACAGCAAGTCAGGTGGCCTGGTGGCGCCTGTGGTCTGTGGCCTGTGGCTTGTGGCCTTTTGGCCTTCTGGCCTTCTAGCCTTCTAGCCTTTTGGCTCGTGGCTGTTCGCCTATCTGGTGACATCTTAAAAAAAAAACCAGTTTCGGGCACATGTCCCCGGCACCGGCCTAGTAAATGGGCCCCGATTGATTTGGAAGAACACCTGTCAGAATGCCGACCGACCGGTCAAGCCGGGCCTATCACGGAAGTGGGAGGCGCCAGATTGACGGTGTGTAGTGGGTGATAGTCGGCAGCCAAGCGAACTGTGACATACTGCAGCGTGCTTGCAGCGAAACCACAAAGAGTTCTGGCCCTCCGAGACAAGACAACCCCCACCCGGGCCATTCCCCGATGCCCCCCCCCCCGACACATTGTATGTAGACACAACCAACGCCTTCTCGTCTCCCTCTTTCTCTCTTCGTACGATCCTTTCACGTTGGAAGCTGAAGCATCATGTGGGGGTGCAAACTCAGAGTAGCTGGCACAATAGCAGCAGTAGTACGTGGGTGAAGATTTGCAAGATGGCTGGTAGAAAATTGTTCAAGATGCCCGCCTCCCCTTCCGACCTTCTCGGGATTGTCGTCCCCTGTCGGTCAGAGACCCCTTTTTTTTTGCAAAAGGAAAAAAAAAAAAAAAAAAAAAAAAAAAAAAGGCGCGATCGATGACCGCAAAGGAGAAGCCATGCAACCGTGACAACCCATTCGCCAAGAGACGGGNAAAAAAAAAAAAAAAAAAAAAAAAAAAAGGCGCGATCGATGACCGCAAAGGAGAAGCCATGCAACCGTGACAACCCATTCGCCAAGAGACGGGCAGCCATGGGTCCCCATCGACCCACGAATACATGGATCCATGAATCAACAGTCAACAAGGCGCCATGTGTGTGAACACACGCAGCAGATTTTCAGAGAGCCATATGCACCGGCAAGGCCTGAAGGCGTCGCCCCAAGCGACCCGGCTCTTTGAGCACAAAGGATTATGGGGCTTCAGCAGGTCAGCCCTCCCCCCTCCCCCGGAGCAGGAGGAAGAGTTAGGGACCCGGTCTCGGGTCACATCCCGTGGCCCTTTACCACGCTGCGTGCATCCTATTACAGGGTTCTAGGCAGTGGCGTGTTGCACAAAGGGACGGGGAACGGAGGGACTTTGGCGGCCTAGCCGCGGAGCCCCCGTCCCAATGCTGTTTGCTATCGCGATTGTTGCTGTTGGTGGCCATGGTCGTGCGTTTACAGGATCACCTTTGTTGCGACGCTCAGCAGCCATGCGGCATCCTGCCAGTTGCCGCTGTCGGACGCAGCTGGCGGGGGCGGCACTTCGTCTTCGGCAAAATGCGCATTGTCGCCCTCGAAGCGGCGCGCGCCCGATGCCTGGTTCCGTCGTTTTAAGCGCTTGGCCGCGTTGTCACCATCGTCGTCATCGTCGTCGTCGGAGATGAGCTCCGATTCGTCTTCCGACTCATCGGACTCGCCTGCTTCGCTATCCTCCGTCTCCAGCACGGAAAACAGCGACCAGCCAAAGACGCTGCCCAGCCATCCGCCCAGGACGCCAGCGCCGGCCTTTTCGCGCTTGACTAAGCGGCGCACAGTGGCTTCATCGGCCAGACGCGCGTCTGCATCGCCGTTTTCGATGGCCTCGAGCTTCTCGTCGAGACTGACAAAGTCGGGGCCGATAAAGCGGCTGTCGTCGTCATCATCCATGTCATTGTTGGCGTCGAAATCATCAACCACAGCATCGGCATGGACAATATCAAAGTACGACCCGACGGCCGAGCGGTCGAGCGACCGCCGCTCCTGCGGCGTGAGCAGCGGCGTGAGCAGCGGCACGCGGCTGCCGACGCGGCTTCCTGCCCGGCTGCCGATGCGGCTCCCCGTGGCACTGCCGAGCATGGGCGACGCTGCCTCGCTAGCGCGTCCGCCATGGCTCGTTCGCGCCGCCAGCTCGCGCTCCCGCGCCAGCTCGCGAGCAAAGACGGCGGCGCCTTGCTCCTCGGCGGCGTCGCGCAGGCCGGTGAGGCTCGTGGAGCTGGCACGCGTTGTCAGCCAGCTCTGGCCCTTGAGCTCGCGGGTCTCGGTGGTGACGAGGGCGCCGGCGTGCAGGAGCCAGTCGGTGCTGGTGGCGGACTGAGCCGCGGGATCACGATGGTGGCGTCGGCGGCCGTGGCGGCTGCGGTAGCTGTGGGTGGCGAGGTGGGTGGTAGAGCGGCTCTTGGACAGGCCGGGGTGGGTGGAGGCGGTGACGGGAGTGCCGACGGCGGTGCTGCTGGCCCGTATTTTGTGCCGGCTGGCCGAGCGCGAGTGGGTGCCAGATGGCGGCGGCGACTTGGACAGCAGGCGAGGAGTGGCTGGGGCAGAGCGGCCTTGAAGGTAGGATGGAGTGGAGGGATAGATGGGAGTCAAGGAAGCGGTGTCGTAGTCGAGGCGAAAGTCGTCGTCGCGCAGAGGAAGTCGAGTCGTCAGAGGGACGAGCGAGAGGTGCTGCAGGCTGGCGGCAGAGCGGTGTTTGCGGCGAGCCTGCTGCTGCTGGCTGTAAGGGAGGTCCATTGTGAGGTGTGCGTGCGTGAGAGAGAGGAGTGTGTGTGTGTATGTGAATGTCAGCATAAACAAAGAGCAGAGATTAAAAATGAGGAATGGAAATGGCGGAAGGTACAGAATTTGTTGGGGTAGAGCTGGGGGAGCTGCACGGGGAAGGAGCGAAAGAGGCAGGGGGATAGCAGATTGTGATAGGCGGGTTTGTCGCTGAGGAACAGCAGTGGAATGGCGTGGATCAGCTGAGAGAGCGGTCGTTCTAGGAAAGAAACGGAAAGAAAAAGGACTCGCCAGACTATCGTTCGATCGCGTGTGGCTAAATGATCTAGAGCATCGCACGACAGGTGCATTGTGCTGCCATTTTAGCCTCGTGTGGCTTCGTCTGTTCTTCAAGTAGAAGTTCTGCCTTTGCTGACCCGTGACGCCAGTGTTTGTGGGGGAAGGCACTGTACCGGGAGCCCGGCTACAGGCGCTGAAACGGCAGGCGCAGAGGCCCCGCACAGTACGTCATTGCTCTGCTGTCAGGCATCGCCAGAATAGGAAACCCAATTTTTTTTTTGACTTCAACTTTTTCACCTGGCAGATCTACAGTAGCGACGTGACAACAGCACTGGCCTTGCGATAACAAAACAAGCCACAGAGACCGCTATTGTCTTCTGTGCGCTCCCCCTGCGGCGGGCAGCATGAGGAATCTGCGGGCCATCGGCCACGATGTGTGTCCAGCGGCAGCGGGCGCGACGGCCATCTGCTGGGATGCGGCGCGGGACGAGGCGATAGTGGCCTTTGGGCCCAGTGCCGAGGAGGCGCGGGTGCAGCTGGCGCGGGTGGCAGGGGAGCAGTGCCGGGATCTCGCGGCGTGGGATGCGGTGAGCCCGCAGCCGGAGCTGGCGGTGGACCGGATCGTGAGCCTGCACTACTTTGGCGACCTGGCGACGGCGTGCGTGGTGATGGCGGGCGGCGACATTGTGGTGGTGCGGGAGGGCGGCGCCGAGGGCGGCGGGCAGGAGGCGCACATTGAGATCGTGGGGTCGGTGGACCCCGGCATCGCGGCGGCGGGCTGGTCGCCGGACGAAGAGGTGCTGGCGGTGGTGACGGCCGGGCCGGAGGCGGCGGGCGACGGGGACAGCAAAGGCACGCTCCTCCTGATGAGCCGCAGCTTTGAGACGATTGGCGAGACGGTGCTGACGCGGGCGGACCTGGCGGCGTCGAAGCACGTCTCGGTGGGCTGGGGCAAGAAGGAGACGCAGTTCCGGGGCCGGGGAGCCGCCAAGGCGCTGCGGGACCCGACGATCCCGGAGAGGGTGGACGTGGGACGGCTGGGGCCGGAGGACAGCGACGGGCGGGTGTCGGTCAGCTGGCGGGGCGACGGCGAGTACGTGGCCGTCAACGGGGTGACGACGACGGACGAGGGGATACAGCGGCGGGTGGTGCGGGTGTACAACCGCGAGGGCGTGCTGGACAGCGCCAGCGAGCCGGTGGACGGGCTGGCAGCCAGCCTCAGCTGGCGGCCGGCGGGCAACCTGATCGCGGGGGTGCAGAAGAAGGACAAGGAGGGCGCGGACAGCGGGTTTTCCGTGGTCTTCTTTGAGCGCAACGGGCTGCGACACGGGCAGTTTTCGCTGCGGCGGGACGACGCCCCCGTCAGCCTGGCCTGGAACCCGGACTCGTCCGTGCTGGCGGTCGGCTATGCGGACGCGGTGCAGCTCTGGACGATGGGCAACTACCACTGGTACCTGAAGCAGGAGCTGCCGACCGGGCCGAGGGCCCACGCGGTGGCGGCGTGGCACCCCGAGAAGCCGCTGCGGCTGGCGGTGGCGGCGGCAGACGGCGTCGTCCGCGCCGACTACATCGCGACGGTGGCCCGGGGAGCGGTGGCACCGCCGCACGACCACGGAGCCGTGGCAGTGATCGACGGTCGGTCCGTCAAGCTGACGCCGTTCCGGGCAGCCAGCGTGCCGCCACCGATGAGCCTGTTCGATGTGGAGGTGGCCGGCTGCGCCGTGGACGTGGCCTTTTCGGCCGACGACGCCTTCTGCGCGGTGCTGCACGCCCGCGGTCTCGACATCTTTGCCTGGACGTGGCCCAGCACGGGCAAGCGGCCGCCACCCCCGAAGAAGGTGGCGGCGCATGCTTTCTCGGCCGACGACCTGCCCTCTGTGCCACTGCAGGTGTGCTTCCAGGCGGAAAGCAGTGGTATCCTTCTCCTCCGCGTCCTTGGCTGGCAGGACGGCCTCGGCGTCACCACGTTTAGGCTCTCTGGCTCTGAGCTGACAGCCGATCCCAGCCCGCTCAGCCTGCCAGACGGCTCGATCCTCACGCCGTCCAACCGGTCGTCGATCTACGCGCAGGACGCCCAGGGGTCACTCTCTTTGCTCAGCGAGTCGGGGGCCCATGATGTGTTCCCTGGCAAGCTGCCGACGCTGCTGCCGTGGGCGGAGGTGGTGGAGACAGAGGGTGGCGGCAGGGTGGCAGTTGGGCTGTCGCGCGGCGGGCAGCTGTACGCAAACGAGCGGCTGCTGGCGAAGAACGTGAGCTCGTTCGTGGTGACGGCGGCACACGTCATCTTTACGACGGGCAGCAGCCAGCTGCTCAAGTTTGTGCACGTGGACGCGGAGCTCCGGCTGGAGGTGCCGGCAGACGACCCGGAGACGGACGAGCGGTGCCGGCAGATCGAGCGGGGAGCGCGGGTGGTGACGGCGGTGCCGTCGAACCTGAGCGTGGTGCTGCAGATGCCGCGCGGCAACGTGGAGACGGTGTTCCCGCGGGCGATGGTGGTGGCGGGGATCCGGGGCCACATCGACCGACTGGAGTACGGGGCGGCCTTTGCCGTGTGCCGGACGCAGCGGGTGGACATGAACCTGCTGTACGACCACAAGCCGGCGCAGTTCCTGAGTCACGTCGGGCGGTTCCTGGACCAGGTGGGGGAGCCGGCGTCGGTGGACCTGTTCCTGTCGTCGCTGCGGGCGGAGGACGTGACGCAGACGATGTACCGGGACACACAGAGAGGGGCGGAGACAGGTAGTGAGGAAGCAGCGCCGTCGTCAGAGGCCAAGGTCAACGCCATCTGCGACGCGGTGCTGGCGGCGCTGGGGCCGCGGCGGGCGACGCACCTGCTGAACACGATCACGGCGCACGTGTGCAAGGCGCCGCCGGCCATCGACGACGGGCTGCGGGCGGTGGCGGCGCTGCGGACGGGCGGCAGCGCAGCGGAGAGGGAGCGGGCGGTGGAGCACATCTGCTTCCTGGTGGACGTCAACCGGCTGTACGAGCACGCGCTGGGCCTCTACGACCTGGAGCTGACCATGCTGGTGGCCCAGCAGGCGCAGCGCGACCCGCGCGAGTACGCGCCCTTTGTGCAGGCGCTGCACGGCCTGCCGGAGCTGCGGCGACGCTTCACCATCGACGACCACCTCGGGCGGCACGCCAAGGCCCTGGGCCACCTGCAGGCCCTGGGCGCCTTTGACGAGGTGCAGGCCTACACGGTGAAGCACGGGCTCTACCAGACGGCCCTGCAGCTGTACCGGTACGACAGTGACCAGCTGCAGGTCCTCACTGGCCTCTATGCCGACCATCTGGAGCAGCGGTCGCGGTTCCGCGAGGCCGGGCTGGCGCACGAGTCCATCGGGCAGCTGGCGCAGGCGACGCGCTGCTACCAGTCGGCGGGGGCGGCGTGCTGGCGGGAGTGCCTGTTTGCGGCGCAGATGCAGCAGCAGCCGCCGCTGTCGGCCGCCCAGCTGCGCCAGCTGGCGTCGACGCTGGCCGACGCGCTGGCCGAAGCCCGCGATTTCACCAGCGCCGCCACCGTGCAGCTGGAGCACCTCGGCTCCGTCGAGGGCGCCGTGCGCTGTCTCTGCAAGGGCTACGCCTTTGCCGAGGCCACGCGGCTGGTGGCCCACTGCGGCCAGCCGGCCTTGCTGGCCACTGCCGTCGATCCGGGACTCAGCGACGCCCTGGCCTCGTCCACGGAGCTGCTGGCCGACTGCCGCGCTCAGCTGCAGGCCCAGGTGCCGCGCATCCTCGAGCTGCGGCGCAAGGCGCGCGAGGATCCGCTGGCATTCTTCGAAGGCGACCGCGGCGGCGGCGGCGGCGGCGACGATGTGCCGGACGACGTGTCTGTAGCCGCCAGCTCGCGGCTCAGCACAGGCGCCAGCCTCTTTACGCGGTACAGCACCGCCACAGGTGCCACAGGCGCCACAGGCCAGACCGGTCTCTCCACCGCCACAGCCAAGCGCCGCAGCAAGCGCCGCGAGGAGAAGAAGCGGGCGCGCGGTCGCAAAGGCACCGTCTACGAGCAGGCCTACCTGGTGGCCAGCGTGCGGCGGCTGGTGGACCGGGTCGAGCGGGCCCGCGACGAGGTGGCCGCGCTCGTCGTCGCCCTGACGCGCCGCGGACGCGCCGAACAGGCCCGGGCCATTGAGCGCCTGATGACGGCGCTGGTCACGGCCTGCCAGGCGGCCATCCAAGAGGTGTGGCCGGGTGCGGCTCCGGGGGGGCCGGCTGCCGACGAGCCAGACGTGCTCGACAGCCTCGACGGCACCCAGCCAGCGCCCGTCATGGCCGCTTTTGCGCAGCTCTCTCTCCTGGGGGAACCACAGTCATAAGATGGTTGTATTGCGGGAAAACAAAGAAAGAATCATCATCATGCCATCTAGACGAGATGGGGAAACCAGAAGAAACCAAAAGAAACCAAACAAATAAAACTGCCGCCGTGGGCATTTTTTCTCGTCGCACCGGCATCAGTCGTGACAGCGTAACTGAAGAAGGAAAAGAGAAAGGAAATTCGTTAGTGACGCAAGGAAATCAGTCCCTCACTCTGCCCATGCCGGCACGCAGTTCTCCACGTCTTCGACGTCCATCGCCCGTCGCGGTTTGCGTCCCGGCTCTCCTCCCCCCTCTGCTCGGGCCCGCGCCGACGACCGCGTCGCCCGCACCACCTCGACCGTCCGCCGCTCCCGGGCGGGCTGCACCACCTGCATCCGCACCCGCTGCGGGTAGTGGAAGCTGATGGGCGGTGGCGGCGGCGACGACGGCGACGGCGACGCCACCTTGGCCGGAGGCGACGACAGCAGCGGCGACGACGACGACGGCGGCGACAGGGCCGTCGGGTTCGGGCTCTGCGCCAGCTGTCCCAGCGGCCGCTGGGCGTGCTTCAGCGGGCGCACCGGCAGCGTCTGCTGCTGCTGCTGCTGCTGCTGCTGCTGCTGCTTCTGTCTCGGCGGCTCGTCCTCGTCCTGGTGCACCACCACCTCGGCCATGGCTGCCGCCACGTCTGCTGCTGCCGCTGCCGCCGCTGCGCTGCGCGTCTTCCGCTGCGCCGTCATCGAGCGCGTGCTGCGGCGCTCAATGCGGTAGCGGTCGTCGCGGTAGCGGTCGTCGCGGCTGCGGTCATCGCTCGGCTGCTCGGCCATGTGGTACTGCCGCCGCCGCTCCGCCTGTCGCCGGTACCGGTTCGACACCAGCCGGCGCGGGCTGGCGGGGCTGGCGGTGGTCGACATCGCCGACTGGTGCAGAACCGGCACCGGCGGCACCGTCTGGTGCACGTCGACCACCTCGTACTGGTCTTCGTTGTGATGACGGCGGCGCGGCATCGACACCACGCGCCGGGCCGGCACCACCGCTCGGGGGTGCTCCGCATCCTCGCGCAGCTGGCTCGCCGACTTGCGCAGCTTCTTGACCAGCTTGCCGTGGTGCGTGTGCGAGGCGCCGTCGCCCGCCGGCGTCGCCGCCGCTGCCGCCGCCGCCTGAACCACAATCGTCGTCTGTCCGTCTGGCGCGCTGTCCTGGCTGGTGCGCTCGCTGCCCGTGTCCGTGTCCTCAACGTCGGCGTGGCCGCGCTTGGTGCCGCGCCGCCCGATGCCGCTGCTTGCCACCGCCGCCGCCTCCGCCATCATCTCCGGCATCGGCTTCGGGCTCGCTGGTCTCGGCTGGCTCCCGCCGCCGCCCCGACTCGCCAGTCCCTGCCGCGTCGCCGGAATCGCCCGCGCCCGGAAGAAGCCCGACTGCATCAGCTGCTGGTAGTTGGCCAGCACATCGTCAGGCGACGGCCGGTCCGCCGACATCGCTGCTGCTGCTGCTGCTGCTGCTTCTCGCTGGGCTGCCGCCGCTGCCGCTGCTGCTGCCGCTTGTGTATTGATGTTGGTGCGTGACCGCCGGTGCAGGCGGCGCCACGTATTCCACAGCGGTGCCAGAAAGCTTGTTGGCCGGCGCGAAGAGTTGCTGCTTGTCGTCGTCGTCGTCGCCGTCCCGCTGCTCGTGCTCTTCGTGCCAAAAGACTGCATCGAATGCCGTGTCAGGTTGGGCCGCGTCGGTGCATCGCCGCCGGCACTCATCCCCCACGACGTCTCGGGGCCGAGAAACGACGGCGGCGGTGGCGCACTAGTCCGGTCATTCATCGACCCTTCCACGAACCGCGACGTCGTCGGCCGGCTCGTCGTCCCCGAGTACGAAAACGGCCGCCGGGACCCCGACGTCGCCGGCCGGACGGCCATCTGCGATCCGTCCATTGTGGTCTGTAGCGAGTGCCGTCGCTTTGCTGCTCGTTGTTCTCGTCCTCGTCAACGCAATGTTGATTCTCTTGTCTAGGCCGATGCTGATGCTGGCTCGGGCTGCTCAATGTTTTCGTCGTTCGGTCTGTGGCAAAAGAGGCAAAAGAGCTGAGAAAGCAGTTCCCGAGCTGTTGTCCTTTTGTTTGTTCTGGGTGTGCACAGTCCTCCGCCCCGTTGTTTACCTCATCTCCGTTGCGGGTGCAACGGGCAACCAACGGATTGTGGGTCCCATTCAGGGACTTGCATCAAGATGTAAAATCACGTGACAAGGCCGCACCAGTCTCTCGCAACAATCTGCTCACATTCCCAGGGCGTCATTCACAAGGACAAGCAGTCAAAGCGGTGTCCGACGTATCCATTCCACATATGTACAAATCACAACACGAAGTAAGCATCAATCTCTCTGCTTCATCCAAACCGCCACGTTTTTTGCACCAGGATCCAGTCGAGTGAGACAGTGACGAGAGAGCAAATGCACACAAAAATGGTAGCGATCCGACCAAGTGATCCAGCGAGACAGGCAGGTGGAAAATAATAATAAAAAAACTGAAAAAGGCGACTGTTGTCAAATGTCGGTGTGAGTAACTATGGCAGAACAAATGAGACAAGATGAGACAATGAGTGAGAGACAGAACGGGGGTCTCGGTAAGAACAGGTGGGAAACATTAGCGGACCAAAATCGGGTGGGCATGCGCCATGAGGGAAATATGACGGCAGGAAAAAGGGAGGGAAGATCCAAGAACATGCAACCTGCCCGGTGGCGGATCTCAGAAGAAGAACAAATGAACAAGAAACGAAACAAGGAACACCAGACCCCTTTGACGCCATTCAAAACAAAAGAGATCCAATCCGGGCCAGGTCGTGGTCGAATCGTTGCTGCCGTTGCGGGAACAGAAGAAAACAGACAGAAAAAGAAATGGAAAAGAAAAAGAAACAAAAAAAGAAACAAAAAAAAGAAAAATGGGGGCTTGCTGTATGCGACCATTCATCGTTCGCCATTCACCATCCCCTGACGCCCCAGCCGCCGAACCCTAGCATGTCCCAGCGTTCCGGTCCCGTCCAACGACTTTTTTTCGCCTTCAACACCAATGCATGGGATGCTCTCTCATACCCGCGACGACTGCGAGATTTCGCCGTGTGCGCTCCACACCGTGCCGTCCGCGCGCTTCCACCACAGCTCTTCGTAGTCCCGCGACACGAGTGCCGCCACCTGTGAATGGCGTGCGTGGTTCTTGACTGCGGTGCTGGCGACATAGGCTTCCGTGGCAGAGTCCATGTTGTTGTACTGACCGTAGCTGCGCTTCTTGTTCGCGGCCGCCGACGCAGACGAGTTCGGCTGCGGCAGAACCGGCGGCAGGAGCATGTGGCTCAGAGACGGCATGCGGTCCGCACTGCTGGGCGTGCTACCGCTGCTGTTGCTGCTGTTGTTGCTGCTGGCGCTGTTGTTTTTCTCGTGCTGCTGCGAGAAGGCAATCATCTCGCTGAGCGGCGGCAGCGTCATCGTCTTGTTGTCGGGCGGCGACCCCATCGGCGCCATCGAACGGCCCATGTCGGAGCGGCGCTCCGTGGGCATGTCCGGCGCCACCGTGGCCGACGGGTAGCTGGCAGACATACGACGGTACTCCCTGGCGGTCAAGGGCTCGCGCGTCGTTGACATGGGCGCAGACGACACGGGCGAAGGGGCCGTGCTGGCGTAGTGCTGCGAGGCCGGGCGGTCCTGGTAGTAGGACTGGGGTGGTGGCGGTGGCGGCGCCTGGGACTGCATGGGCGACGGAGCGGAGTAGGACGAAGAAGAGTGGTGCGGAACGTGCTGAGGATGCGACGGATGCTGCGGGTGGGCGTGGTGAGGCGTCTGCGGCTGCGAGGGCGGTTGTGACTGCGACGGGGGCGGCGGGGGCTGGGCATACGAGTGCGACGCGGTGCTGTACGTCGGCGATGGCGGCACGGATGACGGCTGCGAGAAGCTGTTGGTGGGCTGGCCGCCGAAGCGAAGGTGGTTGCTGTTGGGCGGCATCTGGGCACCGCCGGCCGAGCTGAACGACGGCGGCATGGACGGGCCGGGCTGGGGCGACGGCGCCGTGTGGTGGTAGTCGCTCATCGAGCTCATCGAGGGCCGGCGCTGGGCCGCGCTGTCGGGGCCGTAGGGCGTGCGGTTGACGCTCTCGGTGCTCATGGACCGCGCGCGGTGGTATTCGCTGTTGGCGACCTCGGGGGTCTGCGTGCGGTGGCGCCGGGCGTAGTCGTCCTCACTGCTGGTGGCGCCAGACACCGCCGCCGCTGCTGCGGCTGCTGCGGCGGCTGCTGCGGCGGCTGCGGCTGACTTGCCCTCGCGGCGACGCATGCGCACATCGCGGCGGATGCGCACGCGGCAGCCCTGCTCCGCCACGGTGCGGCTGAGGGCGGTGCTCTCGGTCAGGCCAGGAAACTTCTTGGCGCTGAAGACCATAAAGTCGTTGGACTTGACCTCCATGCGCCAGTCAAAGGACTCGGGCATGTCAGCCGACAGCTTGTTGGTCTCGCTGGGCTCCTTGTCCAGGTCGATCGTCTCCTTGGTCTGCTCGTACAGGTTAAAGGTCAGGCGGTAGCGGCCCTCGTGGCGGACAGACAGGTCGGGAAAGAGGAAGTAGCCAGCCTCCTGCGGACGATCCAGGTAGGCCATGCCGGAGACGGGCATGCCGGTCAGGACGGGTGGCGTGGCGGCCGACGGGGCCTGGACGCGGCCGTGGGCAATGACGCGGGCATGCTCGAGGGTGGCGAAGAGGAAGAAGTTGGCATTGTACGTAAATGTGACGTCCTTGGCGTGCTCAATGGCTGGGCCCTCAAAGATGCGCAGCTCGACAACGGGCGGCGGATCCACCGGGCGACGGTCGGCAGAGGCTGCCACGCATGTCAGTCAGAGGGAAAAGGAGGCAATTCAGTCGTGGGCACGCCGACTCACACTTGGGACCGGCTCCGCAGGCACGGGCACGTTCGGGCTGCTGGACCACCTCGAGACGGTACCAGAGATGGCGGTTTCCGCGGGTGATGCGGTCGACGATGACGGGCTCCGGATGAGCGACGGTGATGGGAGGAGCGACCATGATGGCGAAAGAGGCTGGGTGTCCGGCACGAGGTCTCTCTCTGTGATTCTCGGGGCGGTGAAGCGGCGGACTGCGGGAGCACGGTCAGTGATGCGTCCTCGTTAATCGACTTGGCCGCCGCTCGAAAAACGGCGTGTCGATCTCCAGTTGGCCCGGCAGACCAACCAACTCACATTCTCTCGACAGCACACAAAAGAACGGACAAAGCACACAGGGGGAAAGCCTCCAACCCTCAAAGCAACAGAGGAGGACAGAGAACGGCGGCCGGGTCTCTGGTTGTCGAAGAAGCAGGTCGGTGGCTGCTTGGGGTGGAGAGGAAGGAAGAGAGAACAAGTCGGAGACGAGAGGGACGAGAGGACGGGAAGGGAGAAAGGGGGGAGGGAACGGATTATGGGGGGGTGGAGGTAAAAAGAAAGAGAGAAACGACGGGCGGGACAGGGCCCAGGCACTATTTCGTATTCCTCTAGGGGCACTAGCTGCACGTACGAGAAGCGATAACAGGCTCCGCTGGCTGTGCGGATGTGCAGCGATTTGCTTTTGCTGGACCAGGGATTCGAAGAAGGGGAAATGAGCTTTGTGGGTGGGCGCGGGTCAACGGCCAAGCGAGAGGAGGGACGGGGGGGAAGGAACGGGCGAGACAAGGAAAACGAATGGCGCAGTGGGAAGGGGCCACCCAAGACACGTCCCGGGAAGGGTCTTGGGGGCAGCGATTAGTGGTTGATGGCGGGTGGATGTAGGCCGTGCTGGTGGCTACTGAGCACGGTGTCACTGCTAGTCTCACGGCATACACACTAGTCCTGTTCTGGCGATGGCGTGGGCGCGTTCCCTGACTCCTGGGCCGCCGATGCCGGCTGTGGTTGGCCAGGGGGAGCAGCGCGAGCAGGATGGGACCACTCCGGCAGCGCAACACGGTGCGGGGTCACAGAAGGGGTACTTGGCCGCCTGCGGCCGTTTGTGCTTTCCCAGGCCCAGAGCACGGGGAAGGGCGCAACGATCCGCCAACAAGACTCGAACAGGCGTTGGAGCCAGCGGGCTGGAGAGCAGGTGGCGAAGTCGATGACGCCGTCTCTTCTGGCACGCAACTGCTATGTATACTATGTAAGTACGATTAGTACGAGTACCGCAAAGTCTGCCAGCACGTTCGTACCAGCATGCGCAACACTGCGGAGCAGCAGCAACAGGCGAGAACTGGTGGACCGGAAAGCACTACCCAGCACCCAAAAACCCAGTGGATATGCAGCGAGGCACACCCGAGCCGGCCCAGTGGGTACGAGCAAGGCTGGAAGGTGCAGAGGCGAGAGAGATCAACCAGAGCTGCGCCCAAACTGGTCCAAGCCTGAGCGTCGAGACGAGATGAATTTGTTCGCCAGGCTCCTCCCCCTCCCCTCCCCCCTTCCCTTCTTCACCCCCTCCCACCGTCGTGCCTGCAGACATTCTGTGCGGCGATCGCTGTCGTGCTGCAGAGACGGGCTCTCTTCCCATACAGGGAGGCTTGTCTGTGTGGTAGCCGAGCGTCGCACTGGCACCACCTCGCTGGCTGGCTGCTGTTTCGCCTCGCCCGGATATATTGCCTAGCCCATGTCGCCTGTCCGCCCGCATGGTCCTGGCATGGTCCTGGCATGGTCCTTGCCTGCCCAAATGCCAGGAAGTACGGGTACGGCAACGGTTTCGGCCAGTGCAGAGGCCCTGCAAGTATCCATACTTTCCATCGCAAGGGGAAATTTTGAGGACTGTTCCCTCGCAGTCTTTCCCCCCCCCCTGCCCGCAAGTCCGGTATTATTATACGAATGCTCTCTTCTGGCTCTCGCGCCGGTTTCGCCTTTCGATCCTTCTTTTTTATTCTTCTTTTTGCCACTGAATAAACGCTCCCTTGCGTCGCGTGCGTGGCCTGTCCATGTCGCGCCATTCCCCTTGCTTCAACGTCTTGCCTCAAAACGCCCACACACACCGCCTTGGCGGCAATTCGTGCATTGCTCTGCTTGTGCATTCCAGTGGATGCTTATCTTATGCAAGAAAGGAAACGAGCTGAGCACATCGGCTCAGCAGTCAGCAGTTCAGCCTTCCTCTCTTCTTCCTCTCTTCAAAAAGCCTCGCGAGAGCAATCGAATTCGACTCGCCTTCCGACAGGCATCAAACCCCCCAAAGGCGCACAATATTTCCCATTTCGTCTACGATCTGCCTGTAGCGCCCTCTCCCCTGTAGCGTCTCCCCCCCTCCCTCCTTCCCTGAGCGTTAGGTGCGATCTGGCCTAACGCCGCCGCCAGTTTCGCACGCCAGGGGAGGCCAGCGTCGCACTTTCTCCCGCGGCACAGAAAACTCGTACGAGAGCCATTTTGGTACAGGTGGGTGGGGCCCTGCGCTGCCAAATGCGGGGCCAGCCTTTCTCTTAACTTCCGATTCGGCTGTCTGAATCAAAGTTGGAGCGGCTTTCGAGAGACTGAGAGACGGCCCCCAGGGTGGGCACCACTCGCTGTGGGTCCCCCAGCCAAGCTGCGCTGCGCGGAATGAGACTGACAGAAGGGGGGAAAATCGACCAAATCCGCCTGCCGTCGACAAGGAAAGCGGAAAAAAGCAACGCTTGGGCCACGAGAAAGCGTGGCGAAAGGATGGCAAAAATACCATTGTCGCAAATACGAGCGCAGCCACATGGGGCAAGAATCGCCATTTTGCCCCCTTTAAAAACAATTAACCCAAAATCTTCCCAAATCACCCTAGTTCCAAGGCATTAGTGCAAATAAATCGCTGAATAAGTGACAACTGATCAAATGAGCCCTCCTCCCCCTCACCCCCCTTTTCTCAGAATAGAAGCATTATTGGGCTTACACGTATCCTCCGGCTCCGCCCACGTCGTATGCACAACCCGGAGGCCTGGAATGGTCGTTCCTGTCGTCCCTGCGTTCCTCTACAGCGGGTTATGCGGATATGTACATGTATGCTGGGTTTTTGAAGCGTTGTTCTTTTTTTCTTTTTTTTTTATTCTTTTTACCCACTCAGACACAGGAAAACCCATTGACCATCGCATCCGTGAGATGCGTACATTGACGCACCTCTCCAGAGGCTCCACCGGCGGAAGGCCATCCGGGCTACCGCTGGCGCCATCCTGTTGGCTTTCCCTTTCTGCATGGGGAAATGCCGGGGCCTTTGCCTGCCGTCGTCTGCCACGATCCCGATCTATTGGGAGATCGTCTCTGCCGGCCTGCCACCGGACCGAGTGAACGCGTGCGAATAGTCGTTTCTAGTCGCTCCAGTCGCTCTAGTCGCTCTAGTAGTCGGTGTCGCACTGCTGGAACAGGCACAGAAACGGAAAGCAAGCTGCCGAAACCCGAAAGCTGCCTCATCTGAGCACTGCCTCTCTCTCTCTCCCTCTGGTTTGCCTCGCCTCACCTCCAAGCAGGGGTGTGAAGGTGGCGCATCCACCTTCGGCCAGGGCGTTTTTCTGACAGAGGAAACCAACACCTCAGAGAACCAACACCTCTTCTGATGAGAGGCGGGATCACGTCAGACAGATCTTACATGCGAAGCAGCTTACGTCCACTCGGTGTCAGAGGACAGCACAAGCTCATCAAGCAGCAGCGGCACAGGTTCAGCCCAATCAGCTGACCGCCAGATCAGACCGAGAAATGAGCTCTGCTTGCACACACCTCCGTGACGCCAGCATTCCGCCTCGACGGCTGTTCGAGGCTGTCCATCCATTGCTGCGAGGGGGGCGCTCTCCACGCTCACTGGCTCGCAGGCTCTTCTCCTCTTCTGGAACGCCTACTCGTGCGGCAGATATCCAACCCGTGTCCACCCTCCCTCTCTGAGCCATCGTCCCCCACACCCCCTCTGCCCGTCTGAGCTGCAACAAGAAAGGGCCTTCAGGCAGCCAATCACGGCATCTCAGTCCACACCCCCTTCGAGGCATCTGCGTACATAGTAATAGTCATTCTCCCAGCCTGATTCCATGGCATTTCTCACCCGTCTCGGTGGCTTGCACGCACACCTCTTGATTGTTGGTTGGGGGATCGCGTCTGTTCTCCATACCAGCGAGCTGCGTTTGTCTCAGCTTTCAGTTGGCATGTGTCCGCGATGCCACGAGGCTTCGGCATGGACGGTACCCGTGGCCAGCCGTAGCACAGCCAGGAAGACGGTTTGGACAGGAATGGGCTGTTTCGCATGTTGTCGGTAAATGGGCATGTGGCTGGCTCAACTGTTTTACTCTGATATTAGATTTCTCGTAAGAAATGTACGGCCAGGCGGGCAATGCATTTCAATGCTCACGTCGGCATTCTGTCGGAAAGTGCAATGGTATGCGTCCGTTTGGCATCTCCAACACTTTGAATTGCCCATGAAACCCTCCACCCCATTTCACATTCTGCATTATCCCCGCACACATGTAGAGTTACCGGAAAGGAAATATCGTATTCACAGAGAGCCCAGGTGGCGGAAAGCTATGAGTGATCTGTTTCAACAGCCTATCTCATCCGGGGAATGCATCGAGGGGTTTGCTGGCTGGGCGCAGCGTTCGGTAACGAAGCCGGTCCCGAGATGTCCATCTCTCAAATGTCCTCCTTCTTTCCTCCAAACAGCGCTGTCCCATCTCGCCGGTCCTCGCTCGGTTGACCAGGCTTGTTTTTTGGGGTTCATGCATTATACCGCGTATTAATGCCCAGAGACCCTGTTTCATCTACGCTGTCAGGGATGAATGCCTACGAGTACTGTGTAGACTCCGGATCTCCTGCTTTGGCATATTTTATGCTTTCCTTGCTGCTGGGCTCTCGGCAATTGTTGCCGCTCCATGGAAACGCCGTTGTTGGCTGAGGTGGCGTCATGCTCGACAACGGATGGGTTGACACATCCGTTTACAAGACTCGGCCCCACGGGCCGTTCAGAGTCTGTATTGTCTAAATCCAGAATGTGTTGGGGAAGCATCTGATGCGGAATTAGGTGGATAAAATGGCCTCGGGATGCATGTCAGGTGAGTCTGCTGCGTCGGATGAGGATGGTTTTCCCATCAAGTGAGTGAAATCGCCAGAGGCAAGGCCTCGAGAGAACGTGGTGGTTAGGTTTACAACGTGCTTCTGGTTGAAAATAGAAAGAATCTCGAATGAAACCTGCTCAAGGAGAAACACTTGTTGGGAGTGGGCCTTTGACGACCTGCCATCTGCTGATGATGTCTTATATTCGCGAGTATTTTGCCTGGATAAGTGATCGCAGCGTCGCAGAGATGCGGAGCCATGGGGACAAGAGGAAGGAGATACGAGATGCTCGCAGGCACGAGAAAGACAAGTTTTTCAAGACGCTCTCTTTACACATCTGCCACGGTGTGGTTGCGGCGATAGCGCGTTGTGACGCTGCTCGACATGCATGTCTAGGATGTAGGTCACGCGTGCGTCAAGATGCATCGTCTCTGTTGCGCCCCGCGGATGATCCGCACGCAGCCAGCTAGCAAGCACCGCCCGGCCCGAGGAAACTAGACAAAGACATACATGCATTTGCGGGAGCTTCCACCAACAAGCAAGTTTATAGTGCAGATGCACTCAAGCAAGATGGCGGACCGTGATTCCTTCTACCACAATATCCACCCCCCTCCCCTTTCTGCAACGCTATTTCTTGTTTTCCATGCTTAAAAAAGGAGAGGGGGGGGGGAAAGGCCATCGTGTGTTGGTCAGGTGGCCGTGTCTCAGATTACGAGCAGCCAGCGTGAGTTGAAGGGTGGGTGGTCAAGTTTTCGTATCCTCAAGGGAACCGTTACGACGCTGGTTGAGGCTTTTCAAACTCTACATCGGAGACTCGTTTTACTCCGACTCCGTTTACGGACTAGATGGGGTTTATGGTGGTTGTGAAGTGATATTTATCCATGTAGTACGAGTGAGCTCTGGCCGGGTCTATGGAGATTCACAAGACTCTCAATATATGAAGCGTAGCACGGCTGTTCGAGTGAGAACATGTGAAGGCTGGCTCGTGTCTCTTTGACAGACTGCCAGAAACTAGGCGTACAAACTATTGAACGATACGGGTATTTCCTCGAGACAATAAGTAGACCGAGTTCATGGTCTGAACCATTCATAATAGTGCCAAGAATGGAACAATAGAAAATAAGAACACACGACAGGAAAAGCAAGCCAGGTGGATCTTGCAAGTGCACATTCCCCTTTTTCTTAAGCCTTGTGCCAAAGCTCTTCACAAGTGATCAGAGCAGGGCCCCGTGGGTATAAACAGAGCCTGGCCAGACCTCATCAGAAGAAGATATGAATCCTTCTCAAGTGCCGATGAATGAAAACTCCTCCCATGATCACCTCCAAAGCTAACTGCCACATCGGCCCGAATAGGCTTTACAGACAGCTAATCAGACTAATCAGACTCGTCGAGAAGGCTCTCGGCAGTGCTTTCAATGAGCCGCCTTGTCTCACTGGTTTATGGCATAGTCCCAATTCACAGTAATTCTATACGAGGTTGTTGTCAGAATAGGAGTTTGGTCATAACAACAACTCGGTGTTCGACTAACCCCACGAGCAGGTGGCAGCCTCATTGATATTCTCGAGTATTTAAGCCGCACAACTATCACGTACGTTGGCATCACTCTTGGGTTGTAGGACATTGCTCGATGTTCTTATGTGCAGACAGTTCGTTTATATGGGTTTTTTTATTTTTTTTATGGTAAGGAATGGACTAGATTAGACATTAAACTTCGGCTCTCCTTCGAGGAATCTTGCCAGAAGCAAGACTCATCAAAAAACAACACCAGATGCGCCATTGGTGGGTATATGCCGGCCCATAAGCGAGTGTAAGGGGTATAAAACGGGTGGGTATTTGGTATTCCAACGCGCGCACAAAGCCAAATTTGAAAACCGCGCCAAACAAGTTGGTCGAGGGAGAGACGCAGAACATCATGAGAAAGTGTGCCTTGAGAAGACGGCGACGTGCGCGAACGGAGACGCCATCTTCTTCAACTTGATCTGCCACCAGGGCCGATGGCTGTCCTTGGTGGTGCCGGTGCAAGCAGCGAGGCGATCAGAGACTGCAGTTGCACAAGGCTCACTTGCGACTGGGGACACGCTTTTTAAGCGGTCACACCGCCAGCCGGGGCGGCAGCGGGAGCAGACTCCTTCTCGGGGAAGTTGCCGTTGGCAACAGGGACGCGGCCGTACTGAGTGAAGACCAGGTTCAGCTTGTTGTAGTCCCAGTTGCTGGACAGGAAGAGGAAGGCACAGGCCAGGACGGGGATCTGGAGGACATCAAGAATGCCAAAGAAGATGAAGCTGGAGGTGACGCCGATCTTGTTGCCGCCGTCGCTCAGACCAAAGGCAATGGGGTACAGCAGCCACAGGAAGTTGGCCCAGCCAGCGAGCAGGAGATGGTCGCGAGCGACGCCGACGCGGTTGGCAGAGCGGTGGCCCTCGACGAGGGTGTAGAAAGCCAGGATGATGAAGACGACAGTGCCCAGAGCGTAGTAGCCCCACTTGTAGGAGGACGAGGCGACGGAGGCGGCGAGGTAGGTGATGGTCCAGGCCCAGGACAGGAAGACGTGGTAGATGATGGTGGCCCAGGAGCTGCCGTTGAGCAGACCCAGCGTCAGCAGGATGCTAGGCCAGGCGACAACCCAGTTGATGAACTTGGCATAGAAGATCTGGCGGCTGGCGGCGTCGTCCTTGTTCAGCTGGGTGTTGATGGTAACAAAGCCCAGGTCAGAGGCCATGGTGAAGTAGGCGACGAGTCCGGTCAGCAGAGCCACCGTGTAGATGTAGTGGAAGATGCGCTCGCCGGCCCGGGCAAACTGAGTCCAGCAGAGGACGACAACCTTGGAAACGTTAGCAGGCTGCCAATCATTCATTGCAGATGGGAACACATACGAATGAGAGGGCGTAAACAGCAGTCACAGCCCAAAGCCAGTTGGAGCCGTGAACACCCAAGTGTTGATCACCGCTCGGCGGGTTGATGTTTAGAGCATCATTGGTACGGTACACGACAACACCCATTTTGAAGACTGTTGGGGGGTATCAATGAGAGATGACTGTATGGGTATCACAAAGAGGAAAGGGGGGGGGGGGTATATATAAAAAGAGATGATCCCTTGGGGTAGAGGGATCAAAGTGCTGTGGATTAGTAGGGAACAGAGAAGGCTGTCGAGAGTCTGAAGGATGAGATCAGAATGATGGGAAGAGAACGAATGAGCAAAGGGGTGGGAGGGAGGCGATTCTTATAGACATCTTGTGATGCAGGATGGCCTTGCGCGACGGTCATGCAGATCGACGTCATCGTCCAAGACAAGGCAAAGCAGCCATACTCGTAGAGAGAGGGAAGTCACCAGAATCCCGAGGGCACCCGAGTGGACTACGATGGGCTTCCGTGTCGAGACTGCATCTGATACCTCCCTTCCCCCCTTCCCCCCTTCCCCCCTCCCATCCCCTCCCCCCCCTGGCCTGTTTTTTTTTCCGAGTGCTCCGAGGATCAGGAAAAATAAGAAAGCCAGAGAACCAGAGCAGGGTCCAGATTGACAAATGGGCCATGGAGACGTCTAGAATGGGGAACGATTGCCCAAAGGGAATCATACGGGGGGCGGACGTGCGGGCATCTAGTCATCATCACATTGTCAGGCTGCAGCAGCTGCAGCTTGTGCAGCAGCTTGTGCAGCAGCTTGCTGGCTGGTTCTGGCGGCCCCGAACGATTTTTGCCCAATATGTCGGCCGTGTGTAAGTGGTATGCGGATGGCGGCTCATGATTGGTCCAGCTGCAGGAGAGGGGCGAAACCAAGAATTTAAAAAAAATGGGCAAAACAATTACCAAAAAAAAACGACCTGGCCAGGCTACTGGCCAGAGACCCGACAGGCTCCGGCGGCCGGACGATTCTACAGGGGTACAAAGTACAAGGGGGGGAAGGAACTCCAGAGGGACCCACTTCCCGACCAAACGCTATGGCACTTTCTCTTGGCTTCTCGCTTCTTCGGAGCTGGAAATTGCGACATCACGAGATGTTTCCTTGGAGGTAACTGCCGCCCCGCGATGAAGTGAGCTGAGAACCCGAGATGGGCGGTACTGTGTACGCGATGCTCCGTGTCGTCTTCGTGGCTTCTCACTTTTCTCTTGTCTGAGACCCTTCATCTCGCTTGGTACGAGTACTTCCTCGGCTGGGGTTTCCCGTCGAAATGAACCTTCATTTGCGGATCGTGTCGATCGCACAGCAGCAGAGCGCAGCAGCAGCAGCACGACTCTTCCGTCTTTGTAAGATACGTTCGGTGCCGGCCACGAGCGGTGACATACTCCACCCCAACCTGCGCAACCAGCGGGACGAAAAAGAAAATGAAACAGAGACAATAACCAAAAAAAAAACTGCACGATGGCACGCGTGACTGGACATCGTGGACTCCACGAGTAGGCGTACGGGCACAGCGCAAGGACGCGCTTGCGTCGCATCTGTTTGATCGTTCCCTTTTTGGCGCCCATGTAATAATACTCGCACAGTTCAATGTATGGTGGGCAAATAGGGTGGGTGCTGCGATGCGGTCAGCCAGCGGCGTGGACCGGAAGTCCCGGAAGCCCCGGGGGTATCGTGCCTTGTCAGATGACACCCAGCAGAATAGGCTTTTGCAGCCTTGGAGTTGGGCGGGAAGCGCCACTTGACCGTTGATGACCCACACACGCAACCGGACTTTTTCTTGCAGCGAGACGTTTGGATCCTCCGCTTGGTCGAAGGGACGAGAGGCTTCTCGTCACAGGTTCTGCCCGTCAGCACCAACAGAGAGACGGATCGCTGTAAATGCCTGACAATAAGAGGACTTGTCTAGACCAGTGGCAAACCCGGAATGAACCGCGAATTGCCTTGCTGGACTGCTTTCGGCCTCGTGCAGTGCAAATTTGCTTTTCTGGCGAACGGATGGGGCTTGAATTGTCTGATATTACGGAGCCGGGAAGAGCAAGTACCCCATCCTCTTCCCCAACCAAACAGGGTAACAAGGTATTACAAGCGACATGGCGTGTGCTCGACCTCCTCCACGCACGCTCATCTGGTGAGCCATCATGCGGAGTGCGTATCTGGTTTCGCACGGAGTACGAGTAACCTCTCTCTCTCTCTCTCTCCCTGTCTCTCCCCCCCTCTCCCTGTCTCGCTCGCTCGCGCCCTCTGGGACGCGTCAAGCTGCCTCCCCCCCGTCTTGCTCGGCATAAGGGGCACGGATCGGAAGGGGTCTCAAAACGTACGACGGCGCCTGAGAACGCTCCAGCGTCGAGTGTGGACCGTTCTCTCCCCTGCTTGTTGATCCTCACGGACGGGACGGAAAGGCGCAATGGGCAGCACGGTGGGGTGACTATGCTGTCATCAACGTGGGCGCCCAGCATGTCCAGCGGACACCGCATACATGTACACCCATACCGCATAGCCGCTTCTGTGCAGGGCGGCCACCCACGATCGCCGATGCGCTTTGGCTGTGTGGTATTACGGCATCTGCTCATACAGCTTAGTACACCCGCTGTACGCTACTTTTTTGTCTTGCTGTCGGTACTTGCAGGGTGGGGCTCTGAAAGAGTGGGGACCTACTCGTAGACACCCTAATAGCGGTCGACCCTCTTTGCTCCAAGCTGGAAACGCGCTCTCGTAAACCAAAGGGCGAAGGAGACGGATGTGAGCATGAGCACGAGCGCGAGAACAGAACCACAAAACATCGACGCATTGGGATATTGCAGTCGTACGACCTAGGACTCCTCTCTGGAACGAGCAGGGACTGAAACGAAAGAAGCGGGAAGAGAGCGAGTGAGCTAGGAGGAGCTGAGGCCGATTCGCCTCCTTCTCCTTCTCTTCTGCCGGCCCCGACCATCTGCTGGCCAGTGCGCGCTTCTGCCGCTCGCATTTCTGCATCTTGGCTTGGTTGGCTCGAATGCAACCTGCGCCTGCAGCCGTGTGTGTGCGCGCCTTGTGACCTCCGGAAGCCGCGGGAGGCACAGAAAGAGCATCATGCACACACACACACAAACACCCGCGCAAATAACCTCAGACCACAAGCAGAAACACAAGCTCGCTTCTGCCGCCGACGCCCGTCGGATTTGCTGCTCGGACGCGACCGCCGCTGCCAGCAAACATCTCACCGCTCTTGGGGGAAGTGATCGCCATTCTTCTCGCGCGGGAAACCAGACACTGGACCACGGTTCCGACAAACACGACGTGACTGGCCGACCGATCATGTCGTGCTCTTGCTCTGTGCTCCACGTGATCCCTGCAATCCTTGACGATCCCTGCGATCCTCATAACCTTGTACTATGCCGTGTTATATGCCGTGTTACCCCCAGTAGCCACGAGAGCAGAGCTCTTTGCCAAGACCGTACATGCGTTCTTTTTTTTTTTCTTTTTTTTTTTAACCGATGACGCCGTGACGATCGCTTCCCTATGGCAAAATGCATGATGATCCATTTGTACAATCGAATCGAAGCGGTCTCCTCCTCTGCGTCTATGGCTCACACGTTCTGCGGTCCCATCTGATGAATGGCCATCTTGGCCTGCTCGCGCACGTCCAGCTCCATGTCCTCCTGCTGCAGCACCTGCAGCTTCGTCAGCAGCCCCAGCCGCTTCAGCTCCAGCGTCCGCGCCGACGCCGCCTGCGTGTCCGCCGCATCGTCCCGCCACGTCAGGTTCGTCAGCAGGTGGCACAGCGCCACCCGCACGCCCTTGTCCCGGCTCGTAAACTGCGCAACCAGCGCCTTGAGCAGCTCCGTCTGCGCAATCACCAGCTGCCGGTGCCGCGGCACGCTCGCCGAGATGTGTACCAAAATGAACACCACCGCCTCGATGATCTTGGCCTGCGGGTGCAGCACCCGCGATCCGTCGCTGCTGCTGCCGCCGCTGCCGCTGCCGCTGCTGCCGCCGTGGTTTCCCCCCCGCCGCTCAAACGGGTGCAGCACCTTGACCTTGAGCTTCGACTGCAGAATCTGGAACAGCCGGTCCTGCCCGATCTCGCTGAACAGGTAGTCGATCATCTCCGTCGCTTCGTGCACCGAATCGCTCGCCGAGCCGCCCGATCCGGACCCGGACCCCGGCCCCGGCCCAATCAGGTTGCGGATGAAGTTGAGCCCCTGCTCCTGTATCACAATGTCGTCGCTGCGGCTCTTGCGGAGCAGCGTCAGCTCCACCTCCCGCAGCGCCGCCAGCTTCGCCTCTGCCTGCCGCAGCCGCCCCGTTCGGCTCCGCTCGTGGCTTGTCCGCGCCTGGTTGCCCGACGCGCCTGCGCGGTAGAGAGACGGCGCAGCTGCTGCTGTGCCGGTCGGCACCGTCCATGGCATCTTGCCCCCGCTGGCGTCGTCCGTGTCGTCGATGCCATCGCCGTCCTCGTCGTTGTCCTCGTCCGACTGCTCCATCTCCACGTCCTCGTTGTCGATGATGGCGCTGCTTCCGGCAGCAGCAGCAGCGGCCGCCGATGCCACGGCTGCCGCCGCTGCCGCCGCCGCCTTATCGCTTCTCCGCGCAAACAGCGTCGTCTCGTCCTCGGTCGCCGGGTCGATCAGCTGCACCAGCCACCCGGACCCCAGCTGCTCCAGACATGCCTTTTTCATGTCCGACCCGATCCCGTCCACAAAGTGCTTCAGCGCCCACAGCGCGTTCAGCCGCAGCGGCGAGTTGAGCGAGTGCGCATGGTTGCAGAGAATGCCCATGATGCCGGCCTCGGCGTATTGCTGTGCTGTTAGCTGCTGCTCTCGTAAGCCATCCTGTCGTTCTGTACTCACCCCGCGCATCTGGCTCGTCTCCGTCACCAGGTTGCACACCACGCCCGTCGACGCGATCTGCACCTCGATCTCTGGGTGCCGCAGGAGCCGGAACACGGGCGTTGCCACGCCCGCGTCTTCCAGCGTCGTCCGCAGGATCGCAATCGACCGCGACAGCATCCTGACGCAGTTGCATGCCGCCACGAGCACCCCGACCGTGTTGCGTCCGTATTCCGGGTCCACCTTTTCGTCCTCGTAGCCCGCCGCCTCCGCCTCCTTGGGCGTCTTGGCCTTTTCTTTGGTCACCCGCGGCTTCGACGGCACCGGATTCAGCGACGCCACCACGTACGGCATCGCCTCCTGCTCCACAAACAGCTTCTGGTGCTCGTACTTGGACGCGATCAGCGCCGTGATCGCCTTGAGCGCGCTTTCGCGCAGCCAGATCCGGTACGCCAGCACCATGTCCTGCCCGGCCGGCCCCAGCGTGCTAGAGGCCGCAGCCCGGACCGTCGCTTCGTCTGAGCTTGCCGCCTCGTCGCTGCGGCTGGACAGAGCGGGCGACGATGTTCGCGTTGGTGTCGGGTTCCACGGCTGCGTGTGCGATCTTGATGGCGCAGGCTCGTAGGCTTCTTTCAGCAGCCTGGCCAAGATGGGAATGGCATTGCAATCCACAGCCGCCTTCTGCAGCACGTCGCTGTTGGCCACCAGCCGGGCCAGCACCGTCAGCGCGCTCTCGGTGATGGCCTGCCGCTCCTCCAGAGTGCTGTCGTCTCGGTTCGCTGGGTCAGAGGAAGCGAGCAGGTTGCTGCTGTCGTGAGAGCTGGCCGTTGCTTTGACCCCATCGTCGAGCATCTGGAGCAGAAGAGGCACCACCAGCAAGGCCATGGCCGCCTCGCGCGACCGGCTGGAGAAGCCAGCCTTGAACAGCGAGGTCAAGACCGATGCCGCAGCCAGCCTCTCGTCGCCATCCGTCGACCGCACCAGGTTGAGGAGCCACGGAATCATGGGGCTCTCGGCGTCTGCTCCCTCCCACTCGGAAGACGTGGGATTCCACGGTGCCCCCATGCCCCGGGCCGTGCTGCCCAAGCCAAGAGGCGGCTGGTGGCCCGACGACCCCGTGCGCTTGCCCGTGCTGCCGCCGAGGCCCAGGGTCGCCAGGCTGTCCCGCGACAGCGAGATGCCCAGCGGCGGGAACGGCGAGCTCAGCGCAAAGTAGGACCGCGACTGCTGCGAGGGAATCGCCGGCAGGAGGAGGTCGAGCGCGCCGAGAGGCTGGTCGCGCACGTTGCTGAGCCCGCCCAGACACAGCGCCTTCCAGGCTGCATAGACGTCGTCGACAGCGCTGTCAAAGTTGAGCTGCGGAAAGATGGCCAGGATGGACGGCGTGTAGAGCAGCATGCACGCGCGCACGCGCGAGTCGCCCATGATGGAGGAGATGGCGCCCATAACCGCGGCAATGTCCATCTGCGGCGACGCCGGCTCGGGGATCGAGTCCCGGAGTCCCTCCTTCTCTGCCGCGACATCCGCGCCGGGGACGACCTGTCCGCGCGCCACCACGTAGCTGGCCACCTTAACGGTCAGATCGTCGAGGATGCCGGCCTTGACCAGCGCGATGCGATGCCGCTCCTCTCGGCAGAGGGGTGTGATCAGAGCGGCGGTGAGGTTGGCTGTGGACTCGGCCCACCATTGGCGCGAAGACAGGCAGAGGATGTTGTGAAAGGCGGCGAGGTGGGAGTTGGCAAAGACGACATCCGCCAGCGTGCCAAGGGTGATGGGGGAGGGAGGGCAGGCAGACGGGTCGACCAGCAGGGCGGTCTTGGCGATCGTGGTGAGGGTGCGCAAGGCTGCGTAGACCAGCCGCGGACGGGTGGTGTGAGGATCGATGCACGAGAGGATGGCTGGCAGCGCTCCGGCAGCATGCAGCGGCGCAAGGAAGGATGGACCACCTGTGATGTCAGCCAGGGCACAGAAGGAGCAGACAAGAAAAGCAAGAAAAACTAAAGAAAAATAAAAAGGAAAAAAAAAAGGCCTACCACTTCCAAAGATGCCCAGCAGCTCGAGTGCCTGCAGCCGAGTCAGGTCTTCTTGCGTCAGGTCGTCTGCTGGCGTGACAAAAGACGACCTCCGACTGCCGCGGGTTTCTAGCCTGCTGCGACCTTGCCGGGCATCAGCAGCCGCTCGGCTGGACGTCGAGAGGACCCGGACAACCAGCCGCAGCACGCCGCGCTCGACCCATGTCCTCTTCTTCAGGACGTGCCCAACGGTGTCGTTCTTCAAGGCCTGCAGTGCAGCATTCCGGTCTTCATAGGACCGAGCAGTCTGCAGCTGCTCGAAGATGGGGTGGCTCTGGATGAGCACCATGGTTGTGATGCACTCGATGTTCGCGGTCGTCTTGTGAGCCCTCACGGTCTCCACTCTGTTTGGGCAGGTCGTCGCGTGCTTGCTTCGTATGCAGGATTGGCCCTTTTGTATCGCGGTGTTTTTTATCGGCACGTTTGCAGCGACGGCCGATGATGATGGAAGGAGGATGGAGTTCGTGATTCTCGTGATTCTCGTGGTGCCGTGATGGCAGTGCTATTAATTCCACTCGGGTCGTATCATGGACTCTGCGTCGCGGATTATCAATGTGTGTATCAGTCTGAAGAAACACAGTGCTGCAAAAAACATGAAAAAAGTAAAACGAGAAATAAAATCGCGTATCAGCACCCAAAAGGCGTCGCGGTGGGCGTTTGGGCGGCTGGTGAGTTTTTTTTTCTTGATGCCTCTCCTGGACCGTTTCGACCATGACGAGCCGTGTCGTGCACTGCCACTAACAGCCTCGCAGGCTGTGGCTGACCAAGCGCATGACTAAGCAACGATGATTTCTCTGGTCGTTTTCCGTCAACGGCGGGGTGCGTAGAAAGTCTTGTAAGAATGTGCCGCTGATATTACACATCTGACCGTCGGTGAACAGTTACGTGTCCGAGAGAGCTTCTTGGCATGGGGACCTTTTAGTGCGCCTGTCTGTGTTGTGTCTTTGTTCTGGCGTTTGGCTCTGTGCTGGCGGGCCAAGGCCTCATGACAGACACGTAGTCGGCATGCAGAGGTGCTTCCCTGCCCGTCCTCTTGACGATTGGCTGGCCGGCTGCCTTGCGTCCAATTATGTGCGGCTGGGGCACCTGATGTTTCTCTTGCTCGCTGCTGACGCACCGTCGAGGCTGGCCGTGTGGCATAGGCAGACCGGCAGTGCCGCTGCCGCCCTTCGGCACAGTTGGCCGGTTGGACTGGGCGCGATCCACTATAGTGACGAAAATGGCGCTCGGTGAGGGAAAGCCTTTAGGCGGTGACGGGTCTTTGTGCTTGGCCAATGTGCTACTCCAGCTACTGCGTAGCGGGTACGAAGTAAGTACTATGCGTCAGTCAGCGACCTGACTGGGGGCCCGGCAGTCTGGACGCCCGCTGTAACCAACCAGGTCCAGCTCGCCCTACTGCGCCTAGGTGCCCCTGCGCTACCGACCTGGCCTTGCATAACGAAAAATTCTGCAGTCTTATACCAGGGGGCACGCCATCCCGCCAAAAGGCTGGCCGGGTCGTTTTGTCAAGAGAAAAAAGAATAGAAAAAAAAGAAGAGAAATCGACAGTTCAGAAAAGGAAAATCGGCTGTCGTCTCTCGAGGCCATATCACAAGATATCTTACATTCCTGCCTCGCTGACCCCCAGGCTGCCTGCGGTATATGGCGTGCTGTCATTAACCCAAGACGCCCTTATCTCGAAGCAGTCTAATTCCTTCCTCTCCCTGGCGCCCCGCAGGTGGGAATAAAAATCGCATAGGGAAAAAGACCCATCCTGCCCTGCTGCAACCTGATACACCGAAAACAAACGATAGGCGGGAAATTGCTGCAGGGAGCCTTCTCATCACCATCGCGAACCCTCGCCCGCCGAGCAATGTCCTCCGCCTGCGCGTCATGTTGATCCGATCGGCCACTGCCTCCCCCAGCATCCACGGCTTCCATTATGCCCCCGCCCACTCGCCCCGCCAGTCACCGTCCCGGACATCGGCCGATGCAGCTGTGCGGCGGCCGACCTCTTCCTCGTCGTCTCTTCCCCTCCCCCCTCCCACAGGCGCGCCTGCTGCTGCCGCAGCTGTGACTTCGCCCCTATCGCAGCCCCAGCCGTCGCCCCAGCTGTCGCAGCAGCAGCTCCCTCATCCGTCGCCGTCGCGCACGCCGCGGCGGTATGTGGCGGTGGACGCCGCCACCCAGTACTCACCGATGGAGCCCTTCGATTATGCCGCTCACCCTCGCCGATATCCCTCCAACGCATCCACCCCGCGCGAGCCCCCGCCGACGCCAGGGCCTGTCCCCATGGAGCCGGGCATCGAGCAGGGCGTCGACAACACCGGTGGCCAGACCGATGGCCAGACCGATGGGGCACAGGCTCCGCCAGAGCAGAGGCAGCAGGGGCCTCACGTGCCCGGCGCGCCCACCCCCCCAGTCTCAGCGCTCGTGTCGACGAGCGCATCGGCATTGGCAGCAGCGCCCTCTACACCGTCTGCTAGACATGCGCCAGCATCCGTACAATCCCCCTCCTCTTTCCCCCAACAAGCACAAGGACAGCCGCTGCAGACGCCGTCGCCCAACAAGCGCCGCAGCTCGCACGACGCCGGGCCGCAGAATGGCGAGCCCTCTGGCAACGGCGAAGGCCCTGCGTCCGCGACCTCGGTCGTGCACAGCCCGTCAGCCGGACCCAAGCGTGTCAAGGCCGAGGCCGGCCCGGCCAAAGAGCTGCCCGAGCGCTACGAGCTGTGTGCCGTCGAAGACATGGTCGTGCTCATAGCCAACATGCTCAGCGAGCTGATCGAGACCAACGATGCCCTGGCCCTCAAGTCGGGCCACCTGACCCGGTTCCACTCCCGGTACGCTCTTCCCCCGCTGTCTGCGAGCCCTTCTCTGCTGATCCCCCCAGAACCGCCCCTGGCATATCTGTGCTGGACTATCTGCACCGGCTGGCCAAGCACGCCACCCTGACGCCGCCGCTGCTGCTGTCGATGGTGTACTATATCGACCGGCTGTGTGCTATGTACCCCGACTTCACCATCAACACCCTGACGGTGCACCGCTTCCTTATCACGGCGGCCACGGTCGCAGCCAAGGGCCTGTCGGACTCCTTCTGGAACAACACGACATATGCGCGCGTCGGCGGCGTGCGCGTCACCGAGCTCAAGATGCTCGAGCTCGAGTTCCTCTACCGGCTCGAGTGGAAGATCGTGCCGAACCCGGAGGTGCTGGCCGCGTACTACCGGCCGCTGGTGGAGCGGTGCCCTGGCTACATTCTGCCTGCCAACTATCATGGCGACGGCGGGGCCGACCCCAGCAACAGCGGTGAGAGCCCCGAGAGCGGCATCGCCAACGGCGACAACAGCCCCGGCGAAGACAGCGGCCATGCCGTTAGCAGCTGCACGAGCACCAGCGCTGGGGGCCATGGCAAGCCGGGCGCTGGCACGAGCCTGCTCGAGAAGGATGTCGTCGTCTCGGGGCCCGGGCGGTCGAGGGACGGCAGCCACTAATGAAGCAGCAGAAGGGAGCAGACCAGACGAGGCACATGTATGAGTAAAGGCGCGTTCTCGGTTGCCTCTTGCGAATCCACTTTTGGGAGCAAAGATTACGGGGGTTCTCTGCTCCCAAAGCAGCATTGCAGCTGCTGGATGCACTGCGGGATCGGGATATGAAGCGGTTAGCAAAATGGGGGTTAGATGGGGGAATGGGGGGGAGTGATTCCCTGGGACTGGGGATGACGTGCTATCATTAGAATACCAATGGGAGGAGTGCCTATGCGGGCTATGTACACCCATAGTATATTTTATTTTCAAGTCGTAATTGCCAGTATCCAGAATGCTCACTGCGGTTTTGGAGTTTGCCGTATTATTTTCTGTCTGTATGTATATATACTGTCATTGATGACAAGCGCTGTGGGGCCATTTTGATCAACTGTGGCTTAGTGGGATGCATTTCTCTTGAGCCTCGTCCCGACTTGTCTCTTGCCCGACCGACCTCATCGCATTCCGCCTCATCGCCTCGACCTGCCAACCGCGACCGGCAATCCTCTGAGCGATCGGCAATCTGATTGCTGACGAGCGCTCAACACGGCAACACCGCCCACCGATACTACCGGAACCGTCATCGTTTCATTTTCTCTGCGATGCAGCTCCTCTCCTTCTTCACCCTGCTGCTGGGCGCGGCCAGCTCTGTGGCCCAGGCGGCAGCGGGCGTCGACGGCGCCGACACCCGCACTGCTGCCATCTACATCCAGCCCGTTGTGCCGCAGGCCAGCGGCGCCTCTGCGCCCGCGCCGGCACTGCTCGCGCAGATTCGCTACGACGCGCGCGACCGGTCTGTCCCGCCCGAGGTGGACTACGAGGCGCCCGAGGACCTGTCCGACTCTGAGTCCGACGATGACGCGCTCTACCGCATCGGCGTCTACGACCCGAAAGCCGGCCGCTGGCTGTCGGCCACGTCCGTCGTCGCCGCCGCCAACTTTGCCAAGGGCTACCGGCCGCACTTTGTGCTGACCACAGCCGCCGGCGCCGGCACGCCTCTGGCCACCTCGCTGCGCGGCCTGCCCATCGACGCGGGCGCCACGCGCGACTTTGCGCCGCAGGCCTCTGTCGTCCAAGCCGCCCAGGGCGCCACGCGCGACTTTGCGCCGCAGGCCTCTGTCGTCCAAGCCGCCCAGGGCGCCACGCCCGTGCTGAACCGGCCGGTGGTGCTGAGCCCCGAGGGCAAGAAGGTGGCGCCGCCAGAAGAGAAGACATTTTTGCAAAAGTGAGTCCTGACCCCCTTTTCCCCTTTTGGGTTCTCTTCTCTACGAGCGACGTGGCTGACCGACAGGTACTGGTGGGCGATTGGAATTGCGGTGATGATTCTCGCTACGGGCGGCGGCGGCGAGCCAGAGAAATAAGGGGGCGGCCATGGGAGAAGTATGAGAGGGGCATACGAACAATCCATGGATGATGCTTCTCGGCAAGCTGTTATTTTGCGGGCTGTCTCCATCACTGGAGAAACGCAGCTCTGTGATATCATTGTGTGGGACTATTATACCATCAACAGCGGGGTTTTACTCCTCAGCTTGGACATGAGACAGATGGAGTTGATGTCTTGCATATTGCGGAATACACACGAGGTTGAGCTGAGAGTGATGTGCAAGTTGATTTTGCGAGCAGCGGTGGATTCACTGTGACAACTGAAAAGGCCTAGCGCTCAGCGACGAGCAAGTACTGGTCGAGAGGGGGGCGGCGTTTCCCCGAGGATTAGTAGGACCCACAAACAAAAAAGCTTCCGCTGTGAACTTTTAAAATGCGCCAGCTCCTCCCACACACCTTACCATCAACACAACCAAAACACAACTTTCTACCCACCCACCCACCACCTGTTTTCCTACGCTCCCCCCCCTACTTTCGACTTTGCCTTTGCTTTCCCTATCTGCTACCTTTTGCTACTACAATGGCTGCCAACGGCAACGGCGTTCAAAACCCCACTGCGGCCCCTCAGACGGCGGTGACCGATCCCTCCACTCTCAAGGGCAAGGGCAAGGCTGTCGCGGCGGAGGATGACGAGATGAAGGACGCTGGCGCCCCGGCGCACGATGACGATGACGATGACGACGACGAAGACGAAGACGGCGCCGAGGTGAGCCCCCCCCTTTCATGTGCTCCCAAGACAGCAGACTACAAAAGAAAACTGGAACGAGGCTGACCGTCTTTTTTTATTAGAATGATGATGATGACGGTATGTTTTTCGGATGGCTTGTGCCGTTTTATGCACAGCACAGCACTGACACCAGCAGACGACGATGGCGAGGACGACCTGCAGGAGATCGACCTCGAGAATGTTGTCGGTCGCCGCACGCGGGGACGGGTGATTGACTTTGCCAAGGCGGCTGCCGAGCACCCGGCGGACGACGACGAGGACGATGAGGACGACGACTTTGAGGACCCGGACACTAAGATGGACGAGAACTAAAAGGCAGACGAGCCACTTCCGTCCATATACAGCAGCAGCAGCAGCAGCAGCAGGGCTGCCCAACTGGTACACGGCACGGCCACGAGCACGGGCACGGGCATGGGCACATCGCTTCCGGTTCTCTTATTTCGTTTTGCACCTGATGTTTTTCATGATCTCCATTGCTTTTTCGTGTGTGTGCTCATGATAAAGTCCTTTCATGTCATGCCGTATGTATAGAGAGAGATGGGGCTGCAGAGGGGTCTAGTGGTCCCTGTACAAAAAAAAGTTCAGGAAAGGAAGAAGAAAAAAAAGAATTCGTCGAGGGATCTGCATCTGTGTTTGGTCAACATACAGAATATCTTGCAAAAACAATACAAAAAGAGCAGCACGTCCGTGCTGCAAAGTACAGAGCCAATGCTTTTCACTCATGCAAGTAATAGCATGTTATTTGTTATTGCTCGCATCCACAAAGGAAATAAAAAAAAAATACCCACGCATCTAGAAAGAGGCGCAGATTTGCTCAACTGTCGTCATTTATGCGCTGGCTGGGGGGCCCAGCTCAAGCTTTCCCAGGTCATGTTTTAAACGTTGGCCCGGCACCGAACAGTTCGCCATTTGGCGTGTTCGGCACTAATTGGACAAGCGGCATCGGTAACTCCTAGCGGGCTTCTTCACAAGGCGTCGTCGCTGCTTCGTATTGTCTCTCCAAGAACTCACGGCCTCTTTTGTTTGAGAGCACGTGCGCTTTTTATTTGTCTCTTCAAACATCTTGCCACCACTACGAGACACGCACACGTAGAAACACGGTCGCCTCTTCGTCTTCTTCTCCCACAGGTTGTGTGGTTCTAGACCTGACCAACCAGACGACCCCAGAAAAGGGGACACCTCGCTATCTCTTATCCGCTTGTAGATCACCCATAATATAATTATAATTTTCGACGAAATCCACTGGCTTCCGCACCATTTTACCCTCCCTTGACGAACCCGTGTCGCGTTCCTATCCCCCCCCCCCCTTTTCTTCTATTTTTATTCCTTTTCTTCGCTCTCTTTCTTCTTCTTGTCTTTTTGCCTCTGCCTTCTCACACATCTCTGGCAGCATGGCCTCGTCAAGGTAAGCATATACTTCCTGTTGCGCTATTGATTGTGCAGAAGTGGCAGACGGAGTAGCGACGACAGAAAACGGCACATGCCTTCCGAAATGAAGATCACCACCCGGCCTGCTCAACCCCCTCAACGCAACATCCCTCCCTATCCGTCCTTGACGCGCAAGCTGTTCGACAAGCAGATGGAAGGGAGGGGGAGAGAGAAAGAGAGAGAACGTGGACATCTTGCCTGCTCCTCCCAAAAGGCCCAACCGACGGAATGCGCTACTTCTTGTCTCGGACGCTGCCGCTTCTGCCTCTTCTTCTTGCCTCCCTGCCCGCGGCGTCTTGTCTTCTTGCTTCTGAATAAGCAGCTCACACCCTCCCGTCTCTCAGATTCGGCGCCTCCAACCTCCACCAGCGCGATCCGCGCAGCGCCCTCTTCGAAGGCTACACCGGCTCCGGCGCCGACCCCACCCGCCGCACCGTCAGCGCGAGCCCCAGCCGACACAGCGCCGGCTATGGCTACGGCTACCCTGGGGGCGGCGGCAGCAGCACCAATGGCAGCGGCCTGGCTCCGCCAGCCAACGGCGGCTTCCGGCCGGCCACGCCCAACAAGAGGTAGGTTTTTGGACGCTCGCTGCATGTGCTTCCGATGTCTCGCTGACAGTCCAGGGGCCAGTACAGCGACGCCGTGCTGAACGAGCTCGAGAGCCAAAACGACGCGCAGATCGAGGGCATCTTGGGCAAGGTCCGGATATTGAAAGATGTGCGTTATTTGTCTTGTCTGACAGCAAGCTCGAGGTTGCGCTGGCACATCCACTAACAGGATAGATGACCGTTGCCATCGGGGACGAGATCCGCGACTCGTCGGCCTTTGCCGAGAAGATGAACGACACGTTTGATGCCACGCGGCTGCGGCTGCGCGGCACGATGAATCGCATGCTGCTCATGGCCGAGCGCACAGGCGTCGGCTGGAAGGTCTGGCTCGGCTTCTTCGCCGCGGTGGCACTGCTGTTTACCTACGTCTGGTTGTTTTAGACTTTTATTTTTTTTTCTTCTGGTCAACAAGCGACGACGACGGCACGGAGGCGGGCTTGAGGGCGAGGGGGAGAGAGAGGAGTCACAGGAGAGAGCTCCAGCTCTCTGGCTACCACATGTTCTATATTGCAGGCGTTTTTTGGACTCTTTTTGAAAGAAAAAGAGCAAAAAGGGAATCGGCGTTTTCGTTTTGGGACTACAAGACTCTTTTTTCTTCCGTTGCATGCGTGCCTTGGAAAGCGTGTGATGCAGACATGAGAATCTGGGGAGACGCCTTCTCTGCATGTTGCCGATCTGTTCATACATGTACATACCAGTCCGAGATGGGGGGGAGGGGGCACCATTACAGTTGTGCCAGCGGCCGGACATTTCTAATCGTTAATATTGATGAATTCTTTTCTTCATAATCATGCTCGCGTGTCTAGGAACCTGCCGCCTTTTGTCTGCCCCAAAACGCCTCGATCCCCGGCGCTTACAGTCGCCGCGCTACCGGACTGCTGCCTATGTTACTGCTGCCGTCCCGGGACAGCAGGCTGCTGAGATCCAGGCTGTTGCGGTTGCTGCGCGCCAGGCTGTGGCGGAACCGCGCGCTCGACGCAGACGCCAGCGCCCCTGCGCCCAGGCTCGTGCCCATGCCCATGGCCACGCCCATGCCGCTCATGCTTGCGGCCGCGGCTGCAAGAAAGCTGTGGTGCGGCAAGTCGTCGTCGTCGTCGTCGTCGTTGTTGTCACCGCTGCCGTCGTTGCCGCCGCCGCCACCGTTTCCTCGACTGCTGTTCCCGCCGCTACCATCGCTGCTGCTCAGCTCCGCCTCGGAATCGGTGTGCTCATAGCCGCCGTCGAACCCGCTCAGGTCCATAGCCGAAACCGATGCATCGGGGATGCCGCCATCGAGGTCGGCGTCCATGTCCATCTCCGCACCGCCGTCGTCGCCGTCGTTGCCATCGGCATCGAGGTCGCGTCCGTGGTGGTCATCATCGCCGTCGTCGTAGCCGTCATCGTCGACACCACCACCGCCGAGGCTTCTGCGCACCATGTCGAGGCTCCCGCGATGCCGGCTGCGGCGGCCACTCGGCCCGCGGCGGCCGCGTCGTCTCACACCACCTGCGGCACCAGCCTCCCGAACCAGATCATCTTCCTGCAGCATCTGGGCCTCGTCCTCCTCGTCCAGGTCCTCGTCCCCACCGCCATACATCCCACCAATAGCCGACAGCCGCGGGTGGGCCAGCATGGCGCGCACCCGGTCCTCGGTGTCGCGCATCTGACGCATCTCGCGGCGCTCGGCTGCACGGGCCGCACGATCCTGCGCGCGCTGGCCGCTGTCGCCTTCCGTTCGCGGAGTTTGTGTTTGTGCTGCAGCAGTAGCCGCCTCCGCCGCTGCATGCGTTTCTGTTGCGTGGACGCCTCGTTGGGTATGCTCGTTGCTGTCCTCGTCGTCGCTCTCGTCCTCATCGTCGTCTTCTTCTTCCTCGGACGAGCTCGCAAATGGATCGTCGCCCTCGTCGTTGTCGCCAAAGCTAAAGTCCTCGCCGTCGGCATCAGGAATCGCGTCGTCCAGGTCCTGCTCGCCCATGTCTGCGTCGAGGTCGGCGTCCATGCCGTCTCCTGTGTCAGCGGCGCCGTCTGCGTCAATCAGGTCACCATCGCCCGCAACCATGCCCTCCATGCCGTCTCCACCGCCGACCCCTTCCTCCTCTGCGGCAGCGGCAGCCTCAGCCTGGGCGAGCTGCTGGGCGAGCTCCTCGCGGCGCTCGGCTTCGGCTTGCTCCTCTTGTTCGCGGCTTTCCTCGCGCATCTGAAAGAGCGACTTGGGCACGCCAGGCGGCTTGAGCCACATGGCACCAAAGTTGGCAATGTGCTGGTTGCGTCGGTCCTGCATGGCCTTTTCGACCTCGAGGCGCCCCAGCGAGTTGCGATCTAGCAGCGCAAGGCGGCTACCGCCGTGGTGGTGGTGGTGGTGCGGGCCGCCGTGGGGGCTTTGGTGGCTGTGGAGGTGCCGGCGGCTGGCGGCCTGTGCCGGGTCGCCACCGGCACCGGCACCGACGAGAAAGGCATCGTCGACACCGTAAGCACTGCCAAACCCGCTACCGGAGAGCAGGGCCTGGAGGCAGAACGTCAGCCTATCTGGGTCAACAGCGAGCGGTCTGGGGTGCACCTTACGTTGTAGGTAGAAAAGTCCAAAACGAACGATCCCATGATGGATGTGTAGCGTCTTGGCTAGGTGAACATGGAGAATGAAGCCTCAAGCTGCAGCCATGCGCACACGGTCTCATCCGTCCGCTTTCGGTGGGTCGAGTGTCGTTCAGGTTGATCACGGTTTCAGGTAGCCGGTGTGGGAAATCATTGCCCCCCCTGAAAGAACAAAAGGAATGGCCTCGGTGAATTAGACTATTACTGAATTCGGGTATGCTCGTAGGGTATGATAGGTACGGTGACGTGCTGTCTGGCTGACATGGAATACGCGATTTCAAAAACGCGTTGAATAAAAACGTTAAAAAAATACGGCCATAAGGCGCACCGCCACACCACCTAAACCCCGCAGCCCCAGCCGCGCGTCTAGCGCTAAAGCCTAGGTGACAGCAGAGACAGAAAAACAAAGACAACGATTGGATGTACTCGTATTGTGGAAAAGTGCCAAAGTAGTTAGGACGAATCCGAGATCGGTTCGATGGCTGGTGTTGATTTGCCCTATAGGAGGTGTAATAATGTGTGGGCTGCGCATTGCTCCGGGAGAGGAGTCACAATGGATAGGAGAGCTACCCCAACCCAGAGTGTAGCGTTTACCTCGGCGTTTTGTTCGTGTTAGTGCGGTAGACGGATAAATGGTTCAAAGGCCGGTTCCCTTTTGCCCGTCTTCGTCTGGCCGAGGCGCACCGATGCAGATGGCTCCCCTTTTAGCTTTCTTTTTTCTTTTCCTTTTTTTTTTTTTTTTCTCTCAGCGCGGCATTTCGGCGCAATCTGCCCGGCAACCTGCAGTGTTACGCGGATGCTTGTCGTAATGGGCGACGGTGATTGGTGGCACTCCAACCGAAGCAAGGCGTTTCTATTACACGAATGCCTGTTGTTCACAATTGCTATGGACGAGCGCTGAGTGGCTGCGGAGGGTTCCGGGGCTGCTGCCTCGTAAATCCTTAACCTCCGCTTCGGCGGTGCGAAAATACGGGCTGGCCGCTCATGGTCCGTACATGGTACTCCGCAGTGCGTGAACCTTGTTTTTCTTAGGCTTACGCCGTCCCTGCTGTTTGGAAATCCTCTGCCTGTTGTTGGTGGCTTCTCAATTTTCATAAGGTAATAGCAATGCTGCTCTCTGGGGGGCATCAGCGTCTCCCGTTTTTGGCGGCCGCAATTAAAAAAAGTGCCAAAACAGCACATAAATAAGGAGCTCAACATACGAGACACCCCCATGCCAGCTGCAGTGCCATTTTGCACGAGTCGCTTCGCTTCGCTCACTCAGGCCAGAGAGGAGCCGCTAAGAAAATATTGTCTTGTTTGTCCACGGCGCAATGTTCGGGAAAAATAGGAACGAGAGCCGTGCGTTACAGAGGCCATTTCCACATCCTTTCGCCTCGCAGTCCCTATTATTCCCTGTCCAGTGTCGCTGTGGCCGAACCGGACACGAGCACGTGTACGTTTTTCTTTTCACATTCTGCTTGTAAGATATTATGTAGCTTCGGGGAACGTCTTCCTGAGGTGCCGCTGCTCGGAAGATGCGTGATGCTGCAGGCTGTCGTTTCCGTCCTCCTGCTTGCTCTGCAGGCCTGACATGTCCACAACATGTTGGCGTAGGCCATAAAGCGTATGACATTCTCACGCTGCCGATTTCGGAGTGCCATCGCTTTCCGAAACCGCGAATCCAGGAACCAAGAACAACACAGACAGGAACAGAACCCTACACGCAAAAGGAAAGATTGCCCAATGCATCTGTTGCACGGCTGGACGCGTACGAGCCTGACCTGTCAACCAGAGAGCGACCAGGGAACGACCAGGGAACGACCAAGGGATGACCAGGCAAGACGCGGGATGGGGGGTGTACGAGTAATGTGCTGTGGATGCCCCAGAAGCAAGATGCCCTCCGTGCACAGCAGGATCACGAATATCCGACCACTAGTTTATGCACGACAGCCAGCGAGGCGCCTACATAGTATGGGCTCATGCTCCCCATGCAGTAGCGGATGGATCAAAGACCAGATGGCCATCTGTCGTTCTGTTTTTGGCCGCCGACCGGCCAACCCATCGGGCATATCCCGGTGTGTTCCTTTGGTCCTCTCGTCTACTCGTACTTGGTCCCCCACCCCCAAACTCGTGCACAATGTGGCCAGACCATGGATGGCCTGCGACACGCAGCCCTGCCGCGTCCTGCCGTGTACGAGTATTCTATAATAGATGGCTCGTCTGATCGAGCGTCTGCAAATGCCATGCACAGGCGCTGAGCTCATCCATGTCCCATCCATGCCGCAGCAATAAATACGCTGGAGCTACCTGGCGAGCTAGCTTTTTAGGGCCGCTCTTAGGGGAGGGGGTGGTTTGGTCGCCCCAGGCCATCGTCTGTGCGTCGGGACGATCTCGACAGTGCTGTTTTGGTTGCGTTGCGGTTTCTTAGCGCCCTTTTTTCGCTGTCTTTCTCGCTTTCTCTTGGCCCGGGCCTCTCGTTGGCTTGAGATAAGAAAGAAGGCTGCAAACCTTCGTCTCTGATTGGCTGCTTCTGTCAGTTTTCTGTTGATGATTTTTTGACAAGCTGTTCTAGTTCAGCAGGGGGATCACGAGGCCACACCACACCCAAATAGGACTGGTGGGGTCATCTAACACAACTTAGCCTGCAGGGCCATTCCCTCCTGGCCGTTTGGCGTTTTGCTTTTTTTTTCTCATCCTGCACGCAGTGTTCCACTGCATGGCCATGCACAAAACTCATGGTGCCTGCAACCCCATGCCATTGGCCACTGGAACCTCTGTCGTGTGCTGCCAGATGGCCTCGTTTGGAGTTGAGCCTTTTTCCACCTTTTCTGCCCTCTGCAGACTTGGCCAGGCATCTCCGGTCTTTTTTGTAATGATTCCCCAGGTTGCCTCTTGAAATCGGAACTGGCCGGTATTTGAGGCTCCTTCAGGCATTGCAGAATACGAGGTTTCTTATTTTTATATTTTTCTTCTTTTTGCAGGATTGTGTGCAAGAGTGAATTAGAATACATATTGCATCCCTTGGGGTGGCAGGATTGCACTGACAGCGTATGGACCGTGGCTCCGTATAATATTCGAACGCATGCCGCGGTATCTATCAATTGTCAGCAATCCGACATGCTCCGCCCGCCGGCATAGGTCTTGGAAAAGCGGCGAAAAAAATTTGGTCAGAGGCGACATCGGCGATGATTGCTATTGGACGAGATTTGCAGTGGAATTGCATTCTTTGAAAAGTCGCCAGTCTGATTGGCGGCGGCTGCATTTAAGAGGGGCTTCGAAAGGGAAAAAACAATGAGAGGAGGCTCCCGGGGGTTTGAAGCGCCAGCGGAGCTATGACGACACAACCGGCAAATGGGCCTTGTCCGACAGCGCTCGTACTAGGCGAAGCCGTGTCGATGTGGGGTTTGCCCAGGGCGGTAGCTGTCGTTGCATTTGCGCGCAGGGCCATTGGCCGGGCCGGTTTCTCTTACACAAGCAAATTTTTTGCCGTCGACAGACACGGTCGTCGGTGAGGGACAGCGCTCGTACGTCGTCCCGCAGGGAGTCAACCCAGTCATCAAAGGATCGACCACTTCGTCACCGCCACACCACTCTTTCCGTTTGGAATCGAATGCATTCTGTATTTGCTGTGCGTTGCTTCTCTCTCTCGTTTCCCTGCGCAGTGACGTATGTCACATGACGCGGCGCCTCTCCTCCTGCCGCTTTCCGTTCCAGGCCACAATGTGGTATTATTGCTGCAGCAGCGTGTTGTGCGGTTGGCTGGTTCGAACTGGTCGCCCCCAAAATCGCCAGCTCTGTGCCGGCTTGCAGGCTTTAGCGTGGGAGAGGTCTCTCCACCCCTCCCCCACTCCAGGTGCCCTTTTTGCCTCAAGCGGAACTTGCACGCTAGCCTGCAACCCCCTCCTGCTGTTTTATTGCCCTTTCGGTCTTTTTTGGTCTTTTTTATCAATTCCCCATCTCTGACTCGCTGATCCCAAGCTACTAAGCTCCCTTCCCAAGCACAGACAGGCCGTCTCCGACACCGTTCGACTTCGGGGGCACCATCCTGGTAAGCCCACCAGAAAAATCTATCCACTACCCCCATCCCATATCCCAACCGCCCTCGCTATTGCACGTTTTCGGCCTGATTCATCCATATAAGCTACTTGATTACCCCCATCCCCCCTTCCGTTGGCCCTTTCCTTTTTTTTTTCTCTCTTCTTTTTTTTTTCTCTTTTCTTCCCCCCCTTCTGATCCTGCTTGCTCTCTTTCGACAGCTCATCTCAGCCTGCATTCTGTTTGCTGTGCCATCATATACCCAGTACGGAAATACCGTGAGAACGTATTCCCTTTTTCTTTCTGCTCTGCTGCTGCCCAAAAATTTTCCCTCTCTGGACCAGTGATCCAAGAGGCCCCCCCCAAAAGGTGCGTCCCAAGTCTTGCGGGCCTTCTCGCTTGTTCTCCTTCCCCCCCAAGTCACCCGCAGAGCTCGTCCTGCAACCCCAGGACCTCCAATGGCACGTTGTGGAGGGTGCGGCAGGCGGTGCCACCCAGAGTCGTTTTGCATGATGTCTGGCCGAGGTGTTCGCCAATGTTTTCGGCTCCTCTCCAAAAAAAGAGTGCCAGTCGTAGCACAGCGATGATGTTGGCCAGCTGCGCCGCAGACGGTGGACGAAGATGCAAAAGTCCGCGGAAACATACGAAACCCGCACAGAAACACGAGACCGACCAGCAGAGAGAGCGACAGAATGTGAGAAGCGGGAGTAGCACATGGGTAGAACCCACTGCCCTGCAGCATAAAAACCCCAGAACTTGGTGGCACCCCTCTTCTCCGCTATCCTGATTCGTCGATTGCGCCCCCCCTGCCAAACCCACCCCCCTGTCCCCCAATTTCTCCCCCAAAGAATTGTGGGCTTCCTGCGCCCAAGCCTCCTTCTCGGTGCCGCAGAACCTTCTCGCCCGGGGCACGAAGCGATGCCTGCGTTGCCCCGTCTGCCGATGCGTTTCCGCGGGAGAACCGCTCATCGGCGGCGGCGGCGGTCAGAAGAAGGGACAGGGAGGATGCAGACACTTTTGTCTTGCCTTCCAGCCAGCCTATCGAAGGTGCGGATGAAAGCCGCATGCGGAATGCTTTCTGGTGGACCTCATTGGCTGCAGAAAGCATCCGCACTGGTGGTGAAAGTCGGAGAGAGGCGAACTGCGACAGATGGGCAGGAAAATGAAGAATGCAGGAAACAAACCAATGGCAAAAAGAAACGTGTGGAGACGGTCTGAGTTCATTCAATACGGACTGCAAACGGCTCTCTGTGGGGCTTTCTCGGTTGCTGCTGTGGCTATTGGCATGGCTCGTTGCTACATCTGTTCTCTCTCTCCTCTCTCTCTCTTCTCTCTGGTTCTTTCTGGCTCTGTCTGGTTATCTCTCTCGCTCTCTCTGCTTCGGTCAAGTTACTTCCTCGCGACAAGACTGTTCACCATCGTGCCATTGGAGCTGCTATTCGTCCAGTTGGAGAATCACAGGTCATCCTGTATTAACAGCTTTGCTTAGTTTTTTTTATTTGAGCAGGTTCTGCTCTCGATTCCTCTCTCTCTACCTCCCAACCCCGCCTGTACTTGCAAAGGCTTGCCTAGCATGGGCGTAACAGCCGAATTCGACGACCGACAAATCCACAATGATGCTGCTGCTGAAGAGTACCACCCGTTTGAGTACCAGACGGACAACAATGGCTCCTGGGCTGGTGCTCTGCCGGTGAAGCAGTACGCTCCCCGCGCTCTCTCTCCTCTTGACAGATGATTGCTGACTTTCCAGGGGGTTGTACGACCCCAGCCTCGAAAAAGACGCATGCGGTGTCGGTTTTGCCTGGTGAGTTCCGGTCGGCTTCGATAGCAAAGAGAGCCGCTTCTGACAATCCGCAGCAACATCAAGGGCAGAGCGAGCCACAAGATTGTGAGCGATGGTGAGTTCTCGTGTCTTCCGCATCCGTTTACGTGCGTTGCTGACAAGAGCAGCCCGCAACTTGCTCTGCAACATGACCCATCGGGGTGCTGTTGGGTCGGATGCGCGCGACGGCGACGGTGCCGGCGTGATGACGTCGATTCCGCACAAGTTCTTCATCAAGAACTTTGAGCGCGAGGTCAACATCAAGCTGCCGCCTCCAGGCCAGTACGCGGTGGGCAACCTGTTCTTCAAGCCGGACCCGGAGACGCTGGAGGAGTCCAAGCGGCAGTTGGAAGACATTGCCGAGTCTCTTGGGCTGCGCGTGCTGGGGTGGCGAGAGCCGCCGGTGGATTCCAGCCTGCTGGGCCCGGCGGCGGCGTCGCGCGAGCCCATCATCCTGCAGCCGTTTGTGGTGCTGCAGTCGGCGTACGGCTCGGGCGTGACGCCCGAGGTGACGGACGCGGCCCAGTTCGACGAGCGGCAGTTTGAGCTGCAGCTCTTTGTTCTGCGCAAGCGGGCGACGCACACGATTGGGCTGCACAACTGGTTCTACCTGTGCTCGCTGTCGAACAAGAACATTGTATACAAGGGCCAGCTGGCGCCGGTGCAGGTGTACCAGTACTACCACGACCTGGTCAACGCGGACTACGAGGCGCACTTTGCGCTGGTGCACTCGCGGTTCTCGACCAACACGTTTCCCTCGTGGGACCGGGCGCAGCCTCTGCGGTGGGCGGCGCACAACGGCGAGATCAACACGCTGCGCGGCAACAAGAACTGGATGCGGGCGCGCGAGGGTGTGATGCAGTCGGACGTGTTTGGCGAGGAGCTGGAGCAGCTGTACCCGGTGGTGGAGGACGGCGGCTCGGACTCGGCGGCGTTTGACAACGTGCTGGAGCTGCTGACGATCAACGGGGTGCTGTCGCTGCCGGAGGCGGTGATGCTGATGGTGCCGGAGGCGTGGCAGGGCAACGCGCACATGGACCCGAAGAAGGCGGCCTTTTACGAGTGGGCGGCGTGCCAGATGGAGCCGTGGGACGGCCCGGCGCTGTTCACGTTTGCAGACGGGCGCTTCTGCGGCGCCAACCTGGACCGCAACGGGCTGCGGCCGTGCCGGTACTACATCATGGACGACGACCGCATCATCTGCGCATCGGAGGTGGGCACGATCCTGGTGGAGCCGGAGCGGGTGATCCAAAAGGGCCGTCTGCAGCCGGGCCGCATGCTGCTGGTGGACACGCAGGCCGGGCGGCTGATCGACGACAGCGAGCTCAAGGCGGCGGTGGCCAACCGGCACGACTTCCGGGCGTGGCTGGACAGCGAGCTGATCAAGCTGCCGGCGGTGCTGGGCAAGTTCGAGGCGGAGGGGAGCATCGAGCTGGCGCCGCGGCCGGACGCGTCGACGGTGCAGACGGACCCGCTGCTGCACGCGTTTGGCTACACGCACGAGCAGGTCAGCCTGCTGCTGGCGCCGATGGCGTCGGACGAGAAGGAGGCGCTCGGGTCGATGGGCAACGACGCACCGCTGGCGTGCCTGGCCAAGGGCCCGCAGCTCATGTACAACTACTTCCGGGAGCTGTTTGCGCAGGTGACCAACCCGCCGATCGACCCGATCCGCGAGTCGATCGTCATGTCGCTCGAGTGCTACGTGGGCCCGCAGGGCAACCTGCTGGAGATGGACGCGTCGCAGTGCGGGCGGCTGCTGCTGCCGAGCCCGATCCTGTCGATCCCCGAGTTCCGGGCGGTGCAAAACATGGCGCGGCAGCACGCCGGCTGGACGGTGCGGACGATCGACCTGACGTTCCCCAAGAAGGAGGGTGTGGCGGGCTACCTGCGGCACCTGGACGAGATCTGCGCGGAGACGACGGCGGCGATCGAGAACCGCGACCGCATCATCATCCTGTCGGACCGGAAGACGTCGGCGGAGCGGGTGGCGGTGTCGGCGCTGGTGGCGTCGGGCATGGTGCACCACCACCTGGTCAGCAACAAGTGGCGGTCGATGGCGGCGATCGTGGTGGAGACGGCCGAGGCGCGCGAGGTGCACCACATGTGCGTGCTGCTGGGCTACGGCGCGGACGGCATCAACCCGTACCTGGCGATGGAGTGCATCCTCAAGCTCAACCGGGAGCAGCTGATCAAGAAGAAGCTGAGCGACGAGCAGCTGATCCAGAACTACAAGCACTCGTGCGACGGCGGCATCCTCAAGGTGATGAGCAAGATGGGCATCTCGACGCTGGCCAGCTACAAGGGCGCGCAGATCTTTGAGGCGCTGGGGGTGGACGACGAGGTGGTGGACCGGTGCTTCCGCGGCACGGCGTCGCGGATCAAGGGCGTGACGTTTTCGCTCATCGCCGAGGACGCCTTCCGCTTCCACGAGCGCGGGTTCCCGACGCGGGCGACGCGGACGATCCCGGGCCTGACGGAGTCGGGCGAGTACCACTGGCGCGACGGGGGCGAGGCGCACATCAACGACCCGACGTCGATCGCCAACATCCAGGACGCGGTGCGGACCAAGAACGACAAGTCGTACGAGGCGTACGCGCGGTCCGAGTACGAGCAGATCAAGGCCTGCACGCTGCGCGGGCTGCTGGACTTTAAGTTTGACGAGTGCACGCCGGTGCCCATCGACCAGGTGGAGCCGTGGACCGAGATTGTGCGGCGCTTCTGCACGGGCGCCATGTCGTACGGCTCCATCTCGATGGAGTCGCACTCGACGCTGGCCATTGCCATGAACCGCCTCGGCGGCAAGTCCAACACGGGCGAGGGCGGCGAGGACCCGGAGCGCTCGCAGGTCATGGCCAACGGCGACACCATGCGGTCGGCCATCAAGCAGGTGGCCTCGGGCCGCTTCGGCGTCACGTCTGCCTACCTGGCCGACTCGGACGAGCTGCAGATCAAGATGGCCCAGGGGGCCAAGCCGGGCGAGGGCGGCGAGCTGCCGGGCCACAAGGTGACCAAGTCCATCGCCCGCACGCGCCACTCGACCCCCGGCGTCGGCCTCATCTCGCCGCCGCCGCACCACGACATCTACTCGATCGAGGACCTGAAGCAGCTCATCTACGACCTCAAGTGCTCCAGCCCGCGCTCGCGGGTGTCGGTCAAGCTGGTGTCGGAGACGGGCGTCGGCATCGTCGCCTCGGGCGTGGCCAAGGCCAAGGCCGACCACATCCTGATCTCGGGCCACGACGGCGGCACCGGTGCCTCCCGCTGGACCGGCATCAAGAACGCCGGCCTGCCCTGGGAGCTGGGCCTGGCCGAGACGCACCAGACGCTGGTGCTCAACGACCTGCGCGGCCGCGTCGTCGTCCAGACCGACGGCCAGCTGCGCACCGGCCGGGACGTGGCCATGGCCTGCCTGCTGGGCGCCGAGGAGTGGGGCTTTGCCACGACGCCGCTGATCGCCATGGGCTGCGTCATGATGCGCAAGTGCCATCTCAACACCTGCCCCGTCGGCATCGCCACGCAGGACCCGGAGCTGCGCAAGAAGTTCAAGGGCACCCCGGAGCACGTGATCAACTTCTTCTACTACATCGCCAACGAGCTGCGGGCCATCATGGCCAAGCTCGGCTTCCGCACCGTCAACGAGATGATCGGCCACGTCGAGGTGCTGCGCGTGCGCGACGACCTGCGCACCCCCAAGACGCAGAACATTGACCTGTCGCTCATCCTGACGCCGGCCCACAAGCTGCGCCCCGGCGTGGCCACCTTTAATGTGCGCAAGCAGGACCACCGCCTCTACGTGCGCCTCGACAACAAGCTCATCTCCGAGGCCGAGCTCACCCTGGACAAGGGCCTGCCGTCGCGCATCGAGTGCGACATCATCAACACCGACCGCGCCATGGGCACCTCCCTGTCCTACCACATCTCCAAGCGCTACGGCGAGGCCGGCTTGCCCATGGACACGGTGCACGTCAACATCAAGGGCTCGGCCGGCCAGTCCTTTGGCGCCTTCTTGGCCCCGGGCGTGACCCTCGAGCTCGAGGGCGACGCCAACGACTACGTCGGCAAGGGCCTGTCCGGCGGCCGGCTGATTATTTATCCGCCCCGCTCCGCCGTCTTCAAGGCCGAGGAGAACGTGCTCATCGGCAACGTGTGCCTGTACGGCGCCACCAGCGGCACCTGCTTCTTCCGCGGCGTCGCCGCCGAGCGCTTCGCCGTGCGCAACTCGGGCGCCACCGCCGTCGTCGAGGGCGTCGGCGACCACGGCTGCGAGTACATGACCGGCGGCCGCGTCCTCATCCTCGGCAGCACCGGCCGCAACTTTGCCGCCGGCATGTCCGGCGGCATCGCCTACGTGCTCGACGTCAACGACGACTTTCTCGGCAAGCTCAACACCGAGATGGTCGAGGCCTCCGCCGTCGAGGACCCCGAGGACGTCGCCTTTGTGCGCGGCCTCATCGAGGACCACCACCACTACACCGGCTCCGAGCTGGCCGCCCGCATCCTCGTCGACTTCACCCGCGCCCTGCCGCGCTTCATCAAGGTCCTGCCCGTCGACTACAAGCGCGTCCTGCTGGAGGAGGCCGCCAAGGCCGCCGAAGCCAAGCGGGCCGAGTATAATCTGCCGCTGGTCCCGGCCAAGACGGACAAGGCGGACAAGGCGGCACACCAGCAGCCGCTGCAGGACCTGGAGGACAGCGTCGGCGACCAGGCCGCCGACAAGAAGAAGAAGAAGGCGCTGATCCTGGACAAGACGCGCGGGTTCATGAAGTACCAGCGGCGGGCGGAAAAGTACCGCCCGGTCAAGACGCGGCTCAAGGACTGGGCCGAGCTGTCGAGCCGGCTGGACGAGGACGAGCTCAAGTTCCAGTCGGCCCGCTGCATGGACTGCGGCGTGCCCTTTTGCCAGTCGGACACGGGCTGCCCCATCTCCAACATCATCCCCAAGTGGAACGAGCTCGTGTTCCAGAACCACTGGCGCGACGCCCTCAACCGCCTGCTGATGACCAACAACTTCCCCGAGTTCACCGGCCGCGTCTGCCCGGCTCCCTGCGAGGGCGCCTGCGTGCTGGGCGTCATCGAGGACCCGGTCGGCATCAAGTCCATCGAGTGCGCCATCATCGACCGCGGCTTCGACATGGGCTGGATGGTGCCCACCCCGCCTCCCGTCCGCACCGGCAAGACCGTCGCCGTCATCGGCTCTGGCCCCGCCGGCCTGGCCGCCGCCGACCAGCTGAACCGGGCTGGCCATCTGGTCACCGTCTACGAGCGGGCCGACCGCCCCGGCGGGCTGCTGATGTACGGCATTCCCAACATGAAGCTGGACAAGCGCGTGGTCAAGCGGCGGACCGACTTCATGGCGGCCGAGGGCATCGTCTTCAAGACGGGCGTGGCCGTGGGCGAGGAGGGGAACGCGACGCTGCTGGAGCTCAAGGCGCAGAACGACGCCGTGGTCATCGCCACGGGCGCCACGGTGGCGCGCGACCTGCCGATCCCGAACCGCAGCCTCGAGGGCATCCACTTTGCCATGGAGTTCTTGCACAAGAACACCAAGTCGCTGCTGGACTCGGAGCTGGCCGACAACACCTACATCTCGGCCAAGGACAAGGACGTGATTGTCATTGGCGGCGGCGACACCGGCAACGACTGCATCGGCACGTCGCTGCGGCACGGCGCCAAGTCGGTGGTCAACTTTGAGCTGCTGCCGCAGCCGGCGCCCGAGCGGGCGCGCGACAACCCCTGGCCGCAGTGGCCGCGCATCTACCGCGTCGACTACGGCCACACCGAGGTGCGCCAGCACCTGGGCAAGGACCCGCGCGAGTACTGCATCATGTCCGAGAGCTTTGTCGACGACGGCCACGGCCGCGTCAAGGGCATCAACACCCAGCGCGTCGAGTGGACCCGCTCTCCCAGCGGCGGCTGGGACATGAAAAAGGTCGAGGGCTCCGACCAGTTCTTCCCGGCCGACCTCGTCCTCCTCGCCATGGGCTTCCTCGGTCCCGAGGCCCGCGTCCTCGGCGACGAGATCGAAAAGGACGCCCGCAAGAACGTCAAGACCCCGCCGGGCCAGTACTGCACCTCCGTCCCGGGCATCTTTGCCGCCGGCGACTGCCGCCGCGGCCAGTCTCTCATTGTTTGGTAGGTTCTCTCTCTCTCTCTCTTTTCCTAGTTGCCAGCTAACCATCAGGGGCATCAACGAGGGCCGCCAGGCTGCGCGCGAGTGCGACCTCTACCTGGAGCACTGCACCAACCTTCCCGTCACCGGCGGCATTGTCCAGCGCACGGCCGAGGAGGTTCTGAGCGCCATCTAGCCAAGGCTGGGGGCTTCTTTTTTCTTTTATCCTTTTTTGTGCATTCGAGGGGGAATTGCATCGGATCCGCATCTGCATTTGGTGTATATATGAGCATAGGTAGTAAAACATGTAAATGCCACAGTTAGTTACAACTATGACGATAATACGCTAAACTTATTTGTTCCCCTTTCCAGCTGACATTCCGCTGTACGAGTACAGCCGACATGTACAGCCGAAATGATCACGTGATACGATGCTTGACACACGTGCATACACGTGCGTAGAAGCACCCTGCTGATTGGCCAATTCGGGGCGGCCGTGGCAAAGCGTCCCACTTGGTGTTCTCAAGCTCCGAGCGCGTGGTTTAGACAAAGAATGAAGCTCTGAAGCGAACCATCGAACCCTGCCAGCGACCACCATCGCGGTCTATTCCATTTCTTTTCATTTTTCTCGCACGCCTCCCTCACGCCTCCCTCTCTATTCTCATTCTTCCTACGACGCCTCTTATCCCGTCGACGATCCTGCGCGATGCGGTTCGGCAAGACTCTTCGCGAGTCCATCTACCCCCCGTGGAAGGACCAGTACATCAACTACAGCAAGCTCAAGGCTCTGCTGCGGGATGACGAGGACGAGGGCTCGGATGCCGACAGCGGCGAGGCGGCGTGGACCGAGGAGGACGAGAACCGCTTCTGCGATGAGATCTTCAACGTGCAGCTCGAGACGGTGGCCAAGTTCCAGGAGAGCAAGGTCGACGCGCTGCGCGACCGGGCCGACGCCAGCTTTGCCAAGCTGCGCGATCTGACGCCCCCGGCCGCCGCCGATGAGACCGGGGCAGCAGGGGCGCCGCCGGAGAAGAGCGAGATCACGGCGCAGCGGGTGCGCGAGATCGAGACGGAGCTCGACAGCATCACCAACGAGCTGCGGGAGCTCAAGCGCTACAGCAGCCTCAACTACACGGGCTTCCTCAAGATCGCCAAGAAGCACGACCGCAAGCGCGGCAACCGCTACCGCATCCGCCCCATGATGCAGGTCAGCCTCACCCGCCGCCCCTTCAACTCCGAGGCCGGCTACTCGCCCCTGCTGGCCAAGCTCTCCCTCATGTACGAGGCCGTCCACCAGTACCTCAGCCCGGCCGAGGCCCAGCCCGTCGACCTGGAGACGTACCGCGAGACCCGCAACGGCGAGCGCTACACGGCGCACAAGTGTATTTCTCTCTCTCTATTCCTAGTAGTTCCTCCTGCTGACAACCAGTCTGGGTCCACCCCGACAACCTGCTCGAGGTCAAGACAATGGTGCTGCGGCATCTGCCAGCGCTGGTGTACAGCGAGTCGTCGTCCAAGGAGGCGGATGCGACGGCGGACCCGACGCTGACGTCGCTGTACTTTGACAATGGCAAGTTTGAGCTGTACAATGGCAAGCTGGAGCACGAGGCGGGCGAGGCGGCGTCGCTGCGGCTGCGGTGGTACGGGCAGCTGGCGGCGAAGCCGGCGCTGTACCTGGACCAGAAGACGGTGCACAACGACGGCACGAGCGAGGAGCACCGGATCGAGATCAAGGACAAGTACGTGCGGCCGTTCCTGGACGGGGCGTACAAGATGGAGAAGAGCATCGCCAAGATGGAGCGGCAGGGCGAGCAGCCGGCCGCGGTGGCGGCGTTCCGGCAGACGGCCGAGGCGATCCAGTCCTTTGTGGGCGAGAAGCACCTGGAGCCGCTGCTGCGGGCCAACTACGTGCGCACGGCCTTTCAGAAGCCGGCCGACGCCCGCGTGCGCGTGTCCATCGACACCAGCATCGCCTTTATCCGCGAGGACAACCTGGACCCGCGGCGGCCGTGCCGCGAGGCCGGGGCCTGGCACCGGCGCGACATGGACGCGGCGGCCGGCAGCGTCAGCTATCCGTTTGCGGATCTGCCGCCGAGCGACGTGTCGCGCTTCCCCTACGCCGTGCTCGAGATCAAGCTGCGCGACGACGCCGGCGGCAGCAGCAACATGCGCAAGCGGCCCATGTGGATCGAGGACCTCATGGCCTCCCACCTCGTCCATCCGGCGCCGCACTTTTCCAAGTTTGTCCACGGCACCGCCATGCTGTTTGACGACTACGTCAACCGCCTGCCCTTTTGGCTCAGCGACCTCGACCGCGACATCCGCCGCGACCCCCAGGAGGCCTTTGCCGAGGAGGAGCTGCGCCGCGCCCAGCGCGCCGCCGACGAGCAGGTCGTCGGCAGCTTCCTCGGCACCACGGCCAAGCAGCAGCAGCAGCAGGTCAGCTCCTACAAGCCGGCCAAGAGCTCGCCCGCCGCCAAGTCGGCCTCGTACCTGGCCGACCGGCTGGCCGGCGAGGCGTCGCTGGCGGAGCGGCTGTCGCAGGCGGAGCCACCACAACAAGAGGCGGCGGAAACTGCGGGCCGCGCCTACGGCACCATCTCGTCGGTGCTGCCGTCGTTCTCAATGACGCGGTATGCCAAGTGGCGGCGGGCCAAGGACCGGGGCCCCGAGCTGCCCGAGGGCGTGACGGAGCCGACCGAGTGGCTCAAGAACGCGGGCCCGCTGCACATTGAGCCCAAGGTGTGGCTGGCCAACGAGCGCACCTTTCTCAAGTGGCAGCACATCTGCGTGCTGCTCGGCAGCCTGGCCGTCGCCCTCTTCACCGCCGCCAGCAGCGCCCAGAGCCAGAGCGCCGCCCTGGCCTCGGCCATGGGCCTCGCCTACGTCGCCGTCGCCGCCTTTGCCGGCTTCTGGGGCTGGCACATGCTGCAGACGCGCCGCGACATGATTATCGCCCGCAGCGGCCGCGACTTTGACAACATGATCGGGCCGGTCGTCGTGAGCGTCGCTCTCATGGCAGCGCTGCTGCTGAATCTCGTCTTTGCCGTACGTTTCTTTTCCTTTTCTCTTTCCTTTTCTCTCTCTCTCTCTCTCTCTTCTACACACGCTGACAGACAGTACCGGACGGCCTTGGATCGGTGGGACAGCCCGAGCGGCAATGCGACAGAGCCGCTGCGCACAGAGCTGCTGAAGCACATCTGACGAGGCAGAATGTACACATTGGGATAGCACTTGGGCTGGACAGATACGTAGCGAATACAGCTAGACAGCATAGGTCATGCAGCAGAAAGTTAGCTGTACTTTTGTAGAGGCCGCCAACTGGTTCACGCCGATTGGCTGTTATCGTCCGCTAACAGCGACACTATCGCATGTGGCCTGTTCTACGTTAGATACAACAGCTGGTAATGGCTGCGCGGTTCGGTGTGTTTGACATTCGCAAGCCAAGCGGCGATCGAGCGTGAAACAAGTGACGACATCCTCGGCTTTCTGACTGCTCACGCGGGTGTTGTGTGGCCATACTCGACAGCTCTCACATTTCTCACATTTTTCGACTCTTCTCGCCGAGTCGTCTCCAAATTGGCGCGTCCCGGATTTTCCGACATGCCAGTCGCGTTGCCAACCGCGCCTTCCCGTTAAATGCCCCCCCCCCTTGCCTGCCTACGTCACTGCGCCTTGTCCCCGCTTGCCCATTTTCCCAACAGCTGCGTCGCGCCTTCCCTCTGTGACTATCAACCTCACCCAGCTCCGACTTTGCCTTTTTTTCTTCCTTTTTCTATTCCTTTCCTCTTCTTCTTCTTCCTTTTGCCACCTTTCTTCGCCTCTTCTTCGCCTTTTTGTTGGTTATTTCTCACGCGGGCTGCCTCTGGTTCGCGTGCGCGATGCCGCACTGAGAGCCCACAGCCACCCAGCCACGAATACACTTTTTTCAGGTCCGATCCGCAGCTCTTTTTTTGTTGGCCAGCACGCTGCGGCAGCCTCGAAACGCTCAAAGGGGGGGCTTTGCCTTTTTGCCTTGCCGCAGGCTCCACCAGGGCGCGCGCGGGAAATATATCGTCAGCCTGGGTTGGGCACTCCGACGTTGTTTTTTTTCTTTTTCTTTTCTTTCGTCCTCTTCGTCCACGCCCAATTGCTGCTTCTCTCCAGACGCGGCTGCTCGCGTATCGCGTTTTCAGCGCACAACATCCAGGCCATGAACGATGAGCGTCGACACAGAGACAAGGCCCGACAAGAAGGGGTTCTGGGGCAACCTCTTTGGTCCTCGACGCCTCCGAAAGCTTGTAAGAGAGAATCCGACAGGGTCCTGCCCAAGGTCCACGTGCTGACTGCTCCAGGAAAAGGATCGGCCACCCGGCGATGAGGCAAACGGCCAGGCAGAAAATCCCACCCCGGTGCAGCCGCCTCCGACCCGCACACAGACGCCCGGACGAACCTCGACGCCGAGCCGATCGCAGACGCCTGTGCGCCACCAGAACGGATCCCCGGAGCATAAGCGCCCGTCCAAAGCAAACCTGCCCGAACCGCTCCCGAGCCACCGACACAAGGGACAGGGACAGGGAGCCGCCACGGCCTCTGGCGCCGCGGGCAAGGACAAGGGCAAGGGCAAGCTTTTGCCCAGCAGCCGGTCGGAGCTGGTCATGGCGCCGGGGCCGCTGACCGAGTGGCCGCCGTGGCGCGTGCCCAAGGAGGCGGAGCTGTCGCTGGACGTGGCCGTGGAGCTGATCTCGCGCGGCGTGCCCATCCACAACGGCCACAAGCGGGACGTGCCGCACGCGTCCGACGACTACTTTACGCTGTACACGACGACGTCGGGGAACCACACCACGGCCAGCGCCCACGCCCACGGCAGTAGCAGCGGCAGCGGCGCCAGCAGCAGCAAGAAGCGGGCCGAGCGAAGTGGCCGGCAGACGGCCGCCGAGGAGGGCACCGACGGCGCCAACCTGCACGACGCCATGACGCAGCTCATGACTATGCGCACGACGCAGGCCCCCAGCGGTCCCCAACCGCCGGCCGTGTACCCGTGGGAGACGCTCGAGCAGCCGAGCTTCGCCTTCTGCTTCGGGCGACGGCCCGGCACCGTCACGCTCAACCACTGGGCCAGCCTGTCGGGCGTGCTGCCCCCGTCCATCGCCCTGCGCGACTCGGGCGTGCGGCCGCGCGACGTCGACCTGGCCCAGATCGGCCAGCGGCTGCGCGAGCTGCAGTCCCACGGGCTCGACGACGACGACGAGGAGCGCCTGTACCGCAGCCTGTACCGGCGACTGCTGCGCGACCCCGACCGCGTCTTCGCTCCCCACCGCACCCTCGACAAGCAGATCACCGACCTGATCATGGCCCTGTCGCGCCCGGACTACTGGATCGACTTCACCCACCCCCGCAACCAGGTCGTCACCCGCTTCCTCTTCGACACCAGCCACGCCAGCCTCCCCCAGTACGCGCGCTTCTTGCACCAGGTGCTGCTCAGCCTCGAGCTCGACCTGCGCATCTCCTCGCGCCACCACAGCGACTGGGCCAAGGAGAAGCTGCTGCAGCAGCTGCCGCCCACCCTGCAGGCCAATCTGGCCCTGGCCCGCCGCTGGCGCGACCTCGTCCGCGTCGACGCTTACGGCAAGACCGCCGACCAGGTCAAGCTGCGCTTCAAGCTCAAGAACCGCCAGATCCGCATGCTGCGCCGCTTCGCCCGCATGATGAAGTGGCCCAACCTTGCCGCCACCGTCGCCAACATCAAGCAGCGCGACGACGACGGCACCCTCGAATCCGTCAGCTCCCACGCCATGGCTTTCTTCAGCGGACTGATTCTGCCGGGGGTACGTTCCCCTTTTTTTTTTCTTTTCTTCTTCTTTTTCTTTTTTCTCACTGACCACCAGCCTACCTTTCCCTTCACCATCATGAACGCCCTCATCGACGTCGACCCCGACCCCGCCACCAACGACCTCTCCATGCTGACCCATCTGCACCCCCACTGCGGCTTCCAGTACCGCAACAGCTACACCTACTGGACCTCCACAAGCATCGTCGGCAAAGTTCTCGCCCCCACCTGTCGCGAGCTGGCCGGCTGGGTCGGCCCGGCCCGGCCCACCGTCGACCTGGCTCGCTCGCAGATTGCCCGCATCCGTCTGCGCCGCCCGCGCCAGCGCCTGACCGTCGACGACGTCCGCTCCATGAACGAGCGCTCCGATCCTCTCGGGCCGCCTTCCGAGGTCTTCCCGGTCAGCGAGTACAAGCTCGTGACCACCGACGTCCAAGACATTGTCGACACGGTCCGCATCGAGCTGCTGAGCTTGCGGCCGGCCGCCTCCGCCTCGTCCACCTCGTCCGCACCCAACTCTGCCTCTTCCGAGGAGCACCCTCTCTCGCTCGGCAGGACACCTGCTGAACAAGCCCCGGCCAGCAGCAGCTCCGCCGGAGACCCGCAATGGTTCGACGCCGTCGTCCAGTTTGCCATTGATGGCGTCTCCTGGCCCATGCGTCTCAACTACGACGTATCCTTCATCTGCGCCTGGCCCTGCTCCGACGGCCCGCATCCGCTGTTCTTCGACTACTCCTTTGTCGCTGTCAAGGCCGACATGGTCGTCGACATCAACGATTGGGCGCTGCCCTTTTCCGACTCCGACGGCGCGTCGGGCGCCCCGCGGAACTCAACCCCCAGAGTCCATTTTGCCGGTGTCGGTGTCATGGGCCCGCGCTTCCCGCCCGTTTCCAAAGACGGTGACGAAGATAAAGTCCTAGTCGTCGAGACCTTTGGCGTCTCGGACAACGAGGTGCTCGCTCGTGCCTGGTGTGCCCACTGGGGCCTGAGCGCTGTCGTGGCTGACGTGAACACGACCTGGTGAGCTTTCTCTACATTCTGCTCGATGTTGCCAGAAATATATATCAAAAAACTAACAAGCTAGCATGGCCTGTGCCATTCGGGAGGCCTATGCTGCCTGCGTAACCGTCGTCATCCTTGTGGATGGCCAGACGACCTACGGAGAAGATTAACGACCAATGAAAGATGATTTATGATTGGAGGATTGGGCGCGCTGGCTTTGGGACGCCAAGATTAAACACGCTGACGATTTACGGTCAATGACTGGTTCGATGCTGATCTCCTTTGTTTGGGCTGGTTCTTTGGGCTGGTTCTTTGGTCTGTACAACTAATGATATACCCTGGGATGGTGATGCGCGCTGCCTTTTTCTCCTGTTGGATTTTTGGGTTTTTGGAAATATGGGTTAGACCTTGTTATCACGCGCTCCATTTTGATATTTCTTGTATCTGTTTACTGCTTTTGACTCGTACTTCTGCGATGCATTTGCAGCCGCATCCCTCAAAGACTGATAAATGACGGTTTGGGACATGATTTGCAGTGCTTCTTGATGTTATCGATCCTCAACACAACTTCCACAGGCAGCCATGATTCCCTCTATGATGATTCCTTTCATAAGGTGGAATTTTCATGGCCCAACCTCCCATCCTTGTCTGCATTTCTTGAATATACAGGAATGCATTTTGTCAGCCGAGCGGCACGAAGAGAAACAGCGACCGATCCAGATCAAGGAGCCGCCTACGCAGTGCTGCATATTGCTTGTAGAACGCGGAGACTATTGCTCGGTCCCAAGATACGGCATATGAGCAGGACAAACAACACAGCCTAATGCTTCAACACCGAGAATACATGCAACGTAACGTTGTCACGACGCCGCACAGCAGGACGGATATCAATGCCTCGTTGGCATGGCCCTTGCCGACACCGAAAAGCAGTAGCATTGGCCGTGTGCAGGATTGGCTTAGCGCCCGACTCGTGTTTGACCGAAAATCGTTCTCCAGGGTTTGCATTGTATATTGGCACTGCTGGCGTCACCTCGAACCCCCTTGTTATATGTTACATTGTTACAAGTCCTCGTGATATACAAAGCAGGTCTCGCTAAAGGACGGAACCTGGAAGAATATGCATGGAGGTGGGAGGCTCTTTTTATGACGAGGGTGGTGATGGTGGCGTTGATGTGGACGTGGACACCGCAGCCTGGTTCGCAGCCATGAGGCGGCCGATGCGCTCCAGCATGTCGTCTGTGAGCTCGGGCTGGCCGCGCGCCTTGCGCAGGGCCTTTTGCTGGATGTGGAACTCGTCCAGCGGCGTGCGCATCGCGGGCGGCGGCAGGCCCGGCTTGCGGCCCTTGACCAGGGCGCTGCCGTACTTTTTGGCCTCCTTGGCCGCGGCCTCCTCGGCCTCCTTGGCCGCAATGTACTCGGGCGTGTGCCGCGTGCGGAACCGCGAGTACCTGTTGCGCAGCTCGTCCAGCACCGCCTCGGGCGCCGGCGGCCGCAGCAGCGTCGGCACAAACGTCACCTGGTCGGCGTCGATGCGCAGCGTGTCGGCCGGCTGGTCCTCGGGCTCCAGCGGCGGCTGTGCCGGCCGCGGCCACGGGATCCGCACGTTGAGCCCCGGCACCACACGCGAAAAGGCCAGCCGCCGCGTGGCCCGGTCCAGCTGGAAGGCGGTCGGCCGCAGCTCGCGGATGATGACGTCGCGCGTCACGCCCGTGGCGGGGTCCGTCAGCGGGTGGACGAGGCGCACGGCGTCGACCGGGATCGACGACTCGATCTGCTGAACCGACTGGCTGGCCTCCTGGATGAGGGTCTCGGCCACGGTGACGTTGGTCTGTTGTCCGGTCAGCCAGTTATCGCGAGCGATGAGAAGGTTTAAAGTGACAGAAAAAAACCCACCCGCGCCACACCCTCCACGGTCAGGGTGCCCGTCTCCGGCTTGATGTCCTTGATGGGCCCAATCTGGCCCTTGAACATGCCCTCCATGACGACGACGCGGTCGCCCGGCGCCAGACACAGCCGCTTCGGCGTGCCGGCCCAGGCGCACCGCTTCTCCACGTCGCGGTCCCGGATGGGCGTGCTGTCATCCGTGCGCACCCGCCGCACGCTGATCGAGCCCCAGTGCGTAATCGTGTCGTTGGCAAACGTCTCCGCGCCGAACCGGTTCGTCGGGCTCGACCGCCCGCGCCGCAGCTCGTCCGCCACGCCGCCCGCGTGGTCCCGCTGCGGCGCCAGCGGCCCCATCGTCCACAGCTCCCGCCGCAGCCGCCGTGCCTGCTTCACCTGCAGCCGGATCTCCTCCCCCACCAACCTCCGCATGTTTTCCACCCGCTGCCTCTCCACCACCGCCTGCCCCTTCTCCTTGAGCTTGGCCCGCTTGGCCGCCTGCTTCTCCGCCTGCGCCGTGCGCCGCGCCAGCTTCAGCATGGTTGGCAGGAGTCGACCGTGAAAATGCCTGCAGAGGGGAAAACAACGGCGGGTGCATCAATTGGCGGCTTCGACGTCCCGGGTCGTCGTTGATATGAAGCTCGGCACATTGTGGTGCTTTTTTTTTCGGCTTCGGAGCTTAGATTCTTCCTGGTCCGACCCCGAAACAGTCACGTGATATTAAAAAAAATCACATGCTTCATTCTGGCTTCTTGGGGGATATCTCTAGCTCCAAGGAGGCCTCATTTTCAGTCGCCAGAGGTGAAACACGTTGGAAGACAAGCAACAGTCGGACACATCGCTCCTTGCTTGTTACCAGGCTTTCCGCGACAGCCCATTTGCCGCCTCGCAAGGGAAGATGACCGCATTTAGGTGGGCACGTGCAGACACGCTCCGTCAAGCTGCAGCCATAGGAAGGCACTTGTGCTTCGTAGGCCACAGGAATGCTCAGGTGGACTGCGTCACGAGTGTTACAGCACTGCAGCAGGACCTTCCTGGCGGCCGCTGGCGAATGGGAAAGGAACGAGCCCTCTCCTTCCCGTTCGCTCTGCTGGCCTGCCCCCTTTTCTCCACTAAAAAGTCCTACATTGTACTCACTGAAATGGGTTGCTAGGACTTTCTGGCGTGCGGCCCCGCTAAAACCCGCTAAAACCCAGTCAAAGCTCACCCAAGCCAGCCTGAGCCATGGTGATTACGAGTGGGAGTCGTATCTGACCCGTACCGGAGCGTTTCTGGACGGCCATTCCGAGAGCTTGGCAGATCGGTTTTTTTTTTTTTTTTCTTTTTGCTTTTTTTTTTCTCCTTGCCGTTTCTTTACGAGCTTGTCTCCAGCTGCGCCGCGATTATGGAGAATGCCGTCCAGAGAAGGTTCGCTTCCTCGCTTTCGCATTGGGCCAGGTCTTTTCGGCTTGGGGGATTAGGACGGGATGAGATTCCATTGTATCTCTGGAGATATCGGTACTTCTTAGCCCAGTGAGGGGGACTCGTCAGCTTGTCCAAGTCCCATTGTAAGATAGTTCACATTGGATTACCATAGTACCGCCGCCTCCACGCAGCCTGCTCGCATCATGCACTCCGTCCGGAGACCTGATATATGCATCCGGTTGTAGTGGTTTGTTGCAAGGGACCTTATGCTCAGCTGAAACGCTGAACACAAACACAACAAACAAGCAAACAAACAAGCAAACAAGCAACACCATCAACAAGCAGGAGCACGATGCAAGGGCTGTCTAATTTACAAATGCGAATTGTGGATGAAGAAGATACCATGTACGAGTATCTTGAGATACGAGCACCGTGTAGCGTTTTGGGATGGACTATTTCTTTTTTTTTTTTCCTCCCCCTGATGGGTCCGGTGGGTGAGGCAACCGGCGCAGGGGAGGGGGGGCAGCTACACCCCAAGGTACATTTTAGGGAACCTTGACATCCCTAGAACCCTTTTTTCAGGGCCCCCTGCGGCCCTAGTCTTCGAGATGTTTGTACATGGTAGAGCTCTAGGCACCTGAATCCCTGCCTGCGGTGAGCCCTGTTTGGTGGCAGGAATTTGGCCGACCGTGGAGGACACCCGCCAGGACAACGCCAAAATACGCCCAGAGCAGGCGTTCGCCGCCCCGTCAATTGAATGTCCGCGTCTTGTTTTCTCCACTCCTGTCGTTTTTCCCTCCTCCGCCTTCCCTTCCCTTCTCTTCTCGCTTCCTCTCCTTCTTCCAAAACAAAGCACCCTCCCGCACATCCCAAAGCTCCTTTTTTGCTGCCATCTCTCCCATTCCCACCATTTGTCGTACAGCTTCATTATTTTCTTCTTCTTTTTTTTTTTTTAGCTCTGATCCTCCGGTTTTCCGTCCTCTCTCTTCCTCCCTTTCGTCTCGGCCTCTCCGCCGTTTACGGGCTTTCGCATCGCCGTTTCGTCCAGCCTGCTTCATTTCCCAAACACTCCTCCAAACCGACAACTACCAAACACCATGGCTGAGATCCGCCGGAAGCTTGTCATCGTCGGCGACGGTGCCTGCGGCAAGACCTGCTTGTTGATGTATGTGCTTTAGCCAGCTTAATGCAGCCCCCTTCCCACCGCTCGAACCATCTCAGGCTTCATTTCCCACCGACATTGCCTTGGTTCTTCATCTCATCTCTTTTTCCAAGCCTTGCAAAAGGCCCTGTGCACACTCGCTCTTGCACCACACCATTGCCTGCGAGCACCTGATTTCTCGTTGAAACCGCATTTGATATGTTTTGGATGCTAACCCTCATGGCAGCGTTTTCTCCAAGGGTACCTTCCCTGAGGTAAGATAGCAACCCGCAGCCAATCTGGCTGAGCCAACCTGCATCAACAATCACCGAATACATCCTCCCCTTCTCCTCTTCCTCGTGTTTCTGCAGCGACCATGGCCAGCGAAGGATTCGGCACGACACAACCAGCGGCAATTCACGTGCGCACACCTAAGACACTATCTAGCCAGGGGGCGGTGAAGAAGAAGCGAATGGCTGGTGCCAAGAAACAGTGGACGACCTCGCAGAAGAATGCAGCATGAGAATCTCAGAAACCTGGAGCAGGGAGAGAAAGAGCCGGAATGCGAAATGCTGCCTTGCGTGCCAAGACATCCACCGAACGATCTAGCCTGCCATCCTTGTTGCTCACCACACCTTATCCACACCCCCCTTCCGTCCTGATTTGCCGCCTATCACCACCATCGCTGCAATCGACAGGAACATCACCGCCATCCAGCCCTACATTTCCCAGCCGCTGTTCCCGCCATTGCTCTTCTTCGTCCACGTTCCGCTCTCTGATTTGTCACTTCTTTTGGTCTGCCTTCTAACGCGAATGAAACTTGCAGGTCTACGTCCCCACTGTTTTCGAGAACTACGTGGCCGATGTCGAGGTCGATGGCAAGCACGTCGAGCTGGCGTTGTGGGATACGGCTGGCCAGGAGGACTACGATCGGCTGCGTCCGCTTTCCTACCCCGACTCGCACGTCATCCTGATCTGCTTCGCCGTCGACTCGCCCGATTCGCTCGACAACGTCCAGGAGAAGGTAAGCTCTTCAATTCTTACATACGCTCTTCTCGGCCTCGTCACTAACACGCACGTCTAGTGGATCTCCGAGGTCCTGCACTTCTGCCAGGGCCTTCCCATCATCCTGGTTGGCCTGAAGAAGGATCTGCGCTACGACAATAAGACGATCGAAGAGCTCCGCAAGACCAGCCAGAAGCCCGTCTCTCCGGAAGAGGTAGGCCCCATACACCGCCGCACGGCATTGTTCGGCAGGGAACGCGTGCTAACAAACCCCCTAGGGCGAGGAGGTCCGCAAGAAGATCGGTGCCTACAAGTACCTCGAGTGCTCGGCCAAGACCAACGAAGGCGTCCGCGAGGTGTTTGAGCACGCTACGCGCGCTGCTCTGCTTTCGCGCACGAAGAGAAGCAAGAAGGGCAAGTGCTTAGTCCTGTAAATGGCCCATTTGCAGGACGGCAGATGCCAGCATCCATCATTGAGAAGATGCCTCCATCTTACCCTCCCCCCGGCGGTCTCACCTTCTACCTCGCATTCACCTCGACCACAAACCTTTTTTGTAATCCACCCATTCCCATCCTCTTCACGGGGGCTCTTTTATATTTCTTCGTCCTGGCCTGGTTGTCGATTGCCGCTGCGAGAGGGTGAGGGTGTGCTTATCGTCACGGACATGACGGGGTCGGTACGGCACTTTGTCGTCTGATGTAATGGATTTGGCTGGGAGTTTTGGTTCCGTTTTCGCGCCGTTCCTACCACGACCACCCTCTCTCTTCACGTACGGTCTGGCGTGTCATGGTCGATTGGGTCTCTTTATCACAACTGAACAACACAGCTCTCTTCGGAACATATGGTGCGACTTGGTGCCCCCCCCCCTACTTTCTCTCGATTTCGGATCAAGGGGGGGACAACATTTGCAGATTTCTCATTTCTTGTTTTTTTTCCTCTTTTCTTTTATCATTTTTCTTTCCTATTTTGTTTGCTGTCCAGCAATAGCGAAGGAGAAGGAAGGTTGCGGAGAGGATGACGAAAATAGCGACGGAAGGCGAAATCGAAACAGGTGGAAGAAGAGTGTCAACCATATGAGCGACGAGGGGGGCGGGAGGCAGAGTTGATGGGGAAGCAGAACATCGAGGGCTCTGCAGCGTCTGCTGTGGAAAGTTCATTGTCGGCCTCTATTCTTGCGAAACCGAGACGGGGGGCTTTTCCAAACAGACGCCTGTGCTATCGGGTTTGCTCCTTGTACTCGCTGCTTCTGCTGCCTTTGGCCGCTGCTTGTTTGTTTTTTTTTGTCCCAATATATTTGTTTGCCTTCGGATTCCTCTTCGCTGCCATTTTCCTGCCATGCCTGCTTTGTTTCTACATAGTCTTTAGATATTGTACTGCGTGTGATGATGGGCTTTATACATGTTTTCCTCGTGCGTTCTCCTCTCGTGCGAATCAAAACACCCATTTGAGAGCGGCTTGTTACGGATGACAAAATGAAACGCCTTGATAGGATAAGTTTGCGGTCGTGGGGTCTATCGCGCCCGCGCTACTGGGGAAAATATCAGACAACGGCGTGCTGGAGACGTGGGCGAGCAGCAGCGCTACGTAAGACAAGAACGAACCGTGCCACTCCAGAGGGCGATCAGCGTGGGCCTGCACGAGCGCTCTTATGCATTCCGTGACGGGAGGAAAGCAGCGGTCAATGGCTGGCGTGACATAAAACTGGAGATGTGGTGCAAGCAGACAAAGTTGTATTACTCATAATTTTTGCCAGTCTCTTTCTCTTGTCTGATACGTTTGTGCCGACTTGGGCCATCTTCGGGGTCACGACTGGAGATGGGGTAGAACAACGATCAATTTGCTTCTTTCCCGACTCGCGACAGGAGGGGAAATAACGAGAGACGATGCTGCTCCTTGGAGGAGTGCTTGCGTTGTGGGAGCGAAGTTATCTTGGCTTATACGGGGCAGTTCTGGAGAGAAGAGCAAGTGTCAGTCTCGAGTCTGAAGAGCCAAAAAAGAAAAAGAAAAAAACAAGAGACAATTTCACTTACGGCACCGCACGAACCGCAGGTCTTGGACGAGCCCTCAAAGGCGGCTCCGCACTTGGGGCAGCTGTGCTCATGCATGATGGCGACTGGGTGGTTTGGGATGCGTGTCTAAGTGAGGGATGTGGAAGTTGCTTGTTGACGTTGACTTGAGATGTGGTGGTGGGTTGAAGAAAAGCAAAGAAAAAAAGGCGGGGAACAACCGTGGAGGGGGGATATTCTCTCAGCTTATATAGCTCTCAGCGACAGGAAGGTGGTATCGTGGGTAGCAAACAACACCATATGCACCCCCGAGTAACTCCTCTTTCCTAATCGCATCACGCCGCGGGCTGTCAGATCGCGCCTGCCGCCCTTGATTAGAGAGAAACCAACCGAAAAAGTCAGGAGCTCGTCAGTGCCCAACTGAGACACGAACCCCCCCTCCTTCCTCAAGTAGAAGCTATGACGGATCAGCCCTCGTGCATATGTGGGGGGCCAACGCTCTTTCCCCCTATCATCCTCCCCTGATAAAGTAATGGCCGATCCACGTAAGATGCAGTGCTGTCGTATTGGCTGGCAAGCCGTCATGGATCGGAGGGGCAGCCACGGGCAGCCACAAGCCGGGTTTCGGCGGAAGACTGACACCGATGCCGCGCTTGACGCGTAAAACTGTACATACGAAGTAGTAAGCATACTTATTTTTATTTTTATCATTGTCCATTTAAAAAAAAAGGATTTACAGACATTTGATGTTTTCAGATTCATGGCCATGACCTCTTCTAGATTCCTTCCCGGCGAATAATATACAGAAAAAAAAAAGGTACAGAAACAAGACTCCCAAACAAGATGCATCACGCTGTGTAGCGACGTAGGAATATGCTAGAGAAGAAAAGGGAACAGTAAGAGGTTGACCGGCAATCGACAAAAAAAGGTGAGTAAGGGACTAGCAGTGGTCGACGCCACCCTCGCCGCGGATGATCTTGCCCAGGGTCTGCAGCAGGCTGATGGTCATGACGGAGCAGCCGAAGAAGACGACGAGGGCGGCGAGGTAGGTGCGCCAGCTGCGGGTGGTGAGCTTGATGTAGCAGAGGGGGGGCAGGATGTAGGCCATGGCGCAGGCGCTGGTGTTGCCGACGAGCTCGAAAATGGTGCCGAGGTCGCAGGTGACGAGGCTCAGGGTCATGGCGCTGACGACGAGGCTGGTGCTGAAGATGATGTGCAGGTGCATGTTGAAGGGCTCGCCGGGGAAGTAGTAGTTGAACATGACCTCGCGGCAGACAAAGGCCTCGAGGGGCAGGGTGGTGAGCATGTTGAGGCCGAAGCAGAGACGGGCGACGTTGACCATGGTGTTGTCCGAGGGGAAGTTGTTGAGGACGTTGCCGAGGGTGCGGTCGCCAAAGGTGAGGAAGCCGGCGAGGGCCATGAGCAGGCAGGCGAGCATGGAGACGCCGGTGGAGTAGTGGGTGACGGTGGTGAAGCGGTCGATGGTGGGCGTCTTGAGGGAGCCGTAGATGAGGAGGGAGTTGTGGTGGCAGACAAAGGCTGCTGGTCAGTTTTTCTTTTTCTTCTTCTTCTTCTTCTTCTTCTTCTTTCGTCTCTCAACGTGGGAAAGATGGACAAACCAAAAGAGATGACGCCGACGGCCTGAAAGATGCCCGTGTTGACGGTGAGCAGCGGACCGCTGAACGAGCCGCGGTCCTCGGTGGGCACCATGACGCCCTGGACGACGACGGTGATGATGATGACGATCATGCTGACGAGGGCAAAGGTGCTGGCTTTGGCGAGCTGGGGGGTTAGCAGGGAGGAAGGCAACGAGGAAAAGAGTGAGTGTACCTTTGCAATGTCCCGGTACAGCGTCAGCGGGTAGGAGACGGCGAGGATGCAGACGATGATGACGCCGCGGCGGCTGGCGAGGGCGCCGAGGACGGGGACGTCGGGCAGCTCGGGCCAGACGGCGGTGAGGACGTGGGGGATGCTGTCGCCGACGATGACGCCAAAGGCGACCATGCCGCCAAAGGCAAAGACCCACTGGGCGAGGCTGATGGCGATGAGGCCCGACCGGCCAAAGCAGTGCTCCACGGTGCCCTGGAAGCTGCTGGCGCCGCTCAGCTTGCTGTTGACGACGATGAGGCGGATGGTCCAGTCGACGACCAGCGTCAGCGCCACCAGCAGCGCCACCCCGGCCCCCAGCCCGGCCTGCCGCAGCGCGTACGGCTGCCCGATGATGCCCGCCCCGATGATGCTGTTGGCCATGTTCATGAACGCGCTGCGCAGCCCCGACTTGGGCCGCTGCCGCTCTTCCGCCGCCCACGCCTCCACGTCCTCGCTCGTCCCCAGCGCACCCGCCACCGCCACCGACGGCGCCTCAATGTCTGTGAGCAGCGGTCGCCGCCGCTCCTGCTCCGCGTTCTCCGGCGCCGCGTCCACGTCAAAGTCGAAGCTGCTGCCCCGGTCCGATCCGGACGACGACGACGACGCCGAGTCTTGGCTGCTCCGCCGCCGCCGCCTTTCTCTGCTGTGCTCCTCCTCCTCCTCCGCCGCTGCCACCACCTGCGGCGTCAGATCAAACCGCACCCGGTTCGGCGTCCGCGGCGTGCCCCCGGGCGTCCGCAGCACCGACCCGCTGCCCTGCCGGCTGTGCCCGCCGAACCCGTTGGCCGCCGTCGCCATGCTGAGCTTCGCTGGGTAGCCGGGCTTGGCCGCAGCAGCCTGCGACGTGGTTTGGCCGGTGTGCACAACCAGGTCATCGCCGTCGTCGTCGTCGTCGTCGTCGCCTCCCTCTACTGCATCGCTGGAAAGCAGACCAAGGCCTTCCTCGTCTGCTGATGTCGCCATGTGCTGGCCGGCGCCTGCGGCCTTGCTACCGCCATCGCTGGACGAGTGGGCCGGAGCCATCGATCGATCGCCGTCGCCGTCCTGTTCCCGTCGTTCGTCGTGTCCTTTCAGGACCGTTTCGCAACGTGGCCTTGCTGGTTGCTCGTTCGCTTTCTCTTTTTATCGACGCATGTTCCGGAAATAGGCAAGACGCTGCGCAGAGAAGGAGACCAGTCCGCTTCTGAATCGCTTATTTCGCTTTGGGTCCAGGGAGGTGAACGAGCGGACACGCCTGGTAAATTCGGCAAACAAAATGGAAGACGCGCTGTCCAGGAGCTTCCCGGGACCCGTCGCAGTGGCATTGGGGGGCCCCTAAAAGCTTGAATTACGTATCGTGGCAATGTCACGTGACTATCTTTCAGCGCTGCTGCCACTGACCCATTCCACTACTCGTAATACAGACGACTGGCATGATCTAAAAATATGTATTAGGCCAAGAAAAGCAACGCTGTGTATATGTTCAGCACTATGTTTACATTAAAAAAGTACATGCAAAATGCGGCCCGGCCCCTCATCTGTTGGGTATATTCCAAAGAGCCTGCTCGAGGTTCTCTGCCACTCCTTCTCAAATTGTTCCCCTGAAACTCGCAGCTCACGCCGCGATCGCAATGGCTGCCACGATGCAGACGATGGAAATGTACTTGTTTCCCTCGAGCTGGTCGGCTGGTGAAGACGATTGCGTCGCTTTTGCCGCTGTTGTCGACTCGGCCAAGACTGTGGCCGACGTTTCGTGGCCGCTGAGGCCGGGCACAGAGCTGCTCGAAGCAGACGCAGCGGTCGCTGTCGGGGTAGTCGACGGCGAAGCGAGCGTCGACGAGCCGGACTTGGACGACGCTGTGGATGAAGACGACGACGAAGACGACGAAGACGACGACGATGACGACGATGAGCCATCAGCTTTGGTAGCGAAGCCTATACGGTTAGAGGACGACACATGCCCAAGGGGTGGATAGAACCTACCGATGCGCTTCTTGTCAATGTCAAAGACGGCGTAGACGTTCTTGATGAACAGATCGCCCATCAGCCAGGCGCCCGACACCACCTCGTGGCCGTAGATGTTGCTCGTGCAGTTCTCGCTGCCGCTGCTCGCAGACGACAGCCAGTCCTTGGACGAGATGCTGTAGGTGACGCCCGAGAAGACGACGGTGATGGCCTTGTTGCTGGAGCACGGCACCGTGTACGTGACGCCGTCGCTGCTGGACGCGCCCGGGATCTTCTTGTGCAGCGCGGCCACGTCGCTGGCCGGGCCAAACATGTACGTCGTGCCCGTGTCGATGTAGGCGGCGCGCCCGGTGACGCCGGCGTTGCTGCCGTCGTAGCCGATGTTGTCGAGCGGGATGGCCCAGTCGCCGCCGCCCGAGGCCACGTTCGTGTAGCCAATGCTGCCCGTGTACCGCGCCGGGTTGGTCGCGCCAAACATGACCTCGCCCGCGTTGGCGCCGTCGCTGGCCCGCGCCAGCGTCACGCCGAACACGTTGGCCGGTAGCAGGTTGGCCGCCTTGACCTGCTGCCAAAAGTTGTCCGTCACGCCCTTGCTCGTGCTCAGCCCCAGGATGCCGTCAAAGGGAAAGCGCGTGAAGTCGTCCGACGTCGTGTTGGCCAGCCCAAACGACATGGTCGGCGCCAGGCCCGCGAGGGCCAGCTTGTCCGAGACCAGGGTGCCGGCCACCTTGCCCGACCCGTACGAGATGGAGAAGCTGCTGCCCGACGTCTTGAGCGACTGCGAGTTGGACGCCCCAAACGAGCTGTGCATCCCGCACGCCGTCGAGCTGCAGTCCGTCCCCATCACCCACGTCGTGCCCGCCCCCGTGTCCAGCAGCAGGTACATCGGCGTGGCCGACGACCCCAGCTTGGCCCGCACAAAGTACGAGAAGTCGGTGCCGTCCTGGTCGATGCCCACGGCGTTGGTGACGGACGGCGTCGCCGCCGTCATGATCGAGAAGGTGTTGGTGCGTGCCTGCACCGGTGTTCCGGCGTGCTTCCGGGCCAGGCGCTCCGCCGTCCGGGCGACCCGGACAGCCAATGGCTCATCGGTGGGTGGCTGTTTGCGTTAGATTAGAAGACAAAGACAAGACTCCAACGTACCCTGGCTACGCGCTCGACCGTGAAGCCGACCGGCGTCGGAACGGCTCGCTTGCTCTCATCGGCGTGCTGCAGCTTGCAGAGCTTGTCGTCCTCGGCGCAGACTTGTGGCGGATACCACGGGAAGAACGCGTGGACGCTGGTGATCCATAGCAGCTGCAGCAACAGCACGGCTCGACCTAGCATGATGGACACCGGCAGCTTGACACACCTCCAGCCCGGTCGACGTTGGCGTGTGCAAAGTAGCCACGAGGGACCGAAGCTGTTTGGCGGGAGGACGTCGAGAGGACGGAGGGGGGGAGGAGGGGGAGGGGGAGAGGCCGAGAGATCCGGCGTTCAATTCGTCATGGGGCGTGGAGAGAAATTATGTATTACTGCTGCATCGGCGGCGTCGTCATACAGACAGGCTGGCGTCGGGACGGAGAGCTGTCTGGAGGAAGCGTGCGAGGAGCAAGGATGGGTGCCGTGAAACCGTCGGACAGAACGGTGGTTGGCGGAAAGTCGTAGTTGAAGGGGGGAATATTACGGTATAAATATATATGAAGTAACCCTCTCGACAAAGGAGAGAAAGGACGCAGATGCAACGAACGGACTAAACGAAAACGGCAAGGAAAAATAGAGAGACAGACAGACAGACAGACAGACAGACAGGAAACAGAAACGATGGTGGCGGAGTCCAAGGAAAAGCAAGATGCAGGAGACAAGTTGTCGTGACGAGAAACAGGAACAAGGACGAACCAAAGAGCCAACAAGAAAAAAGTCCGACCCAAAGAGAGAGCCAAACACGAGACGCTATCTGCTAGGCTAGGCACGAGAGCGGCGGAGCTAGCGCGCGATGGGTTAAGCTGGACAGCCAACGAGCGGCTAGAAACAGCGGATGGCTTTGAACGGCGGGTCAGTTTCCAAACCGGGCGGGCGCTGCAGACGGCCGGAAACACTGCAGGGAGCGAAGGAAGGGGGAAAGAGCAGGAAGGAAGGGGGCGAGAGAAAGAAAGGAAGGAATGTTAAGGAATGTGAATGCACAAGGCAGGGACGGCCAAGTGCAAAAACGCGCCGGATAGGGAACCGTTTATATTATTTTTATAGAGGCGGCGCAGGGAGGCAGCGCATTGGAGGAATGCTGAACGTTATTTTGGTCTTTACTATTACCCTGTATGTACGGACGGCGATCGAGACGACTCCACGACGCAAGACAAACGGGCACGGCGCCAGCTGACGAGCTCGAGATCCGTATTTTAGTTTTGTGGACCGCATGCTCTGCTTCTCTGGTCGTGGACCGCCAAGGCGCCGTGGTTGGCTGCAGAGCGTCTCTGCAGCTCTGTGGAGAAGAACAGGGGGGGAAGACAAGACGGCAGCCCTCGGGCTGCCGTGGGATGCATGAGCACGGAGGCCGAGGAAACGCTCGTAATACGATGTGCAGAAGCACCTCCCAAAACAAGTTTGTGAGACGGTATGATGGCAGTGAGATGAGTGGCACATGAAACGACACAAGAGATGCAAAAAGCAATGTATTCGTATATTTCCTGCGCCAGACAAAGGACGACAGAGCGGTGTCGGTCCCAATCTTAATGCCCACGGCCACTCTTAAAAGGTGACTGGTCCCCCCCCTAACCGTGTCGTCATCTATCAATGTGAATGGGCAAAGGCGGCGCAGAAGAGGAGTAATAAGTGTGCTCTCCTCCCACGCCTTCCGGCAGAAAAAGGGCGCTGCTTTTAATTGACACCCGGCCCCTGGCCACAAAGAAACGCTATTATCAAAGTGGGGTAAGAAAAGACCAGCGTCAGGGGTAGCTTCTGGCCAAGAGATGCGATACATAGCATAAGTACGGAGTACTTTGTACAGCGGCCCTGCTCTCAGGAATACGAGGTCTCATAGGTGGAAAATGCCCGGCCAATGGAACGAGCGCGGTGTCGTCTCGGTCGGCTGCTCTTGCCATTTGGTTCTGCACCTTCAATGACCTTCCTTCTGTAGACAATTTCTGTGGGTACTCCGTACAAGGCCTGCAGGCTGGGCCAACACGCCTGCACAGACACGCGATAAGCTGCCCCGCCCACGACGGGTCGCGCTGGAAACGGAGACTGCTGGATGCTCGCAATAACCAAGGCCTTGTTCTGCACTGTTCTGCAACGTGCTGTCGATCCTGGGGGAGACTGACTAAGAGTCAAGTGATCTTACCCCGACACATGCAAGTAATGCAACTCACCAGAAATTGCATCCGCAACCCATTTAGACGCGTGCATAAATGATACCATAAGATATGATTTGAGTAGCTAATATCAAAATAGGACCTCTCCAGGTCTCGAATAAAGCAGCACCAAGGGCATTCTGGTTGTCATGAACGCCACAAAAGAGCCAAAAAAAATATACAATTAAGATTTAAGCAGCCGCTTCTTTCCAAACGCCACAAGACAATTTGTTTTCGTTGTTGTTATTGTTGTCCCAAAGAGCATTGCCGACTATTGGTTCTTCCAGCTGAGGATGTTGAGGACGTTCTTGCGCGGGTCCTCGGCGGCACCCTCAAAGACGCGCCGCCGCGATGCCTCGCTCTCCGGGGTGTTGTAGGTGGAGAAGAAGCGGTCCATGGCGGCCGACTCGTTGTGCAGCTGCTGGGAGACGTAGGCGACGACGCCGGAGACAGCACCGACGGTGACGAGTGTCGGGATGATCCTGGGCTGGTTAGTATGGCCAATTGGGGAAAGGAAAAAAAGTCAGGAAAAAAAGTCGAGATGAGACATACTTGGTGGTGACAGCAGACATGATGAAGGAGGAAAAGAGTGAGCAAGACTTGAGCAGGCTTTGTGTGTAAGTGGATGGTTGATGTTGTGAGAGGTTGTGAGACTGTTCAATTGCAGTAGACTTGAGCGAACTGGTGATACAAAAAAAAAAAAAGAACCTCCTGCTGTCCTCCTGTCTGGCCTCCCTTTTATATTTGTCCTCCCAACACCCGAAGCCTATCGAACGCTGCCGAAAATAAAAATAAAAAAATTCATTTCAGCTTGTGGCCTTGAAGCTCATCGCGAAATGTCGTAAAAGGATCCCGATGAATCGCATGTTGCGGTCATCATCCATAGCCGCTTCGGGCAGCGACTTTCGCTCACAAGGCCTTTCTGGGCCTGCCCTGGCCCTGTTGGCCCCGCTGGTAGTTCGATTTGTCGCCAGATTTCTGCCTCTGGTTGCGTGGTTCTGACGTTGGGCCAATGGTGGCCACTGCTGGCCATGCGCGGCCAGCGGCGACCCTGGACCTCTCGGGCGCCTCCTATTGGTGCCCACGGGCGCTGATCCGCGCTGAGCCCTAGGCCCAGCCAGCCCGACTGTGGCTGACGGGCCAGAAGGGAGAGAAAGGGAGAGGACCGCTATGCCGGGTGGTGTGATCTGAGTGGCCAGAGGCGACGTAAATAGTTTAGCGCTTCGCCGCCATTGTCCAGCAAAAGTCGTGCCCCAGACAACCCCCCCCCTTCCGGCGACCGCCGCACCCATGTGACTATAGGGATTCTACGGAGGCCGTAGCATCGGTGGCACTCTGCATTGCGTTTATGCGCCCTGCTCGTGTCCTCGACACGTACGAGAATGGGTCATGCGGCACTCTGTCAATGCAGCCGCCAGCCGCGTTGGGATGGAAACCCATTTCCCATTCCCAGCAGTCCGGGTGTCCCGTGGCCGTCAATCCCCCCCCCCCTGTCGGCCTGCTCGTGCTCGTACTGTGCAGGCGACGAATATTCACGGAAGACAGGCTCACGGCGAGGCTGAGTTGAGCTAAGCTGGGAGATCTGCTCGTAGATCTGCACAAGCCGTCGAGTCAGACCGTAGCCAGCAGTTCGCCACTGCACAATATTGGTTGCCACTATGAGAGGGCTGGCCGCCAGGAGACGGCCCGCTGCAGCACCATCCAATCTGGGGATTCTCTGGGCAGCCGCGCCTGCAGATCCGTGGCTGTCTGGATGAGGCGCGTCCGCTGCTCCTCTGCTGCCTCTGCTGTTTCTTGTTGCGGCTGTGGATACGCCGCGGCCGTCCGCAGAAAGACCCAGACGGACTCGCCCGTCCAGCGCAGCGAGGCGGCCCTGTCCAGGACGTGGGCGACGGTGCGGCGGAACAGATCGGACGCGCTGCCCTGGCGCGCGAGCAGAAAGAGCAGAAAGGACCAGCCGGCCGTGTCGTCGTGGTGGCGGCAGCACCAGTCGCGCACGCTGCCCACGAGTGCTTCTGCTTCAGGGAGTCCCGCCGCGCCACCGCGCGTCACCAGCCACCGCGCGTGGTCCCAGGCGTAGTAGTTGCGCGGGTGCCGCACGGCCGCCATCATGACCACGCTGGCCATGTCGTCGCGGAGGACGGCGGCGTGGCTGGCGGCCGGTCCCGGGGGCAAGAGGCTGGTGAGCCAGCGGCGGTGGCTCCAGAGCGTGGGCGACTTGGTGTGCCGGTGCAGGTGGCTCGTGAGCAGGCTGTCGACGAGGTGGAGCTCGCTGGCGACCAGGGGCGCGTCGCCTCCCTGGACGCGCGCTTGCAGGATCCGCTTGCGCGTGTTGGCGGCGGTGAGGTGTTCCGGGTCAAAGAGGAGGATCACGGCTGTCGCCGACAGGGCGGCTGCTTCGCCCGTTGCGCTTGGCGCGGCGCGGTACCGCTGGAGCATCGTGCGCGCGACGAAAAAGGCTTGCACCAGGACCAGCTTGGGAATGCCGACGGCGGGGCCATCGCGAACGAGGCAGCTGCCGTTGCCCAAGAGCGGGTGGTCGGCGCCGATGAACTCGATCTCGAGGTAGGCGCCCGATGCCGGAGCCGGCTCTGTGAGAACACCAGATACGGCCCGGAAGGCTGCCTCGGCGTCTCCCGACTTGAGCGCAGCCGCAGTCGCCTCGTCGAGGGCGCGCGACATGTTGTGTGGCTCTGCTGGATCTCGAACCGTACAAGTATTGCATAGTATTAATAGATGCAGCCCTATTTGAGCTGGTGCCTGAGGCACCCACTCCCACTAAAATAAAGCCACGACACACTACTGTGGCGTCAGCAGCAGCCGCCCAAAGGTGGGGATGCACGACTTGCGCTCTTCTGCGACCACGTTGACGAACCGAGGCGCTGACGGAGACGACGACATTGCATCACGCACACGGCTGGGCAGACAGCAGGACATGCTGGCATAAAAAGAAGAACACGCACGAGGCCAGAAAGGCTCAAGACTTTGACTCTTTCGACTGTTTCGACTTACTCTAATCATTTCGCCATGCCGTCTCTTCTTCTGGTGGTGTTCCTCGTCGAGCTGGCCATCCAGGTGGTCAACTCGATCGGGGCTGCTGCCCTCTCGGATGCGGTACGACACGCCCCCCCCCCCGTTGATGCTCTCTGCGAGAGCGGCTTTGCTTCTTTTTTTGCTGACCCAGCAGCTCTGGAAGGTCTACAGCGCCCTGCCGATCGGGCCGTCGGCCGGCTCGCCGGAGCAGCGCAAGCTGCAGCGCGAGTACCTCGCGGTGCGGACGGAGCTGCACGCGACCAGCAGCAAGGACGAGTTTGCCAAGTGGGCGCGGCTGCAGCGGCAGCACGACAAGCTGCTCGAGCAGCTGGAGAAGCAGAGTGAGGCTTGAAAAAAAAAAAAGAAAAAAAGAAGAAAAAAAGAGTACGTCTGACAGATGGCAGAAAAATCCCTCGACAGCGGCCGCCGCTCGTTCGACTCGATCGTCACGGTTCTGCGGCTCGTCCTCACCCGCGGCCCGCAGTACCTGATGCCGTTCTGGTTCGCCAAGGAGCCCATGTTCTGGCTGCCGCACGGCTGGTTCCCCGGCTACGCCGAGTGGCTGCTGGCGTTCCCGCGCGCGCCCCGCGGCAGCGTCAGCATCGCCTCGTGGCAGCTGGCCTGCACGGGCGTGCTGGTGCTGCTGCGCGAGACGCTGCAGGCGCTGGCGGCGCTGGCAGTCGACTGGCGGCAGCAGCAGCGGGCGCGTGCGTCGGCGAGCAAGACAGCGGCGAGCAAGACAGCAGGGACCAAGGCCAAGGAGGCACCGGTGGCGGCAGGAGAGAGCAAAAAGGAACTGTAAAGAAAAAAGCATATGCATATTCATCTTTCTACGACAAAGCATGTCTCTCGTCTATTGACACAGAGATCCCCATACAGACAGAGTCCGGGAGATCCTGCAACACATCGGAGATGACTCTTGGCAGAGTACTTTGGGTTTGCTCTGGGCAACACATTGACTCTGATGGCCACGGGAGAGTACATCCTCGAGAGGAAGGCCAGCAAAGCTTCGAAAGTGCCCGACTTCACGCCGTGCGAGAAAGAAATACAAACCTGAGAAGATGGGAAACCATTCCTACAATCCCAGTCTTCTGTGCAGCCAGCCCAGACGGCTGGTCAGCGTGCTGGCTGCAGGACGTGCTTGCTTGTATCAAGTTTTTGTAGAGTTGAGAAAGCTCTTTTTTTTTTGCTCTTTTTTTTCTGGGGCAATTTGTAGAGATAAAATGCCCCACATATCCGTGTCATCATCACGTGATTGATATTTTAATACGTTGTTTCAGACGATCCGCTGCCTGATGAGACGGCGCGGTCTGATTGGCCAACAGAGGCAAGCCAATGAAATGCCGCTCCTGCAAGAAGACAAGTAACATTATACCGACGACGCAAACGGCAGCTGCCTTTCCAGGCTGCACTCCCGACAGCATCACTGGATATTTCGCAAGCGAGCACGCAGTCTGGCTCACAGGACATCTCGACAGGCCATTTTTTCCAATTTTTTTCTTTTTTGCAAGCAAGAATCATTTGGCAAGAGGCAGGCCAAAGACTGCTGTGAAACAGCCAGCACGTGACCGTTCTTGAAACGGAAGGGGAGGAGAGAGAGCTTGTCCAGCATGGCGATTCCTTGGGCGACGTGAGTCTTTTTTTTTTGTCTGGGGGACTGGAAGAGAGCTGACCGGAACAGGATCAAATCGCTGCTGCTCTTCTTTGGGCCCTGGCTGCTGCCCCGGGCCATCGGCTACTACCGCACGCTCCAGGCCGAGGCGGCACGGCAGCGGCAGACGCAGCAAGCCGCCCCGGCAGCAGAGTCGGCGCCCCGCGTGCGCCGGCTGGCCTGGCGGCCGGCGGTGGTGCTGGGCGTGCTGGCAGGCGCGGCAGCGGCGTGGCTGGCGACGACGGGCGCCGCGGGCCTGGTGGTGCCGGGGGCCGCGGCGCGGCGCGGGTTTGGGCCGGAGAACGTGTTTGCGGCGACGCAGTCGCGGCTGCAGATCCCGACAGACGTGCTGTTTACGCGGCTGGCGGCGCTGCGGGCGGGCGGGCAGCTGACGGCGGCGGACGAGGCGCTGCGGGGGCGGTTTGCCAGCCTCGAGTCGCGGCTGCTGTACCTGCAGTTTGGGCCGTCGGTGCTGGCCGGCTGTCCCTTTTGCGGCGGCCCCAGCGCCGACAGCTCTGGTTCCGGGTCCGGTTCTGGGTCTGGCCGGGCCTACTTCGCGTACGCGCTCCTCGACGTCGCCGCCGTCCACCTCGGCAACCTCGTGCTCATCGCCCTGGCCACGTCGCCCCTCGTGCTGCTGGGCACCCGCCGCGGCGGCAAGACGGCCGCCGACGACCGCGCCTACGATGTGGCCGCCGCCCACGTCCGCCGCTGGCGCGCCCCCGCGTCCGTGCTGGCCATCGCCGTGGCCGGCCTCGACGCCGCCTTGCTCGCCACCTACGACCGCTCCGCCAACGCCCGCGCCACCCGCCTCGCCGAGCTGCACGGCTTCTTCTGGTCGCTGCGCCGCCTGCGCGGCCTCGCCTGCGGCGGCCTCCTGCTCGCTCTGGCCGCCATTCTCTACGGCGCCGCCACCGGCCGCAGCACCTCGGCCGACGGCGGCGTGCTCGGCCTGCTGCTCTACGGCCCGCCACCGCCGCCCAGCCCGGCCGCGCGCGTCACGGCTGCCACGCGCGCGCTGGCCGCCGCCAAGAGCAAGCTGAGCGCCGGCGCCATCGTCAAGAACACGGCCCTGCGCGACGCCGCCCTGCGCGCCCGCACCGAAGAGTACTGGGCCCGCGAGGTCCGCCTCGTGGCCGCCGCCATGGAGGAGCGCGACGTCGTCGAGGGCGTCCAGGACGCCCTGCAGAACCGCATCGACATCCAGCAGATCGAGCGCGACGCCGAGACCTACGCCCAGAGCGTCCTGCCCCTCTTGCCCGTCCAGCCGGGCGATGGTGGCGGCGACGACAAGGCAACGCCGGTAGAGACAACCGAATAAGCCTGATGGCCTCGCTTTGCTATTGAAAAAGCGCCTTTCCCCATCCTTCATATATACAATGTAAGAACACTCTTTCCGGGTGTGTCAAAACCACACTATCCGGAAAGGAAACCTTTTAGAAAAGAAAAAAAAAAAGCCATGAGATGGCGCAGAGCTGAAGAAAAAAAACTCCCATTCCACCGTGTGACCCCTTCTGTCGGTTTGCGGCTTCATATACAGCACAGCCAAATCTCCTATCCACCCCCCATCTAGTCGGACACTGTTGTGGTCATCTTGCGAAACGACCGCACCCTCGGGAGGGTTGGCGTGGTGTGTGTGTGTAGTAGTAGATCGGCACGGTCGTCTGCTGCCGTGGCTGCGTCGGCTGTGCTTCTGGCGAAAGCACGTCCTTTGTGACTTTTGTTCTCATCCTCGCGGCAGGCTGTCCTTGCGAGAAGGCGGGCCAGAGGACTCAGAGGCCTCCTCGACGCTTCGCTCGAGGAAGCCCGCCCACAGATCAGCGAGCGATTCGCGGGCCGAGGTTGGCTCCGAGTAGAACTCGGCATTCAAGGACGGCGTGCTCGGTGTCCGGTGGAACGGCGACGACGGCAGCCGCAGGCTGCTGCTGGACGTGCCCGGCCGAACCAGGCCGACCTTTTCCTTCTGCTCCTCCGTCCAGTTGAGCACGCCGGCGATGACTTGCAGGATCTGGAATTTTTTCGGATCCGACCGGTCCAGCGCCAGAAACTGCAGCAGGTGGTTCGTCACGACTTGCCTAGAGGTGTTAGAGAGAAGAAAAAAAGGGGGGGGAAAGAGAGAGAGAGAGAGAGACCTGTCCACGTTCTCCTCCGGCTTGTTCTTCTTAATGTACCGCAACGCCTTGGTCAGGTGGTCGTTGAGCACAATCGTCTCGTGCCGCAGCTTGCCGATCAGCAGGTTCTTCTCCTTGACCTCCTTCTCGAACGGCAGCGTGCGCTCGAGCTCCTGCCGCAGCGATGTCGCCTCGGCCACCGCCGCCTCGGCCGCCGCCTCGGCCTTTTGTGCCTCGGCCCGGGCCGCCTCCAGCTGGGCCTCGGACGACTCGACCATCTCGCGCAGCTCGTGCTTGCGCGCCTCCTGGATCTCCTGCAGCGCCCGCTGCAGGCTGTCGACCGCCTGCGCCTGCGTGTCCCGCTCGTCCACCACCCGCTCGTGCTGCTCCCGCACCGCCGCCAGCTGGTCCTCCAGGTCCGCCGCCTTCTCCGTCAGGCTCTCCCGCACCGACCGCTCCTCCATCGCGATCACCTCCCACTCCCCCATCGCCCCGCTCGTCGACTCCAGCTCCGCCCGCACCTGCTGCAGCTGCCGCCCCAGCTCCTCCTTCTCCCGCTGCCAGTTCTGCTGCGACAGCTGCGACCGCCCCCGCAGCGCGTTCTGCTCCCGCTCCGTCGCCGCCAGCGCCTCCTGCAGCCGCTCCGCTTCCGCCTCTGCCGCCTCGCCGCCCTGCCGCAGCGCCTCGTTCTGCGTCTCCAGCTCCTCGATCCGGTCCTTGGCTTCTTCCAGCTCCTGCTTGTCCCGCTTCAGCCGCTCGCCCAATGTCTCCTTGATCTTCTCCACCCGCCCCAGCAGGTTGTGGTACTGCGTCTGCGCCTGTTCCCGGCCCGTCTCGCTCTCTTCCAGCTCCGCCCGCAGCTGCTCCGTCTCCTCCGCGTGCGTCTCCGCTGCTGCCTGCAGCGCCTGCACTTGCTGTCGCAGCCGCTCGACCTCGCTGCGCAGCGCTGCGGCGCTGCCGTCCGCTCCTGCTTCTGCGTCGGGTGCCATGGCGGCGTGGTTGGCCTGGAGGGCGTTGCCGTTGCTGCTCTTGTGCTTGTGATGCGAGGGGGGAGCTGCCGTTTCCTCTGTCTTGTCGCCGTCTTCGTCTACCGTGCTGCCTGCTTCTGCCTGCTTCGTCCGTGTTGGTAATGCGCGTCCGTTTGCTTCAGAAGCTTTCCGCACATGGCCGTTCCCGTTCGTCTCGGCCTTTTGACTGGCGAGTGCCTCGCTCTCTTTGGGGCCCTGTGTTCCCTTCTATTTGCGCGTCAGTCTTGTTACGACAAAGGGAAAAAAAATTTAAAAAATTAAAAAAATAAAATGAAATAAAATAAAGAAGGAAAGAAAAAGACCTACCACTGATGCGTCGTCTGGCTTGTCCAGCATATCGGCATCCGGTTTGTCTCGGTCGTCTCGTGCATCGGTGCTGCTGGCTATGGAGAGGGCAGCGGCTTCGGTTGGGGATGCTGCAGCGCCAGCAGCAGCGGCGGCGGCGGCGTTGGCCTTGGCCTGTGCAGCCTTCTTCTTTTTGTTCTTTTTCTTGGCACCTGCGACGGCGTAGCAGCAGGCGTGAGCAGCGAGTCCAGTCCAATGAGAATGGGGACAGGCAATGGGGGGGCCCAAAATAAAGCATCTCTTACCTGGTTGACTGCCTGCGGGTGCGCTGTCGTTCTGTGGTGCAGGCTGTGGTGGCGGTGCGGCCGATGCCATCACGCTGCGTCGTGCCTCCTTTCAATCGGAGGGCCGGGGGGGGGGGGGGGGGGCTATAAGGACAGAGAGGGCAATCTCGCTACCACAGCGTCTGGACAGCTTCTCGTGTCTGCTGCGAACAGGCCAAACCGCATTGGCCACAAGTCCCCCAGTTCTAGCAGAGGCGATTGGCTGAACCAGACACGTCGTGTCGTATTCGAGGGCCAGTGGGGATGGGCGGTGGGTGTATGTGGCCTAGGAGGCATGGACGTGGGAGGGAAGAAGTTGTTCTGTCGTCGTGTTTGGCCGAGAGACTGGGGAGGGGAGTCGTTGGAACAGAGGAATCGGTCGAGTGAAATAGCAGGCGACGGTGTCTGACTTAGAGGGAAGGAGGTACTATGTAGCCAGGCTGGCTTTGTTTGTCCTGCTCCAGGCACTTGCAATTTTCCCGTCTGGGTCGGAACCGCCACGTCTCACTGGTCCAACCTGGCCCGTGCTTCTTGGAATTTGGCACCGGCGTATCGTTCTATCAGGTACATTGCCTACCGATAAGCTGTCTGCACCCAACAGCTCCCACAGCTGAGAGGAATGCCGCCCTTTGCTCCGTCTCCCGTTTACGTATGCCTCCCCGGCCCAATTGCTATCTTACAAAGTACGCCTCTCTTCTTGCAGCGGGCACTGTTGGTGCTCTAGCGCCTCGTGCGCCGTAATTCGCTGCGTCGCGTCTAGCCTCGTCATCTGTCTCCCTAGAGAGCTGCTAGCACGTGCGGTGCCAAGTGCCAATGGTTCGAATCGGCATATATGTAAAAAGAGGACTGGCAGCTTGACAGGAGGGGAATGCTTGGACTGACCGCTATGAAAGGCTGATCGTCTTGCTGCACTGCTTTGCATGCCGTCTTTGCGTACATATCTGCTTCACATGCAATTGCCGGGGTATTTTGTTTTGGAGAGGCTTGGAACGCTAAAACCGGGGCACCAGAGACAAGCCGCACCACCGCTAACACGTAAGCCGCTACGAATTCCAGTGAACACACACGCTGTTTCAGCACCAGTCTGACAGCATGCAGCCGTATGCAAGTAATGGGATTCCATACCGACTGTGACATTGGGGGGGGCATTGTGCGCACACTTTGCCTGTTTGATCTTGCAAAAACACCTCGTAAACAGTCATGTGCAATTGTCGAGAGAGCTTGGTCTCTCGTATTGAGACGTCAGCTGGCCTCAGGCTGCATTCGTATCGGCCACCTTTTGCTGAGTAAGGGTGCATACGTATTGACCCGCTTTTTTGGTCGTTGCTCTCTCTAGCTGCACACGCGTAAATTTTTTTTTATTTTTTTTCTCTCTCTTTTTCTTTCTCCAAACTGAAACTTCGTCAAGCCTATAAGGGCGCCCGCAAAGGCGTCTGGCACGCAGGAATGGACAATCTGCCATTCAGGCGAGCTGAGGGTGTGCTCTTTTGCCTCTTTTGGCAAAAGGCTCGACGAAGGAGAAAGAATCTCTAGTACTCTTTATAATCCCGGCACTCAGTCTGTTTCTCCAGGACGTGCTGGGTTCGCTATGAGCACACATGCCCATCCAATTGAGACTCGTTGTTCGTGTCTCCATTGAGGTTTTCTTTTCGTGTAGCAGAATCGATTGTCTAATGCTAAGAAACGACGGAACGCCCTAATATACGAAACCCAAGAAGCACGTAGCCTTTTTTATTCCCAGAAAGGCCCTAGCCCCAGCTTCAGGCCTTGCTCTTCTTGCCCTTGCTCTTCTTGCCCTTGGCTTTGCCCGTCTTTGTTTCCGCAGCTGGTGCAGCAGCAACAGTGTCCTCCTTGGCCTCCTCCGTGGCCTGGGCCTCCTTGGCCTCGACCTCTTTGACCTCCTCGGCCTCCTTGGCCTCAGCCACTTTGACCTCGGTCTCCTTGACCGTTTCGATCGCCTTGGCCACGGCCTCGTCTGCAGCCTCGTCCGTCGACGCCGGCCCTGCCTCCAGCAGCGCCTCCGCCTCCGCGTCGGGCGCGGCGTCTACCGACTTGAGCGCCGGTGCCGCGTACGTGTACCCCAGCGTCTTCTCGAGCTGGGCGGCGCGCTTGCTCCGGCGCGTGGTCTCCTTGACGATCTTGTGGGACCAGCGCTCGGCGGGCAGCGGCTTGGCCAGCTGGCGGCCGGCCATGCGGTTCCAGGGGACGGCCTTGAAGCGGCGGTTGGCGCCCTTGAAGAGGGTGGGCGCGAAGCGCTCGGCGGGCACGATGGAGCAGCGCAGCAGGTGGCCAAAGAGCAGGTAGTTGTCCATGGTCTGGGCGACAATGGCGGCGACGTCGGGATCGGCGAACTCGACAAAGGCGTAGTGCTTGCTGGCGCCGGTGCGGCGGTTGCGCGACAGGCGCAGCCGGCGGATGTCGCCAAACTGGGAAAAGTAGGACCGCATCTCGTGCTCAAAGAAGCCGTGCGGGATCCGGCCAATGTACACCACCGCGCCCGCCACCGGCGGCTGGTCCGCCAGGTTCGCCTCGCTGTCCCGCGCTTCCTTGCTGTTGGCCGCAGCAGCCGCCTTGCCGCTGGCCTTCAAGGCCTTTGCAGCCGGCACCGGCGCCTTGCCCACGTCCTGGCCCGGCTGGAACAGGCTGGCACCGCCAGGGGTCTCGTCGTCCTCGTCGCCGTCAAGGTCCTGCACCAGCGCCTTGGTGGAATCGTCCTCGTCCTCTTCCTCTTCCTCCTCGGGCTTCTCCTCAGGCTCTTCGGGCTGCGTCTCAGCCTCCCCCTTCTTCCCCTTCTTGGCCGGCTTCTTTGCCTTGACAGGCTGCTTCGTCTTCTCGCTGACGGCCTTCTTGACAGGCTTGGCTATGGCCGCCTCGTCCTCTGGTTTCCGCTTCTTGGCAGCAATGGGCGAGGCTTCCTCCGTGGCTGCAGGCAGAAAATGGGTTACCAATTGCATCCAACACGAGACAAGATCAAATAAGAGAGCCACTAACCTTTGCGCTTCGCCGCCTGTTGGTCGGATATCCTGCTGGACTTGCGCGCCGCCACCGGCTCAGAGGCCTTGGCCTTCTTTCCCTTTCCTTTCAGCTGGTCCGTCGCCATTGTTGTGTCTGAACTCTCGTGAAAAGAGGGTGTATGTTATCCGTTGAATTATCAATTTTTTTTTTCTGTTTTACCAGCCTTCAAAAAAAACCGTCTATATTTTTTTTACTTTACTGCCGCAAAATTTAGGCGGTGAGCGTTGGTGAACAACGTCCGCTAGAAACTAAGCTATCAAGTCGCTGCAATGCGCTGGATCCAATAGTATAATTAAGACATACAAATAATAGAGTTCTTTCGTGAGAAAACAGGATCCGTCCAACTTCACCCTACCGCGCCATATGCTTCATATGTAAAGAAGCAGAGGTCAAAAATCGCTCATAAATCCTCACAACATGGGAAAAAAAAGAGAGAAGAAGGAAAAAAAAAAAAAAAAACATGGCAGAGCTTTCTGCAAAGAACACTAGACCACAAGGCCTTCCAATCCCCCAACTTTCCTGACATCGAGCACACCATCGCCATCGACAGCGTTCGGCACCGCAGCCACCGCAGGTGGAGGTGCCAAAACAGTCTTTTGCTGGCATTGGTGGTTGTTGTTATCATCTGTCCTGCCTGTAGGACGGAGCATTGGACTGCCCAAACTCGTTGCATATGACATATTAAAGGTAACGGATGGGAAGAAATCCCATGCCCGTGCCCCTGACAGCCACAGCAGAAGCACTCCAAGCAGAATCGGGATCTGTCGTTTGTTAGTTGACGAGACGAGAAAGAGGAGAAAAAAAGAAGAAGAAAAAGAGCGAAGGCTGCATACCCAAACGGTGTAGAGGAAGGTGTCGGATCCCAGTCCTTTGCGCTTCTCCTTGTGTGCCCGCCGGAAATTCTCCTGCTGCTCCTTGGTGATTTGGTGCTTGCGTCCAATCTGTAGCAGCGCTGGAGTTTTTGAAGCTTGCTCCTCCTCGCTTTCTATCACGCTCTCTTCCGTGTCTTCCTTCACCTGCTGCGGCTGATCAAACAGAGCCGCGCACTTGGTGTCGGCCTCGGCTTCGGCGGCGGCGGCTGCTGCCGCTGCCTGTTTCGTGTCCAGAGCCGGCTTGTGGGGGAAGATCTCCTCGTAGGCGGGCGGCAGTACAGAGCCTGTCTTGGAAGACAAGTCCCACCAGCGGCCCTCCATCTCCTTCGGCCCTGCGTGGCCGCTGCCGCCGGCATGATCGCTTGCTGAGTTGGGCCGCGAACCCGTGCTGCCACCAATGTTGGGCACAAGGGATGAGATGCGCTGGAACGCAGCCGAGTTCAAGTAGGCCTGGTAGTAGTCGGGCAGCGGGTTGTTCGGCATCTGGGACACGATCTGCTGGAACTGCGCGGCCACCTGCTCCTTGAACGCCAAGACAGCAGCCGTGGCCGGTGATGCCAATGCAGCGGGGACATCGGTGCCACCAGCGCCGCCGGCACCCGTCGCTACGGAAGACGGGCCGCCGCGGGTGCTAGGACTGGCTTCGCGGGTGCTGCGGGGGCCGCGCAGGCTCATGCTGCTGCGAGACATGCGGCGGGAGCCCGACCGCATGTCGAGCCATTCGTTGTCGCCGTCTTCCTCCTCCTGCTCGCTGCTGCGCTCGTCGTCGCCCGACGCGGCATAGGACGAGGAGTCCACCTCGGCAGCGCTGCTTCGCTCCGAGGAGTCTCCCGCGTCCGCGTCAGAGGCGACGTTGGAGGCGCGGCGAATGGCCGACATCGACATGGGCTCCCAGACCGAGCGCAGGGAGGCCGCACTGCTGGTCCGGCTGTGCATGGAGCCGCCGCTGCGCGACCGCGCATGACGCTCGAGGCGCTTGATGGCGCGGACGACCTCGCGCGACGCCGCCACTTCGGCCGCCGTGAAGCCAGACAGCGTCCGCATGGTCGGGTCGGCACCGGCGTGGATCAAGCGCCGCACAATCTCGGGTTGGTTGTTCAGAGCCGCCAGGTGCAGCGGAGTGTAGCCGCCGTTGTCGCGCACGTCGGGATTGGCGCCGCGGGCGAGGAGGCCAGCCACAAACCGGTGCATGCCGAGAGCACAGGCGAGATGCAGCATGCTGTGGCCGGTGGTCCGCCGCTGCATGTTGAGCCGCGTGTGGTTCGACGAGTCGTCCAGGTCGATGAGCTCGAGCACCTTCAGCAGCTGCGTCTCAAAGTTGGGGTTGCTGGCGCTGGCCACAATGTTCGCCGGGCCGCCAGCGGCCGTCGTCGAGCCTGCCGTGCTGCCGCGACCGCTGCCGCTCGACGTCCCCCACGTCGACGTCTCGCTGCCGATGATGCGCCGCGCCACGTCCTGCGCGTCTTCAATCTTGCCCGTCATCTTCCTAGAAAGCACGGTCAAGGCGGCGCGCAGCAGCTGCTGCTCGTCATCGTCCAGGTACTTGAACGTGACGCGCTGCTGGTTGTGGCTGGTGGAGAATGGCTGCGCTTGGCGCTGATTCGCCTGCCGAAGGGTGACGGGCACGTGGCCGGCAATGGGCGACGGCGGCACCAGGCACACCAGCGAGCTCTCGCCCCAGAACGTCGTCGTCGTGGCTCGCTGGTCGCCAAACATGACATCGAGTCCCTGGTAAAAGGCGCTGCCCAGGATGGTCACCTCGATGCCGCCAGACTTGGGACCCTCGGCGGGGATGATCTTGTGGATGACAGGACTGGAAGTCGGGCTCGTCGTGGCCTGGGACATTGCCATGGGAAGCGAGAACAACCCAGCCGGAAACGGTTGCGAGAAATGGGCCTGGCTCATCTGCTGCAATTGGTGATGCTGTTGCTGCTGTTGCTGTTGCTGCTGCTGGAAGAAATGCTGCTGGAACAGGTGCATAGGCCCTCCTCGGAGTCCGCTGGGGCTCGGGGCACGGCTCGCATGCGATGATGCTGGTGCTGAGTACATTGGCGTTGACTGTGCCACAGCCAGGTTGTCAAAGCTGGCTGAGCGGTTGCTGTTCGCCAGCAGGCTGCCCTGCTCCGTGTGACTGTTCGGGGTCAATGGGCCAGCAACGAGCGAATCGGACATTGGCACAATGCCAGCAAGGCTGTCAATGTCGGGGTCACCCGAGTTGCCCGTCATGAGAGCCATATCCACGACCGCAGCCATGGAGTCAGGGGCGAACGTAGTCGAGGGCGACAAGAACGACGAGCTGTTGGCAGAAAAGGCCACGGACGGCGAAGCGGAGGACATGCTTGCCCGGGTGGCAGCGCCATTCGGCATGTTCTGCAAAGACGGCTGCTGGGGCTGCTGAGATTGCTGGGACTGCTGGGGCGGCAAGGCCGTCTCGATGCGCGTCATGGCCAGCCCCGTCGGCACCTTGTTGGTTCCTGCGCTTGACTTGCGCTTCTTGGACGAGTGGCCCTTGAGCCCATTCGGCGAAGCCGGTCGTGACAGATTCCGTGCCAGCGATGCTGCCGCTGACTCGGCTATGGATGGGCTGGTTCCGGACGGTGCTGGCTTCTCGGTGGGCGACTGCACCGCCGAGAAGGAGACCGAGCTGCGCTTGAGGGTCGGGAGATCTGGCGTCGCTTGCGACGCGCTTGGCGCCTTGCTGGCCTTGGCCTTGGAGGCAGCTTTCGCGGACGAGGTGGTGGCCGGAGTGGCAGATGCTGTCTTTGCCGTATTGTCCTGTGCATCGCCAGCGGAAATATCGCCGTCTGCCACAGAAGAGGCCGCAGTCGTGGACGCGGCACCAACCGACGGCCCGGACGGAGTCTTGTGGTCGTCGGTGATCATGATGGATCGGGACATGGTCTGAGCAATAACGCGCCCCCAGCAGTCCTTGAGCGTGAAGATGACCTGGAACCCCGTCTTCTCGCCGTGGTGTCGGCAGTAGCAGGTGATGCGCATGGGCACGCTGATCACAGCCGCGATGGGGCTGCCGGCCGCGTTCTTGTCGAGCGACGAGAGCGCGGCGGTGGTGGGTCGCTGCCAGTCCTTGATCTCGTTGGTGTTGAAAATGATGATGCGGCGGTGCTCGTCACGGCTCCATCCTTCGTCGTCCTCGGGCTTCTTGGACTTCTTGCGGTTGGCCCGCTTGCGCTCCCGCTGAATGCAGCCTTTGCATATCCAGATCTCTCCGCCGTTGGCCGGCCGACAGTCGTCGCCATCTTCGCTGCTGGTGCCGTCGCTGGAAGGCGCAGCACGCGGCGCATAGGTGGCGGCGGCTGCGCGCTCCAGCGCCCGACGTCTGTTGCTCTCGACCTGCATGGCGCTTGTGCAGACAACCATGGTGTGCAGCTCGAGCAGCTCAGGCGAGGGCTCGATGGGCGTCTTTGCCAGCAGCTTCGGCTTCGAGATGGTGTGCGGCGGCAGATGCAGCTTCGTGACGCCCGGCGGCAGCACAGAAAGATAAATCATGATGGGGATCTGGGTTTCCACCCGTGACTTGGTGGGTGTCACGCCAACAAAGAAACGCAGCGGCCGCTGCTGCTGCTGCTGCTGCTGCTGCGGGTGGATGAGAGCGGCGGCCGGGCCCTGCGGGAAGAGGGGAAGCTGCGAGACCGCCCCGTTCATGCCTTGCGGCTGCATGGCGCTGCTCTGCCATGGCGAAGTAGGGCTCGTGGGGACGCTCGGGGCGCCGTCAGCGAACAAGAAGTTGGCCGTCCCTGGAGGCATAGCACCCCCCGGGAACATGCCGAATCGGATGTCTGGGTTTTCGGCCGGCGAATGTGAGTTGTTCAAGAAGGCAGTGGGCGAAGGGCCCTGGCTGAAGACAAAGTTGGAAATGGGGGACACCTCTCGAGAGCCGGCGGTCCTCAGGTTGTTCATGGACTGATTCAGGGAGTATTGCTGCAAACGTTAGAAAGACGAAGGGAAGAATCAAAGAAAGGATGCACGAACCGATGGGGCCTTGCTGTGCCCCCTTCGTGAGCTGGAGTCCCCATTGACAGTGCTTGCTGTCGAGGCATACGCGTGTGGTGTCGAGAGGGACTGCATCATGGAGTCGTCTGCGTTTGGGCTGCTGGTGGCGCTCACAAAATCAAACGAGGAGGGATCGGTGCTGAAAGGACTCAGTTCTGTCAATGACGCAGCGATGCCGCTCCCGGGAACGCCGGCGGTTCCGTTGCCGGCGGCGTCGTCGAGAAAGAGATCGTCCTCGCCTGTGCAGCTCGGGGTCCTCTGGATGGACTTGGGGTCAATTGTGGTCAGGATGGTGGTCTGCTGCAGCTGGCTGCAGCTGTCGCCTTCGTTGTCTTGGTCGTCGTCGAGCGTGAGATAGTCGCGGATGTTCCAGTCTGGCTGAGCGTGGTCGCTGGCATCCATTCCCTCATCTTTCATCATCACTTCATCCGGTGAGGGCAGAGCGTCGGGTTGGGCCGCGCGTCGCGGCTGACCGGCGGCGGATCGGCCGGCGGATCCCCTTGGCCGCCCGCGTGAATTTTTTGCTTGTGTCCCGCTGACGCTGGAGACGCCGGTCAGAGACGTCTGCTTGGACGAGATATCGGAAGATGAGTCTTGGTATGACGAGAGGAAAGAGTCTGGCGACGAGGCCGCCGGTGGCTGGGGGTAGCTGCGCAAGGTCGGGCCGCCCGATAAGAGAGGATCTTTTTCGTAGCCGCCTGCGCCGGAAGCATGGGCGGCACCGGCACGGGGATGTTGCTGGGTGGTGGCAAGCTGGCCGATGTGGTGGATGTGGTTGTGCGGATTCTGGATGAAGTCGACGGTGAGCGCGGGCGGCGAATCGCCCATCCACTCAGAGTCGACGGCGTAGTCGCCAGGAGAGGCGGCGAGGGCTTCGAAGGAGGTATCCTGAGTCGACATATCCCTTGAGGCGCAGGTGGTTTTGTCGTCCGGAAAAGAGAATAAAGAGAAAAAAAATTGTTTGTGTGAGATCGCCGCAAAAAAAAAAAGGGTGTCTCGTGTTCGTGATGAATGCCTTTTTTTCGGATGAACAGCTCGTCTCGCCGTCGGTCGTTCCCTCGGACGTCTCAATCGGATGTGCCCTATCACGTGGCGAAAGCCGAATGGATCACTCTTGTCAGAGGACAACACTGGCGGAAGAGCGTGTGTGGTGCGTGGACTCGCAGCGACGCCGGGCCGAGACGTAGGAGTGTGGGTTTTCCGGACGGCCACCAGTCAAGACCGGAAGGGGGAAGGGGGAGGGGGGGGGGGGCCAAGGCGCGACAGCGTCCACGTCTCTCAATCCCTCTTCGTTTTGCGTCGGTGCTGCCGGACCAGTGAGAGATCAGGTGCCGTTTTTTTTGTCGCTACTCATGCATCTCGGTCAAGCACCATTGCGGGCGGTCGAAGAATGTGGAGGAGGGAGGACGTAATTAGTGGAGTCGCAGAGTCGAAGAAAAAAAGCGTCGCGAGGAAAAAGAACAGCGATTGAGGTGAGACGAGAAGGGCGTCCCGTCAGTCGCGATGCAGAATCGATGGAAAGGAATGGGGGGGAAGAGGGAGGGCTGTGCGAATAAGCGTCACCGGTGGTCTCGTCAAAATCGTGTCGCTCTTTTCTTGTTCTTCGCTGGCGAATGAGCCCAGCCAGGGCGAGAATTTTTGGGAAAGAATGGAAAGGCGGTCGGCTTCAGGGAAAGGCGGGCGCTGATTGGCTGCAGGCGGCTTCTGCCACCTAAGCCACAGTGCAGACGACGTACGGCGTGGTTGTGGCGCGCGATTGGTTGGGTAGCTGCCAAGCAAGCGCTGTGACTGGATGCTGCACGCTAGCCAACCCCTCTCTTCTAGGCAGGCCTTTCCAGAACAGAGGAGCTTTTCGGTGAGTCTTGATACTAAAAGGGATTAGGCTCCCCTGAAGGTGGCCCGACACTTTCAAGACAGCCATAAGTCTCAAAGTCAAAAACACGCAAAACCCCGGAAAGGGGATGCGAAAAGGACAGGTTTCCGTGGAGATGCATCTACCCAGGCAGAAGCCGTGACGCAAGAAGGCTCTCTTCTGCCGGGTTCTCTGCATAGGCCACTTTGCTGGCGTTTTGCTGGCTGAATTATTATACACAGTGCTGCAGACGACTTCCGCACAGACACGGCAGGGCCAGAGTCAGGCTGATATTGCTACTTTGTCTCTTACATTGATTGTACATACTATACTTTGTATGTATCTTATGTCTTACAGCTAGAAGAAGCTACGAACATCGGCTACGAATGCCGGCTGCGAACGCCGGCTGCGAACGCCGGCTCCGCCGTTGGTGCATGTCTTTGTCTTGCAGGGGCTGCAGCAAATCACAGTCTGCCCTTTGCTATCTGGGCTTTGTGCGCCCTTCACACCGACCTGGTTGCAAGCTGCATGCTCGCAGGCGCTGACTAGCAGATGCATGCGATAAGGGCTGGACCGGGACGGGCGAGCTATCTAGCCGCGGGAACCTCGCGGGCTGCAGCTCTTGCCTTGTGCTTCCCCAACGCACCCTCCACTCGGCATATTCACGTAGAGGGACATGCATGTGAAGGATCATGGCATGGCGCCATTGTATGGATGGGGCCAATGGCAGGCGTAAAAGAGCGGAGGAGTCGGATAAATGCTACCTAAAGGAGCATCTTGTTGTCATCCTGAAGAACCTTGGAAATTGAGATGTGGTCCGACGGAGCCGGTCAGGAAAAAGAAAAAGAAATCAGAGAAAAAGAAAGAAAAGAAAAAGAAATCAGAGAAAAAGAAAGAAAAGAAAAAGAAATCAGAGAAAAAAAAATCAGAGAAAAAGAAAGAGAAGAAAAAGAAAGAGAAGAAGGAAACCCATGGAATCCAGGTCCGGAGTCGGCCCTCATCAAGCTCGCCGAAACTCGGACGAAAATGACATATTGTCGGGCCATCCTCTACTCGTGGTCCCGTGACGCGACAAGGCTGTCGGGGAAGCGGATCGTCGTCGTGGCGGTCTTCGCTGTCGTCGTTGCGGGCGGCGCCGGGACGGTGTGGCGACGGCTGCAGGTGGCGTCGGACACGATGGGCAGGCCAGGGGCCGTGGCCGAGGACGCCGACGGCGGCAGAGGCGGCGTGGTGGGCGCGGGCGGCAGCGTCAGCTCCTGCGAGGTGGTGGCGGTGGAGAGGGCGCGGCTCAGCGTGCGCGGCAGGTAGAAGCCCAGCTTGCCGAGCGGGATGCTGAGGCCGTGGACGACGATGCTGCAGATGCTGAGGAACCAGACGACGACGGTGACGGTCTCGCCGAGGTGGGCGACGTCCGGGCGGAGGGTCTCGGTGCCGTCGGGGCCGGGGACGGTGAGACGGGCGACAAATTCGGTGGTGATGTAGAGGTAAAAGACGGCAGAGACGCCGACGGGGCCGAAGAAGCCAACAAAGACGGCCTGGCGCAGGCTGTCGATCTGGGGGATCCAGCGGTGGATGAGCAGGACCCAGGGCAGCCGGCGCAGCAGCAGGACGAGCAGGCCGAGGCCGACGAGGCGGGGGAGCGGCACGGGCCCGTCGTAAAAGAGCGCCCAGGGGCAGACGGCGCCGAACCACATGAAGATGGCAACGTTGAGCAGCATGTCGACGGTGGGCTGCAGCGAGTCGTCCTCGGTCTCGACGCGGAACCAGTCGTCCCAGGTGAAGGCGTTGCCGGCCACAAAGCACGCGAGCACGTCGTCGGTGCCCAGCAGGCCGCAGGTGCCGGTGATGAAGAGGGCCAGCGCAATGGCAAAGACGAGGAAGCTCTCGCGGTCGACAAACTTGCGCTGCTCGGCGCCGTGCAGCAGCTCCTTGGCCACCCAGCCGACGCCGGCGCCGTAGGCCACGCTCAGCAGGATCGTGTAGCCCCAGGTCTCGCCGAACCACTGGCCCATGGCCTGAGCGCTGTGGCCCTGACCCTGACCCTGGTGCTGGATGAGGTACAGCGCGAGGAACAGGAACGGGTAGCCCAGGCCGTCGTTGGCCCCCGACTCGGCAATGATGATCCGCTGCAGCGGCACTGGCACGTTCTGGTCGGCAAAGCGGCCCTTGACGATGACGTTGGACAGCACCGGATCCGTCGGCGTCACGCACGAGCCGATGGCCAGCGCGTGCAGGAACGGCAGCCGGGCCCCGGCCGTCGTCGTGGCCAGCCCCCACACCAGCACGCTCGTCGCCAGCCACATGCACGTCATCAGGGGGCCGAGCAGCAGCAGCAGCGGCCGCCACTGCTTCTGCAGGTAGCGGCTCGGCAGCTGCACGCCCGCCAGCACCAGCTGCACGCCCAGCACGAGCCGCGTAAAGTAGAGCGTCACCGCGCCGACATTGTCCTCGGAGCCGGCATAGTCCACGGGCCGCACAAAGTTGGCCCCGTGCGGCGAGAAGGCCACGCCCGCAAGAAGGGAGATCACTGGTCCCGCGTCAGCCAACAAGTGCCGAGAGCGAATAAAAAGCGCAGTCCGTCTTACAGGCTTCCGAGAGGTAAAATTTCTCTTTGCAGAGATAGGACACCAGCCCGAACAGAGACACCCAGCCGCCCAGAACGCTGACGACAATGTTGAAGTCGTTCGGGGCAAGGGTCGGCATGGTCGGCAATTCTTTCTTGTGTGTCCTGTCTATGTAGCACCCGAATCGTCCTTGCTCATGCGCAAGAGAAACAGCGGCAGCAGCCCGGTCGTTGCAGTGGTCACTACCGAGGAGGATGCTGGACAGTCAATGTTCCTATCGGAGAGGGGGACCCGCGTCTGTTCAGAGGCGGAACCAGCTCGTGTTATTGAATCATGGAGGCGGCTGTCACGGAAAGCGTTTTCGCTCGAAAACGCCAGTCTTGCGGTGGTCCTCGGGACGAGGAGGCCGAGAGGAGAGAGATGTCGGGAGAAGACTGAAACGACAGTCGACCGACGAGCGAGAGAGCGTGGACAAGTATAAAATGCCTGCGTGAAGCCCAGTGATGGACGTACAAAAAGCTAGCTGTGCGGTTGCGGAGTTGTGAGATGAGCAAAGATTCGAATGCGTGGCAACTACGAAAATAGAGGGGATATCTCAAAAGCGGACTTTACATGAATATGTGTATAAATCAACCCACCGCCCAGGCTCGCCGAAATGCATCCCAGGACAGGCAAGATACGGCAATTCAGCTCTTCATGACTTTCACGAGACGAGGCAACCAATGTAGTCACAAAACGTACAGAGCCCAAGTATCCAGCCCCCCCCCTCCCTTCCAGGCCTTAAATGACAACCCCCCAAAGGAAAGCCAATCGCTCAATTTCCATGACACCATAATAGATCCCAGTTTTGTTTGTTTGTTTTATTTCGCCATCCCTATGTGCGTAGCCGGGCTCCTTGGTTGGCCAACATGTCGGCTGCCACATTGCCCGAGTCGGTGGCGTGACCCTTAACCCAGCGGAACATGGTCGCCGTACCGGTCCTGTCGCGCGTGTCAATAAACGCCCGCACCGCCTTGATCAGGTCCTGGTTCATGACGGCATCGCCACCCCGCGTCTTCCATCCGTTTGACGCCCAGCTCCGGTACCACTCGCTGACGCAGTTGATGGCATACGTGCTGTCCGAGAAGATGCGCACAGGCTGCGTCACCGGTATCACCTGCAGAGCCCGCATGATCGCTGTCAGCTCCGCCCGCTGGTTTGTCTGCGGCTCGCCCTTGAGCCGCTCCGAGATGTTCCTGCAAAAGGTCAGCAGATGTCGGCGAACCGGGCCGACGGGAGAAAAGCCGTACCTCTTATCGCCATGCCCGAAAAACACGCCGATGCCGGCCGACGCCCCTTGTTTTCCATTGCTCAGGCTGCTGCCGTCTGTGTACACGTTGAGCATTGCCGCATTCGAAGACGCGTTGGCCGTGCCACCCGTCTTGGACCGCTTCGACGGGGGTGCCGCATCTGTGGCTTCGTCATCCTCTTCCTCGTCTGCCTCCTCCTCTTCCTCCTCCTCCTCCTCTTCCTCCTCCTCCTCCTCTTCCTCCTCCTCCTCCTCTTCCTCTTCTTCTTCCTCTTGGCCGTGATCAAGTGTAGTACCGTTGTTAGCAGCACTCAGCGCCTGTCGCGTCGCTGCACTGCCATACAAGCGAATGAAGTTGGCTGCCTCTAGCCGCGTGGAGAACTTCTTGTACTTGGGACCCTTGGCTCCCACAATGGCCCGCGACGCCGTGTCCCAGTCTGTGTAGATGCCGGGGTACTTGCCCACTGCGACGGCATAGAATCGCGGCTCGCCCTTGTCCTTGGCGCCACCTCCTGGGTTCTTCCCAGCAACAAATGCTGCTGCATCATCGCGGTTCGTAAAGCTCTTGTCTGGCAAGTCTGTTAGCAGCTTGAAAAGCTCACAAAAAAAAAAAAAAAAAAAAAAAGAGGCAAGGTGTATGCGTACACTGTGCGCCCTTGAAGCCAGCAATCTGGGCTTGACATTCGTGCCACGTCAGGTAGATACCCGGTCGCACACCTGCTCGCACAGCATAGTATTTTTGCAGATTCTTGTCGTCGAGCTTCCGTTTCCTCCCAGCCGTCGTTGAGGTGTGATTGGAGCTGGAACCGGCCGAAAATGTAGCGGTAGAGGCAGCTGGCTTCGTCTTGTAACCCGCTGGCGGCATGTTGGCAATGGCAATTCTGAGGGCGGTTTGGGAAATCTTTCCAGTTGTCAACCCTTGGCAAGAAAGAAGTAGGGTGGAGGACGAGGCGTTTGCAGGTGGTGGTATCGTCGAATGCTGGATCGGAGGAGATTTTGCACGTTGTCTCGGAGCTGCTGTGGGTCTTGCCGCTCTACCTTCTCGACACGTACTCTGAGATGGTTTTCTGGTTCTCTTTCGTCTCCTCTTGACCAAAGGAGAAGGCAAGTGCTTGTTTCTATTGCTATTGCTGGTCCTGGGGCTGGTGCTGTGCTTGGAGGGAGTATGGCAAACTTCGGCAAGCGGTGGTCTTGGATAAGACAACTGGTGATAAAAGGCTGTCGCTCTGGTAATCGGGGGGATCGATCGTATCGCAGTGGCCGTCAACCGCGTTAAGGTCGGCGCGGCCTTCACAGCTCTGAAAACCGTGCGTCTTGCGGGTCCTGCTTGGACGGTACCAGCTCGGGAGCCAGTAGGAGAAGCGGAAGCTCGTCGCGCTGTTACACAGCTCGTGATCACCCGCAACGTCGGCTTCGGTCGTATTGCCAGCCGCAGGCTCGCAACTAATCGAAAGTAGGCCACGCCTCTGACCTAGGCTCTCGAGAGCCTTCCCGGACCTGAAAAGGATTAACGTAGCCTGGCACCAGCTAGGTTGTCTGGGTGGGCCTCGCGGATACACGCGTCATGGACAGTGCATTATTTCGCGGTAGAAGAAAGAGGAAAACAATATTGCTAAGAGGGCTGGGATTGAAGAGGGGGAGAGAGAGAAAGGAATCGGAGGGAAGGGTCACCAGATATGCCATGGGCCGTCGGAACTTGGGGGGGGGGATGGGTCAAAATGAGAGGATAAAGGGTTGGGTGGAGAGTATTGACGGTTACTAGACAAGGGAAGATGCGAGGGGGGGGGGTCAGAAAATCGAGGAGGGCGAGGGTAACCCAGGAGTGGAAGTAGGGGGTCCATTAGGCGGAAGAGGGGGGGATGAAAATGGAAGTGGAGGGAAGGAGAAGGGGGGGGGTGTAGGCGCTTGGATCTCCAGCAAACGAAAGGCCTGGTAAAATTTTGTTCAGTTTTGCCTTGTCGTCCGCTGTTTCCGTTTTCAACTGTACATTTTCATTCATTCATTAGGCAAGAGGAAGGAAAGAACCAAATTGCAAAGAGACAGCGGTGAAAGAGCGAAAGAACGGATGGAGAAAGGTCCAAAGAATGAGAGCCCCATCTGTGGACCAACAGCAGCCAATGTAGTATGCATAGGCCATGCAAGCAGGACAAAAAAGGCTGTGTTATTAGCTGATGTGGCTTTTGCGGCGCACAACTACAGCAAGCTGTCCGTCCCGTATCAACGCCTGCGGGACACACCACAACCAATTGGCTCATGGGACTGCTCTGACAACATGGAATAGGCATCCTTGTGAATGTCGGTGTATTCGCATTGTTACGGTAGTCTGGGGCACATTCTTATGGGTGTGGATGTCAAGCATCATGTATTAATGCCCTAAGGTCTTCGCGCCGTTATTGCGCCTTGAAAACAAACATCACCGCCCACCCAACCATCCATTTAGACGCCCAAAGGACGTGGCACTTCGCCTCCGTTTGTTGTCCGGCCTTTGTCCCGGATGCTATCTCCCTTCTCATAGACAGAACGCCCGCGGAAGGCTACCTAATCCCTCTACTTCGTCTTTGAGAAGACCGTAAGCCATGCAATGGGGGTAGTTTTGTGATGCAAACAGGAAATGATAAGGAAATACGACAGTGAAAGACAAAAGAAGAATGAGGTATGAAAGACAGAAATGCAGACTAGGCAGAGAAATGCCGCCGTTGCCACGACTCGAGCCATCATGCATGCGTGGTGGGATCCATCGCCAAAGGCTTACAGGAGCAATGTGGCTCCCATTCCCATGCCAGAAGGCTCCAGTTCAACTCACGGCGCCAAAAGAGCCCCAGGCCATGGATGCCTTCGCCGCTCAGCCCAACGTTCCCGTCTGGAGCATTGCGAGTCGTCGTTTCAGCGGTTTCTTGGCTCTGTCCCAACATGCGGTCTTCGGCACTCAGACCGCCCGTCAGTGGCATTCGATTTGCAAAGATTACCTTTCCCATGCGGGAGTGGAGAATAGCCATCGAACACATGGCGCACGGCTCGTGAGTAACGTATAGCTCAAGACCGTGGCAAAGGTAGCCGTCGGGTGTCGGGTGCTCTTCAAGAAAAATCCTACTCTCTTCTTCGAGCACTGGCTTATCCTGGAACGGTTCAAATGCGAGGTGCTGCCGATGGCCAGCATGCCCACGGTCCTGATTTCGGCTAAGCCGCTCACGAACGCGGTCTTGGACCTCGCAGTGTACGTGGATTGGTGCTGTATCATTGTCATCATCTTTTGGTGGATACTTGCTGCTGTCGGTGGCCTGGTTGCTGGTTTGGCCGCCGCCGTCGCTGCTCGCTGGGCGCACGTTTTCCTTGAATTTGTCCATAGTCGCTGCCGATTCGTCGCCATTCGAAGCCACGCTTTTCTTCCGCTGGTTCTTCTTTTCGGCACGGACAAGCTTTTGCGCCACCATGCTAATAGCTCGAAGCACGGCATGGGCCATTGGGTTGCCCGTCTGGGAGCTCTTTGGTTGTTGCAGCCAGCGCGCGTCGCCAGCAACAGCAACAAGCCGAGGCCCATTGCTTCCTCGAAGAACAATGCAAGCGCCTAAAGCTTCACCGTGCCCCGCTGCCTTGGATTTGGCGGCTATATCATGGGCGAGTGCCATCCAGATGGGAGCGTCTCGAGCTATCTCGTCGGTGGCCCGAATCACCAGACTAGGGTGAGGGCCAAGGGGATTGTTCTTCCGGTACATAGTAGGCCAGAACTGGGTAGTCCACAGAGCAGCCTGGATCTGCGAGGTCGGTGCTAGCAGCGGAACTGGGATGGATGCAATAAAGACGCCTTCTTCGAAGCCTTCGAGTTTAGACAAGGCCTCGGCCATCTCCTGTCGTGACATGGTGGCCTCCAAGCCAAGCAGAACGTAGACCCAGTTGGACTTGCCGGTGTGGATCTGCTTGCTCGCGGCGTTGTCGTTCATAAACAGGGACTTGAGGTGCGCCGGTAGATCGTATGGTTTCGCACAGCGCCGTAGATGAGGCATGCCCTTAACAATTTCCTCAGGAAGCAGGTCGCGAAGAAGACTAGACAAAGATCATTTTAGCACACTAGCTAGACATTCTCTTCCATGGGACAAACCTGATAACAGCACTCGTGGATCGGATTGGGGACCGTGTAATCAGAGCCTGACCGCATTGGTGGTCATCACGCAGCTCCAGGGTTGTCTTAAGCGGGATCAAAACACCGGGTTCGATGTGTGTGGGGATGAGACTCCGGCTCAGCGGATCCTGAGCGGATATGACCTCGCCGAGGTCTAGGTCTTGTGTCATTGTCTCGATCGGATCAGCCTTGGAGGCTCCGGGAGATTTCTGATCCAGTGTTCGATTTGGTTGGCTCCTCTTCCTCCTGTGTTGTTCCGGCTGGATTTGGCACTTACGTTTCCCTTCGTCTCGGATGCCGTCATCCATGGGAACAGGAGAAGAGGTAGAATTCATTCAAAACGCAAAAAAAAAAGGGGGGGGAATAAAACAGAGAGAAGCGCCCCGTCACGGCGGCTGGCCTAGAGATGCGAGGAGCCGGACTCTTGTGTTAATGGGGACTAAGAAGGGGTCGCCGAGAAAGAATTCCTAGATCTTGAACATGGCGGCTGCCTCTTGATGGAATCATAGACCTTGTCGCCGTTTCCAGTATGAGAAGCAGTTCAAACGCAGGAGCCGCTAAAAAAAAGGAGGGCAAGAAGAAGCTGTCGCGAGTGGAGAGGGTGGCCGGGGTATGTAACAAAATATAGGAAGGTTCGTGCCGTTAAGAAAAGAAGCTGGGACAGCAAGAGGCAACAGAGAAAAAGTTGGTATTTTTTTCTTCCTTCTTGTTTCTGTCGTCTGCTCTGGGGACGGTTTGCTTTGGGGTATTGAAGCTCCACGTTATGTGGCCTCCCAGAGTTTGCGTTCTTCCTAGAGTGGGAAGAGAGATGAGTGTATGGTGTACGATCAGGTACACAGAAGGAAGGAGCTGCCTTGTCCAGAGGGTAGGGTGCCATCCCACTCGATCTTTTGATGATGATTTTTTTTGGATGTTGTGCAAAATTTAAGTGGGGTAAATATACTAGCTGCAACGCTCCTTCCCGCGTCGTATTAATGGCAAACCAAACCTAATATCTACGAAGCGTTCCTTCCTTGTGCGACAACACGAAAATCCGAGATATTGCATATTAGGTGCGTGAGGGTTGTTTGACCTGGTGAAAACTTTTGTGGCTGCAAACATGGCCAATTTCACGGGTTTCGAATACAAGACAGATCCTTGGGTTTTATAGCAGCAGATGCATTTGCCTCTTCAGTCTAGACGTGATAAACACCAATCAGGCATAATGATGAAACGGGAGTTGGGCGACCTTGGAAACGACGGCCTTCGACGTGTCTTTTTGTGCTGCGCAGATGGCTTACAGCTGCCAATTTTCTTATTTTATTCCAAGTACCCAATGAAATTCTGCGTTCTGACACGCAAACATCTTATCAATCAATCCCACACTAGATTGGGTGGGTTTTCTTGATATTGGCTGCATAGGTATTGCATAGTATCTTAACATGTCGTATCTAGTATAATTCGTGGGTCGTCATTTATCTTTCCCGTGCATTCGTTCATCTCTTCCCATTCGCATATACTCCAGGGGATGCAGATGCCAAGTTTTCTAAAGGCTATACAGAGTGCCTCATCAAACAGAAAAGTTGTCTGCAAGATCGGCAGTAACATACTTGTTTTGCAAGCTGTGGATTGCTTTCCATACCTCGTGTTACAGTCGATGTGGCGGAGTTACGACGTTAACATGGGGAATCGATTAATGAGCCCAAAAACGCCAAGATAGCAATTCAACCGGAGGCCTGAAACAACACTCCCAGAGACAGGCAGTCTCGACGCAAGACAACAGGCAACACAACCAGACAGCTTCTGCTTGTTCTTCCTGCCCAGACCGCAAGCGAAGTCCGGCGGGGCACAAGGCACATCGGCCATCGCTCTCCATTCATACAGCCATGCCTGCAACGTGACGCAACCATCTGGGCGTGGCATGGGACAGGAAGGACAACGGAGTGTCCACAAGAGAGTGGGGGTTTCGTTCAAACGAAGTGCATGGTCCCTCGTACATGGCTTAGGAGTGAGGAACGGCCATGTGCCATACGGCTTCTGACCTCTCCTCGGGGATCCGATTCGTGGGCATACTTTTGCCGTCAAAACCTGCTACGAGACTGGATAGATGGAGACCGATGGAGCTGATGGAGCTGATGGGGGCTCTGCCACCAACGTACTTTCGGGGGGAACGCGGCGGCTTCCCCGCTGAAACCAAGTGCACTTACCCCGAGCAAAACTCCGTTGAGGGGAAGCCCTGTACCTGCGGCCAGCGAGTGCGATGACGCCAATAAATAATCACGGGTTCATCAGCTGGGGGGGGGGGAGGTTGGTTGCGCTTACAGCCGCAAAGTAGCAGAATGACATAAAGTAGACAAACCAAGTTTTGTCTCGGTGCTTGTGAGTTGCCCGTTCAGGTATGCCAGCGGAATTTCGGTATCACTTACCGCCTGGCTTTTCTTCAAAATGGCATTATTGATCAGAACTGAGACGAACCCCCCCGGCTCTTGCCATTTTACTCCTCATCTGGGCCTCCGATCCAGCTGTATCGAGGGCTAATTTTGTTGCGCTAAATGATGCAAAGTAGCACTCAGGCTCCGACTTTCGCAACAGAGACGCGCAGGGAAAAAAAATAACGGAGTGGAAGCTCCCGCAACAGTGCGAGGCCGCTCTGACTCCGCATGCCACTTCCCCCACCGCGACACCCGTCGCAGCCGGCGTTTCGCACGGAGGACAAAGAAGGTGAGAACAGCGCACAAAAACGTCGTAGCTCCATGGCCCATCCATGGTGTGTAGGGATGTTGCTCCTCTTTGTTTTGCTGCCTTGAGCATGGCGCGGCGGATTGCTGACACCGGCGCTTTGGGGCTTCGGGGCTATACCGTATCTTGTGGGATATGTGGAGGGGAGCTGTCGCACTCCGTTGATGATGAGTGCGGTTTTTGCAGACCCTCGACTGGTCATTAGCAATAAAGAAAAAGAAGCTCCCACGCCGAGAATATTACAAAATGCTTTAGCATGCACATATTCTTTCTTGCTCGTCGTATTCTCGCCTTCCTATTCCACGCGTCGGTTGACTCTCCGTGTCCATCGCATTCCTTCCTCATCTGTCGCAGCTTGCCAGACTGGGATCGCCCGATTTCTCGAGAATCCCAACAGAACACAGATATCAGACGCCGAACGGAAGGAGCGGTCATTAAAGGAACCGAAACAAACGGCAAGAACGAGACCCAACAACGGACAGAAGAAAAAAGCAGATCGGCCCGGAGAGCGGCCTCCAGGGAAGACAGGTTACTGCTGCATTACGGATTTAAAATTTTCGCCTATTTTTGTTGTTGAGATTTGTGTGTTGGCTCGCACGTTGTGCTTTACGCTTTATGGCATTGGCTATTTTTCTTTTCTCTCTTTCTCTCTTTCTGCCTAGTTGTGCACTTTGTTGGCGGTTTCTTGGTGGCCTTGGCCTTTAAGCATTCCTCTCCTCCTTCCCTCCTGCTTTCTATCCATTCTGGACCATCCTTTGCATCGCTCTTCCTTTTTTAACCATCCTGTTGCCTATGATTCCAGCCAATCGCTCCTTTGCAATACTCAACGCGACGCATGTCGGCCCACGGAACAGCTACATAGCACCACCGACGCACCTACCCCCACTGGACGCCCCTAGACATCGCCACCGCATTCGCTCTACCGTACGAGTACTTGTACAAATCGATATTACTTACAGGTACCGACTCAAACATCTTTCGATAGGTCCCACCCACCACGAAGCTCCCCAGTTTAGCTGCAATTTTGCGACGGGACTGCTACGCTAAACGTGTGGCGACGAACGAATCAACCACACAGAAGAGACGCCTGGAGATAGAGCGACCCATCGAATCGCGCCAGCGCCTGTAGCGACAGTGCCGATTAGGGTCCCGCCTACATTTTTTTTTTCCCTTTCCCTTTTATCTTATTTTATTTTTACTTTTTTTCTGTTTCTGGGTAAGACCCGCTGTGACTCAGCCTTGGCCCTGTCGGCCTGAAAGCTGCATCGCGAACGTCACCCTGTCATCTCTCACACGCATCTCCTGGTACAAGCAATTTATAGGGCGCATTACCCATGGCGGGCTCCCCGGGTACTGTTTCCGCGCCCGAGCACAATCCGATTTCAGGTATGCCAAGTCATCCAACCCTGTGTTGCTGTTGTCTCCTTGGAGAGCATAAAAAGATTCCCTTGCCTTCTTTGCCTCAACTTCACATGCTTCATTCAACCACAACCTTTCCTGCTTTAGAGTACGCCTATTTGTTCCCGCCTGTTCTCCTTCTCTGATTTGCTACTTTCTTCCCGTCTTCTGTTTTCTGTTTTCCGTTTTCTGTCTTCATCTTCTGTCTTTCGTCTTGCTATTCCGTCGTCAGTCCCATCATCGCTGACTTTGCAGCCCCAGAACGACGCAAACAGTCCCAGCAGTCATCGCTGGCCAAGCTTGTCATGAGCACGCATCTCGCTGCAGCTACTTCCTCGTCCGCGTCCGAGTCCTCGTCGCCTAAGCAACTCCCAGGCGAAAAACCGCCACTGCCATTCCACTTTGGACAGGATGGCCTTCTTCCCCTCCCTGCGCATGCCGTGTTTGCGCATGCGCTGAGATCCCTCGACCAGAGCCCTGCCGATTCTCTTGTGCCCAACGGCATCCACGGCTTCAATGGGCTGTTCGCAAATCGACCCAGCATCCCGTACTATGAATCACCCTATACCAGGAGCAACGCCTCCACAGCCCCTGGCTCCCCTAGGATGTAAGTGGACAGTGCTCCCTTTTTATCCCACCCCTTCCGTTTGCATTACGGTACCCCTCCCAGCCGTGCTGTTTTCGTTGGTCCCCCATTACCGGGCGTCATCCTCTGCTCATTTCCTTTCCATACGATTTTTCCTTCGTATTGGCGCTTATCCCTCGCGTCGTCGGGGACATGGGCACCATGGATTCGGGATCTGAGATTGAGAAGGTCGCAGTTCGCTACAAGTCCGGCACTGCATTGGGCTTGGAGTCTGCCTGGTATTGGTACTTGGCACTCGTATTTGGACGCGTACTGACACTTTTTCTGTTTTTGCTACGTCACAGCCCCCCGCTGAGGCAGAACTCGGGCAGCCACACACCGCGCATCCGGCCACATGCAACGTCGCTTAACATTCCCGGCATGACCAGATCCAAAGTTTCGCCTGATGGACGTATTCCTGACCGAGATGTTGCCGCCAAGCTGGTCATCATCATGGTTGGCCTGCCGGCCCGTGGCAAGTCTTACATCACCAAGAAGATCCAACGCTATCTCTCCTGGCAGCAGCACAACACGCGCATCTTCAACGTGGGCAACCGCCGCCGCATCGCCGCCGGTGTGGCATCTGCGCTAACCAACCCGACGGATGCGTCCCGACATGTGCCCCGCCGTGACCAATTGGGGCCGCAGCCGGATGCACATGCCGGCGCCCCGCTGCACCAGGCTACCTCGATTCTCCTCAACGGCGTGGAACCTGCTGATATTGACGAGCCGACCGCCCTCGATCTCAACAGCACAGCTGAGATCGAAGGCGGCAAGTCGAACACGGATGGCGTTCCCGTGAACGGCGCCGTCGCCGAGACCCCCGCGGATGCTCCCTTGAATGGAACCTTGAATGGCACCACCACCGAAACCGCCGTGAATACTTCTGTCGGCATTACCGTTGACGGGACTGTGAACGGCGAGGTTGCAGTGAATGGCACTGGCGGGAATAGAACCGTGGATGGAAATGTCGGGAACGAGATTGCACCAAACGGGTCCACGTCCATTGAAGATGGTACCACCACGCCGTCCACTGCCGAGACTTCCGCCGCCGCATCTGCCAACGAGTCCGCCAAGGCCACCGCCACCCAGACCCCCGCAAACGGAACTGTAGAAAGCGAGGCTCCCGTGGCAGATACCAAACCAGATCTGTCGGGCATGGATCAATCGGCCAAATTCTTTCACCCGCAAAACGAATCCGCATCAAAGCTGCGCGAGCAGGTTGCGCTGGAGACGCTCGACGAACTGCTTGATTACCTTCTGGATCACAATGGTGCTGTGGGCATCCTCGATGCCACGAACAGCACCTTGCACCGCCGCAAGCTTCTGGTCGATCACATCAAGGCGCGCGAGCCCAAGCTCGGCATCCTCTTTATTGAGAGCGTCTGCAACGATGAAAACGTATGTCCCCCTTCTCCCCTCCCCGTCCTCGTTTGTTGCAGTATGCTTACTCTTCGCAGCTTCTGGAAGCGAACATGCGCCTCAAGCTTTCTGGTCCAGACTACAAGAACAAGGATCCGGTTAAGTCGTTGGAGGATTTCAAGGCCCGCGTTGAGGCTTACGAGAGCGCGTATGAGCCCCTTGGCGACTATGAGGAAAAGAACGATCTGCAGTACATCAAGGTGAGCATTGGCTGCGGAGTTTGGCAGGGTGTGCACAATATTAATTGTTTGCAGATGATCGATGTAGGCCGCAAGGTGGTTCACTACCGGCTGAATGGCTTCTTGAGCAGCGGCATCGCATCGTACCTCACCACATTCAACCTTTCGCCTCGGCAGATTTGGATCACGAGACACGGGCAAAGCATGGATAATGTTGCGGGCAAGCTTGGTGGGGATTCAGAGCTGACCGAACGTGGGCACTACTATGGCCAGGCGCTGTACAACTTCATAACGACGAAGCGAAAAGAGTGGGTGGTTGAGCAAGAGAACAAGATTGCGCGGGCGTCGTTCCCGCCGCTGCCCGGAGACCGGACTCCGCCGTACCCTGAGCTGAACCAGGAGCTGGAAGAAAAGAACTTCTGCGTGTGGACGTCAATGCTCAAGCGCAGCGTGGAGACGGCCGAGTATTTTGAGGCGGATGACGACTACGACGTCAAGGCGTGGGAGATGCTCAACGAGCTGAACGCGGGCACGTTTGAGGGCCTGACGTACTCTGATATTGCGAGCAAGTACCCTGAGGAGTATCGGAAGCGACACCACGACAAGCTGCACTACATCTACCCTGGCGTTGGCGGCGAAGGCTACCTGCAGGTTATCAACCGGCTGCGCGACATGGTGCGGGAGATGGAGCGGGTGACGGACCACGTGCTGATCATCAGCCACCGGTCGGTGTGCCGGGTGCTGATGGCGTACTTTATGGACCTGACGCGGGACGACATTGCGGAGCTGGACGTGCCGCTGGGCATGATCTTTGCGATCCATCCGAAGCCATACGGGATGGAGTTCCACGCGTATCGGTACAACGAGCCGATGGGGTGGTTCGATGAGGTGCCGGACTACAAGCCGACGCGGACGGTGGATCAGAACAACTGAGCATGCAGCAGGCGAGATGTCCTGAAACACGAACGGACGAGACCGGAAGTCGACAGGTGCGACGAGCAGAAACAGACTGCGCCGTGTCGACTGTATAACTGAAAAACGAAGCGGGGTCTACGGTTTGCAATTGGGATGTGTTTTTTGTTTTTATCTGCGTGTTTTTGCCGTTTTTCTGTTTTTGCTTGCGTCCTGTCTTGCATCCTTTGTGCTTCGTTTCTTTGCGTCCCGCTCTTCCTTCTTGTTGCTCTCTCTTCCTCCGTTCTATTTGCTTCATCAGTATTGTTTCTCGTCTTGGTTTGGGTTTTTACATGGGATACCAGAACGGACGGAATAGAACGCCGGGGCCGCGGCATGGTATGATTAGAGGATACACGCCGCGAAAGGCAACGAACAGGCAACGGACTGGGAACGGGTCCGGGCGATAGACGGCGTTGCTGACTTTATTCAGGTTGAGATATTGGGAATGACATTGGCGTTTGGGCAAACGAGCCCCCACTTCTAGATTTAGTGCCAGCACGGATTTCAGTGATAGAGGTAGCGGTTGGACCAGAGTGCAGAGTGCAGATGTGCACGAGGGAAGCTGAACTGCGGAATTGCGATAGTTTGTTCTAGACCGGCGCCAGATGGCGAGCACATAAATGACAGCTGCAGCTGAATTGGATCTCATGCTTTGGCAAAGAAGTCGACAGCTGCAGACGGCTCGCACCACTGCCATTGGGTAGTGATTGATATGAAGATGCTCCTCACGACACGGCTGCTCCGATGGCAGCCATCTGGTGGGAGCGCAGCCGGTCGCCCTCGCGCTTGAGCATGCAGAGACAGGTGGTGACGACGAGGACGACGGCCATGTCGCGGTCGCGGCCGAGCTTCTCGCCATCGCTGAGGTCCTGCATCCAGGCCAGGTCGACCTGCAGGCGGCCGCCGTTGCCGGCAGACGAGCCCTTGCTGCCGGCGCTGCGCAGGGCGGCGCTGCGGACGAGCCGGGCGACGGGGCGCCGCAGCTCGCGGGTGATGGCTGTGGCAGTCTTTTTCTTTTTCGCTGCTGCTGCTGCCGCCGTCGCTTCCGGCTCGTCCACGGCGACGGCGACCTGCACGACGCGGTCCAGCACGAGCAGGCTGCTGACGACGTCGCCGGGGATGTTGAGCTCGGCGGTGACGGCGCGGCGCTCGTCGCGGTCGGCGTAGCGCCACTCAAAGGTGCCGATGCGGGAGCGGACGCGGCGGGCGCGCGTGAGAAAGGCGGTGCTGGCGACGTCGAAGCTGTCCCAAGCCGATGCAGGTGCAGATGCAGACGAGGTTGCCGGACCGACGACCACGGCCGGCGGCCGCCCCGGGCGGAAGCGGTAGGTGGTGGTGCTGACGACGTCGGACTCGCGCACGGTGGCGGCGCCCCAGTCGCCGCGGCCGGCCACGAGGCGGCTGCTGGCGGAGCGGCGCGACGCCCGCAGGGACCAAAAGGCCGGCTGCTGGCCGCGGGCGCTCGACGTCTCGGCGGTGTCGTCGCGCAGCACGTAGACGGGCACGGGCGTCGGCGCCGACGGGCCCGGCGGCGCCAGCAGGGCCTTGCCGGGGGTCTCGATCTGCATCTGCAGGGTGGCGCGGAACGGCGGCGGCGAGGCGTCGTAGAGGGCGGCGTAAGAGGGCGGCGCCGTGCCATTCTCGTCTTCTTCGTCTTCGTCTTCATCTCTGTCCAGCGTGTCAAACTGGTCAAACTGGTCAAGCTCGGGAAACTCGTCGACCTCGTTGCTCTCTTGCTCGGCCAGGATGGGCGCGGCAGCCTCGCGGACCACTTCTTTGCCCTTGGCCGCGCGCGCGCTCGCCTTTGCCCGCCGACGGTGCAGAAACAGCCTGCCGTGCTGCCCGGAACCAGATGCAGCCGTCATGATGTCTGCTTGGAGATTGCTTCTTCTTCATCCTGCATCACCTTAAGTACTTGAGAGGAAATCCTCCTTCCACCTCCAACGCCGCAGACGTCAGAGACGGCCGACGCAAGCTCGAGCAAGCCATGGTGCCGCACAGCGTCGGACGGATGGTGGCCCGATCGTCTTGCTCAGCCTTGCCGTGTGGCCCACTTTCAAGCCAATCGGCGATGGTCCTCGTAGGTAAAGTGGAGCATAGAAACGCCGGCATTTCACATCAGCTGGCACAACAGCCGCGGAACTTGTCAGATTGCCCATCGTATATGTAGTTTTGTACTGTAAGGGCATGGCGTCTTCACCTGCCAAAGGCGCGCTGATCTCGATCCAGCTCGGCCTCCACCCAGCGCGGCCACCCATTGTACCGCGCGTACTTGGGCTCCAGCGGCACTCGGTTGAGGAACCGGAGCCAGCGGATCATGCCGGGGTCCATGCTGCCCTCCTGCTGCTGCTGCTGACCGTCTTCTTTGCCATACGTCTGCTCGGCCGACAGAATGGGCGCCATGACCTGCTTGAGGGCGATCCAGTGCGTCGCCAGCAGCACAAAGACGGGCTGGTCCATGTCGATGACCTGGCGAAACTGGTCCTGCGGCAGCTGCATCCACCAGGCGTAGTGCCGGGCCATGGCGCTGTACGCCGCCATCGGCGACACCGCCAGCGCCTCCGCCATGTCTTGCACCAGCGCCTGGCACGCCGCCGCCACCGCCCCGTGGGCCGCGCACAGGGGCGCCAGCCGCCGCACCGCCGCCACCGCGGGCGCGCTGACCTGGTCGTCGAGGGCCGCCAGCGGCTCCAGCACCGACCGCAGCATCTCCGTCTGGCGGCTGCCCAGAATGTTGCGGAAGAGCAGCCGCGCCCCCTGCAGGTACATCTGCAGGCCCACCACGAGAATCCCCCGGATGAACGTCATGTACTCGGCCATGCCGTCGTCCAGCAGCACCGACTGGAACGTCAGCGCAAAGCACGTCGCCACCAGCGCGTTGCCCTCCTTGAACAGCGGGCTCTCCGTCGACCCGCCGCTGCCGTCCCACTCGCCCGTCTGCTGCGGAGGCGACGATCCGCCGTCGCCGTCGCCGTTCCTCGCCCGCGCCAACGCCGGCGGTGCCGCCCGCTGCTGCTTCGACACCGCCGTCAGCGTGCGCTTGATCGCCCGGATCGCCTTGAGCCGGTGGTCCACCGCCGCTGCCGCCAGCCCGGGATCCTGCTGCATGAGGTCCGACGCCGCCAGCCCGAGCAGTGCATGCATGAGGTAGTCGTACTGGGGATTAGCAGAGAGACAGACAAAGAGAGAGAGAGAGAGAGAGAGAGAGAGACTCACGTCGTGCGACAGATGTGGAATCTCGTGCGTCCACAGCATCTCGTTGCCCAGAGGATGATGCGGGCAGCAGTGGCTGAGAAAGTGCTGGAAGAGCCGCATGTCTTGCAGGCTGAACAGCGGGATCAGGTGCTGCGGCTGGTGGTTGACCAGCGGCACCGTCGGGTACTCGCACTGCAGCCCCGTCTTGACGCAGTGTCCACACGACGGCCGCGTCTCCTGGCACTTGATCCGCCGCCGCTTGCAGTGAAAGCAGCCACGGCGCGACTTGAAGTGTCCGCGCCGCTCTCCCCGCTTGGCCTGCGCTGACGATGACGATACGGTCGCTGCTGCCGCTGCCGCTGCCGCTGCCGCTGCCGCTGCCGCTGCTGTTGTCGTTTTTCTGGGTCGCAGCAGCATCGACTGCGTCTCTGTCGACCCCGTCGATGTCCGCGATCCTGTGCCGGGCGATGTGCTGTCGACAGATGGCACCACCGCAGCCGTGGTCCTCGACGATGGCAGGATGGTCGGCGGCGGCGGCGGCGGCACTGCGGTCGGTGTCTGTCCATACGAAAACGGCCCCCCTCGCGCTCGCGCTGCATGGCTGCTGTTGCTGCTGTTGCTGCTGTTGTTGTTCCTCCTGAGCGCCATCAGCCCGCTGCCCGGCGCCGAGCTGCCACTCCCCAGCAGGTACGCCACGTCTTCGTCCACGTCCACGTCGATCTCGTCGTCCGCCTGGTAGCTCTGGCGGTGAGGGTCGGCCTGCTGATACCCGGGGACGTTCATGCCCACCACGTCGCCCACCTGATAAAATATGTCGTACGTGTTGTCAAAGTTGTTCTGCAGCAGTGCTACCGTGTCTGCCACCTCGGACGGCTCGAACATGATGTGGCCGCAGTCCATGCCACAGTCCATGCTGGTCAGTTTCTCGTTCCTCAAAGATGTGGTGGTTGTGAGAGACGACAGCCGAGACGTCGGCAGCCAGTTTTAAACAAAGAACATGCACTCGCACGATCAGTGACTTTCTTGCTTCTCCAGCCCGTCGGCGAAGAGAGGGGATGAGAGTGCTTGTCCTGCTTGTCGTGCTTGTCGTGCTTTCTTGCAGCCAAGTCTCCACCTTTTCTTGGAACTGCGTCGATGTGCTGATCGGCCTGACTCGTTATTTTCCGGGCCGCAGCCTTGGCAACGTTTTCTCTTGCTTGTTTTCTTGGGCGTTTTCTTTGCTCGCGGCCGGCTCTGTTCCCACTCTTCCACTTTCTGATGCAAGCGGCCAGTTGTGAGGGTGAGCTTGTGGCAATGCTGCGAGGACTGGTCACCATATACTTTACAGTCACGTGTACAAAGTCGATCCCCGGCACACTCAGCACACTCAGCACACGAATTCCCCCTCCTTCTTCGTGGCTGTGCTGCCCTGTGGTTGGATAATAACCACTGACCCTCTAGCGGTCTCCACTGACGGCCGTTGGCCCAGCGTGTCGGAGATGTTTCTCTCTCTCTTTCTCTCTCTTTCTCTCTCTCTCTCTTTTTTTTCTTTTCTTTCTCTGTGTCTCGTTTTCTCTGTCTCGTTTTCTGTCTCGTTTTCTCTTCGCTTGTCTCATGGTGACTCACGGCACAGCCACACCGGCTGAAAAAGGAGTGCGATGTTCGGGTACCATTTCTCACTCAGCAAAGCAACCTCTCGTCTCGTGATATTGGACGACCGGGTGTTACTAGCTCTCACAGCAAGGCTGCACGTCTTATTTGTGCATGCATTCCGTAATCAAGTGGAACAATAAGCGAGACCAGGCAGCAGGAAACCCCCGGAATGCCTGCAATGCCTGCACTAGCTTCGACCATCACGATGAGAATCCCGTTTTCCTCCTTTGGAGCCATGCATATGCGCCCTCCCACCTCGTCTCTTGCATCGAGAGGAGGAAGGGTGGAGGTGCCGTCCATCGAAAGTGGGAGACGGAGGTGCTGTCCACCCTGTTTTCTGACTACATGCGCGCAATGCATGTAAGATACGAGCGACTTCGTACGGCCTTCCGCTCGCATGTGGGCGCAGTGCCTGCCATTGGTAGGCTGCGACACGCCGAGAACAGGCCCATCGACAGCAGACAAGGGCGGATCCCAGCTCGGCGCCGAGAGGCGGAATCCAGCCCCCGGCCGACTCAGATACACAGAATAGCAAAGGCATGCTTTGCAAATCCAAGCGTGCATCCTGTCCTAGACTCGCATTCTGCCTTGCAAGGCGTTCGAGCAGGACAGGGTCTCTCCCCAAGCGAGGGCATTCCGCACACTCGTTGGGTCATGCGATTGGCACCTGCAGGAGAAGAGGCCCTCTGATTCGTGCTCCGCATTTAGAACAGCCGTGGCAGGTCCATGTTGACCGTCTTCGCAAGAAACGCACGGGAAAGGGGGGCACTGGCCGACGACTTGGGGACCATTTCTATAGGAACAGAAAACTAGAGAATGTGCGCCAATCACCAGGTCAGCCAGACAGCCACAGCCAAGAGCTGAAAAAAAAAGAGAGGCGGGAAGACTAAGCCAAGAAAATAACAAGTGGCTGTAACATGCATGCCATCGACGAAAATAGGACTTGCCTACTTTGTAGAGTCAGTCGAGACATGCAGCAGACGAGAAAAAAAAAAAAGGTTTCGCTGATCATGGGAAGGGGAATGGGTTGCCAATGCTAGCACCGGCTAGCAAAGGCTCGCCGCTGGCTGCATCCATTCCCGTCCGCCCGGCAGTCATCATCTCTCAGCTTGGGGTGATCCGAGGGGAGGTAGAAAAAGGGTGGGATGCGAGAACTACTTGTTCCGATCCTTGGCTGGAAGAGGGCAACACAGCAATGTTTTTGCTCTCTGGTAGGATACAACTGCACGAGACAACGGTGGGCAAAGAGGCAGCTCGCTGACGGCGTTGTCTCTTTAATGACCAGCGAGGGCGAAGGGAGAAAATGCGCGAGTCGCCAAGAAGCCGAGGAATGGAGGGAGACTAGAATGGTCAGCATTGGTCCATGCGCTGGTGCTCACGCGACGATGTGCACTTCTCCCTTCCCAAGCCATCCGTCTTGTGTGCTGCTCCGCCCGTTCGTGGTCCCGAGATTTCAAGATCAAAACGGCAAGATTGTAGTGGTGGTGGTGGTGGTGGTGTGCATCCGCCTTCCACACGAGCATTGGCAAAGAGCGAGCACGACCCAATTAATACAGCAATGGGCAAACACCCATCGGAGTCCTCGTAACGCCCGGCCCGGCGGGCAGAAAAGGCACTTGCTAGATCGTTTGGCATGCTGTGGGCGCTACGCTCCCGTCCACACACGCGCTGTCTGGCTTCCGTTAAGCCAGGTGATTTGCCAGGGGAAAAGGAAACCAGGAACAGGCTAAGACAGCTCAAACAAGAAGGCGGCTTTGTATCTTAGAATACGAAAAAGATCTGGCGAACAGGTTTCTCCCCTACCGTTCTCTTGTTCTCAAGCCTCCTTCCTGAAGGGTCGTATTATCGATTTGCATCAGCAGGTTTTTTTGACAGTGCCCTCGTGTTCGACCCCTCTCCACAGCGTTCGTATTCTGCGTCCCTGCCGTGCTCCTGTCATGCTTTTTTTTCTCGTGTTTTGCCACATGCAAGCTGCAGCTGTCAGGCACGCCCAGTGCCAACCGTGTCTCGCATGAGTACAAAGTAAACAAACAGGGCTGTCCTCTTGTTCAGGTTCTGCTGTTTGTCACTGCAGTCGTCGCCCTCATCTTAACAGACCAGGGACCGGAGATGACTTCACACACAGCCTCTCTCTCACTCTCCACCGCAATGTGTACGAGTACGCGTACGACAGTGTGGCGTACGAGCACACGTATTCTTCATCACAGATTGATGAGAGAACCACCCGAGAGATCGAGGGGGAAAGATCGTCTAGACGGGTCTGCGTTAGCTACCGAATTTCCCGTCGCGTCGCATCGCCATCAGCACCAGTGGTTCCTGGTGTTGGCGTGCTTGAACGGGGGTGTCATCTTAAGATCCCATGTCAGCACAGCCTCCAGAGCCAAACGGGAAGGTCAAGAGAGCAGGGGTATGTGAGTGTGTGTGTGTGCCGGGCGTCCTTCCGACACGAGAGCCAAGCTTTCACAGAGTACAGCGAAATCGAGACCTTTGGAGAGGAGCTCGAGAGCGGAGCAGAAAAGTCGAGAAGAGACAGAAAATAGAATAGGCGCGCTCCCGCAGCTGCGGGAAGGTAATTTCGCTTCAGGTTTCAGGGTATGGACCAGGGAGATCGGAGAGGCCACGCTTGGCAGAGATCTCAGGGGTCATCCGCGGGCGGCCGTGAGCGGTGCCCGCCCACAGGCCACGTCAGAAATCAGTCGTGGACGGTCGTGCCCAAGGGCTAAAGAGACTGCAGGGGTGCCGGGATGGGCCAATCAGCGGGCAGGACGGGGGACCGTCTGCCCTCAAGGATTACGTACGCATTCAATACCCCCATTCAATACTACACAATCGTACGTACGCATACGAATCCACTGCATTGTCTCACCACTTTGCACACTTTGCGCACTGAGCAGCTCAGCTCGGCCAAGAGGGCAGCCAAGGCTGCGGAGAATGGAGCAGCCAAAAATACGAGCACGAGCATGCCGACTCGCAGCAGGCTTGCTTGTGTTGCTGTGCCGAGCACGGAATGAGCGAGTGCATGTTGGGCGGCTGCACAGCTGGCAATGCCAGCGTTTAGCCATGGGATGTTGCTCTCTCCTGCCGGCACTGCCAAGGCGCTCGCAGAAAGCCACATGTTGGCTGTCCTGTGGAAGAATTTTCCTCTTGGCTGCAGCAGTGGACCGGCAGGGTTCTGTGTGGTGGTGGTAGTTCAGGGGAGACAAGTTGGCCGGGCGCATGCAAGACAGGATGCAAATCCCCGCCCGCGTCCATGACACCGAGTTGCATGTACCAGCCCCGCTGGTAGCATAGCCATTGCGTGCCCATACCGACGCAACCTAGCGAGAGAGTACCGGGGGGGAGAGGGGGGGGAGGAGAAGGCACCACTTGTTTCGTCCGGAGTCCGAGACGGCTCGAGGGGTGTCAGACCGATTGGATCAGGACGTCTCTTTGTTTCTTGTCACTCGCCTCTTGTTTCTCCTCTTGCCAGAGGCCAGACCGGACGACAGAACCAGACGAACATCGGACGGATCGGGCGCCAAGTGAGGCTCGGCTGCAATATATGCTTTTAGAACCATTGATATTGATGAGGCCTTTTTCCTTTCTTTGACTTGTCGAAGCCCCGGTCCAGCCATCACCAGGATCGACAAGTCGGGCAGGCTTCACAAGTGCCGTCCGGAGGGCGCCATTGCACGATAGCTGGCAAGAAACGGAGCGGCGAGCTGCAGAAAGGGCGCTGTCCAGGCACGCGATTGGCCCCTGTGGGGGGCACCCTTGGCTGCTGGCGCCCGACGTGGCGTTCCTATCGAACACGCTAGCAGCGCGACATTCCGCCGAGCGTTGCAAGTTAGGTCCCTGCGTCAGTGGTGACTATGGGATCCAATAGCGGTGTGGTAGCAGCCATAGCGGTGTTGTTGGTCAACAAACAGCGCGAGTTGAAAAAAAAAGGGAATAAAAAAAAAAAGGGACCAAACGGACGATGCCCCACTGGACCCACAACTGGTACCTGCATCGTGCCTCCCCCTGGCACCAGGGCACCAGCCTGCAGTGACACCACAACTCCTCCATTATTGCCCAGGCAGGTGTACCGCACCGGCTGCTCCGCTGTTATCTAGCGCAGGCCGGCCTGGCCAGCGCAAAGTGGACCGGGAGGCAGTCGCATTCCACTCCATTCCTTCCCCCTCCCTGTCGTTCTAGTGTTCTCCCCCTCTGCCCTTTTCGTCCTCACCCTCGTCGTAGGCCTTGCTCGTTCTTTTTAACCGCGCGGCCACCCTTCATTGCTGTCCACTTTTTGGTTTTTTTTAGGTTCCAACAACCATTCCGTTCTCTGTTCTTAAGCCTCACGGTCGCCAGTTTCGACCCAGTGCTCTTGTGTCTTTTCCTCTCTTTTTCTTGTCTCTTGAGATCCTCCCCCACAGATCCAAGTCGCATCACTCATTCTGCGTCTTTGACAGACTGCGATCTCGTCTCCGTTCCTTCATACGTCTGCCCGTTCCGCTCCTTTCAGACGGCACATCAACGCACTTGTTTTGAGAACAAAGACTGCCTCCCGCCATTTAACATATCCAGCACCGCTCTCCATCCAGTCTTTCCAACTTTTATATATACATTCACCCTTCACCCTTCAAAATGAACAACAAGCAGCTCGTGGCCCTCCTGGCCACCTTCTTCGCTCAGCAGGTGCTTGCTCTCAACGTCCACCGCCATGCCCACGGCGTTCTCCACCAGAAGAAGGACGTCGTCACCATCCAGGAAGTCGAGACGGTTACGGACGTGACCGTCGTTACGGTCTACGCCGACGGCAGCCCTGTGGAGTCCTCCACGTCTGACAGCACCACCACCACCAAGGCTGTGTACAAGGCCGGCTCGCACCAGACGCGCTCCACTACTTCGACGTCGTCTACGTCGACGTCGTCCACCTCGACGACCCCGACGCCCACGCCCACGCCGGCCACCACATTTTCTACCGAGACGAAGCCTACGACGACCTCTACTTCTTCGTCCTCTTCGGTGGAGATTGCTCACATTGCGGCCGCTGTGGAGACGGCCTCCACCTCTTCTTCCGCTGCCGCCACCACCACGTCCTCGTCGGCGACGTCGACGGCGACCTCGTCTTCCAGCAGCAACAAGCGCGGTCTGGCCTACAACTCGGGCAGCCTGCTGTCGCCGTTCCTGAACTCGGGTACCAAGATCAGCTGGTCTTACAACTGGGCCCAGACGGTCGACTCGTCGGCGCCGTCGAGCCTCGAGTACGTGGCGATGATGTGGGGTCCGATCTACAAGTCGACGTGGAGCGCCAACGCGGAGACGGCCATCACCAACGGTGTCAAGTACTTCCTGAGCTTCAACGAGCCCGACAACTCGGGCCAGGCCAACCTGGACGCGGCCACGGCGGCGACGGACCACCAGACGCTCCTGAACCCGTACGCCAGCCGCGTCAAGATCGGCTCGCCGGCCATCACCAACAGCAACATTGCCGGCCAGGGCACCGAATGGCTCTCGGCCTGGGTGACGGCGTGCAACGGCAACTGCAAGTACGATTTCTGCGCCGTGCACTGGTACGACGTGGCCAACACGCAGAAGCTCCTGGACCACCTGACGGCGTCGTACAAGATCTGCCAGAAGCCGCTGTGGCTGACCGAGTTTGCGCCGACGGGCACCGACGACGAGATCAACACGTTCCTGACGTCCATCATGAACACGCTGGACAACGATTCCAACTACTCGTTTGTCGAGCGCTACGCGTACTTTATGGCCAAGACCGGCTCTCTTCTCACGTCGACGACGTCTCTGAGCACGTACGGCAACACCTACGCCTATGCTTAGGCCGCAGAAGGCGGCATCGCAAGGAACAGGCCGGCGGGGGGGGACATGCCCTAGGGACAATCAGGTCTCCTATTTCTTTGATACCCGTCTTTCATTCGCTGTATGTACCTTGGGAGGGTTGGGATTTTCTTTGTTTCTATTCTTGTCACTCGCTGCAACACATTTTTGTTGATTGCTCTTTGGTCCCGGATTTGGATCTCTGAGAATTTGACCACGATTTTTCTTTGACTTCACTTCATGTGTACATATAATTCTCCTGGGTGATCGAACAAGAAATCCCCAGCTGTTTAGACTGCATGCATCGCTGTCGCGCGCCAACAGACGCGCTAGCACCTGTATCTAAAAGGCTCCAAATCAAGAACACATTGCATTAGAGGATATGCGAAAGGTCCAGGCGGCATGTGATTTGCATTCATTTCCGGGAACGGATTTGCATTTCATTTCCGCGAACGGCTGGCTTGGCGGCTCTTTCCACGAGGCCATATTAGTGTCGTCCTTTATTGCAGCGGTTGGAGCTAGGCTGGCAAAACATGTTCTATTTCTGTTCTACCAGCGCGTCGTGTACATCAGTCGCGCTCCCGCTCATCCGCGTCGTCGCCCGCGTCGTCGCCCACGACGTGCCGGAAGGCGTCGGCAGCGGCGCGCCAGGCGGCGGCGCCGTCGCCGCGGGCCCAGGCCTCGACGTGGGCCAAGCCAGCGAGGTCGGCGGCCATGTGGTCTGGGGAGGAGGTGCCGTCGAGGACGACGATGGGGCCGAGGCTGTCGAGGCCGAGGGTGATGAGGGCGTAGAGGGCGACCTCGGGGGCGACGGCGGCGCCGGCGGCGACGGCCCGGACGGCCGGGCTGCGGCGGAGCAGCTTGGCGTTGGCGGTCAGGGTCCAAAAGGCCTGGTAGACGATGGGTGGTGAGGAGGGACCGGCAGAAGCACAGAAGCGGCGGACGGCGCCGTCGTAGCGGGCGGCCGGGTCCGGGTCGCGGCCGTGGAAGCGGTTCTGGACGACGGCGGCAGAGGCGGCGACGGCGGGCAGGGCGGCGAGGTCGGCGGCGGTGACGTTGCTGATGCCGAGGCTGCGGACGCGGTGGGGCACAAAGGCCTCGAGGGTGGCCCAGACGGCCAGCGTGGCCGCGGGCGTCGGCAGCGGCGCGTGCAGCACGACGCAGTCGAGGTAGGCCGGCGATGGCTCGGTGGCAAAAGAAAAGAGCCGCAGAGAGGCTTCGACGGACTGGCGGACCTGCTCGGCCAGCGGCTGGGACGGGTCGTAGGGCGGAGTGTCAGGGTCCTGGCTGGCCAAGGGCGTAAACTTGGTCTGCAGGTACAGCTCGCTGCGGCTCGAGACGGTGCCGTCGGCCAGGGCGCGGCGCACGCCCTCGGCGACCAGGTCCTCGCGGTAGTGCTTGGGCTGGGCGGCGGTGTCGACGGCGCGGAAGCCGGCGCGCAGCGCGGCATAGACCCGGTCGGCCGTGTCGGCGCCCTTCCAGGCGGTGCCGTAGATGAGGCGCGGCAGGACGGTGCCCGCAGGCGTGGTCACGGTGGAGGCCATGCGTTCTTGTCTGGGTTAGTCACTGGGGGGGGGAGACATCAGCCGGAAACGCTGCCTATTAACCCCGCGAGGATGCTGATAAATCACGACTTGAGCACTTTTACCCAACAATTGTGAGACGTGTTGCACAACTATAACCCAAACAGGAAGCAACAATGGCATCGACCCCCTTCACAGTCAAGTGGGGCATCCTGGCGACGGGCGGCATTGCCCAGAGTGAGTCTCTTGTGGAGGGGAATGATGACATAAGCTGACCATCTCGGCCAGCCTTCTCCAAGGACCTCCTGACCGACCCGACGGCGCGCGGCACGCACGACGTGCGGCACCGGATCGTGGCGGCGGCGTCGTCGACGTCGGCGGCGCGGGCGGCGGCGTTTCTAAAGGAGGTGGGCGCGGAGGCGGAGGCGCGGGCGTACGGGTCGTATGCGGAGCTGGTGAGCGACGCCAACGTCGACATTGTCTACGTGGCGACGCCGCACAGCCACCACTTCCAGAACGCGATGCTGGCGCTGGAGGCGGGCGGCAAGCCGGTGCTGTGCGAGAAGGCCTTTACGGTGACGGCGTCGCAGGCGCGCGCGCTGGTGGCGACGGCGCGGGCCAAGAAGCTGTTCCTCATGGAGGCCGTCTGGACGCGCTACTTTCCGCTGAGCGTCAAGGTGCGCGAGCTGGTGGCCGCCGGCGCCATCGGCCGCGTCGTGCGCGTCGTGGCCGACAACAGCATCAACGCGGAGGAGGCGGACAACGACGGCGGCGGCGGCGCCCTGGCCTTTGCCGACACCAACCGCATGGTCAACCTCGACCTGGCCGGTGGCGCCCTCCTCGACCTCGGCATCTACTCGCTCACCTGGCTCTTCCAGATCCTCTACCACCTGCAGGCCGAGCCCGCCAAGGAGGCCCCCCGCGTCGTCGCCGCCCTCAGCCCGTACGCCCGCACCGGCGCCGACGAGAACACCACCGTGGTGCTGCAGTTCCCCCGCCACGGCACCCAGGGCATCGCCCTGACCGCCCTGCGCACCCAGACCGGCGTCGACATGTGGGCGCCCGCCAGCCCGGCCATCCTCATCCAGGGCACCCGCGGCGAGATCCAGATCGACGGGCCCGCCTTCAAGCCCACCCGCTTCCGCCTCGTCACAAAGGCCGACGCGGGCTTCGCCACCAAAAAGACCTTTGACTACCCCACGCCCCAGGACGCCCGCCCCGGCGCCGCCTGGAAGGGCCACGGCATGTTCTGGGAGGCCGACGAGGCCGCCCGCTGTCTGCGCGACGGCCGGCTCGAGAGCCCCGGCCTGCCGCTGGACGAGAGCGTCGTCATCATGGAGGCCATGGACGAGGCCCTGCGCCAGGGCGGCATCCGCTACCCGGCCGCCATCACCTCGGATGTCTACAGCAAGGACAGCCCGCTGAACACGGGTAAGGCCTAAGTGTAGCTAGGAGAGATTAGAAGCGAAGTCAAATAAAGCGGGCCTGACCACGGAACTGCACGTCTGGTTCCGGAAGGCGCGTCCGCTGCTTCCCGTGCACTGACTGCCTGTATTGCCCCCCCCTACAAAGTACATCACACGTGCTCCTAAGCTTAATGTGCCCCACAAATCACTTTGCGCTAGCTTGTCCTCGTACTTTTGTACTTTATGCTCGTACTCGTCTACGCCTTTTTCAGCGGCAATGCCATCTCGCACCACTGCTCTCATCTGCATGACGACGACCGCGCAGGAAGCGACAACAGCCTGCCTGCCTGCCAGCCCGAAACGTGCCATGGCAGGCTCGCCGCCGGAGGAGGAGAACCCACCTCCCGAGGACCCTGACCAGTCCGCCTCCTCCGTCTACGAGGCGACCCATGTCCACGCCGTCTACGAGGCCATTGCCGATCACTTCTCGGCCACCCGCTACGCTCCCTGGCCGCTGGTCGCCCGCTTCCTGCGGGCCCAGCCGTCAGGGTCCATCGGCCTCGATGTGGGCTGCGGCAACGGCAAGTACCTGGCCGGTGGTGGCGGTGGCGATGTTGGTGATGGTGGCGATGATGGTGGTGTTGGCACAGCCGGGTCGTTCATCCTCGGCTGCGACCGCAGCGCCGAGCTGGCCCGCCTCGCCTACGCCCAGCGCGCCCGCGCCCGCCTGGGCGCCGACGTCCTGCGGGCCGACTCGCTGGCTCTGCCGTTCCGCAGCGGCAGCGCCGACTTTGTCGTGTGCATCGCCGTCGTGCACCACCTGTCGACGCGCGCCCGCCGGCAAGAGGCCGTGGCCGAGCTGCTGCGGTGCGTGCGGCCCTCGTCTCTGACAATGGCAGAGCATCGGCCCACAGACACAGACGGCGCAGCGCCCGCCGGCCGCGTTCTCCTCTACGTCTGGGCGCTCGAGCAGGCGTCGAGCCGCCGCGGCTGGGCCGCCGGCGGCGCCCAGGACCTGCTCGTGCCCTGGGTCAAGACGGCGCGCCGCAAAAAGGGCGACCCCCCCGACCCGACGCCGCCGCCCACCTTCCAGCGCTACTACCACCTGTACCGCGAGGGCGAGCTCGAGCAAGACGTGCGCGCCGTCGGCGGCCGCGTCGTCTCCAGCGGCTACGAAAAGGACAACTGGTGGGTCATTGCCGATGTTGTCTGATGGACCGTCCATCCTCAGCTCACTATTACACCTCATCATGACACCGCGTCCGCTCCTTGCTGAAAAGCTGAGCCTGTCTGGTTCCAAGCCGGGTCCCGTTGAAAGTGCTTCTTATCACGGCATCTCCCTGTTCAGGGCTGTGGACCGTCTCAGGGGCTTCGCTCGTGGCTGTGATGTATGCAGTCACGCAAGAGAGGACAGGTTTTGCATATCAGAACAGGGAATCGGCCGTCGCCAGTGGCATTCGTACAAAAAAACAAAGAAACAGAACTCGCTAGAGAAAGGAAATGCCGCAAGACAACAAATGAAATGAAAATTACACACTCGCTCAGATCCAATGCAAGGCAATCCCAAAGACCCATCTCCAGTCATGCATCCCAATCATACATCCAATCATGTATCCAGTCATGCATCGCAAAGCAATGGAGCCCACCTACCTACGTCCCCTGCCAGCCCGTAAACAAAAGAAACAAACTGGAAACAAAATAAGACAAAGAAAAAAAAATCAGTCATAACACAAAGTCGTCCAATCCGCACGCCTGCCCTTTTATACCCCTTGTAAGTTCCTGCCCACACACACATACGCGCGCGCGCGCGCATACACACACACGCCCCTTCCTGGGTAAGGTAACAAGAAACCCTCCCCCCTAAAAGACGCAAAGGAAACACAAAGAACCGCTCTCTGCACGCTCAGACACACACCTAGAGCCACCAGCCCAAAGCACTTGAAAAAGGAAAACTCCGCGAATCACCCCTTGTGTATTCGCCCCTGCTCTCCTGGGAGATCCCCCTTTTTTCTTTTTCTTTTGCAAAGATGATGTGAAATCAATGATCCGACTTGTTGCTTCGTGTTGTTGTTGTTGTTGTTGTTGTTTTTTGGTGTTGTTGTTGCTGTTGCAATGGTTGTCGTTATCGTTGCTGAACATGACAACCAGATCCATTCTTCAGCCTCAATGTGAGCCTGCGCTCCCGCCTCTATGACTGCTTCCTCTGCTTCCACCGCCTCGACTGCCGGGCCCATCGTCAAACCGAGGTGACAAAAGCTGCCTCCTTCTTGGCTCCCGTTGCTCCAGGTCCGGACTTCCCCGCCGCTTGTGGCTGGGTGTTGCCGGATCGGAACCCGTGTTTCCATACCCCGGCGTATAGGACAGTCCCGGCAGCATGGACCCCGATGGCCCGGGGCCAAGCGTGGGTCTGGCAGGTGGGCCGGGGCTTGCTGTTTGGCTCGGTGCCGGGCTGGCCCCGAGAGAATATGCCGGTGTGTTGTAGGGGCTCACACCCGTCGTGATCTCTGCAAGACTGGGCAGGGCTCCTCCGCCACTGCTACCACCCATCCGTTCCGTCGCCTGCATCGCTGGCGTACCACCCGTGTGGATCGGCGGCAGTCCTGGGCCCGGCCCCGCACTCGGTCCCGGTCCGGGTCCGGGTCCTGACCCTGGTCCGGGTCCCAGTTGCTGGTAGTGCTGCTGTTGATGCTGGTAGTGGTACATTGCGTTGGCGGGATCGGAAAGGCCGCCCGCCGCTCCACCGACCCCAGTCAGCATGGATCGTGGCACGGGCCCGGTATCATCTCGTCTCCCACTGCTCAAACTTCGGGGCGCTGTCGGTCCTGGTCCTGGCCCCGGTCCCCCTGTTCCGGCCATAGATCGATCACCATAAGACATTGGCGGCGGTGGCGGCAGCGGTGGGTGAGGAGCGTAGTGTTGGGACGAGACGGGCATGCCGGTGCTGCTGGCAGCAACGCCTGCAGTTTCGGCACGCATAAAGCCTTGATAGGAATGGTGGGAATGCGCTGTTTGTTGCTGTTGTTGGTGGTGCTGCTGTTGGTGCTGCGGGCGCGACGGCGACCGTCGGTGTTGGGCGGAAGAAGACGAGTCGATTGCGGTGGCCGTAAGCGAAAAAGGTGTGACGCCCGCTCGTCGGGCCATGTCCGTTTCGCCGAGCTGCCAGTGCATGGCTTCTGCTGCTCTCCATGGAACCTGCATCTCTTCGGCCACCTTGGCCCACATCTCTGGTTTGAATCTTTTGTCATGTTAATCTCACCGCCACCACGATTTCCAGCAATCTGCAGACCCGTCTAGCCAATCTTACCTTTCGTACAGTCTGGCAAGCTTGTTCTTGCGCTCCTCGTCCCACTCGCTGCGACGCTCCAGGTAGTTCTGGTAGTGCAGCCGACAGCTGATGGCGCTGCGCCCTGGCAGCCGCTTGGAGATGTCCTCCCACTTCATGCCGCTGCCGCGCAGCTCAATGATCAGCGCATCTTCTTCGGCAGACCACTTGCTCTGTTTTTTAGCTGGGCTGTCCACGGTGTACGGTGGCATGCTTCGCCTTCCAAGGGCCGTCGTGGACGGTCCGACAGCTCCTCTTGATTGTGCCGCCAGTTGTGAGCCGAGTGCTGATCCAGGATATGCGGTGGGCGGAAGTGGGACCTGCAAGATTGTCGTCGCTATTGACTGGGGCTGCGGCTGAAGCTGCGGCTGTGGTTGTGGTTGTGGGTGCAGACGAGACCCTGGAGCTGAGGCTGGGGATGACGTAGACGAGACCGCGGCAGCTGGCGGAAGTAGCTGTGGCGGTGGAAGCGACGTGGATCGAAATTGCTGTATACCTGTTTGGTAGGGCACGTATTGCGCTGCTGGGGGGAGCTGCGGTGCTGCTGATGCTGATGCTGCCGCTGCTGCCGCTGCTGCTGCCGATGGTGGAGGCGGCGGCGGTGGCAGTGGTGCGAGCAAAGGGGGGGGAGAGACGGAGGACTCATCTGAGCCTGAGGTTTTGAGGAGAGAGGCGATATCCACGGTGCCGGTGTCTCTGGTGTGCCTGTCTGTGGTCTGTCCAGTCTGCTGTTGCAAATCATGAGACGCGGGTCGTTCACCACCTCTTGCGGGCTCGCTGGGACAGAACTGCTGGTAGTTGTAGCCGGGGTAGTGCTCGTAAAGGTTAGCAGGCTGATGGTCCAGAGGGCCAATAATAGGGGATGGCGCGAGCTGCTGGTCGCCGTCGCTGTCGTCACCGGTCCTGATCCTCGGCAGGCCGAGCCGGGAAAGGTTCAGCCGCTGTTGCTGGCGCTGGTAACTGGCTGAGTCGGACGGTTGGGGGTGTGCAGCTGCGACGGCGACAGCGTCGACGTGGGGTGGAATGAGCAGAGCCAATTTGGCGGTTTCAAGGTTTCTCGAGCTGTCGGCTCGTTCTCGGGATCGGCCTTTTTGGCCCTGTGTTGTGTTGTTCTATTTCTCGGCCTCGCCGCTGCGTTCTTCGAGTCGGAGAACAAGTTTGGCTGTCTCCTTTTGTCTTCTTCGTTTATGATTTTTCCTCTTGCTCAAAGGCACCAAATCTGCAGCTTCCGCGTGTCGATGCAGATATCCACGACGTCACACTTGTCGTGCCACTTTCACCTTTTCTAACAACGTGCCCACTATGGGATTTTGTCTAGAGTTTTCAAGGAACCCCTGGCTAGATAGAGATGGGATGCTGAAGTGGCAACTCGCAAACAGTGCGAAGAAGGTGAAAATGAAGATGGATGATTCCCAGACAGGAAACAACGAAGCACCGAAAAGGCTGAAGATGCCGAAAATGCGCTATGCCGCAAGGTTGTGTTGCTGCGTATGGCGAAGGAGAAGCGTGCAGGATATTTCGTAGGATGGGATGTATATGGCAGGGGGGAGGATGTTTTGTATTTGTTGGGGGGTCTCGCAGCAAGGAGGAGAGAGGATTGGGTAAAATTTTATATGACTAAGGGGGAAAGGAGTAGAAGGGAACCAGTCCCAGGCTCGAAGGAGGGCTGACGTCCCCTTGGCTTGATATTCGCTTCTCAAGAAGGCGTTCTTTGGTTGCAAGGGCAGAAAATTGTCGACATGGTCCCTTGATTGGTGCCGGTGAAGCCCTTCCCCAGCCAATGAACGAAAAATGGAGTCGTCCAGAAACAGTACAAGCAATCTGGAGAAAAGGCGAGACAAGCGACAGAGCACGAGCAGGCAAGATAAGATGAAGAAGAAATGAATATGTGACACGACAAGCTCGGACAGGTTAGTTTTGGAGAAACGGCAAGGGATGAAGATACAGTGCCGGTGGCATAGCCTTTGTCGGATCGAATGACCAGAAGAAGAGCGTTCCTGAGCGAGACGGTGAATGATATGAGCGTGCCAGTGGCAATGTCGAAATCAGCAGAGGGCGGTGCCGGTTGGGAATGTGCTGCGTAGAGGTGGAAGAAGCAGACAGGGCAGATTAAGGATTAGATGCCGGTTCCGTTGAAGAACGGCTAGGCGAAGAACTAGTAAATCGGTATGGGTAATATAAAGGAGGAAGGGAGAGACGAGAAAGACAAAAGACACACACACAAAGAAAAAGAATGGGCAAAAGAGGCCAACGACTATGGGGTAGTAGAGATGTATGCGTGTCGTGGTAGTGGCGGAGAGAGAGAGAGAGGGGGGGGGGAGTATAAAACTGCGAAGGCGTGAAGAAGTAAGGGGGGAGTGTAAGTAACTGACAAAACGAGGCCAGATGATATTCTGTAGAAGATGGGGAACAGCTTGTTAGACAGGGCGATGCTAAACGACAAAGAGGGAAAAGACAGTAGTTCGTTTGTATTGTATGTATTGTGCAGATGACGGTGTAAGAGCGGTACCTGACTTTTTTTAGGCTGGTAAGGGTCGGGAAAGAAGGGCAGAAGCGAAAGGTAAGGCGAGGGAAGAGGGGGGGGGGACAAACCGGGAGGGGAGGAGGAGGGGGGGGGTGTATAACTGTAATGTGTAGGGTGTCGAAGGAAACAAGCGTGTGGAGAGGGACAGAGGAAGCAACAGCGGGCATTATAATAGATATGCGACCCGGTAGGGTTCCTTCGTTGTGCTGTACGAGGAGGCCCTGGCAAAACCATGCCCTATAATACGATTTCTGATATAACCGAATAGCATGCCGCCACAGATATACGAGTACGCGGGATCCCAAGTATAGTAAGTAGGAAAGGTAGCGGTGGGAATACCGCGCCGAGGCGTTTGTTTGCAGCTGTCATTGTCGGTACTAAGACTGAACAGGCATTCCCCTGGCACACCCCAGGGGCAGACGGAGAGACGTCTCAGGCCCAGAGCTGAGGACACCGCAGAAGTCGAGCAGGGGGGGGGGGAGATGTGCTTTAAAGCAATCAAAGGTAAATCGACAAGTGAACAGCCAGCCGCACGCAGCCCTCCCTCTGGCAAAAGAGCTTCATCTGCCATGTGACTAGGGTCGGTTTCTGAAACTTGGTCTTTCAGCGGTGTGTTGGCTGTCTGCCTGTCTGCATCGCTCTCACCCACCCTGGGCGCGATGATGCAAGGAGGAGCAGTGAGGTTTCGCAAAAGGGGCGATGGCGGAGCGGGCAAAGAACGGACAAGACGGACAAGATGGCGAGGAAGACAGCGGGACGGCGGGACAGCGCGAAGGGCATTGATCAAATAGAAAGCAGCAAGACGTCACAGATGCCATCACAGGCCCAGGCCGCAGCTGGCACGCGGCGACGTCGTCAAATGGGGGAAGAGGGGCTCACCTAGCGGCCGCGCATTCATGCATGCAGGCGCAGTTAGAAAGCCACACCGAACCCAGGATTGTTCGCTTGGTTCCCCATTTTGCGGCGTGCTGTTCGGGACCCTTCTGCCCATGCTACAGCCGCATTCATACGTTTAAGATGTAAGTGTGAGTATGAGTGTGCACGCAAGGACCCATGGCCGCTGTGGTTGTTAAGCCAAGACGAGGCCGCATTGAAACAGAGGAGGGATGGGAGGAAGATGAACCAGTGCCGTGAGACGAAGGAGGAGGGGGGGGAGGGGGGCACTTAGAGATCAGAGTCGAGCAAGTGACAGGAGAAAAAAAACAGGGGCCATGGATACGACCGTAACAAGGTTAACCGCAGCCAATGGCCGGAGCTAAAGCTGGAACGACGGCAAACTGACGCAAAAGAAAAGAAAAAAAAAACAGATCAAGAGACCAAGGGACAATGGAGCTGTGGCTTGCTGAGGGAAGGGCACGGGCGCAGGAACAGAGCGAAGCGGGCGTGGCGGTGACGATGCTGTGGGATTTGGGTGGGGACATGGACCTGAAGAGTTAGGGCGAGGTGACGATCGGGGGGGAGACCAGGAGGTATGTGGACATGAGGGGGGCCACCAGAGGGAGCAGGCCTAGATCCGCCATATCTGCAGGCGCCTGGTGTTGTGAGGACGAGTCATTCCAGGGGAGCTTCGCAAGGGGACCGCATCGTGTTCGTTGTCGTTGGCACCAGGAACCGAGCCAGAAGGAGCACAGGTGAGCAAGAGAGGATGGGTGAAGGAACAAGGATGAGAAGAAACACAGACAGTGACAGGGGTCGGGGGGTTGGGTACGACGTTGGACTGGGCAAGAAGAGCAGAAAACAAAAATAAAGAGAGCACATGGAAAAAAGAAAACGAAAAAAACAAGACATAAAATGGAATGCGGTGTACATGTACAAGAAGCCGCAGAAACCGATTTGACGGCGCGTCGAGCATCACACGCCGAGCCAGGCCGCAAAGGAGGGTCAGTAGGGGGGGGAGGGGAGGGAGCAGGGCAGTGACGGCATATGGTGACGAAAGATGCGGTGGAGATAGGGTGTGGCGGCTGGGCGCGGGAACCACTCGGGCAATTTCGCGATCCAGGCACGTCGAGGCAGAAGGAAGGGAGACAAGATGCGCTGGAGCGAGGAGAAAGCCGCCGATTGTTTTGAGGCGATCGCTGGTCGCATTGTTCGGTCCGTCACATTTGAAACCGATTTGCCAAATGCCTGGATGCTGGGAACTGTCACCCTAGCAGTTCGATTTGTGATGGATAAGGAAGACGGGACCGTGCCGGTCTCAAAAAGGTCGAGTCGTCAGTCGTCGGGCTGCTTGTTTGCAGGTGTTTGGCGGATTTTCGGCAACTGCTGTATCTCACCTCCCCCTCCCACCGTGTGAGCCACTGGGGCCGACCATCAGGCGAACAGCGTGTGGCGCATCCATAAGGCGTAGGACGTGCGTGCGCTGGCCGGCCAGCGTGGACGGGTAAAATGAAGATGGACGGCGTGAAGACGGGAAAAGACGACCATCCAAAAGAAAAGATTGGGAATGTTGGAAATGCTGGAGATGCTGGAAATGCTGGAAATACTGGAAATACTGGAAACCGGAACAAAAGCCACCTTCCTTCCTTCCTCCAGCTTCCCGGCCGTGCCTTCCCTTCCAGCTGCAGGTGGTCGCGAGAATGGCCGCATGCCTTCCTAGTTGGGGCACAACCACACGTGAAGAACTGCCCCAACACCGAGTCCAGTTCGTCTGCTTGTCTCGCTCGGCTGGCGGCAGGTGCACTGTCCGGCTCCTTCCTCTTTTGTGCACTGAGACAGTTTCCAACCGTTTCTATTTTATTTTCGTGCATCTAGAAAACGATGCCGGACATCTTATCTCACGCACATACGCGCACATCACACACAAACAAGCCCGCGCGCACACGCACGCACGCACGCACGCACGCACGCACACACACACACACATCGTCGGGCTCAACGACACACCCAGCCTGCAAACGATCGCGCACGAACCCATAAACATGCACCCGCTGAAACGTAACCAGCAGGGTATAGCCGCCGGAGCTTGGTCTGCTGCTTAATCTGAGCCCGACTCGAATCTGTACATGGTAGGTAAAGAGTATGCGGGCACCGAACAGAGGTACAACGTGCTCATACCGCCTGCTCGGCTTTCCCCATGTCTCTGGTTTCGGCTGCTGCGTGCAGAACTCGCTAACAGCAGTGTTGAAGAATCCTCCGCATAGCGCGCTGCACCCTGCAGAATCATGCCTGAACAGGCTTCGCAGACGTCACCTGCTAACCGCTCTCAGCTAGGCGCAAACGGCCAATGGAACGCTGTCCACTTCATCACGTCGCGATGGAGCCGGCGGGGCATTCCCAAAATCGAAAGAACGGTGAACAACGCCTGAAGGGCAAGAAGGCGGCGCAGAAGGCGCAGAAAACGCACAAAGCGCAGAAAGCGCAGAGCCTGAAAAGGGGGGTGGGCCAGCTCAGCACCCAGCGACCCTGTGCTGGCCTGACCAGCTGATGCCGTGCATATCTGGCGGTGTTCAGGGCACCATCCCAATGGTGTGCGATGCAACACGGCGGGATTGATGAACGTCGTGAACTGCTCGAGGCGCTTGGTGATCGAACAGGGTCCGCCAGCCGAGCCAGATGTCTGTGCGCCGTCTCCCCTGGCACTTTGTTTTGTGGGTGTACGGCATGCACCACGAGCTGCTCGTACGCTGTGAACGGAGCATGTACGATGTACACACACGTTTCTTACATGCTTTCCTCGTGTGTACGGAGCAACCATTATGCGGCACTCGTCTTGCGGGGGGAACCAGACGTCAGATCCACGATCCGGGCAATTCGAGAGGAAGAGTTTGCCGGCAAACCCTCCCCCCCCCTCCCCCCCTCTCCAACCCCCCCAAGGGGACCACCCGGTCGCAATGTTCGGGACCAATGCCTGCTAAAACACGTCTTGCGGAGAAGGAGCGGCGAACCAGCCCTTGGTGTTCTTCCATTTGATTCATGCTGCCGCACCGCTCCTGATTCGACACGCCCTGGGCGCCAAAAGCCAGTCAGCCGCTCTTAAGGACACATCTTCAGCAAACTAGCGGTCAACGCTGCGGTCGCTGCGGTCAACGCCTCTAGACACGGCACGAGTCAGATACACGCTTGTGCCCTGCCACAACAGCAATCTAGGGAAGCTGCCATTTCACCTTTGCTCACCACACCCCCATATCACCAGGTGGCCAGGTGGCCAGGTGGCCAGGTGGCTAGGTGGCCCGGGGGGGGAGTGTTCGGTCAGCACTTCTCGCACGGCAATGATGGTCAAATTTAGTCAACGGTTGCGAGAATTGCTTCCGTTTCGTCTACCGATACCCGACCGCTCATCCACCAAGCCCTACGCGCTCGCTTGTATGCCCCTGTTTTGGCGCCCCAGAAGCGGTCTGATTTAGCGGTGACGCCTGTTGCGATCCAACTGGCCTTGCAGGAACTATGATCATCTTTCCTCACCTCCCGCTGCCCACCATCCGGTTCCGATGCGGTGTTTACCGTGCCTGACGTGTTCGTGATGTGGCTAGCGCGAAATGCGCCCTTTTTGGTTTCTTCCCCCCTCCCTCCCCCCTTTACCTGATTTTTTTCTTTTCTTTTTGCACGATTTTCAGTCATTTTATCCCAATTTTTCTCAATTTTTTAGCCTTTCGTCCTTTTCTTGCTTTTTGTCGCCCAAGCCACACCTGTCGGGATCCCGGTCTGACACCAACGTGCGTCTTGTCCCATCGGCACCTGACGGAGCCACACCTGAACCACGATACTCTTACACTCCTCTCTCGTATTGCCACCACCAATGTTTCCTCGGAAGTAGAAAAAAAGTTTTTGAAAAAACAGCTGAGGTGGGGGGACAACTCATTCACGCCCACATGGGTGGCTTGGACGGTTAGATGCAGTTCTAAAACTGGGAACACAACGCGGAATACGGCAGCAGATTTTTTTTATCTCGTGTGTCGAGGCAGCCTGACAGCTCGCATCCATCTGCAGTCCCGGAAAAGAAGGCGCCGCGCCATACCGCATACCGCACATGCTGTAGCAGCTCCTGTTGCTGTTGCTGCCCAAAGGCATGTGGCGGTGCCATGCAGCCAAGCTACGTCACCAAAGTGGGTTTGAAAGTCTGGTTTCGTGCTCCCAGCCGGTCAACATTTGTTGGTGTCCGTAAACAAAGAGAGGTAGGAAGACACCGGGCGACCGGCAGTAGGGAAAGAAGACATGGGTTCTCTCTCACGTGGGCAAAGCGCAATGCAGGAATTTCCTTCTTCTTCCCTCCCTCGGTTGTTTCTGAGCGCAGACGCCATTGTGGTTGGCAATGCGTGCCTGAGGATGCCAAACGTGGCTGTTAGAGGCGTCGCCGGTGCTTCCCGAACAGGAACAAACCAAACAGCCCTACTCCACCTCCAGGTCATATGAGAGAACGCGTATGTATGTACTTCCCACCATGAACAGGCACCTTACGACCAGGAAGGCAAACCGGGCCTATCAGACGGAATAGAGCACCCTCCTTTCAGGGTCGCAGGGCGATCTTTTCTTTTCTTATTCTGTCAGTCGCCAGGCCGCCAGCCAACCACCAAGCCGCATCACGCGGGCGAGTGAGAGGGCGAGTAGGATTTCGTGGGATGATGGCAGCCAGGGCTTACGGCATGCAAGGCCAGTTTCACTGGCCGACCCGTTGTCATGATTGAATGAGGCGAACGGGGGGGAGGGGGGAAGGGCGTGTGCATATTAAGCCTGCCTCCGCCACTGGCGGCTCCCGTCTATCCCATCTTTTGTGCCGTACAAGGAGGCGCTTCCAGCCGGCCTAAGCTAGCGAGCAAGCAAACAAACAAACAAACAAACAAACACGTATGCTGTAGGTGCAGATTGGTCGAGACGAACAGTGATCCGGAGGCTTGTACCCGAGGAAGACAGGGGATGAGAGAGAGGGCCAATCAGAGCGAGTGTCGCATTACCGATGGAGGCTTTGCCGCCAGGCTGTCCATGGTTGCATATTGGGCAGATGGGATAGAAGGAAGTCAGGTAGTGAAATCATGAACGGGGAAAGTGGTGGCGAGTATCTGTGCATTCTGAAACGACGGCGTCAAGTGATTCAACAACCGGAAGAGGGGGGAGGAAGGGAGGGAGGTCGAGGCAAGGACAGCTCAGCATGCAGGCAGGCACAGTACCGGTGAGACCTAGCCAGCAGTGCCCAAAGCTTTGCATGGCACGACGACTGAATTTTGAGCGGCCTGGGAGCCGCAGCGGATCAGGCCAGATCGTGGGTGCCCGTTTTGACAGAAATGAGCGGGGAGGCCTGTCTGCATTGTTTGCATTGCTTGCATTGCGAGCAACGAGGACCGATACACAACAAACTACGCCAACATGACACCGCCCCCAAAGCTATAGCAGCGGGAAAAAAATTTAAGAAAAGGGGACAGGTCACAATCGCCATTAATCAAACATGCGTGTTTCCGTGAGATCGGGTCGTGTCATGGATGACAGGCAAGGACCAGACAAGAGGCTGGTCCAGGCGGTGAAAAGCCAACCCGTGTGTGGCAGTACATTGAATAACACACGTCCTCGAGATGAGGAGAAGTGAGAGCTCACAAGCAACGGAAGCAAATTGTGGGTATTTTTTGGTAGCACGTCTTTCCCGCGACGCGTGCCCTGACAACCTCATAGAGAAAAGGAAAAAAAGAAAAAAAAGGGAGAAAAAAAACGAAAACAAACGCAATGCAAAACAAACAAGAGCCGCAAGAGACGGGAGCGGAGAGCTATCGCCATTGTTCAGATAGGGTGGAAACAGAACGGGACCTGAAGCGTTTGATTTCTATGAACACACGGGGAGGGGAGAGAGGGTCGCCATCTCGACTCCGTAAACAGACAATGCGTCTCATTCCGGCTCCATGCGGACAGCAGATATTTTCAATATCAAGATGCAAAAGAGCCATCCCACAGAATTAGAGACACGCCCTGTGTCATATATCAGAAAACACTCCCCTCCTCTCAGGGCGAGCAGCCTTGTCAAAAGCTGCGGATGCACAAATCCACCAGGGCCATACCTCGCACAGAGCGCCATGCCGAGCAAGCACCCACAAGGCGAGCATGACAAGTGCAATCTTGCTTTGTGCTTGGGGGGGGAGGAACACTGTCGATATTGTGGGTTTCTCTCTGCTGCTCCTGTGTGACCTCTTTTGCAGGAACAGAACTCCCTCTCGTTTGTCTGCATCGAACTAGGTGAACAATCCGCACGCACAAGTGGCCGGTCATATTTGACGATCCTGTTATTCGCTTCCAAATCGGCCGTTGCGCAAACACAAGACCCATCTACATCCCGTCCCACAACGGGAATTCGTTTGCTTCGGAGCATTGCCATTGTCCCCCCGACTCAACCCTCCTACCTGGACAAGATGGAATGCCACAAGGCAGGCGCACGCTCTCTTGTACACGTCAACACGTGTGTGCTACCAACCACGATATCGGTGCTGCCGGCCCCACGGGAACAACGGGAGCAGCCATGGAAAACCACGGAAACCATGCTCTGTCTCTCTCCGGCGTGGGCCGCGTGGGTTCGGGGGTCGCGACGGCCGTCTCCGCTTCTTCGTCTCTCTGGTATTTCGATAGGACGGGAGGAGATAGCTGAAAAGGAAGAGGGTGTGGCGCCACGGCATCACGGAGTGTCCCAGAAACGAAACACGCTTCCGCAAGATGTTCTTGTGCCACGATCCCCCCATCCCCTTCCCCTCTCCCCCTCTCGAGATGATCCACGGGCTTGCCGTCTTGGTAAGTGGCTGGGAGTGTGCGTGTCAATCTACCAGAAACAATGCATGTTTGTCGTTTGAGGATCGGGGCCGACGAGAGGCCGACGAAGCAGGCTCCAGGGATTCATCTTCCATCGATCCCGCCTCCGCCTTCCCTGGGTGGGTGCTCCCGGAAGACGCTAAGAAATGCCGGCACAAGATTCCTTTTTCTTTTCTTTTTTTTCTTCTCCCACATGGTGTTTAAGCTACCCGCCTTTATGCCGTGCAACGGCAACAAATTCAACAAAGCCCGCATGGCCTGGCTTGTTCTGTCTGTCCTGCCTCTTCTGTCTGTCTTGCCTCCACTCTCCGTTCCACTTGGTATTTCTTCCCCCCCCCCCTTCCCCCCTTTCTCTCCTCGTGTTACCTCTGGTCGTGGGAACGGCGTCTGCCTTGCTGTGTGACCGAATCTCCGAGGGAACAACACAAGCAGGAGACGAGACAAACAAACGGAGTCCGGGTGGTGAAATAGAATAAAAACAAAGCAAAGATAGGGTGTGTCTCTACGGCCTGTGTGCCCAGAGACACGGCAGCATTCCGTGCCCAGGATGCAGACCCACAGCACACAACCATAAAAGGAGATAGGAAAGGGGAACCGCGAGAGACAGGGCGAGACGAAGGGAGGGGAGGGGGGATAACGTGTGCGACACGTACAACATGTCTACGTACGAGTGCTTTTGTTTCCCGTGTTTGACGCCGGGGAGCCGGGCTTCGGCTGCTCTCCCAGGAGAGACACACCACGCACAAGCACAAAGACACCCTCCACCCTCCCGGGAGAGCTTCTCCGAGAGAGAACATGCATATGCTCACAGACAAACAACACACCAGCCCGTATATCCGTGATGCCGTGCCATCTGGGCAAAGGGGAGGAGGGCTTCTGCCTGCTGTCCTGATTCTTTGACCACCTCCGAATAGGCCGTCGGCCAGAGCATCCAGACCACGTCACCCGACGGCCATGATTGGTCTTGGTCGGCTCATTCTTGCTGCTTGTCCTCGGCAGCAATACGAAAGTATGCAAAGCGTCTGACATGTTTCTGTTCGTGACTGCTATCCTCGTTTCCATCACGCATTACACTCTATGTGAGATGTGAGACGAGTGAAAAATCCCCCCCTCTCTCTCCCTTCCCCTTCCAATCAATTTCGAAATAAAATTAACAGGCAGAGAAGACATTTTTGTTTAAATCCTCATTCCATATACACGGTTGCAGTCGTAGACGGCCAGGTTGCATGTGAGGTTGACGTGAAATTACGGTGACCAATCATTTTGCCCGCTTCACTGGATCGCATTTTCATTTTTACACTATTGTCCCGATGGACCCTATTATCACCACACCCCGGCCACCACAACCCAACAGAACATCACCCCTCCCATATTTCCCATCATGGCCGACGTCCCGCTGCGGGTTGTTTCCGAGAGCGTGGCCGCTGAGCGCCGCATCACGCCGGCCTGGTCCATCAGCCAGCTCAAGGCCAAGCTGGAGCCCATCACCGGCATCCCGCCCTCGTCCCAGCAGCTGTACCTGCGGCCAGCGAGCGGCGGCGACGAGATCCCCGTGGCCGCGGCGGATGAGGACGCCGCCCGCGTGGGCAGCTTCCCGCTCGCGCCCTATGCCGAGCTCCGCGTCGTCGACACCCGTCCGCCGGGCTTGCGGCCCAACTTCTCCGACACCTCGGGCGTCGACAAGTACGTCATGCCCGAGGAGGAGTACGCGGCCAAGACCGACTCGGTGCTCGCCTGGAAGCGCACCCAGAAGCTCGGCCGCTTCGACCCGGCCGCCCCCGACCACGCCCGCGCCCGCATCGCCGCCTTTGCCGCCGAGGCGGCCGCCCGCGGCATCGCCGTCGGCCTGCGGTGCCGCGTCGGTGGCGACGATGCGCGGCGCGGCGTGGTCGCCTACGTCGGCGAGGTGCCCGAGATTGGTGCGGCCGCGGGCCACAACAGCAATGCGGCGGCGGCGGCCGCCGGTACGTGGGTCGGCGTCGAGCTGGACGAGCCCGTGGGCGGCAAGAACGACGGAAGCATCGGCGGGACGCGGTACTGGGGCACGGCACCGGCCCCAGGACAGGACCCGGTCAAGCGCGGCGTGTTTGTGCGGCCGGAGCGCGTCGAGGTGGGCGAGCAGTACGGAGCGCTGGACGATCTCGAAGACATGGAAGAGATCTGAGGCGCTGGCCCGACACTGTCTTTCCCAGAAGGAACACACCACAAGAGCACCATGACGACGACGACGACGACGACGACGAGCATACGTATGCTTGCATGGGGCTACACAAAAGGCCAAGCCGGTGTGGCTGCAACCGACGACGCTCGCCATCCTTCCCAGCTTGCCGCTCCCCCCCAAAAGCCACTCGAATAGAAAACTACTCAGAGAGAAACCCATTTTGACCTGCTTGACTTGTGCGTATCCGACGCAGTTCGTGACATCCTCCGGCCCAGCCTTGGTGGCGGTCCGGCATTGGAAACGAAGACAGCAAATCCCATGAGGCAGGAGAAACATATCAAACCAGCACCCATGCCAACCTTGTTTTCGCATCTGCCGCAATGAGACGTTAGATCGGCCAGCGGAGTGGGGATACCGCTGCAACGGGATCTGATTCCATCTCTCGGGCTTGTTTTGTGTCTCCAGTTCTGCTTCTGCTTCTGCTTCTGTTTGGGCCCAGCAGCGATCACCAGGAGACCGGGAATGCCCCCCCGCTCCCAACAACACACAAACAACAGTGGCAGACAGGGCTGCTCGTCTTCAAGAATCTGCCAGCCTCTGTGCTCTGGACACTGGCCGCCTTGTCCCATGAAAAATTTCAGATCTGAAACTGGGAACCGCAACCCACCGCCTCCCCTTTTCTCCGTTTCTTGCGTCGCCGTAGATCTTCCAAGCAACACCCCCTGGCAATGTTATAATGTCCCGAATACGACTGAATTGCCCAGGATGGAAAACTCGGGCACGATACGAGATCGCTCCCGTCCACACGCGGTCCACGGATGTGTTGTATTGTCGATGCAGAATTTCCAATGTAACCCAACCCGACCAGCACACGCCTGTCCGCCTGTCCGCCTGCACCACCTGACTCTTGGTTCTACCGGCGTTTCTTTGCCAGCCAGTCCGTCATGACAGAGTGCCAGGATGCACTGCATGTAGGTAGCAGGTCGTAGAGGGTAGAGAGACCAAGCCAGCGTCGTCCGGTGGCACACACACACGAGCCGCTGCGACCGAGAGCCGCATGGCGCCGGTCTGGGCAGAGCTGGTGCGATCACGAGCACATCCACAGGCACAACACAAACACATGACATATACAGACAGGATTACACACTCGGGTTCAACCGGCAGCCTCTCTCCCGATGTAAGGAAGACGTACTTCCTCCTCCATCTCGGCAGCCTCGGCAGCTGGTTGACTTTGCTCTATTCTGTGGGGTCCGGAAGTGCGCTGGTGGTGGCGACAGCCGGGAAGCAACAGGACCTCTATGAGGCATCGGGAATCGGGATTCCAAAGAGCGGTCGACGCGAAGTGGCTTTTGAAAAGGCGTGAGCAAATGGGCTGACTAACCTCGGCGGTGCGGGCTAGATAAAGCAATGTGGAATACTCCGTACCGTTATCGTTATCAGTCAGCGCGAAGCATTGCGCCCCCTCCCTATTACGTCAGGCGCCTCAAAGGGGCAAAGGGTTAAACAACGGGGCCCCGGGCCTTCCGTGTCGCCTCTGCGAGCGCTTTAACAACACTGGACCACTAAAACATCACTGCGTCTCAAAATGTGTCGCGGATCGCCCATCAGACCAGACTTCCGCCGCCCACACTTCCCTCATGATTCCTCAATCTGTGGCTTCTGCTCGCCCCCTCCGGCGCCTCTGCCCGCAAAATTGGATCTCTCTGGCGCCTTCAGATGCTACCTGGCGCTCCTTTTTGTCTCCTTTTGTCTCCTATTGTCTTGAGGCTGATTACCGCTTCTTTGGGCTGTCGCGACCGGCTATCTCCTTCCTCCATGACCTTTCGCCCCTCTTGGCACTCGCCAGGCCCGCTCCTCCTCTTTTCGGATCGCAAATCCTGAGGCTGTGGCTACGAGATCTCTCAACTCTCTTTTAAGCATCGTGTCCTCACGCCCTCTGCAACCTCTTCCATCTTCACACCTGCCGTTCCGTCAACGCCAACCTTTTGCGATCTCCCTCCCCGGTCCCGGCAGCCTCACTTCCTGGCCGACGATCAAGACACCCAACCAGAGAACTTGACCCCCCCCCCCCGACATCCTGCCATCGGGACTGGTTATGTGACAAATCCGGCGGCTCGATCTTCCTCACCCATACTTCTCGCCCTACATCCTCTCACGGACTGGCTCTTCTATCCCAGCCACCGCCACAGTTTTCCGTCCTGCTTTCAGCTTTTCCATACCCCTCATCCTCCTCTCTCCGCGCTCTTCTCTTCCTCGCCTCTCGACTCGACACCAAACCGTCGCCGAGCGATATCCACGGCTTTCTTGAGTTTGCATCTCACTGTCAGTTGCTCATCGTCTTGATTTGGCTCTCAACGCTCGCCCTCCGCCATCTCCCCCACCCCGCAGCCCCGGCGACGTTGAGCGTCGTCCGCACCGGCTGTCGGACAGACAATCGCCATAATGGCAGTCAAGATGGCTTCGTGGACACGGCTGCTCGCCGCAGCAGCCCTTTCTATTGCTGCCGTGTCTGCAGACACCGGCAGCACCCAGATATACCCCATGAGCGCTGTCTCCGACAACCAGTCTGATTCCCGAATGATTGTGGAAATCACGTCCGGCTCGGGTAGCATCCCACCGATCTCGTACTATGTGGTGCCATTGACCTATAATATGGGCTTGGACCAGTCGTCAACCATCCGATCGGTAAGTTTCTGGACGCACTGGAGCGCAAAGACAGGGCGAACAGGGTGAACACCAAGACTAACACAGGGCAGTCGGTCAACATTCAGGGCCAACTCGTCTGGGCCTCTGTTTCCAGCTATGCCAACATCACGAGCAACGAGATCGCATACCTGTGCTGCGACAGCATGAACACGTCCTTCACCGACCAGAATCGCATGCTCAGCACCGTCATGGGCAACAATCCCAAGGCCATTCTTCTCTACAGCCAGACGGGCAGCTGCTGCGGCATCTCGAGCACCACCAATCTGCCGTACCAGTATCTTCTGAGCATGGTGGATGCGAAAGACGCGGCCCAGACTCTCAACATTACCAACGCCGGCGGCACTGCTTTTGCGACCATCACGGGCAACGGCACCAGCTCCAACGATGGTAGCCAGAACAGCCAGAGCAACAACAATTCAGCCATTGCCATGAGCATTCTGTATAGCATCACGGGGCTCATCACTCTGCTGTTCCTCGTCATCATTGCTACCGGTGCCATCCGTGCCCACCGCCATCCTGAACGATACGGCCCGCGCAGCGGCTATGGTGGCCGGCCGCGCCAGAGCCGGGCTCGGGGTATCGCGCGCGCTGTGCTGGAGACGATTCCCATTGTCAAGTTTGGCGATCCCACACCGGCCAAGCCCGACCCGAACATGGAGCTGGAGAGCGGTCCAAACAGCCATCCGGGCGTCACCCGGGACGCCAATGCTGCTGCTGCTGCTACTGCTGCTGTCTCTGCTACCGCCGGCAGCCAGACTGACGTTCAAGCCCACCACCTGTCGACGATTCCCGAAGACGCTGAAGCGCGGCCCAAATCTGCAGCCAACGGCGGCGGTGCCAGCGCTGCAGCCGGCGAGCCCAAGAGCGGCATTGGTGCCGCCAGCTCTGTGCCGTCTGGCGAGGGATCGGGGACCGGTGTCGACGACGAGCACCTTGGCTGTTCCATCTGCACAGAAGACTTCACCGTGGGCGAGGACGTCCGTGTCTTGCCGTGCAACCACAAGTTCCACCCGAAGTGTGTCGACCCGTGGCTGATCGATGTCTCTGGCACATGTCCTCTCTGGTAAGCAGACCTTGCACATGTTTACTTGTTTTCTCCTTTTCTTCTATTCTAACCGCATGACAGTCGCTTGGATCTCCATCCCAACGACGGCGAGGGGCCCGAGGTCGCAGATTCGGATGAAGCACACCTCCCCCCGCCGCTCGATTCCGATGACGCCAGCGCTGCAGCCGCCGACACTGCAGCCGGCAATCCACACCGCCGGCGGTCCTCTCGGTTCTTTGACCTCAATCGCCTGCGCCACGCTTCTGTCGAGGAGCGGATTGAGGTGCTGCGTCGGTACCGGACAGAGAACCAAGCCGAACACAACCACAGCGAGCACCACGTGGAAGCAGCAGCAGCAGCAGCAGCAGCAGCAGATGGCGAAGACGAGCACAGCAGATCAGCCAAGCTGACGAGGCGTCTGCGAGACAAGTTCCGCATCCGGACGCGCACGCAGTCGCCCAGCGCACCCAACCAGGACGGATCGAGACCCCCATCAAGCTGATCAAGCATTGCCGCCACTTCTTTTCTGACTCTCCGACGACCATTCTTTTTACTCTTATCCATTTAACTCTTGCTCACGATCATGATAACGGACGATATTCTAAGCGGAAAGGCGAGGTGATTGAATCACGACACAATGGGGGCCGGCATACCTTTTCTTGGGTTTTATGACTACAAAGCTCTTTGCATTTCATTCCATCGACAACTGGGTCGTTGGCAAGCGGACGCCATTTGAGGGCATCTATTTTGGCTTTTTTGTTGTTTTTGATGGTGGGCTTGTCTCATTGGACTGGGCCATGGGATAGCATTGTATGGTGTTTGGGGGGCTATATACTGATGATTTTGAGCGAAAAGAAGGTAATTATCCAGAAAGAGAGATAATACATATAGACGGCACGAAGGAGAGATGATGCCGACGGCCGTGGGATATACCTATCTGGCCGCGCAGCGAGACTCGTCGTCATTATATATATATACCACTTCACCGTTTCTTCTGAATAATCAACGTGGTACTTTTTTTTTTCTCTCTCTATTTATCTACCAATGGCTGCAAATGTGGTTTTCTTTTTTTTTTTTTGGCAGAACAGCCGCTGCAGGCTCCGGCCAAAATGCTCGCCGCTCCGTAAATGCTGTGATGATATCGGAAATCAAACAAAACAGAGGAAAAAGAAAAAGGGGAAAAAAAAGGAAAAGCAGCTCAGATATCCCAGACAAGACGCCTGCCACTCCCCTTCCCCATCCCCTCCCAAAAATTAACGCCCGATTCCTAGTATGGCAGAGCATTGAGATCCACCTTGGCTTCTTCCCGGCCCGCGTCGCCGTGCATGCTGCCGGCGCTGCTGCCGCCTCCGTCGCTCCAGTACAAGTGGCCGGCGCCGCCACCACCGCCGCCACCGCCTCCGCCACGCTTGCCGTTCCGCCGGTGGCCACCCGCCACGCCGCCCGGCCCGCCACCGCCAATGTCCGGGTCGACACGGTCCAGGTCCGGCGGCCGTCTGCCGCCACCGCCGGCACCGCTGCGCTTCTTTTTGCGTCCGCTGCGGCCATTTTTGCCGCCGCCGCCGCCGCTGCCGCCGCTGTTGTTGCTGTTGTTGTTGTTGCCGTTGCCGCCACCGTGGAATGCGGCGGGCTGCGTGGGTGGGCCTCCGTTGTCCCGTCGGCCTCCGTGCTGGTTGTTGCCGCCTGGTGCATAGCTGTCTTCGGTTGCTTTCCGCTTGCCCAGCACGGGCTCCGGCGTGTTGCGCGCATAGTGGCCGCGTCCTGCGCCAACTCCGGAAATTGCTCCGGAGAGCATGGCGGCCATGGCGGCCGCGGCGGGATGGTCGCGGTTGGCGCCGCCTTTGGTGGCCTCGGCGTGGCAGCTCGCATGGTAGACTCGCTGGCCGACCTGGACGGCGTCGATCCACACCCACTCCTGGGCTTCGTCCAACCACTTCATCTCAAACTTCTCCTGGCAGATCGGACACACCTGGTTGGTACCCGCACCGCCGCTCGGTACCGGAATCCACTGCACCTTGCTCACCCCGTTGGCGGCACCGCCACTGCCCCCCCCGGACGCACCGCCCAGGTGGCTAGCGGCACCACCTGCTCCGCCAGCGCCAGCGCTGCCGTCTGCGCCTTGGTCGGCGCGGTCGGCATCGGGCGCCTCGCGCGAGTGGATCCAATCCGCGGCGTCGACATACCAGCTGCGGTGCTGCCCGCGCTTCTCGGCCTCGACGATGCGCTGGTGCACGCGAAAGTGCCAGTCCATGTGGGCCGTCTTGGTCGCCCGTCCAGCCTCGTCCGTCCGGAACCGCCTGCCGCACTGCGTGCACGGCGGGCCGAGGTCGTCATACATGAGCGACAGCATATGAGGGCGGAATCTGACGTGTTAGTCCCTGTTTACACAGGAAAACAGTCTAGACTCACTTTTTTAAAGACTCGGGCTGGAAGAAGATGTCGTTCTGGATCTCCCGCAGGGGATCGCGCGGACCCAAAGCTGGCGACCAGCTCGCCTGGATCACGTTGGCCAACCCGGGCGCCAGAGATACCGGCGTGGGAGCCACCACAGAGGCTCCGCGAGGGGCTGACGTCCCCGAGGGCCCATTCTGTAGGAGCCCAGCCTTGCGGAGCATGTCCACCAGCGCCAGCGGGTTGCTCGTGTTGGCGCCAGCGGGCGCAGCTTGCGCAAACATGGTGGGAGGAGCTGCTGGTGGCGCTGCTGGTGGTGCTGGTGGTGCTGCTGCCGCCGGTGGCTGCTGGTGTTGCCGTGCAGCCAAGAGGGCTGCGAGCGCCCCCTTTCCAAATAACGAATCGACCGACACGGTTGAGGCTGCTGCCGCCGGAGCCGGAGCCGGCGCCGGCGCCTGCGCTTGATTCCGTGCCGCGGCCAAGGCGGCCGCAGCAGCCGCGGCGAGCGCTGGCGGCAATCCCTGCTGTGCTGCCCCTGGTCCTGGTCCGGCTGGTCCTCCTGTTGACGCGGGCGGCGGCTGATATGGGCCAAACCCTGTGGGCGGCGTCGCTGTAGCGCCGAACTGGGCCTTCAGATGGGCCGGCAAGTTTACAGAGAGCGCATCAATTTGGTTCTTTACAAGCATCAACTTGTCGTACTCGAGGTTCTGGCTCTTTAGAATCATTTGCAGGTCAAGAAGTGCCTTCAGCCTCGCTGCTACACTGGCATCATACGACTTCTCTGCAAATTCTGCCTTGGTTGCATGGATCAACCGCTCGATATCATCATTTACCGACTCTATGCTTATTCCGGCGACCGAGCCGGGCGGGACAAAATGAGCCTGCGCGGGCTGCGGCGGCGGGAAGGGCGAAGCGACGGGAGCGACGGATGGGGGCTGGGGAGTCGATTGTGTAGAAGGTTGCGCCTGCAGAGAAACGCGGCTCGTCAGTGGTCTGTGGAAACGGCCGTCTCTCTCGCCAGAGCTCATACTCACTGGGTGTATTGGGTAGATGCTTTGCGCCTGTGGAGGTCCCGACTGGGCGCCGAAAGGAGGGCCGTTTCCGCTGGAATATGGTGGCTGCTGCTGCTGCTGTTGCTGTTGCTGCTGTTGAGGATAGCCTGGCCGTCCAGCAGGTGGTGTTGGGGTCTCGCGGTATGGCATCGCGCCGTGCGGCCGGGCTCTACCCAGCAGCTGCTGCTCGTTGCGCATGTGTTCTTGTTGCGCCTGAAACGTCGAGGTGCGCACCTTGTTCAGAGCCGTCTCGATCGGAAGCCAGGTGTCGCGCGGGAAGACAGACTGGTTGCTGCCCGACCCGGGAACACCCTCCTTCCACGTCTTGAGCATCTCGTCCATCTTGCGCCGGGTCATGTTGTCGACGGATGCGTAGGCGTCCATAAAGGTGGTGTACAGCCCGCGGCTGAAGTAGATGGTGTAGGGCGTGCCGACATTCTTGACGATGGAGTCGAGCAGGTAGAGAGCCGGCAGCTTGCGTGCGGGGGCCACCTGGGCAGGCCGTCAGCTTGGGGGGGGACTGCTATTTCAGCTGCGTCTGCGTGGGAACTGACCTTTTTTATGTGTTCTTGCAGCACCTCCGAGATGGCATGTGCGTATTCGGTGTTTTCACGCGCGATGACGGTCAGAGTGGTGATCTCGACGCGCGAGTTCATTGTCAGGCCCTCGAGGGCATCACGAAAGTCGGCCGCCACATCTTCCGCGTGGTCTTCGTACGACATGGTGGCGAGGAAGAGAGGGCGTGAATAGGCACCGGCAGTGCCACGCTCTCTATTCGAGACACGCGGACGCTACCAGGACGTCCTCCAAGCCAGCCTTCCTGCTTTGCTGTGTCCGATAGCGCCGCCAAATCATGCAATGCAGAATCGGAGGCAGAGCGTAAAAAAAAACAGAGAGACGGGAGAGACGCCGCAGCTAGAAGCAGTGCAGTCGGACAGGGGTTCCCGTCTTGGCGGAGCTGGACTGGAACCCGCCCCCAGGCCGTCTGCGTCTATTTGCAGAATTCTGCAGAATTGAGTATCAAGCCGCGCGAGACGGTATCAAGAGCGCTTCGCCGTCTGGGAATGAGCTTCCTGATCTGGACACTTCACGCAGCAGAATTGGGAACAAGAGGACAGGAAACAGTCCCTCTGAAAGATCTGCCTTTTCTCCCCCCCCCTTCTCGTTCTAGAATCCCCTAGCGATGACGGCTGGATGGGTGCGATGGCTAGGAGAGCGGAAGAATACGATGGACGATGGATGGAAATGAGTCGCCCGCTTGAAACGGAAGAAGAAAAAGATCGCAAAGGGACGACGCACAGCACACGATCGCTGTGTGCCGGGAAATGACAGAAGAGAATGAAAGCAATGAAGCCGAAAGAAGAAGCCGCAGATATCTTGATCGACTTTCTCACACGAGGGCGTGCCCTCTGTCTTCTCCTCTGTGGATGGTTGGGTTTAAGCAAGGAGGTGAACACGAGGAAGAATGAAGCACAGGACCACCGACCTGGGAGAAGTGTTTTGGAAGTTGCGACTGGAATATTACGTAATATCGCTGAGTAAGTGCTGTTTGGTCACGTGTCATATTGCCCTGAGCCCGGAAAGGTGGCCATTTTTCATCACCACAACTAGGTGTGCCAGTGTGTCATATTAACGATGCTATGTGACGTTTCCATGTCTAGGGTATTAACGCCCCCCCTAACAAAAGAAAAAAAAAAAAAAATACAAGAGAAACCAAGCAGAGAAAGACAAGCCAAGCGAAACGCCCAAACACCAGTCCTAACACCTAATCTGCGGACCCCCCAAAAATGAAGGAAAAAAGAGAAATGTCTGATAAATGAGAGAACACGGCCCTTGCAGAACAGCTCCTACTAGAATCTGTCTGGCATATATGCCGCGCTGTAATTGGAGCTGCGGTAGGCTGGGTGCTTCGCATTCGGCGGTGGCGCCAGCTTCGCGGTGGGACTGGTGTAGTCATTGCGGTAGACGCTGTCCCGGTCGCCTGGGTGGCCGGCAGCGGCGTCTCCGGCAGCGCGCTCCACGTCGAGATCCACGGTGTGCATGTACTCGTCGCCGCCCGAGGCCGCCGTGTTGTTGCTGTTGTGGTCGGCAGGGATAGGCATGGGGCTGCTGATCTGCATCTTGGACACGCCATTGGAAAAGGGACTTTTGAAGGCGCGGGTCATGCGCTTGAACTGGTTTGCGGCGACGCCGCCAAAGTTGCGGTGACCGGTCGTGTCGTTTTGGTCGACCGGCGAGACGCTGCGCTCCGAGTACATGCCGTCTTCCTTGTTGTGGAGGTTGTTGCTGTTGCTCCGGCTGCTGCCGGGCTTGTAGCGCCGGCTGGACCCGGACCGGGACATGGCATAATCGTTCATGCTGTGGCTGCTGACCCCAAGGCCAAGCTTGCCGCCGTCGGCAAGGTTGCCGTCGGTGCGGATCATGCGCGCGGTCAGACCGGCCGGTCCATCGCGGAAGACAACGGTGGCGATAAAGTTGAAGATGCCAAAGGTGACGGACAGGATGCCAGAGGCCAGGATGAGGCGCCACAGCGGCAGGCCGAGGTTCTTGATGGAGAAGGCCGGCTTGTTGAGGTTGCCCAGCATGTCGCAGCCCAGGACGACCATGGCGGCACCGAGCCAGAAGAAGCCGTTGCTGTCGGAAAAGACGGGCCACGAACGGATAAAGTACTTCTTGAGCGGGCCAAACTGCACCTCGGTCATGATGAGGAACATGGCGATGGACGACACGAAGACGTGGGCGATGGCGTCAAAGAAGAAGAACTGGCCCGTCACGCCGGTCATGACAATCATGACCCAGCTGGCCGCCGTCACAGCCAGCAGGGCAATGACATTGCAGGGGCGCAGAACATTGAGGACCTTGTAGCCAATGCCCCGCAGCTTGGAGTTGCTCGAAAGATTAAACATGGTGACGTGGTAGAGCGTAAAGGATGATGTAGAGGATATCTTCTGGCCAGCAGAAAACCGGTGCCGTGTGCTTAAGACAGCTAAAAAGTTGACAGCAGGAAAAAAAAAGAGAAAGAGGGAAATGGCGAGATTCGGCGTCAAAAGGACCAGCTTTCGCGGAGGGTGTATAAGTATTAAGGAGAAGGTGATGTGAACAGAGCGAAAGGAGAGAAGAAGAAATGCAAGAGAGAAAGAAAGGGAAGAGGAACAAGTCAATCGAACTCAGTTCTACGACCTTCTCACCATGAACAAAACAATGTGTTCAAACGAGCTGAAAGGAAGGAAGTGGTGGGCTGGTGAAAGGCTTTAATACGCTGCAAGCAAAGGGGGGGCTTGTCATTGTTCCCAGAACAATGAGTGATGGGCTAACACTGTACAACCAAGTGCAAGCAAACACTGACAAGCTGGCGCCCGGGAATCTGCGAGGGACCGAGATTGCAAAGTATCCAAAGGGGGGGGGGAGAGCAGGCACGAGGAGCCAGACATGAGGACCTGATCTCGCTGGTCTGGTGCGAGACTGCTCGCTTTTTGTTTCGCATTTTCAAACGGTCCTGGCCAATGAATTGTTTGGCGCGCAGGAACGGCCTCGACATGGGGGGGAGCATGCACGCACACGGAGCACGGAGGGGAGGGTCTGCTATCGGGCCCTCCCTGTTCCTATTTTATCTGCTCGCCTTGAGTCTGAGGCGGGGAGAAGCAGCGTCGAGGGAGAATACGCTGTTAATGTGATGGTTTCGCCTGCCATGGCAGACTTCTGTGCTCATGTTCCTGGTCCCTTTCAGGAGAAATGCAGGGTCGTGTGAACAAAGACAAGCTCTGGCGAACAAACGGATGCCCCGTCGTCCAGTTGCTCTCCGTCACGCAATGCCATCTGCGGAGGCGAGGAGCTTGTCGCGAGGAAGAGTGGGCTGCCATGCTCCTGACCTGCATCAAAGCGGGAAAGACGCCGGTGGGTTTGGCCTCTTCCCCCAAGAGCAGCCTTGCCTGGCAGCTCGATTGGGTGCGGGAGCCTGAAGTGTTGTTTCAGGTGGTGGGATTGTGCTGAGGACCCACTCGCAGGCATGGCCAAAGATGGCCTACGAATACGCATCCTGCAGTCGTCAAGGCGTAAAGCTGAAGTCGTTGTCCTCAAAGAATGACAGCGTATGCCTCTGCGTAGGCAGATGCGTCATTTACCATACTCGGCCTGCTCGTGCTGTTCGTGCTGCTTCTGTCCCGGCTGTCGTATCCTGAGGTATCACAGCAGTCGACAGAGTTAGGCGGCGCTTCCGGTAAAGAACGACATGTTTGACCAGTGCTGCCTGATCCTTTTGTGGAGAGCTTGGCCTCCTCTGAAGGGGACAGCTCGAGACAGGCCTCTTCCGATGCCCAACACTACATGCGCCTGCATATTCGTGCAGGAGACTGCCGGGTCGGTAGGGCGGTTGCAAGCCATCAATCATGCCGCAGATTGGGGGCGGCAGCAGCTGTAAGCATAGCGCCTGCTGCATGCCCCGGGCCGGGCGCGTAAACGCCTCGCCGAAATGACGAGAACGAGCGGACAACAAGAATAGACAGCGCGCGTATCGAGCGCACGAGGTCCGTCGGGCAGAAGCGCTAGCAGGAGGCAGTGCTGCCGGTGCCCGCATGCCACATGCTAGTGGTTTCACGATACAGAGAGAAATGGAGCATTGCGAACAAACAAAAAGAAGTATCAAAGGGGGGCATGGCCGCAAAAAAGGCCGCGACGGAGCGGACGGAGAGAACGGAAAAGACCAAGAGAGACACACATGCGACACAGGCCTGACAGTGGTGAGCAAATGGCGCGATCGCAAAAGGTAGAGAGCAAGCCCAACCAGCAGCCTAGGAAGAAGGCAAAAAGCTGGCCCAAAAGGGCCAGAAAATGAGGCCGTAGATGACATAGCGGCGTGATTGGCTGTGTGAATGCGTGAGAAGCCCAGCAGGTGAGACCACTGTACGGAGTAGTACTACGAGTATAGCAGCAAAAAAAATTCTGCCGCCTTCCATTACCCACACACCCTCCCCCTCACCGCCCCCACGAGCTGCACCGCCTTTGCATTTCTGCCCCGACCAGCCAGCTGGTGGCCCTTCTTTCCCTCTGTCTCTTCTGACCACGACACCCACCACACTCCAGCTGTTGGCTCAACTCTTTTGGACAGATACTTTTTTTTTTTCGATTTCTATTGCATTTTTTGTGTTTCCTTTGTCCTTCGTCATGGCTCGCGGAAATCAGCGCGACAAGGCGCGCGAGAAGAACCTCAAGGCACAGGCTGCTCAGGTATGTGCGAATGCTCTGTCCGCTGATGTCGGATGTTTGTCTGGTGCTTTGGAATGAGCATGTTTTTTTTTCTTTTTCTTTTTTCGGTCAAGGGTCTGACAGCCTCAGAAAAAAACCAGCTCGAAGAGCGGCAGCGAGATGCAGCGCGATCGCGATGCTCTGGCCGCCAAGATGCGAGAGAAGCAGGCCGCAGGTGAGGCTCTTTCCAGCGCGTCCTCTTGCCTATCCGTCACTGTACTGACCAAGAGCAGCCGATGCGCGCAAGGCCGCTGCTGCCGGTGCCGGGAGCAAATAGAGCAATATTTGGTGCAGACCGCGAGAGCCGGAAGGCCTCATGATTGTCTAGGACAACTAGAAGGCGTTTTGGGGGGGAAGGGGGCGGTCTTTCGGCGCATTGTTTTATGCAGAGGTTCATGAATGTACTTCGTAGCGATCACCACGACAGACAGTCAGACAGACAATCTACCTATTCATGCTGTGACGACTCTTAGATGGTATAGGCTATAGATGCCTTCCAGCCCCGATATGTCAAACGATCAACCACACCTTTCTTATTTTTACTTTTTTTTCTCTTCTTTCTTTCTTTTTTCACAGCTTAAATTGTCCTCATTAAATCCATCCAGAACCAAATACGAACCAGTCATATGTACCTTCATCCGGAAAGCCCAAGCGGCTTTTGAGGTATTGCGCGGAAAGCAAGACGAGAATACAAAAAAGAAGAATAAAAAAAATAACCGTCAAGAGTCTAGTCTCCCACCCCTCTGTTTCCTCTTTTCTGGCAATCCTCTCCTGTGACAATATTATAAAGCATTTTGCAATGTTTCATGAAAAGTGTCCCCAGAGACAGAAACGAAAAAATGAAGAATCCACACAGCGTAACAACCCTCTCATCCCCAAGAAAGAAATTCATAAATAGGCACACGGAGATGTGTTGCTTTTTAAGCGGCAGCAATGGCCGCCTGCGGCAGCGCGCCGGGCATGCCGCCAAAGGCGCCGATACCCTGTGCCTGGACGGCTGGGAAGGAGCCGGCGGCGCAGATGACGGCGCACGTGCACGAGCCGTCCGGGTTGAGCGTGCCGCTGCCGCCGACGACGCCGGTGCCGGCAGCCGCGGCGGAAGACGAGGTGGCGGTGGCACCCGCAGCCACAGTGGACGTCAGAGAGCTCAGTGCCGACGTCGTGATGGCGCTGTTGGTGCCGTTGCTGGCCGCACCGCCGCCGCTCGTGCCGCCCGTGATGGCGCTGGGGTTGCCGGTGCCGTTCTGGGCAATGGCCAGCTGCTGGAACATGGCCTGGGTCTTGTCGGCGCTCGGGTTGATGGAGAAGGTCATGCCCTTGCCGCAGTGGCCGTTCTGGCGGCAGTAGAACCCTGGACGGTTAGCATCGGTTCCATTTTTTGGGTGTTGCTCAAGACTTACAGAGAGGCGTGGCGACCATCACCTGCATGGCAACCTGCGGCGGCGGGTTGACGCTGTTGTTGACGTTGGCCTGGAAGCCCGAGTCCATGCCGCCGGCCAGAGCGGCGCAGGGCGTGTCAAAGGCAGACTGGGTGGCCGTGTGGTTCTGGCTCAGGAAGGAGAAGACGACCATGTCGCCCACGGCGGCCTGGATGCTGTTGGGCTCAAACTGCAGACCCTTGGAGCCGCCAACGCTGACGGTGTGCGTCGCACCGGCGCCCGTGGCCACCGTGGTGCTGGCCACCGCCGCCGTGGTTCCAGCGGCGCCGCCGCCGGCCGTGACGGTCTGCGTGACTGTGGACACCTGGTTGACCGTGGTGGTGGCGGCGTTGTTGCCGCCATTGACCCAGATGACGATGACCGACTGCTGGGCGCCGAGCAAGAAGCCCGCCTGGGCGAGGAGGGCTGCGTCTGCTGCGCTCAGCAGAGCATTGCTGGCAGCGGCACCGATGGCGAGGCCAGCACCGACGCCAGCACCGACGGCCACACTGCTGCCTGACTTGCTGCTCTTGACGGACTCGCGGCGGACGGGATCCCGGCGGACGGGGAAGACGTTGTGGACGGCCTTTGCGAGTGCCACCGGGGCAAGGCACAAGCTTATCGCAGCGGAGAACTTCATGGTGAAGAGAGTATGGGAAATGAAGAAAAAACTAGACAACGACGATGCTCTTCCTTAAAAAATAATTGTACTTTCGAATTCCGCTAGGGACCGTGATGAAGGAATGGGAATCTGGATGGCGAGGGCCTGCTCGAAGGACAAGAAACGCAAAGAAGAGAAGAAATGAAAAGAACGAACGTCTTCAGTTGACGAATACAAGACGAGACGAGATAGGTATGAAGAGAAGAAGAAGAAGAGGAGAAAGAAAAAAAGAAGAGAAAGGAAGGGGAAACAAAAACAATTAAAGCGTCCGAGAGGTGCACACAAATAGAAGAGTGGATGCAGCAGGGCCATAAACGAATCTTGGCTTTCTTCCCGGCGACAAAGCGCCAGAGTAACGAGGTGACGATCCTACGACCGGGGGGGGGTGACGGAGAGGGGAGGGGAGGCAACCCACCGAGCTTGGCTGGAAGGGGGTGGCTGCTGCACCGGCGGCCGGAGCAGGAGGCAGGAGGTTTGCCTAGGAAGCGAATGGGAAAGAACACTAGCTATCTCACGGTACAGGCTGAGGATGCCATGGCTAAGAGCCCTAGCATTTTCGAAACAGATGGCGGCAATCATCCGTAGTAGAAGTCCCTTGTTCGGGGTGTCATATCTCCGGACAGTGATAGCTGGGGTGGGAGAATGTAGCAGGAAAGAAATGCAAGATACGGACACACGCGTACGGAGTTCTGAGAAATGGAGTCCGTGTAAGTGAGAGAGGAAGCGAGATGGACTCCTGCTAAGGGTTGCCGGCAAAATAACACTCAAAACACTAACACGTCCTAGCACGTTCTTGGTAGTAGCGCAGAGCCGCAGAGCCGCAGAGCCGCTCTTGGGCTTCTATGCATGTCTTGGGAGGGGGCTCCCTTTTTTTTCATTCTTGCCAATGTTGGGGTAGCGTTGTGGCAGATCTGTCTCGGATGGTGTTTTGGCATGTCCACTAAATATGGACAGGGTTGGCGTCCGCTCGGGCCTCGATCCGGCGGCAGCCAATCTCAACACCAAAAGAACAGGCTGAGCAGAGAGGCAGGAAGCAAAAAGGCAGAAGATGGCTGTCATTCTGGCCGTGACGCGTCTTCGGTGGCTTCGACTGGAGGCATTGGACGGATCTGGATATGGATATGGGCAAGCACTGTACATAAGATAGTAAAGCTGCTTTATTGGCGAGGCCCAAGCAGTAGCTCTTTGCCACGGCTTGGCCGTATCCATGCGTAGTTCAATACTCATACTCCAGATACCCTCGCACTCGCAATGGGGCATGCAACCTTGCCACTCGTTAAGCTTGTAATGGAATTTGTCACACACACACAAGATGACTCCCGGGTTTTTACACGCTTGACCACCCCCTGACAAGAGCCTCCAGCGGGCCCTAGCGAACCTTATCGTCGCCCCTGAGCTAGCTGAAAGAGAAGGTTGTGCCGGCAGAAGAGCGCTAAAAAAACCCAACCCCCACAGGAGGTCCGGCGCCAGGAGCAACAAGGTTTGGCTTTCAGGGGCTTTGCCTCGGCGCGTCTGTTTGCCACTACGATCCCGCTGTACGAGCAGCTCTCACTGCATCCGGAAGCCGCCTGTCAGCTCTGACAAGAGCGTCAGATAAGAGATGACAGATGTGGCACATATAGCAGAAATAAGCAGCGTCGCATCCGTCGCGAAACATGGGAGATTCTGATGAGATTGCGGAAGCGCTCTGTTTCCCCTTCTCAATTACCATAGATGCACGGCCCCGCCTGCTTGACACAGGCAAAGACGGCCGGGCGCGTGCTGAGCCGGCTGTCCGTCTCTCCGCCTCCTGAAAACAGCGTGCGTGTCAGAATTGGGTTGGGTCCCCTTGCCGCCGCAAGCCCCGTCGATCAGACGGTCAACGTCACTTCCGTCCAAATGCGATGTTGGCCATCTCTCTTTTTTTTTTCGTTTTTTTTTTCTGCCTGCGGATCTGAGATTCGGGCAGTTCAGTTTTTGCCGCGCACGAAAAAAAGGGAAAAACACAAACCGACGGCCTCGGAACACATACGCTGCCGGGATTGCAGTGACGTTGTACTTTGTAGAGATGACTGACCTTTCCCCCCCCTGGTCTTGTTTCGCTCGGCTGTTCGGATTCGTCTGGTCATGGCTGGGCAGGAGAGGGCCGGTCCTTGGCTGGCTGCTGCTCCTGCTGTTGCTGCCGCTGCTGCTGCTGCTGACCCTCGTGGAGGCCCGTGTAGTAGCCGGCATAGTACCATGACATGAGCAGCTTTTTGAGATTGTCGTCTGGCGGTCAGCAAGGCAACAAACGGAGAAAGAAACAGACGACCCATACCTCCCACGGTGCCCATCACGGTCTGTGGTTCCATGATGCTCGGCTGGTTCTGATGGTCAGCCAAGAAAACACAGAAATTGTCGAGCATCGACGGGATCGGCCAGAGGATTTTCATCCGCCTCTGATCCATCGTACACATACCGCTGGCAGCTGGCCGTCTGCACGCCCAGCCTCTGCCTCGCCGACGTCTGCACCGCTGCGCGTGTCTGGCGCTGTCGTCACCGGCGCAGGGCTGTCTCTCGTGCCTGCTCCTGTTTCGGGCGCAGCACCCTCGTGGACGCCCCCGGCGGCGGTGGCACGGGAGCCGCCCGTCTGAGCAGTGGCGTCGCAGCCGTGCTCGGCCGAGGGCCTGCTCGTTTCAGGCTTGGCATCCGGTCTCGTTTGCTGTCTGGTCCTGCTTTTGTTTCGCCGAGGTTAGCTGAAACGCGAGACTCGTCCTGTCTTTTTCACTTTCTTGCCTTTGAAGATGTGCTGGGAGATCGTCGAGAGAGCCTCCGCGCGCGCGGACGTCGTGAAAAGCCTGGCCGGTCAGATGGATGGGACACACATCTCGAGACAACCAAAAAACCGCGCAGACCAAAAATCACCTTGTAGTCGCCGACGACTTGGTCCCAGGAACGCGCAATCGCGGCCTCGTGCCACTGCGAAGCCATGGTGTGGTGGAGAAGGCAAAAAGAGCACCAATCGAACTAGCCTCAGGTACCAAGTTGTAGGTACACAACACTGTAGCAGAGCACGGCCACTCGCCATTCTGCCCGACAGAGCTGATCTCACCTTGCATTCAATTCGTCTTCATTGACCACTCAGCCTTTCGTCACACCTCGTAATCCCTTCCCCCCTGGTCGGCCGCCCATTTCACGCCGATTGCATTCGCAATTGTCAATCTCACCGCCGGCTGTCCTCCGTCTGCTCCGTATCGTAGCTCGCCAAGTCGCGCCAGCCAGGCCCCCCTATCATGATGTTTGCAGAGCACGGGACGCTCGCTTGCGGACCATCCGGCGTCGGCCCAATGCCCACTCCTCCCCCCCCAACGCACCGTGTGACTGCTATCGTGGGGCTCGATCGTGGGCGGATGGCGAAGATCGGTAGGGCCGCACGCCAAATTATCGGGCAAGGCGAAAAAGGCAAGCGCGACCTGCACAGAAGGAAGGAACCCCGCACGCGAGCTCGGGGAGTTGCTGGCCAACCTCCGGCGGACTGAGACACGCAAAAACTCACGATGGTCATCTGGCTATAAAATCCCCGGCCTTTTAAGCCCGCCGTGAGCTTCGCTTGCTGGCCGTGTCTTCTCTCTGCGCTTTCTGCAAACTCTCGTGCAGGCCTCCATTTTTGCCATTGGCTCGTTTCTGCGTAATCTTTGATCTGCTTGCTGGATTGATGCGCGACGTTGGCCTGCTTGACCTGCTTGACTTTCTGCTCTAGCACTAGCACCATGGGCAACGAGGTAGGTGTCTGGTCGATGGCTGCGTTTCATTGCACGCGCTCACGCACCAGTACTACATCGGCGTCGACGTGGGCACCGGCTCAGCCCGGGCGTGTGTCATTGACGCGGCCGGCGAGATCAAGGGCCTGGCCTCGGAGGACATTCAGCTGTGGCGGGTGGCCCACGGCCTCGAGGAGATCCACTATGTAAGATACGCCGTGGTCTGGCTTCGATCGGCTGCGGTGCTGAATCAGGTCTAGGAACAATCCACGACGGACATCTGGAACCACATCTGCGGCTCCGTGCGGCAGGCCATGGCCCAAGCGGGCATCGAGGCGTCGGCGGTGCGTGGAATCGGATTCGATGCAACCTGCTCGCTGGCGGTCTTCAGCCACGACACGGACGAGCCGATGACGGTGACCAAGACGTTCCTGCACGCGAAGACGGCGGAGGAGGGCAAGGACCCGAACGCGCGCAACATCATCCTGTGGCTGGACCACCGGGCTCTGGAGGAGACGAACACGATCAACGCGACGGGCCACAACCTCTTGCGCTACGTGGGCGGCACGATGAACGTGGAGATGGAGATGCCCAAGGTGCTGTGGCTCAAGAACCACATGACGGCGGAGGCGTTTGGGCGGTGCAAGTTCTACGACCTGGCGGACGCGCTGACGCACCTGGCGACGGGCTCGGAGACGCGCAGCTTCTGCAGCGCCGTCTGCAAGCAGGGCTACGTGCCGGTGGGCGTGGACGGCAGCGTCAAGGGCTGGCAGGAGGACTTTTACCGCGCGGTCGGGCTGGGCGAGCTGGCCGACGACAACTTTAAGCGCGTCGGCGGCGTCAACGGGGTGGTTAGCCTTTTTCTTTTCTTTTCTTTCTTCTTTTTCTATATCTCTCCATGCTAACCAACAGAACGGCCACTTCCTCTCGGCTGGCGAGCTGGTGGGCCCCCTGTCCAGCAAGGCGGCAGCGCAGCTGGGCCTGCCGGCGGGCATCGCGGTGGGCAGCGGCGTGATCGATGCCTACGCGGGCTGGATCGGCACGGTGGGCGCGCAGGTCGACCTGGGCGGCGGTGGGGCGGGCAGCGGCGAACACACGGTGGCGCAGGCGTTTACGCGGCTGGCTTCGGTGGCGGGCACGTCGACGTGCCACCTGGCCATGTCGCGCGACGCCGTGTTTGTGGACGGGGTGTGGGGGCCGTACCGGGACGTGGTGCTGCCGGATTTCTGGATGGCCGAGGGCGGGCAGTCGGCGACGGGCGAGCTGATTCGGCACGTGGTGGAGACGCACGCGGCGTATGCGGCGGCCAAGGAGACGGCGGCGGCGGCCCAGACCAACATCTACGACCACCTCAACGGGCGGCTGCGGGCGCTGGCCTCCGAAGCCGGGGCGCCGGCGGTGGGCTACCTGGCGCGCCACCTGTTCTTCTACGGCGACCTCTGGGGCAACCGGTCGCCGCTGGCGGACCCGCACATGCGCGGGGCGCTCGTGGGAGTCAGCCACGGCGACAGCGGCGCGGACGGGCTGGCGCTGCAGTACTACGCGGCGCTCGAGTTCATCGCGCTGCAGACGCGGCAGATTGTGGAGGCGATGAACGCAGCGGGCCACACGATCCGCAGCGTCTTCATGTCGGGCAGCCAGTGCCGCAACGAGCTGCTGGTCGGGCTCATCGCCACGGCCTGCGGGCTGCCGGTGGTCATCCCGCGCTACGACAGCGCGGCCGTGGTCCACGGTGCCGCCATGCTCGGGGCCAAAGCAGCCAGCGCGGGCGATGCGGCGGCGGGCGGCCAGACGGAGGCGCTGTGGACCATCATGACGCGCATGACGCGTGCTGGGCGCGTGGTGCCCCCGTCGGCCGACGCCGGCGAAGCCAAGCTGCTGGGTGCCAAATACGAGGTCATGCTGGACCAGCTGCGGACGCAGCGTGAGTACCGCCAGAAGGTCAACACGGCCATCCAGGGGTGGAAGAAGGAGTAGGGGGGGGCCATGGAGACAAAAAGACGAAAAGATGAGAACATGGGACAAACGACAGACGGCAACGTACAACGGACATGGATGATACAAACAACGAAGACATGTAGACTATTAATAGGATGAAAAATAGAAAGAACAGCTTTCCGCGTCACTATGTACGCTGGTTGCCTCTGATTGGCTGCCGGTGTTGGGACGCTCGGACCAGGCAGGACCTCTGTGAGCTCCTGGATTCTAGGCCTCAAAAAAGTGAATAAAATAAATAAAGAAGACGAACCAGACGCGAAGCCAGCGGTGCTGCCACGAACACACGGCTCTCTTTTCGCGCACGCTCCTTTTCATTCATCACCGGGCCTTGCATCGACGGCTAGACGATCTCCGAGACGGTTGATTGACCGCCAACGCGAGACCTCTCTTCTCCTTCCGTCCTCTGTCCTCTGTCTTCTCTGGCCATGTCCCTCTTTGGTGCGTCTACGGGCGGTGCGGCGGCGCCGTCTGCATTTGGCGGCTCTCTCTTTGGCGGCTCGATAGCCCTCGGCGGAAGTGCCAGCAACATGAACGCGGCAGCGGGCGGCAGCACGGCAACCAACCCAGCCAGCCGGAGCGCCTTTGGCGCCAGTCTCTGGGACACCAACCCGAACCGCACGCAGACGGCAGCGGCGGCGGCCCGGCTGCAGGCATCGACAGCAGGCGGCATCGGCAGCTTCCTGCCGGGCTCGACGCAAACAGCCACGACGCAGCCTCTCGGGGCCCGTCCGGCCTCGGCCGCCTACTTTGACAGCCTGCTGGCCAAGAGCAAGAAGCGCGGCGAGGGCGGCGGCGGCGGCGGCGTCGGCAGCGGCGTGGGCATCGGTGCAGAGGCCGGAGATGGCAGCGGCAGCGACCTGCCGGGGCTGCACCTCGGCCTGGGCGACCTGCGGCAGAAGCTGCGCAAGCTGGGCCCGCGCGGCAGCACAGCGGCCGGCGGACCGCCGGGCAGCAGCGGCGGCGGTCCCGTCAACGGCAAGGCACACTACGTGCTGGCGGCGTCGGGGGTGGACCCCGGGGCGGCGGTGCGGGACCTGGGCAACTTTGGCATGCTCGGGGGCGGGACGGCAGCAGCGGGGGGCGGCAGCAAGACAGCAGCGGGCGAGGTGGACGTGGACACGTATCTGGCCAACCTGCAGACGAAGACGACGCTGAGCATGATCGCCGACGGGCTGGAGCGGTCCGTGCGCGACTTTGACAGCTTCCTCGAGGACAATGTCAGCATGGAGTGGGAGGCCCAGCGCCAGCGCATCTACCAGCACTTTGGCATCAAGACGCGCGACGACCTGGTCGGCGGCGGCGCCACGGCCACGCCGCGCTATGGCACGCCCGATGCGGCCGGGCCGGGTGCGGCCTCGGCTGGCGGCTTTGGCCGCTCGCGCCGCAGCCGTCAGCAGCAGCAGCAGCAACAGCAGCAGCAGCAGCAGCCACAGCAGACACAGACGCCTGGCTCTAGAGCAGCGGGCAGCAGCGCGTTTGGGCGATCGCGGGCGCAGCGGTCGGTCATCGGGTCGGCGAGCCGCATCGGAGCACACGCGTCCGAGTTTGCCGACGTGGAGACGGCCCACGGTGGACCGTCGGGGTCGGGCGCGGCCGGCTCGAGCACCGGTGGTGATAGCGGTGGTGGCGGCGGCGGCGGTGGCGGCGGCGGCGGCGGCGGCAGCGGCGGCATGGACGAGCGGTACATGCGGGAGAAGCAGGCGCGACTGGCGGAGACGGTGCACAAGCTCAACGACTGCCGCAGCGAGGCGGCACCATTCCCGATCCTCCGCGAGATGGTGGCGGTGGATACGGCGCTGGGCGGCGACCGGCACCAGACGCTCGTGGTGGAGGCGTTCAGGGCGCTGGCCGACATTGTGGGCGAGGGGGAGATCGACGGCGGCGAAGGCCAGGCGCCGTCGCGCGGGCAGGCGGGCCCGCGGCAGCGGTCGTTTGCGCGGGCGTACCTGGACCCGAACCCGAACAGCGCCGGGGCGGTTGCGATCCGGCAGCGGATCCTGGGCGGGGCCAACCGGTTCCTGGAGAACAAGTTCTTCAGCGAGGTGGAGGCGCAGATCGCCAAGTTCCCGCAGGAGGCCAGCCTCGGCGGGCGGCCGGACGTGGTCAGCAAGATCAAGGCGTACATCCGGGTGCGGGCGGCGCAGAAGATGCTGGTGCCGGACAACGTGGAGCTGCAGCAGGTGCAGGGGGAGTACGTGTGGGCGGTGGTGTTCTACCTGCTGCGCTCAGGTCACGTGACCGAGGCGGCGCAGTACGTCAACGACAACCAGACGCAGATCCGGGGCATCGACCGGGTGTTTGCCAGCTACATCAACAGCTACGCGTCGAGCGAGGACCGGCGGCTGAAGCGGGCGATGCAGGAGCGCTGCAACAGCGACTACACGCAGCGGGCGCGCAACGCGCCCGAAGGGTCGGTCGACCCCTTCCGCATGGCCTGCTACAAGGTGATTGGGCGCTGCGACGTGGCCAACCGCAGCCTGGAGGGCCTGCAGACGGACGTGCACGACTGGATCTGGCTGCAGTTCAACCTGGCGCGCGAGGGCGACCGGGCGGCCGAGCTGGCCAGCGAGATGTACGGCCTGGCCGAGCTGCAGGCCACCGTGCGCGAGATCGGGCAGAAGCACTTTGCCAAGAACGCGCCGGGCGTGGCCGCCGGCAGCTACGCCATGTACTTTTACCTGCAGGTGCTGGCCGGCCTGTTCGAGCCCGCCGTCGCCTACCTGTACGCCTTCTCCTACGTCGACGCCGTCCACGCCGCCCTGGCCCTGCAGTACTACGGCCTGCTGCGCACCCCCGACGCCACACTGGCCGCCGCCAACGAGCTGCTCAGCCACAGCACCCGCGGCCAGCCGCAGATCAACTTTGCCCGCATGATCGGCTACTACACGCGCGACTTCCGCGCCGCCAACGCCGCCGCCGCCGTCGACTACCTCGTGCTGATCTGCCTCGACGAGAAGGACGACAAGGACGAGAAGCAGGAGGGGCCGTCGCTCTGCTACGAGGCCCTGCGCGAGCTCGTGCTCGAGACCCGCGAGTTCAGCAAGCTCATCGGCGACATCCGGCCCGACGGCACCCACATCCGCGGCCTCATCGAAGAGCGCGGCCGCCTCATCGCCCTCGACCGCGAGCGCGACTTTGTCAAGGCCATCACCCTGCAGGCCGCCCGCGACGCCGACGACGGCGGCCGCACCACCGACGCCGTCCTGCTCTACCACCTCGCCGGCGACTACGACACCGTCGTCGTCATTGTCAGCCGCGCCCTCAGCGAGGCCATCGCCCTCGAGATCGGCGAGGAGCCCATGCGCCTCGTCCCCGTCAAGCCCCGCGTCGACCCCAAGGCGGCTAGCCCCGCAACCATCGTCCCCGGCAGCAGCCTCAGCCTCGCCGCCATCGACGACCCCGTCGAGCTCGCTCGCACCATGATGACCATGTACGAGCGCGACCACATGTTCCGCCGCCGCATCCGCGAGGAGAACCGCATCGCCTGCGGCGTCCTGCTGCAGATGAGCGACATCAAGGGCCTCGTCGAGGCCCGCAAGTGGCCCCAATGTCTCGACGTACGTTTCTCTTTTTTTTTTTTTTTTTTTTTTTTTTCCTCGCTTCGCTCGTTTCCCTCCGCTCGTCTTCGCTAACTCTCTAGAAAATCCGCGACCTCGACATCCTCCCTCTCCAGGCCGGCGGCGACCCCGCCACCATCCGCTCCTTTGCCGGCCGCTTCTCCGGCCTCGCCCAGCCCGTCGCCATCAACGTCCCCAACCTCCTCATGTGGACCATCCTCTGCTGCACCCAGCAGCGCGAGCGCCTCCTCAGCGGCCAGTTCTCCGGCAACGAGTCCGCCTCCCGCATGCTCGCCGACGAGCTCAAGCAGATCTGCGTCGACCTCACCGCCTACACCAGCCAGCTGCGCTACCGCTTTCCCCCTTACCTGCACGAGGCCCTGGCCCGCGCGTCGGCCGACTAGGAAGGCTTTTTTTCTGGACGGTTTTTTTTTCCTGTAATTTTGATAGCACGATTGGTAGACGTGAAAACGGAAGGCACGTCCGCACACCCACCACGGTCGAGACTGCCATTTATTTTGATAACCACGTGTCCCGTGATGTCGTTCCTTCGCTCCTTCCTTGCCCCTTCCTTGCTCTTTCCTTGCTCCTTTCTTTCTCCTTGCTTGACCGTCTCTTCAAAAGACGTGCTTTTCTCTTCTCTTCTCTCTACTAATCATCTCTCATCCAAGTCTCCCATCGTATTGTTTCGCTTATATCTCCAGCAGCATTCATTTTATATCCCACGCAGAAAGATGGCCATATCACCGCAAGCCGTCAGGCCATCAGCTCAAAGCAGCATCGCCAGACGACCAGTGGCCGAGGCGGAGACGGACGCGGCCAAAACGGACATCACCTTCTTCGACACGGACGCGGTCAAAACGGGCGACATCATCTATGTCAAGACGGGACGCTGTCCCGAGACCGCAAGCTGTCGAATCTGCAGCAGTCGTGACGATGGATCCAAGCCGGCGGTGCCAGCTGCATCGGTCCAAGACGAGGCCAGTCCGGCCAAAGACAACCAAGACAGCCAAGACAGCCAGGACAGCCAGGACAGCCAAAATACCGACAACGATGGCGACAGCACCACAGCCAAAGACAGCCCGCACACGGAACAGATGGCAGACTCTGGCGCAGCGAACCAGGCTGAGCCGCCAGGATCCACGGCACCCGCTAGCAGCCAGAGCATAAGCACAGCCCCGTGGATTGCAAGAGCTGCCGGCTTCTTCTCGAGGCGAATGCCGGAAGGCCGTGTAGACAGGCCCTGGGTGCGCAGCCATCGCATCGAACTGCGCAGGCCACAGCCTTTGCAGCGCGTCCGGCGGATCCAGCACGTCCAGCTGGACCGCGGATCAAGGCGGACGTCAAAACGGTCTACACGTGAGCCCACCAGAACAGGATCCTGCCTCTCTTCTCCCCGTGGCACACTCTAAAACGAAACAGCCATCCGAAGCATGGCCTAGATGGCCTTGGCCTGTCCCAACCTCCGATCGAACCCCCAGGGCACCGAGGTTGCTCCGGTCGACAACATGATAATGCCGACTCCGCAGGCTCCCTCGTTCGGCGTGTCCCAGCCTGCACCATCGTTTTCACCTTTGCCGTCGGCCATTCCAAGCTTCCAGCCTGACACCCACACCCTCCCGTCCTGGTTTTACGCCAGCTGCAAGCCTACTCCATCGCAGCCTACTCCATCGCAGGACCGCCTCTGACGCTGTCTTTTATAGCGTGCGTCGATCAATCATGTTTGCGTTTCTTGTATAATTAGCTAGTTATGAGAGCAACCCCAAACGCCTTGCCTTTCTATGCTGCCTGCCTTTCCTATCATGATCGTCATTGCGCTCGGTTCTGTCTTGTCTCTCCCCTGCGGAACTCAGTCCGGGAAGCAGTCCTCGGACGGATCGTCAACCAGCGAGTATTTCTCCACCACCGGTCCGCGGCCAACAAACAAGCTAGGCATACGGTCGTCTGGCAGTCGCGCAAACTGCAGCGCCGCTATGTGCGACGAGGACCTGTGCCGTTCTATGTCGATGGGCAGCCGCGCGCCCGTTGTCAGCGAAAACAAGCCAAAGCCGGCGTCACCACCACTGCTGCTGCTGTCGCTGCCGTTGTCGTCGGCTGCGGCCACGAGGCCCAGCTCGGGAGCCACATCAAAGCCCGTGCCCAGCAGACGCGACGCGTTGCGGTAGCCGTCAAAGCGCAGAAGAGCACGGCCGTGCTGCTGCTTCTGCTGTTGTGACGCACTCGTCGTCGACTGTACGTATCGCACGTCGTACAGCAGCATGGTGTCGCGCAGACCGGCCGCCACGACGCGGTGGCCACCGACCGAGCGCACGTGAGCCACGGCATTGGTCTCTTCGCTGCTGCTGCTACTGCTTCCACCGCCCAGGGTGTGCCACCGCCGATGTGTCGGCGCCCGCAGGTCCACGAGCCACGGAGTGCGCCAGCGTCCGCCGGCGAGCACAAGCTGCGGATGGCCTTCGAAGAAGTCGACGGTCGAGACAAGAGAGGAGGATGACGAGGAGGAGACATTACCGCCGGGCGGAAAGGCCGTAAAAAAGTCGGCAAGCTGTGGCCGCCCCGCCGACAAGCCGCGCAGGTCCAGCACGGCGATGCCACCGCCGGTGCCGACGACGCAAAATGTGCCGTTGCTGCCCGCAGCCGGCGGCGCTGGAGCACAGCTATAGATGGCGCCCCGGGCACCGCGGCCGGTCACCCGGATGACGGAGCTGTCCGCTGTGCGCGCAGAGGACCCGAGCCGCCACTCGGGCGCCATGCCGCGTCGGCCGTGGCGACCATGGCCGTCTTCGGCTGCTGCCGCCACCCGCACCGGCGACCACACGCACATGCAAGTGCCGCTGTGGGCCGCCATCTGTCGCGATGTGGCCATCATGCGGTCGCTAGCTCGGTGGTAGCAGATCGCCGACGGGTCGAGCACGTCCAGGTTCTCAGGCTCGGTGCGGCCGAACCGGTAGTCGTAGAATCTGTGCCGCCCCCTTGTCGGCCACCGGTTGGAGATGCTGTTGAGGGTCAGCGGAGAACGAACAACAACAGCAATGCGTGTGACACCCGTACCGTTCGTCCTTGTCGGGCGCAATGTACCAGCCCTTGATGTTGGCTGCGAACTCGTCGCTGGAAAAGTAGTCTGCCGGTCAGCACAGCCCTGCAACAAAAGAAAAAGACTGCTTCTGCCCGGCAAGAACTCAACTGGTGTACATCACCCCCAGCCCTGACCGCTCGTCGTCGCCGTTGACGTACAGACACTTGATGCCGCACATCCGCCGCCGCACGTCCTCTCGCGACACCGTGTCCTGGATCCAGAGCCGCGCCGTAGTGTCGATGCCTCCCCGGTAGCAGAACCCGCCCGCCAGCGCAGCCGCCGCAGCCGCCCGCATGCTGCTGCTCTGCGCGCTCCTGGTGCTGCTGCTGCTGCTGCTGCAGGGGCCGCCCCCGATCTCGCGCTGCAGGCAGCTGGCTGCGAGCAAGCCGCTGCTCCTCGTCGGTGGCGGTGCGCGTGCAATGGGAACAGGCGGCACTGCAGGCGGCGGCTGCTGCTGCTGCTGGTGCTGCTGCTGGTGCTGCTGCTGTTGGGCGCCTGCCAGCTGCCGCCTCTTGCGGCTCCGGCCCTCAGCCTCATGCCTGCGCGTCTGCTCCCGCTGCCGCTGTCGGGCCTGCGCTTGCGCCCAGCGCGCGCCTTCTGGAGCCGTGCCTGTCTTTTCAACCTTGAAGAATCGCTGCTGGGCCTCATCTAATAGCACATCCGTTAGCATCAGCTTCATCCCCATCGACAGACCAGAACTTGCCCCAGTAGTACCCGGGCATCTGAAATGGTGCAGGCATGGCTCTTATTGCCCAGCAGAATGCTGCTGCTTGATTTCGATTCCGAGTAGACCGCTGGCCTCCATGAAGGGTTTCTGTTCTACTGATCTAAGCTTCGTAGTGTCACGTGACTTGATCAAAACACTCCATTGCCACCGCACAAAACGCAAATCAAATCACACAAGTCAACTGCGAGGTTTCCAATTTTACGTTTTTATTAATTAGTCCCGTCTAAAGAGCTTGTAAGGGGTATGGTCCTCGTCTCCTCCTTCTTCAGATCAGAAAATTTTAAAACAAAAGAGAGAAACGAAAAAGACGGTAAACTGGTTTGACGATGGCATACTCGTTTGTCTCTCTGCCCGTCTTGGCCTGTAAGCCAGGGAAGTCTAGGCCTGAAAGCCAGGGAAAAACAATGCACATGCCAACGACGGGGTACTAGTGTTCACACGTAAAGCAAAAGAAGGTTCCTCGATATACGCCTTCCCCCCGACATCAACTCGTTCAGTAATGAGCAGCTTACTGAGACTTCTCGTGCTGCGTAGACACGCGCTGCAGAGACACAACTGTGGATGGTTAGCACGATGCATGCAGCGGAGCATAGAGAGAAAGACTTACCAAAGTCCTCAAGCGAGCGCTGCTTCTGGTTGCCCTTGGGGCTCTTGCCGTGCATCAGGTTATCGAAGCCAACGCTATCCTGGAGGATGTAGTACACGCCACCCATGATGCAGAAGACACCGAACGAGAAGATCCAGATACGGACAACAGCGACAATGGAGGTCTGGCCACCAATGAACCAGCCGAAGAGAGTGAAGAACGTGGCAATCAGATCGACAATCAGGATGGCACCGCTGAGCTGCCACGAAGGAATGGACGACCAGAAGGGACCGTTGGCACGGGTGATAAAGATGAGCCAGTTCTCCGTCAGGGAGACCTCGAGGAAGACGACCTCGTCCAGCTTACCGAAGTTCTGGACGATACCGCCGTTCTCGCCCTGAGCGTACATAGTGGTGACAGTGATCCAGGTGCCGACAGCCAGAACAATGCCCAGCAGGACGGACATGCCCCAGAGCTTGGGCAGGTTCCACTTGACAGGCGTCTTAGAGTAAGGAGCGTTGTCGTAGGCGATGGCCAGGGTAGCGACATCAGCGAAGATGGCAATGAAGACGACCAGCTCAATGTTCAGCGAACGGTTGAGAATGGCAATCCACAGACCAAGGTAAAGCTCCAAGTGAATGGACAGAGCGATACGGTAGACAACGTAGGCGTACATGCGGTGGAAGATCTGGCGAGACGTCTTGAGAGCGTCGATAATAGCACCAAGACCGGGGGCAAGGAAAACGATATCGGCAGCGGAGCGAGCAGCGTCAGAGGCACCCTCGACAGCAATACCGGTATCAGCCTTCTTCAGGGACGGGGCATCGTTGACACCATCGCCAGTCATGGCGACGAGGTAGCCACGCTGCTGCAGGATCTCGACGACGTTGTACTTGTGCTGGGGGAACACCTCGGCGAAACCATCAGCAGCCTCAACAAAGTCGTAAACCTCAGAGCCGGGCATGTCACCGCCGCCACCCAGACCCAGGCGCTCGGCGTTGTAGACGTTGGTGCCGAGACCCAGCTGGCGCGAGGTCTCGCGGGCAATGCCGACAGCGTCACCAGTAAGCATCTTGATGGACAGACCCAGAGACTTGGCTTCGTTGATGGTGCGGGCGGTATCGTGACGGGGGGGGTCAGAGCAGGGCATGATGCCGAGAATCTCCCAGGCACCCTCGCCACGCTTGCGGGCAACACCAAGGGAACGGAAACCACGGGTGGCGAACTCGGCGACCTTGTTCTTGTAGTCCTGGTCGACCTGCTCCGGGATCGGGTGGTCCTCCTCGACGGTCTTGAGAACGAAAAGCGGGGCACCCTTGACGCAAGTGATGCGCTCGCCCTGGGGCGACTCGACGAGGGCCTGGACCTTCTTGGAGACGGGGTCGAAGGGGTGGAAGTCGATGACCTTGTACTTGGACAGAACGCTCTTGGCACGGGGGTAGTAGCGCAGGGACTTGAGGAAAGCCTTGTCGATGGCATCGATACCCTTCTTCTTGCGCGAGGCAGCCAGGCAAGCAGTGAGCATCAGGTCATCGGGCTCGACACCGGCGACGGTGTAGGGCTCAGCCAGAGACAGCTTGTTCTTGGTCAGGGTACCGGTCTTGTCCGAGCACAGAATCTCGACACCGGCAAGCGACTCAATGGCAGACAGCTTCTGGACGATGGCCTTCTTGCGAGCGAGGTAGGCAGCGCCGACAGCCATGGTGGTGGTGACGACAGCAGGCAGACCGACGGGGACACCGATGATGGTGATGGCCAGAGTGTACTCGAGGATGTGCACAATCTTGTTGGAGCGGTAGAAGGACGAGACCCAAACGACAAGGTTGGTGAGGATGACAAGGATCAGCAGAACAGTGCCGATGCCGTTGAGCACCTCAGTGAAGTGACCAGTTCCGGACGACGCAGCGTTCACAAGGGCAGCGGCGCGACCAACGAAAGTGTTGTCACCAGTGGCCGTGACGACGATGAACGCCTCGCCGCGCTTGACAGCGGAGGAAGCGTAAACCGAGTCATGGTTGTGCTTGTCGACAGCGAGCGACTCGCCAGTGATGGCGGACTGATCGACTTGCAGGAAAGCCTCTTCGGTGACGATGCGACCATCAGCGGGGATGATGGTACCCTCCTCAACCTGGAGAATATCACCGGGAACGACCTCGGGAGCCTCAATCTCCTTCAGGGCACCGTCACGGAGGACGACAGCCTTCAGGGCCAGCGTCTTCTTGAGCTCGTCGACGATGGAGCCAGCCTGGTATTCCTGGATGAAACCGACAGCAGCGTTGAGCAGAAGCAGAGCTGTTCTTCATTAGATTTGTCCCATGCATTTATTAAGCCGGGCAGACATACCGCAAATGACACCGAAATCGACCCAATCCTCCAGACCAGCAGCCAGGACGGCGGCAGCCTTGGAAAACAGTTAGCGTCTGATGCTGCCACACAAAAGGATCTGCTAAAACGAAACAAGTTTTTTTTTCGGGCTCTGGGTCTCCCTGGACAGGCGGGGAAAGCTCATGCGCAGAAAGAGCTCAAAGCGGGTATAGAATTTTTCTAATTGGCGCCAACTCGGCGCCACTGCAGAACGACCGAGAGCCAGTGCGGGATTTTTCCAGCGCCAACAAAAAGACCGATAAGGGAAAAAAATAAACAAACAAAGCAATAGAAAAAAACATACCTCCATGACGAACTGGATGGGACCAACGAAAAAGCCAAGGAACTTGAGGATCATGTTCTCTTTCTCCTCCTTCATCTGGTTGAGGCCGTACCTGGATTGGTGGTCAGTCAATTGATTCGTAGATGCATCAATTGGGTTGGAGTGCACTCACTTGCGACGGCGAGCAACAACCTCATGCTCGGTCAGACCAACACGCGTGTCGGTCTGCAGCATGTCTTCCGGGATGACACGGCCACCGTGAACGTTGGTGTCCTCATCGTCGTCGTCGTCGCCATCCACACCATGGCCGTCGTGCGACTCGAGGTCCTCGATCAGGGCGTCAATGTCCTCATCTTCTTCCTCATCCTCGACCTTGGGCTTGCCAGCCGGGGGGGCGGCGGCTGCGGCAGCCTTCTCAGGGTCCTTCTCGAAGTCGCCCGCCGGAATGTTGGTGTGCAGGGCGGGCGCCTGCGATGTTGATTCCGCCATGGCGCTGGTTGTGTGATGTCTAGCTGCTGTTCGAGAGCGTGAGAAAACCAATCGACGCGTAAACGAAAGGCGACGGGCAGGGAACAAAAAGTTTTCTGCAGCTCGAACCTGCCGGGGCGAGAGAAGGCTCTGGAGGGGATGGAACCCGCTTGGGGTGGGAAAAAAATGAAGCGAATAACGATACAGTAATGGGTGTGGGAGGGAGGGAGAGAGAGGGAAGAGGATTATAGTGAAGGGAAAATCGGGGGAAGGCGATATTATATAGCAAGGCTAAGAAAAGCGCGTTTTGGGGGAGTATAATCGACTGCTCCCGAAGTGGGTGACGAAATCGTCTGTAGCTTGCACTTGCACCTTGCACAGTAGCGAGAGGCGAGAGGCGAAACCTCGGGAGCAGAGGAGATTACAAACAGACTTGGTGGTGCTGAGGGAATGACACGGAGGAACAGTGTAGGCGGGCCGAGTGTACAGTGTGCCTGTGCTTGGCTTGCGCTTGGGCAGGTGCAGTAACCGGAAGAACGCGGCGGTAAAGGATGAGCAGAAAAAAGTGGGGTTGGAGCTGGGATAAGAATGGGAAGTGTTTTGATGAGCTAATAAGCACGGGTGGGTATGAGCGAAATTGGGACGTGCCGGCTTTCCAGGCGCAAAAAGTGGCAAGCGGATTGTTTATGGTGGAAGGGTGGACGTGTTCTGGAAGGAGGGTGTCAAAGTGTAAAAGGGGAGGCAAAACGACTGAGTAATCAGATGGTCATGAACTCGACGAATGACTCAGTCGTGATTCTGGGGTGAGGCGGTAAAGAGTGGCAGGTTCGAACTGGCGAGTGACGTATTGTCGTAAGGTCTGGTTTGCACTGTACATACCTGGAAGAATCAAGATCGATTGCGAAGGAGGGGTGGCGTAGGGAGGATAACGAAGGGAAGAAAAAAAAAAAAAAAAAAGAGAGAGGGGAGAGGGGAGAGAGAGCGGAGAGTCGCACCTCACGAATCCGGAGACGAGGACTGGGTTTCGATCCTTCGTGGGTGTTGAGGGAGGGAGAAAAGGTAGGAGGAAGGGGAGAAGAAATGGGCAGACGAGAGGAAGCTGCGTGGTGCTTTTATGATTGGGGAACGGAGCGTGAGCTTCTTTCCTCTCTCAGCGACTGGGCCAGTGTTAGAGTCGTAATAGCTCGCTCGCTCTTTCTTCGTTTTTCCCTTTATTTTTGCTTTTATTTTGCAATTGTTTTAATTCCCTGGCGCTTCGGCACCGCGGTGGAGGCGGCGAAACACAAACGCTATGGAGTAAGTTGGTTTTTGCTGCTTCTTTTGTTGGTGTCCACCTTGGTGCTAGTGCCTGACAGAAATAATACATAAAAACAAAGGCAAAAATTAATTGAAAAAATTATTTAAAAAAAAAAAGCTTTGTTGCGACACCGTATCTTTTTTTTCTTGCCCCCCATGTTGCGCCCAGAGCGAGTAAGAGCGAGCGTCCGGCAAAAAGGCGCACCGAGGACGAGACAAGATGGGGAAAAGGGCATTCCAGGGCCCACGGGCCAGGGCCAGCAATTCGCAATGCGCAATGTCGCCTTCTCGCTCTTGTTCGCGATGCCCCAGTGGGCAATTCGTTCCGCGCATCGCTCGGTTGGCAAGTTCGATGAAAAAGGGTCAATCTGCGGGCCTGGGAGAGCTACGGTGCTACTCCGTACATACGTGCATTGCTCCAGAGCATCCAAGAGAGCTACCCACTATTACGCTGCAACCCAGAAAGGAGCCGTACCTTGCTCCACAGTAAGAGCCGAAGGTTGGCAGACTGTGTGCCCGGCCGTGGGGCCCTGTTCTCGCTGCTGTTTACGGACTAGCTTGTAACAGTGCTGTGCGTGTTCGATTCGCACGGCAGGCCTGAGTCGAGGGTCACCCGCACTCAGTGCAGACCGTGACAGAGTACTTGAGTGCCGCCCAGAAGCCATGTACCCAGCTCCACTTTGATGCTCCCCGGACGGCTGCCATCGTGCATCGTCAGGTACCTGACTGGTGGGATCCACATTGGTACCGCCCCAATTTTTCTGTTGTTTCCTTTTGCGGGATTTTCTTTGCTTCCCTGCTCTCTACCGCTAGTCGGCTCTCTGGCCTGGCAATATGACGACACATGGCAGAATAATAACAATAAAAGAGGAGCACCGTGTGCTCTCTTGCGACCCGTTTTGCTGAGCGATATACGACGCCGTCCTTCTGTCGCATACGAGTACGGCATACGGGCATTATACGACAGGCAAAATACTGCCATGTGAGAGAGAGAAAGCCTGCCATGCCGATCGTGAGTGCCGTCCATCCGGCGGTCAGCACTGACGGCTGTGCGTACTTCGTGCGAGCACGATTACTCGTATCGTGCTCCTTCTTTCGCGTTGCCTCTTCGATCGGCATCGTCAATTGCCTCGTATCACAGCTCCAGGTGGCCCGTGCGACGACCAATGGATTCTAGCACAGCTTGTCTCGCTGCCATGTTCATATTATTGCTTCGCACTCGTCCCAAACCTTGTCTCTGCAATGTACTCGTATTATATTCTGCTCCGCATACGTCTCATCTCGGTCATGGTTGTCGCAGTGGAAGCTTCGGGAACTGGCTCTCAGATCGCCATGGACGGGGAGAAATAAACGAAACAACAAAACACCTCGTCCACACGGAAGACTGGCCCAGCTTGCAAGGCGCTGCGATTCGTCGAACCAGGCAGCGGCGCAACAGGGTCAGCCTGCCAGAGAGCGTCTTATTCCCAGCGAACCTTGTCCACGTCCAAAAACGGTCATTAAAGGACCCACATATTACTACTCTGCATCCTGGATTGGACAGGATGGCTCGTGGCCATGGTCGGCCTTATCAATGCCGCCCCGACCTCTGCCAAGCTACTACTATAGTGCGTATAGCGCTCTCACATATTCGTACAGCGACTGGACTTGCTGGGTTAGGCCTGCTCTAGGCCCCAGAGCCTCCTTTTTCCATCTCTGTTGTTTGTTCTCCTCCGTACGGAGTACTCCTAACGTGTATAATATTATTTTCACCTATATCCTGAGACGAGGACCGTGTAGAGCGTATTGTGCTGCCACGCCCCCCGCTAGTGCAGAGAGCCGCCGCTGAAAGGGCGCTGCCATGGTGAGATACATTGTTGCGCTGGCCTCTGTACTGGCGCGGTGTCTTACACATCGCATGCCCCGTGCCGCCGCCACCCACGCGAGTCACTTTTGGCTCTTCCCCCAAGCTCTCTCCGGAAGCATGCTACAGTATTACATGGTAGATCCTCCAGTACCGAAACCAAAAACGCCTCACCGCCTATAGCGGCTGCCGGCGGATGCCAATTCCGTATGGAGCAATGCAATAGTCCTTATGCTCTCCGGTCAAGACCCTTCGTCATCGTGGAGAATGAGAGACCCCATTTTTTGCCCATTTTTGCATTTGTTATCTGGGCGACGGGGTCTGCTCAAAACGGACAGGTCGGCAAAAAATCCTCAAGGTCGGAATTCCGACTCCCGGTGCGGCTTTGCCAGGAGACGGGGAAATGCCATGCAAGGCCTTTGTCCCGTCTTAGTCTCGTCCTTCCATGACGTATCTCCGCAAAATGAGATTTTCTTCCCAGCGAATGAGCAAGGCGGGCGGTCCACCGAGTTGTCAGAAATGGGCCTTCCGAAGCACCCGGCCGCTCGTAGCTCCTGCTCAGTCGGCGCCTTCTCGAGCCGTCTGCCACAGCGTCTCTGCGTGCATTTTCCGCGGAGGAGCCATTCCTCCATTCCTCGTGACAAGATCGCCGAGCAGGTGACTTGTGTTGGTTCTTTGAGCCACGCGAACGGGTACCTTTGTTTCTGGCTCGTCTGCTGCGGTATGATAAGATACATACAGTGTTTACCCGCTGTACTCGTATGCTACGCAAAGGCTCCTTCTAGAATTTTAGAACCTTCCTCCACCAATCACTACGGCCATGATGACGGCCTTCGGTGTCGCCGCGAAGACGAGCGCCGAAGACAATCCAGTTTTTTGCCTCAACAGGGGGCCAAGAAGCCAGTTCCCCAATAAAGTAAAAAAAGGAACAGGTCCAGGTCCAACTTCCGCTTGTACCCGAATGCCGCTAAAAAAGAAAGAGAGGAAAAAAAAAAGGGCTCCCACATGCACAAGCAAGCACAACACACACACACGGTGGCGCACTGGGCGCCTGGACTTGCCGGAAGAATAGCATATCGGGCCAAGCTTTGCCCCAACGGCTACCTCGATGTGATGCTGTCAGATTTGTGCATATTCAAAAAGTACGTACCTCTGGCGATCCCGCGTCGTCTGCTCAAACGTGGATAGGGGATTTTTCGGCAAGGCTCCGGAAGTCGATCTTCTTTGTTCCACGATAACAATTGTCTTGGCAAGGCCACATCAATGCATGGGTGCTACTTTGTATATACCTCGCATCTTGCGCGATGCCGTACATGATATGTGCTGTGCAATGCAGATTACCACTGCTATTCGCTCGTCACATGCTTTCACGCTGTGAAGACATTGAGCTAGAACAGCCTTGCACATAGATAAGAGTCGTCATCGATTGCCGATGGCAATGTTGGTCCATATCCATGACGAGCGACGGGACGGGACCGGAGGTCACGGCAATTTGCCGCTCGTTTTGGAAAAGCCTCGCGTGCCCACGATGCCCCTCTCCCCTCCTCTGCCGCAGCAACGAGTCCCACGCTTGCGCTTATGCCACTTTGATTTCCCGGCATTGCACGGAGGCCATGGAGTCTTCAAGGACGGAGATCAGCCTCTCAGAGGAGCCAGTGAGGAACCAACAAGATGGCGACAATGGCAACGGAACCTTCTCGCGAAATGTCAATCAAGGCCCCATAAAACCCAGGAACAACCGACCGAGGCCGGATGTCTCTACCCTGTCTGGCGAAGAAAGAAGCGAAGAGCGCGAAGCAGCGAGGTTGCTCCAGTATTGCCGACCATCTAGAGCAAAAAGCAGGAGCCAAAAAAAAAAAAAAAAAAAAAAAAAAAGGCCGCCCCCCTCCCCCCAAAAGGAGAGAAAAGGGCACTAAACCAGAACTTTCCTTCCTGCTCCGTGCGAAGTACTTGGTAATAAGACTTGGGAGTAGTGACACCCACAGTGTCCGAAACGGCCGGCAGCTACTAGCCAAATAAACCCCTAGAAGACAGGGTGCCTGCCACTAAACTGTCCAGTAGTTGCCATTTCGTCAATCAGAGAGCTCGCAATTCGGAGGAGGGTCCATAGCAAAGCTGGGGCATGATTGGTCCAGCTCTGGTATTTCGTCAGGAAATAAGAGGCCAGGAAGAAAAAATAATGGATAAAATGCAACCAAAAAAGGGTCTAATCGGGCTAGGGCTTGCATACCCTTGTTTGACGCTAATGTTCAAAAGCGGGAAAGCCGGTGCCCTGCATGTCCAAGATAGAAGCAACGATTGACAAGAGTAACGTGATTGTGTGTCTGGGATCGCGCGCATTCCAATTCTCTGGCGCTGTTGTGGTGCGCAGCACATGCTGCGAGTACTACCCAGAGGTACCCAGAAGAATGGGGTCGCGATCTCTGCTATCGCAAGGGCCTCATTCCTGAGATCTTCGTTTTGAGATTCTCGCCCTCCGTATATACGTACGACGTGTTCCCGGCTGGTTAACCTATTGGAGCTTGGCACCGCGTCTGCTCTCGAATCGAGCCGACAAAATGGACCGTGGCCCCAATGCAACTCTGGCCCGTCGCTTGTTTGGCTCCAGACGAGATGAAAGGCTGCAGCGTGTGCAATTTCCACCAAGGTGGCGCCCATGCGCAGATAGCGAGCCAGCGAAAGACGCGTCTCTGCCGGCACTGCACCGCTGCAGATGGGCCTGCTGTCCCGGCTATTGCAATGCCTGGTGGGCGCGTTCCGCGTCTTCGTGATCATGTCTATCGTCCGTCTCCATGCGGCGCTGCTTGCTTTTTGCTAGACGCACAATCTCGTCAACAGCCGCACTATCATGCAACTTGAAAATAAAAGGGGGCTCCGTCTTCCCTGTTTCGGCATGGCGTGCTCTTCCTTCTGAGACTACGAAATTCGAGTCTCCGACATACGACCGCTGGAGACAGCTGAATGAGAAAAACAACAGCAGCGAGAGGCAGCTCACGCTCATTGCTCATGCTTGTGTGGCCTCGGATGGGATGGGATGCAGCGGAGCGGGCTGCTACTGTTTGCTATTCTCGAGGGGGACGATCCTCGACATGCCAATTGACAGCTGACAAGACATCCACTTGACAATATAGGACGCCCTCGTATTTGTTTGCAGTGCTTGTACCCTCTGTACATGTAAATAAACATGCAAAAATAGCGCCCTACCACGACACTACTGCATCACAGGAACGTACCGCCCACGCTACTCGTGCTGCTCCCGCAAGGTCCTCGGCCAGCGAGCCCACCGCGCCCTGGCTAACGCCCTCCGCCCCCCCCCTCACTGCATATTTTTAGGCTGCGAACGGTCCACGACGTGCCTGAGCGAGTGCGAGCTTGCGCACAGTGGTATTACGTCTTGTTTTTTTTTTTCATATCATATCCGGTAGCTGTTTTGTTTCTGGTTCTGATTCCGGTTCCGGTGCTGCTGCTCCTGGCTTAGGTCGTGAAACAACCGTCCAGTCTTGGGGAAGATGAAACAGCGAACGATGGCACAGACACGGGGGGCAAACAAAGCCAGACGAACTGCGCTTTTTTCCCCAACCGAACCAGAGATCCGTTCACTGTTGCATGCTGGGGGGTGCTACCTTTCTGTTTCTTGGCGGGGGGATCCGCCAAGTGTAGACCATCGGTGTCCCTTCCCTTCACATCACGCTGGGCTGGTTGCATGCAATACTGGTAGGTTTCTCTCGGGAAGACTGGAATGGGTCCATTGGAAGCCCAGCCATTGCCAATTGCAGGCGTTATATGAGCCCATAACCGATACCGACTAGAAGGCCGTGTTTGTAGAATAAATCTCGCCAGTTGGAGGCATCCCTTACCTAACCGCAATAAGGATTCTCCTCGAACTGAAGCCTTGTAATGCTGTTGGATATGAATGGCCTAGACTACAAGTGTCGAGCAGTTATAGGCGTTCCGGTTGGTATTTCAGACGACAACTAAATGGGGATGTTATTTGATATAGTGGTCTTGCGTAAAATTTTCAAGACTTTGTTTTCATCTTCCGGTGATGTCTGTCATGTAAGGCATTGCCTGTATCAAAAAAAAGCCGGCCAGCGCTTTATTGGTTTCTATCCCGTCTCAGAATGCATTTGTATGGGTTCAGGAAGTTCCATGTGACTAATTCGTATATTACTACGTATAAACTCTATTGTTGTTTCGAATGGCTAGTTTGAAAACAAGGTTGATGTCTGATAATATTTAAATGACATCGAATGCTGTTAAATTCATTGACTCAGAATTAACCCATAGGAAATATCCTGAATGTGAGATTCCACATATACTTTTAGCTGCAGACGGAAAACTATAGTCCTGGTTGGCATCGAAGGAGCTTTGTTGTGTAATTGGTATTTCAGCTTCGTCGTACCGACACTCACACGGAACCATCGGCCACAATAAGACTCAGCGGCTTGGCTGGCGAGCACCAGGGATCACAACCCAGAAATCGATCATCCGAAACGGGCCTTTCCGTCTTGACCGAGAAACAGACAACTCTGCCGCTCGCACTGGCGCGTTGGTTCAACGAGGCTGTGCAGTCTCGGGTTGTGGGGATAGCAACCAACACACGGAAACTGCACGACCTGCAATTGCCATGACGGGAGCTAAAGAAATGCCAACAAGGTCCTCTACCTCTCCATTGACAGGAACGGACAAGTGCTGAGCCAAGTAGCAGGGTGTCAGAGTAGTTGCAGTAAATTAACTTTAAGCTCGTTCCGAAGCCTTGATGCCATAATTATCGACTAGAACTGGAATACACCAATAACAGAGGCCAAGATATTTCGGTGTGTACGAGCAAATACCTGTTTTGGTCCAACGCAGTTGCTCAGCCAAGACGGCACAAAATAAAAGATCTGACTTGTGCCGTGTCAGACAGCCAAGGCTCGCTAGACCAACGGTCTTGCCATTTCCGTGTATCCTTTTACCGCGGGCCGAGACATACAAAATATTATTTTCTCGGCGCAGATGCAAGACACAGAATCAGAGTGCGACAGCCAAGAGCACCAAGAGAGACATCCTTGCTGTTCCACCCTGTGCGGTTGCTGCCACGACGGCCCTTCTGACCTGCAGCCAAGACAGCAGCAACAAGAAAACACACGATCGTCTGTCAGGCCAGGCTGCGACGATCTACCCGGAGGCAGAGACGAGCACCGTATGCGAAAACTGTACGCTGGAAATAGCCATGTCACAACACGAAATATACCGCCTGGCCAAGACTGATCACGTAGGCTACATTGCTATGTGCTGCAAGCTGAGACGGGAAGCCGATCTCGCGTGCTACTTGTAATCAAAGGAGCCAAGGAATACTCGTCAGCTCTCTCTACCAACGAGCCTGCCGAGAGAAGAGCAAATCGGTGCACCCTGTTGTTGTACCGTTCCCCCATTCCCTCAACAGAGTGGTCAAAACGTAGACCCGCGGGTAGTTCTGTTGCTCAAACAACTGCCTTGCTAAACAAGGCCGAGCTTGGCAGTCTTGTTCGTTTCCCTTACGACACTTGTCGTCGTCTATGCCCCGGACTGGACAAGTGGGAAGAATAGCCTGTTTGTTCATAACAAATCCAACTCGCCCAGACAAGCGAGACAGTTCTGCCGAAGCGGTATGATAAATCATATAAACATCTCGTTCGGATGAAACTCGACGCTACATGCTGGTTTTAAAACCTTCAAAGGAGTCGCCCGACACTGTCTGGCAGTGTTGGAATCGCATCAACCCCAAACCGTGCCAGCATCTTGACTTCTCTTCGAACCTTACCATACTAGTGTCGTAAGCTGAATAGGATGACCACCACTATACTGCCGATGACAGACCTACAAAGGAATGCCACGAGATAGCCCTCGCGTAACACGAGCTGTCACGCCCGTAGACAGGCGACCTTGGACTTGGAGAGACATATGCATCACACACACGGCAAGGAACAAGAGCCAGAGAGGTGCTATACATAGAGATCATCACTAGTATTCCTCTACCGCAGACAAAAACGGCGAGGAACAAAGCTCTCAATGTCCGTCTTTTTTTATCTGCTTTGACTGGTGATCCCCAGGTGTAACGTCCTCTGACGTACACCCCTGGAAACATCTGGACAAAGTTCGAAGGAAGTCCTATGAATAACAGTCCATGCTATTCACTCCTATCCTTCGCCAATACGATTTCCCGGGAGGCTGTACATATTGGACATCCCAGTGTGGTAAAAATGCAGTTGTCTATAATTGTATATATATAGTTCCTTCACTCTGCGGCAGGCCTTGGCCTCAAAAGATGGGTTGTTATTCCCATCATCCCTCCTTTTAAACTAGTCTACGGGCAGACGGCAGTTTCATACCACTGCCACTTCTTTTTGAAGCTTGATACCTTTCGGTGGACAAAGCAACACCTCCCTCCCAGGGAAACCCCTACCCAAAATACATGCACAAGGAAAAGCAAGTCATCCCATAACCCACGTATGCATCCCAATGTATTCCCCTTCCATCTACCCAAACGCCAAAAGTCTAGTGCTTCGCCGTGACCTTCTCGCCGGTCAGTTTCTCAACATACGTTTTGGCCCTGGATTAGTTAATAGAGAAGCATGCAGAGAGGGAGAGGAGAGACGCACATGTCGCCCATGGCGACCATGCAGATGGTCTGCCAGACGCCGAGGCCGATGCGCGGGGCGACGCCGCGGTAGAGGCCCTTGAGGCCGTTGTTCTGATAGATGTAGCGGAAGGTGTTTCCGACAGTCATCTTCTTGGGGCGGTTGGGGTCGTCGGTCTTGCTCTGCATCTCGACGCGGATGACCTCGATGGGCTGGTTCCAGGCGCTGAGGCCACCGCCGAGGCCGCTGGCGAGGATCTTCTCAAAGACGCTCAGCTTCTCGCCGTGCTCCTTGCCGGTGGCCTTGCGGATGCCCTGCTCGGCGAGGCGCGAGAGGCCGAAGCGGGAGCCCCAGTTGGTCATCTGGCGGATGGCGACGGCGTTGACGCCCTTGTTGATGCCACGGATGCCCTCGCGGCGCCAGATGTCCATAAAAGTGGCCCAGGTGCCCGGAGCCTTCTGGCCGGACGCGGCCAGCTTGTGCTTGGTGATCTCGACCGTCTTCATGCAGGTGCAGAAGCCCATGGTGGCATACGCCTGCGCCACGCCGCCCGTGACGCCGCCGGTGATGCCGCCGAGGAACTCGGAGGCGCCCGCGGCGCGCGCATAGTACTCGGCCTCGGTGGCCACGAATAGCAGGACGGCACCCTTGGTCGACGCCTCGATCCAGGCCCACGGGATCAGACCTTGGTAGACTGTGAAAGAGTCAGCCAGAGCGGATCGTATTTTTTTTTATTCAGACTTACACCCGAGAAAACCGCCGCGGCTCCAGATGCGCCCGAGGGCGCGGGCAAAGGAGTCGCCGCGGTGGGCGGCGATGGTGGTCTTGGTGACCTCGAGCGGCTGGCCCAGCGTCGTGACCTCGAACATGTTGAGGCCGGCGCCCAGCAGCAAGTTGGAGAACTTGATGGGCTTCTTCTCGACGGCGGGTTTCGCCGCGGCGACAGGGGCGGCAGTGGCAGACATGGTGTATGCGTGAAAACGCGTAGAGAAAGCTTTTTGCTGCTGATCACAACAAAAAGGGGGCCTGACCAAGGCAAGAGGGCGCTTCTTCGCTGGGGGAGAGAAAAAGGGAGGAGGAAAAAAACGAGGTTGTTCTGGACTGAGGACGATTCGGTTCGGCGATGGAGCTCGGGCTATCGGACGGCCGTCGGCGGTAAAAATCGTTCGATAGGGTCAGGGACGATGGAAAAAGAGAGCTCCGGCAGACAGCGAGTCACGGTTGAAAGGAATCGGAGGGTTTTTATTGATGGAGGGCCTGATCGCAGGGCTAGAGAATATGGCGCTGTTTCTGGGCGATATGTGCCGAGAAGGGCAGGTATACCTTATAACGGAGTATTCCTCTTCTGGGTAGGCCGTGTTAGCGTACCGGCACGGTCTTCTGGGGAAGTTTCGGGGGGTTTGGGGGGGGGGGTTGGGGGGAGGGGTCTCTGGGGGAGCAGCGAGCGGCACTTGCACGTGTCGCCGAGGGTTTTGGCGGCCGTTTGCACGAGAGGCATGCACGGCAGCACTCCGTTATCGCGAGGGTGAGATCGCCCAAATGGGAAAGAGCGACGGTACTCACGAGATGTCAGCGCTGACGACAAAGGCGGTGGAGGCAGAGGCTGAGAAACAGAAAGAAGCACAGAGAAAGAGACAGAGAGAGAAAGAGAGAGAGAGAGAGGGGAGGGCGAATACGAGCAATGCCGTGGGATGTGAAATAGGGAAGAGCAGGATTGGAAAAGGAGTCGGTGAGATTCGTCCCCCGCACAGTTAAATTAAAAAACAGACGGTCAACGAAAAAGATGAGCTGAGACTTGTGCAAAGTAGACCGTTTGGCTGACTAACAATACCACCGCGCTGCCCCGCCCGCAGCTGTTAAGGCGGTACTCCAACATACAGCGGGCGGCCCCTGGCGCCAGGCGAACGTGCCTAGCCCCGCTGCGCGGTACCTGGTAGACGGTATATTAGAGCATAGCTTCCCCCAAACCCCAACAAACTACCGTCTTTTCTTTGCAGCGGCAGCTCTCCTCAACGGTTGGTCCGTTGAAGGGGAAAAAAATGACCAATCTGTTGAGAGCGAAATGAGCAAGACACCGCCGAGAAATCCATTGGGGCAAACAATTTTTTCTCCGTTTCGAGCGACTTTCAAAAAACCCAAAAACTCAAACCCAAAAGGCAAGATAAAAAATTAAGAATAAAGACAGAAATAAAAATGCACAAAATCTGGACCCAATTGATCTACTACTCCGCATCACACCACCACCCCCGGACTCGCCTTGGGGTAATGGGATTTAGAGGGAACGCCATCATGCCACAGTTGTCGGCCCCAGAACGGACTGCGGTTTCGGCCGTCCTGACACCCGTCCGTTCCCCCCCCATCGCATGACGGACCGTCTGTGAGTCAGAGGCACGGCAGCGCTGCTCCCAGCCTCACCGCTGGCCTTCTCCTTCTTGTCTCTACGGAGTACCGTGGTCACCTTCATTGAGTCATGTTTTGTGCTTCTCATCATTGCTACCATTCCGCGCCCCCTGTTTAGCGTATTGTACAAAAGGGGTATCTGCCCGTTTGTCGACACGCCCGAGAAAAGCAACCGGAACTACCAAACGGGAGACAGAGAAGGAAACTATCGCGGACAATTGCCAGAAAGACAGACAGAGCAGCATAACAGCAGGCGGCTTTTTTAGAGGAGAGAGAGACCAGAACACGAAAAATAAACAGACAGCCAAAAGTGAGAAAAAAAATCATAAAAAGTTTCCCGCGCCACCGCTCGCAGTGGTCCTGATCCCTGATCCTAATAAATCCTGATCCTGATGGGGAATGGTATAGGGATGAAGGGGGGTGTGTGGGCCCCCAACCAGTCATCCCGTTCCCTGTCTCTCGTCTAGACTCCGTACGCGAACGTTACACCTCCGATACCGCCGGCTGTGTAATATACCCTGTGTGTCATGCTGCGCCCTCTGCGTCATGCCGAGACGCCGCTTACAGCTTCTTGACAAGCTCAATGTACTTGGCAGTCGAGAATGACTTGGGTCTGGGCTGTTAGCGACAGCCCACGATATGGGGAGATGAAGGACTGACCTCTCGATGGGAGCACCGACGGCGCGGTCGATGATCAGCTGCGGCAGCACACCCAGAGCGCGAGCCACACCGAACAGGACGGTGTAGTAGCTGGCCTCAGTCAGGCCGTAGTGCTGCAGCAGGACGCCAGAGTGGGCATCGACGTTGGGGTACGGGTTCTTGGTCTTGCCGTGCTCGGTCAGGACGCCAGGGGCGATCTTGTAGACCTGGCTGACCAGCTTGAACAGAGGGTCCTCGGGCAGGTGGGCTGGTCGGTTAGCAACGGGCGAGGAAGTGGAAAAAAAGTTTATAAAAAAAAAGCGAAAATGGGCTTACCGAGAGCGAACTCGCGCTGGGCAGTGTAACGCGGGTCGGTCTTGCGCAGGACGGCGTGGCCGTAGCCGGGGACGACGCGACCAGCCTTGAGGGTGGCCCAGAGGTACTCGGCAATCTTGGCGTCGCTGATGTCGTCGCCGATGGAGGACTTCATCTCGGTGAGCCAGTTGAGCACCTCCTGGTTGGCCAGGCCGTGAAGCGGGCCAGCCAGGCCGTTGAGGCCGGCGGCCAGGGAGAGGAAGGGCGAGCTCAGGGCGCTGCCGACCAGGTGGGTGGTGTGGGCGCTGACGTTGCCGCCCTCGTGGTCGGAGTGGATGGTCAGGTACAGGCGCAGCAGCTCGACAAAGTTGGCGTTCTCGCCAAAGCCCAGCTGGTTGGCAAAGTTGAAGCCGTAGTCCTTGTCCTTCTGGACGGGGGCGACCTTGCCGCCCTTGAAGACGTTCTGGTAGATGCGCGCGGCGATGGTGGGCAGCTTGGCGATCAGGTCGATCGAGTCCTCGTACGTGTAGCTCCAGTACTCCTTCTTGTTGATGCCCTTGGCGTACGCCTTGGCAAACGACGACGTCTGCTCCAGCGCAGTCACCGCCAGCGAGAACTGCGCCATCGGATGCAGGTCGGTCGGGCAGCGGTCAATCAGCTCCTCGACAAACTTGGGAATGTCCGAGCGAGCCGCCCACTCCGCCGACAGGTCGCGCACCTGCTGCTCGCTGGGGACCTCGCCCGTCAGCAGCAGCCAGAAGAGGCCTGATGGTCAGCAGGGAGAAGGAGAGAAAAGGGGGGAGGAGCCACGTGGTGGACACGTGAGGGGAGGGGCCCTACCCTCCGGTAGCGGCTCGTTGCCGCCAGGTGCCTTGGGAAGAACATCGCGAATCTCCGGGATGGTCTTGCCGCGGAAGCGGATGCCCTCCTGGGGGTCGAGCACAGAGCCCTCCCAGACGAGCGACTTGATGCCGCGGGCACCGCCGTATACTTGGTCCAGGGTGACCTGGTCGATCACCTTGGAGCCGTTCTCCCTGGGTAAGGTGTGAGCAGAGACGTGTCCAAAGTGAATGTCTCGGATCTCGAGAAGAGAATAGAGAGAGAGAGAGGGAAAAAAGAAAAACAGAAAAAAAAAAGAGCCACGTACTTGCGGAAAGCCTTGATCTCCTCGATCTTGCCGGGCAGCAGCTCGGCGAAGCGCTCCTTGAGGGTCTGCGAGGTGTTAGACAAGCATTCAGTCATGCCCGAAGCTGCCGGCCATGCCTACCTGAGTCTTGGCCGAGTAGCAGCGAGCAGCGTTGAACGCCGTGGTGCGGGCGCCGAACGCGGAGGATGTCCGGAGCGAGGTCCGCAGAGCATTGGAGCTCAAGCGCAGAGCAGAAGCCATTGTGAAGAGGGGATGCGTGAGCAAGAGGAGATCTGGCAAGAGGTATGGGAGCAGAGGGGCAGCAAGAGAAAAGAAGGGGGGGAATCAATGGCTTCCGTGGGAGGAAGAAGGCGAAGGCCGAGGATGAAGAAAACGGCGAAACGGCGTTTTAAAGGCCAAATTTACTGCCCAGAGGTACTTAGCTAGGTCAATTATTATTAAGGGTTCTCCGGAAAAGGCAGCAAAAAAAGAGGGCCCCCAACATAAAAAAAAAAAAAAAGAGGGTGCAACACAAAAAACCCGCAAGCCAAAAAAAGGGAAAAAGAAAAAACCGGGGGGAAACACGGCTCAAATGCGCCCCAGTGCCAGGGAAACTTGGCACCGCATTGGCCACGCACGGGGGTGGAGTAGAGACGCCAGAGGGTTGCTGCAGCTACAGGCGTCTCTCTGGCAGGTATTGTCGGCACAAGATGCATAAGCTACAGTGGGCACTATTACACTACATCCGAAGCCGAGCCCTCCGCCATCTGTAGCGACGAAGACGTCAGGCCTCCCAGCCGGCCCGTCCGATCTGCCCTTGTCTTATTACATGTACTATGTATCTGGCGGGGGGGGGGAGATGGGGGGGGAAATGGGGGTACGCCCAGCTTATTCGCGTGCACCGCACTGGCTCTCTCATTTGGCTCTCCTATTTGCGGCGCTTACTGTCATTTTTTATTTCTGCTGCTGCTTATTGGGAGTGCTGTGTGTAAGTTTATTGGCTGCCTTAGTCATCTATCTCTACCGCTGGGGCGGATTTTTGCTCCTGCAAGCTGCCACGTTGACGTCAGAATTTTGCCCAGGCCGAAAACCGAGGCAGCGGAGAGCTGCAGCATATCTGGAGGAAATCATCTAGAAGGAAATAATCGGGAGTAGCCCACAAAACACGCCCTCGTGACACAAAAAAAAGTGATACTTTGTTCCGCCCACCCATCCCCATGGCCAAGCGGCCTTCCTGTTCCTGTCGCACGCCGGTCCGGATGGCGGAACTCGGGCATATGGCTGCGGTTATTGCGCGGTTACTCGTCTTGGTGTGGCTTGGCCGGCATTTGGCTCGTGATAGAGCACGTGACCAGACCGGCATTTGTGCCAGCCACTTAGTCATCTGGGATTAGTCATCAAATGCTGGCGTGGTCTGTGGCGATTTTAGCGGCCGGCAGAGCTTTTTTCTTTTCAGCTCCTTTTCCTGCCTCATTCAAAACCTGTCGATCATCAACGCCGCGCACCGCCATCTCATCAAAACTGCCATTTGGTGCCCATCTCGCTCCTACTGTATTTTGTCTTTTTCCACCCCGAGCGAAATATTGTGCCGTAGGACCGCCAGAACGATCCTGACGCGTCTTTTCTGCGACCCTCGCCATCTCGTGTTTTTTTTCACCTTTTTTTCATCACCCTTTTTACAAACCCCTGATTCTTCGCTCACCTTTTTGCACTGTCGCCTCTTGCGTCTTCATCAAAAGCGACAGTATATTCTATCTAAGGAAACAGCTTAATCATTTGCAACAAGTGCCGACTCCTAGACGTCTACCAGAAACACGTTTGCGTGCAAGCCGCTCGGTGTAGTCGGACGCTTTCACAAGCCTAGAAAATCGCCATCTCCGTTCATCGACAGCTGCCATCCCTATCTGTATGGAAGCGAGCACTGCCGTTGTCACTGTCGCTTAAAACCTTGTACTCGCCCACACGCGCCCGCGCAGTTGCCTGAGACTGTATATCATCTGCTTGCTGAGGACCTAGTTGCGCCACACTGCTGTAAACTCTTCTCTTTTGCGGACAGCGTAATCGACTCGAGGTTTCGTCAGCCAAAGACCGAAATAAGAAAAGGGCTTGAGCAGGCGCAAGGATAGGAGCTGCATCGGAACAAGGCCAGACTAAGCGAAGAGGAGCTGTGGCCCGTTGGAAAAGTTGGAAAGAAGGGCACACGCCAACATAGTCTGGCTTCAGGCCGCCAACGCATCGCGTATCTCGCAGACTTGCTTGCGACAGACCTGTGCGCGCGCACAGCCGAGGCGCCGACCACATCGCAGACATGTCTTCGGCCGTAGCCGAACTAGAAGCCGGCCTGCAGGCCATGCAGGGCCTCAAGCCGCCGGGGGTGTCGGGATCTCGCATCACGGCGCTGACGGCGCTCTGTGTGGGCAATGTCCAGGTAAGCCAGCCGTTTCGCCGTGCGCGTGTTTGTCGCCGCTTTTTGTTAATCTTTTTGCTGACGTCTCGCTCCTCGTCCTTGTCTCTCTTGCTCGTCTAGTCCGAATCTGTCTTGATCCAGAAGCTCTACACACATTTCAAAAAGGCACCAGGCACCCACAAGCTGGGGGTGCTGTATGTCGTAGATTCTGTAACGCGCAAGTGGCTGGACCAGGCCAAGCAGCACGGGCAGGCCGTCAACGGTTCAGCCCCGGACGGCACCTATGCTGCGGGCGTGAATAGAGTAACTGAACTGATTCCCGTCCTGATGAATGATATCTTGTCATCAGCACCGGCCGACCAAAAGGTACGCACGCACTTCTGCCAAGGACGGAACACGACTCGAGAGACCTGTAATCACGGTTTGCTGCAGGCTGCCGTCGGCAGCTTCTGTGACGATTGTGTTGCCGACGGCTCTCTTGTTCCTGTTTTTTTTTTCCTCTTGGACTTCTGCCCTGCCTGCTCCCATGCTTACTTTTCGTAGGAGAAGATCCGCAAACTCGTCGACATTTGGGAAAAGGGCCAAACGTTTCCTCCCCGGCTGATCGAGTCCTTCAAGACGAAGCTGAATGCTTCCACCGCAAGTATGTCTCTCCCCTCTCCCGTACTTGACGTCGAATTTGTCTAACAACGGACAGATGCATCGACAACACCACCCGGAAGTCCGCCATCCAATCTGCTGGCGTCTCTCGGGCCTCCTCGACCGCCGCCGCCGGCCGGGCCGCCGGCCATCCCGCCGAATATTATGGAAACTCTGGCGAACTTGGCGAAACAGAGCTCAGGCGGCAGCCGGAATGCGCCACCGGCGGCAGCGACGTCGACACCGCCGACGTTCTCTGGGGCGTTTGGCGCCAACCACAGCCTGCCGCCGCATCTGGCGGGGGGGCTGCCGTATGCTTCGCAGCCGCCCGTGTCTGCACCTGTAAATGCACCGACGCTGCCGTTTCAGATCCCGCCCGCAGCGGCGCCACAGCCGCCGCAGCTCTCGATGCCGTTTTCGGCACCTGGCGGCGTGGCCAGCAACCCGATGCTGCCGTCTGGCTTCCCTGCCGCGGCACCGCAGCAGCCGCCGGCTGGCAACGTGCAACAGAATCTGATGCTGATCCAGGCGCTCATGGCTCAGGGCTTGTCTCTGGACCAGATCTCGGGCATTCTGTCGCAGGTCGGCGGCACGAATGCGGCTGGACCAACTCTGGCTGCGCCGACACCGGCAGCTCCGGCACCGGGACTCCCAGCGGCGCTGGTGGCGGCGCTGGCTGCTGCAGGCGGTGCCGGCGGGGCTCCTGGCGCGGCGGCAGCGTTTGGGCAGAATGGCAGCAGCTATCCGAGCGACTGGGCAAACATGTCCGGACGGGGAGATGCATCACGTGACCACGGCTACGGCGGACGGTCGCCACGGGGCGGTCGGGGCCGTTCGCGGTCGCGGTCGCCGGGGCGGCACTGGGACGGACACGGCTCACCGCGCGAGCACGGACGGCGATCGTCGCCCGGACGGGGTGATAAGGAACACCGCGGCCGCGGGCGGGAGTACCGGCAACGGTCACCGGCAGGGGGTGGGCGGCGGGGTGGCGGGAGCCACAACGACGGAGAGAGCCCGCACCGAGTGCCGCCAACGACGGCGGAGAAGTTTATTGAGCACGACCCGTCGCTGCCGAACAACAACATCCGGGTGCTGAGCCGGACGCTGTTTGTGGGCGGGGTGACCATCTCGGAGGCGGAGCTGCGGTCGATCTTCAGCCAGTACGGCGACGTGCAGACGTGCATTGTTAATAAGGAGAAGCGGCACGCGTTTGTCAAGATGTACACGCGGCAGGACGCGGAGGCGGCCAAGATCGGGATGGAGCAGGGGCGGACGGACGACGCGGGTCTGCGGACGCGATGGGGTGTGGGCTTTGGGCCGCGGGACTGCAGCGACTACTCCAAGGGCGTGAGCGTGATCCCGATTCCGAAGCTGACGGAGGCGGACCGCAAGTGGCTGCTGACGGCGCCCTGGGGCGGCAGCGGCGGGCGGCCGATCACGACGGGGCTGGTGGTGGAGGAGCCGGACATTGAGATCGGCGCGGGCGTGTCGTCCAAGGCCATCAGCCGACGCATGCAGACAGACCGCGGCGGCATCAACGGGCCGCGGTCCACGCGACGCGAGGAAGAGCTGCAGAATGCCAATTCAGGCGGTGGTGGCGGCAACGGCGGTGGCGGTGGCGGCCGAGGACGTCGAGGACGGGGAGGCGGTGGAGGCGGAGGCAGCGGCGGTGGCGGAGACCGTCACAATGACGATCATGGCGGCAGCAGCATGGGAAACAACAACAACAACAATGGCAACGGCAACAACATGGCTATGCAGGGGTTCCCGTTTGGGCTGACAATGGGTGCAAATGGCATGCCCATCTTTCCGCCCGGGTTTTCCTTTCCGGCGCCGGAATAGGCTCTGACGGGAAGTTATTGGTTTTGTATTCTGAGCGCGTCTGGGTCTCTTTTCATCTGCGCGGGTAACTGAAAAACAAGGAGGTGCCTGGGAGAATGTCTGGTCTGCTTTTCCGCACACGAATTCGATTCTGTTCATTGCTTATGTAATATTCATCTTATTATCGGTCTACCAATCCGGCATCTCTTCGTAGGCAAACGCATAGTCGGGCTGCTCGGCCAGAGCGAGAGCCCCCCGGTCGGCTCGCACCAGAGCCGCGCGGGTCTCGTCGGGCAGCGCGGCCACGTCGAGGTCGGCGGCAGTGTTCTGGCGGTGCTGTCGTCGGGTGCGCGCGCGGGCCTGCTGGCGGGCTTGCTGGCGGGCCTGCGGGGTGGCCCAGACGCCGCAGCCGTGGTAGCTGTCGTCGTACTCGCCGTAGCCTCTGTACTCGAGCAGCGGCACGCCGGCGTTGTCGTCGTCCTCGGCTTCGGCCAGCCAGACGTCCCGCAGCGCCCGGCGGCGGAACGGCGACAGCGACAACGTGTCGTGGCCGGCCGAGCGCAGAAAAGCCTGCTGGTCGCGCTCGTAGGCTGCCAGCAGAGGCTGCTGGGGGTCGCTGTCGAGGTGGGCAGAGCGGTAAAAGAGGCCCGTGTCGGCATAGTGCGGGCCTTGGACGGCGCCAATGGTCGGGTCGGCCGTGCGGACCAGCTGGCCGGTGCGCAGGTAGGCGCGGGCGCGGGCGGCGCCCGAGTCGGCGTCGGCGTCTTTGCTAGCCATGCCGCTGTCCGGCTTCTCGGGCAGCGACGGCGGCGGCGGCGTGGGGTGGCGGATGATCTCGGGGGGATGGAGGCGCACTGGTGGTGCTTTCTTCTCTTTCTTCTCTTTCTTTTTCGGCTTCCTCGCCTCCTCCTCCTCGCTGAGAAAGCCCTCGCTGTCGTCGGCGCCGTCCTCGACCGACAGCAGAAAGAGACGGCCGCTGGCGTCGCCGACGGCCAGCTTGGACTTGTCCGGAGAGAAGGCGCCGGAGGAGACGGCGGACTTGCACTCGACGAGGTTGCGGACAAAGGGGGCGGCGCTGCGGACGTTCCAGACCTTGACGAGGCCGTCGGACGAGCCGGTGTAGAGGCGGTCGGGGGTGTCGCCCCAGGCGACAAACTTGACGCCGGTGTCCTCGACGGAGATCTTGTCGCCGGCCTGCTCCTCGATGCAGGCTATTAGTCAGCGGGGTCACGTGATAAAGAAGCGAAAAGGGGGGGGGGCATACGGCCATGGGCGAGCTCGTGGATGGGCTTGTCGCCCTGGGCGGTGTCCCAGACGTAGGTGTAGCCGTTGGTGCAGCCGGCGGCGGCATACAAAAAGGCGGAGCTGTTGGGTCTGTCTGGTCAGAGAAAGAAAAAGGAAAAAAGAAAGAGAAAGAAAGAGAAACGCACAGGAGAGCGAGCTCGTTGATGTCGTCGGCAAAGCAGTCGAGGACCTTGACTTCGCTGAAAGCGTGGTCCTCGCCGTCGGTGGGGTAAAAGAGGCGGACCTGAGTGCGGACGCCGTCCTCGACGCTCTGGCCGACGGGGGAGGTGGCGGCGGCAAAGACGGGCTTGGAGGGGTGCCAGGCGACCTCAAAGACGTTCTGGGAGGTGCCGCCGCTGATGCGCATGCTCTCGCCGGTGAGGCCGTCCCAGAGGCAGAGCTCACCCGAGTTGCGGCGGTCCTCGGGGATGTCGTCGTCGTCGGCGCCGGCGCCGAGGCTGCGGGGCGAGTAGCCGACGAGCAGCAGATGGCGGGCCTCGGGCGCCAGGCCCCAGCGCACGGCGGCGGGCAGATAGGCCCAGCGGTCGGCGGCGAGCGGCTGGCCCTCGAGGTCGACGAGGCGGGCGCCGCTGAACGTCTTGTAGGTGATGCGGCCGCCGGTGGCCGGGCCGGGCAGCCGGTAGACGCGGACGGCGTGGGTGGCGACGTCGGCGGCCGTGGCCACTAGTCCGCTGGCGTGCCGGGCGGCCACCACAAAGTTGACCTTGCCGCCGTGGCGCCAGGTCCCCATGAGGAACATGGAGGCCCCCGACGGCTGCACGCGCCACACCTTGACCGTCTGGTCGAAGCCGGCCGTAAAGGCAAAGCCGTAGTTGGCGTCGTAGTCGGACCAGACCACCGACGTGTAGAGCCACGGGTCCGCGTGTCGGCCTGCTGTCGCGGTCGTCGCTGTCGCCACCCGGTGGTCCGGAAAGGCCCGCAGCGTCCCGGCGGCCACCGACCCGAGCACCAGGTTGCCCTGCCGGTTGTACTGGTCCATGTGCGTCGTCGTGCCGCACACAAACGCCCCCGCCGACGTCCACGCGATCGTCGCCACGTCCCCGGCGCAGCTCGTCCACTCCCGCCGCAGCCGCAGGCTGTCTTCGCGCAGCTGCCGCGCCGCGTTGCGCTGGTCAAACACGCCCGCCGCCGCCCGCACCCGCCCGCCGCCGCCGCTGCGGCTGCCCCCGCTCGTTGTCCCGCCCGCCACCGCCCGCTGCCCGGCCATCTCCCGCAGCGCCAGCAGCCCGCTGAGCCGGCTGCTGCGCCGCCGCGCCGCCAGCCGCCGCCGGTTGTGCCGCTCCAGCGTCAGCATCGACAGCGACGACAGCGACGCCGATGGTCGCGGCCGCTGCCGCTGCCGCTGGACCGCCACGTCCAGCAGAAACCCGGCCACGTCCTCGGCCGTCCGCCCGGCCGGCGGCCCCCGCGCCTGCGTCAGCTGCGTGATCCGGTCCACCGTGCTGGCCATGTCGTCGTCTCGGTCGCTGGCTTCCCGCCGCACCAGCCGGCCCAGCTCCCGGAACGGACACGACGACGACCCTTTTGCTGTCGCGGCATCCGCTCTCCCCAAGGCCGTCCGCACCGCCTGCAGCAGCTGCTGCGCCTCGGCCGCCTCAAAGTCCACGTGCACCACCACCGACGCCGGCGTCGTCCCCCGCCTCAGCAGCCGGCTGCTCGCCACCGCCGCTTCCCCGGCCGCGCTGGCCAGAAACTGCCGCACGTCGGCCGCCAGATACGGCCGCGGACTGTGCACCAACAGCCGTGACGCCACGGCGCCGTCCGGCAGCGCCGCCCGCGTTTTCGTCCGAGCCGGCGTCGACGTCTTTGTCGTTCTCGTCCTCTTCTGCGGTGTGGCTGGTCCGCGCTTGCCGCTGTAGTGAACGCCACTTTCCACAGACGGCAGGACCGTCCGTGGACTGGGTCCACTCGTCCTGGCCGGACCTGCCGCCGGAATCTGACAAGTCTGAGAAATCGGAGAAATCTGAGAAACATGTGAGCACTGACTCGCGCCACAGAGAAGAAACACCTCACCTGCGCAGCTGTCTTCGTCCCGTCTTCCTCGTCCGACGAGATGAGGATCACCTCCTTTTCCACCGGCCCGGCCCGCTGCTGCGGCAGAACCGCATGGTGTGCTGTCTTCTGCCGCTTGGCGGACCGAGCTGTGTCTGTCGGAGACGCGGTAAACGCCCTTGGACTCGGACGCGTCACAGATGGAAACGGCCGCGGCGGTGTCGTCCCCGGCACCAGGGCTCGACTGCTGCTGTGGCCATTCGTCCTGTTCATGAGGGGAAAAGACGTCCTTTTGCCGGCTTTGATATCGTTTCGCGCTTCAAAGGCTACTCGTGCTGTATCCATCTCACATTTGGGGCACGCGTGCTTTACTACGCTAAGCTGTGATCGGACTTTTGTTTAGCCGGTTCCTGGCTACTTAACTTTTAAAACTGGGCTTACACTTTGTTTTGACAGTTTAAAGTGGTAAAATGCTACTTTAAAGATCAAGTTAATCTTTTAAATGACTTTAATCGCTATGACTTTTAAAGCTGAAATTTTGTATAGAATTCGTCGATTTTTTTGTCGAATTTATCACATTACATTGTAAAGTATTGGTTTTAAAGATCAATTCACGTTTCTATAACAGGCGCCTAGCGGCTATGCACTCTGTCTAGGCTGTCTTACTCCATATCGACATCACGTGATCCATTTTGCTCACCACCTCATTCCGCTGCACAATGATTTCGCCCATTGTCTATTTGTTCTCCGATGGCCATTATTGCCATATCTGCTGTCCCTCTTTCAAACCAGCCAAATCCGCCAACACGCCACTTGAGCATAACACGTCACATTAGCCCTACACATTGTTTTGGTACCGGGCGTGGCACCGGGTTTGGCACGAGCGTTTTACACGAGGCTTGAGGCGACTGCTTAATTACGAATATACAAGGGCTTTCTATGTGCGCAAATGTCGTACAAGCACGGCAAGGCCACCCAAACCCAAACCACGCCACCACCTCACAGCTTGGCCCCCGTCCTCTCCTGGTCCTTGATCTCGGCATACATCTCATCGATCTGTGTCCGGAACGCCTTGGCCGCCTGCTGGCGCTTCAGTTTGAGTCTGGGATGTTAGTGGCCACCCGGGAAAGGAAAAAAAGAGGGGAAAAAAAAAAAAAAAAAAAAAAAAAAAAAAAAAAAAAAAAAAAAAACTCACGTAGGCGTCAAGAGATCGTTCTCAATGGTGAATGGATCCAGCTCTAGTCGCAAGGCACGCACGCGCTCAAAGCTGTTGAACTTGTGCTTGCGCCCAATCGTGTCGATCTCCTTGAACACCGCCGCCCGCACCTTGGGGTGCCGCGCCGCCTGGATCACGGCCGCCCGGTCGCTCGCCGCCACCGGCTGGCCCAGCACCTTGCTGGCAAAGGGCGCAAACGCCTCGGGATCCACGCCAAAGACGGCCACCAGCGTCGACTGGATGGGGTCGCCGTGCACCAGCGCCGACGCCAGCAGCGACGACGAGCCCATGTACACGTTCTCGATGCGCTCCGGCGACACGTACTCGCCCTGCGCCAGCTTCAGCACGTTCTTCTTGCGGTCGATGATCTTGAACCGCCCCATCGCGTCCACCTCGACAATGTCGCCGCTGTGGAACCACCCAGTCGCGCTCTCCAGCGCCCGGGCCGTCTCCTCCGGGTTCTTGTAGTACTCCCGGAACAGGATCGGCCCCCGGATCAGCAGCTCGCCCCGCGGGTTCGGCTTGTCATCCACCGTGTACTCCAGGTCCGGCACCGACTCGATGCAGAACTCCGCCCCCGGGTGCGGCCCGCCAATCGTGCCCACGCTGAAGTCGTCCCGCGATTGCAGCGACCCCACCGCGCACGTCTCCGTCAGGCCGTAGCCCTCTAGGAACTGGTTGCCAAACGCCGCCCGCAGGAACTGGTGCACGTCCGGGTCCAGCATCGCGCTGCCGCTCACCATGCACGCCGCCCGGTCCAGGCCCACCGCCCGCCGCACCTTGGGCGTCCAGATGAGGTCATACAGCGCGTGCCGGTTCGTCGCCTTGCCCGGCTCCAGCTTCATGCTGGCCATCTTGGCCGCCACCGCCTGCCGCGACAGCGTGCCCGCAAAGCCCTCTGCCCCCACCGTGGCCGCGTGGATGGCCGAGTTGAACCGGTTGTACAGCCGCGGCACCGAGAAGAACCCCGTCGGCCGCAGGATCTTGAGGTCGTCCACCAGCGTCGTCATGTCACCGTTAAAGTAGCCGATGCGCGCCCCCATTCCCAGCGCCGACCAGTCCGACATCCGCCCGTAGATGTGCGCCAGCGGCAGGTACGACAGGTGGCAGTCGTTGGGCATCAGGAAGCCCGACGACCGCGCGCAGCTGATGCCCGCCACCATGGCCTTGTGCGTGATCACCACGCCCTTGGGCATCCCCGTCGTGCCCGACGTGTAGTTGATCGTCGTGATGTCGTCCTTGGTGGGCGGCCGCATGCTCCGACCCGACTGCGCCCCCAGCGCCTCCACCTCGGCCAGCGACACGATCTTGATGCCGTGCTGCTCGCCCAGGCTGCGCAGCAGCGACGCCTTGGAGTAGCCCGCCGGCTCGCCCGCGTCCAGGGGATCGATGGACACGATGATCTTGACCGACGGCAGCCGCGGCGCCAGCTTCAGCAGCACGGGGATGTGGGGGAGCGTGGCCACGACGCACACAAGCTGCCCGTGGTTGATGATGTACTCGGTGGCCTCGGGGCCCAGCGTCTCGTAGAGCGAGACATTCCAGAGCGACTGGGACATGAGGCCGAGTTCTACTGGTTAGCAGGGGGAAAGAGACAGAGACAGAGAGAGAGAAAAAGACAACGCACCAACGAGCTGCCACTCTGGGCGGTTCTGGGACCAGAGACCCACGCCGTACTTGTCGGCTGCCACACCAGCCTGCTTGTGCAGCTCGACAATGCCGGCGCCAATGTTCTTCCGGCGCTCAGCCGCTTCCCCGTACGTCATCCACACAAACTTGTTCTCGAAGCTCTTCGCGCCCACGTTCCAAGGCCGCCAGCCCAAGGCCGGGCGCGTTGCGCGAGCCTTGGCCGAGCTCTCAAACACATCGTGCAACGTGTAGATGCCCGGCTCGAGTGTCTCCAGCAGCGGCGTGTTGACGAAGCGCCAGTGCCGATAGACGGCCGTCCGGTTCGGCGTTTCGCTGCCAGGCACGGTCAACCCGTACGGCGACCCAGGCGGCGGCGGGGGAGAGATCTTGGCCACATTGGCCACGACGTCGGAGGGGGCCATGGAGTTTGTCGGTGGGAACGGTCACGGTGGTTTGAGAGAGAGAAAGGTCTTTGAACTTGTCGGAGAGAAGGAGCAGGGGGGGGAGAAAAGAAGATTGAGGGCTAAAAAGAGAGCTGAGAAGGCCAAAAGAAAATAGGAGTTTCCACTTCAGAGCAACAAAGGGGGAGGGGGAATTGAGCGGAGAAAACGCAAATGCCGTATCCACCAGCCCAGAGGAGGCACGGTCTGAACGGCAGGCCCGGTGCTGAGCGTCACAAGGCAGGCAGTGCTCCGCGAATTGCCACCCCCAGAAAAGCGAAGCGTTGTTGAGGAGCTTCTCCATTTTTGGTGGCGCATTCCGAGGCCCTCGGCTCTCGCACGATCCGTTTTAGGATTAGCTTCATTGGAATTTGGGGGCGTTGGAGCAGTGTGAGAGAAATGCACCTGCCAATCTCCTAGTTCCCCGGCTTTTGCATCTCAGCAAGCAGTGCTTACTTACAGTGGCAAGGGCGGTATCTTGGGCGAACTAACTGTCCGCAAAGGGGAGGAACTTCGGAACATGTGAGTTTCCCCGCACCTGCGTAGATTGTTAGCTGTTTTCCCTCGCTGTGATTCGCTGCCAGCCCGCCTCCCCGAATTTCGCACTCGACTCTCTATTCCTCTGGACCAGATCCCTGGAACATTGGAGCTCGTCATTGTTTCGTCAAGTCAGCGGCTTCTTTGTTTCTCCCCATTCCGCCTATTAATACTCTGCCCCTGGAACACGACTTCGTCTCTACTATTCGACCCGAGAGCCAAGCCAACGCCAAGACAGAGCAGACGGCGCACCACAGAACAGGGCTGCGCTTTTTGGCCAAGACCAAGACGTTTATTGAGTGCCGCTACGCCAAGAAGAGCGACGAACGCAAGTGTCGATGAAAGATGGATGCTTTCATCGATGCCTCAGCGCCTGCACGTTTATTGTTGTCGCAACCCATCCCAGAAAGTGTCTTCTCTTGGCCTGGACAGTGGTCAATTTGCACGCGGCTGTCGAGCAAGACATCCGAGCCCGTGTTGGCCAACTTGTCTCATTAAAATACATTCGCTTCCTTCACCTTTGAATCACGTGATCCAATTCAAGCACCCACGGCCCCCCTTGACACTCAATCTGCGATCCGGAACACATCCTTCATCGGCAACCAGTCTTGTCTTTGACGTTTGCTCTTTTTCTCCGTTCTATCCCCATCCCCCGTGTTTCTCGGCTTCGTCAATTGTCTGTTCCATCCCGCTGGTAGAATACGTGGCAGCGCATCGGCTTCCGCTGAAGCCTTGACCAACCCTGCAATCGTGTTTCAGGTGGGCTTCAGATCCGACGTCTGCATAATGGCGATCCGCCGGCAAGCCACACAGCTGCCCAGCGCGGCCTGGCAATCCATCAGTCTTCGTTCGGGCGTGTTGGAGACTGCCATCCTATGGAGCAAGGGCTCCATCCTACTGGTGCGTGCGCATGCTCCGTTGCATTGCATGCACCCATCCCCGTCGTCCACACCAGACGAGAACAGGCCCAGCGGCACAGGGCCAGACAAGTAATCTGCGCGGTAACACACGCAAAAGTTTGCGAACCCAAGGTTGTCATGCATAATCGACCGTGGGCAGTGCCCCTCTAAATCTCCCGATTCCCTTTTCTTGCTCTTGGTCCCCGTCTCTCTTGTCTTTTTCTTTTCTATTGTCTTTTTTTGTATTCTGTTGTTTTTCTTCTGTTCGCTGTCTATCTTTTCAAACCATCTATACACCTTCGTTACTAGCGCACCAGTTTGCTGCTTTTATATTCCACATTGAAAGCAGGTCTTCAACTCCTCTCGTTTTATATCTTTGGACCCACTGCTCGTCGACGTCTACACGCAATCATGATGAAATTCAACTGGATCCTCATCCTCCGGGCGCACCAGTTCGCGCTGGCTTTTATCACCCTCGGCCTGTCTGCCTATGGTGTGTATCCTGCCCTTCTGGCACGGCAGGGAAGAAACTAACCGGACAGTTGTCAACTGGTACGTCATGCAAACCATGACCCAGTCGCCCAGCCAGGTCAACTTCATGGTCGCCGCGCCGCTCTTCTCGCTGCTCTCCATCGCCTACACCGAGATCACGTCTCGCTTTGTCAAGAAGTGTAAGTGATGCCGTCCCGCTGCGGCGAGACGCCTGCTGACCATTAGTGTACCACCCCTATGTGGCCTTTGGCTGCGATGTCTTCAACGCCATCATGTACTTTTCCGGCTTCATCGCCATGGCCACCTTCCTCAACAGCCTGCTGTTCTGCCGCGGCGAGGTCTGCGGCGCCGCTCGGGCCGACACCGTGTTTGCGGCTTTTTCGTGGGTGACCTGGACGGGCAGCGCCGTGCTCGTCGGCCTGGCCACCTTCCGCAAGAATGCGACCTCGCCGAACCCGCGGACGGAGGGCATGTTCACGACCGACAAAGTCAATGTTGGCCAGGCATAGACGAACGGTCCACGGCCGAGGGTGAAGCGTCTCTCGTCTCGACGACAACCGACGCCGGCCTAAGACAACACGTGACACCATGTCAATACAACATGTCAAAAAAAATAAAACCAGGCCGGCTGTTGCGGGTATAACATGAAATGGCTGGGTCCAGGACCACAGCTGTGCTGGGTTAATTGGCTCGCTGCAGGTGGATATCGCGATGACGACATTTTTTATACCGGGGCGACATGAAGAATGGGAACGGGACTGGCGTGAAAGTGCGGGATCGTCTTGATTTTGCTGATTTTACCTCTTTTTTTTCTTTTTCTGCATCGAGAGTCGGGGAAGAAACACGAATATGCATATATGCAGTTTTTCACAATCGTGCCAATCGTGCCAATTCTGTCATATTTTTGGGTTTGCTGTCCAATCAGGCGGGTCCGGGGGGGTCCGGGGTCGGCATGCAGCTAAGCGAGTTGCTGTGACGCTGGTGAATGGGATGGATCGTCAATCTCAACAGCCATGTCGTCACATTCTGCGCAAAGATGGCCTGCCCTGGCCAGCCACGGATGGTGAAAATGTCCCCCAATCTTCCGCCATATGTGCATACATGGGGGGCTGTTCTGGCTGGAGGGCGTTCATATCCCGCACGCGTAGTGCGGCCATTGGCCCAAAAGGCGTATTGCTCGATTGCGTGCTTTGGGATCCCCACAATTGTGAACCGAATCGGGTAATGGCTTAAGCAGCTGGAAAGACGAGTGCTCACGGACAGCGCATTGTAGAGGAAAAGCATGCGACAAGTCGTTAGCTAAGAGGAGGGGAGGAACGTAGGATGAGGCAGGCGGCCCAAAGGAGGGGAGTTCAACTTAATAAGAAGCGTGTCCCACCTTCCCTCGCCTTGCCACATAGAGCTTGCTAATTGCTTCTTCCCCAACGCAAACTTGCACTCGCTCACAGAAGACCTCTTGATCTCGCATTCTGCTCTTTGCATTTTGAATTGCCCTGCCACAATGTCGGACCTCTCCACGCACTTTGAGACGCTCCAGCTGCACGCTGGCCAGACGGTGGACCCCTCGTCGCAGTCGCGGGCCGTCCCCATCTATGCCACCACGGTTCGTCTGCTTCTCGCGGGGAGTCGAGACAGTCATGCTGACCAGAGCAGAGCTACGTCTTCAATGACTCGGCGCAGGGTGCGCGGCTGTTCGGCCTCAAGGAGTTTGGCAACATCTACAGCCGGATCACGAATGTGCGTGAGACCACCTCGTGGGAAAATGGGTGACTGACAGACAGCCCACGGTCGACGTGTTTGAGAAGCGCATTGCGGCCCTCGAGGGCGGCGTGGCGGCGGTGGCGACGAGCTCCGGGCAGGCGGCGCAGTTCCTGGCGATCGCGGCGCTGGCGCACTCGGGCGACAACATCGTGTCGACGTCGAACCTGTACGGCGGCACGTACAACCAGTTCAAGGTGGCGTTCCCGCGGCTGGGCATCACGACCAAGTTTGTCAACGGCGACGACCCGGCGGCGCTGGCGGCGGCCATCGACGACAAGACCAAGGCGGTGTACCTGGAGAGCCTGGGCAACCCGCGGTACAACGTGCCCGACTTTGAAAAGATTGCAGAGCTGGCGCACGCCAAGGGCGTGCCCGTGGTCGTGGACAACACGTTTGGCGCGGGCGGCTACTTTGTGCGCCCCATCGAGCACGGCGCCGACATTGTCGTGCACTCGGCCACCAAGTGGATCGGCGGCCACGGCACCACCATTGCCGGCGTCGTCGTCGACAGCGGCAAGTTTGACTGGAGCAAGCACGCCGACCGCTTCCCCCAGTTCATCGAGCCGAGCGAGGGCTACCACGGCCTCAAGTTCTGGGACACGTTCGGCCCCATCAGCTTCGCCATCCGCGTGCGCGTCGAGCTGCTGCGCGACTTTGGTCCCGCCCTCAGCCCCTTTGCCGCCCACGAGCTGCTGCTCGGCCTCGAGACGCTGAGCCTGCGCGCCGAGCGCCACGCCCAGAACACGCAGGCGCTGGCCGAGCACCTGGAGAAGAGCCCGTACGTCGGCTGGGTCTCGTACCCGGGCCTGCCCAGCCACCCGTCGCACGAGCTGGCCAAGAAGTACCTCAAGCGCGGCGCCGGCGGCGTGCTGAGCTTTGGCGTCAAGGCGGGCACCGGCGCCGCCGGCAGCAAGGTCGTCGACAACCTCAAGCTCGTGTCCAACCTCGCCAACGTCGGCGACTCCAAGACGCTCGCCATCCACCCGTGGACCACCACGCACGAGCAGCTGTCGGACGAGGAGAAGATCAGCTCCGGCACCACTGAGGATCTCATCCGCATCTCTGTCGGCACCGAGCACATTGACGACATCATTGCCGACTTTGAGCAGGCCTTCAAGGCCGCCGCCACCGAGGCCAAGGCATGAGCATGAGCATGAGCATGAGCATGAGCATGAGCGGTGCTGCAGAGCAGTAGAGGCGATTGGATAGGATAGCGCTAGTTTTGAGAGAAATACCTGTGAATTGAAGCGGATTGAAAGTTGGCTCTTGCGCCATTTGTAGACCCATAAAATTAGTCAGCGTGGTGGATGAAATGCAAGGCCACAGGCCGCCTCACCAAATCTCGACATGCCCACTCGACCACGACGTTCGCATCCACCCATCATGCGTGCCTCGAACCTGTATTCCCTCCTCTTGTCGGCGACGGCCGCAGCGGCGACCTCGGTCACGTTCCAGCTCACAGCCCCGCGGGTCGCCGCAAACATCGGCCAATCGTCATCGTCGTCATCGTCGTCGTCGTCATCGTCTGCTTCGTCGGGATCGTCTTCGTCTTCGCCGGGCGACAGCGCGGTCGCGCTGCTGCAGCACACGCTGGCGCAGGTGCCGGCGTGGACGCGGGCGACGCTGGAGGCGGGCAGCGGCAAGCAGTACGTGTCGGCGCCGGTGACGGCCCGGGGCGCGCTCGTCTTTGCCAACGTGACGGCGGGGTCCTACCTGGGCGAGGTGCACAGCGCGACGCTGGCGTTTGGGCCTGTGCGGGTGGACGTGGGCGCGGATGGTGATGTTGTGACAGCGACCGAGACGTACCGCGGCAACGACTGGGACAACCGCGGCGAGGCGCTGCCGCAGCTGGCGCCCGGCGTGTTTGCCGTCGCGCCCCTGTCGCCGGCGCCCCGGGACTACTACACGCCGCGCAGCACCTTTTCGGCGCTCAGCATCCTGCGCAACCCCATGATCCTCATCGGCCTCGTCACCATGGGCATCGTCTTTGGCATGCCCTACCTCGTGGACAACAGTAAGCTCCCCCCCTCCTCTCTTGTCACCTTGGCAAGACAACTCACAAAACACCAGTGGACCCCGAGATGAAGGCCGAGTGGGAGGCGCGGCAGAAAGAAAACCCCCTCAACAGCATCCTCGCCCCCGGCGGCGGCGGCGGCGGCGGCGGCGGTCGGCCAGGCGCACCAGGCGGCGGATTCGACATGGCGGCGTATCTGGCCGGAAGCGGCGGGAGCGGGAGCGGGGGCGGCACTGGGTCCGGTGGCAACAAGCCCGGCCAGAACCAGGGCGTGCGGAGGTGACGGCACTTGTTATGCACTCTACGTGACCATGCGTTAAAAAGACAACAAACGGGAAAACAGCGTCGATGAAAACTAGATACAGCTATGGATTTGATTGTTCTTGGAGAGGGGGGACAAGAGAGATAAAATTGAGAGTGAGAAAGAGAACAGGGCAAGCAGCTGTCCCTCGCATACACAAGTGAAAACCAGTATGAAGAAAAAAAAAAAACAAGATCGAGAAAGATAAATCTCATGCAAAAACAAAAAAAGAATCATACTGATCTCTCTCCCGTGGTAGATCGAAATACAATCTTGGCCGCTTCTAGGGAGTGCTTTGAAAGAGAAATCCAGTTCTCCCTTCAGACACAAATTTCTTTTAAAAGTCGCCGCCAAAGTCACCACCGTCGTCAAAGTCACCAGGGCCGCCATAGTCGTCACCCGGGGGAGGGCCACCGCCATAGTGGTCGCCATGGCCACCATCCAGCGCCGAGCTCAGCAGCATGCCGCCGACGAGACCGCCACCGATACCGAGCGCCGCGGCACCGGCCTTGCCCATGCCGCCCGACTTGGCCGGCTGCGCTTGTTGCTGCTGCACCGGCTGGCCGTAGTAGCCGCCGCCTTGCGGCGGGCCGCCGTAGTAGCCACCGTAGCCCTGCGGCGGCGGCGGCGCACCGTACCCGGGTTGACCGTACGCGGGCTGGCCGTATGCCGGTTGGCCGTACGCCGGCTGACCGTAGCCCTGCTGCGGGGGGTAGCCGCCCTGCGGGGGTCCGTAGCCCTGGCCCGGGTAGCCGCCCTGCTGCTGCTGAGGATACTGCTGCTGCTGCTGCGGCTGTGCGTACTTTTGGTACTTGTTCTTGCTGCTGCCGCCACCAAAGATCTTGCCCAGCAGGCCGCGCGATCCCGACTGGCCCTCGGAGCCGGGGGCGGCGCTGCTGCCGACCGGGGAGGCCGAGGTCGGCGGGGCCGAGCTGGAGCTGGCCAGATACGAGGCAGCCGCGCCACCGGCCGCACCGGCACCGGCACCGGCAGCCCGGGCCCGGGCGTTCTCCTCGTCCTGGAGCCGCTGGGCGAGCTTGGCGTCGTCGGACTCGTGGCCGCTGCCGCTGGCACCGCCTGGATTGGTGCTGCGGGTGTCGTCATGGAACGGGTTTTTCTTGGCGTCGCTGGGCGCGGGACCCGAGCCGGCAGAATAGCTCGGAGGAGGACCCTCGGGAGCGTTGTCGTCGCCTGGGGGTTTCGCGGGCTCGGTAGGTCGATCCCATTGGGACTTTTTGGTATAGGTGTTGACGTAGAACCTGCGAGAGGTGTTAGCAGACAAAAGGATGACCCGTGCGGCTTCTAGGTGGCTTGGCTTACCATTCCTTGTACTGCTCATTCCAGCGGGCAACCCAGCCCTCTGGCACTTTCGGCGGTGGGGGGCCTTCTGGCACGGAAAAGTCGGCCATCGCAGGGAGACGGATGGGAGAAGATGGGAGAGCAGAAGAAACGGAGGAAGAAATGGAGAGAAAAAGGCAGTTGACTCTCTCTCGGTGAGAGGACAATACGTGACCGTTATTGGGGGAGGGGTGGAGGAAGGGAAACGTCAACGAGGAAACGAGGAATAGCCGGCGCTATATAATAAGAAGCACCTGTCTGGATGGGCGATAATAACTAAGTTCCGTCCAGAGCTGCGGTGGTGTTGCGTGCTGGCCGGCCAAAAAGCCAAGACGTTAAATACCTGTGCAGCAGCCCAGAGGAGGGGCAAAAAGACAGCTGCAGGGTTCAGTCGAAGGCGGGGCGGGGGTTTTTCTGGGTATCACCTGCAGTTGGACGACACCTGCTATGGCGAATGGGCTGCACTAGATTGTGTCAGGCAACCCCGGCCCGGTTTGGGCAGTGGAAGAATGTCACTGACGCCCTGAGTCACTGCTGAGGCAGCGTGCGCCACTGTTGCATGTCCTCTTTCCAGGCATTCCCTTTTGAGGGGGAGTCTCAGAGATGCTTCCGGCGGGGGAAATGACACTTCGAGAAGGAGCCATCCCAGTGCTGTTGGGAAGGTGGCTGCGCCTCCCTTTGCTTGCGTCGGCCATTGCCCCCCGCCCGAGTCCGATCTGTAAGCAATCTAGGGTGGGGGTGGGAGGCAGCCGCTGTGGAATCTCATACTCGTCAACTGTGGCGTGCAGCATAGCCCCTGTCCCAGCCCGTGGCTTTGCTGGGTTCGGCTCTCCGTATTCCGAGTATATTCAATTCTGGTAAAAAAAAAAAGCAATAACAACAACAATACTAAATAAGAACAGAACATGCTTGCTGGTACAAAAAATGCGGTCCTAAATCTACAAGGTCTAACGTCAACTCCTGTGGCATGCTCTAGTCCCAAAGGCCCAGTCCGGAGGAATCAAAATCAAAGCCAATCTGCGAGAATACCCAAGTTCTCGTCTCGTGGCCTTGCTCGCTAGATTCAGTACAGGTCTCGACGTCGATAGTCGTCGTTGTTGGCGCTGCCGTCGCCCCGGCCGCCAAACAAGTACGCTGCCTCCATGCAGTAGCCGCCGCCGCCGTTGGCCATGCGGGTTTCGCTGCCGTAGCAGATGACCACAGCGTCCACGATGCCGCTGAGGATGCCCTCCATCGCACCCAGGATGCCCCATCCGATAAAGCTGGCCACGAGACCAACCACATAGGCGTACGCGCTGCCCCGGATGCTGCTGCCGCCACCGCCGCCACCGCTGCCGCCGTCGGGAACGCTGATGCGCAGCTGCCTTGCCGTTATGATCCAGCCCGCAAAGCCGAGCGCCGTCGCCATGATGAACCGCGTCGCGTGCAGCAGCAGCTTGGCCAGCCGGTACGGCAGCAGCGGAGCCGGCGAGCCGCTGGCACCGTAGCGACCACGCCGGCGGCTCTGGAAAGCCCGTGGCGTCAGCGTCGTGGTCGGGGCCTGCGGCGACAAAAAGTCCAGCTGGCTCAGGCCCTGGGCCGACATGGCCAGGCTCTGGGAGTGGATGGCGGAGTAAGTGAGCGTGAGCGGGTTCGTCAGCGCCGCGATGGGCGTCGGGATGAACGAGTAGAAAAACAGGCCGACGCCGTTGGCGAGCCGCCGCGGAAGCACCAGCAGAGGCAGGCGCACGGCCAGCGCCAGCAGCGTCGACAGGCAGATGGAGCCGAAGATGGTCGTCACGGCGTGGTGCAGCGCCGCCGTCACCACCTCGGATGACGACGGCGCCGGCTGCACGTTGCGGTGGAAGTACCACTGCGACACCGTGGCGCTGGTGGTGCCGCGCTGCACGCCCGAGATGACGGACAGCGTCCAGATGTACATGAGCACAAAGTAGATGCCCAGCCACCAGCTGGACGCGCTGATGATGAAGCGCGACAGCTTGCTCGAGAACGAGCCGCCGAGAAACACGCGCGTGAACATGGCCAGCCAAGCCCACGTCCACAGAACGACGAGCATCAAACAGCCCATGCCCACGAGGACAAGAGCCGAGTTGGCCGCGAGGATGCGGCTGGAGAACTCGAGGATCTCAATGGCCGACCGCAGCGCCGAGCGGCCCTTCCATACCAGGTACACCCACACCACGGTCGAGATGGCTGGGATGATCGATGCCCACCTCATGACGACGTCTTGGACACCCGTGCCGCTGCCGCCGCCGCCCGACTTGCTGCCACCCCGGTAGCTCGAAACAAATGGATAGATGGTAAAGGAGATGAGAATGACGGGCACGGCCACCAGGATCAGGGCCACGAGGTAGCGCGCAAAAGATCGCAGGGCGGCCAGCCACACCAGAGAGACGATGATGGCCACGAGCGTGTCGACGGCAAGCAGGTGGAACGACGACAGCAGCGTCGTGTAGATGGTATCGCCCCACGGCTGCTTCGAGCCGCCGCTGGGCGTCGAGGTGTGCAGGTAGACGAGCACAAATGTGGCAAAGAGGGAGGCGATGGCGATGAGGTAGATCCAGGCAAAGAAGGGGTCGTGTCGAAACAGCTCGCCGTCTGGTGTCAATGTCGAGTTGGCCGCGGCCCGTCGGAGGATGCTGCTGCTCACGGCCGGGCCGTCAGGCCCCGGATTCGCCTCGCTGTCGGTGTCCCCATCTGGACCGTGCTGCAGCAGTCCGAGCTCCGAGGCGCTGGTCGAGTCCCGGCCGAAGCCGAAGCGGTTGGGTGCGTTCGCACTTGAGGACGGGTTGAACTTTTGGAACGTCGGCGGGTGGTCATCGTCCTTGTTGGTCTCGATCGTGAGATCGAGCGGTGGCTCGCTGTCGGCAATGGTCGACTCCAAGCCGATATCGACCATCTTGCCCCGGCTCTCGTGGAGAGACGACTCCGAGCCAGCATCGCCGCCTTGTCGCCGCGCATCGGTCCTGCCCCGTCTGTCCTTCTGCTCCTCTGCCTCGTGTCGGTAGAAGCTCCGGCTGCCGTTCCAGCTACTTCGTATACCTCGTCCTCCTCGGGTTTCTCCGTTGATGAACCCGCCGACATCGCTCGGCTCTCCAGCAGCTGCCGCTCTTGCAGCTGTCGGCTGTGTTCTCCGGCCGCTGCCCGTCAGCTGCTGTTCGTCCTCCAGGCTCTCCCCTAGCGACAGCCGGCTGTGGTCGTTCTCGGTGCCGGAGCTCTCCTCTAGCCGGCTCGCAGCAAATACGCGGCGCGACCGCTGCAGAGCGTAGAGGTCGGCAGCCTCCCGATCGTGTTCGGTCTCGTCTTCGTCGGCATCCTCTTCCTCCTCTTCGCGGAAGAGCGGTGCATCCTGGGCTGGGTAGCGTGATGTAAAGTTGAGTTGGCCAAACCGGGAGCCGCCAGACTGTGGTTGGTATGGGTTCCCGGAAGCCGATGAAGCACCGGCAAAGCCCCGGCCCAGGAACGAGCGTCCAAAGGCCCTCGGGCCCCGAGAGGAGGATGGATAGTCGGGTCGCAGTCGGTTTGATGTGTCTCCGAGATGAGTCGCCTGGTTGCCGCCTACGTTGTTATCGTCCGCTTGCGTATGGCCGAAGCTGGACAGCCGCGACTGGGACTGTGCCAGGAACTTGGATGCATCTGAGAGGGCCGAGTTAGAGACAAAGAGGAGGGCGACGAAACGACGAAAGAAATGCAGGCAACAAGAGAACTCACATTCTGAGAACATCTTTCGGTGTCTCCCCCATAAGCAGCCCCGATGGCGAGGGGGACGGCGATATCTTGTTCCTTCTGGCCTGTGTCGTTTCCAGGTTCTCTTGGCCCGTTCTTGGGTCTTTCGCGGGATAGCGGCCTCGTCTTCTGATGGTCGCCTGATAAGGATATTCCGTTGTACGCACAGCGCAGGTTGGCGGGTAATGCGGCTAATAGGAGAGGCGGAAATGAAGAAAAATCAGGCTCGACGCACACCCTTGGCAGAACGGCAGGCAGGCACGAGACCGTGCAATACGTGTGGATGACTCTCGACGGCAGCCAGATGACGAGACGAGAGAGCTGGACGAGTGGCGGGGCGGCAAAGGAGATTGTGCTGCGGCGTTAGTCAGGTCGAGAGATGGCTAAGACGAGTGAAGCAGGGCCTAAAAAAGGCAGCCACCGATGACGGAAGTGGGTTGGCGTCAGACAAAGGGACAGCATGTGATGACTCCAAGGGGATGGGGGGAGGGAGGCGCCAGTGATAAATAGAATACGCCCGTGGAGAATATGACAAAGGGCAGACAAGAGAGCTGGCGAGACGGGAGAGAGAATGGACGAGAAGAAGAAGAAGGAAATGAGGCAGAATGTCTCCGTGACCGCCTGTTGCATTGGGCAGGCGCGAGCGCGCACAGAAATAGGGCACCTGCCTGGCCGGCAGAAACGAGAGGCCATGGGCACTTGCCGCCTGCATGCGTTCCGCACATCGTGTGGGTCCCCCGTGCACTAGCGAAACCGGCCTAGTGCACTGCGACCTATTGCTGCTGGTATTGGAGCTGCTCTGCTGAGCAAATCCCGACCCTAAATGGCGGCAGCCTTCTGTAAGCATCCACACGCCTGCATGAAAGACGGTGAAGCTTGCGAGTGCCGCTGTTGTAGTCTGCGCTGGTCCTGCAGCCATTATGAGCAACTTTTCTGGTATCTTTGCTCCCGAACCAAGCTTGCCCAACAATCAACCAGTCAGGTCAGGTGTTGCCCACTGAACGGGCTGGACTCCACTAAATGCACTAAAGCGAGAGATGTCCCGTGCATCCCCTTCTCCCCCGGTCAGGCGGTATTGCCTAGAACGACCAGCTCGTGTGCTGGTCCTTCTTCTCCGACAGCTTTGCATGCTCTCCTCTTCTGCATCTGCCAGCCCTGTCTTTCTCGCGTGCATCCCTTTAAAGCGTCGCCCTGTCTTGCTGTTTCTCGCCTTATCTTTTTGAAACCAGCGATCTTTTGTTCCATCTCTCTCTCTCTCTCTCTCCGTCCCCCACCCTCTCTTCCTCCCCGTCCCTCCCCACCTTCTCCTCTCTTCCACCCTCATGTCGTCACCCCCTCCACCCTCGTGGGACTACATCGCAAAGCTCGTGTGCATAGGCGACTCTGGCTGCGGCAAAAGCAGCCTGACCATCCGCCTGTGCGAGGGCCGCTTTGTCGCCCACCACGATGTCACCATCGGCGTCGAGTTTGGCAGTCGCATCGTCCCAGTCGGGCCGCCACATAGCCGCGCATACCCAGCGATAACACCGGCCGCAACGTCCACACCATCGACAGAAACAACGGCGACCGTCTCCGACCCGATCTCTCCTTCCTCTATCATCACCGGCACTGTCACCACCACCACCACCAATACAACACTACCGGCCAATGGCCTCCCCGACCCGCCGCGGCCGCTGCCCGTGGCACCCCAGAAACACATGAAGCTCTCCCTGTGGGACACTGCCGGCCAGGAGACGTACAAGTCGGTCACGCGCTCATACTTTCGCGGCGCATCCGGCGCCCTGCTCGTCTTTGACCTGTCGCGCAAGCAGACCTTTTTGCACGTCAAGGACTGGCTCGACGACCTGCGCCAGATCGCCGACCCGGACATTGTCGTCGTGCTCGTGGGCAACAAGGCCGACTTGGCCGAAACCGAAGGAGACTCGGAAGGCGGCGAGAACAGCGGCAACCGCCGCCAGGTCACCCGCGCCGAGGCCCAAGACTGGGCCCGCCGCAATGGCGTTCTCGAGTATGTTGAGACGAGCGCCAAGAGCGGCACCAACGTCGAGCACGCCTTCTTGCGCGTCGCCGACCGCATCTATCAAAACATCCAGGCTGGCCGCTACGACCTCAACGATCGCCGCTCCGGCGTCAAAGGACCGGGTGCCGCCGCCGTTGCCGCCGCCGCCAGCAGCGGCGCTCGCCCGCTCAAGCTCGACGCACGGTCCACAGGCGTCGGTGGCTGCTGCTGAGAGGACCCATTTATCCCCCCTTCACCTGTAACGAAGTCACATGCAATTGCCTTTTTCGTTTTCGTGCTCATTGTCATCATGCCTGAGGAGATATACATATGCATGGCCTTTTCTGGGAGCTGTCTCGCCATGTTCAATACCCTTTTCATGTCGTTCCATCCAACCCCTTTTTGCCTTTTAGACTGGCCATGTAATTCTAGAGATTGCGTCATAGTAACCAATGCTGATGTTGTGTGCAAACTTGCCCGTAGACCAAGACAAAAACCGCGTGTTATTACATAGTAAACTGTAGACTGCTCAAGTGTTTTGTGTGTTTTGTGTGTGGCGTCCCCCTGTTCCGCAACATGCAATTCCCAATCATAGCCAGAACTCCAGCCCAGGGCCCTTTTAAAAGCTGCACTAATCTATCCATCCACCCCGTCGGTGTGATCATCGCCGATAATCCCACCCCTGAGCTAGAGAAGACCACTCGCCTTGTTTTCTTCCTCTTGGCGACGTTCCGTTTCCTCGACCAGTCGGCCACGTGCATCTCATCTGCATCCACCAACAAGCCTAGATACTGGAGTCTGTAAACCTGTCCTTCCCAACAACTTCTAGAGAAAGGCCACATTGTGGGTGTGGCCGCCCTTAGTCGGTGATTCTCCACGAGTCGAACCACTTCATGTACTTGTATTGCGTGTGCGAGCCCGTCATGCCCCAGCAGATCGGAATAAAGTAGATGTAGAGTCCGATCACGCCGGTGAACAGGATGCCGTAAGTGACGCTCTGAATAATCCGGCCTCGGCTCTTCAGGAACCAGTCGGCCAGGAAGCCAAATGTGAGAATGGCAAAGTAAAGAGCCGGGTAGTAGTGGTGCACGTAGGTGACACGCGCCATGATGGCAAACGGCAAGTAGTGGAGGAACCAGCCGATCACCGGGTAGATACCCGCGTAGTGAATGTGGTCGATATCGTTCTGCGTGAGCTCGTCATAGCCGCGCTGCCACCGGATGGTGTACCAGACAACGACAAAAGCAAAGATGCCAAGGCTCGCCGTAGACCCCCAGTACACAAGCGGGTTGCCCAGAAGGAAGTACTTGACAATCTTGTCATCCCAGCTACACATGCGCAGACCGACATTTAGAATGGGCCACTGCCACCACTCAGAGGCCAGGTCATCCTGCTTGTCCGGGTCAGGCACGAGGGCGTTGTTGCTCGTCATCATGGCAACGTTGAGATGGATGAAGTCGCGGATAAACGGAGACTTGTAAACGCCAGGGTTGCCTTCGGGCACTGTATGGGTCAGTAATCTGCTATTCTGCACGTTCCAAAAGGCCAAGTCATCTTACGCTTCTCGTTCGTGTGCGCTTCGACGTTCCAGTGGGTGTAAGTGTCCCGCGGGTTGTTGTCCTTGGTGCAGGTGACCTCGATCTGTCTGAAACCCCACTGCGGCAGGTTGACATTACCAGCCCGGAGGTAGCAGCCCATGATCTCATTCTTCAGACGGAAGGACGTGGTGAGTGTCCGAATGCGGCTGTGATCTCTTGATGCAACATCATCCAGCACCTCCATTGTCCAGTAATCCTTCGCATCGCCAATGGTGAGGTTACCGTAACAAGACACCTCGCGGTCGCTCTTGGTGATGGGGGCAGAAATCTCGTGCGAGTGAAGGTTGCGGCCAGTTTGGGCGTGGATCAAACGGAGCACGGAGCCATCGCCAATAAACCGCGGCTCCTCCTCAGCGTCATAGGGAATTTCTTCGCGAGTCGGGTAGAAGAACCAGTCGTTGTTGGCATCCTTGTGGTGGTAGCAGGTGACCTGCTGCTGTGTCGAACCCTCAGGGTATGTCCTGGTAAGCGGTTAGCAATGCTATGAAATATGGCAGAGAAAAGCGATGCCCTACTGAACGTGAGAGTGGAGGAGGCCTAAAGTCGGGTTGTTAGCACTTTCTTCGTTTGATTGTTCACAAAGTTTGAACGTACCACCACCGTAGCCCATGTTCTTCAATGTGACCTTGGAACCGAGAGCTACCTCGAGAGGGCTGCCCTTGCCGACTTCGGTGCCTTCCAAGTTGGCCTGGAAAAGAGAGCTCATCTGGGCGTCGCCGGGACCGGTGCGCGTGAGAACGGCGAAATGGATGGCGAAGCTGAGCAGATAAACGAGGAAGGGCAGGATGATGAGGCCGACGACTCTCGAAACAACGTGCGCGGCGAGCACAGTCTATATCGTCAGAACCAGGTCTTCGTATTTTTTTTTCGCGAAGATGCGACATACCGGCTTCATCTTCAGGTCGCCAAATTTGTTCCACAAGTCTTCAGCAGTGTACAAGCCAACCATAGCAGTGACGAACAAGCCGACGAGCTTGACGCTTGTGACAGTGCCAATGCTGAGACCTGTCATGAAGAGCCAAAAGAACCATTCGGGCTCGAAGCTCTTCTTCTGAAGGCCGTGGAACTTGGCCCAGCACAGAACAGTGGCAACGGTACCACACAGGAGCATAGAGTCGAGAAGAATAAACCCTAGATAGTTTAGTATAGAAGAAGAAAAGTAAAACGCGGTCCAAGAGACATACGGGAGATCGTGGTGTAGCTGTTCTCGCAGAGCACCATTAGGGTAACAAGCCACACAGCCGGGCGAGAGAACTTCAGCTCCCGGGCAGTGAAGCTGCAAGAGCCAGTTAGCAAATGGAACCAGATCTGGTGACAGCCATCGTGGCATTAGGCTGACTTGATGGCGAGGGGCGACATACTAGGCCATGGGGATAGTGAGGATGCCAAAGACAGCGTTGAAGGCACGCATCGTCCAGAAATCAAGCTCTTCCGGGTATGTCTCGCCCGACTTGAACTCGAAGCTGCCATTGTAACCCGCGATGTAGCCGGACAGACCGACGAGAAGCTTGCCGAGTGGAGGGTGGACGTCGAAGTAGAATGTGTGCTGGAGGTAGTGCGAGCCAAACTTGCCAAAGCTGTAAAAGACAGATGGTTAGCAAGCAGTCATTGGATGCAAGAGTGAAGAAACAGCGTACTGGGCCTCATCCCAGGTGACAATGTTGGACAGGCCAATCTTGTACAGCCGGGTAAAAATAGCAGCGGCAGTGAAGAGGATCGGCGCAATGACGACCTCCCACTCGCCCAAGATCTGCCAGATAGATGGCTGAGACTTTGCGAGTTTCTTCTTGTCGTCGATCTCGACCGGGGCGGCAGGAGACGCGGGCGCGGCAGCGGCACCAGCACGCCGCCGGAGGGTGTCGCCGTCGGCTGGCTGCGCACCAGAGGCCGCAGCAGGCTTGTTGGCGGCCATGATGCTGATTGATGTGACTCGATGGGGATGGGCGGGCGAGTAAACGTGGAAGCCCGGTCCTCCTTCAATCGCGAGAGAGGAAACGAGGCCGAAAGCGTAAGCGGAAAAGAGAAACTCGAGGAAGAAGAAGCCTCAAAGTCCCTCAGGGGGAAAGGCAATAAAAAAGGAAAGAGCGAATGGAAGAAGTAGAAGAATAAGAGAGCTAGAAGAAAGGAAAAAGGGGGCCTGAAGGAGTTCAAAAAAGAATTAGAGTGAAGGAAGGCGCGAGGCGGACGAAGGTAAAGTAAAAAAAATTATACCAAGTCCGTTGAAAACACGTTTGAGGAAAGTATCCTAGTACCGAATAACGCGGCCTCTGGCGGTGGCGTGTGGAGGAGGCTCAGAGGGTAGGAGCTCCCCGTTAACGACAGCTTGGCCACACGGGAAGGAGACAGAATGGTGGTGTCTTATTAAGAATCTTACAAGGGAGAGAAAGGGGGGGCAGAAAGGAACCAGCTGATAAGTCCAGGAAGACCAAGAAGCGATCGTTCCGTACGAAGTATAGTTACGATGTAAGGATAGCTGCGCGCCGCGTCCAATCGATACATCACGGCAGAAAAAAGGGATGATGGGTGGGACTTGTCTAACATGTGTCCTCTTCGCATCCCCTTGCTGGCGACGTTTCTGCAGGTGCTTTAACACGCCAAACGCCAAATATGCCCTCTGTAAGATACGTAGGCGCATGCGTATACGAGTAAGCCGGGTTAGTGTTCTGGTCTAGCAGCGCTGGGCTAGCCCGCACAGGGGTGCTAGTCGCGCCGGTAGCAGTTGGCCAATCATAGACGGTGCTCACGTGAAAGCTCCCGCATTTATGGGGCCATTTTACAAAGCTGAACAAACAGGGAAAGAGACAGGTGTTTGTTTCGATTTAGGACCCACAGCAATATCTCAACACGATACGGTCGCCGCGGGAAAAAGAGCCTAGAAGCAGGATTGCGCAGCCAGCGCCACAATGGGGTTTTATCCAACACAATGGGGATGTAGATGGCCGTACGAGTGCAGTGCCCGGATGCGACCTCGTCACAGTGCTCGCGAAGGCAGATCCTCACGCTCCACGGGACTCTACCTTGGTTTGGCTGTTCTAGCCCTCTTCTTCGCATCGGCCCAGTCGGCCCCAAGACGTCTGCCCCTTTCTTCTCCACATTAGTGGTCTTAGGGCGCTCGATTTAGCACAGCTGAGGGCCTTTCTGTCTGGAACGAGTACGAAGTACTGGTAGAGCCATGATGGTATCTTATTTCTTATTGAACATAAGCTCAGGGAACTCACACACCCCCCCTTGCCCGAGTTTCACGGAAAGTGTGGGCAGCCCCTTACTTCGTAACTACTGGCAAAGCGGACATTGTTAGGTAAATGTCCATTCCGCGTGAAGCTGCCTGTCTCTGCGTTTTAAACACAGAATCAGTGATAATTTTGAGGATTGGTATCTTACGCTTGGCCGAGCAGTATAACATCCTGCTACTTGCTGTTGGTTCTAAGCAGCACTTGCAGCAGACGTCGTACGTTTGTGAATCTCAATCATTAGCATTCGTCATCAGTTGAAACCTAACACACCAAGATCCTGTGCTGTTGCATTAATCCACTCAGTCCATATTATTACTCGTACTCTGCAGGCGATCGTAGAAGGTCACTGATATGACTTCATTTGGGCGGTGTAGATTAATCCGGCAGAATTGTGCACCGAGGTCGGTACTCGTACAGTCATCAGCACGTGCGGCGACCCACTACAACAATCATCTTAATCATTCGCCTGGGTTATTGAGACTGTGGCGTGCAACATCACCTTCCCTCCTTCAAGCCATGTCACTATTGGTCTTATAGTTTACCGTCTGTTGCGCACGGCTGGATGCAAGCCACTGAATTCTTTTTTTCCCTGAACCCGATGCCATCTTTAGTCCCCGATTTCTTAATCAACCCGGTTCTTCGGCAAGCACGTCGTCTGTCGAATTTCGCCGCTGCCGAACCCAACGTCGACACCCGCCCTGGCAACACCAACCCCTTGATCGGTGAAGATGAGGCTGTGGGCGAGACAAAGAAGCAGGTGGCACAGCAGGACGGCAGCCTTTCCGGAAACATAGCGCGAAGGCTCTCCAGCCCTGTCGAGGGTTCGTCGGCATCGTCCGGATCTGAGCCTATGCCTATTCTCGCACGACACACGCTACCGTCCCACTTTCGAGCCCCATCCCTGTCCCAACTGCAGCAACAGCAACAGCAGCAGCAGCAGCAGTCTTCTGCTAATGTTGGCACTTCCTCTATATCTGGTTCGGCTCCTCACAGACAGACACATCTTTCCTCTGTCTTAACCGAGGATGTGGTGCGGGGCAATCTTGGAAACAATGCCATGGCAGAAGGAGGGAGTCTAGAAGAGGGCATACATGCACCGCCAGACATGCCAGCCGCGATGCCAGCCTCGCTCCCGGCCGGCTTCTATGGAAACGTGGAGCTGCCGGAGGACGATGGCATGAGCACGCTGCGGCGGCGTATCCTAGACGTGCAGGCACGCGCTATTGCGCCAGCAGAGAAAGCGGTCATGATGCACGGCCTCCTCATGGAAGGATACGAACATGTTCACCGCTCTAAGCTGCCTGCCAGGCCTTTGACACCCAGCAGCCCGGCCGTGGCAGCAGCAACCATCCGCGAGCCGCCTGCCCACTTGGGACCCTTGGAGACCCTCAAGTTTTGGCACGCCACCCATTCGTTTACTCACGTGCCAGTCACACACACGTTTGCCCTTACTGAAGAAGATTTGCGCCGGACATATGTTCCTGGAATGGAAATGTCTCGGACCGACCAGGGTTCCAGCAAGGAGGCCAGTGACGACAGTGACCTTGTTCTCGGGTGTGCCCATTACCGGCGTAATGTGAAAATGCAATGTTTTACATGCGAGCGGTGGTATACATGCCGCCTCTGTCATGATGAGGTGGAAGACCACATGCTGCCGCGTCGCGACACTAAAAATATGCTCTGCATGCTCTGTGGGCATGCTCAGCCTGCCGGTGACACCTGCGAAAAGTGTGGTGAGCCAGCCGCCTTCTACTACTGTCACATATGCAAACTGTGGGATGGCGACCCGGATAAGAGCATCTACCACTGCGGTGACTGCGGCATCTGCCGTGTAGGAGAAGGCCTGGGCAAAGATTTCTTCCACTGCAAGGTACGAGCTTTTCCCAACCTTCCTTGCTTTTGTTGCCCGCTGACCGTGTATAACAGAAATGCGGGTCGTGCATTGCTATCAACATGGAGACATCCCACCGATGCCGCGAGGGCGTGCTGGACTGCGACTGTCCCATCTGCGGCGAGTACATGTTTACGTCCAACAAAAAGGTGGTGACCATGAAGTGTGGACACACCATCCACGACGACTGCCGGGCCGAGTACATCAAGCGGTCGTACAAGTGCCCCATCTGCAGCAAGAGCGTTGAGAACATGGAGAGCATGTTCCGTCGGCTGGACAAGAACCTTGAAGAACAACCGATGCCAGAAGAGTACAAGGATACGCGGGCTGTCATCTTGTGCAACGACTGCGAGGCCAAGACATCGACAAAGTACCACTGGGGGGGCCTGCGATGCGAGATCTGTCTGTCTTACAACACGGTAGAGCTGCTGCTTTTGAACAGCCCCAAGTCCCACGACCAGCCTACCGAGGAGCAGGCTAGAGTACGCAGCGCGGTGGCGGCAGACAGTGCCACGCAGGCTGGTCTGCCGCTGACTGTTGCCACAGACCACGACTCTCTCGTGCCGCCGGCGTCGTCGCTCCCGTCGCCGCCTTTGTCATCCAGCCCTCGTGGTGTTGACTCTCCCAGCCAATTCACGCCCGTCACGTTGTTTCGGACAGCCTCTCCTCGTTACATGACTTCACCGACGACTGCGCCGGTGATGGCTACTCCGCCCCCTGGGTATAGCGCAGAGGGGTTCGAGGCTGACGACGATTCAGACCTGGAAAGAACAGACATCCTAGGTCTCTGGAGCTCCGACGGGCCTGGATTTTTATCCGCCCTCAGCAAGAGTATGAGCGATGGCGACGATTATGGCGATGACGATGAAAGCGAATCGGACGACTCCGAGGAGAGCGAAGAGGACGAAGATGACGAAGACGAGGAAGAGGAGGAAGAAATAGTACTCATTGGGCACAGGTAGGAAACGCTCACTCACGCCTCTGAGCTCCACCAGAGTGACAGCTCTTATCCACCTGGGGCCTCTTACTATACGCATTTTACGGAGAAAATCGGGATGGCGCAGTTCCACAAACATGCAATCACTTTCGGCGCTTGGGACGGGTATTGCATTTCTGATGTGCATAGTAATAATATGGAGCTTTCTATTTGGGATCGCAGGTGAACCGGGTCACCCTTTGATGATCAAGGAGGGAAGATCGGCAGCTCCTTCCGCCCCGTGTTTCTTGCTTCCTTGCCTTTTTATGCATTTTCACTTGACAATACGATAGAGACGAACGACGACACGAATGGCGAAAGAGAAAGGTGTTGGGTAGTTGAGATATTCAGGACCAGATACAGCATGCATGGGAACGTCTGGCAGGAATTTTGTATATACGAGCACTTTTTTTATTGTGAATACTATACATGGTTTACACGAAGCTATACGCAGCCTTTTGCAGACGGCTCGTCTGCCGTGTCTGTGACCCTATTCGTGGCCCGACCGGCTGCTCAGCTGCTATTGGCATGCATTCGACCATATCATGGCCTGCATCTCTCGTTCACCCCAATGCCCATGCTTCCAAGTCATATTCTCCAGACATCCGACAAAGAGCATGAGCTGTGGCGTCGCGATTTTAGAGCGTCGAATGCATTGCTCTCGCGCCCGCTCGTCGTCGCTGGCGCAAACACCCGCCTCTCGGCATGCATCGTGTGAGCTGGCTCCCTGTGCGTCGGGTTCTGCCATGCCGATTCCCCTCATCTATCGGTTCTGCATAGCCATGTACTGCTCGACCTGCTGGCCCGTTTCGCGCAGCTTTGCGATGGCGGCCTGTGAAGCGGAAGGGGATCGTGCATTAGCGATCCGTCTTGTTGTCCAACCAAGCAATCAATGGCATACCGCGAGCGCGACCGGGCTGACGCCGTTCTCGATCATGGAGATGCAGATGGACAGCGTGCGGCGGTCCAGCTGGCAATTCTAGACAGCTGTGAGCACGAGGCTATATATATATGGACATCCAGGTCAGCAGTGGGGCATACGAGAATGGTGGACATCTCGTGGAGAATGTCGACAGCTGCCTGGGCAGCAGCCTGCTTTTCGCTGCGGTCGGCAGGCATGGTGCTGCTGTATTTCCTGCTTCTGTTCGTTGGTCGCGTTGGATGGTGAAATGTGAGGTTGCGGACTTGGTGCGCGTTTGCGGGGAGGAATAATAATACTGTAGGGGAGATTGAACGCGTCTATTTGCATATCTGCCCCGGTACAACAATACACATAGAAACGTTCAATACCGCTGTTCAGCAAAGTCGCATTGGGCAATCAGGATATCAAGTTCATTTCATCATGCAGACATAAACCCTCTCCCCCCATGACTATGTAGTCCCCCAAGGTGTTCTAACCAGAAAGAAAAAAAGCCGCTCCCATACCCCCAAACGCCTGCATACCCATGGCTTCCTGTCCCAAGAGACCTCGCCTCAACCAGACTTCATAGCCTCGACAAAGAGCTCCCGCATGCCTTTGAGCAGCACCACGAGCTCCCGCGACTCGTTGACGCGCTCGAGCAGCCGCTCGACCTTGTCGTGCTCGAGCTTGGGCCGGCAGTGCCGCACGGCGTAGTCGCGGGCGGACGTGTCGAGCTCGAACCAGGCCTCGCGCGCCCAGTCCTGGTCGTCGAGGTGCGTGTAGACGAAGCGCAGGCGGTCGTCGTTGCCGGCGCCCTCCATGCTGAGGCAGAGGTTGGTGACCCAAAAATCGAGCTCGGGCACGTTGAAGCGGGCCTGGGCCTCGCGCTGTCGGGCGCGGGCCTGCTGCGCGGCCACGCGGGCGTCGATGGCGCGCTGGGTGTCGGCGACGCGGCGGGCCAGCGCGTCGCGCGCCGCCTCCTGGCGGTCGCGCTGGCTGGCGAGGCTGGCGATGGCGCTCTCCATCTCCTCCTTTTCTTGCTTCTCCTTGGCCATGCTCTGCTGCAGGCTGTTGGACTTGAGCTGGATGATCTCGATATCGCGCTTGCGCATTCGGTCGTCCTCTGCGGTAAAATGTCAGCCGTCTGCATGCCTTTTTTTTCTTTCTTCTCTTCTTTCTGGTCTGTCTTTCTGACGGCAGTTCCGAGACCAAGATGCCAATATTCGTACCTTGCAGCTCGGCCATGTTCATCCGGAACTGGTTGCGCTCCTCGAGGACCCGCTTGCGCCCCTGCTCAATGAACGCGTCAAATTTGACAGTGAACTGGGACATGCGCTCGCGCAGCGAATCGAATCCAAAGTCGATGCTCGGCAGCTGGTCTGCCATCGACAGAGCAGGTGCCATCGTCTGTCGACTCGTCGACATCGAGGGCTCGAAAGCTGTTGCCATGATTGCAGGGCCACGTTAACGCGTGATCTGATAATTCGCTCGCCTGTAGAGTATGGATTGCTGCGGATTTCGTCGATTCGTAAATGCCTTTTGCTCTCGAATTGATCCGTAGTGTTTACACTCTTTAGTTTAGCGCCCGTCGCCAGGGGTGATTTACAGGTGTATGGCGGTTTTTTATTTTTCCCAGACCGTTGCGCGAAATGTGCCCCACATTTTAGAGATTCTGCGATCTCTCACTGGCCGCTAAGCTTTCAACTTCACTCAAGCTTTACCATCACTTCAAGTTTGGACTCTCTGCTCGTCTTCCGTTGCAGAGTCTTGTGGCACTGCCGCACACATTCTCCAAGCGCCCGCTATACTATTTCACACTATTTATTTGAGTTGACATATCGTGCTTGAATCTCAAAAAATGACAGCGGAGATTTCGTTGCTATCTGGGAGAACGCAAAATCGAAGTCCAAATGGCTGAGACAAAATCTCATCCGCGGCCGTCCAGTGGTCGGCAGCGCATAATCAATCTTGTTGGAGACCATCGGGTGAACGATTTGACGTATGGCCATGTTGGGCGCTTGACGTACTTTATCCCGAAGGACGACCAGAAGCATGAAGGCCAACAACACAATCGAAACAGCGATACAGGAACGCTGTATACAAATCGCGTCACAGAATCAAGTGAGTCTCTTTGCCTCCAGACATGAACTATGCATGGTTTTCTGACTGCTGGTAGCCCGTTCCTTTCAGGAGGTGCTCCCCTTCACCGCTTGGCATCCAGCGTCGAAGTCGTTGGTCGAAAAGACCGACGCGAGCTATCGGGTTCATATGGCTTGGCTGCTAAAGAACAACCCAGATTCGCTTGTTGGCATTTCCGGCCCCATGACGCACTATCTAGCCAACGAGGTCGCGGTGTGCAAGCAGATGAAGCCATTTCAAGCAAGGCTGCCTCTCCTCGCCTGCGGAGAAATCACAGATGCGAGAGAACGGCAGCTCTCTAGCTGTCCGGCTCTGGCTATGGCCGCAGGAGACTCGGGGCACATTCTCCGCATTGTCCATGTACGGGAGCAGCACTGCCAGTGGCCCAACCCTCACAGGGCTTCGATCAAGCTGGGTCTTGCCGACTCCATGGAAGAAGGCCATTGGTGTGGCGAAGGCCCTCCGATCAGCCAGATCAAGTTTGCCTCAGTCACCCGGTCCGCTACCCCAACACGGTGGCTGCTGGTGCAGACGCTCACAGCAACACACATCTTCCAGCCAAGACTGCTCAGAACACCCAAGGAGGCCCATCATGCAGCGTGCGGCTATATCGCACCAGGCCCGACTTTCATTGCTGCTAACCCCATTGCGAAGATTGACATGGCCCAGACCGGTGGGCTGTCGCATTCGGATGTCGCATTCAACGCCGGTTCGGATTCGGAAGTGCTCGAGCTGGCCATCATTGATGAAGGTGGCAACTGGTCTATCTGGGACTTGCAGGGCAAGCAGACGGCACGCAAAATGAAGCTGGTGCCTGTGATGAGAGCACAAGGCAATTTCAAGGATGAAATGCCCAAGACGGTCAACTTGGCGAGCGCCTTTGGTCTGGGATATCTGCACCGGATTGCTTGGTTCTCGAAGCCCTCTGGCAAGCCGGGCATGGCGGCCGCCTCTGAAGCAGGCTCCAGCATGCGGTCAGACATGCTGCTGCTGAGCAACGCAGCTGTGCTCCGGATTCTCGACGCTCAATCCAAGAACATGCTGTGCACGCTAAATATAACTCGACATAACGGATTGGATACCATTCTCGACGTCCAGTCCTGCCCGACCAAGACGTCGCGCATTTTCGTTTTGACCGCGACAAATTTGATCTGGTTGGACCTGGACGAGTGTGCCTCCACCGTGAATAAGCCTCGTCCCTCGGCGTCTGATGAGAAGCCAGCGAACACGAACACGAACACGAACACGATGACCCACCCGGTGGTGATACTTTCCTGTCCCCATCTGCGGAGCCCGTCGGATAGGAGCCTCAAGCTGAGCGTGACATCATCTACGCCTTCTGCAGGGGGGGCGGAATGGCTCGTGTGCGTTTACTCGTTATTGCATGCGGAGGTGACTGCATTCTCGCTTTCGGAACCGGCCTTTGGGCGCGAGGCGACGTACGAGAGGCAGCTGCTCTGGTTTGCACCGCCGGGCAGCCCGCAGGGGCAGAAGAGGCTGGGCGAGCAGGCTCTTCTCGTGCTTCCGAGGGCCGTGGATGCGGGTCAAGGCAGTCCTGGCGATGGGTATGCCGGTGGTGACTTCGACTTCTTCCAGGTCATCGCGCTGGGCAGGCAGCTGGATCTGCTCTCGGCGCTTTGGGTCCGCAAGCCTTCGTCGACGGCCAAGGTGGCTTCTCCGTGTGTCCCCGAGCTCGACAAGAAACGATACAGCAGAAAGAAGGACGTGGTGCAGCAAGCTTTCCGCAAGCGGTTTGTGGTGCCGGATGGGTTTGATGCGAGCGCGCTGGCACCGACGCTCAAGGCAAAGGTGCCCCAGCTTGGAAAGGAAGGACCTGGGGAGGAATCTCTGTCGAGATGGAAGCCTTCGGTGTGCGATCTGTCGGCGGTATTCGCGCTCATGAAGGAGACGATGGAGATGGCGGCGGAGGATGCCCACCGAGCAGTCAAGCGAAACGACCAGTACGAGGAACCTCCGGTGCTCCATGTGATCCGGCGCATTGTCGAAGCGGGGCTGGATATGGATATTGGGAGATTTCCCTATGCGACGCTGTACGTGATGCTTGCTGTTGCCAGCTTGTCTTTTGAAGGGGGTTTTCTAACCAGACTGCAGCCTCTACAATCTCGACCATTGGTATGTGGCTCGGTTTCCTGCGACGCTGAGCGAGCTGTCGTGGACACAGCAGCTGGCAGCTCTCGGTCCTGTGGAAGAAGGCCGGGTGGACATTTTCAACGGGCTGCGGGAGGGTGGCCATGGCAGCGGGCAGACCGTCTACGAGGCGATGGCCAGGCTGTGCATGGCGGACGGGGACGAGAGTGAGACGGCGGATGTGCACCGGGGTCTGGTGGCGTATGCATCGGTTCAGCTCTTCTTTTCGCAGATCAGCATGGTCGTTCATCCGCGGCCGGAGACGGACAGCGGCACGACTACGCCTCGACCCTACGACGTAATGAGTGCTCGGTCGACGCCGGTGCCGGCCGACGACATGGAGGGGAGGTATGGCCGGGAGGAAGATTTTACTTCGTCGCCTCCGTCGGTGGCGTGGCTGCCGTCTTCCCAGGAGGGCATGGACGAAGCCAACGAGGTGGAAGAGGACGCAACGATCGCCAGGCTGCGGCTGTACGCGGTGTCGATCCGGACGGAGCGGGCCAGAGACGAGCCGGAGCTGCGGCTGCTGTCGCACTGGCAGGTGGGAGCGGACCCGTGGGAGTTCCAGTGGGTGCCGGCGGGCAACACGGGCGGTGCGGCGGACGAGGAGAAGCGGCGGGAGGAGGAGGAGGCGCGAAAGCGGCGGCAGAAGCGCAACGAGAAGAAGGCGATGCGGGAGCGAGAGCGGCTCCTGCGGCTGATGGGGGAGAGCGGCGGGATAGAGGCGTTCTCGTCGCCGGCGGTGCCGCGCATTATGCACTCGCACGAGCCACCGACGATCCGGTCGAGCCAGGCGATGCCGATGTCGAGCCAGATGTCGAACCCAATGTCGAGCCAGGTGTTTTCGAGCCAGATCGGGTCGAGCCAGGCGGTGCCGAGAGTTGGGCAGCAGGTTCGGTCGAAGAAGCAAAAGGCTCGAGTGGCGAGAGCGTTTCGATAGGCTTTATAGTGCAATTAGTGGACAGGGCTGGAATTAGCGTCTCGCTGTACATTAAGCGCCCCGCTGTGCTCTAGCCCCTCTTTCCATCTGCAGCAACAGAAGACTTGATCATGTCGCATCAGTGCCACGACGAGCACGCCGAGCACGGCGGCCACGATCATGGTGGCCACGATCACGGCCACGGCGGTCACGACCACGACCACGACCACGACCACGACCACTCGGACGACGTGACGCCGGCGCTGCAGCACTCGCTGTACCAGCACATTGACTTTGGGCAGGTGGTGGCGCTCAACGAGGCGCAGGCGGGCAGCGGGCGGGCGGTGGTGCAGAAGACGTGGGAGGCGCGGCTGACAGAGGCGCCGGAGCTGGCCAGCGACGCGGACGAGCAGCTGCTGGTGCACGTGCCGTTCACGGGCCAGGTGAAGCTGCACGCGGTCCTGGTGCGGTCCTCGGCGTCGGCGTCGGCGCCCCGCACGCTGCACCTGTTCCAGAACCGCGACGATCTCGACTTTGGCGAGGCCGAGGCCGAGGCGCCGGCCGGTCCAGCGCCGGCGGCCGGCGTGTCCGGCACGGGCGCGCACCGGCTGCAGACGTTTGAGCTGGCGCAGACGTCCGAGGTGCAGGAGCTGCCGGTGAAGCGCGCCGTCTTTGGCCAGGTGCGGCGGCTCACGCTCTTTTTTCCGGACAACTTTGGCGACGAGGACGTGACGCGGCTCAGCTACCTCGGCTTCCGCGGCGAGTGGATGCAGCTCGGCCGGGCGCCCGTCAACATCCTGTACGAGGCCGCGGCCAACCCGGCCGACCACGCGCTCAAGGGGACGGCGGCCAACCCGCTGGGCAGCAACATTGGGGGGAGGCGTTGAGCAGGATCAAAAGATGAAAGAGACAACTGTTGGCTACAGGACTACATGAAATCATCCTCCCAGTCCTCGTCCCGGTTCTGGTTGCTCGTGGCCTCCATGTTTTCCTCGGTGAACAGATCGTCGTAGGCGTGGTCCTTGCGGTGCTTGAGATCCAGGCGCTCCTTGGCCACGCGGGCTTCTTCTTTTTTCTGGGCTGTCAGCAGACGCAAAGCAGAAAGAAAGCAGAAAGGGAACATACGCGCGCCTGCAGCGCCGCCTGGTCGCGCTTGCGCAGCTCGCGCCGGCGGTCCTCGCGCTCCTGGTGCAGATCCGGGTGCTTCTCCACCTTTGTCTTGTTGAGGCGGTTGACGATGGCGTTCTCGCGGGCCGGGACCAGCACGCGCCGCACCTTTTTGTGGTCCTTGAAGCTGACTTGGCCGACGGCCATGCTGCCGTCCTTCTTGAGGTTCGCCCAGGGCGTGTAGATGACGGTGATGTTGTCCTTTTTGTTGCCTGGCGGTCAGCAGGCGATGACGACGAGACCCAGGACACGCACCTTCAATAGAGTTGGCCTTGGTCAGCTGGGCCAGGTCCTTGACCAGGTCGGCGGGAATGTCGTCCCAGGTCTGACCCTCTGGCAGCCGCAGGTAGATGTGGGCACTGGACAGCTTGTCCACGTGAAACTGGGGGTGAGAATGTGCTCGGTATAGCAGAGGGATAGCGTACCCTGGTCGTCAGAAAGAGAAGAGAAGAAGGGGGGGGGAAGGGGGACTCACCAGACGTCTTCGTCCCAGCCAAACTTGATCAGGTCCTCGTCTACATCATCAACATGGGCCCTCTCGCAAAGCAGCGCTGGGCTCACTCTCAAACTTGTCCTTGCCGACGTAGACAAAGGCAGGCGGGTCCACCACCGTGGACGTAAAGTAGTACACCATGGCCGCGACGTCCTTGCGGAAGCGCCTGGAATCCGCTGTGCAGTTGTGTTTGCCGTGGCTGCAACTGGCTGCACCGGCTCGCAGGCTTTTTGTGCTATGCATGGAAGCGGCGTTGTTGTTCTTTTACGTGCATATGCATGTGTGGCGGCACTAGCGTGTGCTCTGGTTTTTTTGCCTTATCCGACAATTGACCAGAAATTGAGGTCCTGCACGACAACCAGGAATTGAGGTCCTCCAGACGACCAGGAATTGATCTGCACCATGGCACCGCGGCTGCTCCCCCGGTGGTCCTGGGCCAGCCTCCAGCGGCTGGCCACGACAGCAACGACGGCCACGACAGCCGACACACCACACACGACGGCCATGCTCGCAGCGGCAGGCCGGCGCGGCGTCAAGTACGGGTGGCAGACGCAGCAGACGCGGCGGGGATCGAAGCCGACGCGGTTCAACCAGAAGACGGCGGGCCTGCCGGCGCCGACGACGGGCCCGGCGGCGGCGCTGGCGCGCAAGGCGAACACGACGCCGCTGCGGACGGGGGTGCTGGCGACGAAGCGGGGGATGACGGCGTTTTACAGCAGCAGCGGGACGCGGATCCCGTGCACGGTGCTGCAGATGGAGAGCGTGCAGGTGGTGGCGACCAAGACGCGGGCCGGCCACGGGTACTGGGCCGTGCAGGTGGGCAGCGGGACGCGGCGGGCGGCGACAGCCACGGCGACGGCGCCGCTGCTGGGCTACTACGAGGCCAAGGGGGTGGCGCCCAAGGCGCACCTGGCCGAGTTCCGGGTGCGGGACGCGGGCGGGCTGCTGACGCCGGGGGTGGCGCTGCAGCCGGACTGGTTCCAGGCGGGCCAGTGGGTGGACGTGCGGTCGCAGTCGCGGGGGTTCGGCTTTGCCGGCGGCATGAAGCGGCACGGCTTCAAGGGCCAGGGCGCCAGCCACGGCAACTCGCTCAACCACCGCACCATGGGCACCACGGGCCCGTCGCAGGGCAGCGGCAGCCGCGTCATGCCCGGCAAGAAGATGCCCGGCCGCATGGGCAACGAGCGCGTCACCGTGCAGAACCTCAACGTGCTGCAGGTCGACAACGACCTCGGCATCGTCGTCGTCAAGGGCGCCGTCGGCGGGCCCAAGGGCGCCCTCGTCCGCCTCCAGGACGCCGTCAAGAAGCCGCCGCCGAGCGCCAAGTTTATCGCCCAGACCCGCGCCGCCGTCGAGTCCCGCAGCCCCCACGCCGCCGCCCTGCTCGAGGCCGCCCGCGCCCGCCATCTCGAGCTCAAGCAGGCCCGCCGCGAGGGCCGCATCGCCGAGCTGCTGGCCCACGGGCTGTCGGGCGTGACGATCCAAGAGGAAGCGGCGGCATAAATCACCGCTTACGTGTACAAATAGTTGAAATACCATCGGAATGAAGAGTGGGAACTGAACATAATAACACACAATATAAAACCTCACCTCCGCGTCGGCTGGCGGAACCCCCGGGTGTCTTTGGGCGGCTCGTCGCTGGGATGGACGGCCGGGCCCTGGTGGCTGGTGTCGAGGCCCATGTCGTCGACGTAGTCGTCGGGCAGCAGCTGGATGCCGCGGAAGGGGTCGACGCCGTCGCTGTCCTCGAGCAGGTCGATCTTGCGGCCGTCGGCGGTCTCGAGGCTCCACTCGAGCGTCTCAAAGACGCCGCGGGCGGTGGGCCGGCGGCTGGCGAAGCGCATGACGGCGGTGGCGCGGGTGCCCTTGACGGGAAAGGCAATGTCGATGCGGCCGCGCAGCTGGTTCATCTCGCCGCCGATCCAGGGGATGCGCTGGGCAAAGTAGATCTCGTCGCCGAGCAGCGCCCGCGCCCGCGGCGACGTGCGCAGCGCGTACAGCGTCGACGCCACCACGGGGCTCGACGACTTTTGGTAGTTGAAGATGGCTACGCTGCAGCCGGCCACGATGAGCAGAAACCACGGCATCGACCGCGACCACCGGAACCGGCTCTTGACCACGTCTGCTGCATTAGCACCCCGTATGCATAAAGAACTGTCAACCCACCTGGCAGCTCGCGGTCTGCCCGCCGCTCCATCAGCGGCCCGTCGCCCTTCTTGGGCGCTTGGACAAAGCTGCGGCGGGGGAGCAGAGGCAAAGGGCATCGGGCGAGAAGCGGTCGCAGCGGGCGGGCCGCCGCGGGCGGCTGTGCCCACAAGAGACCCACGGAGGCAGTCCTCCGGCAAGCCGTTCGGGACAACATGGCAGTTTGAAGCAGGTGTTGACGAGGTGTCGAGTGAAGTCGAAATCGGCTGATGAAATTATCGTTATCGTTATCATTATATAATCGCATACTTGCATATCCACTTTATGCATATTCACACGTCATACTTTGCGCCACCAAGCATCGTGAACGGCGCACGAACGGCACACGAGCAGCCCAAACATGAACTGCACATAACCCAACAAGCACGGCTCGAGATGGACGCTGCACGTCTCCGCCACACGTTCCGCTACGCGGGCGACGGCGACGACCCCGACGAGCCCGAAGTGCTGGACGAGCAGGGTGAGAAAGGAAAAGAAGAGAGGAAGAGGAAATGAGGAAATGTGCTGACGAGCCAGAACAAGAAGCGCTCATCCAGACGCTGGCGGTGCAGAACACGCGCCGCAACGAGCAGTTCCGGCAGATGCTGCTGGCGGTGCCGGCGCTGGCGACAGTCCCGTTTCTGATCGCCAGTTTCTCGTCGTCGTCGTCGTCGTCGTCGTCACGACTGCTGCCACTTTTAGGGCTGACGTCGCTGGCTGCGACGGCCTGTCTGCTCTACCGACAGCCGACGACCTCGACGGGCATTCCGGCGCTGGACGCCTGGAGCGGCGGCCGCGTCGACAAGGGCAAGGGTCCGCTCACGGCTCTGTCGCCCCTCGATCGCCATCTGCCTCTGCTCAACATCGGCCTCTGCGTCGTGCTGCTGCTGTCGCTCTTTCTCCCTCGATCTGCCTCCAGCAGCAGCAGCAGCAGCAGCAGCACCACCACCACCACCACCACCACCACCACCCCCTACCTCCTGCTCAGCAGCCTGCCCGCGGCCGTCTACGGCGTCGTGCTGCTGGCCAAGGTCACCATGGCCGGCGTCGACCCCGAGCGCGATCTGTACAACCTGCGCTACGAGTACAAGGGGGCGTGAGGAAGAGGGAAGAGGTAGAAGCTTACACAGTGTAAATTGTATATAGCATAATTCACACGGTATCCACATCTTACTCGTCTGCATCCCTCGAGTCATCCCTGATTTTGCCAACATCACCATGGCCGCTGGACCGTCGCGTCCGCGCTTGACCCATTTTCTGTGCATCCCGCTGGCCACGCCGGCCGGCCGGCCGCAGCTGATCGGCAGCCTGGCCGCGTTCCGCCGCGACGTGGCCGCGACGTCGGTCCACATCCACGGCCGCCCGGGCCCCAGCCGCCTGCCGGCGGCGGCTGTGCGCCCCGTGGGCACGCTGCACCTGACGCTGGGGGTGCTGAGCCTGGGGACGCCGGAGCGGCTGCGCCAGGCCGTCGAAGCGCTCGAGGGATTGCGGCCGCCGGCAGACGCGCCCGTCCGGGTGACGCTGCGCAGCCTGGCGGCCATGCCGCCGCGCGAGCGGGCGTCGGTGCTGTACGCGGTGCCGGAGGAGGCTGACGACGGCGGAGGAGGAAAAGAAGGAGAACTGCGGCAGCTGTGCGAGCGGGTGCGGGCCGTGTTTGCAGAGGCGGGCTTGCTCGAGGAAGCCGGACGGCCGCTGCTGCTGCACGCCACGGTGCTGCACATGGGCAAGGCCGAGAGAGGGAGAGGCGGCAGAGGTCGAGGGGGGAGAGGTCGAGGGGGAAGAGGTCGAGGGGGGAGAGACGGGAGAGGTCGGGATGTGTTTGACGCGGCTGAGCTGCTCGACCGGTACGACGGCTACGTCTGGGCCCGGGACGTGCCGGTGGACGCCGTGGCGCTGTGCCGCATGGGCGAGCGGCCGACCCAGCTGGGCGACGACGGCGAGGTGCTGGACGCCGCCTATCCGGTGGAGGCAGAGGCGAAGATGACATGACCATGTAAGCTGACGTGCAGCGCTTACAGCGGATGAGCCCCCTGTAGCGCCCCTAAAATGCAGCCGCGCCAGAGGCCCCGGTAGCCCAGCCGCCATAGTGATTCTGCTGCCTGTTTCCCCTCTGTCAGCCTTCCGAACAAAGCCTCATCCGCCTCGACCACCACATTCGCCCTCTTATCTGGCACGGCACGGCTCCCCTGCACGGCCACGCCCGCCCCAATGTCTCTTCGCTTCTTGTTGTCCATCGACCTGGCCGTCCCGAGCCATTTCTGACGACCGTCCTCCGTCACCGCCCCGTCTCCTCTCCTCCTCCTCCGCTTCTTCTCGCCTCCTCTCTCGCCATGGTGACCAGCGGCGCGACCGGCTCTCCCGATGCAAATGCCACCGGCACCGGCCCCGGCCCCGGCCATGCCCCCGCCCGAAACACAAGCCCCGGCCGCTCGAGCACAGCCCGCAGCAGCAGCAGCAAGCGGCGGGGCGTGGCGTCGACCGGAGGGTCCTCGTCGCACGTGCTGCGGACGACGTCGACAGCAGCGGCGGCAGCCGGCAGCGGCAGCAGCGGCAGCGTGCCCTCGTCGCCCACGCGCGGGTCCCGCCTGAGCAGCGGCACCGCCAGCACGTCGACCACGACTACGTCGACTACGTCGGCCACGACCCCGTCGACCGCCACCTCGTCCACCTCGGCCACGACCACGTCTACGACCGCTTCGACGCCGGGCGTCTTGATTGCGCCGCCGCCCCGCGTGGCTCTCGGCAGCAGCGCGTCGCCAGACGGCCCGTCAGGCGGACCGCCCGAGTCGATCACGAGCAGCAGCAGCAGTCACGTGAACAACAGCAGCGGCAACAGTAACAGCAATAGCAACAGCAACAGCAGCAGCAACACCACCACCAACACCGCCAGCACCGGCAGCACCGCCGGGGCCTACGCCTACTCGCACCTGCAGCACGCCGCCAGCAAGCAGCACCACCGCAGCGCGTCAGTGGCCGCCGCCGCAGCGGCAGCAGCGGCCTCGGCCACGGCGCAGCTGCTCAAGGAAAAGGACCTGCGGATCGGGCAGCTGGAGCGCGAGCTGACGGTGATGGAGGCCGAGTTCACGCGCGAGCTCGACAAGCTCAGCAAGGCCGAGTCGGAGACGGCGACGTTCTGGCAGGCCAAGCACAGCCGCCTGCAGCAGCAGCTGGCCCACGCCGACACCACGCTCCGGCTCCTCCGCACCGAAGTCGAGCTGCGCGAAGCCGAGCGCGCCGAGCTGCGCGCCGGCTGGGAGGACATGCAGCGCACCGCCGCCGCCCGCGACGACGAGGCCCGCCAGCTGCGCCAGCAGGTCCGCGGCCTCAAGGAATGGGTCAGCGCCTCCACCCGCGCCGACGGCCAGGTCGCCACCGACGAGGTCTTTGGCGACGGCATGGCCCGTCTCGCCAACAGCCTCCAGAATTGGGTCATTGTCCACTTTCGCCGCGCCAAAATGGCCCCCGCCGACTCCCTCCCCGACCCTGTCCGCGACGAGCTCGCCCGCCTCGTCCCCATGCACGACGACCTCTGCCACACCTCCAAGCTGCACCTGCTGCAGTCTGCCGTCTCGCGCCTGCTCGTCGAGCTCGTCTTTGACGCCTACTTTGTCGGCCTGCCCCCCGATCAAGCCGCCCAGCTGGCCCAGCTCGAATCAGCCCTGCACGCTTTCGGTATGTTTCTTTTTCCTCTTCCTCCTCTTCCTCCTCTTCTTCCTTTCTTCCTTTCTTTCTTCCCTCACACTCCAGCCGGCACCGCCGAGCCCGTCAACCAGTGGCGCGCCCTCACCCTCACCATCGTCGCCAAAGACGCCGCCCACCAGCTCCAGACAGAGACCGCCCGCGTCGTCGACGATGTCGTCGCCCGCGTCAACGGCCTCCTCGATGCCATCACCGACGCCCACCGCTCCGACCCCCGCGATCAGGCCCTTCGCGCCCTCGTCGCCAGCGCCGTCGACCTGTCGCGCCTGCTCGTCGCCCAGAAAGCCGTCTTCCGCGTCTTCATGCCCGACATCCTCCCCCACCACCAGCTCCTCTTCGATCCCTCCACCATGGACGACATCGGCGGCGAGGACGACGACGGCCTCGCTGCCCGCGAGATCGCCTGCGTCACCTTCCCCGGCATCATCAAGCGCGGCGACGAAACCGGCAGCCACCTGCAGTACAGAAACGTCATCTGCAAGGCCCGCGTCCTCTGCGCCCCCGAGTAGCCCGATACGCATCAGCAGATCATCCCGCAGACAGCGCTGCTGCACCTGCTTCAGCCCAACCTGTCTCGCGCAATGCCGCCCACCACGCAATCACCACGCAATCACCACCTCGTCACCACCTCGTCAGCATGCCTGCTTGCATGCTGCCAGCCCGCGGCCGACACGTTGCCTGCGCGCGAACCCGGGACACGCCCCCATCGCATGCACAATTCGTCTGCGCAAACGCGCAAATGCATGGCCCTTGTCCTCCCTCATGGGGCCACCCTTCCCGCTTCTGCCAATGAGCGCCCACCTGACACCTCCCCAGGTCGGGAATGGTGGGGGGGGGGAAGAGGGGAGAGGATGGGCAAACAAATGGAATCAGGTTCGACGGCGGCCAGGTGACGGAGCTGTTGCCGCAGAGCCTCATTATTTCAGTATTTCGGGGGTATTTTTGCTTTCGCATCCCGATCAGCGGTGTGGCTAGCGGCACCTCCATTATGCTGTCGGCCACTCAGAGCCTGCTGCTCTGCTCACACGGCTGCTCTTTGAGGCTCTTCTCTCCTCTGCCGCTTCCGTATCCTCCCGTTTCGGCCAGACGTTGTTTTTCGTTACCGACCGCTTTGATGCTATGCCGCCGACTGTTGCATTTCCCTCCGAGACAGGCCTAGACAGATGTTAATGAATGCCCGAGAGCCCACCCTCTGGCCTACGTATCGTGCCATGATAAGATGACCGCCCCAAGCCTTGCTTGCCAATGATCTCGTAGGGCGACGCCGCCCGCAGAGCGCCCCCAACCACGCCAGCCGGTTGCAGCGCTGGACATGTGTCGCAATCACAGAAGGCGGCCCCCCCTGTCGTCTGTCTGGACTAGCCGTGACACATGACAGGCCGGAGCCGAGAGCGGAAGCCGCTGCGGGCGGGGAAACGATGCTTTGATCGGCCAGTAGCAGATGACGGCATTTGGCGGCTCAAAAGAGAAGGGGAAAAAAAAAAAAAAAAAAAAAAGCAAGATGACCACCCTCCCAGAACAGAAACACTTGTTTATCCCCATGTGTCTGGTTGGTTCGTGGTTTCTCTCGCTTCAACGCACGCGTGAGTCGTGTCGTTCGACCAGCGGTCAGAGGGAAAGCAGCCATTGCTGCCGTAGCCCCATGTCCATGCCGCATGGATGTCGGCTTGGCCCGAGCCAGTCCGCTGATTTGTGAGACGCGGGCGCTTTTGCATCCACCATGAAGCAGCCTGGCCAGGCTACCGCATATCATCCGCGAGCGTATGCTCACGGATGCCGGCTGCACTGCTCGCGGCCCACTCCCCCTCCCCCCCCTCCCTCTCGAGTCCACCCAGTTTTGATGCCAGTAAGTTTCGGTGCCAGTGCAGCCCAGGTCGGCGCGCAACGCTGGCACACCATGCTGGTCGGCATGAGAGGCGTCGCCTTCCTGCTTTCCTCTCCCTCGAGCAAGCATAAATAACCGCTTGTCCCTTCAGTGTCACCAGCAAGTGACTCGATCTGCTCATCCCCTGCCTTCGTCCTTTCCCTCCGTCCCTCCCCTCCTTCCCCACCCTCCTTTTTCAAAGTTGTCAAGGACATATCTTGTCCAAAGAAGACGAGATCATTTCGCGGCTTTTGTTTTCGCTTCTGCTGCTCCGCTCCACTCCTGCAGCACCTTATTCGTCACCCAAGTTGCATGCTCGTCTGCAGATGCAGCTGCAACGGTGACTCCAATCTGTTTTTGTAGTAGCAGGAAATGCGGCAGAACTAGGGGGGAATAGCCCGAATTCTCGCGTCGCCGATCTGCCGCTCTTCTGTTGCCAGCCTCGGTGAACATCGCCACTTCCTGTTGCCGACCTGTCTTCTTTCCTAGGGTTTCGTCCATTCCCTCCCATCCCCTTCATTATTTCAAGCTGCTTCTTTTTTTATTAGTTGCACTTTATATTTCTCATCCGCACCTTATTCTTTTATATTGTTCAGTGGCTGCCGAGTTCGATTTCGCTTCCAAGTAGCACCAAGATGAGCCAGGACGAAGACGACATCAATCTCGACGAAGATTGGGACCGGTCGCCACCAAGCACACCGCAGCGAGGAGCCAATCAAGAACAGACTGAACGCTGGGTGGATACACAGGAGTATGAGGCGACTCCCAGATCGTGCAGAGACCTTCCGTCTCCTAATGGTCCAAGTGCAGATCCGGTCGAGGACGTTAGATCCGACCAAAGCAGCGAGAGTGGCCAGGGCTTTTATTCGTTGTACAGCCAGGCGCCCTCGCAAAATGATACAGTTGCCACCGAGGTGACAGAAACGACGCCCGCGCGGAGACGTTGGTTTGTTGGTCAGGGCCCAGACCCGTTTGTTGGCCAGGGTCCAGACCCGTTTGACTACTTGCCCAGACGCGATAGCGAATCAACTATCGGATCTGTGAGTTCAAGGAGCATGGCTGTGAGCGACTATGGCAACGAAGAGCGAGAGTCCGCGCCAGGCTCGTCCGAGAACCACGGCCACGAACACCACCACGATGGCGAGCCGGCCGGAAATTCAGAGGACGCTACCCAGTCAAGGACGTATACTTGGGGTGTGCCCGACCCGTCGATGGATATACCACCGGTCGAGTTGCCGTGCGAGTTTGCCCATATCAACGGTTGTCCGGAGCGGTTCCGCCCAGGTGACTGGAAGACGTGGATCTGGCACATCGAACACGTGCATTTTCAGAACCGATTCCCGGATGTCTGCATCTGCTGGTTCTGTCCCACGTACTTCGAGACGGACGTTACAGTCCCGGTGGACAAGAGCGGCGGGGGGCACGCGGGTAGCCGGCACAAGGGAAAAGAAAAAGACAAGGGCAAAGAAAGGGACAAGGAGCGCGACAGCACGCAAGCCCGCCGCCGGATCAATTTTGAGATGCGCCTTTCCCACATTGCCGGCCACATCATCAATGAGGGCTACACGCTCGGTCACGCTCAGCCCGACTTTGACCTGCTGCGGTTCCTGGATCGACACGGGCTCATTGAGAAAGGTCGCTTCAAGCAGCTCATGGAGTACCACGAAGGCCATCACCGGCCGCAGTATGCGCGTCCCGACTATGTGCCGCGTGAGCAGCTGGACCAGCAAGAGAGGTTGTCAAGGCAGCCCCATGACCAGGACCGCGAGGACCGCGAGCGGCGCAAGCACAAGGAGAAGGGAAAAGACAAGGACAAGCGGGACAAGCGGCGTTGAGCGTATGAAGAGAAGTGAAGAGAAAAGATGAGAACGGAAAGATGGAAAGATGGAGAGAGAGAAAGAAAAGGACGTGCAGCCAAGGAAAGATCCACACGCCGGGTCGCACTTGCTGTTGCTTCTTCTTGTTTCGTTCCTTCCTATTTTGGACAACACGAGAGGGAAAGAGACTAGATTGGTCCCCTTTTCCCCTTGTCGATTTCTTTTTTTTTCTTTTTTTTTTTTGCGCCTCATCGCCCTCCACCTTCGGTTCATCCCGGACGTTTCTTCCTCCATATGCAGGTTGATCTGCAAGCTGATCTGCAAGCTGATCTGCAAGTGACCTGCAAGTGACCTGCAAGCTGGCCTGCAGGTCGGTTGAGGGGGACGTGCAACGGCACAGGATGCACATGCTGGCGTTGTCCAAAAACAAGGCGGACGAGACCCACCAGACGGTGGTCTTGGAGAGAGGGGGGGCTTTTCTTTTGTCAGTTTTCCGTGCCATTTCCCCTACGTTTTGCTCTTGTGTTTTGCTCTTTGTTTGATTGTCTCTGCTTTCTTGTTGCGGTGATCCCAATTTGGGATGGGTGTTGGCCTGGCTGGCTTGGCCATTCTCTCCTCCCCTGGCATCTTGAGGAAAGAAGACGGGCAGCTGGCATGCCGACTCCGGATCTGTCTGTCGATTTTGATTTTGTGATGTTTGACGAAGAATGTTTTCTGTTTTCTGTCTTCTGTTTTCTGTTTTGTTATCTGTGTCGTTCGAGTGTCCACATACGCTTACGCTATGAGTCATGAAGGAAATGAGGACATCCGGCCAACGTTATCATTTCGCAATGAGTGAGAGGAAAGCTTTGGAATACGGATGAGGTGGGAAGGAGAGTGTCTGGCATGTGAAAAGAAACGGCCCCAAAAAAGAAGAAAAAAGAAGAAAAAAAGAGTCAGAACAACTACGTTTTGGAAGGGGGAATCCTACGGTTTTTGGTATTTTAGTTTCATTTTTACCTTGTGATTGTTCGCCCAATAGGATAACAGATTGAGAAATATTACAGTGATTTTCTGTCACTTTTTCTCGTCACCGCAGCCGGGCGTAATTGTTTGGGGGAACCAGCTGACGAGCGGACGAGGAACCAAAGCTTTTGGGGCGTGCTGGGGCCTCTGATTTGCAGGGGCCGTTCACCGTCTTTTGCCACTGCGGTATTAGAGGCCAGGAAGAGTGCTGCCTGCTGTCATCCTGTTCTGGCGGCTGTGTCTTGGCCGCGACAGAATTGCCACACACGCCTTTGAATTTGCCTGCTTCCGAGGTGTGAGTGAGGCTGTGTTAGTGCGGCCGTTCTTGGCCAGATCGGGAATTATTTGTTCCCGTGAACCAATATTCTAGACGGCGATTGCAACGGTTCGTTTGGCAGCAGAAATTCACAAATTCATTCGGAAGCTCATAAAACCAGAGGAAGCCCAAGATCGCCGACGTCCGACACCATGCCACTCGATGCGTCGCTGGAAAGCAAAAGAAGAGAGAAAAAAAAAAGAGAGAAAAAAAAGAGAAAAAGAGAAAAAACTAGTGGAACTCGGCCTCGACGCGGCCGTAGCGGACGCCGTCGACCTTGAGCTCGAAGCCGAGGCCGGCGCTGTCGACAAGCATCTCGAGGGTGAAGTCGAGATTGTCAAACTCGACGCCGCGGGTGGTGGTGAGGCGGGTGAAGAGGCTGCGGGGGACGGCGCTGAGGTCGGTGGTGAGGGTGCAGACGTGCATGAGGTCGGGGCTGTGGCGGGCGTAGGCGGCAGGCGGGGTGTCGGCGGCGCAGCCGATGAGGTCGTCGGTGACGACGAGGGACTGGCCCGGGCGGAAGTTGCGGGTGTAGTGGAAGGCGATGGGGGCCAGGGACGAGATGGAGTCGCCCTTGGCAATGTGCCACTGCATCCGGTCCGACACCATCCAGCGCTCCCACAGCGGCGACCAGTAGCGCTCGCTGACGGCGTGCTTGGCCTCGTCGTAGACGGTCGCGTACGACGTGCCGTAGTGGAACCGCGCCCGCCGCGACAGCACCATGCTGCCCTCCAGCCCGCGCAGCACCGCCCCGCGCACCACGGCCGTCCACGCGTACATGGGCTGCATCACCTCGATGGGCGCCGCCGCCGCCACTGCCTCGGGCATCACGCTGGCCGTGTGGGTCGGCCGCTCGCTGTAGGGCGGCGGCGGCGGCTGCTGCTGTGGTTGGGCGGCGACCGAGGACGCGCCCGGCCCGAAGCGGGCCTGCAGGCGGCGGTAGAGGTAGTCGCTCTGGCCGAAGCCGCCGACGAGGATGATGCCGGAGACGATGCCGCCCTTGGCGCGCAGGCCGTCGACCTGGCCCTGGACCAGGTCGCACACCTCCTGGATGACGGGCTCAAAGATGTTCTGCACCTGGTCGGCCGTCATGACGAGGAAGCCCGAGTCGAGGCCGACGTCTTCGTCGTCGGCAAGGCCGGGGAAGCTGGGGGTTAGCGGAGAAGGAAGAGCAGAGGAGGGAACCTACGGAATGTTGATTTCCTGGTGCTCGCTCTCGTTAAAGTTGCGCTTGACAAACTCTTCAAAGTAGCGCAGCCCCATCTGCCAGGTCTTGCTCTTCTTCGTCTTCATCTCGTCGAAGCGGCTGGCGCCCAGGCGGCTGCGCACGTGCTCCTCGAACCGGTAGTTGAGAAAGGCGCTGCCGCAGAGGCCGCCGGTGCCGACGGCCGACTCTTCGACGCGAAGCGGCTTGAGGGAGATGATTTTGTAGGCGATCAAACTAGCAGTCAGTTTTCTGTCTCTCTCTCTCTCTCTCTCGCCCGTCCGCCCACTCACTCAACGGTCCCGCCCCCCCCGTCGCACACGATAAAGTTGTCGCCGACGTTGAGGTGGTTCGGCTGGATGGCCTTGAGCGTGTACACGGCGGCGGCCTCGGGCTCGCTGATCATCTGGATGGCGGTGCGGTCGCCCATGCCGGCGCGCTCGGCCGCCAGCAGGGTCGTGTTCTTGGCCGCGTCCGACCAGACGGCCGGGCAGGTCAGGACAAAGTCGACGCGCGTCGACGCCATGAACGAGGCGCCGTAGCGCCGGCCCAGCGTGTCCATCGTGTGGCGGTGGATCTGCGTCAGATAGTCGGCCACGGCGTCCACCACCGTCTTGTGGCAGCGGCTCAGCTGCGCCGCCGTCTCCAGCGGGCTGACGTAGAACGGCAGCTTCTGCGTCCGGTCCAGGAACAGCTTCATGCACCGCAGCCGCGCCTCGTCCGGCTTGAACTGGAAGCCCCAGCGCACCGTCGGCGGCGACCCCTCCCCGTCTTCGCTGCTCCCGGACGCGTCGTACGCCAGCTCCGTCGGCACCTTGTCCGACGTGATGCCGTTGCCGCCCGGCCACGTCTTGATGATCTCAATGTCGTCCGGCATCGGCGTGTACACCGCCGCCACCCCCGAGAATGTCGTTCCAAAGTCCACCCCCACAATCAGCCGGTCCGGTGCCGCCGTGAAGTCGCGCGCCGGTGCCCGCACGGGGCCGTGGATCGCTTCAGCCGCCGATGCTGGGTTGCCGCTGCCCGCCGTCGTCACCGACGTGGACACCCCCCCGGCCGACCCAGCTGACCCGGCTGATGCGGCCGATGCGGCCGACAGATTGGACGTCGATGTCGATCCCGACAGTAGGTGTGGGGCCGGTCCCAGGCCTGGAGTCCCCCCCCCACCTCCTCCTGCTCCCCCTCCCCCCAGCGACGTCGGTGTCAGCAACTGCGATGGCGTCGACGAGGACGTATGGCTGCGCGGCGGCGGCGGCGGCGGTGGTGTCTGGGCCGGCGTGGTGGACACGACCGGCGAATATGTGGCAAAATAGTTGGTGCGGGCGTCCCTCCTCTGGCTGGGAGGAGGGGGCCGCATGGGAAGGTTATTGTTCATGGCTGGGGCGGGCACTTCCTCATGGTCCTCCTCGCAGCCAATGACAGAGGGGGCGTGGTGAGGCGCAACGATGGCGGGGGCACGAGCGCGCAGCGATGGGGTGCCGAGGCGGAGAGCGACGGCGGCGGAAGGCGAAGCGGTCATCGACGACTCGCTGCTGCTGCTGCGGCGGGAAAACGTGATGCGGCTGGGGGAGGCTGACATAACAGCTGCCTTGTAGCGTTCCCAGTTAGGCGGGGCTCGAGGCTCAGTGGCCTGCTGAAAATTAGGGCAATTAAGCAGCTGAGAGCGCAATTCGCAATTAAGGGCGCAACACAGAACGGGCCGAGCACAGTGCGTGGGCAAGCAATGTCGAGCTTAAAGAAAAAAGTAGAAAAAAAGAAAAAGACAATGGGAGCATAATGGGAGCAGGGAGCACCGCCGTTTTCAATGTTGTGTTAATAGGCACCCTTCAGATTCGCTGCTGCCTGGACGCAGACCGAAATATCAACGGAATCTAGCTTACATCTGCCTAGTCAGCTTCGTGCTGTTGGGCCGCCACGTGGATATCTCGGAGTAACACTGAGTTCGAGTTGACTACATCATTAAGCTTCTATGTCTCGTCCAGATCCTTCATCCAAAGCCGGCCGGGATCCATCAAGAGCCCCGGTGCGTGCGCAGAAAGAAGAAGAGTAATAATAATGCATCCCCAGGAAACGCTGGGCGGAACGAGCATGCAGGCTCTGCTGCTGCTGCACTTGATCGCCATGGCCTTCCAGGCCGCACGTCAAGGACATTATGACAGCCGCTTCGTTGAGACGCGAAATAAAAATGCTTTATGTAACAAAAATTCATGGCTGCGAGACGGCGGCTTTCTCTTCCTCTCAAGACCGCCAACAAAAAAAAGAAATGGAGAGACTCCCGACAAAGGAAAAGAGGGGGAATATACACCAGGTCGCAGCAGCATCCGCAGCTCTCTCCGACCTGGCCGTCTGGCGGTCGTCAGCGTGCAACCCATCCAATCTATGTATGATGTATATATAAATATGTAAAAGATCCAGTCAAAAATGATCGGTATACAAAGACAAAAAGGGGTATTTGGGGACAAATTGGCCGCAGAAATTGAAGGGAATGAACAGGCATATCTAGCTGACGAATAGGAGACGAAAAAAAAGGCTGCTGTAGATGGTGAACCGCTGCGGTTGCGTATGTGCGGCGTCGACATTGACGTCGAGATGCGAATATACGGTATCCGCCCTGGCAGTCTAGACGTGTGCATCGAAGTAGAAAAGAAAGCAAGAAAGAAAAAAAAAGCCAAATCGCAAAAGGAACCGTTGACACGGAGAAAAAGCGGCAAAGAAAGGAATGAAACACCCAAACACCGCCAGATGAGATACCCCGAAATGATAAACAGTGAGAAACTTTTGTGTGGAGTGCTTGACAACCGCCCAGACAAGTTGAAACAGAAAAAGGCATGACAAAAGAAAGGAGGATGGGCAGTTCCTCTAGAACCGGTTGCTCGCGGCCCAGATGCTTGCCGATGCCGATGCGGCCCAGTCGCTCTCGTCGTACGGCGGCGTGGGCCCCTTGTATTCAGTCGCCTTTTTGTTGAGATCCAGAGGCTTCGGTGTCATCGCCTCGTTTCCATCGCCAAAGAGCACGTTGTGCCCGCTAGCCGACGGTGACGGCGTGGGATATGGGTTGGAGATGCCAATATTGCTTGCCGACTGTCGGAGCGCCGGCTTTCCGTCCTTCTCCAGTCGTCGCATGGCACGATGCGTTGAGTTCAGCATTTCATCGAGGAGCTCTTCTTGCTCGTCGGGCGCATCGTACTGCTGCATGCCCGGTACCTGCGACCTCCGCGTCCGGCTGGAGATGGGGCCACCGGTGCTGCGAGCCGCTCCGAGCAGGTTGTCCACCGACCTTGGCTGGTGATGAGGGAGCGAGTGGTGCCGCTTGAGATGGCTGGTTGGCGTAACCAAGCTGGCAGACGAGATGGAGTTCGTCGTCGTGGCGGAGCTGATCGTCGTGGTACTGCCATGTGCCGGAATCGTTGGCATATGGTTAACATCCCCGGCGTAAGGCTGGTGACCGCTTGGCTCGTATCCAGGGTCTTTGGAAATCGGGGCAGGCACCCCTCCTTGTTGCTGCTGCTGCTGGTCAAGCACCATGGACGATCGGTTGCTGGCCCACGGACCGCAGCCGGCCTGCGCCTCCATGTCGTCGTATGCTGGCGAGATGGGCGTCTGATGCCGCCCAGAAAACCGACGGGCCCGTTTCCGCAGGTGTGAGAAAAAGCTCTCTTTGTGGGCGCTGGGCGGCGAAACCAGGCCCGAATTGCCATTCAGCGCCTGTTCGGCCTGCTGGCGGTGCATCTCCGCATAGTGGTTGGTGCTGGAGGCTACCGACAGCTGCCGGCCAATCTTCTTGGGTGTCTTGTCTTCCACAGCCAACCGCGACGCGCCGTTGGCATATGCATCATTGTACATGGGCGTCCGGTTGTTCGCCTGTGCAGTGACAGCGTCCGAGATGGGTGAGATGGGACGGATCGTTGGCAGAATGGGCATGGGGGCCACGTTCGAAGGTCCGTTCGACCACGTTGTCCGCTTGCCAGCTGCGCGGCCCTTGGACACGCTAGCATCGACAGGAACCACCTGCATAGGGCTTGGGCGCGACACGGACGCCATAGACGGCGTTGGTGTAATCGACTGAGGAGGCACAGCCACGGGCGCTGGGCTGGGTGATGGCGCCGGTGGCGCAACAGGAATGAAAGACGAGATGGGGCCCAGAACGGGAGGACTGTCCTTGGCTGCCGAGTCACTGGTTTGATCAGACCGGCCGATCAGCGACTTCCGGAACCACGACGGCTTTGACGACGTAGGCGTTGAGGAAGATGAGTCCTTGGAACTGCGGCCGAGGTCCGACTGTTTCCGTCCAAGGATGCGGGAAGCCGACGACTTCGGCCGCATAGGGTCAACAGCATCGGTAAAGTATTCGTGGGCCAGAGCCTGGGTCGATGTTGGCCGCGTCTTGGGATCCCACATCAGACACCAGGTAACAAAGTGACTGAGCGACGACGGCCACTGAGGCGATTGCAGGATGGTGTCCATAGAATGAGGCGCCATCTTGGGGAAGGAGAATCCCAGCTTCCCGGCGAGTCTCGATCCCTCGCGCCATTCACCGCCGCCAACGCGTGCACCAGACTTGTTGTACCAGTTGCCCGGGCTGCCCATGATCTCGCACACGCGCCACAGCTGGTCAACCTCGTTCACGCCGGGGAAAAGCGGCTTCAGCGTGGCCACCTCGACGGCCATGGCACCGACGGCCCAGATGTCCACGGGCGAAGAGTACTCGCCGGCACGCAGGAGAACCTCTGGTGCGCGGTACCACCGTGTCGACACGTAGGTGGTATACGGCAGTTTTGAGTGAGTTTCGCGGGCCAAACCAAAGTCGGCAATCTTGACGGTGTAGGTCGGTGGCGTAGAAGGCGGTGTCACCAGAGCTGAGTAGCGGCGGAATGAGTTGGTCGAGTCCTGGTGGGCGGACGAAGAAACGAGAATGTTTTCGGGCTTGATGTCGCGGTGAAAGAAGTTGTGGGCATGGATGTGCTCCAAGCCCTGCATGATCTGGAAGAGAATGCTCTTGACGCTGGCGTTGTCAAGGCACTTATGATCCCTTGCCTTCATCAGCTGATACAGATTACCCTCCATGTACTCCATGCAGATGTGAAGCTTCTTGGTGAAGGGGTCGAGGAAGATGTCGAGAGCGGGAACAAGGTGGTGGTGCGGCGGCAGGGTTCGCAGGAAGACGACTTCACGGAGCTCCAGGCATGGTGTGAAGGACTGGAACGTCTTCTTCATAGTCTTGACGGCAACCTGAGAAGAAGTTAGAGAGAATACCACTGAAGAAGCCTGGCTCAGCTTACCACCGTGCCTCGGCGTGCCACATTGGACCCGGCGCTTCGCACGCGGGCGAGCACGACGCTGCCAAAGCTGCCGTCGCCGATCTCTTTGAGCACCTCAAACCGGTCCTCGAGAGCCATTGTGTTGGGGGCATGGTGGCTGCTATTATGTTGGTTCATCGAGCTCCGATGGGTGAGATCATGTGTGACGGCCATGGTGATAGGCTGATGTGCGGGTAAAAGAGCGAGACGGAAAAGACGGAAACGGCGTGACGGACGCTAGCAACGGCAACACAACACAAAAATGCAAGAGACACGGGAGAGAAAGAGCGGAACGGTCGACGGGCGGCGTAGACTCGGAAAAGCAGATGGCTGAACGTTCGGTGGGACCAGACGGGACTGAAGAAGAGAACAAGTCAGACGGGACGCATTGGAAAGACGAACAGCAGGTGCCACGTCAGATGCGAACGACGGAGTGCCAGCCTTACATAGACCCCCCCTAGGTTATGCTCTCTGAGAGAAAGAGCAGGCGTGCGACATCCGGTGCATCCAGACGGCTTTTTTTCCAGGACGATGGTTGGGCACGAATAGGCGGACGGAGACGAACGGGTCGTGTAGGTTGGCTGAGCTCGTCGAGAGCGGGGGGGGGAGGGAGGGTGCGGCGAACGAAGCGGTTGGCGAGACTAGACAAGAGCGAGCGCGTTGTGTGTTTATTGGAGACGAGCGTGCGTGTGGTCGCGATGCAGCCCGTCAGGCAAATCTGTCGTTCATCGGGTTGGAAGATTTGACGAGGAACAGCAAAACACAAGGTCGCGAACACGGGAGCAATCGGCGGAGAGTGGAGGACAGAGAGAGAGAGAAGAAGCAGGAGGAGCAAAACGCAGAACGAGAAATGAGAGGAGGATAAGAGGCATAGAAAAGGGTAAGGACAAGGGAAAAGGAAGGGGAGATGAGGTGTTGATTTCTGGGGACAGGGAATTAGGGGGTGTGGACAACCACTTTGGGAGGATACTTTGGGAAGATACTTTGGGGAGGGGGGGTGGTACTTCGGGATTGCGCGGCGGGCAGGCACGGCGGGCAAGTACCCGTTCCGTCGTGTAGGCAAAACGGTCAAGCCCAGACTAAAATAAAATCAATACGAGTGCAGGCAAAATGCACAAAGCGATGTTGCTTTTGGCGGATCCCCTGGCAAGGAAGGCCCTTTTAGGGGGTGGCTAAAGCTTAGAGCCCTCCGCTGGGCAAGAGGCAAGTGGCAGGTGAAGTGCAGGTACCGGGCTAGCGCTACCATTCGGCACTAGCGCAAAACGCACCAGGCGGGCGGTCTGGACACAGGCGTTGGGCTGTTTACAAAGGACGCTCTAGCGGTTGTAAAATATCCCAAGTGTAAGATGATACTTCTGTCCATGCTGACGGTCGACGGAGCTGCAGCTGCGGCGGTGCCGTCGAGCATGGTTGATACACTCATGCATCCAATGCAAAATACGATGCGATGCGCTGCACTTACGAGTACGGTCTACGGAGTACAGAAACGAGAGCCCACGCCCTCTGTGGTTGGCTCGATCCATGGCTCGCCGTTGGAACTATCTTACCACTGAGATTGACGGTCTCCGTCCTTAGCATGAATGAAACGGGCAGGGGGGGATACAAGTATTAATACGGGTAGAGTGAAGGACGGGGGTGGGAAGGCCTCCGGATGGACCCAATCTCGCTAATGTCACCTCGACTCAACGAAAAGGCATCACGCGTCTGCCATACTCGTAGGGCATTGTGTATGAAGCTCTCTGGGTGAAACGGCACGCAGATGGATGTACGGTGTCGTATATCTGTATGCCATTAAGGCCTTTGTTGTGCCGTGCTGCTCAGGAATGCGTCGTTGCCCTGGCTGCCGTCGTGATGGAGTGTGGTCGTCGTTCTGGCCGCTTTGGAGGGGTTGTTGTCATGCCTGGACGAATAGGAGCAGCTCTGTCGGGGGGATAATGCCTCAACTTCAAGAAGCGGACGGCGAGGTGCTCGTTCTCGCCTGTGCTTCCGTCACAAGTCATCTCCCCGACGTGCCGCAACGTCATGGGCTGGCCCTGGCTCTGCCTTCGTTTCGGCTCGCCAGGCCACGCGCAATTCCCATCCTGAGAGCGCGACTCGGTTACAAGAGCATAAAATGGGGTCCGTCGCGGGTAGCCGTTGGGACAATAAAGTCACAGCATGGATGATGAAATGCTTCGTGCACGCATCGTGGGCTTGCCGTCTTTTTTTTTTTTTTTTCCAGTAGAATTCTGCCGGTGAAAGAGTGCACACAGAGTTTGGCACACTGTACCTTCAGGGGCATCACTCTCACGCAAGGTACCGTCTCTCCTTTGCCTCTTTGGGATCTGGTGTCGCAGCTCTAGTGGAGAGCTCTGACCCATTTCCCTTTTCGCTTCGTTTTCCCGATTGCTGGTTCCTTTTCTGGTCTTCGTGTTGCCCTCACCGCGTTGCACTTCACCGCTCACGCCCGTCATTTCTCATTCTCTTGTTGCCGTCGTCGGTTGATCGCGGCGTTGAGCGCGACTATGCATTTTGGTCCTTTTGGTTGGGGTTGCTATTCGGATTGCGACTGACCGCCCATTTGCGATGCACAATTTCTTCCTTAACGTCCAGGTACTTGTTTACCCATGTAAAACATGTGCTTCTCAGATGTACTGTTTGACGGTGCTTAAAACGGTGGCACAATGATTGATAAAATAAAACAAAGGCTTAGCCCAGATAGAATAGGGCTAGCTTTAAAGAGAAATAGGCGTGCAATTAAGGGGTTGGAGCTAAGAAAAAAAATCACCCGTCGACGTACCGTAAAATACGGAGAATATATTACACGGAAAGAGCTTTTAGGGCAGCATTAAGAATTGTGCATCGTCTGTGGCAATATGGATAATGCATGAGTTGTGCATGTCACAATAACAGAACAATGCAGGCGACCGCGATTTGATGCGAAAAGAGACGGCGATCGTCACTCCATCGGGCGGTGCATTCGGCGCTGCGCTTTGGCAGACGGAACAGAGCCAAAGAGCTTGCATGATGAGATGCTCTGCTGCCTCTATTTGTGCCCAGTATTGCTGTACAACGCTGTGGCCTCCAGGAAGGTGCAGGAATGCAAAGTGACATGAGCATGCCATGCCTGGTTTTTGGTGAGATCAGCCAGAGATACAAGGCCAATCCTAGCCGTCTGCACCTTGACTCATTCATGCGATGGCCAGACGGAACACGGCATCATTGGCTCTTCTCGCCCCAAGGCGGTCTGTGTTTCGCTCGACCGTTGTCTCCTTTTTCGCTTTGCCCCTCTCTTCCATCTCAGTCCGTTTTCTCCGTCAGACCAGGTATCTTACCAGAGGGGCGGGAGTTCCAAGAGACTTTCATGCACTCGCGGGAACAGGCATAAACTGGATCTGAACCGTATCCATACAGGTACGGGGCAAGAGTGAGTAATCTTCACGGGCGGATGCCCAGGACAGTTGCGGCGAGCGCGAGGCAAAACACAGCAAGGCACGGGGAGGGGAAAGCCTGTTTCGATGCTCCCCCCCTTTTTTTCATCACAATGTCACCCAATCGCTAGAGTGTGCCTTCACCTTTCCAGAAGACCCAGCAGGTGGCCCCTGCAGGCCCGGTCCCAGCGCCAGGCGCCCCAGTCCTCAACGCGCCCGTGTGTCAAGCAAAGAAACAAGACTAAGGAAGGGGGGACAAAGGAAACGGTCTCACCACGACACAGGCCGTTGCTTTTGTCTTAAAGCATCCTGAAACTCTCGGACGCGGCCAGCCCGTTGGGAGCCTGTAAGAAAGAACATCTAGTCGTACTCGAAGAAAGAAGTAAAGATGAATGCAAGGGGGGTCCTCCCGGGTACGAAGTACTTCATTTCTTTTTTTTTTCAAGTCGACGATGGGACCCAAAGGTAGCACCGCAATTTTGAAGGAGGCAAATTGAGAGACCAGTCAGACCTTCTACTAACGTACTCCGTACGTATGAGTAAGATAAGATAATGTATTAGATGACCGAGGGAGCTCGTCCAAACAGAGGCCGTAAGTGCTTCGGAAGGCTCCCGCGGATATGGGTCTCGCCCCTTTTCTTCTGGTCCCAATAGCGATCGCCTCCAGATTGACTTTCGAGGCTCTCAAGAAGATGACAGCGCCATCTATATGAAGCATGACGCTTGTGGTTTGGCAGGTCCAATTGGTGTTTTATCTCGATGCGTTCCCTTTTTACACAACTCTGGTTGTTTAGGTCATCCTTCTCATTATCCGTAAAATACATCTGCAAGAGGATCATCCTTGAAACAAGCGTCCCGTTATTTAAGAGAAAAAAAAAACGTCCCAAAATAGCACAGGACACGCCCGTTTCGCAGTCATTCACGGACCTGGACCCTTGTCGTTCATTTCGGCCAACTCCTTCATGCTCGTGCACCTTCAGATAATCGGATGGATCATCTCCCATTGTTCTTTGCGTTCTTTTCTGTACTTACTACGTACCATACTACGTGGTACGGAGCAGTTCTTGGGCCCTGTCAAGATGCCCACGATCGTCCCCGGCCTGCTCAGTGCTCACCAGCTCCCGCATTCCACAGTTAGCAGTACGATTACAACTGTTTCAAGGGCAACTGCTACATATATCGACAGCTACTATATATGCCTTGTCATCTTCCCCTCATTTTGTCTCCGTGGAGCACATGGACGCGAGTACGTAAATATGTCCTGGACTGCTGCCACTCGTATTCGTCGCAAACTCGTGGGGTGCTCATTGGGGTGAAGCAAGAAGGGGTTCAGGGGAGGCATGGTGGTGTCATTATCACGAGGCTGTATCTAGGGTGGATACGCGAGTTTGCAGTCGCGTACTCGTACTTGTATCTCACGTGTAGTTGATCGCATGATCCTTGGCGTACTGGTACTGAGGTTGTGGTCTGGCCAGGAAGGACTCTATTCTACACGACTTGCTTGTCATATGGTCGTGCCGCAACAGATTCCGGCGACACCTAATCATCATCAGTCACCACGTAGCAAGAACGTGTCGTTCGAACGGCTTTGGTTCGCATGTAGTGGGAATAGTTTGTGTTTGGCTTGCTGTGTGGTTTTCAGCTTCGCAAACAGCCTGTTCATCGTGGTCTTATCATGAAGATGCACCTCTGAATACACGTCCAAACGGCACATCTGCTGTGCAGCTAATTGTCTGAGAAACCGGACCAAGATGCATCGAGTGATTATTTTCTAGTGTGGACATCAACGGCGGTTGTTGATGCCTCGTAGGTTACACAACCCACTGGGCAGACCTCGTTTGCAGCACCTTCCATCTTGCGTTGTTCTTTCCTGGATCTCTGGCCAGCACCTTCCCTACCTCTTCGGCCTTAACCACAAAATAGGAAGGAACGACTCTTACTTCTAGTCTCACTGTAAAAAATTCATCAGCTTCATTTCGAGATCTATTCACTTTTTCTCACTTTGTCTTCTTACCATTCACTGCAGTTGTTTTATTCCGGCCAAGCCGTGGCCATTTGTTTCGTGCATCGTTCGACCATATATCCATCACTTGATCACCTTCCTTTGACTATGATAACTGTTTGCCAACCCTGAAAAATGCCCGCTGAAAACATGCCTCGAGAGACTGAGGCGTCGTCTCTCTACCTGAGGTGAGAATCTGACTCTGCATACTTCCGGTTATCTCAAGCTAACAGCCATTTCAAGACCTAAAAACAATCAAAAGCTGGTGACCAGCAGCAGCAAGTGAGAGGACAAAGCAGGATGATTAAATCACAGTATACCCACTAATGTTGATAAACGCAAGAATACGCTGCTATGTGGGAAAGGAGTGGAAGCCACGATCCGAGTTCTCGAATCGCCAGCTCGAGAAGTTCGTTCGTTCGAAAGCCTCGCCTCAACACTCCACGATCTCTTGCCGGTACCACTCCATCCAGCAGAGACGGGAGCTCCAGTGCGAAGGGCCCTGCGGCCGATGGCGGCCGATTGAAGATTTCAGTCGCAGCACTCGCGGAGGCGGCAGCAAGGCTGTGCGTGCAGTTTTATCTTCTCGAGACGCAAAAGAATGCTCATGACTAAATACATGGAACCAGTGGTGTTTGGACTGCACCGAATGGCAGCTGAGTCTGGAGCCTGGCTTCACTCCGTATGTGCCCCCGAACGAAATGCCTGGCCCCGAAGAAGTGGGCTTGCTCGAAGACGCCCCTCAAGATGCTCCTGGCCAAGAAGAGCAGTCAGGAGAACGAGTTGAACAGGCAAGTGTCCATGAGCTGGTTCATCGGTCCGAGGCTAATGAGTGGCAGTGGATTCAAGAAAACCCGAGCGAGGCGGGCGACTACGATCGAGTTGAAATTGCCACGCAGCCTTCTATCATCGACAGCGCCTCTGAAATTTCGGGCCCCTCTCTTCTCGATGACAACATCAGCGAGCTTGGCTCCCTCCCCCAGGCTTTGAATGCTATCAATCTGAGCCAGGTTGGACTCTACGACCAACCTCGTTCCTCTTATGCATCCATGGCGTCGAGCAGAGCCACTACTCCCCCGGTGGCACCGCAAACTCGACCGCCTCGTGCAGCAGGCGGGATGCTCGGGCTCTTGCCCGACAATTTTGATGCCCGGAGCCAGCACTCGTCGTCGATGGCGTCCTTTATCACTGACAGCAACGCGAAGACGACCAGCCAGGGACAGTCTGCTGCCTCAACGACCAACACTTTCAAGGCCAGCAGAGCCGAGGCGGACAGTGCGTGGATGGAGAATGAGTTTTTGCATGTTGAAGGTAGACAGGCCAGCGAGGCGGACAGCACATGGGCTCGACCAGTGAGTTTTCCTGTTTCCCGAAATTACTAGACTTGCAAAAGTGCTAACCGTTCTCCAACCCACAGCCCCAGCGCCGAACGGATCTGACGACGCCGAGATACGTGGTAAATGGTAACACGTACGACATTGAACATCAGCATCAGCGGGAGATTTATGCCGATGTGGACGACGATGAGAGCGAAGATGAGTGCTAAGTGAGCAAGCTGCATCGTCAGTTTTCGATGCCACCGATCTGGAGGCTTTGCTACTGCCATTCTCTCTACCTTGATCTATTCACGTTGCCTGTCCGGCAAAGTACGGAACTTTAGTTAAACGAAACGGGACCTCAGTGCAAACACACCGGATCGCGTCAGATCGTTTATGGTTTCGTATGTTTTGGCGTGTCAACCTGCCCTTTTGCGGCTCGTCGGACGTCCGTGTTATTGGCGGCTGAAAAGATGGTGTTCTCCTTGTTCGATCTAAGAAATGCACTTTGCGCAGCCACCCACTGTTAGCTTATCGGCACAACTTTAGCCAGAGCCTCAATCTTTCCGAGTGCAGAACACGAGTACGCCTTACCCGGAGACCACCCATCCTTCTTCCCTTCCTATCGGTGTGAACGGTGCAAGGTGTGATCGCTCGTCGCTTGAATAATCATGTGCCCCCCCCCCCCCCCCCCCCCCCCTCTTCCTAAGTAGACAAGTCAAAGGTGGCGGTTGCCGGATTTCATGTACAACATCCTTGTTTCCCCGGCCTTTGTTCGCCTCCGTCTTCTATGCCCTGTCCCGCCTCCTCTCTGCCACTCCATGGCGAAGCGAGCGCTGTGTGCCCAGTCTGATCATTCTAAGCCTGTCGGACCTTCCGGACTCACCTGTCGTGCATATTCGTCCCACTAGTCGCCTGCAGTCTTTCTTTGTTAGCGCAGCTCGCATTCTAGGCCCTTCCTGCCATCCCCGTTCGATTTATTGGAGACAAGTGGCCAGAGATCGATCGCCAGGCAGTGCTGTCTATATGGCCACAACGAGGACGAATCACCGGGCCCTGCCGCTCTTGTGTGTTGGTCTTGCTTCCACGGCAAGACGCCATGGACCAGAAGACGCCACGGAGCCGGGCTGTCTGCCTATCGGCGCAACGCATGCGAGGCCAACCCAAGAAGTCGTCGTTGGGGGTTGGAACGGAGGCAGAGGGAATGCTTGCGTACATGCGTGCTGTCAAGGCGTTTTTTTTTTCGCAGTGGGAAGAAATGCATATAGTCAGCGAGGATGTCTTATCTCTCCGTGCTCGGGTTTCCCCCCATTGCAGCCTCGTGCGTGCGATGCTTTATCCTCAGCATGCTCAGCCACGGAATCACACCCTCTGCAATCTGGCTACGAGTACATGGCTGAGTGCCCCAGCCAAGGCCGACGATGACGAGCATTCCCCCTCCAGCGTCCAATCACCTCCCGCCTGCGGCCTGCGCCCTGTTCTACGGATCGAACGGACCAGACCCCCATCTTATCTAGGTGCCTTGGCTGGTTGCCATTCTGCTGCCCCAAAGGTACAACCACGACAAGAGTGGGCATCTGGCCCATTTTGCAGGGCCACCTTCTGCGCACCGCCGCTGTCACTACTGCTGCTGGCTTATTGCGTCTGCCTGGCTGCGTCTGCCTGGCTCTATAAGCACACACCCACAGGCGCAACAGAAGCCATGTGTTCGTTCCCCCAACTGCCCTCGATCTGTCGATGTGTTCCGAGGACAACGAAGCTTGGTCCTACACCAGCTTTGCCCCGTTCGTGGCGACCAAGACAAAGACAGCCCATGTGGACATTGCGGTATGGTGATTTGCCGGAGAGATACAGAGACAGAAACGTGGTGGACAGATCGAGACAGCAGAGCAGCGATCTCTGGCCCCATCCCACTCCTCCTGTGCGGAAAGAATTATCTCCCCCCTTTCCCCCTTTTGATGTCTTGGGTGTCTTGATCCCCCTACTTCGTCTCGATCCGACTTCCCCTCCTGTTGCGCGGCTGTGTGCCACTGGCATTCGGTTAACAACATATATAGAGCAACCACCATTGCTGTGCTTGACTCCCCAGACAGTCTTGTGTCTCATCACATCTCGGGTTGCCTTGGGTCTGCGGCAGCACGCAGCACAAACAGCAGCGGCCGTCTTCCATCCTTCCCATCTTCACCAGTAGCATTCTACATGTGCTCTTGCCTATTGTTTGTATTGACGGCTTGGTAACCGGACAGCGTCTTGACATGATGAATGAGAGCCGAGGTCGCATCCGCAGAAACCTAAAGCGACCGGTGCTGTCCAGGGCCGCAGAGCTTGATTGGTCTGGGAGAAGCGGCAGCAGGAGCGGATGTGTCGTGTCGTCAGTCAAAAAGGGTACGGCCTTGCCTGACGAGTCGACCCAACGCAGCGGCGGGAATGCCACGGCCCAGAGCCATACAGAGACGAGAAGCAGCGTCGTCGACAAAAGTTCCCGTGCGCCCAACGCTGGGGATGCTAGTATGGCGAGGACAAGCGGAGACGACGACGACAGTGCTGCCGCCTGCCAGAACGGTGGCAACAAGAGCAAGGGCGCTTGCTGCCTGGGCGAGGGGTCTCGGGAAAAGGTGACCGAGGAGTCAGCAGCTGCCACGGCCCGACGACCTTTCCCTGGTGCCCGAACCGAAGATGGTGTTGCCAGCACCGCCAACGCCACCTCTGTCGACCAGCGTACAAGGCTGAAAGACGGTGCCCACACGCAGCTGCGAGCCTCATCGTCCACCCTCTCGCCTCCTGTTTCCGCAGTTTCTTCTGTCGTGCCCCCTCCTGCTGCTGCTGCTGCTGCGAATCCGTCTCCTATCCAACGACATGGAAAAACGCCCCCGTGGCCATCGAACCTCGTCTCTGTCATCCGCACCATCATTCAGGAAGAGGGTGAGAGAAGCGAAGCCATGAATCTTCCCCTGCTTCTGACACCAGAAGAACGACACTAACAGAAGCAGTCGGGCGCGGCGAGCTTGGTGAGATGAGCAGCTCGAAAGGCGATCTGGCAAAGCCCACAACAGCTGAAGAAGGGGCAGCATTGATGTCAGCGGCTGCGGGCGTTTCTGGGCTGCCCGCATTGCAAAAGTCTTCTTCTTCTTCTTCTTCTTTTTCGTCAGATAGCTCTACTTCCTCCCTATCGTCTCCCTCCACGTTTTCGCCCCTGTCGTCACCCAAGAAAATCAGCGCAGCCACTGCCGCGGCTCTTTCACCGGCCACAGCACTGAGACCCGACGCTCTGCCACAGCCTGATCCCTCTTCAGCAATGTCTGAGCCGCCGAGAAAGCAGTCTTCCCACCCCCCGCCAATGCCGTCGGCTCCGTCATCAGAAGTCCAGCCGCCCGCAGAGCGACGGTCTACGGTGCACTTCCGCGAGCCCTTTTCGGTAGAGACGTCTGACCGGATAGACGCCAACAGCACCAGCAGCCGGACATCCGACAGGAACCGGAAAGCTGCGGGCCGACTGTCGTCCAGCGACGAATCGACGACAGCCGCACCCATGGGCGACACAGGAGAGCAGCCGCTGGAGCTGACGGCGGTGGACCGAAAATGGGGCGTTCTCTTTGACAAGAAGGGAGAGCCGACGCAGCGGTTCAGGGAGATCATGCAGAGTCTCGCACAGTTTATTGTACAGTGTTGCCACCCTCTTGGCCACAGGTGCCACTTCTGCTGACGGCCTCGCCTGCCTGCTTACCAGATTGACGAGTTCTTGCCACGCGGGCACATTGTCATGGTGCCCGAGAAGCTGCTGTCATTCTACACCTTTTACCACTTCCAAGGAGAGCCTGTCCGCTACGGAGGTGAGCCTCTCTCTCTCTCTGAGGCAACGCTTTGCTAAACAAGCGCGCAGCCGTGTTCCAATCCCACGAGCGGGAGCTCTACCGCCGGCTCAGCGACCTGTACCAGGACCTGGGGCTGTCCTACCACCTGACGCAGACGGAGCCGTCGGCGCGGCCGCGGGTGCCGGCGCTGACGGCCGACGGGTTTGTGCGCTGGATGGTGCTGCACGTGCAGGCCTTTCCGGACGAGGAGGCGCAGCGGCTGAGCCAGATCGTGTCGACGTCGCCGCTGGAGGCGGCGAGCCCGTTTGACGGCAAGCCGGAGCGGCTGCCCAAGCAGCTCTCGCGGTACCTGCTGCCGAAGACGCCGGCCCGGCAGACGAGGGTGCTGCTGCAGCAGGCGGTGCGGCGGCATTTTGGGCCCGAGTTTCTGGGGGTGCCTCCTCCTGTCGATGCCGCGTCGCCCTTGTCGGCCAGCACACCGCCTCCTCTGCCTCACCACCCGCCATCGAACACGGGAGCGCTGGCTGTGCGGGACAGCGGCAGCGGCAGCGGCCGAAGCAGGCGGTCGTCGTCATCGCACCACGAGCACAGCTACAAGGGCAGCCGGCGCGACGGTGGCTCGAGCCACCACCACAACGACCACCATCATTCGCCGCATTATGTCCCTCGCCACAGCCAGCGGAACCCCCGCCGCAGCCCGAGCCGCCACCGGCCGATGAGCCAGAGCAGCATCGACGTCAGCAGTGATCGGAGGCTGCCTCTGTCGCCGACGGCAGCCAAGGCCCACCGCAACTCGATCGCTGCGTCTGCGTCCGGTGGTGGCGGCAGCAGCAACACATCGGCCCGGCGACGCGACAGCAGCCCTCGGGGGGTGTTGCCCAGCCACCGGGCGTCCAACCCGGAAGTCGTGCTGCACAGCCCGAGCGGGCGTCGCTCGTCTGGCTACGGGGAAGCCGCGGGGTCGCCTGCGGCCAGCCCGCACCGAGGCCGGGATCGAGAGGGCGGCGACCCGCACAGCCGGGAGGTGCCACCGCGGCGGCCTTCGCGACAGGCCGCACAGCCGCGACGGGTGTCGGCCCCGCTCAGCGGCGTAGGCGTGAGCATGACGGCGCGAGGGCGCGGCAGCGAGGACGAGCGGGAGCACGACAGCGACCAGACGTGGGACGAATTTCTGGGGAAGCGATGAGTTGAGGGTATCTGATTTCATTCTGTTGACGAGTGACGGCCGACTTTCCAGTAGCATTTCTCTTCCAGAACTTGGTCTTACATAGTGTACATCTGATTATTCATGGATTACTCATCATCCTCGTCGTCGTCGTGCGCTCTTCCGTCATCTTGGCCTGCAGGGCGGTCCAGTCGGCCTTCCAGTTGGCGATGCTGGCAGCCAGCTCGGCGTCTTCGGGCCCGGCGCCGGCGGGCACGCGCGTGCGCCACTGCACCTCGATGGCCCGCAGCTGCAGGCGCAAGAATGCGAGCTCCGACTCGCGCGCTTCCTGGCGGTCGGCAGCGGCGGCGGCCAGCGCCTGCGACAGCCTCTGCGCCCGCCGCTCCTGTCCCGCAGCCCGGTCCACGGCGCCGGCCAGCTGCAGCCGCAGCAGGTTCTGGATCTGCTCGGCCTCGTCGGCGCGGGCGCGCAGGCCGGCCAGCACGCCGGCGAGGTCGTCCGCCAGGCCGTCGCACGCGGCCGCCAGCTGGTGGGGTGGTGCAGCTGCCGGAGGGGGTGGTGGAGGGGGTGGTGCAGGCGCAGCAGCAGCAGCTGCAGGTGTCCCACTAGGTGGAGGCCTGCTGGATCCTCGCCGGTGGGCAGCCTGCGCCAGCAAGCTCTCCATCTCGTCGACGCGCGCGTGCAGAGCGCTCAGCACGCCGTCGTCGCACGGCTCCGTCGTCAGGTGCCGCGCCAGGTCGTTGAGCCGGTCCACGAGCACGTCCCTGCTGTCCTCGGTGCGGTCCACCTCGTCTTCGACCTCCTCGTCTTCGTCGTCATGCTCCGCCTCGTCCTCCTTGAGCGAAAACTGCCGCAGAGACAGCGGCGATGGAATGATGCCCAGCAGGTGCAGACTCATGCCCCGGCTCAGCGGCGACGGAGTGCTGGCCGTCCCGCTGGCCGTCCCTGTGGCCGACGGCGGCGTGGCCGGGCGAGCTGACGAGTCCATGCGGACATTGCCGCCCGCGAACGCTTCTGTCAAGCAACAAACAAATCAACAGCGCGTGGACCTGCAGCTAGCAGAACCCGGTCTAGCTTCCTTTTGCTGTGCACGGGATCCCCGTTCGGAGTGGTTCGGGATGTCGCTCTCGCAGTCGTCAAATCCAAAGTTCCTCGCATTTGCTTGGACGGGTTTGGGTGAATCTGCCTGTACTTGCTCCAGACGCGTTTTTCGCCGTGCTCTTAGCTTTTCGCGCATGTACTCCGTGTCGCGTCCACTATGCGCACCCCGCACTGTCCTTGGGGGGGAAAGGAGGAGAAGGAGCGAGGGCCCTGCACTTTCCGATGGCCCGAGGAAGCAGCCACGGCCCATCGGCGGTTCGTGGGGCTGGGGCAGGTATTACTCACTCGTACATTGGCTGTGGGCACAGTGCCCCCCTCGAAGTTCACGTGACCAAAGCGGACCTGACCCAGATGCCCAGCCGGCCAGATGCGACCAAGACGGCAGGCTCGCTGCTCTCCATGCAACTGCCGGCTGCGTGACACGTCCAGCTCGCCGGACGAGGTGCGCCTGCCCGATTTCGTGGAAAAGAACGCGAAAATGGGCTGCCCATTCCTGGAGGCTTTTCCCAAGGACAGTGCAAATGGGACTCCACAGGGCGCACGGAGTACCTGCCTTGTGCCACTACCACTACCTCGGCGGAAGATTGTGGGGTAGGCCAATGGCAGTGGTTTGCTCCAAGCCACTGGCTGGCAAAAGAGAGCCCCTCCAGAAAGCCCGAAAAGAAGCGCGCCCGGCAAGCTTGTACCTTTTGTAAGAGTCACCCCAGACTCTTCGAGGCACATGAGCCGACGGCGCCAATGCCTCTCGACTTGGACCCCGGCTGCCCTTGATCGTGTGCCTGTGTCTCTTGCATCTTTGTCATTGACTGTGGTTGCGTTGCGTTGCCGTTGCCGTTGCCTCGTCTCGTCTCGTCTCTTTCCTCGGTTTTCCTCATCTTTCCTCTTCTCTTCGTCTCTCGTCTTTCGTCTTCATCTTTGTCATCGAGCTCCTCCCATTTCGTCATTGCTTAGTGACTGGCGTTTCCGTTCCGACTTGGACGTTGATCCCGCGACGTTGCGCATTGGATCCTCATCCTCGTTTTCTGTCCCGTCGTCCACCCTCGACCTCCCCATGGGACCCCAGTCATTGCAATAGCTGGGGCACCATCGAGTCGCCGCCGTTTTCGTATCCTTGCCGCCCTCTCTCCCGCCACTGCCTGCCTCCCACCCATCGCCTCTCCCTTCCTCTCCCTCTTCCGCTTCCTCCTCCTCTGTCGCCGCCATGTCGTGGAAAAAGACCGACCGCCTGATGGACATCATCAAGCACTATGCAAGCTTTCCTGCTACCGGCGTCAGCTTGCGCCAGATGGTCCAATTCGGCGAGCGGCCATCCATCGGTGCGTCTCCCCGTATCTCTTTCTCCCTCGACCTCTGCTGACTCATCATCCCCAGGCACTCTCTTTCGCGCGTCGCAGTTCCTCGCCGAGGAGCTCCCCATCCGCCTCGCCCACCGCGTCCAGGAGCTCGAGAATCTGCCCGACGGGCTCAGTGACATGCCCTCTGTGCGCAAAGTGCAGGACTGGTATGCCCAGTCATTTGAGGTAGCTCCTCCGTCACCCTCCCCCTTTGAGACTCCCCCTTCTCGACTAACAGACTAGGAAATCACCATCCTCCCAAGACCAGACCTCAACAAGGACACCCGGCAGCGGCTTGTCCGGCCGAGTCGCAACGGTCGCAACGGCGTCAAGCTGTCCGAGACCACCCGGAACCCCAGCATCGAGGACGGCCAGTACAGCTCGCAGAACCACGACCTCTCGCGCAAGCACCAGACGTCGGCCCGGCGCTACTTTGCCCTCGTCGACGACACCGGCGACTGGCCCTCGGAGCTGCAGCTCTACAACCAGCGCTTCGCCCAGACGCTCCACCAGATCAAGCGCCGCCACGACGGCGTCGTCACCACCATGGCCCAGGGCATCCTCGAGTACAAGCGCCTTCGCCAGCGCATGCAGATCGACCACAACATCCAGGCCTTCCTCGACCGCTTCTACATGTCCCGCATCGGCATCCGCATGCTCATCGGCCAGCACATCGCCCTGACCGACCAGAGCCACCACCGCGACCCCACCTACGTCGGCATCATCTGCACCAAGACCAACGTCCGCGACCTGGCCCAGGAGGCCATCGAGAACGCCCGCTTCGTCTGCGAGGACCACTACGGCCTCTTCGAGTCCCCCAAGATCCAGCTCGTCTGCAACCCCGACCTCCACTTCATGTACGTCCCCGGCCACCTGTCCCACATGCTCTTCGAGACCCTCAAGAACTCCCTGCGCGCCGTCGTCGAGCGCCACGGCCAGGACAAGCAAGAGTTCCCCGTCACAAAGGTCATCGTCGCCGAGGGCCGCGAGGACATCACCATCAAGATCAGCGACGAGGGCGGCGGCATCCCCCGCAGCGCCATCCCCCTCGTCTGGACCTACATGTACACCACCGTCGACAGCACCCCCAACCTCGACCCGGACTTTGACAAGAGCGACTTCAAGGCGCCTATGGCCGGCTTCGGCTACGGCCTGCCCATCTCGCGCTTGTACGCCCGCTACTTTGGCGGCGACCTGAAGCTGATCAGCATGGAGGGGTGAGTGCTCTTCTTACTTTTCCTGCTCTTCTTCTGCTAATCCCCCAGCTACGGCACCGACGTCTACCTCCACCTCAACCGCCTGTCCAGCTCTTCCGAGCCTCTGCAATAGCAATTAGCCGTCACGAGGGACACCAAATCCCGAGGACTGACGCAGAGACCGACAACGCAAACCACACTGCAGACGACAACGCAAGCGACACCGCCGCCACCGGCCAAGATACCATCCTCCCAGCCGCAGACGCTCCTCAGCTTCCAGGCTGAGGCCCTGCGCAACCGCGCCTCGCGCGAGATCTCGGAGCGCCGCCAGGTCGGCGACGCTGCCTCCATGGTGCACATGCCCGCGAAGCCGCACCAGGACCGATCCGACAGTGAGCTCTGATCCTGCTGGTGCCCAGCACACAGCATGCTAAGCAAGCGTATGCAGACAGCCCACCAAGAATACAAAAAATACAAATCCCACCAAGCTCACAAAAGCCCAGAAGATCACACAGCGCCACGGGCAACATTGTCTTTCTGCCCACCCTCATCCTCCTGACCCTGCCCTTTTCCTGGGACTACTGGGCCTGCGACGACCCGGACTGCCACGTCGTTTGAGAGAGTTTTCTACCACGTATGTTTATATCTATGTCATCATCTATCATTGGGAGGGAGGAAACATGCATACGTCATGTACGGTTTTATACAGGATACACAAAATGTGCATTGAATATACATTGCACGACTCAAGCAAGGAAAACAAAGTACCTTTCTATGATGCCACGTTCTTGTTAACAGCACACTCGCAAAAAAAAAATATAGACCCTCGCGCAATCCTCTCTCACGCTTTGTACAGCAGATCCAAGAAACCCGTCGCCAGATCCACCACGACGCTCTTGTTCGGCAGGCTGCCTGCCACGCCGTACAGCGCTGCCGCGTCGCCGCTGTCGTCCGGCACCGATACCGCCTTGCCGCCGTTTGCCTTTGCCGCCTGGCTGCTCTCCACCGCCCGCACCCGCGCCTTCTCCCTCTCCTCCTCCACCGCTGCTTCCAGGTCCGCCACCAGCTGGTCGTACGCCTTGACGACCGGCACCGTAAACGCCACGTGGATCGCCGGCGGGTTCTGCAGCGCGTTCAGGTGCCACCCCCGCTCCGACATGTTGTCTGCCAGCGCGTAGATGTTGAGCGGCGTCTCCGCCGTCCCCGTCACCGACGACACCGACCCCTTCTTCGGCTGCCGCGCCCGGAACGCAATCACCGTCACCAGCGGGTGGCCCATCACCTCGATTTCGGATGCCAGCACGGGCGACGTCGCAATGTGCTTCTGCATCCGCCGCGCCGCGCCCACGATCTGCACGCACGCAGCCAGGTAGCCATCCTCGCCCACGTTCATCATGCTGGCCCAGCAGCCCGCAATCAGCGCACCGGGCCGCGACCCGGCCGCACCCGTTGACGCGTACACGCCGCCCGCCCAGTCGGGCGACACAAAGTACTGGTACGACCGCAGCGCCGCCGTGCGGTACAGCACCACGCTGTTGCCCTTGGGCGCAAACCCATACTTGTGCGTGTCCACAGAGATGCTCGTCACCCCGCGCACCCGGAAGTCGAACGGCGTCGTCTCGAAGCCAGCCTTCTCCAGCATCGCCACCATGAACGACCCCAAGCAGCAGTCCACGTGCAGCGGCAGCTTCTTGCGCTGCGCCAGCTTGCCCAGCGCCGCAATGTCGTCGATGATCCCGTGCGGGAAGTTGGGCGCGCTGCCCACTAGCAGCACCGTGTTGGGGTTGATCAGCCGCGACACCCGCTTCACGTCCACCTGGTATCCCGGCGCCGGGCACGCCACTAGGTGCACCTTGATTTTGAAGTACTCGCCCGCCTTCCGGAATGCCGTATGTGCCGTATCGGGGAGGATCCTGCTTGTCAGAACACACCACAGACAACAATGGGAGGGTAGAAAAAAAAAAGAAAACTTACATCTCGGGCTCGGTGACGCCACGCTCAATGTATGCCTTCTGGCGCGCGCTGAGACAGGCCATGAGGATGCTCTCGCTGCCGCCGCTCGTGGTCACGCCAGCCGCACCAGAGGGTGCATTGAAAAGCCCCAGGACCATGGCCACCACCTCGGCCTCCATCTTGCGCACGCCTGGGAACACGTCCGGGTGGATCGGGTTGGCCACGGTGAACTTGCCGTACGCCTCTGTCTGCAGCTGCATCAGGTCCGTCTCGCCGTGATACACCGCGCCGCTGACACGGCCGTCCTCCCAACGCGTGTGCTGCAAGTCGGCCAGGTCGTCGAGTGCCCGTCGCACGTCGTCGTCGCTCCAGCCCTTGGCCGGCAGCACCGTGTGCCGGTCCAGTCCGCCCGGCACCAGCTTAGTCTCCATCTTGCCCAGCGCCTCGTCAACCTGCTGCCGCACCTTGGTCCGGACCCCCGGGAGCCTCAGGAACCATCCAAACAGAACCCGACGCGTATCTGTGTACAGCTCCACGAGCGAGCCGATGATGCCGCGGCCCCGGAGCTTCCACAGCGTGCGGCGGGCAATTCGGAGAAGGAAGAGGAAGAAGACGGCATTGCGGAGGCTGCCACCAGCTGTTAGCTTTAACGTGTTTTTTTTCTTCTTCTTTTTTTTCTTTTTTTTGTCTTGGTTAGCAGCGTGTCCAACTCACAGATCCAGGTTCAGCAGCAGAAGCGGGTTGGCCGGTCGTCGGCGGACACTGTTGAGGCTGTCCCGCAGACTGACGGGAAGACGCGAGGATCCAGGCATCTTGCCAGCTGGCTCACAATTGATTGAAGCTGGAGGGATTGGGATCCAACAAGAGGGTGACGCTGTGGCTGCGGGACGGGAGCTTCAGAGCAGGACGAACACAAAGAAAAGAGGGAAATAAACGGGAGAACCGGCAAGCTGCCAAATTACCAGTCACCTGCCCCAAAATGAGTGACGAAAGGGGCATCCCCGGAATAATTATTAATAGATAGTCTAGCACAGGCAGGCGCGACCCAAGACATTCTCCGAGCCTTAGCCGACTGATTTGCCCCCCCCAAAACCAGTAGTGTGCCCGGACACAAGGCCGCACTTCCTATCGTGACAGCCATCTGGGCGGCGTCTTGGACGAAATGTCCGTCGAGAATGAGGAGACACAATGATCCAGACGGTGCTCCCCCACCACCCGACGCAAAAACGAATACGAAATCGGGCAAAGTGTCGATCACATGCGAAATTGGCATTTCCTAAAAAGACGAGAGAGAGAAAAAAAAATGACGTCCAAATCGGGAAAGGCACCCTAGACGTGCGCAAGACGCCGGATAGGAAGGATGGATCGAACCTGCCTCCCCGCCTTCTTCATTCTCTTGGCTCCTGCCTGTTTCAATCCTTTGACCGGCTTCCAACTGCCGTGGCTGTCTGCATGCTGGTTCAACCGCTTTGCCTGCAGCAGAGACGCATGGATGCAGCCGTGCTAGCTCTTATCTAAGCACCCTATCTAAGCGCTTCTAAAGGATCATTGCCCAGGCCGTGGCGGCTTTTTATGTTGCATCGACGTGACCATATACGGGTCACACTTCTTCTTTTGACGACACATGATGTCGATGAGGTCGTAATTACACCCTATATTATTCTGTACATGACGCCCAACGCAAAGGGAAGGATGCGGCAGATAACAAGAGTGTGAATCCAAAAGACAAAAGAAATAGATGAAAAAAAAAATGAAAAAAAAAGAAACAAGGGGGAAAAGAAGAAAGAAGATAACGGGAAGAAAATGGACAAAAGCCGCAATAAATCACAATCCTTCTGCAACTCCAGTCCCCCATATATATATAGGACCTCGTAACGAATAGAGACCAACCCATCCAGGCAATCGCCTTTCCTAAGCTATCGTTCCACAAGACATCCCTTCTCCCTCGACACCCTCCGTCCTCCGCCACCGGCAGCCTCCCTCCATTGTCATGGGATAAACCAGAAACTGCAAAATAAGCCTTGCGCCGACGCCGTCGAGAACCCCGTCCAGTACAGGAAGCGAGAGAGTGGCAAGGTAGGTAGATGTAGGTGGGTTTGTGTGTGTATATGTGTGCGTGTGTATGTGTGTGTGTGTGTATGCGGATGTATGTGTGCAGATATGTGCATGCAGTTGTCATTCGTAACCCGTAATTTGCTGCAACCGGGGGTGGCAGTCTTGTCGTTTGTCTGCCTCCTATTCACCTCTCTCCCCGTGGTCGTCCGTTTCGCATCGCTTGCGATAAATGTACAAGATGGAAAATATACGCCGTGGAAGCGTGTGCGGGTGAAAGTCGGAGAGATAGAGAGAGATCATGTCGTCTCTCAAATGATGTCAGTCTCACGCTTCCACAGCTTTGTATACGGTTGTGCCTCGTTCTCGCAGATGGCCGAGCTCGTTCGCATGCAGGCGTTGATCCGCACCGCCATGTCGCCCGGTTCGTACTTGGCACCGTGGTCATTCTTGCTGTATGCGTTGATCGTCCGCTGCGGCACCAGTGCCATCTTGGACAGGATCGTCGGGTGCCATTGCACAATGTGCTCCTGTATTTCGTTAGCCACAATACAACTTTGATATATCCACACCAAAAAGAAGAAAGGGGTAGCAGGCTTGTGCACTCACCAGCGCGTGCGTCTCGGCTTTTTGGAAGTTGTATGACCGGTAGAGCGGGTCAAACCACGTCTCAAAGAAGAAGCGCGCCCACTGGCCGTTGCGGATGATGAAGCTCGCCGTCGACATGCCGTCGTAGTCCTGGGTGATGAGAAAGTCCACGTCCTGGCCGCGCAGGTGCGCAAACGTCTTGATGATGCTGTCGGGCGGCACCACGGGGAAGTCCTTGATCATCGACACCTCTAGTTTCTCTGGCGCCATGATCTGGTCCTCGATCGTCGCGTCCATGTCCAGGATGAAGGAGTCCTGCTCCAGGAACCAAAAGAACGTGCTGTCCGGGAACAGCGTCAGCGCGTGCCGCATCGCTACCACCTTGGTCCACGACAGTGGTGAGCCGTTGAGGTCGTAGTCGCCGACCTTGGGGAACACCGTGCCATAGCCATGCCGCTTCGCGTAGCTGTTGCGATTTTCTCGCACCAGGTCCAGGTACGCTCGGTGGTAGTTCGTCTCGTCAAACACCGTCACGAGGACCACTGTCGGCTTGCGCGACGTCGCAAAGTTGGATGTCGCAATGTTCGGGGGAGGAGTCGGGTGATGTTTCCTGGCTGCCTGCATGCCTTCGTTGTCTTTGACGTGCGTGGCCATCCACGGGTTGGGTTCGTTGCCGCCCCGCGACAGCAGGTATAGTATGCCGGCGAAGAAAAGTCCAATCACGACAAGCAGCCGCAGCCGTTTGGGTCGCAGCAGCGTTGACCGCGACGACCGCGGCTTGAATGCCGACGCATTCGAGTTTTTGCGTGGCGGATAGGCGAAATGCATGGTGACTGGGGGGAGATTGGGGGGTTTCAAAAATGCGTGGTTCTGAGGTGACCCAGGATGTCTCCTCCGAGACCTCGTTGTTCTGTGTGCGTTCCGATGAAAGGCTCAGTCGGGGGGGGTGGAAGGGATGCTCGGCAGCTGTCCGATGCGATCGAAAGCAAGGGGGTTTCGTTCAATTGGGGCGGTGTCTCGACGGGGGCAAAAAAATGCCTAGTGGTGCTGACGGGAGATGTGTTCTTAACGAGAGTCGGCAGGCCGTAAGGCTGCGAAGGATGACAGCAAAAGAAGAGGAGACAATGGAGTCAGTTGTCGATCGGCTCTGGGCAGGTCTCATAAGAAATCAAAGTTCGTAGCCGCGCTGAGCCATGCCTCTCTCGCAAGCGAAAAAATGTCGTTAGTAACGAAAGGGAGAAAGGCCGGAACCGTCGAATTTCCTGCTGCGACGATAGTAGCGAGCGTTAATATTTGCCGGATCGATTCCGGATGAAATGCAAGCAGCGAGACAGAAACGAAGATAGAAATGGTCGAGTCCCCCTCTTTCGTTGTCGCTGTCTCTTTTTCCCTTCTCCCTGATTGACGAAAAAAAGGACAAGTGATATTAAAATAGAGATGATTAAAGGTCTTGGCGCGTCCGATGGAGAACATGCGCCTCACGTGCTCCACAACACGCAATTTATGCACATATCCATTATACTAATACGATGAGCGAAGGGTAATTAGGGGGGCCAGGAGCTTTTTGAAAACCCACACCTCGCATAGCCTTTTCCAATTGCTGTAATTATGCTAGCATGCTTATTTATTAGGTCCATTTTTTTCTCCCCCATTCGCGATCCCTCAAAACAACATTGGTTCCATCGTACCAAACAAGCAATCCATGCCCTGCCGTGCCACCAGGCACTGTCCCCTGATGTTGGCACAACAGGCGGATGTCGCTCGTCGGGACAGCACCATGCTACAAGAAGCTTTACATAGTGAACATGGAGTGTGTCAGCTTGACTTGGCTGGCGGTTATGGGTGCTGCCCACAAGGCAGCAAACGCTCGTCAAGGAGCATGAACCGGCAGCACACCAGATAGAACAGATCGCAAGACACGACATCTACCGGTATAGAACAAGTTTGACATATCTTGAGCCTCCACACACTGGGAAGCCGAGCAAGACGCTCAGCAACCCTGGCAGAGGAACATGAACAAGACGGTTTGATCTTTGCACACAGACTAGTCGGCTCGACACGGAGGCGTAGGTCCAGACAACTTAAGAGTGTGCAAATAAAAGGGGGAAAGGGCAAGAAAAACAAAGGCACGCATCAAGGGGGGGATCTCATCGCACAGAAGCAGATGATTTGGATATATGTACCGCGACGCTTTCATTCGCCACTATCATGATTACGCTCTTCGTGGGTGTCTTCATTACCTTCGTCATGGCCACTGTCATGGTCACGATCAGCGACTTCATCCTCGTCCTCGTCGTCGTTGTCATCTTGGACATCAATGACATGCTCGCTGGCACGTTCCAGCATCCGGCCAATGAGATAGCTGATGCCTTTCCATACCATCTGCACAAAAATGTCAGCAATAGATCCACGCAACAGGAACAAGAAACATACCCCCAAAAATGTAAATACGCCAATGACGATGAACGTCCAGCTGAAGCCTTCAATTCGCGCCTGTCCGCCGGCACGGCGGGCCCTGCGGCCCACGCCCACGTTCCGCAGATTCCACCACGTCCACGGTGACACAGCCAAGAACGTCTTGACAATGCCGACAATGCCCAGCGACACAAGGCCCTTGCCAAAGTGCTCCAGCCAACTGGCACCCACATCGACACCGGCAGCAGCACCATCCACACCATTGTGTCTTTGCAGCATGTCATGCAGGCCCCCGAGAATCTCGTCATCCGCGTCGACATCAACGTCGATAAACGTATCGATGATCAGGCCCGCTGGATCCAGCCACATATCGATGAGTGGGTCGGCGACAAAGCCGAGCAGAAAGACGGCCAGCCAGAAGACGAGGAAGGTGAGCAGGACGCGCGTGACCCGGTTGGAGATCCAGCGGCCCCAGCTCAATCGCTCGACGCGGTACTCAAAGGCGCACGTGGGGCACTTCCAGAAATTGCGGTCCGACATGGGCTGCGCGTGCCGCCACGCCTTGAGGCAGCCCTCGTGTACGTATTTTTGCGATCCCTTGCAGCGGCACGGACAGATCAGCCGGCCGTCTTCAGGTTCGGAAGACACGTAGCGGACGCGCGGCTCGGCACGCAGGAACTTGGGCACGGCTGAGGCCACGGCACCGGCAACCCGTCCGCCGAGCCGTCGCCCGAGTCCTTCAACGGCGCCCAGGCCCACCATGCCGACATCCTCTGCGTCCGCATTCAGCCCACCAGCATCGTCCTCGTCCTCGCCTACGTTCTCAAACGTGGGCTCGACCACCTCGAGACAAATCCGGCAGGTCCGGGGCTTGTAGCGCCGCTTGAACCGCTCATACTCTTCCCAACGGTTGTCCTGCGGCGGCTCGTCTTCCGGTCCATCTTGTTGGCCATCTTCGGCTTCGGTGTCTGACCCGTATTCCGCTGCGTCGCTCACACCCGCGTCGGAAGCATCGAAAGCAGCACTCGCATGCCCAAAGGTTGCATGTGCTGGCGTGTGTAGGAAGTCGCGCGAGGTGCTCGTCGCCACCGCGTCTCTGTCCGCTGATGAGCCTTCGGTTCTGTCGGCGGCACCTTTGCCACTCTCTGCCTCAGCCTGGGGCCAGGACCAGCCCGGCCCTTGCCCCACAGCTGCATTCCGGGGTCGAATGTCCATTGCGAAAGGCGTAGAAGCAGAAAAGAAACGGTTGCTTCTTTCAAACAAAGGAAAGGTGGCTTGTATTTTGGCCACTCGGCTCGCCAAAGGCAAGAAGCGCGATTTGCATTTTCCTTCTATGTGAAAAGGAAAATGCTGCAAGAGGGGAAAGGCCAATGATGCGAAAGGGAAGTGATGGAAGCGGCCAGGAACACGTTGCATGCACCGGAGTTGGGCTTCCTTCCGACATTCCTACAAAGATTTGTCGGGCTAGGATTGGCCCTTTATGGGGAGAGAAAGAGCTTTCGGTGCCTGATATTTTCATATAGTGTTAGTCGGATAGTAGCATATATGCAGTTAGTGGCGAAGGCTGGAGAGGCCAACACTGGATACAGGCATCATAAGCTACAGCCAATCAGAAGAGCTCGACGCGCAACTGTGCGGTGTGCCTGGAGACGCTCGCTGCAAGGCAAGGAAACCAGCAGCTTCGCAACGGCTACCCAATACCACAACCATCTGCCCGTGACGCCAGCCCGCCGTGTTGCTTCTCGCCAGACGAAAACGATCTACAGAAACGACATTCTGCATTTTAATCGTCGCATCTCTTCATTGTCCGACGGTTGACTGCGACAGCAGCTCATTGCTCCTCCTTCCGCCCCTCTGACCAATATCATCGTCGCTATGGCTGATCGATACTCCTTCTCGCTGACAACCTTCTCGCCCAGGTATGCTGCTGCGAATGCCGCTTGCGCCCTCTAACATGGTGTTTTCCGCTGATGCTAACCTCGTCGACAGCGGCAAGCTGGTGCAAATCGGTTCGTGCTCTAGAAGACCACCACTGGCGACAAGCTGCCTTGTCGCAAGCACCGAAGAGCGGGAGAACTGACTTGCTGTGCTCCAGAGTATGCGCTGAACGCTGTCAACCAAGGCGTCACCGCCCTGGGTATCAAGGGTAAGCCAATCTGGCCTGTGTCTGCAGCAGCATCTGCTGACCAACAGCCACCAACGGCATCGTCCTGGCCACGGAGAAGAAATCTTCGTCCCTGCTGGCCGACCCGTCGTCGCTCTCCAAGATCTCGCTCATCACGCCCGACATCGGCATGGTCTACGCCGGCATGGGCCCCGACTACCGCGTCCTCGTCGACCGCGCCCGCAAGGTCTCGCATTCCAGTTACAAGCGCATCTACAACGAGTACCCGCCCACCCGGATACTGGTGCAAGACGTCGCCCGCGTCATGCAGGAGGCCACGCAGTCTGGAGGCGTGCGCCCCTATGGCGTTAGCTTGCTGGTTGCCGGCTGGGACGAGGGCATCCTGCCTGAGGAGCAGCTCGAGAAGGAGGCCCTTGCGGCTGCGGCCAAGAAGGGAGCCGACGACGACGCCACGGCTGGCGAGGCCAAGAAGCCCACAGGCAAGACGGGCGGCATTCTCAAGGGCGGACCCATGCTGTACCAGGTCGACCCGTCCGGCAGCTACTTCCCCTGGAAAGCGACTGCTATTGGCAAGAGCGCGGCGTCTGCCAAGACGTTCCTGGAGAAGCGGTACACCGAGGGGCTCGAGCTGGAGGATGCCGTGCACATTGCGCTGCTGACGCTCAAGGAAACGATCGAGGGCGAGATGAACGGCGAGACCATCGAGATTGGTGAGTGGTTTCTTGAGAAAAGGCCAGCGCAGCATTGCTAACTTTCCAGGCATCGTCGGCCCACCGGCAGACCACCTGCTGGGTGTTGAGGGTGTCGAGGGCGCGCGGGGACCACGGTTCCGCAAGTTGACGCCGCAGGAGATTGAGGACTACTTGACCAACCTATAGTCCCGACGCGCGAGTCGTCTGTTTCGTTTTGCGCATGTGCCGAGTTTCTCTCTGCACAGTCACGATGCTCGTTCCAGCACGCCTGTTGGAAGGGATATAGCCACATATTTGGGAGGGGGGAGAACCATGTACCAGTACCAGTGGCAGATAAAAAGCATTAGATGACTGTGGTCGCCCGTCTTGTGAGGTCCGCTCAAGCCTCGTCGACTACAATGAAGGAGCTCCTTGGCCCGGCAGCCACACTCTTGACACGCTGGCCAGCAGAGAGGGACAGATCGATCTGTACCCATGCCTCCACTCTTGTACGGCTGAGCGGCAGACCGAGCTGGCCGTTGGCGTTGTCGCCGACCACACAGACGTGGCCGTCCGCTGTGAGCACAATCATGTGTGCTTCACCCAGCCCAACATCGGCGATGTCAATGTCCACGTCCCCACCGCTTGTTTCTTCCGCCTCCAGCATCACCACCACGGGGGATGGTTCCCCAGTCAGCCCCTCGAGCACCGGGGTCCGGCCTGGGTACCCGCCCCAGCAGTACATGTCGCGGCCGCGCGTGAGTGCCGCAAGCACGTAGCCTCCGGCTGCCAGTTTAACGATGGGGCCGGTTGGCAAGTCTTCTAGGCAGGTGACTCGGCTAGGCCGGTCCGCTGGGCTAGAACAGTGAGCACGAAAGAATACTGTTCGAGGGGCCAGTCAGGACACACCTGTCTTCGGTCGCCGGCCGGCCAAGGCACTGAGGAAAGCGGCCATCACCCCATGTCCAGACCTGGCCATTGGACGTGAGCGCAGCAAACCCGGTATCATACGCCACGGTCTGGATCACTCCAGAAACAGGGAATATTGTACAGGTCGGACTAGCTGTTTGCTTGCGTCCCAGGAAGTCTTTCAGTGAAGCGTACTGGAAGACATGGTCATCATCATATACTTTGAGCAAGTCAGCCAGTGATAGAATACGGCGAAAGGAATGAGGTTCTTCCACACCTACGACACGGTCGTTGAGAGCCTCTGAATAAATGTAGTTGCCGTCTGTCGCATTCGAGGGAATGCCAGCCACCGATTGCCCTTTTGAAGTTGTCACTGCGAAGCGATGGCTGTTAGAAATGCCGGGATCTGCCTAACAAGGACATCGTACCGACAGTGAAGGAGAGAAACGGCCAGATATTGCCTATGATGTCATCTTGGAGAATGCAGGTAAACGGTGCAATGTCGTCTGGCTCGGCTGGTTCCTCATCTTCAGTAATTCCACCGTTGCAGAACCGAAGCTGGCTCCAAGCATTAAACCCAGCCCCGTAGAGCCACATCAGAATCTTGTGGTTGTAAGCAGTATTTGGTACGCAAAACGTGGATATTGCCAGGAGCGAAGTTCGAGGCCAAGAAGTGGAGTCGCGGGGTTCAGTCAGTCCACGATGAGAAGGTGTGAGGGCTCTTTCCGTCTGAGCAACCCTCTTTAATTGCAATTAAATTTTGGTTCAGCCTCTCTGAAAAGTGTAACACAATTTATCGTCTTCTTTCAGGTGTTTTCAGACTAGGACAGGCTATTTGTGGTCAAATTGGTTGGTTCAGCTAAGCTCTAGCAAATTAGTCCTCGACTCATCTTTAATCCTTTATGATAAATTGTCCTAAATCATGGACACAAGAATGACTACTCTTCCTATAAATCAAAGTCATAGCCTATTCTAGGTTTTACGACAGTAGTCATGGACCGCATGTGAAGGCATAACAGCTATTCGATGAACTTTTGTGCGATTGTGGCCTGGGAAATTTTCTCGACGTCGAAAGTCGCATAGAATCAACGGAATTATCACGTGTATAAGACATTGTGAATACTTGTCATGAGTACTCACCAAAATTGATCTGCCATGCTTCTTTCTACAGTGTTACATCTGTCTACCTCGAGTGGGCGTGTTGTAGCAGGAGCTTGTCCTGCAACAACCTCATGTGACAGCTCTCTTAGGCACACCATGAGCTCAACCCTTAAGAGACACTGGCTCCTTGAACGTGGCTTTGATGCAGAAACATGACACTCTACATGAGCAGATTGGAGAACCGCAGCGCCTGCGGTATCCCAAACCCAAACCCACGCTGCGTGCATACCGACATGTTCCTTCAGATAGTTGAGTTCATATCGGAGCCCAAGAACATATGCCCACTAATTGCAAATAACGGCAGTTGTGCCGGTTGATGACACTGACACCCTTATTGGCAAGTTATGAGAATCCTCTCGCGGGTCGACGCCTGCACGAGCGTTGTCGGGCCTTTAAGCTTCGCCCGAACTGGCACCGTGGCCAGGAAACAAAGCCACGTCTACGAAGCTCGTTGTTAACGGTGGTGTGGATGAGCATCGCTGTGGCTGTCTCAAAGTCGGCACCGTCAACGTACAAGCTCAGCCGGAGTCATCTGACATCGTGTGACGGATGCTCTTTCCGCCATCTGAAACGTACAGTTTACTCATCCAGATCTCAGAGGATATACTTGACTTATAACCTAGTTATGCCATCCCGCCTGGTGACAATGTACAAGCAATCTGTGACGATGTTGGTTCTGAGAGTTCCATAGAAAGCACGGCGTTGATACAGTGAACACGTCAGTGTGGCCTTTCGTTCTTAAATGATTGCACTTCATGCGCCTCGAGAAAATTCTCCCTTATCCATGTGAGTGAAGGCCATGATTGCATCCCAAGAGGTTCCTCTGTTATTTATTGAGTTCCCATGGTATGCATACCAATACCTGGATTCTTTTCACGTCAGAGCCTGTCATTGGGCGTTTCGACACCGTCAAACGAGTTGACACTGGATTAGTATTTCGCCATGACCGGCCTCTCTTTATATTCATAGGTCGACAAGGTAGCAAAATCAGAATTAAAAAAGCACGTCCGTCTGGCAAACATGAACGACGAGGATTTTATAATCAGCTAGCTTATGACTCCCTGCCTCATCAAGGGAATATGAAATGCATATGCTTGATGCCTTGTGAAAATCAGCTTTTGGCTAGGAGCCTAACTTTTAAACACCACCCCATGATCGGAATCTTATCAACCATTGGAAAAAAAAAGGAGGAATATCATGTAGAATGATATAGCAGACGTATGAAACGATGCAAAGTGAAGCGTTCCATGCTTGGCTTGTCTCGGTTGATTGAATCATCCATCTATTGAAGGCAGCTAATCAAACAATGGTGGGTTTTTCGATAAGATAGCGGGCTGTGTCCCAGAGCGCCGGTTTTTATAATTTTTTTCTCTCCTTCACAGCCTAAGAGCGAACAACGTCCAAGGGCTTGTCGCATTACGATGAACTCTGCATATTGCGCCTGCCGCACAGCAGCCCTCCGGATATTTGTTCAGAGTCTTATTGTGCCATCTTATCGACAATGGCAGCCCAATCTACGAACTGTCAGGCTATTCCAGCAGACTTTGTCGACACGGTCGTTTCACGCTTCACATCTGCGGTACAACAGGCAAGCCGTGAGAAGCGCCGATAAAACAGATGTTCCGGAATACTCGACAGAAATTCCCAAAGGGAATACCACGCCAAGTCCGACGTTGGAGACCGCTGGCAATGGCAACGAAACGAAAGAACCGACCGAGCCAACAGAACCCGACAAACCTGGGAAAAACAAACGAAAAAAGCTGCGGAAAGATAGGGAAGCAGCCATAGCAAAAGCGGCTGAAGCGAGAGAGAGGAAAATAGCCAAGAAAGCTGCCAGGAAAGAGGCAGCAAAGATAGCAAAAGCAGCAAGGGCAGCTAAGGCGGCAAAGAGAAGGGAAATATGGAAAGCAAGAAAGGCAAAGAGGGCAGCAAAAACAGCACAAGCACAAGTACAAGCATCAGCAGAGGCAACCGAGGCAAAAGAGACAACAGAGACGACAGAAGCAGCCTCACTACAACATGCCATCTCTGCCACCCTCGATGACATTGAGAGTGAGCAGATTCGGAAGAAGCCTCGACGAGAACCTCGACGAGAACCTCGTCAGCGATACCAGCCCGTTCAGCCAGACGACGCTCCCTTCCAGCGCAACGCCAAGCCCTGGCAGATTCAGAAGCGTGCCTTGCGTGAAAAGTTTCCTGAGGGCTGGCGGCCCTTTAAGAAGCTGTCGCCAGACGCTCTCGACGGCATCCGCACGCTGAACCGCCAGTATCCGGACATCTACACCACGCCGGTGCTGGCGAAGCATTTCAAGGTCTCGGCCGAGGCCGTGCGGCGCATTCTCAGGAGCAAGTGGACGCCGTCGTCGCACGAGGAAGAGGACAGACAGATGCGGTGGTTTGAGCGCGGCAAGAAGGTGTGGACGCGCTGGGCCGAGCTGGGTAAGAAGCCTCCACGACGGTGGCGCGAGGAAGGTATCCTGCGGGACCGGTCGTGGAACGACCGGCGGCAGAGGCAGATGGAGCGGCGACAGGCGGAGGAGAGCTACGAAGCGAGTTCATGGAAGACGTTTACCGATTCCGAAACCGTCGCTCCCCAGTCACAGAGCAAAGGCAGGTGGCGGAGACTCCAGCAGGCCCAGGGAAGGAAATCCAACGTGGCCGAGGAGGAGCTTTAAAAATATCGAGATCTTCAGAGATGAAGTGTAACTGTACCAGCCCATATACCCATAATCCATGCAATGCCACTCCTTGTTTTAATCGTGACGCCGTGGCTTCGACAGTCATTCTCATGCTCAATCAGTCGCAACGGCCCACATGTCCTTTTATACGAATCCTGCTATAGCTGATATGTCCGTCTTTGGCGAGGGAGTCCCGTTGCAATGCCAATCTGGGTCGCCCCATACGAGCATGCAGCCCTGTTTAAGCGCCTGAGAACCACATCTCCAATGAATGTCCATAGTCGCATTGCGTTCTGCCAGTTTGTTTGCATGATGCAAACCGCGCAAGCGAGGTACTCGTAATTGGCTCCGGTATCTCTCGGCTCAAGGACTTTCGTATGGCCAAACACGCACGATTGCAGTGTGCCAGAATCCTTTACGCATCTTACCAGTGTGCACAGGGAGTATTGAGCCGTCTCACGGCTTTGTGATCACGTCCCATGTCTCACTTCAAAGTCACAGCACCAGAGGCTCTGATTGGCCATTTTGGCACTGACCCGCTAAAACGGTACTGGGGTGCACCGACCACGGGCGAAGGCCTTTCCAGGTTTGCATGTCTTAATTTGCTCCCCTGGAGCCAATCCCAAAACGGCAACGCGCCTGCCAGCTTGGGTCCTGGTCAACCCCGCTAACGTCGCCTGCCCAACCCAAAAGAAAACAAAAAAAGAGGGCACGACAAATGGAAGAGAGGCAGTCACGATGGCCCCACTACACCTGCCACGGCAAATCCCTGCTGAACACCACACAGAGAAAAGCACTGACCAGAAAAGCCTCTTTCAATGTCACCCTGCTGCTCTTCCATCAACTAATGCTTTGTGACGTGCACGGGGATATTACAGAACAATACGAAGTAATACAAAGTACGCGGCGGTATCTCTCTACCGTGACTATCTGCTCGCGCCTGTTCGTCTGCGTGCTCCACAGCCGACAAGGCCGACAGCCACCCCCCAAGTCTGCTCGGACGAGACCAAGAGTGCAGAAACATCTCCGTACAACAAACAAGCACCGCCGAAGAGGGCCATCGACACCTTGTGGCAGCGGCTGGACCCCTTCTTGCGCCCTGGGCGTCTTCGGCATTCATCAAAGTCGACAGCCACATGAACGCCATTTCGTGATGTGCCTGTGTTCACCCTGAGCGGGAGACCAGTCTCTATTCTCGCCAAACGACATCAATCACCAAACTCGCCTCTCTCGCCTCTCTTTTGTTTTGGATTCTTCCCAGTCGCTCTTTTTGCTTTTCTTGTCACTGTAAGCTACTGCTGGCACGTCGACGTCGCATGCGTTCGCTTCACAGCTCACGCCTATTTACTTGACCTTTGAACTTGACTGACCCGCCTAGCCCTCTCTCAGTTTCTATCTTCTTTTTCAGTCACTCGTTTCACTCTTTAGAAGCTCTCGCCTGCTGGCGCGCAATCTCTCGCATGACCAATACCTCTGTTATTGCTTGCCATCGAAGCCGACGAACAAACAAGCAAACAAACAACTCGCATCACCAGATCAGAAAAATCAACCGATGGCACGAGATGGCGTCCACTCCTTCCAACCGTCTGAAGCTGACGCCATCCAACTCACCATTCCTCCAACGTCTGTCCCGTTCGCCCATCCGAGCGCGGTTATTCAATGACGTCTCCTCTTCACCTTCACACCCTTCCCGGCTGACCCTGAAACGGGTGGTTGGATCTACCTGCTGTTCGCCCACCGGATTCGACACGGTCAACTCGTCCTTCGCCTACATTGCAGGCGGAGCGGTCGTTGTTGTTGATGTCGATGGCGATCACTACACACAACGCTTCTATCGGGCGCGGCCCGCAGCTGTCCCGGTCTACACTGTATCGCCCGTCCTCCATACCCCCTCTACGCCCAACTCGACACCCAAGGCGAATGACAGCCGCAACCGGGTCGCTGCGGGCAGCCACCGCGACTCATCCTTTGGCCTGCCAGACTGGATCGAGTCGCCAACCTCGGGCAAGACGTGGACCCAGCGCGAGCGCATCAAATCGGCCACCTGCGTGTCTCTGAGCCGCAACGGCCGTTTTCTGGCCGTTGGCGAGACCGGCTATGCCCCCCGCGTGCTCATCTTCGGGTTCGACGACACCTCGTCTGACACCCCGCTCGTCTCTATCAGCGAACACAGCTTTGGCGTGACGGCAATCGCCTGGTCTGCAGATTCGCGGTATCTCGCCTCGCTCGGCACAGCCAACGACGGTTTTCTGTACATTTGGAAGGTCGATCCGCGGACCGGCGCGGCCAAGCTGTTCCAGCAGAACCGCTGCACGTCGTACGTCCGCGGCATGGCCTGGCTCGGCAGCAGCAGCCTTATCAGCTTTGGCGTGCGTCACATCAAAGTTTGGCGGGTCGAAGAGCCCCCCCCGAGTATATCACCCACCAAGTCCAAGTACGCCAGCGACAGCAACAGCTTCATGACGCCACCGTCGCAGCAGAACCAGCAGCAACAGCACAGGACACTCCCTGGACGAAACATCCTGCTAGGGTCCTTGCTCGAGGCGACATTCAGCTGTGCTACCCCTCTTGCAGATGGCCGTGCCATCATCTGCTCCGAGACCGGGGATATCTGCGTTCTGGAGTCGGACAACAAGCAGATGAAGCTGGTCCGGCTGCGGGACGTTGGGTTCCCCATCAGCTGCATGTCGGTTCGGAAGGAGAGGGTGTTCATTGGCGGAAAATCGGGACAGTCTCTTGCAGTGGGCCTCGATGAGCTGCTGCTAGACTGCAGACGAGACTCTCCAGTTGCTGATGCTGCTGCTCCATCACCGATGACACCAGACCGGAGACGCACGACACAATCTCCACCGTTGCAAAATGGACTGGTTGCTATGGGATTCCTAGATCACCATGTCGTCACCGTCGATTCTCGACGGTCTATCGACATCTTTACGAGCGTGGATCACACGCCGGGGACGGAGGCCGCAGCCGGCGTCACGCGCATTCCGATTCCTGGTCATGGAGAAGCGATCATGGGCGTCCTGGCTCTGCCGATACCGAATGGCGAAAACGCGGCCTTTTGCACATGGTCAGGGTCTGGTGGGGTGTTGCTCTGGAGCGTTGACGGAGCGGTGAAAGCGTCCTTTGACGTACCCGTTGAGCAGGTGCTACCGGAGAATGAGCTGGACCCGCCGACGGTCAACCAGCTGTCGGTTGTGCGAGCCACCAAGGGTGCCAAGCTCTTTGTGACTGCCGATCTGCTTGGGGTCCTGCGGGTCTTTGACTTTGAGAAGAAAAAATTCATTCTGGAGATCAAGGCACACGCATCCGACTGCCACTCCATCGCCATCAGCGAAGACGATGACAAGCTGCTGCTGGCATCGTGCGGGCGCGACCGCATGGCGCAGCTGTTCCACCGGCTGCCGGACGGGACCATTGAACACTTCCAGACGTTGGAGTTCCCTGCCAAGGTGGTGCAGGTTCTCCTCACACCGGACGACAAGGTGATTACCTGCTCATTTGATCGGACGATGCAGGTGCATGACTTGGTGTCAAAGCCAGACGAGCTCGATGCCATTGCTGCGATTCCAGGGCGGGTGATTGCCCTCAAGGCGTCGCCGTCGTCGATGGTCCTCGCTCCCGACGCCAAATCTGTGTATACGTCCCTCCTCGACCGGACAATCTGCCAGCACGAGCTCGCTACGGGACGGCTGATGAACCTGTTCAAGTGCGTCGACGAAGGAGGCGCCGAGACGGTGATTCTGGACGCGCTCATCTATGGAAGGCAAGCAGGAGGGGTAGCACCCACGGTCGGCGCCTTGGAAGAGTCTGCAGGCAATGCGTATTTGCTTGGCTTGTCCAACACGGACAAGTCGGTGCGGATCTACGACGCGCAGACGGGGACGTTTCTGGATCGCGAGTGGGGCCACACGGAAGCGATCAACGGGGTTGCCCTCATAGACGAGGCAGCGGAGTCGGAACAGCCAGCCAAGGACGATGCCGGTGCGAGCGGCTGCCAGAAGGTGGTGAGCGTGGGCTCAGACGGCACGATCATGATGTGGTCTTTGGACCTGCGTATTCTGACGCTGCTGGGATCGGCGGCTAGGGATCCCTCGCCGACAAAGGATGTTTCCTTGGCAGCGGCACGGCCGCCGCTGCGGCGGGTCTTATCCAAGGCGGAGCTCGCTGATTTTCAGCGAGGCTCTCCGTTGGCGTCTCCGTCTCTTGGCGGTGGTGGCGGCGGCGGCGGAGGCGGCAGCAGCAGCAGCAGCGGCAGCAACAACGGCAGGCGATCACCGACGCGGACCATATCTCGCAAGACATCGAAATACAACCTCTCATCCGGCGGCGCCAGCGGACCAGCTCGGACGCCGATATCGATGCTCCTGAATGGCACAGCGAGCACGATCAACGAAGACTCGGCGTCGAGGAGGGCATCGGCCGGCAGCGGAGAGGGGAGCCCGCCGATTCCGGTCAGTCCGAAGGCGCGCGTGCGGCGGCGGCCATCTCTGCCGGCGATGGGCACGACATCGACGCCGACGGGCGGTGGTGGCGGCGGGCGAGCAGGAGGGATGACGCGGAAAAAGAGCAGCGTGAACAACCTGCGGGCGAGCTACGGGTTTGGCAGTCTCAGTATGGCGACAGAGCAGACGTGCCGGCATCTGCGGGCGTACCGCAAGCGGTTGGCGTCGACGGACCCGATTGCGCAGGACGTGCTGATTGAGCTGGACCAAGAGCTGCGGCTGACGGTGGCGGCGCTGGGAGACCGGGCGATTCGCAGCAAGGCGATGAGCGACGAGCTGGACGGGCTGCTGGACGAGAAGCTGGAGCGGCTGGTGTCGCTGCTGGACGAGAAATGGCGGCTGCAGCACGCATCGAAGCGGGAGAGCCACCAGCGGCCGCGGCGGCACCACGACCGGGACGACAGCGCAGTCAGCGCGGCGAGCGCGACGAGCATCACGAGCAACGGCGGCAGCACGGCGAGCGCGGACCGCACGGGCGATGCCGATGGGCGAGGCCGAGGCAGCAGCAATAGCACAACGACGGGCAACCTGTCGTTTGACGACGACCGTGAGCGAGAGCGACCGCGGACGGCCGGAGCCGATTTGCGAAGGGCGTCGGCGATGGGATCATAGGTATAACGGGGATTGTATGGTTATACCATTTCTTGTTTCATTTGTTTGGGGGGAGAGAGATTGGGTGGTCAGCCGCTGCCCTATACAAAGAGAGAGAGAGAGAGGCATACATTGGCTTGGGATGGGCGGCTTGGGGGTTTTGCTTGCCATTGGCGTTCTGGTTTACAGGGATCCGCTTCCGAGCAACATTCCTTTTGGGCAGTTTTCTTGTGTATACTTGCTACTGGGAACCATGCGGCTGGCGTTTGTAGGGAGGAGGAGGGGGACGGTAGACTTGGATCCATCAATCGAACTATGCTCGCGCGTTTTGTCCCTTCCTATGTACGCATGTGTATAAGCAATGCTCGCTCTGGCTGCCTGGCTGCCTGGCCGGTTCCCAGATGTCCCGTGTTGATTACAAAAAATAAACCATAATCCTCCGCCTGGACATAATCCTCCATACGAGTAATTCCCCCGTCCTCACACTACCATGCCGGTGTCAAACTCGGCGGCGTCCTCGCCACCGTTGCTGTCGCTGTTGTTGTTGTTGCTGTTGTTGTTGTAGTTGCTGCTGCTGTTGTTGATGCTGTTCTCGCTCTGGTTGGAGGTGCCCTCGCTCCAGCCGTAGACGCGCAAGGGCACGGCGGCTTCGAAGCTCTCGCAGGCCAGGTTCTCGGCGGCGACGAGGACGAGCCCGCCGCGGTCGTCTCGGGCGACCTCCTCGAGCAGCGGCGGCGAGCGGTTCCGCGAGCGGTGGTGGTGGCGGCGGTGGTGGATGCGACGAGCGGGAACAAGGCCGTCGGCTTCATCATTTTCATTTTCATTTTCGGCTTCGGCTTCGGCTTCGGCTTCGGTCTCAGTCTCGGTGCTGCTGCCGTCGCCGTCGGCGCCGGTGGGCACGACAAACTCGAGGCGGATCTTCCACTCGAGGGCGACGCCGGTGGTGACAAACTCGGGGGTGGCGGTGGCCGGGATGGTCGGGGTGAAGACGAAGCGGCGGGCGTAGAGGGTGGCCTCGGAGGCAGAGGCGTAGACCTTGCGGGTGACGCGGTGGATGCTGGCCTCGGAGCGCAGGGCCAAGGCCGGGTCGACGATGCGCTCGGCGGTCTCGAGGCTGGCGTGGACGGCGTAGCAGGCCATGTCGGCGGCGCAAAAGTCGACGGCCAGGGTCACGGCCTCGCCCAGGCGGTAGGCCGGCCGGGCCAGCAGGACGGTGCCGACGCGGCGGCCGTTGCGGGCAATCTCGAAGCGGTTGGCGCTCAGGCTGCTGCCGGTGAGGCTGCCGGCGCCGACAACGTTGCTGCGCACAATGGCGAGGTCGATGGCGTCGCGCGCCGACATGGACTGCCAGGGGCTGCTGGGCTCGGCGGGGTGGTGGTGGTCGGCCTCGGCGAGAGCCTCGGACCAGTAGCTGCCGCGACGGGCGCTGATGGTGGCCGTGGGCGAGAGCAGGCCGCCGGGCGACCGGGTGGGCGGCTTTTCGGCGTCGGCGCTGTCTCCAGACAAGGGCTGCTGCTGCTGCTGCTTGAGCAGCTCGTCGACATAGACGAGAAAGTCGTCCATGGTGGACTCGGGCGGACCGGCAGCAGCGGAGCTGCGGCGACGCCGATGCCCCGAGGAGGTTCTCTTGCTGCCGCCGGCGGTGCTGCCGTCGGGACGGTCGAGGACGGGGCGGACGACGGCCTGGTCGCGCAGCAGAATGTAGGGGGACAGCAGGTCGTGGCCGAGGATCTCGCCGTGGCTGTTGACGGAGCCGAGGACGCGGAAGGGCACGTCGACGGAGCGGACGCGCTGCTCCTTGGCCGAGGTGGCGGGCCGCTGGGTGCCGATGACGAGGCTGTAGGCGATCTTCATGAGCTTGCCGCGATGCGAGGGGGGGAGGCCCTTGGGCAGGCGGAAGGCGTAGTCGTAGGTGCGGCTCTCGCCGGGGGCCAGCTGGACGTCGACAAAGAGGACGGACTGGGGCGTCGACAGCAGCGGCACGGAGCGGGCGCTGGCCAGATCGCGCATCTCCTTGATGGTGCTGAGCTCGCTGCCGCCGAGCAGCTCGCCCAGCGAGCTGGTGAGGCTGCCGGCGATGCTGCCCCAGCCGGAGCCGAAGCCGGAGCCGAAGCTGCCCAGTCCGCGCAGCAGACCGCTGTCGCGCTTGCCGCCGGACGCGCCGTTGTTGGCGACTGTCTCCACGCCGATGACGCCGCCGCCCTGACCGCCCACCACGGCTTTGCGCTTGACCTGCTCAAACGGCCCGAGGTCCACCAGCGAGCCGTCCAGCGTGAAGGACCCCTGGATCTGCACGTACCCCATCATGAGCGTCTCGGGCATCACGGCGGCGGCCGCGGCGGCAGCAGCGGCGGCAGCTGCCAGCCGCGACCGGTGCTGGCCGGGAGCCGGGGGCGAGAGCAGGTTGGCGGAGGATTTCTGGCGGATGTGGGGGGGCAGAGTGGCGGGTGGACCGGGCCGAGAGGGCAGGTGGTGGCGCAGCATGCCGGGCTGGGAGGGTGCCGGTGGGGGAACGACGTATTCCGAGGCCAGGGTCTCGCTCGAGTGGTTGCTGAGGGAGTAGAACTCGCCGCTGCTGCGCGGCGTCCCGGCGATGCTCGTCGTCGACAGGACGCGGGCCTCGGGGGCTGCCGGACCGGGAGGAGAGGGGGCAGGGGCTTCCAGGATGGCGGGCACGACCGGCGGCGACGGGTCTTTTGGCCGCAGCGGCAGCTCTGGCAGCTCCGGCAGGGTCTTGTCGGTGTCGCCGGACGGGGCCGGAGCGGCCGGGAACTTGAACTCGGAAAACTCGGACGCCGACCGCGGCGACGTCCGCGCCATCCCACCGACGGCGGGCGTGTTGGGCACGGTGAAGGCGCCGGGGGATCGTGCGCTGCCGCGCAAGCCGCGCTCAGACGGGGGCAGAGACGAGTTGAACAGGGGGGACGGCTGGGCCGAGAAGGACCGGAGGGGGGCTGTCATTAGAATCATTAGAAAGAAAAGGAAAAAAGAGAGACTGAAAAAAACACACCTGATCGCGGTCCGCTGAGAGAGCCGCGCGAGCCGATCTGCAGGCTTGTCGCCCGGGAATGGCCCCGGAGCGGCCGCTGGGCTGCCAGGGAAGCGCCGGTGCCTGGCGTCGGAGACTGCGCATCGCCGGTGGACGAGATGGACACGATGGAGAGCGAGCGGCGGTGGTCGCGGCTGGGATGGCGGCGGGTCTGGCTGGCGGATGGAGGGTGGCTGTTGTTGTTGTTGTTGTTGGTGGTGGTGTTGGCGTTGGCGCTGGCATTGGGCGACCAGGGAATCGAGTCGGCCCGGCGTCGCGCCGCGGTCGAGGTCGAGGTCGGCGGCCCGCCGAGAGAGAGGCTCGGCCGGTGGTGGCCGCGGGCAAGCTGAGGTTTGAGGCCCGCGGCGGCCGAAGACGGAGGAGGAGGAGGAGCCGTAGCAAGAGGTCCGGAAGAGGACGACGACGGCGGTCGAGTGCGGTCGCGATGGGATGCGCTCGAGGAGAGAGACTGGCGGCTGGACAGGCCACCGTGACCGTGGCCGTGGCCGTGGGGCGAGAGCGCGGTCGTCGTCGGCAGCGTCGGCTTCGGGGCCACGTTTCGAAAGGTGATGCGGCACCGGACATCCTCGCCAGCAAAGACCGTCTGCTCGTGCCAGCGCACAAACACGCGGATGTTGCTGCCGGGCGGCCCGGCCGGCGGCGGCCGCGGATAGCTCTCGGGCATGCCGTGTTGTCTTTTGTGTCCCCCCTGAAAGTGTTCACGTAAAAAGGACCTCAGCTTTCCTGGCTGTCCCGCCTCCGGACAAAGGAGCGGCAAGACGGTCGGTGGCGGGCGGTCATCGGCGTGTTGGGTGCATGCTCGCGAGCAGGAAAAGGAGCCAATCGAACGTGCAGCTCTCGATGGCGGAAAGGATGGATGCAAGGTTGGGGCGAGGGGGGGGAGAACCACATGCAAGAGCGTTCTTGATACGAGTACGAGGTTGAGCAGCGGGTCCAGGTGTCACAATGCTTGGCTTCTGCCTCAGGCCAAATTCTCAGCCAAATTCTCAGCCAAATTCTCAGGCGATCACGTGACTATGGCCATCTACGTCGGCGCCGCAAACGACGTGCCCACGCTCTCCAGCACCCACATCAGCTGGCCCGCCTTCCACTGCCGCAGCGCCATGTCTGCCGCCCGCGTCTCCGCCTCGTACTGCGACTGCGCGTCCAGCACCTCGGCCACGCAGTGGCCGTTCATCAGCAGCCGGCAAGCATACAACTTGACGTCTTCACCCTCACTCTCGCTCTCTTCACTCTCTTCGCCCTCATCACTCTCACTCTCGCTCTCTCCGCTTTCTCCCACCTCGCTGGCCCTGGCTTCGTCGCGGCCCAGGATCTCGACCCGCGGGTAGTCAATCACCACGCTGCCGGTGATGGCCCCCAGCTCTTCCTTGGGATGCATCAGGTGCAGCGTCTCCTCGACGGCCCGCTCCAGGTACGGCAGCAGCCCGACCTTGTGCAGCAGCAGCTCCACCGCCTCCAGCGACCCAGAGTCCACCCAGACCGCCCCGATCAGCGCCTCCATCAGGTCCGAGAAGAACTTTTTCATCCGCAGCTGCACCAGCAGCGGCCACGGGTACGCGGGCCCCCGCCACAGCGCCTCCAGGATGGCCGCCCGCAGCGCCGCGTGCCGCCGCACGTTGGCCAGCTTGGACGCCGCCATGTCCCGGCTGCTGCCGTCGCGCATGAACATCCACACCGGCACCGCCTTGCTGCCCATCGCCACCGTCCCGTCCGTCGCCACCTCTGTCTTGACCTCGTGGATGCAGAACTCCATCGCCACAAACCCGAGCATGTTGGCGTTGCCCAGCGTCGTCCGCAGCAGGTGCATCGTCTGGTGCGACAGCGGCCGCCGCGCCGCCAGCAGCCGCTGCATGATGATGTAGTCCAGGATGGCGTCGCCCAGGAACTCCAGCCGCTCCATGCACCCGCCCTCGTCCTGCCCGCTCGGCACCGACGCGTGCGTCATCGCCTCCGCCAGCAGCGACGGCTTGCGGAACGAGTACCCGAGCAGCGTCTCCAGCGCCGCCGGCGGCGTCCACGGCGATACCTCCGGTGCCGCCTCGAACAGCAGCGCCCGCCCGGCCTCCAGCGACAGCCACTGATGGTCCGGCAGGAACTGGCTGATGCACTGCCGCGCCGATGCTTCTCCGCCGTCCAGCTGGCACGCCCCGATGAGCGCCTCCACCACATCCGCCAGCGTCTTGGTCGACATCATCCGGGGCTTTGGCTTGCCCTCGGCAGTCTCGTCAGCCTCTCCAGTTTCGCCAGGCCCACCTGCTTCGCCCTCCGTCGCATCGCTGTCCGTCCCGTCGCAGAGCTTGCGCCACCGTCGCAGCGAGCTGTGCGTCGTCACGATGAACCGATCCAGCCCCAGATCCAGGGCTGCCCGGCAGAGCCGCGAGTTGGCCACGAGCCTGTCTTTCAGCAGCGACAGGTGGCCTTCGGGCGCGTAGATGTCTCATTCTGTCAGCTTGGCTGCTCTGCATGAACGCTGAATAACGCTGGACTCACTCTGCGCTGCGCAGTTGACGCAGGCGTGCATCTTGAGCACCGCGTCGCCCACAAACTCGAGCTTCTCGTAGTTGGTCGACAGCCGCGCCGCCGGCGCGCTGATCGCCGTCACCACCAGCGACCTATCGCGGATGGTCAGGGCGCGCAGCCGCGTCGACGCCAGCAGCTCGCCGGCCACCAGGTTGGCCTCGATCACCGGCATCAGCGATGGGATCAGCGCCCCAAAGTGCACAAACGACATCGGCAGGAGGTCCACCTTGCACTCGTCCGCCGGCACCACCCGCGGGTACGGCTTCGTCGGCGCCTGCATCGCCAGCGTCGGGTCCTCTGCCACCGTCGGTGGGTGCAGAAAGCCCACCTGCTTCGGCCACGGCCGCAGCACCGCATACGCCGCGTCCTCCGGCAGCTCGTCAAAGTTCTTGTCCGGCTTCCGCACCAGATGCATCGCCGGCTTGGCCGCCAGCCACGTCTGGTAGACGTACGGCGTGCCCGTCCGGTCCCGCACGAGGCAGCCCGCATGGGACGACGGCGACGATCCACGGCCACTGGCAAACAGCTCTGGCGCAAAATCAACCGCCCCAATGTGCTGAAGCCCGAGCTGCTCGCCCGGGCACACGAACCGCACCAGCCGATGTTGTCCGTCCGTGATCGGCCATCGATGGCCGTAGGCCGCCGTGAGAAGCACCACGGTGTCGTCGTCTTCGTCGTCGCCGCCGCTCCGAGCCGGCCCGATCTCGACCGTCCACGGCCGCTGCGAGGTCGGCGACCAGTACATCTTTATCGCCTGCTGCATGTCCACCAGCGCACGCGGCAGCACGAGGTCGGCCTCGCACAGCGTCGCCCCCCGGCTGTCCAACAGCCGCACCGCATGCTTGTACCGCGTCTCCCCGGCCGCCCACGCCGCCGCGATCGCCGGCCACGGCCGGTATTCGTCCTGCGTCGGCACCATGCCGGGCCGTCCCTCCACATAGCGCCCGTCCAAGTCGGGGTCCAGCTTGGGCGGCAGCAGGTTGTCCGTCAAGAGCCCGGCCGCGTGGATCTGCTTGTACGCTGACAGCGCCGCGTCGATGCACGCGTTCGCCTCCGACCTCCACGCGTACACGCTGTAGGCCCGGCGCAGGTGCGGCGGCAGCGTGATCGGCAGCTGCACGCTGGCCTGCAGAAGGCCGCTGTCCGGCTGCCGGTCCAGGATGTATATCGGCCGCGATTCCACAAAGGCCGCGGACGACAAGGTCGCGCAAAAATGCTGCAGGTGCGACTTGGCCGCCTTGGCCGGCAGCCGCGCCCCCGTCTTCGGCTCACACAGCGGCGGCAGCAGGCTGTCGCTGAGCTCCGACGCCGCTGCCTCCCCCTCGAGTCCCTGCAGCTCCGCCCCCTCCCGCAGCTCGTCGTACCGCTGCTTCATGGCCCTCTCCAGGCTCGCCCACCGCCCGGACACTGCCCGCCCCTCCCCCGGGCCGACCAGCAGGTGGAACTGCGACTTGTCCTCGCGGGCCCGCCCGCGCCGCTGGATGTAGCCCTTGAGGTTGGTGAGGTCGTCCATGCACACCACCACGTTGCACGCCGGCACGTCGATGCCCTCCTCGATCACGCTCGTCGACACCAGCAGGTTCCGCTTGCCCGTCCGGAACTCCTGCAGCGCCTTGTGTCCGCTCTTGGGGTTGAGCACCAGCACCGAGTCGAACCGGTCCGCCTGCATCTGCGACATGCCCACCACGTGCGCCGCCTGGAACCGCGTCTTCACCCCTGGGTGCACCGAGATCACGTGCGCCAGCACCGCCGCCATCGGCCGCTCCTTGACGAACACGATGCACGTCGCCCGGCTGTCCTGGTACCCCTGCAGGATCTCCATCAGCTTCTGCACCTTGACCGACAGCCCGGCCTCGAACAGCCCGTCATCGCTAGGCTTCGGCGGTGCCGCCGCCTGGACCTTGCGCAGCAGGGAGAGGAGATAGGTCCGCCTGTCCGAGCCAACCAGCTTCCCGTTCTCGTGGGTGCACCGGGACACCACCCGATGCACGTAGTATTCGGCGGCCCATGGGCCCAGCTCGCCGCCAATGACGCTGGCTCGCCGGTGGAAAGACTTGACAAACTCGTCGGCTTTCTGGATATCCCGATATGGCCCCCCCTTCTTTTCCAGGTACCCTTGCTGCTGCTGCTGCCGCTGCTGCGCTTCAAAGACTTCGCTCAGCCGCTGCAGATTTCCAGGCGGCGGCGTCGGGGCCCCCGCACCGCGGACCTCGCACAGGTGTATGTGGGTGGACGGCAGCTTCGTGTGGGCCAGCAGTTCGTCGCGGTGTCGCGTCGGCGTCGTGCAGAGGGCGTCGAGCGTGTGCTCGAGCTCTTCGATCCCGTCGAGCTTTCTCCCTTGGATGGGGCTGGCTGTCAGGCCGAGAACGGCCGGATACGACTGTCCCTGCTCCTTAGCAGGGTGGTAGAACTCGCTCATGATCCGCTTTCCTGGGCTGGCCTTGACGCAGGAATGGGCTGGAAGCGCATGTCAGTGAGCATGTCAGTCTAGGCATGGGCGAGGTGGGAACGAGCTTCACCTTCGTCAAACACAAGCAGCGCGATGGACCGGAGCTTCACAAACCCGTGTTGCAGGGCTTCCTGGCCAGGCACGAGGTTAGCGAGCCCTTTGCGTCAGAACAGACCACCCAAAGACGTACAAGCAGCACTTGATGCGTGGCAACCACCACGCGGACGTTTAAAAGAAAGTGATCCCTAAACAGTCAGATGGAGGACATGCATCCCAAGGTGACCGGTTCTCACCAGACGGCCTGAGTCGACCAGGCGTCGACGTTGCTCTCGCTGGTGAGGAGCTTGACCTGCACAGCCGGCAGCTGGAGTGAGATGGCGTGGAACTGCTGATGACACAGCAAGATGGACGGTGCCAGGAACCAGACGGCCTGCCAGATGTCAGCGAGGGAAAGATATGCGCCGCTGGCAAGACACTTAGCCTACCTGATCTGGCGATGACTGCTCTAGAGCAACTCGGATCCGCAGGATGGCGCTGACGTAGGTGAGACGATGAGTTGGGAGAGAGAGAGGGAGAGAGAGGGAGAGAGCTCTTACACGCGAGTCTTGCCGGTTCCAGTGTCCATCTGAGGAATCAGCAGGGATATTCTAAAAGACGAATAAAAGACGTCACCCACCGCGACGATAATGTTCTTCTTTTTGCTCTCTTCAAACATCTCTAGCTGGTAGGCCCGCGAGGCCAGCGCGAGCGTGTCCTCGGACGCGTCCGAGCCGTCAGAGGCGCTGTCCAAGCTGCGGCTCCCCATCGTTGAGGGCCTGCTGGCGGATCTTGCGGGTGGGTGACGGTGACAGTGGTGACGGGGGTGACGGGTTGGAAAGCGGCTGCACAACCGCAGCAGTCGATGACCGGTTTGGGCGCGCCAGATACCCAACATGAGCAGTGCTGTAGATGATTTGCCTCGCGGGCAGCCTTGTGCGGCAAATGGGCGCCCGGCCCGGGGCAGTTGTGGTGCTGCCTGTGGGCATGGGACGGGAACGAGAGGTGCATTGGGTCAGGAGTGTACAAGTGACTTGTACCCCGCGGCTTATGTAATATTTCAAAGACACGGTCTCATGGCTGATTACGTTCAGTCTGGCTCGATTCCTTTCATTACCGACAAGCGACAGACGGTTCATCGATTCTGCCTCTATTCTAGTAATACACATTGCGTCTCCTCCTCCCGCTCACTCCAGCATCGACGCCTGGTTCGTGTACAGCACGTCCACGACGCTGCTGAGCTTGTCAATGGTGGCCAGGGCGGCGTCGTAGGCGGTGTCGCGCGCGGTCTCGTCGTAGATGATGAGGCAGCCGGCGCCCTGGTCGAGCACGCCGATGATGACCTTGTCGAGGATCATCTGCGACAGCTTGCGCTCGACCTGCTGCGTGTCCAGGCCGACCATGTGGGCAATGTGGTCGATCTCGACGCGCGAGAAGGGCTCGATGACCTTGATCAGGTTCTGCTCCAGCATGGCGTCGTACAGCCGCCGCAGGTGGTTGCGCACAAAGGCGTCGCTGCCCAGCTCGTACCGGTACGTCGTCAGCGCCCGCTCGTACTCCTCCAGCGACCGGTTCGCGTGCGCGCGCGCAATCGCCTTCATCGCCTCCAGGCTCTGCCCCGCGTACTTGACCGCCTGCTTCGACGCCATCAGCTGGTTGACGTCGTCCACCAGGTTGAGCATGATCTTGCACAGCAGCATGTACTGCAGCGCCGCCGTCGCCTTGGCCGGCTCGTCCTGCGTGTGGTAGCCGTCCAGCGCCTCGATGAAGTAGCTGAACGCCGTGTTGAAGTCCTTGTCCTCTGCGTGCAGCATCCCCGACTGCATGTCTAGGTTCGCCTGCAGCAGCGGCGGCGTGTACACCGACGCCGCGCTCGTCCGCGCGCTCGTCAGCGCCGCCCGCGCCTTGGACACGTTGCCCAGCGCGTGGTACACCCGCGACTCCAGCAGCTGCACCTCCACCAGCACCAGCTTGTCGTCCAGCCGCTTCAGCTCCCGCAGCAACCCGTTGATCAGCGTCAGCGCGTCGTAGTACGCCTGCTTCGCCATGTACAGCGCCACCAGCCGCGTCTCCAGGTTCTGCCGCAGGAACCCGCGCCGCTCCGACGTCGCCCACTCGATGCACGACTTGGTCACCGCGATCTGGATGTCGTTTGTGTTGGGGATGTCGTGGAAGAGGTCCAACAGCTGGCGGACTGAGCTGTTAGAAAAAAACTGTAAAAAAGAAAGAAAAGAAAAATACACACCGAGTTTTGCTGTTTTTGCCTTGGCAAAGGACGACAGCACCGTCCGGCTCCGCGTCACCAGCTCGACGAGCTCATGGCTGTTCCTGGTCGCTGTCAGAGAGAGGCGCAACATGGTACACCCGCTTGCACCTACTTCTGATCCCGGTACAGCTCGCCCAGCCCAATCAGCGCCACCTCGTACTCCCGAATCGCCGCCTCCGACGTCACAGACGGTGTCTTTGAAATGATCTCCTTGTATATCGCCTCCGTCTTTGCTGGATGGGCAGTCGCCAGCTTCTTGGCCTCCTGCACCCGCTCGGAGTCGCCGGCGGCCATTGTGGATGGGATGCGAAGTCGCGGTGAGAAGAGACGGTGTGCGTGTGAGAAGAAGAAGAGGAAGAAGAAGGGGGTGCGCTGGGATGTGTGTTCGCAAAGATTCGGCTCGTCGATAAGATCTTGCTGAGGTCGAGGCTGAAGAGCTAGGTTGCCATGGACGCGAAACCACCTTTGCCTGCGGCACCGCCACAGCCAGCGAGGCACAAATTGTGGCGCCAATCTGGACCGTTGCTCTGGGCCCTGATTGGCCGATCCAACGGCCCCTAATCACAGGGGCTGCAGCAGAGCTCAGAGCTAAGCGCCCCACCGGACAGCCCCTCGACGAAACCCGCAGAGCGCTCGAGCGCTCACGCCGACCACGTTTCAAGGCTGCAGACGGCCTTGAGACGAAACTTCGTCTCCCTTTCCCCTTATCTGATCTTGTCCGTTTTTTGTCTTTGCACTGTCAGGCCCTTCCTTCGACGTTCGATCTATATAAGTAGCCGGAGTCCTCGGTCTTGCCTTGATCCGACGACGATCTCTTTCATCCCCCAAGGCTTCTCACGACACCCCACGATCCCCCACTACGACTCTGTGCCATCCTTCTTGCTCCCTTCTCTGCCTCTCCCGCAAACATGGACGCATACCAGCGCCCGCCACAGCGCGACTCGTGGTTCGCGCCCTTCTCCATCGACCTGGTCCTCAAAGTGCTCTATGTGACCTTTCTCCACCCGTTCGTCGCATGGCTGATCCCGCTCTGCTTCCGCGCGGAGCATATGAACTGGGATGCGATGCCGATGCGCGTCTCCATTCTCTATGCGACAGCTCTCACGGTGTGCTGGACGGCGAGCGCCGTCAACAAGCGCATCGCCTTTGGCATTCCGCGGCACGTCAATCTCAGCGACGAGGTCATTGTCATTACGGGTGGCGCGAGCGGGCTGGGTCTTCTGATCGCCGAGGTGTATGGGATGCGCGGGGCCAGCGTGGCGGTCCTGGACGTCAAGGAGCTGGAGAACGGCGAGGCGCGCGGCGTCACCTTTTACAAGTGCGACGTCACCGACAAGGCCCAGGTGGCCAAGGCGGCCATTGAGATTGAGAAAGATGTAGGTCTCTTTTTTCGTCCGTTCCGGGCGTCTTGCTTGCTGCTAACCACCTGCTCCAGCTCGGCACGCCGACGGTTCTGATCAACAACGCGGCCATTGTCAACGGCAAGAAGCTGCTCGACATGGAGCTGGCCGACATTGAGAAGAGCCTCATGACGAACCTGGTGTCGCAGTTCTACACGATCAAGACGTTCCTTCCGGCCATCATCCGCGGCGGCATCGGCGGCACCATTGTGACCATCTCCAGCGTCATCGGAGAGGTTGGCGCCGCCCAGCTGACCGACTACGCTGCCGCCAAGGCGGGCATCTCGGCCCTGCACCGCTCGCTGTCGGCCGAGCTCCGGGCCGACCACCCCAACATCCGCACCGTCCTCGTGACGCTGGGCCAGCTGAGCACGCCGCTCTTCTACGGTGTGGAGACGCCTAATTCGTTCATCGCACCCGTGGTCGAGCCCGTCGAGGTGGCCAAGGAAATCATCTTTGCCATCGACAATGGCAACGCCGAGGCCATCGGCATGCCCTTCTACGCTCGCTGGGTCGCTTGGTATAACGTGCTGCCCCTGGGCCTGCAGCAGCTGGCGCGGAAGCTGGCTGGCGTGGACACGGCGATGCGCTCGTTCCTGGGCCGGGATGCCAACGGCAAGAGCCGGGTCGCCAAAAAGCCCAGCGAGAAGCAGGAGCTTCAATTCCAGGCGTTCTAATTCCACGCTTTGGCAGCTGTGGGGGCGGTTCGGTTGGCAGCGCGGGTCGTGAGCCAACGTGTACATGCGTGCGTCAAAACAAGTCTTGACGGTGATGACGGGATCCAGAGAAGGGCATTTGGGTAGATTGCATATCAGGTTTGGGCAATGTGTAAGATACAGCCATATAGTAATGCAGATACAGAGAGGACATGTGGCCTGATGTCATACTACAAAGGGAAATTTCGTTGTCGCCGTTTTCAGCGGGTTGTTGCCCAATCGTGCCTTCCTCTGGCGCCTTCTTACAGCGCTTCGGAAGGATCATCAAAAGCCCGACCAATTGTGCCATAGTGCGGGGTTCTAGCGCTGCCGCCTGCCTCTGCGCGCTCGCCCTGGTGGAATTTTGTGATTCATCTGGCACGACGCTCCCATTCTGACTGTATACGAGCACACTCATATTGCGCAATCCGCTGACTCGAGGGTTTCGGTGACTCACACTGTTTCATGTCCTGAATGCGCCTTTACGGACTGCCTCCCACTGCTGTCCGACGGCTATTTGCGCCCCGGCAACCTCACTTCTTTGAAAAGCAAAGCCCGCGTCTTCTTCAGCATCCTCTTGAGCGTCACCGTCATCTTGAGCAGCAGCCAGGCAGGCCACCTCGGGGACGTTTTGCCCACGGCTTTGTCTTCTCTCAGCACTACAGCACGACCGCCGCCATGGCTACCAACAAAGCAGTCAGCCAGGCCGGCATCTCGGTCTTCAACTCGCTCGCACCGGGGGCGACAGTCCCTTTTGTGCCCAAGGAGGAGGGCGCCGTGTCGTGGTACTCGTGCGGGCCGACGGTCTACGACCTCAGCCACATGGGCCATGCGCGCAACTACGTATCGACTGACGTCATCCGACGCATCCTGAGGAACTACTTTGGCTTCAAGGTTACCTTTATCATGAACATCACCGACGTGGACGACAAGATCATCATCAAGGCCCGCCGCAAGCGTCTCTACGATCTGGAGCGCGAGAAGGCCTACTCGACCGAGGAGAGCCACGCCCTTGGCACAGCCGCCTTTTCGGCCTACGCCCAGTCGAATCTGCCGCTGCTCTTGGATCCGGCGTCGACGCCGCTGGACGAGCACAACTACCAGGCGCGGCGAGACGCTGCATACGGTGCCGTGCTGACGGGAGGAACTCTCTCGGGCGAGGGCCGCCCTGGCGATGCCGAGGCCAAGACGAAGATGCACCTGGCCAACATGGATGCGGCGGCCAAGGGCCTGCAGACGGGCGCGGTGCTCGAGGGCGCGGAAGAAATCCTGCTGCCGTACCTCGACTCGCTGTACAAGGAGACCATTGACACGAGCGACCAGACCATGTTCACGGACCTGACCCAGTCCATGGAGAAGGCCTTTACCGACGACATGGACGCGCTCAACGTGCTGCGGCCCGATGCGGTGACGCGGGTGACCGACTATGTGCCGCAGATTGTGTCCTTCACCGAGGGCATCGTCAAGAAGGGCTTTGCCTACGAGGCCAACGGCTCGGTCTACTTTGACATTGACGCCTTTGAGAAGGCGGGCAACACGTATGCGCGGCTGCGCCCCGAGAGCAAGAACGACAAGGCGCTGCAGGAGGAGGGCGAGGGCTCGCTCTCCAAGAGCCTGGTCGGCAAGCGGCACGCGGGCGACTTTGCGCTCTGGAAAAAGTCCAAGCCCGGCGAGCCGTACTGGCCCAGCCCGTGGGGCAACGGCCGTCCGGGGTGGCATATCGAGTGCTCGGTCATGGCATCGGACAAGCTCGGCGAGCAGATGGACATCCACTCGGGCGGCATCGACCTGGCCTTCCCGCATCACGACAACGAGCTGGCGCAGAGCGAGGCCTTCTTCCACCGGCCCGGCGCCGGCGAGCACAGCTGGGTGCGCTACTTTTTCCACATGGGCCATTTGTCCATCGCCGGGTCCAAGATGTCCAAGTCTCTCAAGAACTTCCAGACGATCCAGGACGCTCTGTCCTCGACGTACACGGCACGCAGCATGCGCATCGTGTTCATGCTGAGCCGCTGGAACGATGGCCTGGAGATCTCACCGGACATGCGCAAGCAAGCGAGCAGCTGGGAGAACACTCTTGACGTGGGTTTTTTTCTTCTTTTTCCTTTTTTTCCGTTGCATACCCATGAAGTTCACGCTCGCTGACAAACTAGAACTTCTTTACAAACATTAGGGCCCGGCTGGCGGAGAGGGGAGCCTCGGGTGTGGAAAGCCTCACTCTTAAAGAGAGCTCGCTTGCGACGGAGCTGGCTCAGGCACAGACGGATCTGGATGCGGCGCTGCGCAGCTCGTTCGACACGCCTGCAGCGCTGCAGGTGGTGCACCGGCTTGTGCGCAGCGCCAACGTCTACATGAGCGAGCCGAGCGCAGACCTCGCGCCTGCGGAGGCGGTGGCGCGGTGGGTGACCAAGATTGTTGGCATCCTGGGCCTCGATCCCAACGCGCAGCCGCCGTACGAGAGCAGCATCGGCTGGGGCCCGGCGAACCCGACGACCACGGCGGACGTTGACCCCAAGACGGCCACGCAGCGGTATGCCGCAGCTTTTGCCAAAGTCAAGGCCGACGTGGCCGCTCTGGAGCTGTCCGAGCCGAGCGTGGAGAAGCTCCTGGCGGCGCAGTCCCCGGACGCCGAGTACGAGGCTCTCGAGAAGGGCGGCGAGCACGATGTGGAGCGACTGGCGCTGCCGTATCTGCGGTCGGTGTCGGGCTTGCGCGACGAGCTGCGGCGAGTGGCGACGACGGCGACAGCCAAGGACAAGAAGGGGGCGATCCTGGCGCTAAGCGACCGGATCCGCGACTACGACCTGGTGGAGCTTGGCGTGCAGCTGGACGACCAGCCGGACCGGCCGAGCCTCATCAAGTTTGTGCCGACGGCCAAGCTGGTGGCGGCGCGCGAGGAGAAAGCGGCGGCGGCAGCCGAGAAGGCACAAGCCAAGGCGGAGGCACAGCGGGCGCGCGAGAAGGCGGAAGAGGAGAAGTGGGCCAAGGCCAAGGTGTCGCCGCAGGAGCTGTTCCGGAGCTCCGAGGCGTACCAGGCGTGGGATGCGGACGGCCTGCCGACGAAGCTGGCCGACGGCAGCGACGTGCCAAAAACGCAGCAGAAGAAGCTGAAGAAGGAGTGGGATCGGCAGAAGAAGCTGCACGAGCAGTACGTGGACAAGTTTGGCAAGCCGTGATCTGGGCCGTGGCGTTGGCTGTTTTTATTGATTTTTGCTGCATATGCGCGATATAGACGAGGCTGAATACACCGACCAGGACGAACGAGATAAGGGAGAAAGGGGGAGATGGATGGAGGAAGACAAAGAGCCGTTGTGGACGCCTTGTATGTACGCAAAAGCACAGACGAGAAAATGACGAAAAGAGGCAAGATATGTTATCACGGAGTTGAGCATCCGAAAACGCTGAAGCTCAGCTCCCAACAAAGGCAGGATGTACATGTCTTATTACGTCCAAGATGTCTCTGTACGTCCAAGAACGAGGTATCGGACCGAGGCGTTTGGTTTTCATCATTCTGCAAAGCACTCGCACCTAAGCCAAAGTAGGCGCCGTGCAGGACAACTCCGCCAATGGACAAGGGGCTACCGAGCCAGCATTCTGTAGCAGCAGCTGCCCACGATGATCGTGGAGCGCCAAGAGGCAGGATCCTCTTTCGATGTACATCTCTCGCGGTGGACACTTGAAGCAGCGACGATCCTCATCAGTCTAAGTAAGAATGGGCAGTGGGGCAAGGAAAGGGAGCGGGTGTACCACAGCAAACTGGTGGTGATGGCGGTTTGAGGAGAGGGAGTGGGGGTGGAAGAAACAGGCAGACCCAAAAAGGAGGGATCAACATTGGATACCCCACGCATGTTACCAGCATGTCGGAGAAGCGAGAAACGTGGATGTGCAAACGAGCAATCCGCCGGATGAGAAACATCTGGTGCGGGTGTTACTCTCCAGCCTTGCGCGATTCCGTCGCCTGGCTGTCCATTCGCAGCGCTCTCGAGTACGTAATGAAAACTGAGACACGGCAGTGGCCGTCTTTTGAGCCGCATCATAGACGCAACCCGAATCCAACAACGTGCAAGACAGCGTCCGGAGCACGACACGGGAAAAGCATCAACAAAAACCCCAGCTGTCCCCGCTGCATCCCACGTTTCCTTGACCCAAGCAAATGCCAAACATCGCAAAGCAAAACTGCCCGTCGCCAAATCGCCGCGTGTTCCCTTATCTTGAGTTTATCTCTAGTGCACTCTAGCCAATCAGAAGCGCCGATTCAACTCCCCCCCCCCCCGGTTATGAAGACTGCAAGTCAAGGAAGGGAACCCGCAAATAAAAAGACAGAACAAGCACGGCACAAAAGAGAGGCAGAATGGCATGTTTTCCGCAGGCTGACTGCGTTCGTGGCCGGAGGCAGCCGGAGGCAGCCAGCAGCAGAAGAGCTGGCTTGGCAGAAAGGGTCCCCGGATGAGCGAGCTGCTATCAGACAGGGGGACCAGAGCTGCGGCTCCTGCAGTTCATTTCTGGCCCTCTGTCCAAGCCCGGGAATATCTGCGGATGCCACGTTCCTGCTGGCAAGGACCCTCTTCGACCCTTGCCACCCCCATCTGAGCCATAAGCGCGCGTCGAGGGTTTTCATGGCGTCTGGTGCCCTGTTTTCTCTCGCCTGCAGCTTCTGCTCATCGCGCTGGGCTGTCCTTTCGGCTTTGCAGACTATCGCTGGGCTCCTCCTCGCATCTAACAGAGTACCTGCTGCCGCAGACTCCCTCCAAGCACCCCCCCTCCCCCCGTCCAGCCAGTGGGGATTTGCGCTGACACCTTGCGACATGTGGCCATAGCCGCCTGCTGCTATCGCTAGCTCGGACCCGCGACGGTTGGCCGAAGCTGGTGGAATCCTTCCTGTCCTCCCTGCAAATCAAGTCTCGGCTCGGCTCACTTAGATAACGACGGGCGTCGTCTTCCCACTTTCGTCCTTTCCTTCTCTCTATCTCCCGTCATCTTCTCGCATCTCTCGTCTTTGACCACAAGCCGTCGCTTTACTTGTTACAGCATCTGCTGCTCCGGCGCATGGTCGCGTGCGCCTTTTTGTGGCCCCGCCCGCCCCTCTCATAGCGATCGCCCTGACGGCAGGAGCCTTGCCATCGCCCGTGGCGCTGCGATGCGCGGGAAGGAGCGTGCCTTACCCACAAAGGCCCTGTTGTAGTTACGCCACACACCACCCATACCACCACCATCCACCCCGACACGATGTGGTGGGTCGACGATTGCATCGAGCACACGGCGACGCGGGAGTTTGTGTGCTCGCATCTGCTGCCGGACGAGATTGCGCGACTGGACCGGCCGCTGGGCTTTGGCGATGGCCTCACCGACGGCACGTACTGGGAGTGGATCAACGAGAAGGCCAAGAAGATTTTCTTGATCCTCGTGGACCTGGGCGTGCCCGACCAAATCTTTGGCATCATCGACGACTCGTGGGACGACGAGGACCTGCCGATTGCGCTCGAGCACGTCGAGCGGCTGGCCTTGACGCCCACCAAGAACGAGCGGGCCGAGCGCAAGTTCTACGCACGGCAGTTCCACTACCTGCTGCGGCCGCTCGAGAAGGGCGACCACATCGTCTACGGAGACAGGGAGATCGTGCCCATCGATTCCGTCGACGGCACGCCCTCTTCCGCAAACAACAGCAACAGCAGCAGTGGCGGTAGCGGCAGCGACCGCGTGATGCTGCCCAGCTACCCCGGCCTCGTGTTCCACCGGCGGCGCATCCCGCTGGCGCAGATGCCCGGGTCGGCGTACGGCGCAGGCTACGTGACGGCGGACGACTTCCAGTACGAGGTCGGCGCCATCCGCCACCTGCAGAACGAGCACCTCGTGTCGTACTGGGCGTCGTACGTGCAACAGGGCTTCGGCTACGTGCTCTTCACGCCGTGCAGCGATGGCAGCCTCAAGTCGCTGCTGGCGACGACACCGGCGTGCGTCAAGAGCCTCGCCAAGAAGGACCGCCGCCAGCTCGTCTTCAACTGGATCCACTGCCTTGTCGACACCCTGTGTTTTCTGCACGGCCGCGGCCTCTCCCACGGCAACATCAAGCCCTCGACCGTGCTCTTCAACAACGACAACCACATCTTCTTCTCCGACTTCACCCACCTCGGTACTGAGATGGCCGCGGGCAGCCGCTCGGCTGCCGACAAGACCTCCTTTGACAAGGAGTCGTACGACTATGCCGCCCCCGAGCAGTGGTACCGGCCATCTGGCGGGAGGATGAGCGGCAGCAGCGTATATAGCGGAGCAGCAGCAGCAGCAGCAGCCATGTCGACATCCCCCGATCTGTACAGCAACAGCGCCTCGTCGTCGTTCAGCATCAGCCGCAGCTTGGGCGAGTACAGCAGCAGCATGGGAGGAGGGAGCTCGGCGGCATCGGCGGCGCTGATGGCGCCCAACCCGCAGCTCAACCCGCAGGCGGCCGACATCTTCTCGCTGGGGTGCATCATCCTCGAGCTGGTGGGTTTCATGCTGAAGCGGACGACGCGGGCGTTTGCGACGCACCGGGCGGCCAAGCACAAGACGCCCGGGCGGGGTGGTGCCGTGCTGGACTCGTCATTCCACAAGAACCTGGGCCAGCTGGAGAGCTGGATGGCCGGGCTGGTGCGCGAAGCTGCCAGCAAGCGCAAGGACAAGAAGGACGACCCGACGTTCGACGGCGTGGCGCCCCTGCTGCACGTCGCCGAGCGCATGCTGTCTCTGCACGCATCCGAGCGGCCGCTGGCCTACGACGTGCAGGCGCGTCTCTACCAGATTCTGCGGGACCACTGCGGCATCGCCGAGCCGCACTGCGTGCACCAGTACAGTGGCTGGGACGCCTACAGCAGCACGGGCCTGAGCCAGCTGAAGCTGTCGGCGAGCTATCCGTCCATGGCGACCATGATGTCCCCGACGAGCCCGAAAGCGTCCCCGATGGCCGCCTTCCACATGCCCACTGCTGCCAGCACCGGCTCCCGCCGACCGCACCACACCCAGCAGGGCCATTCCCAGCGCACCGGCCGGCATGTCCGCGCCGGCAGCGGCAGCGGGCGCAGCGTGGCCAGCGTCCATTCGGTACGCAGCAGCGGCGCCAGCGGCTCGAGCCGCTCGAGCGGAGATGCCGCCGCCTCCGCCGCAAACGACTTTATCGACGGGCTGAAGGCCTTTCGCAGCCTGCAGATCCGCGACAAGGTGAGGCAGCCGTGGAACAAGGCCCCCGTCTATGCAGGTAATCAGACGAGCGACACGGTTGGGGACGGGTTTTCTCTCGACGGCCGGCAGCTGCTAACACGGCACGTTCTAGCATAAATGAAGCCTCACGACCAGCGATCTTATATACCCAGGGAAGGGGAAAACATACGGGACATTTGCTGGCATGGAGTTGCGGATGGATTGTTCATGCGTTGGAATCTGTGTTGGGATCTGTGTTTTCGGGACGTCCGGCATTTTTTTATACATATTTCTTGTGGCATCTGCTCTGTTGTCCTGTCGTATTGGCAGGCATGATATCATATCAGAACAAGAATGGACACAGACTTGTGTTGTTGTATCCGGCATTGCCACGTGACTGGCGCCAAGAGGGCAATTTCACACCATAAAAAAGGACCGTCGGACCCTGGCGTTGGACCCTGGACGTCGGGAAGCGCATCGGCCAGCGCTAACGACTGGGTTAATCTGTAACAGGGGCCAGGGCCAAGTCGGGTGCTGCGAGCTTGTCTTGTGGCTCCTCACCGCTGTGACGATAGCGCCTTCCTGTCGGCCGATGAGCACAGCTACTATTACAGAATATCTAAATAAGAAGGAGCGGCATGGAGGAAACCGCCATCGGGCCAAAGCCCGGTCCTTCTGGTTCCAGCTGAGAAAAACACACCATCTTAGGCCTGGACGAAACAATGTAGGCCAGTCCGCAGACGCTATGCGAGACTAGCCGTGCATACCATACTCGAAAAGCACGAGGCGATACCGAGCGGGTTGTTTCGCGACTCCATCTAGGTGTGGCGAACCGCGTACGCAAGCTCCCATGAGCACGCGGTTCTCGACCTGTCCGTTTCTGACCTTAATTTTCTCTTTTTTTTTTTCGTCTCTTTTCCCATTTCTCCTTAAGCGTACCTTGATTTCTTTTTTTTAACCCTCGTTCCTGGTCATTGACCGCGACTTCTTTGTTTGTCGTGCTCGTCCTGTCGCTCCTGCCCATTTTGTACCGCCAAGTCATTCCGCTGCCCTGAATTGGACATCAGTTGGAAGCAGCAACCAGCTGCACCTTGCCGTTGGTCAGCAGCCCAGTGTACTTTAATTTTATTAATTCTCTCTCTTTTTAATTCTCTCCTTTTTTTTCGCTTCTCTCGTTTCTGCTCCCATTCTCCATCTTCACGACGCTCGCCATGAGATCTCTGCTCAGCTTCACCAGCAGCGTGCTGTGTGCCGCCTCGGTTCTCGCTGCGTCCAGCGTGCCGACCATCTCGGCCGTCGGCAACAAGTTCTTCTACAGCAATGGCACCCAGTTCTTTCTCAAGGGTAGGCTTGCCAAAAAGACCATTCTTGCCTCTTCACTGCTCACGCACTTTAGGTATCGCTTACCAGCTGTCTGAAGCCGATCCGCTGCTCGACGCCACGCAGTGCGCGCTCGATGCCGCCCTCATGAAGACCCTCGGCGCCAACAGCATCCGCGTGTACCATGTCGATCCCACGGGCGACCACGCGGACTGCATGAACGAGTTTGCCAACGCTGGCATCTACCCTCTCATTGACCTGGACACCTTCAACACGTATATCTTGGCACCGGTCAGTTCTCTCTCGCCCGCTCAAACGATGCTGCTGCTTGTGTATATATCGTCGCTGATATCGTTGCTGACTCCCCAGACCCTGACCGACGCACGGTGGAACTCTACGCAGGTTGAGCACTACGCCGCAGTCATGGACGAGTTCGCCTCGTACGACAACGTCTTGGGCTTCTTCGTTGGCAACGAAGTCATTGCCAAGGCCGACGAGTCGCTGGCCGCCCCCTATATCAAGGCCGCTGCCCGCGACATGAAGGCCTACCGCGACTCCAAGGGCTACCGCAAGATCCCCATTGGCTACTCCGCGGCCGACATTGCTGAGCTGCGGCCCATGCTCCAGAACTACCTGACCTGCGGCGGCAACCAGAGCGAGATTGTCGATTTCTTCGCTCTCAACTCGTACGAGTGGTGCGACCCGTCCACGTACGCCGAGTCCGGCTACAGCAACCTCGAGTCCATGTCCAAGAACTTCCCGGTCCCCATCTTCTTCTCCGAGACGGGCTGCAACACGCCGGGTCCCCGTCTGTTTGCCGACCAGGCCGCCATCTTCGGCTCGAACATGGTCGGCGACTGGAGCGGCGCCATCATCTACGAGTGGATCCAGGAGGCCAACAACTACGGTCTGGTTTCCTACCGCAAGGGCTCGACCACCACCGCCACCGCCGAATCGTTTGGCCGCAGCGGGACGCCCACCCCCGTCTCGCCCGATTTTACGAACCTCAAGTCGCAGTGGGCCACCCTGCACCCCACCGGCGTCGCCAGCTCCAACTACGACTCTTCGAGCGTATCTACCCGCGACTGCCCTGCCTCGACAGCCACCGGCTGGCTTGTGGATGGCAACGTTGCCCTGCCCACTGTGGGCGCTTCCATCGACATCCACACCAGCTCCGGCGCGTCTGCCGCGACGGCCACGAAGACCGGCGGCGCCAGCGGAACTGGAAGCGCCTCGAGCAGTACCACTTCGGCCAAAAGCGCAGCATCGCCTCTGACGCCGGTGAACCTTGGCGGTCTAGCAAGCAGCCTGTTTGTCTTCTTGGCACTGTGGCTGTAGCCCTAGCTTCCATGTATTAGCATTGCATTTGCTTAGTTTGTATGACTTGCGACGTGTTTTGGACGAGGATATGCGAAGTGATGCACGTGTTTTTTTGGCAAAGCCACGGAAATGGGTTGGGTGCTTTCTGAAGCCACTAGATGATAGAAAATGATGAAGAGAAGTATATGTTCAGCAGACTACAAAATGTAAGATGTATATACAAAAAAAAAGGTGGCCGAGATATGAGGTCCAGCCCTCTCGGCCGTATAATGGCCGTGTGCAGCCTGAAGAAAGGCAAGAAACGCAGGGTATCAAAGGCGTGGGCCCGGAATAAAAAGCGAGCCCACGGTCAGAAGAGCCGATGCCAGCCCGGCCCACAGCACAGAAACCAGCACAGCCCGGCTCTGAAGGGCACGCACGCCCGGGTGCTGCACCGCGATGGTCCACTCGCGGGCCACGGTCGCTGGCCACAGCTGCACCAGCAGTCGGCGGTGCCGCGGCGCAGTGGTGGCCCAGACGGCCCACGGCTCGGCGTCGGGGTGGTTGCGGGGACCGAGAGCCTGCATGCTGGGCTTCCGGAGAGGATCGAGATGGCTGGAGGTGAACAAGGCCGCAGAGGCGGTCGACGCGATGTGCTGGTGGCGACGATACGGTGCTGTCTTTTCCACGTCGTCGTTGTCGTCGTCATCGTTGTTGTTGTTGTGGTTGCTGTCCTCGTCATCATACGACTCCGTCGTGCCCACGTCTCTCTCTCTCCCCGCCTCGCCCCAGTCTCCGTCCAGCTCCCACGGATGCAGCATGCGTCGCCGCCTTGCGTACAGCAGCAGGTCAATCGCATGCCGGGAGGCCAGCAGGGCCGCCAGAGCAGGCCACCAGAGGGCAAGGCAAGCCAGGCGGGCCAGCGCTGCGTCTCGGTCCGGCAGGGTGATCAGCAGCACATCCAGCACAACGCCCGACAGCAGCAGCACCACTGCCAAGATCCGACAGGCCACCAGCCGTGCGCCGTACGTGTTGGCCACGCACCAGCGCTGCGCAAAGGCAGGGAACGACTGCGTCCGCAGCGCGGCCTCGGCGGCCAGGAATGCTGGCAGCAGCGCCGACGGGTGGGTTGTATGCCGGGCAGCCCGCAGGCAGGCGGCTCGCTCGGGTGCAAACAAGTCGGGCAGCGCGCGAGCACCGGCAGCCGCAATGTAGTGGCGCACGATGCGGGTAACCTCATCGCGACATGGCTGCAGAGTGTACGGCGGCAGACCGTCGTCCCGTGGGCTGATGGCGGATGTTTCCGGGCTGCCCTTGCTGGACGAGCTCCAACCCGACGTCGCGGAATCGACAGTGTCGTCTGCGTCCTCGAGAATGGCCAGGATGTTTGTCAGCTTCTCGCTGTCGGAGCGCTTGTGGATGGACGTTGCCACACGCATGGTAGACCGGCGGCTGAGTGCGGCGGCAGTGGCAGCTCGAAAATGTGACGGTGACGACCTCGCCAGCGTGGCTGCGCTGGTGTCAATAGTGAGCTGCGGTCGGCCGCGCTTTGGCGATGTTCTTCGTCCGCCCTCTGACAGCAGTGCTTGTGGGAGTTCTCGCAGGATAAGTCGTCCCGCTGCCTTTCTTGCGGCAATGGCATCGGCGTCGGCTTGGGCTGCTTCGGCTGCCTCTGTCGGCCCCCATGGACGAGCTAGCCGTCGTTGACGGGGCTGTAGCCGACTCCAACGCTCAACATAGTCGCAATACCAGAGGAAAAACTGCAGGTTCTCGGCTCGGTGCTCCACGTAGACCAGGTAGTCCATAAAGCTGTTGAGATCGCATGGCTGGGACAAGTATCAGCATTAACACGTCTGTAGTCGCCGGATTCCAGAACCTACTGGAGCTGCCTTGTTTTGCACGGTGAGTTCAAATGAAAGTTCGGGGTGGCTTTCGTTCGGCCTATCATGCATTCTGCTATGACCTTCCCAAGCCTGAGAAGTAGACATCCTTGGCATCCTTGGGAGGTGGAGGGAGAGTATGTCCGAGAGACTGAGGTTCGCGTCCTTGACAGTGCAATGGTATCATGGAATGCAAGTGTAAGGTGCAGACATGGAAATGGGCCGCGGGTGAGGAGGAAAAGGTAAAAAAAGAAAGAGGAAGAGATGGAGAAAATGGCCTCTTCCTCAGATACTTCTGGCGGCCGCTTGTTTCCTAATTTTCAAACCAGGTGGAAAAGAGGAAAACATGAAAAATAAGAAGCCGTCGACCAAGGCGGCAGGCACCCTTTCGAACTCAGCAAGACTTGGATGGACGACCAAATCAAGGTTTCCTGTCCTACCTATTCCCTCCCTCGGACTAACAACCTAAGCAGGGACACAACCGGATTGACTCCAGGTCAGGCACCAGACGCAAGGCATGCAGGGGAACCAGCCCATCAGTCCTTTGACAAGGCCCCGTCGATCATGGCGCTCGTGACGGTCTGGCCAGGGATTCGGCAGAGGCGGCGGAACATATGTAAATATTAGGCAGGTTCCACGGACGCGATACAACAGTAAAAATTCATCCAAGGGGGGTGGAGAGGATGATCCGGGAGGACTTGACCGGGAGGAGGGGAGGAGAAGAGAAAGGTTGCAAGGGAAGACACGAGACGAGCATTGCGCATGGTTGCGGTGGAGGGTTGCGGGTGGCCAATGCAACCGTCACAGGATGGCATCTGCAAAGACCGGTGCGGCGGAGGGCAGGTTGACGATCTTTGATGCAAAACAAGCAAGCGAGCTGCTGACGAAAACACACAATGATGCGCCATTTTAGGGGGGATCGACCAATCGCTTTCATCGGTGCACAATCAGCATGGATGCCGGGGCCAGCCCAGCTTAGCAGTGAGCCGCATTTGTATTCCGTGCATACGAGCCCGCCTTGGTATGGGCAACGTGAGACGCAGCATGCGACGCCAGGTTGGTGAAATGGGGGCCGAACAAGGAGTTGTCGTGTGGAGTCGGGAGAAAGAAGAAAGTGGCGGGCATGGCTGACGACATGGCTGACAGCATGGTTCGCTGTCCAAAAAAGGAAAGAACCCAGCGGACGCGTGGGGGAGAAAGAGCAAAGGAGCGCCCACCAGGCTGCTGGCCATGTGTTTCAGATGGGTACGAGCACGACTTGTGCCGCATTGAACAGCTTGCTGCACGCCATCCCTGGAACGTCGTGTTCGGCAAGGAGTCCGAAGAGGATGGAGCGCAAAGGCCAACGGTCGAACAGGGCTCTGCATACAAGCGCGCAGCGCGGAGCAGCAGCAAAATAAATTGGTCGTCATTCAGCCTCACTTTTCGCCTTGCGCATGCTGCATGTAAAAAGAGCCTCTTGAGATCCTCTCCTCCCAAACATGGAATCTCCAGAAATAACTGATTATGGCACAGGATGTTCTCGACTGCGACAGCTGGACCCAGAGACAACCAAGAACGCAGTGGTGCGCCGAGAAACGGGAAAATGTAGAAGTTATGCAACCATCTTCTTTCGTCGACCAATTCGTGGCCAATCGGCATTCTTCACGGCAACAACAAAGGACAGACGAGAATCTGCAGGCATGGTCCGACAGAACATGACGACGGCAGCTTTTTCATAGACCCCCCGGATAGAGAGAAATGTGAGGACGATCCGGGCGGCCGAACCGAGGTGCAGCAGCACACTTCTTTTTTTGATCTTCATGCCATCGTTTCAGATTCTGTTCATGCATTGAAAACGAGAGCAAATCGTTTACAAGCTGTCATGTTGATATGCTGAAACACAGGAGACGTTCGCTCGCCCGACGGTGAGTGTTTCCACAATGGACGCTCCCCAGGCCAGGCCTGATCCTGGAAATGGGAGTCCCCTTCTGTCCTGTCGTCGTTGCATGTTGGGATGCCCTGGACTCAAGAAAGGGAGTCCCCGTATTTCAGGCCTATCAGAAGTCGTTGTCTGTTATCTTATCGCTCAAGCAGCGTTTGTGGATCTGCCTAGAAATTGTGGAGACATACGCGGCAGCTCGCGAATCGACGCTTCAAGACAGCAAGCTTTCATCCCTTTTGCAGGGCCACGTTTGAATACCACACAACTCGGGCGCATGGAGCTGCGTCGGTCTGACGACATCGAGCTGTACGACACCGACGCCGTTTCTGCTGCTGCTCCCAACATGTCATTAAGCGCCGATGAGCAGCCTCTGCTCGTGGGTGAGCAGGCCAATGGAGCTGCCAGCGGCCGAGACGACAGCTCGCCCAAGGCTGCCGCCGCCGCCGCCAGCCGGCCGGCCCTCTTCGTGTGGCTGCTGACGCTGTCGGCCGGCCTGAGCGGGCTTCTATTTGGATGTGGGTGTCTCTTCCGGCTCTGTCTGGGCTTTTCTTCTTTTTTTTGTGCTGACCGCCAGACGACACCGGCGTCATCTCGGCCACGCTCGTCTCCATCGGCTCCGAGCTGTCCGGCCGCCCGCTGACGTCACTGGACAAGTCGGCCATCACGTCGGCCACCGCCCTGCTGGCGCTGTTTGCGTCGCCGGCTGCATCCGTGCTGGCCGATACGCGGGGGCGCCGCCGCGTCATCCTCGCCGCCGACGCCCTCTTTGTGGTGGGCGCCCTGGTCCAGGCCGTGAGCCGCACCGTGGTCGTCATGACCGTCGGCCGCGCTGTCGTGGGCGCGGCCGTGGGCGCGGCCAGTTTCGTCGTCCCGCTCTACATTGCCGAGGCCGCGCCGGCCGCCCACCGCGGCCGCCTGGTCACCGTCAACGTGCTCTTCATCACGCTGGGCCAGGTCGTCGCCTACGTCCTCGGCTGGCTGCTGGCCAAGCACGCCGACCCGCGCGTCGCCTGGCGCTGGATGGTCGGCCTCGGCTGCGTGCCCGCCCTCGTCCAGGCCCTCCTGCTCGCCGCCATGCCCGAGTCGCCCCGCTGGCTCGTCAAGGCAGGTCGTCCAGACGCCGCCCGCGTCGTCATCGCCCGCATCCAGCCCGATGCGCCCGCCCATGAAATCGACGAGCTGCTGCACGCCATCGACGCCGAGGTGCGCGCCGAGCTCGACAGCCAGCGGCTGCGCCGCCACCAACACCAGCTCCACCACCAACTCCCCAGCCAGCCGGGCCGCTTTCGGCGCGGCCTGCCGGCCTCTTTGGTCGACAGCGATGCCTGGGCGGCGCTCCTCGCCGAGCGGCGCAACCGGCGCGCGCTGGCCATTGCCTGTCTGCTGCAGGGCCTGCAGCAGCTCTGCGGATTTGTACGTCTCCCCTGCCATCTCGACGTGTGTGGTTCACTGGCTGACTCCCCCTAGAACTCTCTCATGTACTTTTCCGCCACCATCTTCACCCTCGTCGGCTTTGACCAGCCCACGCTGACCGCCCTGACCGTCGCCGCCACCAATTTCGTCTTTACCGTTGCGGCCTTGCTGCTCGTCGATCGCATCGGTCGGCGCCGCGTCCTGCTCTTTTCCATACCCTTTATGACCGCCGGCTTGCTGCTGTCTGCCTACGCCTTTTCGCACCTTCAGCTGCACCGGACCGACGCCGCCGCCGCCGATCCGACCTCCGGCTCGCCGCCCGCTGCTGCGCGCCTCGTGCTGGTCAGCTTCATCCTCTACGTGGCCGCCTACGCAATCGGCCTGGGCAACGTGCCCTGGATGCAGAGCGAGCTGTTTGCGCTGGAGGTGCGCTCGCTGGGCAGCGGCCTGGCCACAGGCACCAACTGGCTGGCCAACTTTGTCGTCGGCCTCACCTTCTTGCCCCTCATGGACGCCCTGACGCCGACCGTGACGTTTGTCCTGTACGCCGGCGTGTGCTGTGCCGGCCTCTTCCTGGTGCGCCGCTACTATCCCGAGACGAGCGGGCTGAGCCTCGAGGCCGCCGCGCGTCTGCTGGAGCGCGACGACTGGGGCGTGCATCGGTAGCAGCAACGAGCCATCGTGCGATACGACCATTCTAGAAAGTTCAGAGAACTATTTATATTTGCAAATGTATAAAAATGTCACCAGGTAGTTTAGTCACCTTCCTGTCGCAGCACGGCTACCGGCGGCAACGCCGAGGCAATACCGAAACAAGTCCATGCTGGCACGTGCCTTTTTGGTTTGTCCAAGAGGAAATCCGAGAGGAAATTCAGGGGAAATCCAGGGGCGCATTCCAGATAGACGGAGTGCGGTTCAATGGCAGTTTGCGCCCACTTGTCCCTTCCGTTTGCTTATCAGCCTACTCAGTGCCTCGGCAGTCAGTACGTATACATGGGAATTGAAATTGGGCAAGGTGGACTTACAGTTGTGTACCCCTGCAAGTTGTTATGAGATATGACAGATTGCTCGTCCGTTACGCGTATTACATATTAGTAGAAATACGGGGTTAAGGAACACAGGGCATAAATTTCACGAATGGTTGTTTTTTCCGGTAATATTTAGAGCCAAAAAAAAAACGAGTACGGGCGTATTTAACACCGGTAATAGCCGAAATACCCGCTTTTACCCATTCCTACCATATCGGTGATTCAGCTGTGCACCGAAGCCCGTCCGTGTCCTCAGTTGACCCTCGAAAACGGATCAACGCGTATTTGTCGACAGACCTTCAAAATGCTAATCTAGAAACTATCTGATAGACAATGCCATAGTAGCAACAGCGCCCCCAAACAGGGCAATGATTGCAATTGTCAACTGGAAAAAAGCTTATGGAGCAATGCCCTCCGAAATAGAAAATCAAATTCTTTGCATAGTATTCGTACAGAAAACGTCATAGCCGCAACAACCTCACGGGCCTTTCCGCTCTATCCAGCTTTGTGGTTAGGCCTACACTTTGACGGCGGTGCAAGATACCCACTTGATCCGATTAAGAAATGCAATCGAGAAATAGAACCCCTGTTCGTCGACATTTTGCTCGCACTCGGGCTCCTAGCATAAGCAAGGTCTGTCGGCAGTGCAGATCCGAAAGATAACCCGGAGCAGCTCTAGGGATGAACATCCAGGCAGGCCAAGATTGCATCTCGGAGATCCTACGGCTTTTAAGATCCTTTTCAACAACTCTGATGATAATCACGTGTTATGATATGTGCCGAAGCACGTCGCCGAGAAAACTGTCATTTTCGCAAACAACGGTCCTGACTCATACAGTTGCCCTGGCGATGGAATCAAGTGGAGCTCCCATGGACAGCCAAAGAACCGCAAAACGCAAGAAAAAATAGAAAAATCCCCGCGTTCGGTGACGGAGCTAAGCAAGCGCCGACATACGAAAGGGCGTCTTTGAAAATTTGCATCAAATTCGCGGATCATACTGGATCCGTTCGTTTAGTAATACATTTCCGCTCTCCGTCAGCATCTGCCGTCCATTAATTCCAGTTGCTGCCCGGATTTCCTCAGCCCTACGTACACTGACTGCTGACAATTCCCCGCTAGTACTTTTCTCTGCTCGGTACAATCGGGGCGGAAATAGGGAGCTCTGCGCGAAGGCGCGAGACCAGCAGAGCCCCAGAAGGAATGACCGAGACCAGAAGAAGCAGGAGAAGAAGCAGGAGAAAAGCAGGAGAAAAAGCAGCAAGGAAAAAGAAGGAGCAAGAGAAACGGAAGGACTGTCCGATGAGACAGAATAAAAAAGGGGAAACGGAGGCAGTAGAAAACCAACGAAGGAGAATGTAGATTACTAAGATAAAAAATCCCGAGACCTCGGCGTTGACGTCGTGCCGCACTGGTATAGCCACAGGCCGGGCCAGGGCGGATTCGGTCTTAAGTCCATGTTGCCACCGGAACAGCTCTAAGGAGCCCATGCCATGACGCTGGAGCTCGCGTTGGATGTCAGGAATTTTCTTTATAGTCTGCGTGCGTCCCCCCTTTCCAGCTCTGGCCCTCCCTGGCATCCTAGCATTGTTTTCCTCCAATACACGGAGATTGACTCTAGAAGGCTCCCGAAGGATCCACCAGATATACGAGTATTGTGGTCCCCCCTATTGGACTTTTTTTCTTCCCCGTCTTTTTCATTATTTACTTTTATAGCCGCCTTATCTGCGCGCCTCTCTGCTCATCTCGACGTTTCCTCACCCGTCTTTTTAACGTTTTTTTTTTTTTTTTTGTCTGGGCACCAATCAGCTAGGATCGACCGTCTTGTCACGGCACTTTGACGACCACTCGTTCCACTTACTTTGTTGACCGTACGAGCAGACCTCGTCGCCATGGACCGGGTCGACAGCAAGCTCGTCGCCGCCGAGGCCGAGGCCACACCGGCCCTCTACCCAAGCCACAGCCTCGACCACCAGACCGACCTCGAGCGCGTCTCCACCGCATCCTCCTCTTCCACTTCCTCTTCCGGCTCCGATGGACAACGGCACCGGAACCCGTCGCTGGCGTCCGGCGCGCCGGGGCCCTCGGGCCTCAACCGCGTCATGACGGCGCACGACCTGGAGCGCCAGCAGACCCAGCTCGAGCGCATCCGCACAGCGCGCAGCCAGTACAGCGGCACCGTCGGCCGCTCTGCCACCAGCCGCCGCTCGCACAAGCCCCTGCCGCCGTTTGGCGGCGGCAAGCCCTTCCCCCCGGCCATGCCCGAGAAGGAGCAGTACGTGGTCGAGTTTGACGGGCCCGACGACCCGATGCACGCCCAGAACTGGCCGCTGCGAAAGAAGTGAGTCCCTTTTTCTTGTCCTCTGGGCCACCGGCGCATTCTAACCGGACAGGCTCGTCATCGGTGCCATCCTGGGCTTCACCACCATGACGTCAGCATTCACCTCCAGCATCTTCTCCGCCGCGACGACCTTTGTCGCAGCCGAGTACCACGTGTCGACCGAGGTCGGCATTCTCGGCGTCTCGTTCTTTGTCATGGGTTTTGCGTTTGGGTGCGTATAAATGAATCCTAGCCCATCTTTTTCTACTTATTCTAACCATAATTCAGCCCCACACTCTGGGCTCCCTTGTCTGAGCTGAAGGGCCGTGTCCTGCCGCTCACGATCTCCATGTTTGGCTTCTCCATCTTTTGTATTGCCGTGGCCACGGCCAAGGACCTGCAGACCATCCTGATCTGCCGGTTCTTCTCTGGCTTCTTCGGCGCCTGCCCTCTGGCTGTCGTCGCTGCCGTGTTCTCAGACATGTACAACAACCGCACGCGCGGCATTGCCATCACCATCTTCTCCATGGCGGTCTTCACCGGTCCCCTGCTGGGCCCCTTCATCGGCGGCTTCATCTGCACGTCGTACCTGGGCTGGCGCTGGACCCAGTACATCACCGGCATCATGGGCTTTACCTGCTTCGGCTTGATCGTCCTCTTCCTCGAGGAGACGTACCCGCCGGCCATCCTCGTCAACAAGGCCGCCGACCTGCGCCGTCGCACCCAGAACTGGGGCATCCACGCGCGCCAGGAGGAGATCGAAATCGACTTGCTCGAGCTGCTCAACAAGAACTTTTCCCGTCCCATGCGCCTGCTGTTCACGGAGCCCATCGTCCTTTCGCTCTCTGTCTACATGTCTTTCGTCTACGGTACGTAATCCATTTGAAATTCCCCTTTTCTTTTTTTGTGCTGACCAACTCTCTGCAGGCATTCTGTACCTCTTCCTGACGGCCTATCCGCTTGTCTTCCAGAAGGTCCACCACATGACGCCCGGCATCGGCGGTCTGCCCTTCTTCGGCATGATCTTTGGCCAGTTCATCGCCGGCATCACCATGTTCATGCAGCAGCCGTGGTACAACCGCAAGCTGGAGGCCAACAACAATGTTCCCGTGCCGGAGTGGCGTCTGCCCTCGGTTATTGCCGGCGGTGTGGCCTTCACGGGCGGCATCTTCTGGTTCGGCTGGTCGGGCTACCGCGAGGACATCCACTGGATCGTCCCGACGCTGTCGGGCATCCTGACGGGCTTCGGTCTCATGTCCATCTTCCTGCAGGCCCTGAACTACCTGGTCGACGCCTACCTCATGTTTGCCGCCTCGGCCATTGCCGGCAACACCTTTATGCGGTCGCTCTTCGGCGCCGGCTTCCCCCTGTTTGCCACCTACATGTTCAACGGCATGGGCATCGAGTGGGCCAGCACGCTTCTCGGCTGCGTGGGTGCTGCGCTCATCCCCATCCCTGTCATCTTTTACCTGTACGGCCACAAGATCCGGGCCTACAGCAAGTTCGCACCCACCCCGCCCCCAATGGCCGTTGGTGAGGAGAAGGATGAGGAACCAGTGGCGCCGCCACCAATCGCTTCGGGCGATGTCGAGGCAGCAGCTGCCACCACCAAGAAGGAGTAAACAACGGCCTTTCTCTCATCTACTACTGCATCTTACTACTGCATCTTCACTATCTTTCCCTCGCGACTTTTTTTTGTTTTGTTTTGCTTTTGGATATACCACCTCTCGACACGGTCCTGCATTTTTTTCTTTGTTTGATCTCAGCATTTTCGGGTTGTCTATGTTTTATGCGCCTGGGCAGTTTTTTTGCATATAGAATGGGAAAAAAACGAGCGGGAGAAGCCACGATTTTTTGTTTCCGGCATGGTTTCTGGGCTTGTTCCTGACTCTGGATGAATATGGGAGATGGGCCTTGCCACCTTTTAATGCGGATGAAGCATGGATGAAGCATGACTGAAAAGGGGAGACAGGAAGGCTTGGCATGCAGCTCGGGGAAGAAGGAGAGGACTGTGCATTACTAATTCATATACCAAAAACCGAAACCAAATAATAAAAATCATAAACGCTTGGAACGACATGCCCACGTCGAGTAATCGGTGCGCTACCGTAAGACGAGAATGCTGTGTTATGCTCGATGCTGACCGGTCAGACCCTGCGAGAACACAGCCAAGGCTTTTGGAAGGAGCTGAAGCCCACCGACTTGTGAAACTGTTCTCCACAGATCGGATTGATTCGTAATGTGCAGAGTCGTTCCTTCCCGGAAAGATCGGCTTCCATTTCGGCAGTTATATAAACTCTCGATTTCACTGCCCATTTGACCACTCAGTCCACTCACCATCCATTTCTCTCTCATTGACACTGTCCAAGTCGCCATGCCTGACATTACCCTGAAGCGCGCTGACGAGTGGCTGATGCCCTGGAACCCCGCGTGGGCGGTCGAGCAGCAGCGCCTCACTGCCGCAGGCCTGAGCAAAACCTACGAGGGCGGCTGCCACTGCGGACGCATCGCGTTTGAAGTGACACTGGCGCCGCCGCTGGACCAGGGCCATGTGGTGTTGGAGTGCAACTGCTCGAGCTGCCGGCGCTTCGGGTATCTGCTAGCGTACACGGCGCGCGAAAACGTGCGCTGGAAGAACGCGGGGGGGAGGAGCAGGTGCAGCACGTACCAGTACAACACCAAGCAGTCGGACCACTTGTTCTGCTCAAACTGCGGCTCGAGCATTGCCCTCGACTTCTGCGACAGGTTTGCGCCAGTGTTTACGGGCTACGGCATCAGCGTGCGTTGTTCGAGAGATTGACCGGATGACAGAAAGAGAGACGGAAATGAAGACATTGACATATTATAGGTGCGTGCTCTCAAGAACATCGACCTCGATACTCTCGTCATCTACCGCAACGACGGCGTGAACAGCGTGCCGCCGGGTGGCGACCTGTCGGGCCAGTGGTACGACGAGACGAACGAGACGAACGAGACGAACGAGACGGACAAGAACGGCAAGACGGACAAGTAGGACGTTTAAATCACAGCACCGCCTAAGCTACAGAACGCTATCCAAGAGAGTCTACAAGCACAGATAGCTCCAATAGACGCTCTGGCTACTTCAGACTAGGCCGCCCCCCTTATGGCTTTGCCTTGTCCTTCTGGGACTGCTGGCGCCGGGAATACAACTGCTCGGCCGACGTGATGCAGTGGATGTTTGCGCCGAGCTTGTTGATGGTCTCGACGTACTCGTCGTTCTCGTCGCTATCAAAGACGATGCCGCCGCCGGCCTGCAGATAGGCGACGCCGTCGACGACGACCATGGTGCGCAGGGCAATGCAAGTGTCCATCTCGCCGTCGACGGGGGTGACGCCGTCCGCAGCAACGCCACTGTATCCGAAATAGCCGACGGCGCCGGCGTAGACGCCACGCTTCTCGCCCTCGAGCTCGGAGATGAGCTCCATGGCGCGGACCTTGGGCGCGCCCGAGACGGTGCCGGCCGGGAAGATGGACCGGAAGGCGTCGAAGCGGCTGCACTCGGGCCGCAGCACGCCGGAGACCTGGGACACGAGGTGCTGGACGTGGGAGAACTTCTCGACGACCATGAGGCGGTCGACGCGGGTCTCGCGCGGGTCGCAGACGCGAGTGACGTCGTTGCGGGCCAGGTCACAGAGCATGACGTGCTCGGCACGGTCCTTGAGCGACTGCCGCAGCTCCTCGGCCAGCGCCTCGTCCTCCTCGGGCGAGCGGCCGCGCTTGACGGTGCCGGCGATGGGGTGTGTGATGACGCGGCCGGCCTCGGTCTTGACGAGGAGCTCGGGCGACGCGCCGACGATCTGGAAGCGGCCGCCGCAGTCGATGTAGAAGAGGTACGGCGAGGGGTTGACGGTGCGCAGGTGGCGGTACAGGTTGAACGGGTGCAGGTCCGTGGGCCGCGCAAGCCGCTGCGACGGCACGGCTTGGATGATGTCGCCGGCCGTGATGTGTTTCTTGAGCGTCGTCACGTGCTGCATGTAGCCGACCTGCCCGATGTTGGACGTGTACTCGCGGCCCAGCTGCACGGGCGGCTGCTCCGGAAGCGGAATGGTCGGCGCGCTGAGCACGTCGATGAGCTCGTCGATGACACCCGTGGCCCGGCGGTACTCCGCGGCGAGGGCCGCGTCGTCGTAGCCGTCGCCGCCTCCGGCCGTCTTGGCCGCGTCTAGGTGCAGATACGTGATGACCTTGATGATGCCAAAGAAGCGGTCAAAGGCGACAATGGTGTCATAAAAGCAGAACTGGGACTCGGGGATCTTGAGCACATCTTTGAGCGGGCGGGCCGTTTTGGGTTCGAACTGGCAAGTCAGGAAAAGAAAGAAAAGAAAAAAAGGAAGAGAAAGAGAAAGAAACGCACATAGCGCACGCAGTCGTACGACACGTAGCCCACGGCGCCGCCGGCCAGCGGCGGCAGGGTGACGCCGGGCACGTGGGCGACGACAAAGCGAGCGAGCTCGGCCTCGAGCAGCGGCAGTGGATCACAGGCGTCGCCGAACCCGGGGCCCGTCTCGATCACTTTCCGCGGGCCTGCCGCCACAAAGCTGTAGCGGCCCACGCGCTCAGTCGCGGCGCTCTCGAACAAGAACGAGTGCTGCGACTGCGCATGCGCCGACACCTTGAGGTACGCCGCCGACGGCGTGATCAGGTCCGACGAGATCTGCCCGTACACCGGAACCAGGTTGGGCCGCCGGTACGTTGACGCTGCTCCCTTGGCCGCCTCTGCCTGAGCTGTCGCCGCCACCTTGCCCACCACCTCCTTGACCGTCTCGAGCGACGGGACAATGACGTCCTAGGTGGGGTCAGCCACAGTTTCAGACAGCTGCTCCAGAGGGCTGCTCCAGAAGGCTGCTCCAAGGGCTACCTACCGGTCCGTCCATGGCTGCCAGGTGTGTGCAGATCCTGACTGGTGGTCTAAGCAGAAGCAGCTGCTCTTGCAGGGGGTCCTTGTGGTTGCTTGTCGAGAGGTCGCTCTGTCGCAAAATGTGACTCAGAAAGCGGAGTGGCCTGTTTCTCTTTTCGGCCGTTCCCCCTCGCAATTGTCCGTACGTCTGTCGCTGTGTGGCCTCGATGTCCGCTTCCCGTGCTCTTTCTGCTTCGACACGCTCGCGGCAACCTCTGGCAGTGGGTTCTGTCTCGTCTCACGGTCTCGCGGCGGGATCAGAATGTGAGCATTGCTGTTCTCATGCCTTTGTTCCGTAAATTTTCTCTAGTTTCCAATTGGCTTCTGTCAGATGTGCCCCACCGGATTGGGGCTCACGTCATCCAAATTAGGGCTAGCGCCTGTTGTCAGACTTACAACCGTATGCCAACGTCACTTTGAGCCTCTTGAGCGCTCATGTTGGTAAGCAATTGATATATATTTGTGATCATGCCAGGGTCGTGTTGCGAGAATTTCTCATCTCACACGTCACAAAGTTGACGAGCACTGGCGTGGTTTGAAACTGAGAGCCGCGCTCACGCGTCTGAAATGAGACCTTCATGCTTTCCATGACTATTTTCCCATGAAAAATTTCACGGAATCTTGTAATTTGATGCCATGTACTATGCGGTCGTCATGTTTCATGTTTGGGGAAGCCATACTCTTGAACGTTGCAACTGCAGCATCGTGGCTGAAACCCCGTGAAAAGCGACGGGCTGTCCCAACAGGAATGCGGTCTCAAGTGGAAGCTGGAGGAAATAATAGCTGGAGTCCTATAGGAATGGAGCACTCGTATTTCAAGCGGCAAGATATCCCTCTTCTGGGTTGTGGGGGCGTGATTTTCGAGTGTAAGGCAGACGGGAGCGCATCTGTTCAATGTGTGTGCATTTTTACTCGGCATCTACGAGTACTCCTTGTCCGAGCGTCCGTGAAAAACATTCGACACGATGACATTCAACCCACTCTTTCAAGAAGCCGCGTCCGGTCATCTCCTTGAGCAGCTTGCAGCATACGCAACACCAATTTTCTAAAAAGTACCGGATTGAAAAAACTTCTCGCGCCACCACAATACAAGGGGCCTCACGACAAGGGGAAAACGCGACAAGAGACGCCAGAACACGCGAAGTGACCTCAAATTACTGAAGTGTATTAATGCCCAAAAAGGATGTGGACTGTCCGGTTTATCCCACATCGACCGGTGTGCTCATGCAGGCCAGGGTGGAAAGCTCAGAGAGGCGCAAGGCGCAAGCCAAGACGCCAGCAGGATTGGAGCGCTGGGTGCCTGGGATTGAGCGACATTGCCTTCTAGGGACGGAAGATCCCACCACCTGCCTGGGTCAGGCCTGTATCCACATCGCCGTTGGGTCTCGTGGGCAGACCACCCTTTACGACACGTGGGAAACTAGCACTAGATGCGTCTGTTCAATGGGTCCCCAATACGCAAAATCGAGCGTGCGACATCGCGACGCCGACACCGGAATGTGCAAGTAAAAAAAACACTCTCTCCTTCCCTTCACTCGAATTTGCTCTTGACGGGCTAGCTCATTCACATAAGAGGAGCATAATCCACCTCCTACAGGGATATATGCGATCACATAGCGGCTTGCCAAGAGAACAGTGCCTGCCAAGACGGACGTGTCGCCAAAACCGCTATTGGCTTGGTATCTAGTTGCAAATACGGAATCGCCCAGTACCCAACAGAATTGTTACGCCATGCGATGTGCTCCATAAACCTGGCTAGCAAATATCAGTCTAACCTTATCAGATCATCTTATCTGATTAGATGAAATATCGGCTTCCCAGCTACCCCCTATTGGGACTCAGGCCACTCGCATGAGTGAATTTTGCCTCTGGCTCTGCTGTGATGTACTTTCTATGGAAGCCGGGAATTCCGCAGCACGGCATGAGAAAATTCTGCCTCGCTGCCAGCATGAGCTATTGCTGTAGAAAAAGAAAACAGAGAGGAGGGGGCTGGTCTTCAAGAGCACCCCCTCTCTCCTTGAACGGAGAACAAGCCGTAAGACAAAACACGGTAAAAGCTTCCCGCACGGACCGGAATATGCCCATGTTCCACGTGACATCGAGGTGCAACGGCACGATGGCACCTTCCTTAAAATCAGACGAACAGTACCAAAACAGCAGGCACGAACGACGCCATATTCGTCAGAATCACCAGCCTGAAGGGGGGAAGGATCCGCAGTCTCCTGCAGAAATTTTCAATACTTAAAAAAAACATGCATATGCGAAAGGACATAGCACCGGATAACAGTGCACCCCCGGCCCGTCCAGAACAGACTCCACGAGGCATGCAGGGGCAAGACACAGACGGCGGCAAGGATCACGGCCGAACAGGGTATAGTGGGTCCGCTGCCTCTCCACAGCCCCATCTACACCCAGAGAGCAAGGATATTGAACTGACCAAGCAGAGCATCAGTGCAGGGTGTTCTCTTGTCGTGATCTCCGTGACATCCCGCAGAGAAAATAGTCGATCGTGGAGACAGTCCAATGCGCTCAAAGGAGCATTGCGTCCGACCTTGGCGTGATGGCGTGGCGATGCCGGCAGCTGTGTGGCTCCCTGGACTGAAAGAGACAGTGGCTCCAGCATGCATACGTACGCGTATGGTGCTGCCCTGGGCGATAGCGTGAAGCATGGGCCGAAGATGATGGCCAAGGGAAATATAAAGAGGGTACTCTGCCTTGATGGGTAGCCCGGGATGTCTGGTAGGTTCCTCGCTGCAGGGCTCTGGGTCTTTACTTTCGTTTATCTTCCTCTGCACCTTTTGTGCAACCAGAGCTCACTATGGGTGTCCTGAAGTCGGCTATTGCGCTGGGCTCGCTGCTCCTGTGCAGCGAGGCTGTTCTTGGAGCCTCTGCCCCGCGGGCCGAGACCACCGAGACCAGTACTACGGTGGCACCGGGCATGCACAACTACAACAAGTACATTGTCAAGTTCTCTGCGGCGGGTTCTGCCAAGCTCAAGAGGCGTGACGGCACACATGTCAGCATCCTCGCTTCCCTGTTTCACTTCCGCACGCAGGCTAACACGCACAGGATACGACCTCTTTCTACGACACGCTGAGCGAGCAAGGCACCGAGGCCAGCCCCAGCCTGACGTACAACACGGACATCTTTTCGGGCGTGTCGTTTGGGCTGACCAATGCCACCAACCAGACGCTCAGCGACATCCAGGCTCTGCCGGAGGTCGAGAAGATCTGGCCCGTTTCTTACTTCTCGTTGCCTGTCACGGACTCTGCCAGCGTGGTCAGCAGCGCTGTCGCTGCTGCTTCCGCTGCTTCGTCGTCGAACAGCTCCATTTGGAATGCTCACAATGACACCAATGTGGCTCTCATGCACTCTCGTGGCTACACGGGCAGCGGTGTTGTTATTGCTCTTGTGGACAGCGGCATCGATTACACCCACCCTGCCCTGGGCGGCGGCTTTGGTCCGGGCTACAAGGTAGAGAGCGGCTACGACCTGGTCGGCGACAACTACGTGGTTGGCGGCACTTTGAGCCCGGACAGTGACCCCAAGGACTGCATGGGCCACGGGACGCACACGGCCGGCATTGCGGCTTCTGCGGACGCTCTGATCCCCGGTGTGGCGCCCAACGCAACGCTGCGGGCGTACAAGGTGTTTGGCTGCTCAGACGGCACGTATGAGGACACCATTGTCGCGGCGTTCCTGATGGCATACAAGGACGGCGCCGACATTATCAGCGCATCGCTGGGCTCCAGCACGGGGTTCCCTGACACGGCCATGGCCCAGGTTGCGACGTCGATTTCAGAGAAGGGCGTCTTCGTGTCCGTGGCCGCTGGAAACAGCGGCGCCATGGGTGAGTTATCTTTCTGCTTGGTGCAGTGGCAGCGCTGACAGACTCTACAGGCTCCTTCTACACCAGCAGCGGTGCCAACGGCTACGGCAGCATCGCCGTGGGCAGCATTCAGGCGGCGGACTGGCCCGGCTTCTCGACCGTTGCACACTCGAGCAGCGGCGAGTCGCGGACGATTGTGAGAAACCCTTTGCTTTCTCGGGGCCGCAAGGCGATCTAACCACGTTCCAGGTGTACCTGAGCTCGGACCTGACCCAGTTTGCCATCAGCGGCGACAAGACGGCGTATGTTCCGTCTGGCGCGCGCAACACGACGGCGTGCGACATCAACCTGCCCGAAGCCCCGTCTGGCAACGTCTACGTCATCCCGTAGGTCCTGCGGATTCCAAACACCTGCGCGGCATTCGCTAACCATGACAGGCGAGGCACCTGCTTAACTCAGGTACAGGACAGCATGCTGACGGGCAAAGCAACTTACGTGTTCTACATTCTGTCCGGCAACGAATACGAAATCCCGACGCGTGCTTACTACAGCAGCGCGCAGCCTTCTGCCGGTATGTTCTCTCTCGCATTCTCGCATGGGGGCGGCGATCCTGCTTCTCGCATCGAGTGCTAACTGGGCTGCAGCGGCGGCCATTCTGCAGGACGACGGCGACTGGCTCCTGTCTCAGGCGGAGAATGGCTACAACGTCACCTTCACGTTCGTCCAGAACCATGCCGCCGTTTCCATCCCGCGCACGTCGTATCTCGCCGGACGCATCAACGACTACACGTCGTGGGGTCCGACGCTGGACGGCCGCATGAAGCCGGATATTTCGGCGCCCGGCGGGTCGATCCTGTCGACCTATCTGAACGGGGCTTATGCCACGTATTCCGGCACCAGCATGGCCTGCCCATATGTAGGGTCGACCGCCGACGAACAATTGCGGGTTGCATGATGCTAACGCGCAATGCAGATCTCTGGTGTGGCCGCTCTGTACTTTGGAGCCCGCGGAGGCCGCAGCGCCATCTCGGGCAATGCGGCCCAGGCGGCGCTGGAGAGAATTGTGGCCAGCGGCCGGCCGATCTACTCGTCAGATACTAGCTCGAGCAGCCTGGCGTAAGTGTCTCTTGCATGTCCGGCTTCCGATGCCAAGCTGACCGGCGACGACAGATCCGTGGCGCAGCAGGGTGCCGGCCTGGTGGACGCGCAAAAGGTGATCGAATATGCGACTTCTGTCAGCCCGGCCACGGTGAACCTCAACGACACGGCGCACTTCCAGGGCACGCACACCGTCCAGGTGACCAACAAGGGCTCCACGTCCGTCACGTACAACATCACGCACGAGCCGGGCGTCACGACGGACACCAAGCAGTCCGACGGTCCGGCTTGGGTGAACCTGTCGCCGCCGCTGCTGGACGGCAATGCCGAGGTGTCCTTTTCGGCAGAGACGCTGACGGTGGCGCCCGGCGAGACAGCCACGCTGACGCTCGTGTTCGACGAGCCGATCGCGCTCAACGCCACTCTGCTGCCGGTGTATGGCGGACGGGTGGTGCTGGCGGGGTCCAACGGCGAGACTGTGGCAGTTAGCTACATGGGTGAGTGCGCTGTCTTTGTGGCAGCCGTGAATTTGGGCTAACTGAGCAGGCATCCGGGGCAACCTCTACGACAGCGACATGTGGGAGATGGACCGCGGAGTGCCGCTCCTCTTCAGCGGATACGGCGGCCTGATGACGACGGACGGCACGAACTACACGTTTGAGGACGGCTCGACGATGCCGCAGGCCTACCTCAACCTGCTGTGGTCGACGCGGGAGCTCAGCTTAGACGTAAGTAATAGCACCGGCGTGGCTCGACTTTAGGGACGACACCGCTGACGCAGGCAAATGCAGTTTGTGACCCGGGACTGGACGCCCAGCGACTGGGTGCATCCTCCGGTGGCAGGCAAGAACAACTGGGTGGGCAGCTTCCGGCTGCAGGCCAACGCCCTGACGGGCGAGGTGGTGGACTTCCCGCGGACCAACTACCCGCGGTTCACCTCCGGGTCGTATGCGATCCCCCAAGGCACCCTAGCCAACGGCACCGCCATTGCGACGGGCGACTACAAGATCCTGGCGCGCGTGCTGCGGACGTACGGCGACTACAGCAACCTGGACGACTGGCAGTACAAGGTGTCGCCCTGGTTCCACGTCGAGCGGGCGGCTTCGACCAACAGCACGACCTCGACAAGCACGCTGGCCGCCACGTCGACGTCGTCGGCGGCGACCACGACCACGAGCGCGGCCTCAGCGTGCACGTCTGGGGCCGGCGTGCCGGTGACGCTGACGGCGTACATTGGCAACGACACGACCGGCCACTCACTGTACCGGTACAGCGACTTCCTGTCCATCGACGCCACCGGCAGCCAGACAGACCTCTCGTGGCAGCTGGTCAACGGCAGCGTGTTCAGCACGACGGGCGGCACCAGCACCGTCTACATGTCGGTGCACACCAACACCAACAGCCTCATCTACCTGTACTCGGCGCGGGAGATCTCTGGCTCGTGGTCGTACCTCAACTGCACCGTGGGCTCGGGCGGCGTCGTCGGCTGCCAGTCGGGCGAGAAGCACCTGTTCTACGTCTGCGACACGTCGTATTACCACATCCGCCACGGCACCGAGGTGCTCAGCGGCTGCACGGCCGTCACGCTGGTTGCCGAGGCCTACGTCGACCCCAACTGCCCGGTCTCGTCGTCGGCTGTGCCCTCGTCCACGGTCCCGCCCACCATCAGCGCCTCGACCACGGCCGTGTCCACGCCGACCTCGTCCGTCCCGGCCTGCACCGGCTCCGCCGTGCCCGTCAGCCTGCGGGCGGCGGTGGGCACATCCAACACGACGCACCAGCTGTACCAGTACTCGGACTTCTTGGCCGTGGACCGCAGCGACAGCTCCACCAGCACGTATGCCAGCTGGCACTACACCAACAACAGCCTGCTCCAGGGCTCTATCAACGGCAACACCGTCTTCGCCTCGGCCGTCAACGTCAACAACAACAGCCTCGTCTACATGTACAGGGCCTCGAGAGTCACGGGCATCTGGAAGTACCTTGAGTGCACCGTTGGCTCCCAGGGTGCGCTCTCGTGCAACTCGGTTGGCAAGACGAAGCTCTACACGTGCACCGACGACGGCCTCCTCCGCAACGGCCCTGAAGTCCTCGACGGCTGCACACTTGTGACCCTCTATCTGGAGGCGCAGTGCGTCCAGCCATCCAGCTCGTCGGTGCCGACGATTTCTTCGACTGTCTCGTCGACGGCTTCGTCGACTTCTTCGACTACCTCGACTTCTTCGGCTGTCTCGTCGGCCTCGTCGACTATTTCGTCGACTGCCTCGTCCAACAGAACCATCTCATCTACGATTGCCTCGTCGGCTGTCTCGTCGACTGCTTCGTCGACTTCTACGATTAGCTCATCGACCTCGTCCAACGGAACTACGATCGCCTCGTCGACTGTCTCACCAACTACGACTACCTCGTCAACTACTTTGTCGACTGCCTCGTCGACTACCTCGACTGTCTCGTCGACTGTCTCGTCGACTGCTTCGTCCAACGGAACTACGACTGCTTCGTCGACAATCGTCTCCTCGACGATCGTCTCATCTTCGACTGCGTCATCCAACGCCACCTCCACCTCGTTGCTGCCTTCCACAAGCCGCACGTCAACTGCTGCTTCCTCCACTACCTCGTCTACTAGCACTTCAACTGCTGCTTCATCGACACGCTCTTCCAGCGTCCCGACGTCCTCGACCACAGTCTCTTCCACTAAATCGACTGCGTCGTCAGGTGTGTCTGCGACGGCCTCTTCGACGACCTCGTCTGCCACATCGACTTCTGCATCGTCGAAAACTTCGTCGGCCATCACTTCCGGCGTCTCAAGCGTTCCGTCATCGGCGGTGCCGTCGAGCAGCACCTCGTCAACTGTGTCGTCTCGGTCTTCTCAGTCCGCCTCACAGAGACCAACTTCGGGTAGCTCTGCTTCAAGTACCACGTCCCGCACTGCTTCTGGCACGGCTTCTGGCACGGCTTCCAGCATTCCCTCGTCCACCACGGCTGCTCAGACTTCTGGCTCTCAATCACAGACGAAGCCGGAGTCGACTGGCACTCGCACCACGTCTCAGACCTTGTCTGGCGTCTCTAGCCAGTCGTCCCAGGAATTCACCACGTCGACCATCTATGCCACCAACATCGTCACCGTGACGTCGTGTGCGTCGACAGTGACCCACTGCCCGGCCCGGTCCACCATCATCACGACACAGGTCATTGCTATCAGCACAACGATTTGCCCCGTGACTGAGTCTTCGGTTGGCAGCACAGCCACCGGCACTCCGGTCGCCGGCGGCTCGGTCACGGGTAGCCTGCCCAGTGGCACCCGCGTCTTCGAGGGACAGTCGACCATCGTCACTGTGCCGGTGAAGGAGACAATCAGCACCAAGGCCACGGCACAGAACACCACCCCGACTACGGTCGGCGGCGGGAAGGAGCAGACGTCCTCAGCCAAGACACAGGTTCAGACAAATGGCCAGCAGACCACGACGCCCGCATCTGCAGCGTCAACAACGCCTGCCGGCAGTGCCAACTCTGAATCCGGCTCGAGCAAGAGCTCTGGCTCAAGCACCAACGCTGGACCAGGCTCCAGTGGTGGCGTGGCCGTCGGCAGCACCCTCAAGACTGCGGCGACGACTGCTGCCACTGCTGCCACAGGGACGACCGCTGCCACGGCGACAACCGCTGCTACGGCCGCCACCAACAGACCTTCCGCTGGAACCTCCGCCGGAGCGTCTGCTGGACCGTCTGCTGGACCGTCTGCTGGATCTTCCGCTGGAACGTCTGTCGGGACCTCCGCCGGAACTTCCGCTGGGACGACTGCCACAAGCTCCGCCGGAACCGTCTCCTCGCCCAGCGCCGTTGTCACGGCAGGCGCTGGCCGTGTTTCGACCATGGCTTGCGGTGCCGTTATGGCAGCCGTTCTTGCACTCTTCCTCTAAGCTGGATGAGTATAACGTCTACATTTTCCACCACTCTCTTTAAATTTACTTTTCTCTGTATATATATTTTCTAGTCCTATTTTGTATAAAACGAGATGAACAATTATCATGTTTTCCACTGATACATGCGTTTTCGGCCCTCTGACGAAGTACAACGGCGCAACATCAGAAGAATGGGGTATGCATAGTTAGCTTAGCTCTCAACAGCCTTGGCCTTGACGCCCACGACCCGCGTCTTGGCCGTGCCACTGCCATCTTCGTCGACTGTGACGAGCCAGTACTCGACCCGCGTGCTGCCGCCGGGCAGCTCCACCCGGTACACGCGCACATCGCTGCCGTGTCCGGCCGTCCGCACAGCGTCCAGAAGCGCCGTGTAGTGGCCCTTAATGTCCCAGTCGTAGGGGTCGAGGATGGAGACGGCATCGGGTGAGGTGTTGATTCCGGCGAGTTTGAGGAAAGTCTCTGGAATCCGGATTAACAATTGTGACTAACGCGCGAGAGAAAGAGAGAGAAAGAGACTTACCCTCGTCCGGCAGCGAGGTGGACGTGTACGGCACAGCCACTGCCTCAAACGGCTCATCGCTGTCGCTCATGTAGAAGGCGTCCTTGGTAGCGACCACGAGGGCAGCCGGTGCGCTGGCCGCAGTGGACGCGCTGCCTGCTGTGGCGGCCTGGGCGGTGCGGCCCGCGCTGGGATCGGCATTGGCCTTTTCGAGAAAGGCGGCGTAGGCGTCGTCGGATGCCATGGTGGAGAAGGGAGCTGCGGATCGGAGGAGGGGGGCGAGGACGGGGGTGCGTGCTGAGAGAAGCGAGAGCGCCTGGCGAGGATGAATGACTCTGTTGCTGCGGCGGATGGCAAGAGCAGCCGGAGCGCGGGCGGCAACAGCGGCGATCACGGCGCGAGCCAGCTTGGGAAGATTACGGCTAGGTGAAGAGGGAAAGAAGAAGAAGAAGGGAAAAGGGCAGCAAAACAGATCATCCAAAAGGTGGGATGGCTGGTGTTGCTCAGACAGGCAGTCGTGAGAAGACTATATAGTGGGGCACGAAGAAGAATGACGTAACCGGATTTGCAGGGCTGCCTGCGGCTCCTCGATCATCTCACACACTACACGATTTTTGTATTTTGATTTAAATTTTTTTTCCCTTTTTTTTTTAACTATTTTTGCCGGTTGATTTTCAAGCAAATCCGACAAAGAACCCCATTTGACACCAGACGACAAAACGATGCAAGGACGCATGTAAAAGTAAACCATCCCATTTTTCTTCGTCTCCTGTGCCTCCTGTTTTACTCGTTTCCGTGGATATCCCCCCGCTCGGCTCCCAACAAGCAACCTTTTTTTCGTCGCCCGCGCGCTTATGCGGCCGGCGCCAGGTCCTTCTTGAGAGTGCCCTGGAACTGGGCCTTCTCCTGCGGTGTCTGGAACGCACCGTGGCCGAACTCGGACGACGTGTCGATCCACTTGAGCGTGACCTTCTCCAGAGCCTTGCGCGAGGTGTGCGTGAACAGCGACTTGCGCAGCGTAACAACACGCTTCTTGGTGCCCGGGATAGAACCCTTGAGCATGACAAAGTCGTTGTTGATCTCACCGTACCGGACGAAGCCACCGAGACTGCCTTGTTAGCACTTTCAAGGTAAAGAGCAAAAAGAAAAAAAATAGGGGAGACATACGGAGTGATGGTCTTCTTGGTGACATCGATACTGGTCGAGGCGTTGTCGTCGGCACCGCCCTTGCCCACGCGGTAGATCTTGTGGTTGACGGACGTGCGGTGGTGGTAACCCTTCTGACCGGCACGGGCAACAGTCCACTGCACGTGGGACGGATGCCAGGCACCGATACAGGCAACCTTGCGCAGACCCTTGTGGGTCTTGCGCGGCAGCTTCTTGGTGCCCCAGCGGCCGGTGACACCGACGAAGCCGTGGCCCTTGGTGACGGCAATGACGTCGATGACCTCGTCCTGCTCAAAGATGGTGTCGACCGACACGGGCTTCTCGAACAGGCCGTGGCCGAACTCAACCTTGTCGGCGGTGGAGCCGCCGTTGACCTGGATCTCCATCAGGTGGGCCTTCTTCTGCTTGAGCGGCGTCTTGCGGATCTGGGTGTGCGCCAGCACGCGCACCACCGTGCAGTACTTCTTGATGCGCTCCAGCTCGCGGGCGACCGAGGCGCCCTTGTTCTCCGAATGCTTCTTGGCGTACTTGGTAAAGGCCTTCTTCTTGCTCTTGTACCAGTTCTTGTAGAACCGGCGCTTGAGCTCGTCGCCCAGATGCTCAGCCCACACAGTAGTGAGCGAGCGCAGGCCGCGTGGCGTCTCGATGTAGCCGACAAGGCCCACGACGATCATCTAAGAAACACAGAGATGTTAGCCATTGGCAAACCGCAGAAGAAAGCCAAGCGGGCTGCGTCGTACGCACAGGCGGGGTATCCACAATAGACACTGCTTCCACAACTTCCTTCTTGTGTGACTTGGCACCGGGCCGGTCGAGGTCGCGCACAATCGTCGTCATGCCGGCCTTGTAGCCCAGCGTCGCCGTCAGGTGGACCGGCTTCTTCGGGTCATCCTTGGGGAACGACTTGACGCGGCCGCGGTGGGAGGCACTCCGCTTCCTGCAAACGAGACATTAGTTTTTTCGGGTTCCTTTTTATCGGGGTTGCATCGATTGATTCGATATGAAGGGAGTGATCGTACCGAGGAAGGTAGGCCAGCGAACCGTGGCGAGGAGCCTCGTACTTCCGATGAGACCTGCCATTTTGTGTGCGGTTAGCAAACAAGCCAAAATTGAGAGGCGCGACGACAAGAACAAAGCAAATGCGCATTGATGGATTGCAGGATGGATTGCAGCTGAGGATGTCCTGCAGGCCAGACTCACATTGTGCCGGTGAACGAGGGAGAGGATTGGGTTGAGGATGTCGGTGGGTGTCTCGTCTGGAGGATGAGAATGGGAAAAAGATTAAGAAAACTTCTTTTGCACTAAGAAAGTTTTCTGTGTGAGGAACCCTAATTCATCACGTGTACCGTGGGGTTGTTAAATTTTTTTTGGTTTGGTGGCTCAACCTTATAAGTCACGTGCAGTAGATAACAAAGTCACGTGTATCCTTGTCGTGCACGGGCCATGCACGCGTTAATTGAAAGCTCATCGCGACGCGTTGCCTCGTCTCTATCCCATGATGCAGACATCTTTGATTCTCACGACCAATCCATTCTTTTCTTTTTTAGCGCTCTTGGCTTTATAGACAGGGCTTGTGGGGGAAGCACCACCATGGCTCTTATTGTTGACAAGCACCGGCCTCGGTCGCTGGACACGCTCACCTACCACCCCGACCTGACCGACCGGTTACGGGCTCTTGTACGGCACTTCCAGCTCGCCTTTGATGTTTCCTATAGGACGCATTTCTAACCGCATAATTTTTGCAGGCACAAAGTGGCGATTTCCCACATCTTCTCGTGTACGGACCGTCGGGAGCAGGCAAGAAGACGCGGATCGTGGCTACGCTGAAGGAGCTGTACGGACCGGGCGTGGAGAAGATCAAGATCGACGCGCGGGTGTTCCAGACATCGAGCAACCGCAAGCTGGAGTTCAACATTGTTGCGTCGGTGTACCACCTGGAGATCACGCCCTCGGATGTGGGCAACTACGACCGCGTGGTGGTGCAGGACCTGCTCAAGGAGGTGGCGCAGACGCAGCAGGTCGACCAGGCGGCGCGGCAGCGGTTCAAGGTGGTCGTCATTAACGAGGCCGATCATCTGACGCGCGACGCCCAGGCAGCACTGCGCCGGACCATGGAGAAGTACTCGCCAAACCTGCGGCTCATCCTGCTGGCGACGTCCACAGCCAACATCATTGCGCCCATCCGATCGCGGACGCTCCTGGTGCGGGTGGCGGCACCGTCGCACGACGAGATCAGCAAGGTCCTTGCGGCATCGGCGCAGCGCGAGGGGTGGCCCGTCGTGCCGGCTCTGCACAAGCGAATTGCAGAGAACAGCGGTCGGAATCTGCGCAAGGCCCTGCTGATGTACGAGGCTGTGCACGCGCAAAAGTATGCTGTTTGTCTCGCATGTGTGTGAGCGTGTGTGCTTCATGCTGACCTGTTCCAGTGAGAAAGTGACCGATAACACGCCCATCCCGCCACCCGACTGGGAAGCCCTCATCGCCCACATCGCCAAGGAGATCATGGACGAGCACACACCGGCACGCATTCTGCAGGTGCGGGCCAAGCTGTACGACCTGCTGACACACTGCATACCGCCGACGACAATCCTGCGCACGTTGACGTTCAAGCTGGTGGCTCTGATCGACGACGAGCTGAAGCCAGAGGTGATCCGATGGTCGGCGTTTTACGAACATCGCATCAAGACAGGCACCAAGGTGATCTTCCACCTGGAGGCCTTTGTGGCCAAGTTCATGCGGATATTTGAAATGTATCTCATGAGCATGGATATGTAAAAGTGGAAAAAGGCAAACGACCCCCCCCTCAAAAAACAAACGAAGACTACGGCGAGCTTGGCAAATCACGAGACAAGCAAATGAGCAAAGAGAGAAAAGAGCACGAGGAGTGGGTCATGATAAGTTTGTGGGCGCTTTCTGCCCTGTTATCTGCGAGATGATGCAGCATTGCATTTCCAACCGGCCAGGCCAGCGCGCACCCGCAGCGGTGGGCTCGGTTTGCCCCTGAACCCCTGCCGCGATGGGCCGACAAACATGAGCAAGGCACGAGCGAGGCACGTGAGTCGCAGGAGGTACGAATTCAAAGTACGAATACATGGACACCCGGGAATTACGATTGCGGGAACACAGACGTGGGTCAGGGTGCAGCACCGCTTAAATGATACATTAAGCCTTGCTACGGGCAAGATGTATACATACAAGCGACGTCGGAGTAGTTTCTGTTAGCTTTCGACGGCCGGCTACCGGAACGAGCAAAAAAAAAAAAAACATTGACGATGCAAGGTCCATTCTCCAGAGCTTCCGAGAGGGTGGGGGGTGGTTTCCGCTTGGGGATGCCAACTGGGGAGGGGAAGTTTTATGTAAGGCAGATGGTCAATTTGTGCAAAAGGGTGGTCGTGCAATACCGAGCAAGAGGTAATGCCGATAGCCTCGTGAGAGAACGTGTAGCCAAGCCCCTGTCATGTTGTTTCTGGCAAACGGCTGAAAACGAAACAGCATAACAAACGAGATGGTCAAATGGGTACGAGCATTTTCTCTTTGCTAGACAGAACAGCACGGTGAGAGAGGATACCATCAGAAGGCTAGACGTGCCGGAAAGAATGGAGGGTGTGAATTAGATTGGCCAGACGCGCCCCATGGGAAAGGCTCGGTTGTAGAAACGCCACAAACGGGGACAGTCATGTTGATCCAGAGCAGCGGGCGGGCTCTTGAAGCTTGGGCCTCGGTAACCAAAGAGCACTACAAAGGCTGAATGACGACGAGACAAGGATGAGTAACCAGGAGAAATCCCCAACCGAGCCCTGTCCACAGACGGCGCAGGCTCGGCTCTGACTCGCCATTATCGTCATGCACGCCAGGCGACCCTATGGGCATGCAGGATTAGTCGGCTTATTTCTCCTTTGGTCCACAAGTTGCAAAAGGGCATGGGAAGCTCGGCTAGCTAGTCCAGGTGCTAGTCCTTGCGGATCTGGACAGCGCACGACGACTTCGGATCCGCAAGAGAGAGAGAGAGAGAGAGAGAGCCGGCGGAGGAGCCAGACAGAGCTGTCGGATTAGCAACGATTGCTAAGGTGAGCTTTGGCAGACCGGGAGGCGGCAAAACAGAGCTGGCAAGATGAGAATAAAATGGCCTGCGATCATTGTCCCTTCACAACTCCCGAGTCACAATTCCACGACTCGTCACACTCGTCAACTGAATGCAAGCTAGAAAAGCACACTACAGCCAGATCAGCCCATGTACCCGAGGTCAGTATTGTCTTGGGGGTTCATTCTGCATGTCGCTTCCTTGTCATTCAGTCTCCCCTTTACCCTAACGGGGTGTCGTTTCGCTTTTTCCGTTCACCCATTGAGCCAGTCCCCACGGGCCGCTAGGTGAGGGAGGGAGGCAGGGGGGGTGCCTAGAAGCGTCTTTGTCCGGTATCGACACAGAAAGAGATGAGAGAGAGAAAGAGAAAGAGAGCAGTTCGGCGGGCGCGGAGCTGGGGGACTCTCACTGACCCCAAACAGAAAAAAAGGTGTGCTAGGACCTATGATCGCCTCTGGGGACGCTAGTCGGCAAGTGGGAAACATTAGCCACTAGAACCAGGCAGAGAAGGCAAACTGCAGCGACTGCCATTTGCTGCGACTTACAAAACGACACTACAAGCGTCCCCACCTGCCATTCCAATGGCCGGACCAGCAATTGGGGTTTCGACACTCCGAAAAAAACATGACTGGAGAAGGAAACAAGTACCGGTACATTAGACGGCAAAGTCGCATGACAGAGGTTTGGTGGATGCGGGGTCTTGCCGTTAGGGCCGTGGCTGCTTCGGATTCATGCGTATGTGAGCAGCGATTCGAAATCCTGTGTTCCGCATAGACGGCTGGAAGCGCCGAATGTCTTTGTCAGGAGGCTATTTGCGTCGCCTCCATTCTGCCAGGCATACGACACACGTAAAACACATAGCTTTCTGCGCGGAAGGTGGGGCAGAGCTGAACGAGGCAGGCGCAACCAGCACTGATGCCGCACACGAACACAGACGCGTATACATATGTACACAGACACAGACACAGACACACACATCTCCATACACTTCTCACGCCAACGTTCTTGGCCTGGGGTTGCCTTAGCTGTCCTCCCGCAGTCACCGGACAGTCATGTCCACATCCGTTGAGCGGAGGTGGGGCGTGACCCCCGAGACGACGTCGGACGGACGGAATCGTCGTCAGGATGCAAGACGAGACCTCGCCCTTGGAGAAGTAACAGCGGGGTACTGCGGAGCGGCTGGTGCTGGAGCCGTCCGCTCCAAAGGAGCAGGCAGTACTCCCAACAACATGTCCCCTGGGTGTGCAGCCAACCGCGCCTTCCCAAAGAGAGCTTACCACGCCCCCCCTCCCCCCCCCTTCGCCTTGGGACTTCCCTGCTGCGCTCCTCTTCCGTCCACCCTTGGCCTCACCCTCCGCAATTCTGCCTATGCGCCGTGCAGCATTAGGGCAATCCCTCTTCCCCGTTTCCTTTTCTTCCCCTACTCCGCCATTTCCCCTCTAATCCGCATCGGGGGGGCGTTTCCCCATACCCCCCACCCTGCAAGGAAGGCCGCCAATTGTTTGTATTACATACATTGTGATTTGCACTAACGCAGAGTGCACTAACACGTTGTATGAGTACCGCAGGCAGGAGTACTCTGCCCTCCGTTCACGCTCCACGCTCCTGACGGAGATGACCTGTGCTAACTATAGCTTCCCCTTGTCCTTCCTTCCTTAATAAACGCTTCTCCCCTTCATCCAGACTCTCCCCTCTCTCTTCTCGACCTGCTCTTTCCTCTGAACTCCTTTCTTTCTTTCCCAGTCTCATCCAGGCCCTTTCTTTCATACCCCCACTACCTGCGCCTGCACTTTCTCCCTGCTTTGGCCTTCTTCTTCTTCTGCTTCTCTCTCTGTGTGCTCTCCCTCTTCTCCCTCTTCCCTCTTCGCCTCTCTTGTCGCCTCCCCCTCACGTAGCTTTCCTTCTGGCCGACTTTAGCCTGCTCAGGAAAAGCGCCAGGCTCACGTGAAACGACACCTGCACATCACATCATATCACACCCTCCTCAATATGGCTGCAGCACCGCCAAAGACCCCTGTGGTCGCCGAGGCGCACGAGGTCGACACCTTTCGTAAGTTTGCCCTGGATCGGCCAGCAGAAGCTGCCTGGTGTTTTGCTGGGGAGAAAAATGAGGAAAAACCGCTAACCCAACGCTTCTGTTGAACAGACCCACCGGAGAAGATGCTGGCCAGTATGTCATGTCGCCGCGATTTCTTATTTTTTATTTTTCGTTTATTTTTCGTTTATTTTTTTCATTAGCTTTTCAATTTCACCGCCCAGGGTCCTCATCAGAGTAGTCCAGACTCGGGCTCCAGCTCTCACCTCTCCTGTTCAGCCAAGCAGACAATCGCGTGGCATTCAGGCCCGCGAGGCGAAGCCGGGCCGATCTCTGAGATGAAAAGGGGGACCCGACCAGCGAAAAAAAAATTGGTAAAGTGCGTTAGCTAATTGGTTCTCCAGAGCACCCATCGAAGCCTCATATTGCCAGTAAGTGCTCTTTCTCTCAACGGACGGCCCCCAACAAGGGTCCCCCCCACCCCACTTGTGCTCTGGTGTCATGTCCGGCTTCGGAACTGACCCACTGGGCAGATCTCGAGGACTACCAGAAGCGGTACCAGGAATCCATCCGCGAGCCAGAAAAGTTTTGGGGCCGCGAGGCCCGCGAGCTGCTGTCGTGGTCGCGTGACTTCCAGACGGTGCGCAGCGGCTCGCTGACCAACGGCGACGTGGCCTGGTTCCTGGAGGGCGAGCTCAACGCGTCGTACAACTGCGTCGATCGCCATGCGTTCAAGGACCCCGATCGGGTGGCCATCATCTACGAGGCCGACGAGCCGGCTGACGGCCGCACGCTGACGTACGGCGAGCTGCTGCGCGAGGTCTCCCGAACGGCCTACGTGCTGAAGCAGATGGGCGTCAAGAAGGGCGACACCGTGGCCATCTATCTGCCCATGATCCCGGAGGCGCTCATTGCCTTTTTGGCCTGCTCGCGCATCGGCGCTGTCCACTCGGTGGTTTTCGCCGGCTTCTCGTCCGACTCGCTGCGCGACCGCGTGGTCGATGCCAAGAGCAAGATCGTCATCACCACGGATGAGGGCAAGCGCGGCGGCAAGCTGATCGGCACCAAGAAGATCGTCGACGATGCCCTCAAGCAGTGCCCCGACGTCGCCCACGTGCTCGTGTACAAGCGCACCGGCGCCGACGTGCCCTGGACCAAGGGCCGCGACTTCTGGTGGCACGAGGAGGTCGAGAAGTGGCCCTCGTACATCCCGCCCGAGCGCGTCAACTCGGAGGACCCGCTCTTCCTGCTCTACACCTCGGGCTCCACGGGCAAGCCCAAGGGCGTCATGCACACCACCGGCGGCTACCTCGTCGGCGCTGCCGCCACCGGCAAGTACGTCTTTGACATCCACGACGGCGACCGCTACTTTTGCGGCGGCGACGTCGGCTGGATCACGGGCCACACGTACGTCGTCTACGCCCCGCTGCTGCTCGGCATCGCCACTGTCGTCTTCGAGGGCACGCCCGCCTACCCCAACTTCTCGCGCTACTGGGACATCATTGAGAAGCACAAGGTCACCCAGTTCTACGTCGCGCCCACCGCCCTGCGCCTGCTGAAGCGGGCTGGCGACCAGTGGGTCAAGCACGACATGAAGCAGCTCCGCGTGCTCGGCTCGGTGGGCGAGCCGATCGCCGCCGAGGTCTGGAAGTGGTACTTTGAGGTGGTCGGCCAGGAGGAGGCTCAAGTAGTCGACGTGCGTTTTCCCCCTCTATTTTCCTCATTGTTCGTAAGCTGACCGTTAGACCTACTGGCAAACCGAGACGGGATCCAACGTCATCACGCCCCTGGCCGGTGTGACGCCGACCAAGCCTGGCTCGGCGTCTTTGCCCTTCTTCGGCATCGAGCCGGCCATCATCGACCCCGTCAGCGGCGAGGAGATCCACGGCAACGACGTCGAGGGTGTGCTGGCCTTCAAGCAGCCGTGGCCGAGCATGGCGCGCACCGTCTGGGGCACGCACAAGCGCTACCTGGATACCTACCTCAATGTCTACAAGGGCTACTACGTACGTCTGCACCCGCACCCTTCTGCTGAGACCCAGCACGCGCTTACCTTTCACAGTTCACGGGCGACGGCGCTGGCCGTGATCACGAGGGCTTCTACTGGATCCGCGGGCGCGTGGATGACGTGGTCAACGTCAGCGGTCACCGTCTGTCGACGGCCGAGATCGAGGCCGCTCTCATCGAGCACCACTCTGTGGCCGAGTCGGCCGTGGTGGGCGTGCACGACGAGCTGACGGGCCAGGCTGTGAACGCGTTTGTGGCCCTCAAGGACAGCGGCGACGCATCCGATACGCTGCGCAAGGAGCTCATCCTGCAGGTGCGCAAGAGCATCGGTCCGTTTGCGGCGCCCAAGGCCGTCTTTATCGTGCCAGACTTGCCCAAGACTCGCTCTGGCAAGATCATGCGCCGCATCCTGCGCAAGATCCTGGCCGGCGAGGAGGACCAGCTTGGCGACACAACGACGGTGAGTTCTCTCTTTTCTTCTTCTTTTTATCTTTTTGCTAGACACTGACAAACCAGCTGTCGGATCCGACCACTGTGAACAAGATCATCGCAGTGGTGCACGATGCCAAGAAGAAATGAGCAACGAAAACGTTGTGCTGGTTGGGTTGGAGTCTTGCCTGCTTGTGTTGTCGCTTTGGCCTATTTTTGTGTTCCTAGCCATTTCTTTTTCGGATGTCTTGTTTCTGAACGTATATATGGCTGGCGAGGACTGCAATACCACCGGAATATGAATGACTGCGAGGCCTTTTTTGTGATGAAGCGACAATGCGACAGGTGACCTGTAGCGAGAGCTTGGCCTGGTGCGGGCCAGATCCGGTTTCGCCATGATCCGAGGCCGCAGCATTGCGGCCAAGAGTCACCAGCGGCCAGTTGAGACGTCAGTCAGACAGCTTGGGCGTGCCATTGTCTCCGACAGGGTTTCTTCCGACGGAAACGATTGCCAGCGTTCAGCCGTGTCCGACCGACAAGCGCCGTAATGTCCGCAGAGCCAAGAAGGCCGCGCACGCACACACAAGACTTGTCATGACTGACAAAAGCTCAGTCTCTGTCTCTCTGTCTCTCTTGATATCTGTCCGGCTCGGCCGATTGTCCGCATGCCCCAACGCCCGGCAGCTCGTATCCGCACGTGCAGGGGGCGCAGCGGCGAAGCCGCGTCAGCAGCAGACGGAAGGAAGCACGCCGTCAGCAAGTAAGAGAGCAGGAGTGCCATCCATACAAGTAGAGAATGCCAAGCGGGACGGCAAAGAAGAAGAAAAAAAAAAGAACAGCCCCAACGCCAATAGTGGACGGTGAGAAAAGACGGGGCAGGTGGTGCTCTGCATTGCGGCTGCCCCGTGTTACAGGTGTTACCGCCCAGGCGCGGTCAGGAGTGGGCAGGAACGACCTGGCTGGACCAACCGAGATGAGACGAAAGGACTACGGATCGCACCTTCCAACAATTTGCGGTGCGCGACATGCCTTTTATCCATCTTTTTTTCCACCTTTTTTTTCCACCTTTAAACGGTCGAGCGGACGGCAGTTGCGAGGGATGGCTGGCCTGCTTAGGGCAGTTGCTGGGGTGTCCGCAGGCGTGCGCACCCGACTGCAGAGGAATAATATTAGCGCTGCAGCTGACGCTGTTTTAGAGGGTTTGTCAGCCAGCACAGCCGCTGGCGCCAAGGCCACCTGCTTTTCCTGAATATGCTTGGCGGCCCGCGAGTTATGGTTGCCAGCTACCAACTCTGTTTTTAGCGTCGTATTGTTTTTTTGGCCCTCCCTGGACAGACGCTGTGGCCGTTGTCTCCGGTCTCCGAGCAGTCGTCCTAATTTGTGCTGGCGTCATGCGCAGCGCCCTGCCCGACAACTCCTTCAAAGCATCAAACCCCCCCCTTCGTTCCCTGCCGATGCGTTGACAGCCGATTCCTATATTTTTTGGTCGTCCTATATTGTTTTTTGGTGTTCTCCTACATATCCTTTGTGCTGGCCGCTTTTTGGATCGTATTCTTTGGCGGTTCATCTCTCTCTCTCTCTCTCCTCGATCGTCTATCTCTCTCTTCCTCTTCCTCTGTCTCCCTCCCTCCCTCTCTCTCTCTCTCTTTCAGATGAATATTCCTAGCCAGCCCCTCCGATAGTCCGCTTGCTCGCCATGCGCCTCGCGCGCCCACATGAGAGGCGTGCCTCTGGCCTCTTGCTTCTCTCTGTCCTCCTGCTCGTCGGCCTGTTTGCGTCGGACACGGCAGCGGATTCTCGGCAGCGGAATCCGCTCCGGACTCTGTCCCGCGTCGACGAGCCGGTGCTGCACGCCCCGGCCCACCACGTGCACGCCCTCTCGCACTTCCAGATCTCCTTCACCGTCGTCCAGCAAGATGGAAGGCGGCAGCTCCCCGTGCGGCTCCGCCTGGAGCCGAACCACAACATTCTCGCCGACGACGCGGCCATCCATCACCAGCAGGAGGACGGCTCGGTGACGATTGAGCCCATCAACCGGCTGGACCACCGCGTCTTCGGCGGCGACGTCTTCATCCAGGACCGGCGCCACGGCGAGAACCACTGGACCAATGCCGGCTGGGCCAGCATCTACGTGCACGTGGACGGCAGCCACCCCGTCTTCGAGGGGGCCTTCAACCTCCACGGCGACCACTACCACATCCAGACCAGCCACCACTACCGCGACACCCGCCTGCCGGCCGACCCGCTCGCGGCCGAGGAGCCCCGCGAGTACATGGTTGTGTGGCGCGACTCGGACATTCTGTCGGATGCAGCTCTGTGCGACAAGCAGACGGTGACGGAGCTGCGCCGACGGCAGCTGGAGTCGGGGGGGGCTGGGGACCTGCTGAGCATGGGCGCGACGCAGCAGCCGGCCTGCTCGGCCGACGGCCTGCTGTTCAACACGGACGACCAGCACCCCGTCTTCCGGGGCATCGACCTTGACGGCGACGACAGACCAGCGGTGGCCGATACGCACTGGCTGTTTGGGCGGCAGATCGACGGCACGTCGGGCGGCAGCGGCAACTCGGCGGGCGTCAACTTGTCGTCGACGATTGGCAACCCGACCGGGTGTCCGACGACGCGCAAGGTAGCGCTCATGGGCATTGCGGCAGACTGCAACTACGCCGGCAAGTTCGCGGCGCGGGCCAACGTGTCGTCCAACATCATCCTGCAGATCAGCTCGGCGTCCAAGGTGTACGAGAGCACCTTCAACATCTCGCTCGGCATCCAGAACCTCACGATCCTCAGCAGCACGTGCCCGACGGACGCGTCGTCGACGCCGACGCCGTGGAACGCCGACTGCAGCACCGGCATCACCATCACGGACCGGCTCAACCTCTTCTCGCGCTGGCGCGGCGAAAACGCCAACGACACCAACGCCTTCTGGATGCTGCTGAGCACCTGCCCGACCGACTCGGCCGTCGGCCTCGCCTGGCTCGGCCAGCTCTGCACCCAGGGCGCCCAGGCCAACGGCAACTCCAACGAGACCACGGCCGCCACCAACGTGGTCATGCGCACCGCCACCGAGTGGCAGGTCATGGCCCACGAGGCCGGCCACACCTTTGGGGCCGTCCACGACTGCACCGCCACCACCTGCAGCGACGGCACCGCCACCCGCCAGCAGTGCTGTCCGCTGAGCGCCACCGAGTGCAACGCCAACGGCCAGTACATCATGAACCCTAGCACCGGTTCCGGCATCACCCAGTTCTCCGCCTGCAGCATGGGCAACATCTGCTCCGCCATTGGCCGCAACAGCGTCAAAACTTCGTGTCTGGCCAATAACAAGGACGTCGTCACCATCACCGGCAGCCAGTGCGGCAACGGCATCGTCGAGGCCGGCGAGGACTGCGACTGCGGCGGCACCGAGGGCTGCGGCTCCAACCCCTGCTGCAACCCCACCACCTGCAAGTTCGCCACCAACGCCCTCTGCGACCCGGCCAGCGACGAGTGCTGCACCTCCGCCTGCCAGCTGGCCTCCGCCGGCACCGTCTGCCGCGCCAGCACCGGCTCCTGCGACCCGGCCGAGACCTGCACCGGCGCCTCCGCCGCCTGTCCGACCAACGTCAACTCCCCCGACGGCACCACCTGTGGCGCCTCCGGTGCTGGCCTCTCCTGCGCCTCCGGCCAGTGCACCTCGCGCGATCTGCAGTGCAAGACCCTCATGGGCTCCTACACCACCACCAACGACACCTACGCCTGCAGCTCCGACGGCTGCCAGATCAGCTGCGCCTCCCCCGAGTTCGGCTACAACCGCTGCCTGTCCATGATGCAGAACTTCCTCGACGGCACCTCGTGCCAGGGCGGCGGCCGCTGCAGCAACGGCGCCTGCCGCGGCTCGTCCGTCACCAAGGAGATCAGCAATGCCATCCGCAGCCATCTCAACATTGTCATTCCCGTCTCCGTCGTCGTCGGCGTCCTCGTCTTGCTGGTCGCCGGCAGCTGCCTCTGGTCCTGCATCCAGCGCTGTCGCCGCCGCCGCCGCCGCATCCGCACCGGCATGCCGCCCCCCGGCCCGGCCATGGCCATGACCGCCGTCGGTGCGACTCGCGGAAGCCGAAACGCGAGCGCCAACGCCCTCAACCGCCGCACCCTGACCAAGCCAGGCATGTTCCCCCCCGTGGCCGGGGGACCTCCATCGCGCACCCGCTGGTCCTGGCGCCGCAACAAGAACGCCTCCGACGGCAGCCAGGTTGGCTTCGCCCGCGCGGCCAATCTCGGCCCGGCCGCCGGCGACAGCAGCCAGAGCAGCGCCGACGTACCGGCCGGCTACCCAAATGCCCATCTGCCGCCCACCTTCCAATCCCCGCCGCCCCCTTATTCACAACCGCCAAACTGGGTGCCGCCCTTTCGCGGTCCGGCCGTGCGGTATGCATGATTGTTTTTTTTTTTGTTGTTTTTTGGGGGTCTTTTTTTTCTTTTCTTTTGGAGGTTTTATACATCCACTCGGTCTCTTTTTGCATTGTTCGTGACAAAAGGGCAAAGCATCAGCACGGCCATGGCATTCCTTGGATACAATCGGCGTCGGGCGTTTTGGGCAGGGGGGCCTCTCGAAACAGAAGAGGCACTTTGTGGGTTATATAGGTTTCCCCGTCATGACATTGGGTATGACAATATCGGCTATTACGGGCGTTGTGCCCGAGGATATGAGGGACCTTCGCATGCGGCGACTTTGTGGATAAATCTCATCAGGCAACACACTACCTACTGCTCTGCATGAGCATATCGAATATACCTTTACAGCAGCGCGAAGAAGTCGTACATATGTAATATGTGTAAGCACACCATAGTATTAGCAGCTGCGCCTCCACAGAGACCAGCAGATATAATGGAACGCCAGCCCTCCCAGCACTATTATCTCTCTCTCTCTCTGGGTATCAACAAGAAAACAAACATCATGCATCAAAACACCACGTCCCAACAACCAGATCCAGGGAGATTCCAGAACCCAAAGAATACCAACACGGCCGGTCAGGCGTAGCGTCCGCGCCTCCATCGTGTCGAATCACGTCCAGTTCGGCAGCTTCCGCTTCCCGCTGCTGCTGCGGCTGCCAAAGGCGCTGTTCACGCCGGCTCCAGATGGATGGCTAACCCTCGGGTACATTTCGTTTACGCTTCCGCCAGCAGCTGCATACGGTCCCGAATCGTCGTCGTACCCGCACATGATGCGCGTAAACTGCAGCCGCGTCGCTGGTATGCTCTAGAGAACGCACGCACCCGTCAGGTATGAGCACATAGGGGAGCAGATCGCACAGTCAATTTGCCACTCACGTCGCCCGTGCTCTGCGCGTACATCATGAGCAGTTCTGGACTGTCCAGTACCACCTCTGCATGTCGTCGCCACTCCGCCGTAGCAAACTCGTCCCATTTCGACTTGTTCCTGTGTTGTGTAAGTAACCCGCCAGCAAACTTCTTTGTTCTGGAATGACGCACTGCTGCATCTGCTCAAACGGACGCCAGTTTAAAGGGCCGAAGCCCGGTATGTGGCTGCCAGAGCCGCCTGCAGTGGGTAGGCGCATGCCTGAAAGCCGGCGGCCCGCCTGCATTTGTTGCTGCTGCAGAGCGATCATCTCGGCGGAATTCAGCGCGGTTTCGTAAGGGTCCTTTCCACGGGCCTGCCGGTCACGCATCTCGGCCGTGAAGGCGCTCCTGCCATTCTTGCCAGAAGAACCAGCGGCAGCGGAGCCACCGTGTCTCGAACCTGGTCTTGGAAATGGCGTCGCATGAAAGCTCGCGGCCAGCGGCGACGCCGGCACCGACGATGGGGCGGGGTGGATCGGCGGGGCCGACATCAATGGCGGGGTTGAGAGATGACGATGGATCGATGACGAGCGAGTTGCGCCGCTTGGTCTTCCTTTTAGGAAAGCTTTTCGTCTGCTAGACAGCGTACGGTGTCTTGTGTCGCCTTGGGTGAGCTGATTGAAGGGTTTTTGTATGCCGTTACTCCTGATCAACCGGCCGAAGCGGAGAACAAAAGACCTCACAGAGAGAAATCGCAGAGAGAAACGAAACCCGTAATGAAAAAAACTGCAGAAAAAAAGGTCTCTCTCGCGTGCGTTTTTTTCAGCTGCGGTGTTTGCTGAAGTTCCGTTTGAGGAGACCGGGGTACCGGGGTATATATGGGAGGATCGTGGCTGCACGTTTGCTCGAAACACACGTGTCTTTAAAGTCACTCGCAACCGAACAGGTAAGAAAGAGGGCCTGGGAACCAGGACACCAACAAATCGTCCGAGAACTACTTTGTTTCTCACGCCTGGCTAAATCGTCATCGGGGAACACGAGTGGAAGCGAGAAGTGCGTGAGAGTCGGGTTAATTTAAGATAGAGGGCTCTGGGTATTACGGCCTCGTCCAGAGCGAGGGATAATTGCGATGGGGAAAACGAGGAGACAGATGAGCCCGAACAAACCCCCGAAAACGAGGGATGACAGAGCAAGAGAGAGCAGAAGGAAAGTCCGAGCACGATGAGCAAAGAACCAAGAACGCCAAAGAAATAGCTCTAGGTCATACCAAAAAAAAAGCGACGGAAGCTTGTCACATGACAACGCCGTGGCACTAACAGGCGCACCTTCCCTGTTTGCCCTTCTCGTGGCATAAACATTACGTTTGGGCCTTCCTGTCTCACCGAAACAATCCATCAGAGGAAGGTGCCAACTGTTTGCTATCCTCGCCTTTTCTCGCCTTTTCTTCAAGCCATGTATTATGGCTCTATTTTTCTAGCCAGTCCGTCTGCCGACTGACTCATCTACGAAACAAGATAAGATGAAATGCGATTGATATCTCCTATATGTTGGTCACTGGGAAGTTGCAGCAGACGCCAAGAGCTCCACCCTGCCCTGCTTTCTATATAGCCAAAGAGGAATACAATTCAGAGAAACGAGGAGTTTTTCGTTAAAAAAAAACAAGGAAGAAAGGGAAAAAAGGTAGACGAATAGGGAAACCTGAAGTATCGAAACGAACGGTCGAAAGTGGTCAAAAAGAGAGAAGTGAAACACAAGAGACGCCAGGGCAGACGAGCACCATGGCCTGCTGGTAAACCAAACTCCTGAAGACACAAGCACCCCCCCCATCCCTCCTCCCTTCACTTGCCCGCCAGTTCCAATTCGCAAGTCGGAGATCGCCTCACCAGAAGACTCCAACCAGAAGGACCATCTTCCATCTCGAACCGCAGACACCATCCCAAAACGGTCCGCAGCAAACATAATGCAAACAGTGCAAAGCAAGACGAAAGCGAACGCGAACCATCCCACCCACCAGATGCTCCTTTACAAGAAAACGCACATGTAAACACCCCATATCCCGCCTCGAAACAGCATATGAAATAACCAGTAAAGAAAACGTAAGAAAAAACCTCCCTCAGATGCTCCCCGGTCATTTCGTCATGATTCCGCATACAGGTGGTGTCGCGATCGTGGCGGTGATGGTAAATGCAATAATAGCAGCCAACAGCAGCAGAAACAACGTGTACACCTTCAGAAGCCGACTGATTCTGCTCATCATCTGCTCGTCTCACTGTGCTGCCGTCTTTTGAGGTCCCGTGGGTAGACCTGCATACGCATGCGATTCCCGTATGGTGTGTTGGCCTAATCGCATTCCGAGATTTGTGGCAGATATGGCATTCTTCATCGGAAATTAATGACAGCCAGCTGAATCTCATGTTAGCAAACAGACAATAGCGTGTGATGGAAACTGCTGGGAGCATACCCGATTGTTGACGCCATACGCCAGTTTTTGGCCAGTTGAATCCCAGCACAAGCAGTGTGTATCTTCTTCTTCGCCCTCGCCACTGCCCTTAGGGCTCAGCCAACCTGGGTGTGGCACCCTCCGCCAGCTGGCTCTGGGGATTGCATGCTCGCCAACCTTCCAGATCAAGATCCGATCGGCTGTGGCGCCTGCGATAAATGCCCCGTCTGGCGTGAAGGCGAGCGCCACCACGGGTAGGTCCATGGTCATTGAGCATTTCGGCTTGCTGTCGGGTAACCGAGCATTCCAGATCGTGATAGCACCGTCTTCGCCCCCGGAAGCTAATAACCGTTCGTCTGCGGGCGGTGCCGATTGCAATGGCTGCCACATCAATGATGTGACCATGCCAATGTGCGCGGAAATGGTGCGGCGCTCGCCAGCCTCGTTCCAGAGCTGTTGCAGGTTAGGACCCAGATGCGCCACAAATCGAAACATGCAGCATGTTTTCAACACTCACATCCAGCACGCCCTTTTCGCTAGCCGTAGCAATTATCCTGGTGTGCGCGTCATACTGAAGCTGTACGAAATTGTCATCCTTCTTCGTGTCGAACTTCTTGGTCACCACAATGTCAGATTCCGAGAAATGCAGGGCTATCAGAAGATCGCCACCACAGAGCAGGAAATCTGTTTCATCCACCCAAACGAGGTCGAGAGGATCGTTGTGCAAGTCGTGCTCAGGCAGAAAATGAGACACCGAATCTGCTGCTACCGTTGAATAGACCGTGACGAGCGTGCCGCCGTTGTCTGGACCGACACCGAGAATAGAGGCACCATTCGGATTCCATCGCAACTTGATCACCGGGGGTTCCTGCGTATTATACCGCAGCAGCACCGCACCGTCGGGGGACCATATTCCTATCCGACCTCTGTTTCCTGTTTCGGTGGCCAATGCAATCGCCGTCCCGGCAGGGTTCCAAGCCATAGCTGTCACGGTGCTGGTGTGTGGCGCTTCATCGTCGACAAGATCGTGGAAGGGCTGGTCCACGTCGTCGACTTGCGCAGTCGCAGGATCGGTCTTGATGGCGACACGCGATACAGTCCAGACCCGGGCTAGCGCATCGGTGCCAGAAGCCGCCAAAACAGACGGGTTAGTTGGGTTCCACTCGCAGTGCAAGACAATGGGACATTCGTGACCAGGCTGTTCCAACTCGGATAGGCTCTCTTCGCCCGTCGATGCCTTGGGCGTCAACCGCAAGAAAGTCGTCTCTGGTGCCAGCTCCTCTACCTTGTCGACCTGGGTGCTGTGGTCGGGGCCATCCGTTCGGGGGACCGGTGTTGATCCTGATTCGCGTTCCATGGGTGACGGATAGGCGTGCTGGTTTTCATTGCTGTCGATGTCCATCGGAGTAGGCGGCACGGCTTCGGCGGCGCCGTTCGTATCATAACCATTGGCGAGCTTGGCTTTCTTTACAGGGGAGCCATTCTGGAGCTGCGACTGCTGCTTATCAATCGGCCGCTTGCGCGAGCCCTCCGTGTCGTCCCCTATTGGCGCAGCAGCGACTGCCTTTGTGTCCATGTCGACATCGCCGTGCGCCTCTTTCTTGCGCGGCGGTGGCTCCGTGATAAGCGGGCCAAACACCCCCAGAGGCTCTGTAGCGCCATCGGTTATCTGAAATTGTGAGAAGACTGTTGGGGGATGGCAGCAGCAGCAGCAGCAGCAGCAAAAAGGAGACACGTACTTGTGGTTTTGTCGAAATGAAGTCTCTTTCGAGGGAGTAATAGAGCAAGCCCCGGTTGACGACGGAAACGAGCGCGTGGCTTTTCACATAGGGGGCAAAGTCAAAGTGCCGGTGAGGTTCGCGAATGTGCCATTCTTTTTGGAATTTGGCAGCTGTCTCGCGGAAGTCTGGTTGGTCAGCAGGAGATGAGATGGAGGGTGGCGTAGACGCGAGGGAATAAAATCAAATGCAAATAAAAGTCGAAAAAGAACACAGCAGCTAAAAGCAAGACGAAAAAAGTGACGTACTCCCTTCCAAGAGATACCTATATGGGTTGAGAGTGCGTTAGCGATGATGGCTGTTGAGGCGGAAGGTTCACGATAAGGGTCTCTAATAAGGCAGGCTGAGATAGAGATCGTGAAGGCGAGATGAAGGGTGTGGAGAGAAGTGTGTGGGGGGGCGTGTGAGGAGTGGAGGGTGGCTGACGGAGATAGAGGCGTGGGACACGAAAATCGTCCCAAAAGGGGCAGGGGAGAGAGCAGCGAGTGGCAGGCAGAGGCGCAGCTGGAGACGATGCGAGGGGGAGAAGACGAACCTCCAAACGAGGAAATTGACTCTGTCCGAATCAAGAAACTCCTTCATGGCTGCAGCGGACGGCGGCAGCCGGGAGCAGAGCTGCGAGGCGAAATAGGGCGAATGGAAGGCCAGAAACGAAGGCGGCGGCGACGCGCAACAGCGATGGTGTTTAGATGCGAGGGCCGGAGCAGAACGATGCGCAGATCCAGGGGAGAGAGTAGCTTCAAGAGCAGATTCAACCTTGGCGGAGAGGAGAGAGAGAAGAGAGAGAAGCGGACAAGGTTTCAGGAACGTAGCGGTTGGTTCGGAGGCGCGAATCGAAATGGCGGCTGAGGATAGCAAAAGACCAAAGAGCGGAAGGAATAAAAACAACAAGCAGGGGGGGGGAGAGAAGCGAAGAAGACAGACAAGAAGTAACAAAAAAAAAGCCTAGATGAAGACAAAATGGAGAATGGAGAGTGGCACCAGAGAGAGACGGTGGATGCAGCAGGTTGCAGAAGTGTTTGGGGGAAAGAAAGAAAGGGAGAGTGTCGAAAATTAGAGTGGAAGGGACACGAAAAAATTAGTTAGGAACCGCCGGGTCACGATGTGGTAGCGGCGAAGAAAATCAACGTTCGATGCATAGACGTTGCTGCTTTTGGGCGACCTGGACCTGGGAAGCAGGGGGTGCTCGTAAGATACAAGCGGGATGTACTGGTGGGTAGCGGATGTACGAGTACCTGTGCTGGCAGAGCTGGTGCAGAAATAAGACACGGCACCCGTGCTTGCCTACTACTACTGCGAAGTTTGGAGTGGGGGATCCCAATTGTCCAGAATAGGCCGGCAACGTCAAGCAGACAAGCAAAGGGAAGGGGAAAGAAGGGGAACGCCAAAACACGGCCTTGTGCAGGGCGGCGCCATGCGCCGGCTTAGGGGGGGGGGGGGGGGGGGGGGGGGGGGGGGGGGCGAGGGTTCTTAGGGTCTTAGGGTCTTGGGGTCTGGCGTTCATTTTCGGTTAGAAGCCGGTAGCGCTGTAAAAGATACATGGCCAGGGCCAGCGCGCGGGCGAGGCGCAAGGTACCGCTACACGCTAGCGGCGGTCTAGTCTGAAAGCTACGCCTCGCAGCACACAAAAGACGGGAAATCGCCCACCGAGCATGTATCTTATTATGCATGGGTAGCGCGACCCTGTCAAGGTACAAGCACGCCCACTTCGTACATCATTTGGTGCACACATGCCGGCTGGGATACCCTGGCCGCCCGTGGGCACAGAAATGGCGAATCCCATCCCATTGGCGACGATCCAGATTGAAACCCTTCGTGCCGGTGTCCAGTTTGGGTGGATGGGTACCAGCGGTGCTTCTTCCATCTCTCCTCCTGTAATGCGCCGCTGCTCGCCTTTTCACGCTCGCCCTCTACATCGCACGCATCTCAACAACACACATACTCCGTACATGCTCGTACATGAACACCTCAGCTGGCAATCGCGGCTAGATCGCTGATGGTGGCTACCATCCAAATGGAGAAAAACGACGCCATGCCAACAGCGCCTAAGCGGATCCGATGAATGATGGCCCTCTGTCTGCAGCCCAATGAAAATCTGGCCCTTGCTGGTGCACAAACGTCGCGTTGTCCGCATTCTCGTTCTATTCCCTGCCTGTCTTCCGCGCTGCACACAAAACGTAAGATAATAAAACAGCGGCGACAGAGCTGACCCCCCTCTTTCCGTCGGGGGGGGCGTGCGTGCGTGTGTGCCCGTTTTTTGATTATGGACCGTTGCTGATGGCACGCCGAAGCTGGGGATGGCTTCCAGTGTTTGGTCTTAGTGGGACCCCAGACGGGCAAGGGCTTGACTGGCCGGGTCGTCCAATCGCAGCTCTGCAACCTCCGCGAATTGGTGATGTGCCTGCTGCAGGCGACTGCGTAACGAGCACTCGTGCCGCAGGCTGGTATTTTGTACATGCGACGTAATCCCGGCTGGGCGTGTGCCAACCGGGCCATTCTTTCTCTGGTGGACATTTCTTTTCTTGTCTCTTTGGTGGCAAATGATTGGACGGTGGCCTCCCCGGCGTGACAATTAAAGAAGAAAGGGAAAAATGGCAGGAAACAAAACAGCCCGATGCCTTGTTTCAGGGGTGCTGAGGTACCGTGCACAGTGTCTTTGTGCATGCGCATTATCCTCTCGTACCTACGAGCAGTACTCGTGCACGCGCAAAGTACGAGATGCGAACAAGATACTCGTATAATACAATCAATCTTCGCACGCATTTTGTGCGCATGGCTGCTCTTCTGCTTAGATGGACGCGTCCTCCACCCGTCCTGGAGAAGTACTCGTACCCTCGAGATTGTCCATTTTTCCGCATGGAGCAGAGGGCTGACAAGGCGCCCAACTCAAATTTGCGCGACCTACGGAGTACGGGTGCTGCATATCTTGATTGATGAGCTGGCCCAAAGAAATCATTAAAGAAAGTGGGGCTGCCGCCCTCCGTCCTGAGCACAAATACTACGGTACAGGTACTCGCACTCCGAAGGCGCATGCTCACTGCGACTCGGGCCTAAACTTCGATTGGTCCCCACAGCGTGCGCCTGGTAGCCACTTGGTGGAGGACGGTCTCCTGGATACCCGTGCCGAAGACGAAACGGCCTTGCTGACCCGTCCTTTTTGAGACTGAAGATACATGATCGCCTCCTCTCGCAATGGAAAACAACGTCTCTGCTTCCCAACCAGATGCGCACAAGGACAATCGAATGAAGGACACAGCCTTTCTCTTTTGATAGACTCCAAACAAGCCCGGTATTGGCCGCAACAGGTCACACAAACGTGTTCACCGGCATGCAGAGGCGTGAAGAGCAGGGCCAGACAGCTCCAACGGTGATCCACAAAGTGCCCGCAAGCCCGAGTGGTCAAAGATAGCATGCCTGTCTCCGTCGCCCTGTTCATTACTTCGTACGCTTCTCTTGCTGGCATGCTCGCTACCCGAACCGTGGCCTTTTTTTATTTTTTTTTTATTTTTTTCTGCTCTTGCCATCAGCCTCTAATTTGGTGGTCCGTGCATCTTCAACTGCATGAGCTGTCAACCAATAGATGCTCTGGCAGAGCGAGCTACCTGAAACGAGCGTGCGGCCCTCGCAAAATTCAATGTCATGGCCTAACGAATAGGCAGCTATGCGGCTGGTGGCCACAAAAACACTTGCAGGTGCGGCTGGTGCCTTGCTGCCTCAGGCATGCACATCGCCTCGTCAGTTTCACTCGCCACACATTCCTCCCCTGAGACGTGTGGTAGGAGCCACCTCATTACTTCCCTAAGATTATTTCCCACGAAAACCTCAACGAATTTCGCCAGAGGCTCGTATCGTGTGCCCCCCTGATGCCGAACAGGAGCTCCTAGCAAGTCACCACGGTCAACGGCTCGAAACGGGCGCGACGGTTGCTTGTCCGTGTGCTTTTTGGCAGTCCTGACTGTAAGGCAGTCCTGACTGTAAAGCAGCCATCCCTTTTTTTTTCACCTTCGCCCAACTCATCCTCCTTTCGCGTGCCCCTGCATCACGTCGCCGCGATGGCGCCTCGACTCAACCTCCCGCCGGTCACGCGCATCGTCCTGATCGTGCTGGCGCTGCAGTCCTTCCTCAGCGCTGCCATCCGCTACCGCCAGTGGACCGCACAGTCGCATATCGTCATTCCCTACCTCAACCTCATCCCCCAGCTCTCCGTCCTGTATCCGTGGACATTTCTGTCCACCACTCTCGTCGAGGGCAACATCTTCACGCTCGGTATCGCCGGCGTCACTCTATACCAGGGTGGCCGCTACCTTGAGCGCGCCTGGTCGTCGCGCGAGCTCGCCAAGTTCCTGCTCGTCGCCAGTCTCATTCCCAACCTGCTCACATTTGGTGTTCTCGTCGTCCTCTTTTCCCTGACGCACGATGAGAGCTGGACGTGCGTTTTTCATACCCACCGATATGGTTCCTCCCCATTTTTCCCCGAAGGACATAGCTTGCTAATACCCGAATAGACTCACTTCGATTGCCGGCACCATCCCACTTCAAATCTCCTTCCTCGTCGCCTTCAGCCAGCTCGTTCCCGCCCACACTGTCACCCTCTTCCGCGGCCTGTTCTCGCTGCGCGTTCCGCGCTTTCCTCTTCTCTACCTTGTTGCGGTGCTGTCTCTGTCTTTGACACCGCTGCTGACGGTTGCGTCTTCACTCCTCGCCATCTTCGGCTTCTTGACCAGCTGGACCTACCTCCGCTTCTACAAATCTGTCTTCCCCGACCTCGACTCGTCGCAAGCCGCCTCCCTCCGCGGCGACTCCAGCGAGACTTTTGCCCTCGCCGAGTTTTTCCCGGGCCCCATCAAGCCCTTTGTCGCCGCTGTCTCGGACGCCGTGTTCAACGTGCTGGTGGCTGTCCGCCTGTGCACGCCTTTCACGGCTGCCGACATCTCGGCCCGCGCCGCTGCGGGCAGCGGCGACTATCTGCACCACCAGCGCACTGTTGCTGGCAGCACCCGTGCTGAGGCTGAGCGGCGGCGCGCGCTGGCACTCAAGGCGCTCGACCAGCGGCTGCACGCGGCGGCCGCCAATGCGGCAACCCGTGCCCCTGGAAGTGCCGCCGGCTTTGCTGGGGCCGCTGGTTCCAGCGCGCCCGGTGCTGCCTCGCATGGCCCGCTGCCGGCTGCAGCAACGGGCCCCACGGTCCAGACGCAACCTAAGCCAAACGCGCAGAACGCCATGACATCGCAGCAGGATGGCGCAAAGGCCGTGTTGGGCGAGACGAGCTACGCACCGGATGAGGCGGGCGATAAGTCGAGCGCGTAAACTGGCCCTGGCTATGTTGTTACTATACTGTTGTATCGTGCATTTATTTCTACTTCTAGGCCGCAACAACAACGCAAACGGAGCCTCCGGAGCCTCCCTTTTTTTGATTTACATTCGTCATTTCGGGGTTCAGCTATGACTATATATCACGGCACAACTTACACATTTTACTGTGCCTCCTTTGTTGCGAGGCTTTTGGGCGAGACACGCCCAAGGGAAACCGGAGAAGGGCAGCAGTCGCCTGTCTCTGGTACTTCCTGGCCTCGTCCATGCCATAGCGAAAGGCTGCGGCATTGCGTTGCATGACGGGCACATTCTTTTTGTTCTCTTTGGCTCTGTGTGCATCGAGTTATTTCCGAGGGGGGAGGTCTGGAGTTGGCTGGGAACTGCTTGGGTTGGCCGCGGTTCAAGGGTGGTCGAAGCCCGTATTCTCTAATACTGTATACTGATTAGCATTATTAATGAGCACTGATTGCTGGGTTGAATTCTTTGTTATTTTTCGCAGTCTCGTGGTTGGTTGTCTCTGCTATTGTCATTTTGGGGGAGAGAGAATCGAGTTGTCACCCAGCCAGTTGTATGGGAAACGTGGGACCTCGTGTTGCCCATGCGGTATGCAGGCTGACCGTTTTGCATTTTTGCGCATGTCTCTGCCCTGTCGACATGTGCTATCTCTATCCGTGCAACGGCCCGAGGTGCAGCTGTTTGGACAGAGGGTGGTGAAATGCGGGCAAAATACGCTTAGCAGGCCAGGTCGGCCTTTTTTGAAAAAAGGGATCAGGTGCATCTGACACCTCGGCTCCGTATAGCATTGGATTGTGGGCGAGTGTTCAAGCTTTTGTTTTCACTGCACAGCATGTTTTCAGGTGATACATGTTGTGATCTTCCCCTTTTTTTAACCCACTCCCGTTTTGTTTCGCCAACCTTTTAAAGTGGCATCCAATGACGGCATCGCTTAACAACCAGGCTCCTCTAAAAAACATGCGCACATAGTAAACGGTTCCGGATTGCGTGTCCTGCCTGGAGTGGATGACAAGTGTAGCTGTTTCGCTACATCTCTGCAAAGCAAGCTTTGTCGAGCTTGTTTACTCACGTCTGACGTGTAAAAGTTGGAAAGCATCGTGAGACTGCCTTTGAAGGATCCGCCAAGAAAAAACGCATGCTGCAAGAACGCCTGGCCAACCCAATGCTCCGCTGCAGGATGCCCGGCAAAGGAAGGCGGGCGAGTGGCGCCCATGCCGCGGAAGCGGGGGGAAGGGGGAGGGGGGGGAGAGCCTCCAAGCACCAGTCAGAGCCAGCTGCCCAGGCCACGAGCCGTCTGCTGCTCACCGACAGGTGGTGCTGGGTGTCCCTCTCCTCCTCATCTCATATATTTTGCTCCCTTTGGTGCCGGCCGCCTTTTTCTCACCTGCCACGGACGTTTTGCTGCTGCCTATAATTATTATGCTGCTGCTGCATAGGAGCCCCATTATAACGGGTTCATGTAGGGGCCTCCCCCGGGGGCGGTATCTACGAGTAACGTCAGGAAGCGCTCAGATAGATAGATTTGTTCGAGTGGATGTTCTTTCGCCTCCCTCATCGAACACCGCCCATATTTCACGTGCTTGTGAGCACGATACGAGTCTCGTACGGTAAGCTGCTGCCCCCCCCTCCAGCCCCACCCCCTTTTCCAAACGTTTGACCTGCGTGTCCGGGCCAATCGATCTGCGCGCCCATCTTTCCTGTTTTCCAGCGGGAGCAAGCGCTGTCGGAAGAGCAACAACTCACTAGCAAGAACCGGGCAGGGGGACTGTGCTGGGTGTGCGTGTTTCCCCGTTTGCCTGTCGTGACAGGGGGACGGATGTTGATCCAGCCGCCCCCCGTCCAGAGGAAGGGAGACGGGGCGATGAAGATCAAGAAGAAGCACGGTCGCCCTCCTTTTATCGCCCGATCGAAAGAGAATTGGTTGCAGGATCGTTCGTTCTACCCATGCCCTTATTTTTTTCTCTTTGCCTGGGATGATCACGCGGCTACCCATGAACCCTCCCGTCGCTGTCATCCGTCTTGAAGTTGCTCTCTCTTGCGGCCATTAACCATGGTTCCCCTCCCTTGTCGCAGACGCGCTGCGCCCATGGAATGGCAGGGCTGGACATGCCGGCGGACGCACGCCCAGACAGCCACGCATGCCCCTTTCGCGTGTCTCTCCATTCTCGCTGCACAAGTACTCTGTAACCGTCCACCGGCAGAACAGCGGCGTGTTCCATGTTTTACAATGTACATTGTATCTTGCCAGCATCCCAGCACTCACAGGGGTCCAAACAGCGCAGCGGGTAACGGGATATTATGCTGACTGATGTCGCCGTCGCAACCTGAGGCAGGGCAAGATGGGACTGCACATCTACATAAAGCATCTTGCTATGGTACACTGCGCGGTATGCAGGCCTAATGCTGCCGTGCAGTGAACAAACGAAATGACAACTGCACGAGGTGCTCCTGCAGATTCCGACCTCGGCTGACAGATCAGCTGCCCGGCCTGCGTACATCCTGCAGCACGGAATGCCGTATCTTGCAGATACAGCCCAGAAAAAGAAAGGTCACCACCTGTTTGGTGCTGGCGCCTTGATGGGGGGGGGAAGGGGGGGGGCGCCGCCTTGGAAAATGCGCCCGGTCGGAGGCAACAGGATGCAGCGCCCCGGGCGCTATAATTGGCTGGGAGGCACCTGTGGCTTTGTTGCGTGGGTCCCTTGGGATTGATTCGAGATGGCATGGGCCAGCGCATCTGGCCGTTGCAAGGGGCAGCGAAGAAGGAGGGGCAGGGCTTTACCTTAGCGACAGCGCTAATGTGGTTCTCCAGGTGCGACTTCATATGGTGGCCCCGTCTTAATGGAATGGTGTGATCTCAGGCGGCGGAGCAAATAATCTTGGTAGGGGGAGGCGAGTGCGAGGGCGCAACGGCAGTGAGAGCCATCGGGGTATTCCGTCCTCGGTTAGGTGCTGACAAAACCCCGTTATAGGGTATGTGCTGCACTAAATAATGCATACGTGTGCGGTATATTACTCCGTGTATTTATATATTACTTCTGCCACACGCCTAGTTCCGATGCGTTGTTGCCCTCTCTGCGCGCATACGAGTACACTAACCTAGATGTCTTTGCTGCATACGACATATGCACGCGATGGCAAAATGAAAGGTAAGCTTCGGCGCCCCCCCTGCCACCACCAAAAAGCCCGGCCGCCCGCCCCTCTCTTCCTATTTGCTGGTTAGCGAATCCAACAGCGCACGCGCCGGTGCTGTCTCTGCGAAAGACCGCCGCACGCTGTAGGAAGAAGTGCGGGAAATAATAATGCGGAGCGCGAGCGCTGCAGAAACGGATTGCCATCCAAACACAACCCCGGCACGGTCCCTGAACCAGCCACCCTGCTTTCCGGCACCGCAGAATGATTACGGGGTCGCTCCCTTGTCTGTGTGCGGCCTTCATTTGCTCACATGGTCTGTTGTTCCATGCGCTGCAATGCTGGGCGGGACCACGCAGGGACAGGGCGGCATTCGATCTTGTTACAACAGCGACGCTCTTGTCATATCACGCTGCCATTATTAGCTGAAATACCCCGTACGCAACGCGCAACAAAAACTTGGTTGTGCTCCCCTTGCGCTTCCCAGCGCAGGCAGCATATATACTATGTAGCCCTACCCATCACTTTCGACGATGACAACATTAGCCTAATGTAGACGAGTACGAGCTCTAGCAACATCTTGGAAAAAGTGTCATGAAATTTATCTACTATGTATTCTTAGGCATGTATCTTATTTTTTTCTGTCGTATTTTGTCGCTGTGGAATGAGGAAGGGGGGATGCGCTCTTGATCCACGGGCGAGGGCTTGAAACCGCAGATCACCAACCACTCGCTTCCTCCCCCCTTTCTTCCAGTTCTTCCAAACAGCAGCACAGGTCAGATCGGCACCCGTCATCTGCTCTCCAGGGATTCCCCAAGCCTTCCGTAAGAGGTGAGGCTCAATTGATCAAACGCCAATTATGGACTCGCTTTTTTTGTTTTTCCCTCGTTGTCGGCAAATTTCAAAAACAATATTAATAAGCGACAGATTGCTTTTCTCTCCTTTCCCCTTTTTGCGCATGATCTGGGCTGAAGCAACAACAAGCCTCAGTCAGCCCCGTTAATCTGCTTCGGGTCCGCCCAGTATCTCGTCAGCCGGGTGCCGTGCCCGTCAGACTTCTCCCGCTGCGCCAGCGAGACTATCTAATTTGATACGTGAAGGAGCAAGCCGTGGCCATCGAACATCAGCTGCGTGCTGGGCCGCAGCGACGTTTTTCCGCCACTGGGAGGAAAACAATGGCCTTTTCTGCTCAGTCGGTGGCACGTGGCTGACACCGAAAATAGTCTAGTGTCAGTACTTTGTTCAAGGCAGGTTTGAGCGGGTCATGGCTTTTCCCTCCCTTGTTTATCTTGCGTGCATTTGGGGTCCGCTTCATTCAGTTTAGGCTAGCCTATTCAGGAAAATATTTCATTGGTTACATTGGATTTTATCCTTTTTTCTTTTTCTTTTTTCGGAGTTTGCCCGTTGGGTTCCCTTTTTTGCCTGGTCTCATTTTCTGCCTCCACACTGCCAACTCCGTGCTTTTCCCTCGGCCATTCTGCCCTAACCCAAGCCGCTAAAAATGCCGCTTTGGTTGAGCACGCGCATCGGGGACCACCTGTCACTGACCGCCCCTAATTACCCGCTCGCCCAGCTGGGTGTCACTGTTCCATCTTCAGAACCTGTCTGCTGAGCGGGACGCTACATTACTGGTAATACGGTTGACAGAAAGCAGCAGCATCACCGCAAAAAAAGCAAAGCAGATCGACGTGTCAGCCGTCGGTTTTGTGCAGGCCTGCATTCCAGCCCTGCCTTGTGCCAGGAAAGAAAAAGGGCGAGCGCATTCTTATCGTTGCACAAGCCCCTCGGGTCTGCTGGGGAACCAGACCGGTGGTGGCGGCAGTCAGCAAATGAGAAACATATAGACTGCTTAATATGACACCGGTGCGCTAGAGTCCGGGAACTTTGCCCACCGGTCTGTTCTCTCAACCTCCAACTGACTGCGGGGCTGGGGCTTGAGTATGGCAGATGAGAGATGATGCATCTCCATCGGGGGACTAGCAAGGAAGGTAGGATACACATGCATGCACTCCCCAGAGCACACATCATCCTGCGTGGTGGCGCAGATGGAGATAGAGTGTACGAGTGTGTGCTGTAATATTGCTGTGACATCTTCCTGTCCTTCTATTGAGGGCGTATGTCCGCCCGTGACCGCCGCTGAAGCTTGGCTGGCGTAACGAGGCACGGGAGCGCCGTGTCTAGCAGGGGCTTTTGTTGACCTTGTTTTGATTTCTCTGCAGTGCCAGAATTGTTTCTTTTCCTAACCGAACCCGACAGGTCATATCCCATCCGGCAGTGTTGCGGCGGCGACTGCCAGCGGACCACATATGCACACATCCTCTGTTGCAGCCAGCGTTATCATGCACACACAACACAGACAGGTTAAATCACGGGGTTAGACAGACACAATACAAAACGCCTAGCGAATTGCAGCATGTATGCAGGCCGTCAACGGAACAGGTTATATCTTAAACCACATATTGTGCGGTAACATACCCAGTCAGGACATATATTACAGCCTCGCCCCATGTCTGATGCACTCTGTCAACGTTCCACCAATCTCAGCTTTTCATCTTGGACGAGGCAACCTCCTATCTGGTCTACCCATTTGGCCCATTTGGAAGGGGGGGGGAATATCGGGGGTGTTCGATTTCATATGGTTTCGCGGCTTCCGGGGCGACCTGGTGAAGATCGGCGAAGATCATCCACAATAATGGTGGTCAATCATGCATGTTAGTAATTTGGAGCCTCTGCAATATACAGTGCTAACACGGCGGCTGTTGGGTGCGTGTTAGCAGTAGTGTGGCTAAGCCGGCCGTGCATTAACAGACAAAGTCCCGGCCAAAACTGCCTTATTTGACCTGTTGGTGACCAATTGGACGTCCCGCATATTTCCCGATGACGAAGCGGTTCCAGCCAGGCTTCCGCATACACTAAGAAGGGCGAAACAACAGGCGACAAAAAGCGGAGAGCACCGCCCACACGCACCGCTGAATCAAGCTGGTGGCGGGGACGGCTAGCACCAAAGCACCCACAGAACGGGGGAGGGGGGAGGGGGCTTGTGCTTGGTGGCAGGCACACAACGCAACGCGAGCATTTCCAACAACCTGTCGCCTATCGACGCGCGGTTGGGCCGGAACCGCTACTGGAACTCCCCCTCCTTGGCACTCGGTAGGCGCCATCACAAGATGGTAAAGAAACCCCCCTCCGAAAAAAATAACACAAAGGGACAGATGAGCCTAACGGCGGCACGGAACATGCTTTGTACTTTTGTTACCTTCCTATTTTTTATTTATATTTTTATTTTATATTTTTACTTTTATTTTTCGAGTCGCATGCTTTTTCCCGTGTGTTTTCATGTCAGCCCGGCACACCCCTTCCTTATGAGCACTCCGTACAAACACGTAGCGTCTGCATCGTACTCGTATGTACGTGACCCTCTGTGGTATTTCTTATTGCCCCCACCCTCTTGCGCAGTCGATGATTGACATCGTGCTACCGCGTCGCCACTCCAGAACACCAGAGCTGCATGGTAATGTAATGGCGTGCCGACCGTGCCCATCTTCGGAGAACACCCAAGCATGGGAGGGGAAAGGAGGAAGGGGGCGTGCAGGGGTGACAGAAGGAAGGCGTTCCTCGCTACCTCACCCACTTCTTCCTTTTGCCTTTTGTTAGACGGGTGGGGCGGATGCAGAGCAGATGGGGGTGTGCATCCGACGGGGTGGCATTAAGTACGAGGAGTGGCGATAAAAAAGGGCGTGTGTCTCGGATACGACAGAGACCCTAAATTGCTAGAAGTCGAGCCAAGTTTCAGCGACCATTAGCCCCTGTCGGTGGTACTTCGGGATACAAAGCCGTCATTCCCTTTTATTTATTTTCTTTCCCCCCTCCCCCCTTGCCCCTTTCGCCTTTCAAGGTAAGGCCGGCTAGGCTAATACCATAATGTTGGCAGCAGCTTTCACTGACGGACCTGTCTAAAACGGGAGCCAGCACCCTGTATGCAAGCAGAGCGATTCTCGTGAGCTTGCGGGGAGTGGAAGCGAGCAGCTTGTGTCCAGCACAGAGGACGCGCACGCAGGGGGGAGGGCAGACCGCCTTTCACAAAGACAGTGTGTACATGGGATGAAACGGGCTGCTTGTTTAATGGGCCGAACGTCCCCGAGAGTGAGCAAAAGAGCGCTACGCACCCAGACCTGTCTGACGAGTAATAAATGGGTGCTTCATACGGTATACGGTGGCGAGGAAACGTGTGCATTGAAGAGCGGCCCTCGGGCGCTGTGTTGGGGCCAGCCGCGATTACCAGCACAGGTACATGGACTCGTACGAACATCTCTGGTACACCACACCATCGGAAATGGGAGGAAGCGGATCGCGGTGACGGCAAGAGGCAAGCAGGGTTTGTTTGCTGAGCCACGAGAACGAAGCAAACGTTCCGGCCAAGCGCCGCACAGACCATTCCACACTAGAAAGATGGCGCATCGCACCGGTACGAGCACCTCTGTAGGGGACCGCATGGAATTGTAAAAACACCACACCGCGCTGACTGCGACCCCCAAAGTACCTGCAAGTAGACGCCGCCGCCTCTGTGGTTCCCGCAACTCTGGAGCGACCGGGGCGGGCGGGGAGTACCTGTCTTGCGTCCCAAGGTCAGATCCACTCCACCCACACCACCCAGAAAAAAACATCCCTGCGAAGCGTCAACGATGGAAAAATAATTAAAATAAAAGCGACAAGCCGCGCTAAAATAATAAATACATAAAATATGTAAAATAAAACCAGCTCGTGGGTTAGGGTAGTTTGCGCGCCGCAGCCAAAGCAACCCCAAAAGCCCAGACAGGGAGACTGAACGAACCTTCCTTTTTGCTCTCACCCGCTCCCGCAGGCTTCGTCTCGCTCCATTCTCCTTTCCACCTCTCCATTTTCCCTCACTTTTCCTTCGCTTGAGGCTGCAAACCCTTCTCTTCCTCGCTTTTCCCATCAACCACGCCTATCCTTCTCGCTCACGAGCACGATCTCGTCGCAGTCGAGCTTGTTTTCGACTCCCTTTTTTCCACACCCCCCCTTAGTTGTCTTTTTTGCTTCCTCCTCCTGCTTGCTACCTTCTGCGCCTTAATTTTTTCTCATCACACCAGCAGTCCATCGTTGTCAACACCCAGTTGGCGTCATAGAGATCGTTCTGTTCTGCATTCCTCCTTCATACACTCACGTCTTCATTCAAACCTCTACTGTCCTTAAACGCTTTTTTTTTTCGCCCTTTTCCTTCACTAGCTTGTCTCGTCCCCGCGCACATCGACGCGACAGCTTTTCCGCGTTCCACCGCCTCTGCTTGCTTTTGTCTCCGCTTGGATTCGTGTCGCTTGGTCACGCACGCTGGTTCAATTCCATCAAGCAGCTCGCCGGCTGAACGTGGCCGTTCTTAGCAAAGCCGAAGACAATATCGACGGCCGATTCATTTGCGCATTTCCTCCGTCTCGTCGATGCGTTGATACGGAGGAAGGCGAACCCACATAAAAACCCATAAAAGACACAGCGAAGGAAAAATACATCTGTCGCTTGAAGCCGCTTCGTGGTTTCAACCTCCTGCGCATCCGGTCGACGCCTTCAACACAGTTTCGCCATGGCTCAGCATCATCCATCGCCGACCATGCAGATGCACATGCATCATGGGCCCCCCGGTCCTGTGCCGCCTCCGGGGCCACCAGTCGCGGGCTATACCCCGTCGCGCCAAATCAGTGCTATGAATGAGGCGGTCTGGTTGCAGATTGGTACGTGTGCTTGATTGATGATTCGCGCCACTGCTGCGCCATGTCCGCTAACCGGTCCCCACAGGCGGCTTTTACGAGATATTGGGCAACATGGACGAGGCCATGAATGCCTACGAGCAGGCTCTGCGCGCCAACCAGCAGTCCATCCCGGCCATGAACGCCATCAGCCTGATTCTTCGAACCCGCGAGGATTTCCCCAAGGCCATTGAATACCTCCAGGCCATTCTCAAGCTTGATCAAAGCAACGGCGAGGTTTGGGGCAGTCTCGGTACGAACAACCCGTTCTCCCCCCCTCTTTATCTGACCCAATGTTTCTTGACTCGCTAACCTGCTGATCGCAACAGGCCACTGCTTCCTGATGATGGACGATCTCCAGCAGGCATACGCTGCTTACCAGTCTGCCCTCGTGAATCTGAGAAACCCCAAGGTTGGTGTCTACCCTCTGTCTTTCTTCGTAGTATTCGCACGTGCTGACCATGGCTTTCGCAGGAGCCCAAGCTTTGGTACGGCATCGGCATACTGTATGATCGCTATGGTTCTCTGGAGCATGCCGAGGAGGCTTTCTCTCAGGTTATGTCGATGCAGCCCGACTTCGAGAAGGCCAACGAGATCTACTTCCGCCTCGGCATCATATACAAGCAGCAGCAGAAGTACAACCAGAGTCTGGAGTGCTTCAAGTACATTGTCAACTCGCCGCCTCCCCCATTGACCGAGGAAGATATCTGGTTCCAGATCGGCCACGTCTACGAACAGCAGAAAGATGTAAGCAAGCGACAACCGCAGATCGCATCCGTCAAAAACTATTGCTAACAATGCTCCCTCCCATACAGTTCGACAATGCCAAGACTGCATACCAGCGCGTCCTTGAGCGTGACCCCAACCACGCAAAGGTCTTGCAGCAGCTTGGTTGGCTGTACCATAACCAGAGCAGCAGCTTCTCAAGCCAAGATCGAGCCATCGAGTACCTCGAAAAGTCGGTGGCTGCAGGTACGTCCAACTCATATTCTCTCAGCGATAACGCAAGTATGGCTAACTTCGCCTCCAGACAACAATGATGCCCAGAGCTGGTATCTTCTTGGCCGCTGCTACATGTCACAGCAGAAATACCCCAAAGCTTATGAGGCATACCAACAGGCTGTCTACCGTGAAGGCCGTAACCCTACCTTCTGGTGCTCCATTGGCGTCCTTTATTACCAGATCAACCAGTACCGGGATGCTTTGGATGCCTATTCCCGCGCTATCCGCCTAAATCCTTTCATCTCCGAGGTTTGGTACGACCTTGGCACGCTGGTACGCATATCTTTCCCTACCCGTCTCTTATGGGCTCTGCTGACAAGCTGTAGTATGAGTCGTGCAACAACCAAATCAGCGATGCTCTCGACGCATACCAGCGGGCCGCTGAACTCGACCCAAACAACCCTCACATCAAGGCACGGCTGCAGCTCCTTCGCAGTGGGTCCACCAATGGCGTTGGCAGTGCCCCGATGCCCACGGATGTCCACCCCCATGCCTACCAGACCAACCCAGTTGGCCCACCCGGGCCCCAGTGGGCTGGCTCGGCACCTCAGCAGCCTGCTCCGATGAACGGCCCCCCCCCTCAGCCTGGCCCGGGTTCGAACGGATGGGGACGCCTCTCGGATGTGAACCCTCCCCCCCAGCCACCGAACCCCTTTGACCAGCGCGAGTATCGCGGCCCTGGTCAGCTACCGCCTGCACGGGCACCCAGCCCGCGACAGGAACAGCAGCAGCTGCGGCCGTACCCCGAGCAGGGTCGTCCGGGTCTTAATGGGCAAGCCGGACCGAGCCCTCTGCCAGGGCCCAATGCAGCCCCTGGTGGCCCGCTTAGACGCTCCCCACCGCCGCTGCCTCAGTCGCACTATGGTCCGCCGCCGCCGCCGCCCCAGCAGCAGCAGCAGGTCCCGCCACCGCCATCTCAGCAGCAGGCGCCGACGCAGCCGCGTGTGCCGAACCCCAACTACATTGGTCCCGCGCCGACAGCACTTCCTGCGAGCAATGGAATCAACGGCCCTCCGCCGCCGCCTTCCGGGCCTGGCGCTATGATGTACCGCTCAAACAGCCCGCGAAACGACCAGCGTCCTGTGCATGACAACCGCATGCCCTCCCCCAAGTCGGCATACCCGCAGCACCAGCCGCCGTATTCTCACCCCGACCCCAACGGACCCGGTCCCATTGAATCTGGCCCGCCGCCGCAGTCTTCCATTCCTCCAGATGCAGGAATCCACCGCGAAGAGCGCCCGCCTTCTGTCGGCAAAAGAATGCGCGAATGGGAAGCGGATTCGGCTGTCAAGAAGCCTGCGTCCGAGGAGGCGCGCGCCCGCCTGGAGGATATCCACCACCGCCGACCGTCAACGCCGCCGCATGAGCCATACCGGCGCAACTCGTCTGAAGCTCGCCGCTTTGACGACCAGCGTCGCGTCGAGGACCAGCGCCGCATGGATGACATTCGCCGCGCAGAGGAGCAGCAGATGCGCCCAGAAGGCTACCACCCGTCTGAGGCTGCTCACCACCCGCCGACGCACTCCATTTCGAGCCACCTGCCCCCGCTGCAGTCTGGCCCGTCTCACATACACGACGGCCCTCTGTCCGGCGGTCCGGATCCGAAAGACTACCCACAGGAGGAGCGAAAGCGGCTTGAAAACCAGCCGCCGCCGCCTCCTCCGCCACCAATCGAGCAGGAGCGTGCTGCTAGAAAGGTTGACGTTGACGAGGACTATGATGACAGTGGCGAAGATGACAAGAAGGCCTCGGCACTCCCCGCTGGTGCTGGCGCGCCTGGCTCGGCTGGCCCTGCATCCACCGCTGGCGATCTGAAGACATCGACTCCAGCCAGCGCAGGCATCAACGGAATCATTACCAAGTCAGAAGCGACATAAATTGCGCGCTACTGATTGAATTAAGCTGCCTCGGTACTTTGTACAATGCACTCGCTTGTTTTCTCTATTTCGGGGTTTTCTCATTTCTGTTTTTGTATCTCTTTTGCGTATTCTGTTTTTTTAATCCGGGGCTCCGACTCTTCGGCTCGAGGATTTACACAAGCTCTCCCCTGCTTGCTCACGCAAGAAGTCTTTTTGTTTTGTTCGATGCTTTATTATCGTCCTACGAGAAATCCGATTCTTGATTTGAAATGGCTTCTTATTTATTCAAGTATCCTTTTTCGGGGACAGGGAAGTAGGAACAAGTGCCGCTTTGTATGGAAATGGAAATGGAAATGGGATGGTGTGGTATGGTTGCCAGGCGGAAAACTCTTTTGTCTCGATCAATACACGGCTCATTGTTCAGTTGAGATCGACTCGAAGGATAGAAGGGAGATCAACGGAGGAAACGAGTGATGCGTTTTCAAATTTAAATGTTTTGAATGAAATGGTGTCCAGTAAAACTATACAGACGATCGCTACCCTGCGATGTGGTACTTGTATCCTACAAGAGTGTAGACACGCCAGCTCGCCGAGCTCTCACGCTGGTGGTGCCGCCGCCTGGCTGGAGGTCTCGGTGGCGGGCGCTTCTATTGGGGGGGCCGTCGCTGTCGATGCCGCCGCCGCTGCCACCCCTTCTGGTTTCTTCCATGGCCGCTTCAGGTCCTCCAGCGTCAAGCCGTCCTCAAGCTTGGTGATGCCGACCACGGGCGGCTCGCCCTTCTTGACAAATTCGTACTGGCCCGGCAGCTTATTGCCGGCCAGCCGGAAGGCGTCGCGCACTACCTGTTCATGGATGGCTCCGCGCAGCTCAAAGATGATGCGGTTGACGGCCACACGCGACGCCCAGTGGTCAAAAGAGCCCTTGCCCTTGCCCATGCGTATCTAACAGGTCAGCTCTGCATATCGCAGGCAATGCCGCACCAAACGTATCGTACCTCATTTCCGCTCACAAACACGCCAATGTTGCAGTTCACCCGCTTGTAGAGTCGGTACCGCTGCCCACGCAGCCGCTGCTTGATCGTGTCCTCGGCCACCTTGAGCTGTGCCGCGCTGATTCGCCGGTGGTGGTCTCGCATGCGCAACCCATAGTCCCCCCACACCACTGTCGTGCCCTTGACCGAGCCGCCCGTTGCCACGCGCGGCCGGCCCTTCATCATGCGCTTCTTGCGGTTGATGCTGGGCTCGAGCCAGTTGCCGGACGCCGCCGATGTCGCAGAAAAGGAGCGCGCGCCGGAGGAAGCAGCAATCGCAGCAAGGGGAGTTGTTGTTGCCGCCCATGTCGGCCGCAATGGCGCCGAACATCTGGTGGTGGTGGTGATGGAGAGCCGTTGGAAGGCTTGAAGGAATCGGGAGGGGGCCATGGTGTGGCTCATGTTGCTGGATGGCGAGGACGTTGATCGAATTGGTGGAAGGGAAAAGAAGAAAAAAGAGGAAAAGAAAACGCTCGCGACGAGGCGAGGTCCGTTCCAATCGTCCTCTGAGGACCAGTTATCGTCGTATATCGTCTTATTCCACTCGCCTGACGAAGTCAAAAAAATATGGCATCGAAGCTCGGACCAACTGCCAATTGGATGAATGCATCCCGATATTCCAGGCATCAAGTTTACCATTTGTAGACCCACTAAAAGCCCCCCAGCGACTTCCCTGGTACCAGGCCAGTCACGTTTTTCGCGTCATCTTCGCGTACCCTTTAAATGGGGGTAGGCAGACAGCTCAGCTTTTGTCGCTCCCCTCCTAAATTGTCGGCTGCCCCCAAACTGTTGCCTCGTCATCCCACGACAAGTTTCGACGTGTTTTGGTGATTCATCTCAACTGCCCAGCTTAGGCTGCTGTAGCTGAAATTGGGCTCTCCGTCGCGATGCCGGCTGACATCCGTTCCTTCTTTGGAGCCAAGGGAGGCGCCGCGCCTGCGAAGCCTACCCCCAAGAAGGAGGACCCTGCTGCCAAGGGCCGCAGCAGTAAGTTTGGGTGCTGCTTTGAAACTCGGATCTTCTAATGTTTTTTAAAGGAAGGCGCAAGGTTGTTGACGAGAGTGACGATGAGGATGTGACTGAGTAAGTACTGCATCTCCTCAATCTCCTGGACGGAGCTCCTTTCTTACGTTCAACAGAGTCAGCAAGCCAAAGGCCAAGGCTACACCAAAGAAACCTAAATCGTAAGTTGCAGCGTTCGGGTATCGACATGTTTCGGCTGGACTGACAAGATGCCACAGCGAGCCCGAGAAGATCAAAGGAGTCGAAATCTCGGCCAGCGACTATTTCGCATCTGGGAAGACGAGCCAACCAGCAAAGACACAGTCGACACCTGCAAAACAAAAGAGCCTGCCCAAAACCGAGGTCGAGATTCGCGTGAGCCCAAGAAAGAAGGAGACTGTTGCACCAGAAGCTGCGAAAAGCGGCACCAAGAGAAAAGCCACGACTGCATACAAGTCGTATAACGATGACGACGATGAAGATGCCTTTGTTGATGATGCCAACGACGGTGGAGACGACCTTTTTGCTGCTGATGTCAAAAGGGGCAAACGCAAGAATGACGACTACGTTGAGGACGAAGACGATGAAGACGACTTCCTTCCAACCCGCAAGCGCGTTGCCTCTCGCAGTGCCAAGGCGGCTATCATAGTTGAATCCTCTGATGACGACTTTGAGAAGCCTGCGCCCAAGGCGGCCAAATCGGGCAAGGGAGGTAAAGGCGCAACCAGCACGCCGGCCAAGAAAGGCAGCCGGGCGATGCCACTTGCCGGCAAGAAGCGCAAGACGCCAGACTCGGAATCGTCCGACTCAGATCCCTTGCCGGTTGTCAAGCCGCGGAAGAAGCCATCAGTAGCTGCGAAGCCACGGACGACGACCCCCAAGGCGAAGAAAGTGTCCGACGACAGCGGCCCTTCCTCTGTCCAGGAAATCCTCGACTCGATCCCCACAGTCCGGCCGCCCACGCCACCACCCAAGGACCCCAAGGCAAAATTTGATTGGAGAAAGGCAGCTGCTGGCGGCGGCAATTCTGGCCAACCACCAAATGCTGGCGCCGTGGACTTGCCGGAAGGGGCGCCGAACTGCCTGGCCGGCCAAACCTTTGTGTTCACTGGGCTTTTGAAGACCATCAGCCGAGATGAGGCGCAGGCCTTGGTCAAGCGATACGGCGGCAAGGTGACAGGGGCTCCGAGCCGGAACACGGGGTGGATTGTGCTGGGCGACGACGCTGGGCCGAGCAAGCTGGCCAAGATCAAGCAGCTCAACCTGCGCACCATTGATGAGGTTGGCCTCTTTGAGCTGATTAAACGAATGCCAGCCGGAGGTGGCGATAGCAAGGAAGCCGAGAAGGCGCGGCAAAAGCAGGAAAAGGAACAGGACAAGATCAAGGAAGCGGCTGAAGAGATGGAGAGAGAGGAAGAGTCTCGCCGACTCGAGGCAGAAAAGGCGCAAAAGGCGGCGGCCAAGGCTGCGTCAAAGGCAGCCTCTGCCAGCGGCAAGAACAAGGCGGCTGGTGCTGCACGCCCGCCGCAGCCACCAATGTCAGGGCCGCCACCGCCGCCACCAAGCTCGCAGCAGCTCTGGACGACCAAGTATGCCCCTTCGCAGATCAGCCAAATCTGCGGAAACAAGGCGCAGGTCGAGCGAATTGCGGCGTGGCTGAAGAACTGGCCCAAGTCCAAGAAGTACGACTTTAAGATCCGCGGCAACGATGGACTGGGAGCCTCTCGCGCCATTCTGATCTCGGGCCCGCCCGGCATCGGCAAGACGACAGCAGCGCACCTGGCTGCCAAGCTGGCCGACTACGACATCATCGAGACAAACGCAAGCGACACCCGCAGCAAGAAGCTGGTTGAGGGTGGCATTGGGGATACAATGGACAACACGTCTCTCCTGGGTTACTTTGCACCCGACGGCAAGCAGGTGGATGCCAGCAAGAAGAACATTGTGCTCATCATGGACGAGGTGGACGGCATGTCGGCTGGTGACCGTGGCGGCATTGGCGCTCTTTCCAAGTTCTGCAGGAAGACGGAGGTGCCTCTGATTCTCATCTGCAACGAGCGGCGGCTTCCCAAGATGCGGCCCTTTGATCACGCGGCGTTCGACATCCGGTTCAACCGGCCGACGGTAGACCAGATTCGCTCGCGGATCATGACCATCTGCCACCGCGAGGGCCTCAAGATGCCGCCGCAGGCCGTCGATGCGCTCATCGAGGGCACGAACAAGGATATCCGGCAGATCATCAACATGCTGTCGACAGCCAAGCTCGACCAGACCAGCATGACGTATGACCAGGGCAAGGCGATGACCAAGGCGTGGGAGAAGCACGTCGTGCTCAAGCCGTGGGACATCTGCCAGAAGATGCTGGGCGGCGGGCTCTTTGCGCCGGCCAGCAAGGCGACGCTCAACGACAAGATCGAGCTCTACTTCAACGACCACGAGTTCAGCTACCTGATGATCCAAGAGAACTATCTCAACACGAAGCCGATGGCGATGGCCAACAACCGGGGCGGGTACACGAAGCGCGAGGAGAACCTCAAGTATCTGGAGCTGGTGGACAATGCGGCGTCGAGCATCAGCGATGGCGATCTGGTGGATCGCATGATCCACGGCCCGCAGCAGCAGTGGAGCTTGATGCCGACCCACGCAGTGTTCAGCACGGTGCGGCCGGCCAGCTTTGTGGCTGGACAGCTCATGGGATCGAATTTCACCTCGTGGCTCGGCAACAACAGCAAGACAGGCAAGCTGGGCCGCTACGTGCGTGAGATTCACTCGCACATGCGACTCAAGGCGTCGGGCGACCACAATGAAGTTCGCCAGCAGTACCTGCCCGTGCTGTGGCACCAGCTCATCAAGCGGTTGGAGATCGAGGGCAAGGAGGCCATTGACGAAGTCATCGAGCTGATGGACAGCTACTTCCTGACGCGAGATGACGTGGATGCCATCAAAGAGCTGGGTGTTGGTCCACAGGCAGAAGACACGGTCAACATAGACTCGCAAGCGAAGGCTGCCTTTACGAGAACGTAAGTCCCCCCCCACCTCCACCCCAATAATGTTTTTCAGCTGTCTGACGTTCTTCAGGTATAATGGAATGACACATCAAGTCCCATTTATGAAGGCGACCAACGTGACGGCGACAAGGAAAGTGGCGCACGAAGCACCTGACCTGGAAGAGGCCATTGAAGAAGAGGATGATTCCGAACTTGTTGAGCCGGCTGAGCCGGATGATGACGAGCTAGACCTTAAGAAGGACAAGTATATCAAGCAGCCCAAGGCCAAGGCCAAGCGGGCGCCTAAGAAGACAGCAGTCAAGGCGGGCACCGACGATGGCGAGGATGGAGGCAGCAAGGGCCGCGGGAAAGGCAAAGCTGCCGCTGCGAAGAAGGGAGGCAAGGCAAAGAAATGATCATTTTGGGCAAGGGCAAAAGTATCTATTGGGCATTTTTGGCATTTGTTTTACAGCCGGCTCCTTTGAGCCATGATCGAAGATGTTGGGCGTGTCGAATTATCTGTTCTTTTGCAGTCTGTTGTGTATGATTTTGAGGTGTGGCGAGACGAGACGAGGACTGCTGTCATTATTTGGGCATGGCATATTAGCAGTCAGACAGACATGGACCTGAACAGCATCTTTCTTGCGTCTTTTTTTTTTATATCTGTGCTCAATCGGGCCTTTTGCATTGTCACGGTCGAGGTCGCATCAGATTGTTGAGACCAGAGAGAAAGAAAAAAAAAAAAAAGAAGACAGAAAGGTAAGGAAAGGGAGAGAAGGAGCTGCTGTGTTCGCCGCACAGATGCCTCGGTTCCAGTCTCGACGATACATGAACAGGCTCGGAAACGAGGCCGCAAGGTCGTCGTGGGTACTGGATGGGCAACGGCGCAGCAGCAGCGTCTCTCCGAGTCTCCCGTCGCCGTCATCAACAGCAGACACGACAAAGGTGACAATGCCATTCATGCAGGCATACAAGGCGATGCGTGGCCCTCGAGATGTCGAGCCCAGCCCGCTGTTTGCCTGCTTGATGCAGCCGAGCGACAGCGACGACGACGACGACCCGTTCCGGCTGGCGGGTAGAGACGAGGTCAGGTAGGCAGCTTCTCTTGCGTGTTCCGCTTCCACGAACCATGTTAATGGCCTGCCAGGCTGCTGAACGAGGTCAACGATGCCATCCTCGACGATGACTTGGATGATCGCCTGCCGCACACACAATGGCCGTTTCACCGCATCGACAGCGAAGACTCTCGACAGACCGTGTTCTTCTTCAAGAAGCCGCCGAGCAGTCCGGTTCTGTTTGAGGACGCAGGCAGCTCGCAAGACAATGACAGCAGCAGCAGCAGCAGCAGCAGCAGCAGCAGTAGTCGCCATTTTCTAGCCATGGACGACCATGTCTTTGATCACAGCAAGCTGGACGAGGGCTGGACAAAGGCCAACGGGCCAGGCTTCTCTGATGGTATGAGCATGAAATGGGGGAGGGGATGGGGATGGGCAGGGAAAAAGTCGCTGATTGTGTCAGATGAAGACGCGTACGTGTCGGACGACGACGGTCCGACGGCCGAGAGCCGCATCGAGCCGGCGGCCTTCCGCGCGCTGGCTGCCGGCTGCCAGCGCAACGACGTGGACGAGCTGCTGATCCCCGTGGTTGATGTACGTCTCTTGTCCCTTTCCTGGGCGTAACACACACACGATGCTCATCATCCAGACCCGATCGCTGCGTCCTCTGACGCCACCCGACAAGATTGTCGACTTTGCCCGGGACGCCGACCGCGAAGACATGCTCGTGTTTGGCGGCCGGCGCCAGTTTGACGTCGACGACGGGGAGGAGATGAGCCCGGAATACCGCGTCGAGCGCGGTGCGGCGCGGTCGGTGGTGTGGTCGCCGCCGGGGGTGTCGCCGGAGCGCGCGGGCGTCTGCCTGGCCATGCCCGACAGCGACAGCCGTGGCCTCCTGTTTCAGCGGATGGAGCCGCTGGCCTTTCGAGAGCTGCGGGCGCATCTGTACGGGCGGCGGGACGAAGAGGTGTCGTCGTCATCGTCGTCATCTTCATCGTCATCGTCTCCAGACAACAAGACTACATTCGGCTGGTCCGAGGTCAATGCGGCTGTCGACCACCATTGTGGTCCCATCCTGGGCCCGGCTGTCACGGCCGAGGACGTCCTGGTGGCGCTGCGGGATGGCTGGCGGGCGCTGCGGGCGTGGCAGGCCGAAGAGGCGCAGCTGGCCGCGGCCAGAGCGCGCACCGAAGCAGCCGTGACGGCCCAAGCAAGCTGTCTGGCCCGGCTGCGTCACCAAGCGGCCGAGTGTGCGGCTGCTCGGGCCGCCACGCAGGCCGACGCCATCCGCCGGGCTGCCCGGCGCGAGCGGCACCAGCGGCGGCGCCGGCGGCACGTGGTGCACGAGGTGGCGCGGCAGCTGCGGGAGCTCCAGCTGTCGGTGCAGGCAGCGGCGGCGCGCGTCGGCCAGGCGCGGCAGTGGGCGGCGGTGCTGGCGCGGCGGCACAGCGAGGGCGCCGACCAGCTCGCGCGGCTGTGCGCGCAGCACGGGGCGGCCGATGCGGCCGAGCTGGCCGAGGCCCTTGCGCGAGAGATGGAGCAGCTCAAGACAGACGGCTGATGCAATGATCCGATTTGGTCATGTTGCGTTATATTCAGCTTTTTGCCCTCTGAATTTTATTGATTTTCTCTTTCCTTTGCCCAAGTAAGTGTACATCCAAATATGGAAAGAACGAAAGAACAAAATGAGAAGAAAGGCCAAAAAGACACGTGAATAGATAACACGTGCATATATAAATATATCATGAGCAGAGTCGTATGCCCCGGATCCCCCCCAAACGCCAGAATGCCGACAGAGAGAAGGAAGATGAGAGAGAATGCGGGAGAGAAATGCGCCGTAGTTATCGTCCTATTTGTTCTTGACGACACCCACCTTGGCCGCCCGCAGGATGCGCCCGTTGAGCTTGAAGCCCGTCTGCTGCGTGTGGAAGACGGTGTTGTTCTCCTTGTCCTGGACGGGCGTCATAAAGGTGGCCTCGTGCTCGTTGGGGTTGAACTTGTCGCCCAGCGGGTCGAACCGCTCCAGCCCGTGCTTCTTGAGCGTCTGCAGCAGCACCGTCTCCGTCATCCTGAGCCCGTCCACCAGGTTGGCCACGTCCTTGCTCAGGTCCTCCACGCTCGTGTCCTTGACCGCCTCCGCCGCTGCCTCGGCCGTGTTCGGCACCATCGCCAGCGCCCGGTCCAGGTTGTCCACGCTGTCCACCAGGTCCTTGGCAAAGTGCGTGATGGCGTAGTCGCGCGCGTTCTTCATGTCCCGTTGCGTCCGCTCCTGCAGGTTGCGGAAATCGGCCACCGACCGCAGGTATTTGTCCTAGAGCGTCAGTCCGGTTCTATTCACCTTCCACACACAACCTACCTTGAAATCTGCCGCCTCCTTGGTCTTGGTCTCCAGCTCCTTGCGCAATGCTGCCGCATCGGCTGCGCTCAGCGGCTCCGCTGCCTCGGCCGCCGCTTCTTTGCCTTCTGCTGCTTCTCCCGCTGCTGCCGCCGGCTCCTCCTTGGCCGGCTCGCTGCTGTACCACCGCGCAAACGTTGCCGGGGCCGGTCTTGATCGCACCGCTGCTGTGGCCACGGCGGCGGCGCCAGAGCGGCGAAAGGGCGCCAGAGCGGCCGCGGAGGTGCTGAGAGGCGTCGCCACTCTTGCGCTCAGGCGTGCGGCCTTGGCCGGCGCTGATGTGAGTTGGCGCAGCATTGTGTGTATCGAATACAATGTGAACAAGAGAATGCCGGAATTGTGCGCAAGCAGTAGCGTTGTGCTCAAGGTTTTCAATGGTGCTTTTTTTTTCTCGGGTTCGTCTGATTTTTGCTGCTTCAAAAGCTCTCCGTTTCCGGCTGGGCAATGACCCTGATTGGCTGCAGAGCTCAAAAATTGGAAAACGGTGGAGGGGTTACTGCAACCAGCCGTTGCACGTGCTCCGTTGCTCTTTCCAGGACACCAGACCGCCCTCCGTTTCTGCCACGCCACAGCAGTCTTGCGCCACAATCTGATGCGCGGCGGAAACGCCAAAAAAAAAAAGAAGAGGCGACGTGATTTCTCTTCCTTTTTCTCTCCTATCAGTCTTTTCCCCCGCGACAATCGCCATCACCACGCACTCTCTCTGCTTCGCCACTGCAGAGCTGTCCGGCGCCATGGATTACGATGCCATGCTGATGGACGACGGCGAGTCCTTTGGGCCCGTCGTCAAGATTTCGCAGGCGGACATGGAGCGCGTCAAGTTTGAGCTCAGCAGCGTCGATCTGGCGCTGGCCAACGCGCTGCGGCGCATCGTGATCGCCGAGGTGCCGACGATTGCCATCGACATCGTCGAGGTCGAGGACAATACGAGCGTCCTGGCCGACGAGTTCATCGCCCACCGTCTCGGCCTCGTGCCGCTCAACTCCAAGAACGTCGACGACGTCGTCTACTCGCGCGACTGCGACTGCGAGCAGTACTGCGAGCTGTGCTCCGTCAAGCTGACCCTGCACGCCAAGTGCACCGGCGACGACATCATGAAGGTCTACGCCCGCGACCTCGTCGTCGACCCCCAGCGCGCCAACCAGTGGGTCGGCGAGCCCGTCATCCGCGACCCGGACGGCTACGGCGTCATGATTGCCAAGCTGCGCAAGGGGCAGGAGATCAACATGACCTGCATCGCAAAAAAGGGCATCGCCAAGGAGCACGCCAAGTGGTGTCCCACCGCCGCCGTGGGCTTCGAGTACGACCCGTACAACAAGCTGCACCACCTGGACCTGTGGTACGAGCAGGATCCAGAAAAGGAGTGGTGCGTCTCTCTCTCTCTCTCTCTCTCTCTCTCTCCCTCCCTTTCCCTCTCTCTAACTCAGTCAGGCCAAAAAGCGAAAACGCCCACCTCGAGGACCCCCCGCAAGAAGGCGAACCCTTCGACTACGATGCCGTGCCCAGCCGCTTCTACTACGATGTCGAGAGCATCGGCCAGATGGAGCCGGACGCTATCATCCAGAACGGCATCAAGGCCCTGCAGCAGAAGCTGGCCGCGCTCATTCACGAGCTCAACGCAAACGAAGGGCCCGATGCCGACGGCGCCGACGCCGAATTCAACGGGCCCCGCTCCCCCGACTACCCCGGCATGAACGGCGCCAATGGTGCCGGCGGCGTCGACAGCTGGCAGGACCAGGGCTACACCACTCCCTACGCCACCGGTGCCCAGAGCGCCTGGGGCGGCGGCGGCGGCACCACCCCGTACGGCACAACACCATATGGCAATGGTGGGGGGTGGAATTGAGGGGGATGGGTATCGGGGAAGTATCTTATTTTTTTTACACGCATTTTTGTACTACGGGCGGCGTACGGTTCAAAAATCTAGCGGGGAGTTTGTCTTGATAGTACACTCAGGAGAAAAAAAAATCAAACCATGAGAAAGAAAATAGAGAGACCGGTACTGTACAGCTGTTTTTTTCTATCCAACAGACCGTCTCCTCTGTATATACATATATAAAATATATGTGACCAAACGCCGGGATCCGATGCAGCGCGCAGCTCTATAGGAAGCAGAGAGGCCTCCTTTTTCTAACCAACGCCAGTCATGCACGCATGAGAAATCGTAGAAAGAAGAACGAAACAGCAAGCAAAACATAGACACGTGCTGACAATAGCTGGATCCCAAAATCAAAGCGTTCGCAAGCGGTGGCCATCCCCTGGGGGCCTCAGGCCGGGTTGGGGATGCCCTTGATGCGGCGGTAGATGTCGCGGTGGCCCTCGAGGAAGAGGAAGGTGAAGATGGTGTGCCTAGAGATCAGCGACGGGCCACACATACTTGACAGAGAGAGAGAGACTTACGGGCCCAAGCGGATAAAGCTGGGCACCCAGCCCTTGAACATCCAGCGCAGGCCCTCGGTGGCGTAGAGGTCGCGCAGGACGGTGGTGAGATGGGCGTGGGAGGACATGACGCGGGTCTTGACAACGTCGATGGGGCTGGTGACGGTGGCAGCGGCGACGCCGGCGAGGAAGGAGGCGATGAGGTGGGTGGCCAGCGAGTCGGTGAGGGGGGTGGTGGCCATGAGGAAGCGCTTGACCGTGTCGTAGGAGGCCAGCTGGGAGGCGGTCATGGCGGCGGCGCGCATGCTGTTGGGCCAGACGCCGCGGAACCAGCCGTTGACGAGGCCCTCCTCGCGGGCCAGGCGCACCAGCCCGTCCAGGGCGTTGCGGTAGCCGCGCCGCTTCTCGGGCGGCAGGGCGGCGTCGTGCTGCATGCGCACGTTGAGCACGTCGGCGGCGTTGCCGGCGAAGCCGCCGACCATGCCGGCGGTGGAGGCGGCCACGACCAGGGCCAAGAACGACGGCTGTGCCTTCTTCTCGGGGTGCGCCGGATCGCGGTGGCCGATGCTGTACTCGGTCAGGCGCGACTTCATGGCCTCGTACAGGCCGAAGCGCGTGGTCGAGTAGGTCAGCTGCCGCAGCAGCGACGCCGAGAGGCCGCTGTACAGGCCGCGCAGGCCCTGGTGGCGCACAATGTGGACAAACGTGCCGGTCATGCTGCGCGGCATGTCGCCGTGGCGCGTTTGCAGGCGGACCTGTGGGTCAGCCAGACCGGGCGAGCAAAGCCGGGCGACGCATGCTTACCTTGACTGTGCTGATTAGCAGCCGATCTCACAGAGCAAACCAGGAAACTCACCAAGATCCAGGGGATGTGTGCAGGTGGCGGCCAAGCTGCTTGCGCTGCCGCCGAACCAAAACGGATAATGAATGACCCCGTCTTTGGCTGGAGCCGGCACGTTTTTTTGCGACATGGCGAGTTGAAGGGAAGCTGTCGGGAAGAATGAGAGGAGAGAGGAGAGAGGAGAGAGGACAGAAAGTGAGAGTGAGAGAAAGAGTGAGTGAGAGAGAGCACTCAGAGAGAAAGCTCGTCGTCCATGAGAACGAAAGAGCACAAAACGGCGGCCTTCTAACTGTCAATCGGTACTGCAAACAGCCGAAGAACGGGCAATGGGACGGAAGACTCTCAAAGAAAAGTCCCGGAAAAATGCGTGCAAATGGCTGCACGGTGAATGGTGCAATGAGAGAAAGCACTAAGCATAGACGCCGTCCTGATATCGGAGGAAAGAACGGAGAGGAAAAAATTAAATATGCGGAGACAGAAGTCGCGTCCGGGGCGCAATGCTACACTACACTGTAGGGTGGCTCCATTCAGGCCAAGTGCGGTGAACCGACTTCAATTATTACAGGCTCTGCCTGCTGTCGAATCGATTCTGCCGGAGAAGGTGCAACCTTCCCCGAATTCCGCCCACGGACGGGATGGGGGGAGGGCCATGCTTAGTAATGATGGTGGCAACCATTCTATTGGCTGGCGGCTCATCCCGCGACTGAGCTTTCACAAGCTCCGAACTGCCGTCTTTTTACAATTTACAACCGTCTGACCGCCAAACACCTCGTCCATGGCAGCGACAGGGTCGTGTGTGCCGCGGCAAGCGGCAATGGCTGCGCGAAGAGGCCTGACGCTGCTGGGGTCGTTCGCAACGACACCCGGCCGCTGTCTGTGTCGTATGACTCGACGTCGGGGGTACTCGAGCCGTAAGAGAAGCACAGCGAACGGATGTCGATGTATATGTCTAATCTATGTGCAGAAGCATCTACGGTCGAGATCGACGGCCGGACGTATGCGACAGACGGCTGGTTCAACGCGCCACCCAACGTGATCGCAGCGGCGTCGCGGCGGCTGCACCTGCAAAAGGACCATCCGGTGTCGATCACGCGGCAGATCATCGAGTCGCGGTTCCCGGCGCCGACGTTCCGGTACCACAACTCGCTGCACCCGGTGGTGTCGACGTTCCAGAACTTTGACTCGCTGGGGTTCCCGGCGGACCACCCGGGCCGCAACCGGTCGGACACGTACTATGTGAACAAGGACACGCTGCTGCGGACGCACACGAGCGCGCACGAGCTGGAGATCTTCCGGGCCAACGCGAGCGCGGGCTACCTCTTGAGCGCCGACGTCTACCGCCGCGACGAGGTCGACCGCACGCACTACCCCGTGTTCCACCAGATGGAAGGCGCGCGGGTGTGGGACCGGGCCAGCCTGCCCGGCGGCCAGGGCGACCTGGCCGAGCGGATCCGGGCCGACCTGGCGGCGCTGCCGGCGCACGGCATCACCGTCGACGACCCCAACCCACCGTTTGATGAGGAGAGCAACCCGCGGCAGGCGGCGCACCACTCGGCGGCCGAGGTGGAGGCGGTGGGGGCGCACCTCAAGCGGTCGCTGGAGCTGATGGTGGTGGAGGTGTTTGCGCGGGCGAAGCAGGCGGCAGCGGCGGCGGCCGGGTCCGCGGGCAGCGGTTCGAGCGACGAGCCGCTGCGCATGCGCTGGGTGGAGGCGTACTTTCCGTTCACGAGCCCGTCGTGGGAGCTCGAGGTGTACTACCAGGGCGACTGGCTGGAGGTGCTGGGGTGCGGCGTGTCCAAGCAGGAGATTTTGATCGCGGCCGGGGTGCCGTCGCAGATGGGGTGGGCGTTTGGCATCGGGCTGGACCGCATCGCCATGCTGCTGTTCCAGATCCCAGACATTCGGCTGTTCTGGTCGACGGACCCGCGGTTCCTGGACCAGTTTGCCGGCGTGTCGGACGACCTGGGGCGGCTGCGGCAGTTTGTGCCCTTTTCCCGGTACCCGGCCTGCTACAAGGACGTGTCGTTCTGGCTGGGGGCGGCCGCCCAGGAGGCGGGCAGCGTGCACAACAACGACGTCATGGAGGTGATCCGCAGCGTGGCCGGCGACGTGGTCGAGGACGTGCAGCTGGTGGACGCCTTCTCGCACCCCAAGACGGGACGGCACAGCCGCTGCTACCGCATCAACTACCGCAGCCTGGAGCGCACGCTGACCAACGCAGAGACCAACCGGCTGCACGCCGAGGTCAGCGACACGCTGGTGCAGCGGCTGGGCGTGGAGATCCGGTAGCTGGCTACGATACCGCGCAGTTGCACAGCAGGCACAGGCACAGCACAGCAAGGCTGTGCGAGATCTGCATCCGCGCGGCCTGGTGGTTGGGCTGGAGGCGTTGGCGGTGAAACGACAGAGCGGGAGTACGAGTACGAGAGAGAGGCTGATGCCGTCGTCATTGTTGGTCGCCATTGCTTGGTCGTCATTTCGCAGCGTAAAATTGCACTGCAATAAAAGCCTGTGCTTGTATTATTACCATGTATCTCATTAGAGGCCGCCGCACCTTCAGGGCCTCGGCCGGGCGCAGCTTTAGTGGCTGTCGGAGTGGCCATTAGCTGGGCGCTGAGTGGTTGAGGCTGTGCCTGTTCTGGCTGCTTCCGGCGGCAATTATGTGGCTACCCGAATAACGGTTACAGCGATTCCGCGTTGGCGCCCCAACATACTACGTAGTCGTACGCTGCGGTCCACCGAAGCGTCTTCGCTGCGCCGCCCAAGTGGCAAAGACTGGAAAAAGCCATTGTTGAACACTTGTTGCTGTATGCTCTGTACGAGTGGACGTCGGGCGAATCGGCGCACGACGGGCTAGCCGGTACGTGCTGTTCCTGAAACCGGCAGCAGAAAAGAAGGCAAGGAACAGAAAGTGCATCGAGCGGACGGTTGCCTCTGCCGCATTGCCGCCTGTTGCCGCCTGTTACCGCCTGTGTGGACAGCGCAGCCAAGACACTGGATTGGCGACTCAGCCGCAGTGACCCCTCAGAAAGTCCAGAAGGCCCACAATTCTGCGGAGCATCTGAGAAGGCTTCGCGTGCTCCTAGCGCTCCTGCCTCGCCATCACTCAAGTAGATGTCCACTGTATATATTCGCCGCCTCCCTCTTTCCACCCACACAAGACAACCACACAACCACACAACCACAAGACAACCACACAACACACAACATCCATCCTCGCAACACGATACTCTTCACATCCATCACCTCCACCTCACCATGGACGCTTTCTCCAAGCCGCTTCCCCTGCGGACAAACACCGCCTCCTCCATGGAGTCGCTCTCTTCCTCGTCTTCCGCTTCCTCCCCATCGCCGTCTTCCCCGACCTCCCCGTCCTCGCCGCGCACCGCCAAGGCCCGGCGCGCCAACCTGAGCCTGGACCTGTCGTCGCTGCCGCCGCTGCAGCCCCCGGCCGCACCCACCAACACGCTGCTCTTCACCAACCTGCAGCATCCCGACGTCTTCCGCCCCGACAACCTGCAGACCATCCGCGACCTGGTCGAGCACACGGCGCCGCTGCACTCGTGGGCGCCGCTGCGGTCCTTCCGCCGCATCGTCGCTTCGTTCCACTCTTCCGAGGACGCCGCCCGCGTCCGCGCCATCTGGGAAGGCGAGCGCGTCCTCGGCGAGCCCTGCCAGGTCTACTTTGGCCGGCCCACCCCGCTCGACGCCGGCAACCCTGCCCAGATTCAGCATCTGGAGCTGCCCGACGCCGGCAAGCTCTTCTTCATCAGCCCGCCCCCCTCGCCCCCCCACGGCTGGGAGATGCGCCTCGAGGGCGCCCCCAACAAGCAGGTCCACGCCGACGACCTCGCCGAAGCCCTCGCCAAGCTCCACCACCAGGCCGCCATGCCCGGCGACGACGACGACGTCATGGCCGACGTCGCCATCCCCTCCCCCGTCGAGTGCGCCGTCGTCCGCGGCGGCCCCCGCGGCACCCGCTCCCGCAGCTCCACCCTCATCTACCAGCCCGCCGACCACGGCAGCCACCCGGACCTGCCCGCCATCGCCGTCGAGGATCTGACCGACGAGCCCGAAGAGCTGGCCGACCCCGTCTTTTATGCCAGCCCCGTCGAGCGGCCCATCATGGCCCACACCCAGCGGCCGCCCGTCGAGCTGATGAACGACGCATGACTGCTCTCTTGTGTGTTTTCGTGTTTTCTTTCCCTCCTGTATTCTATGTACGGCGTTCGGTCGGGCCGAGATAATGGCCTCTCATTCTGCACAGAGACGTGGCGATCTCTGCTGCTCTTTGTTTTATGGCATCCTCTGGCGTTTCTTTGTTTCTCTCGTCTTTCTTGTTTCTCTTGTTTTGCTTGCTGTCACCATTTGTCACAATATCCTGGAAGGCACACCTGCTATAGAGCGATCCGTCCACAACGGCCACCAAAATACACTTGATACAATTCCATGACAGTCTTTGAATCCCGTAGCTGAGATCATGACGGACCGCAGCTGTTGACACGCTCGGCATACTCGCCGAGCCGTTTCATCCAATGCCCTACGCGTCCTCTACCTGATCGACCCGTCATCCAAGATCTGCAACCCCCATGCCACAAAGGCTGTGTCGACTGCCACAACCGCCCAAGCCCCGGCAAAGTTGGACGCACAAGATCGACGCAGTCAGCAAAGCCACACCGGCGAATCAAACAATGCATATTAGAGTGCTTCTTTAGTCTGTCAACCTGGCAGTGCCAGGCATGTCTCTTTCTCATATAATTCCAATAGGGTATCGTATCGTTTTGTCCAGCCTCTCCAGAACTCCGAAGCAATGCTCTCCGCTACCCCTGCGTGAAAGAAAACCCGCTCCCCCTCCCCCAACACAACATGATTCCTTGTGGCTGTGTTGTCCGGATGCAGACTGAAATGAAACATAGCAACCGCCCTAGACTGCCCATCCGGATGCCAAAAAGGAGGGGGCAAAAAAAAAAAAAAAGGAAAAACAGAAAGAAAAATCAAACATGCACCCCTGACATCGTCTTCTGCTGCACAGCCCCCCCAGCTTATGGCGTGAACACGCCGCGCCTAGACTCTCCGATAAACAGCGAGAAGAGCCGCCGCAGCAGATAGTCCTCCCGCCATATCCGCCCTGCCTTCATGTGGTACGCATCCACAATGTCAAGGTGCCAGTCCTTAACAAGCATGCCTTCTCTCCGCGTGTGCACCACCTTGCTGAGCAGCGCCTGTGACGGTCGCGGCCCCGGCGGCAGAGCCTGCGTCCGTCCTCTGGGCTTATACCGCAGCTTGAAGTTCAGCGGGCCCAGCGTCCGGTACTCCTGCACCATCTCGTTCATGCTCAGCCAGTCTTCGAGACCCCAGCTGCGCGACGGCGGCTTCGCCTGTGCCACCGGTGGCTGCCACCGAGACGGCCGAGCAATGCTGGCAGGGTGAAGCACCGCCTGTCCCGCGGGACTCTGGTGTGCGTAGACGTACGGCTTCGGCAGGCTGATCTGGTGCGCGTCCGAGAGCATCATATCCGACAGCTCCTCGTCCACCTCATAGCCCTTCTCTGTGCCTGCATCGTCTTCCATGGTGGAGGCTTCCTTTGCCTCCATCGTACCCATGTTGCCGTCAGCATTGGCTGGCGTCGATCGCTCAGACACGCCAGCCACCCGGTTGTTGGTGTCGAGCCCAAAATGCTCCGCAAACCGCAGCGCTGCTTGCTGCGCGCTCGCCCGCTCCTCCAGGATCGACGCCCCCTCACCCTCCTCAGCCGCCATCGTGCTGCTCGTGAACTCTACCACGCGCCCCGGCGTCTTGAGCTTCGTTGGCGACCGCATGCATGACTTGGTTGGAGATGCCGCCTTGTCTGGAAGCGGCTTGAGCACAGGCGTCAAGAAGCTCGACTCCGATTCCACGTACGACGGCTCTTCTTGCTCGTCCTCCTCCACTTGTCGCTGCGCGTGCGTCTGGTTGTCCGGCGGTCGCAGCTCCGGCGCCTCTTCAAAGAAGACGCTCTGGAACGCAGCCAACGTCGACGTGCGCCTCTGTCCGACTGGCCGCTCTTGTGGGAAATTAAACATCGCCTGCGCTGGTGCAAGCCGACGCGACCGCATCTCGCTCGGGCTTTCGTCCAGCGTTTCCTCTGGCAGGCTCTCGGGCGACTCCTCTTGCCGCATCTCACCATCTGGGAGCACCGAATGGTCATTGCTGGATCGCTCCGCCGTGGAAGAGCTGCTGAAAACAGCCGCTTGTCCTGCCGGCTGCTTCTGTGCAGGCGTGCTCGTTGCGTGTCCGCTGAACACGGGCTGGCTGGTGAGTGATTCGCTGGCAGGTTCGCTGACAGGTTCGCTAGTAGGTTCGCTGGTAGGTTCGCTGACAGGTTCGTTGGCTCCGGCAGACGGCCCGGCAGACGCCCCTCTGATCATGTTGACAAAATCCATTCTCACAAGCTGCGACTTGCTCATCCGCCTCTGGCGAGGCAGCTTTGCCGAGATGGGCGTCGTGCGTCTGTCCATCGGACTGCTCGTCTGCTCGCGAGAAGCATTTTTGTCAGCACGAGGGCTGCTGGCGGCCGGCAAAGCCGACGAGATTGGCGCGGCGTAAAAGGATGCATCATGGCTCGCCTCGCCCACAGCCTCGGCTTGGGCAATATTATCAGAATCTGACCCAGCATCCGAACTGGCTTCTGCTGTCGTCCGCTGAGCAGGCTTCGGTCCGCTGTCTTCTCGAGTGCCGCGCACATTCCGTTCGCGGTTGTGTTCTAGAAGCCGTTGCACCGCTTGCTGTCGGCTCTGCTCATTGAACTGGATATTCTGCTCCGACGTGGGTGGCAGCATCTTGGGTATTGCGACGGGAGAAGAGAAGAAGTCGTCCAGATTGAACTGTCCCGGACGCCGAGCCGAGCTTCCGGGCAGCGACGCTTGCTTTGGCTCGATCTCGGTGTCCAGCAGCGAAAATTCGCGATCGGTCTCTTCCGCTTCTTCGGGTGCCAGGCTCTGGCGAGCCTGACTCGCTAGTTTCCACGCATTTCTCATCATCTGCGTGGCAGCCAGCCGCGAAAGTCTTGGGTTCCGTGTCTCGCCTCTGGCCGTAGACTGGGCAACGGGTGGTTCTGGGGCTGGCTTGGCAACGCGTCGAGGTGTCGGACGGGCAGCTTCGATAGCCCAGATATCATCGTCATCCAAGTCATCCAAATCATCATTGTGCGATGCAGGCCGCGATGGAGTAGAAGGAGACACATCAGCGCTGTGGCCGATATGCGCATGTCCCACCCTCGGGCTGGAAGGATGACCCTCGGACGTGGCCACATCGGCAGGTACCGAATAGTCGAGCATCTCGGTATCAGACTCGGCCACTTGCGGGCTTGCTGTGTCCACGTGCCGGGACATCAGCTTGCTAGCAAATCCAGAAATCGAACTGGCGACACCGCCTTCTCTAAAGACACGTGAACGCCATGACCTCCCTGTCTCACTCCCGGACACGGATCCGGCGCGGCTGGGCTGGCCATTGAGATCGCTTCCGGGCGTGGAAGACAGCCGCCGTCGTTTATTGCTGGGCGAAGCCTCAGGAAGCCCTGCCGCCTCAAGGTTAGCTGCATCCGCTGTACGCTTTGCCGCCGAGATGGTTGTAGCCAATGGAGCTGGAGCTGGAATGGGAGGCGCTGGCGTAGATGCTGTGGATGAAGATGGCAGTGGCGGCCGAGGCGAAATCATCTGGGCCCCGGCGACAACCAGATTCTTGATGCCACTGAGTGGCGCAAAAGCCACTGACCACACAGGCCGTGAAGTCGCCGAGGAAGGTTGCGGAGGAGTTGCCACCGGCTCTGCCTCGACATCTGGCTGCACAGGAGGAGGCTGAGCAGAGCGGCTGGGGGTTGATTTGGCATCGGGAGAGTTGGAATCATCCTGAGGTGCGGCAGCGGGTGACTGTGTTTCCCTCCCAACAGAGCGGCGGAATGGGCTGCGCAGGTAGTTTTCGCTGTCCCTTGGCGAAGGGGGATCTGATGTGACGCTTTGCAAAGCTCGACCTGCGCGGACAATGGGCGACAAGCTGGGCCGATACCCGTCCAACGGCGGCATGAGACGGTCCATCTGCCCGCTGCTCCCAGCATGCGGAACAGGGGGAGACCTGGGTGACATGAAAACAGCCGGCGTGGTTCTGAACAGCCTCTGTTGGGTAAAGCTTTGGTTGCGAAGAGACGGCTTGTCGCCTTGCTGCTGAGATGGGACACCCTGAACGGGAGGAGACGATGTGAAGTCAGCCTCCTGCTGGGCGTAGTCAGTCGCAGCATTGGACGATGAAGCAACGCTCTGGACTGGCGGGTGATTCGACTCCAAGATGCTCATTTCCTGGCTTGCGTCGTCGACGTCTTCTGCCTGCTCCTCTTCATAGCTATACCGTCTGTCCGCGACACGCGGCTGGGGCGGTGCGATGTCGACCCGTCCGGTGAGCTCAGCTTGCTGCTGTGAAAAGTAGGCCGTATTGGTTGCCTCTGGGATGGCAGCTTCTAGGACCGACTCCGGGATTTCGGAAAAGGAGTCGTCGTACCTGTCCTCTGGTTGCTGGAAATCCGTGGCGGCCGATGCGTGTGCCTCTTGGACAGATTTGCGCGCGAGCAGCTTGCTCAGAGGTTCTGCTTTCTTCTTGGGACTTCCGGCTTGGGAAGCAGGTGATGATGCATGCGCTGGCCGGGAGGCGGGAACCTGCGGGCTGTGCTCTTCCGCATGGGATGGGCTTGCTTCTGCAGGGATATTGGCTGAAGAGCTTGCGGGCCGCGAAGAGGTGGGATCAGACTGGCCGATGAGATCGAGAATGTTGAGGCCGCTCGCCTCGTTCGCGTCGTTTTGATCGCCATGGCGAAGCGACTCGAGGGTCCGGCTGATGATGCGGCTCGTCATCTCGCCCATCTCAGGAAGATCAGAATGTGACATGTTTACGCTCGCCTGAAGGGAGTCCATGCCAATCATGCTAAAGTCTTCGCCCATGGCGATGGTGTCCTGGCCGCGGATGTTGAAGAAGGCCCCTTCGTCCATTGGGAGCCCGCGAGAAGCGTCCTTGGCTTCCTGAATAGCACCAACAATAACAGTATCGACCTCACCGTCGCTATCGGACTGAGTCGATCTGTAACTAGCTGCGTTTGGCCGAGGTGATGCCGAACTGGGGGGCGGCATGAATGGATCTGACGAGTTAGTGAAAACCCCGATGAATGGCCAACGGGAATCGTCTTACCACTCCTGCGACTACCTGGGGCTGGCTCGCTGGCACGAGCAACTGGCGTGGCAGTGTTTGTGTGTTCTCGCATGGGAGAAGGCTCGCTATCAACGGACGCATTTATGCCGTCCAACGCCTCTGTGAGCTCGATCTGAGCAGGGGCAACATCCTCTCCGAAATCGTAGTCGGCAGGGTCGTTTGCATAGTCAGGTTCATCGTAGCCCGCAAACGCGTGATCTGAAGCAGCATCCTCGCTTTCGGCATACGCATGTGTGAAGACAGCGTTATCTTCCGTGTTGTTCGCGACAGGGACTTCCATGAGGTCAGCTTCGTCGGCGTATAGGCCAGCAGGCTCGCCGTTGCCAACAATCGTGGCTTCGTCTTCGTTGGCAGAATTTGCAGTGGATGCATCCTCGGCCTCTGCCTGGACTTTGACCAGGTCGACGGAGGAAAGGGGAGTGGCCGGGCCAGGAGACATGGCGCTGTCGGCAGGTGACTGGCCGCGGTCTGTCAGATCGTCATCAGCAGTAGCAGAAGCGGCAGCAGAAGCAGCAGCAACTTCGGCGTCGTGGGCAGCGGACGCTTCCATTTCTCGTTCGTTCCGCTCTGCAATGACAGCCATTTCATCCGGAGTCATGCCCCGACGCCGTGGTCGGCCGCGCTTTCGTGGCTGGGAGCCTGTGACCAAATCGGCTTCGCTGTCGAGGGCTGCCTGGCCAGCTGTGCGCTTCGGCATCTTCCCGGCAGCGCGTGGTGTTTTCTGCGTTGAGCTGGAGCCCAAGGGATCGAGACCGCCGGGCTGTTCCAACTTTGGCGTCGCCGTTCTCGCCCGCCGCCCGCGTACGGGCGTCTTCGTGCTCGGCGTCTCCAGGGCCGTGCTGGAAGCGCGCATCTCGACAGAGGCGACAGTGGGCATTGGCGTGCCAGACCGCCGTGGGCGTCCGCGTCGCCGCTTCGGGGTAGCGAACTCTCCGAGATCGGCGCCTTCGTCGTCGGAGAGCCCACGCACGGGGACTTTTGTCGTCGTCGTCGTAATGGCTTTTCTTGTGGATTTGACAGAGGAGGGAGGAGCGGCCGAGGAGGAGGCTCGCGGACGGCGGCGGGGAGCAGCTTTGGGCGTCGATCCAGCGGTGTCGGCAAAAAGACGACGGCTGACCGCCGCGTCGGTCTTTTCGCTGTCTGCCTCAACGGTGACGCGAATCTTCTGCGGCGAGATGCCGCTTCCCACGTCGAGGTGGAAGGTCTGCTTGCGAGGGGAGGAGAATGTCGAGGCGATCGACTTTCGGCCGTCCAAGGACAGCAGCTTGCTCGATCGGTGGCTCCGCGGCACCCGGCGAGCAGCAGACGACATTGGCGGGCCCATTGACATCTCGGTGGAATCATTGAGAGGGTCCGGCGAGGATGCCGTGGACCCGGCGGTCCCCGACGGCGTCTCCAACATGGCCGCCGGGAGAGGGAAAGACTGGAGAGGCCGCCGTTGAAGTCAGGCGCAGCCAGCAGACGAGAGAAGAATCGAGTCGGGGCAGGAAGAGGCGGGGCGGCCGAGGAAGCACGAGAATAAGGTGTAATTGATGATGCAATCGCATAGAGCAAAGCCGTGAGCACAGGCTCGTGATGGCGAAGAGCAGAGCGATGGCAGGACGCGTTCTGTGATGGTGGGGGATAAAAAAAGACTGGAGAATCAAGCACCAAAGTGATTTTTGAAGCTTGGGCCAGACACGCGAAAGTTGCTGGTTGGTTGTTTACTAAATTCCCAAACAAGACTAGTAAAATTTGTGCGCGCCCCGCATGCTTGCTGGAATCGGAAGGAGCCCTGTCTCCGGATCGCACTTTCCATGTGTGCGAAGAGCGGAAGTCATGGCAACTGAATTAATAATAACTGAAGGGTTAGTCAGAAGACGAAAACGCCATTGAAAACGCCATCGTACGGGAAGGTGCGGGGATGGAACTTTCTGCAAACAAAAATATTGATTAGTCAACTTCTCCGCGAAACTTCTCGTCGGCTATGACGTTGTTAGATCACAGGCATGGCTTATATTTTCACGTCTCCTATTGGGAGTCGGGTAATATGTCAGACAGCTTAGAAATCGACACATCTTGCCGTGCGAAAATGGAGGACGGGATTGGGAAGACAGCTATTATAAAGAGCCAGGCTGGGAGAGTTGAGATCGACTTACACGAACTTCCATAGCCCTTTTGGGAAAATAATTTATACAGCTAACCTCTACTTTTCAAAGGACCCCGTTGATTTTCATAGCTCTACAACAGGCTCTCTAAATCTGCTTCTTGGAAATTCTGTCTACTCCTCAGAGCTTCTTCCCATCTTCAAAGATCTTCTACTTGGCTGCCATGGCTGTCGAAATAACCGCCCCAGCCAATGCCACTGCCAAGAACCGAGTGCCTCACGGCCCTGTTCGCGCCACGCTCAACTTCTATAAGCCTCCCGCTGATGGCGCGGAGCCCTTCAACTACGTCGATACGCCGCCGGCCGAGGAACCACAGCGCAACTTTAGCGACGCGCCGCACGAGGTTTGGATCGACGACATCCGGGGGCGCGAGGCCGAGTTCAAGACCAGCCCGGCATCGCTCGACAAGAACGCCTTTTTGCTCGTGACAGACCAGCCGCCGTCGGCCGAGGTCGAGTTTGTCGACGACGCCTCCATCGAGGCGGCGTACTACCCCGAAGTTGAGGCGCTGCTGCTCAAACACATCCCGGGTGCCAGCCGCGTCGTCATCTTTGACCACACGGTGCGCCGGTCCCAGCCAGAGGCCAAACGGACGCCAGTGACCCGGGTGCACATCGACCAGACGGGTCGGTCGGCAGCGATGCGCGTGCGGAAGCACCTACCGGCCGACGAGGCAGAGCGGCTGCTGCAGGGTCGCTACCGCATCGTCAACGTGTGGCGGCCGCTCAACAAAGAGCCCGTGGAGTCGTTTCCGCTGGCGTTTGCGTCGTCGGCGAGCGTGGCGGACGCAGACCTGGTGCCCGTGCAGCACCGCTACTCCCAGGCGCACGGCGGCTACGTGGGCGAGACGGCCGCCGTGCGACACCATCCCGACCAGAAATGGTACTACTTCAGCGGCATGACGAGCCGCGACCGGCTGCTGCTCGAGTGCTTCGACAGCGAGGCGCTCCAGACCGGCTCCGGCGTCGACGGCGGCCGACTGGTCCACACGGCCTTTGACGACCCGCGGTCGCTGCCGGACGCTAAAGGTCGCGAGAGCATCGAGGTCCGCACATTGGTGTTTGGTCCCTGAGGGGGGGATGACTCGAGACGAGATTCAGACGCCATTTTTTTTTGAACATACCCCTTTCGATATTACTTATGCCTACTTTGAACACGCAGTATAATTCCATGGCCTGTCGGCCGTCTCCTACGCCAACCGGCACGTCCCTCCTGTCTCGTATACCAAAAACGATACTGCCGCTGCTGCCGCTACTGCTGCTGAAGGAATATCCCATCTCAAACTCCTTCAAAGCGGACTGCTGAGATTGTAAAAACACACGTAAAAAAAGGAAAGAAGCAACAACACAAATCACGCCTTTCCCCCCACGTAAAAGCAATCATGACAATGCATAGAGGACGGACAAGAGTATGCCCGCCTTTTAGTTCCGTTTCCTATGGGCCCGCGTGTTGCTGCCTTGCCGGCTCATGGCCGTGCCGCCCTGACTGCTCTGTCGGCTCATTGGGCTAGCATTGAGGGCCGCACTGGCGGCCGCCGCGTTGAGAGGCGCGTGCGACCCGCTGGGCGTGGCCGGCTCGTCGCGCACGCTGCTTGTCGGCAGCCGCAGGTCCTTGCGCAGGTACTCGGGGTCCTCGCGCTCGTGCCGCAGGTATGCCAGGTACCGGCTGTCGTGCGGCGAGAAGGCCGTCGCCTCCAGCACCTTGCGCCCGCCGTTGGCATTGTCAAAGTTAGACCCCGTGCCGTGCGCTTTCTCGTACTGCCGCAGCAGCTTCATCACCGCCAGATCCGAGTGGATATCATCCGTCGACAGCGTCGCCGGTGTGTTGGAATCGATCCGCGAGTGCGGCTTGGCATAGTTGCTCATGAACAGCGGCGGCATTTTAGGCTCGTTGGCTGCCAGCTTCTCCAGATTTCGCGGCATCTCAAAGTTCGTCAGCGCCTCCAGCCCGGCAATCTTATCGTCGATGAAGTTGGCCGGCTGGTGCGTGTTACCGCGCGTGCTGCGCGTTGCGTGCGACGGCACTCTTTCCATCGATGCCGCCGCCGGCGTGGCGTCCCGATCGTCATCGTCGTGGTCGCCGGATTCCGTGTCCGAGGCCGACGACACCATCTCGCCGTTGCTGTTGAGCTTGTTCCGGTGCGACAGCAGGTACTTGTGCGATGCCAGCGCGGCTGCGTTGTACGTCATCGCCAGCTCCTTGTCCGTGAAGAGCTTGTCGATGCTGTACACCGGGCCAGTCACCTTGCGGTGGGCCAACCGCTCGCCCTGCCAAAACGGCGTCGTGCCATTAGTGTCGCCTCGTCTTTGCGGGGCCGGCGAGCCGTCGTCGTCGACTCCATTCCGCTTGCGCTTCCGGCTGTCGCCGATGCCTGCGAGGTCGTCAGCAGCGGTTTGCCGCTGCCGGGTGGATCTCTTGTTGTGCGTGCCGCCGGGACTGGATGGGTTGTTGATGGAGAACTGGTTCGGGTGCAGCAGCAGGGCAGACGCATCCGAAATCTCCAGTGCCTCCTTCTCTTTAGTCAGCCGGACCTTCTTGGCCGTGATCGCATTGATCAGCCGCTCGCGGAGTGTCGCCGACAGCTGCTTGTACTCGCGGTTGGCCGTGTCCGTCTTGAAAATAAATGTGTTCTTGTGCTCGCGCGTCTTCTTCTCAAACTCAAACTGCGCAAGTGATCCCATTGTCAGCATTCTGCCGCACGCCATTGGTTCGCCTGCCATATTTTTCTCACCTTTTGCTTCGTCAGCTCAGAGTCGCGCTCCTCGACGAGATCCTCAATCTCTTGCACCCATTGCTGGAACGTCGGGCCAGCCATCTCCAACAAGCCACGGCCCCCGCCACGGCCTTCCGGGTCGGGATCTCTGTTGTACTCGCGATCCCGGCTGTGTCGGTCGGGACCGAGAAACTCGAGGGGCCGATCGGTGTAGGGGTCAATCCGCATGACCAGGTTTGTGTCGATTTGTATCTTCTGGAGTTGTTCGCGGTAGGTCAGGTCGCGATCACGGCTGAATTTATCGGAGAGAGCAGCGAGCCTGTCGGTCAAAAGCTGGCGCTTCTTGTCGCGCTTCGATTGACTGGGTCCTGGAGAGCTGGCGCGGTGCTCGATGCGCTGGTCGCCGTCACCCAGGCCGCCGCCTAGGTGAGAGTCTGTCGCAGCCATGTCCACTGAGTTTAGCACTTCTAAAAAAGGCCGCGACTTCGGTATAGCATAAAAGAGGACAATGAAGTGGTATGGTCGTGTCGGGGCTGGCCTGAAGGATGAGCTCCAATCGGAATGTGAAGGTAGGCCGAGAGAGGCGACTCAGCGCACACGGAGCTGTCGCTTTCTTCGTCTAGATAGTTGAGAATGATTCCCTGCTTCAATTCTAGCCAGCGGGGGGGGAGAGAAGAACGTGGGCGTGTTATTTTCCTGACAGAGTCGAGATTTTGTGTGGCCGCGACTTAGACGCCAGCTAAGAGAAGAAGAGGAGGGGAAGAAGCGGATGATGCTTTGATTCGGCCGCTGCAGAGTAAATAAAAAGCAAAGAATGCAAATCTGAGAGTAGCAGCCTGGCGAAAACAAAGCCAACAGAAAGAACAACTTGTACCATACGGTGTTGAAGAAGATGGTGGCTCGAGAGAAATGGCCTCCAGATGCTGGGAAAAGAAATCGGCTGGGCTATCCAAGGACCACAGAGAGTGGAGCCCGCCGTGCATGTATGAACGGATATACCGTAATATACTGTATGAGACTATGCGGTATTGTGGCCCGTGCATATTGGTCAGTTGCCGGAAGCGGCAAACGTGTTCTTCCGTCGCAGATGGACGTTTGCTCAGCTGTGGGCAGCAAGCACACGGAGCTGGCAATCAAAGAAGAGGATCAGCATTTCTGCGATCGCTGCAATCGCCGAAGCACCGAACTGGCTCCCACGTTCTGTGGAAGTGCACTTGTACACAGATACACACAAGACGCTTTTTGTTGTAGGTGTGGCGTTTGTGGCGGTGCAGCCTCGATTTGCAAAGTCCCTCCATCACACTAAATACGACTCCTGCATTCACATAGCACGTCGAGGCTGAAGAAGCAGCTCGGCAAGCCATCTGACGGTTGGCAAGCATTGGCAGAAGCACGTCGGCTCCAAAGTTGTCGCCTGAGAAGGAGTTACGCTCCGAACCCACGAAGTGCGCGATCGAAGGACAGTCTTCCCCTATGGGCGAGCTTGAGTCAACATCCCTCTTCGAGAACACGCGCTCCTGATGGAGAACCTCACGATTTCAGATCCCCAACAAGGAGGGGGACCGGGTGGTCCAGGCGGCCCGCCCGTGCGCGCGCCGCTGCAGCAGGACCAGCTGCCGGCGCAAATGTTCACCACCGCAGCGCAGCTACTAGACCTTACAGACAGTATGTTTGCTTGGCTGCTTGGCACGGGGCATGACTGACTCTCTCGACAGAAAAGCTTATGGTGGTCCTCCGGGACGGCCGAAAAGTGATTGGCGTGTTAAGAACGTGGGACCAGTTTGGTACGTCATACCTCGCGCTACGCTCTGTTGTGTCTCTTCCTAACCCCCCCTTGCCAGCCAACTTAATATTACAAAACGCCATCGAGCGAACATTCCTCCCACCTGGCAGCTTCGATGCGGCGGCAGCGCCCGAGAGCGCAGCGCAGGGTCACGGTCTTTACTCGGACGTTCCTCGGGGGACCTATCTGGTGCGTGGCGAGAACGTGCTGCTTTTGGGCGAAATCGACCTCGATAAGGACGACGAGGCGCCGCCGGGCCACGACAAAATCAGCCCCGACCTCATGACTGATCTGGCCAAGAAGAAGAAGGCGGTTGACAAGGCGGCGGAGAAGGCGCGGGTCAAGAAGCTGTCCATTCTCGGCTTCGAGGGCGAGAACACGGGCGAGATACTGCTATGAACGGTGGTTTGCCTGCTTCGAGGTGAAAAGGAGAAAAGGGAGAAGAAAGAAAAAAAACTCTACAGAGTCGATACCAACCAATAGGGATACCCGCAGGGTTGGGATACTGGCATCTACCTCAGGGGTACCGCCAATTCAGTCGTCTACAGACAAGTCGAGGCTTTAGATATGGCACCATTATCTTCAAAACGACACAGACAGGTCGACATATTGAGAGAGTGCCTATCTAAGATAGCCTAATATAAATCAGGGGGGTTGTGATTAACACCCTGGCAAAAAAAAATAATAGGCAAAGGCAAAGACCAGGTGATCAGTCATCTGTGTCCCCTTGTAGCCTTCCTTTTGGTCCTGATATATGATGAAGGGGAAAAGCGGGTGTATGTGTTTAGCAGGCTGCGCTCGGCAAGTCGGTATGGTTCCAGCGGGCAGAGTGAACAAGATAACAAAAGGCCAATTAACTGCGGCAGACATGAATAACTCGACGATCTTCTGTTTCGGGATGCCACTTGTCGCGACACATGGCAGCCGCACCGCAAAAGCTGCCAGTAGTCGTGAGACATGCATGGCAGGGATTTTGTGACTCTTTTTGTGAGCTGTGGCCGACAGTATTGAAGGCGGGAGACAATTAAAGAACCACAAATGCTCCTGTTTATGAATGCCACTACTTGAGAAATCAACACAGGTTAGTGAGTATTATGAAAACTCGAACAAAAATAGAAAGTTCTATTACATGACAACTAATTCGAGTATCCGTATTCGGCCCGAACGAGATAGTGAACAGAGCATCGACTCAGCACTTAACCGTATCCAAAGACGCCATAAACCCCTTTTTAGCGATCAGGTTGGTGCAGATGCAGACATTGGGTTTACATGAGTTCGTTTTGATTCGAGCGTTTTGAAAATGTCAGTGTCCTCCCGTGTTTGAATTGAGGCTATTAGGGACAATTTACTGATGTAGAGTCCAATAGCCACCAACTATTCTCTGCACCATTGGATGTGATAGTGCATTGGAAATGAGCCTATAACTGACAATCTGCAAAGAAAGGCCTCGTCCAATTTAAAAAGTCACCATTAACCGTACATCATGCAATGTTGAAGAGGGGGTTCTTGTATTATCCCATGCTTGCGCGAGTCGTGATGTTCTGAAGGTGGGTCGTTATCTTATCTCTTATCGCCAATACGATATGATAACTTTTTTTTTTTTTTTTCGTAGTCGCTCTTTCCAGTTTCTGCATTTTTTCTGCAAGCTTACTGGGAACGACAAGACTCATTTTCATATAAGCAAAATGGGTGTCGGACGACGCATCGGAAAGAAGCAGGGCGCGCCCGAGCCTCTGTCGGAAGAACATTTTGCCAAGCTGAAGAGAAAAGCCGGCTTGCCTGTCGACACCCCACAGCAGGACGACCGGCGGTCTTTGAAGCGGCGCAGAGGCAACAACAAGCCCGAAGAAAAGGGGAATAAGGCCAACGGCAAGAATGGCGCTGCTCGCAAGACTTTTGCGACGGTAACTTCTAGCGCACAGAAGCCTCCGGTTGCCAGTAGGGAAAAGACAACGAAAGCGGCCAAGGCGAAGAAGGCCAAGGCGCCCACGCCGGAACCCGAGTCGGATGACTTCGACATGGACTCTGACGACGAAGCAGAGGGCCAGGGCGCCAAGCTGTTTGATAGCGATGACGACGAGGACAACCAGACGCTGCGGGCCGACTTTCTCGGCTCTGACGACGATTCTTCCGTCTTCGCTTCGGATGCGGAGGAACAAGACGGCAAGTTCGTCTTCTCGGAGGACGAGGAAGGCTCAGATGGGGAAGAGAAGCTTACAGCGGCAAACATTGAGGGTCTGTCGCGCAAGCTGGAGCGGAAGCAGGCGCGCGAGGCTGCCGAGGCCGAAGCTGAGCTGAAGGAGAGCACGCTGCAGACCAACATTGCGGGCATGTTCGACGACGAAGACGAGGAAGACGGAGATGACGCACAAGGCAAGAAGTCGACGACGATGCTGGCACCGGATCTCCAGCTGCTGCGCAGCCGCATCGGCGAGACGATCCAGGTGCTGGAGGACTTTGCGCGGCTGGGCGACAAGGAGCGGTCGCGGGCCGAGTACGTCGAGCAGCTGCTGCAGGACATTTGTGCGTACTACGGCTACTCGGAATACCTGGCCGAGAAGCTGTTCCACCTGTTCTCGCCGCGCGAGGCGTTTGCCTTTTTCGAGGCCAACGAGACGCCGCGGCCCGTCGTGCTGCGCACCAACACGCTGCGCACCCACCGCCGCGAGCTGGCCCAGGCCCTCATCAACCGCGGCGTCACCCTCGAGCCCGTTGGCAAGTGGTCCAAGGTTGGCCTGCAGGTCTTCGAGTCCAACGTCCCGCTGGGTGCCACCCCCGAGTACCTCGCGGGGCACTACATGCTGCAGGCCGCTTCGTCCTTCTTGCCCGTCATGGCCCTTGCGCCCCAGGAGAAGGAGCGCGTGCTCGATATGGCTGCTGCCCCCGGTGGCAAGACCACGCACATGGCCGCTCTCATGAAGAACACCGGCGCCGTCTTCGCCAACGATCCGTCCAAGGCCCGTTCCAAGGGTCTGATCGGCAACATCCACCGTCTGGGCGCCCGCAACGTCATCGTCTGCGCCTACGACGCTCGCGAGTTCCCCCGCGTCATGGGCGGCTTCGACCGCGTGCTGCTCGATGCGCCCTGTTCCGGCACAGGCGTTATATCCAAAGATGCCAGCGTCAAGACAAACAAGACGGAGCGCGACTTTATGCAGCTGTCGCACACTCAGAAGCAGCTGCTCCTTGCGGCCATTGACTCGGTCAACCACGCCAGCAAGACTGGTGGCTATCTCGTGTACTCGACTTGGTATGCCCTCCTTTTTTTTTTTTTTTTCTCGTCGTTAGATACTAACATTTCTAGTTCCGTCACCGTCGAGGAAAACGAGGCCGTCGTGGCCTACGCGCTCAAGCGTCGTCCCAACGTGCGCCTCGTCGAGACCGGCTTGCCTTTTGGCAAGCCCGGGTTCACCAGTTTCATGGGCAAGACCTTTGACCCCAGCCTCAAGATGACCCGCCGCTTCTACCCACACCACCAGAACGTCGACGGTTTCTTTGTTGCCAAGTTCCAAAAGTTTGCTGTGACGCCCGCCAATGCCGTGTTGGCCAACGGCAGCGGCTCGGCTGCAACCTCTGCCACGACAGCAGGCGAGGCGACTCTGGCCGGCGTCGTCGACAAGACGCCCATTGCACTGGACGATACTGCCAAGAAGAACGGCGCACAGTCTGACGATGGCTTTGGTGGCTTTGACGATGAGGCCGACAGCTCGTACATAGATCGCGCCCGGAAGAATGCTATGCGCCGTCGTGGTCTGGACCCGCACGTTCTGGACCACAAGTCGCAGAAGAAGGAGAAAGCGCCAGCCGAGGCTGCTGACGTGAACACCGCCGAAGCCAACGGAGCAAAGGACAAGGAGGCAGACAAGGCACCAAAAGCAAAAGCACACGCCAAGAAGGCCGGTGCAAGGAAAAAGTAGTAGTCACTAGATAGTAGAATTAGTTTGCTCGATATTTATACATGGAGTTTGGTCGGCATCGCATCGCATCGTTTCGTTTCGTCTTGTTTCCTCGTGCATAATCACAGCCTCCATCAACCAGTATAGCATGCGGTATAGGAGCACTCCGTCTCTGTTTCTCGCATTTCAACACTGCTACCTCTCACTCTATTGTGTATAATAGTCAAGTCCACCCCTTTTCTGCCTCGTAACAAAAAAATGTAAAACAATAAACAAACAACAGATGTGAAGGTTAGCAACAGCACACCCTGAAGCGAAGTAAAAAAAAGTTCGTAACCCAAAATTCATAATGTCCGTCACGTCGTAATAGAACCAAAAAACAATAACGCCAGAAATAAGCACCTGCTTTTTTTTCTGCAGTCCACCAACTAGCCAAGAGCATTGCTTGACTGTCTCACATCGCGCCGGTTGGTACTGCCCCGATCTGAATTCCGATATGCTTTATGTCGTGCTTGTGCTGTCCAAAACCAAGACACGTTGTCGTAGGCTATTGCCAATGCAACCCCATAACGCTTTTGATGATTGCATCCCATATGATGCATGTTATACAGAGTAAGGGGGAATGGAATATGATAAGATGAAGTCGGCGGGATATTAAGGAGGTATAGTTGGAATGAGAGAAAAGGGGAGGGGGGAGGGGGGTGAACCATGGATATTAAATCTAGTCCCAAAAATAGAGAAGATGAAGTGAATCCGTGTAATGGCACTGTGAGAAGGGTGTCGTGTTGAATGTGATGTGTGAAATGGTGAGAGGTTGAGTGAGGCTGGCGTTTGCTTTAGATGGGGTGGGCAACCATCTCGCGTAGAAGCCATCTCCAGGAAGATTGACTGCGGTCTTCGAAAGTCATCCACCGCTCGCACTTCTTCCGCCACCGCTGCTCCTCCTCTCGTTGACGGCGAACGAACTCAGGACCGACATCAAACTCTTCGCCAACAAGCCAGTCATCCTTAACGTCGCTCGTCCGTCCGCCTCGGTTTTCGGTTGTGTCGGCTGCGTCTTCTAGGTCTGGGATGTCTTTGAAAACATCCTCGTCGCTGTCGATACCGTTGAATCCATCCATCGGATCGTCGGCATCAGACTTGCCGGCGTTCTGGTTGCCAAGTTTCAACCAACACATGTTTTGAGGATCAAAAACCATGCCGCCAACCACTTGAACTCCCTTCGTCGCACCAATAGGTGTGATAAGCGCAGGGCGAGGAGTAGAGCTTTCCTTTTCGCGGAGCAGATAGGGCGGGATTGAAGCCGTAGAAGGCGAAGATGCAGGCGAATCAAATGCAGACAATGCATTCTCGTTCCCCTCCCAGCGCATGGTCACGGGGTTGTAGCACATGCCGTTGATAGCTGCATCTGTTAGCAATGTACAGGGAAATCGCGACAAGGGGGAGCGTGATGGCGTCTTACTCTTTGGTTCTTTGGCGCCATTGAGGTTGGCGATGAGATGCGGCTTCAATTGTGCAGGTCGACGCAGCGTCTTCTTCGACCGTACAGTCTCGCGCGGTACGAGAGGAGTGCCATAGTTTCGCGTCGACAGCTGCGCAACCCTGTGGGCAGCCATGGGTGCCAATGGGCCAGAAGGAGTGCGCTGGGCAAGGGATGCCTCTCTCGCAATTCGGCTGGCCGCGGTGTCACGAGCAAAGTGTGGCAGGTTGTCAAATCGCGCCGGCGAATGCAGCGCAAGTGGAGATGGTGTGGCCATTCGATCCGGGAGGATGTTTTGATAAATCTTGCTGCGCATCTGGCTCTTGGAACTCGACGCTGGCTGACGCAGGAAGCGTGCTTCATACTGTGCCGACGTGGGCAAATCGTCAAATCCATCCAATTCATGGCCATCTCCAAATTGGCGGTGGCGACGAGGCTTGCTGAGTTGCTGCCAAGAGCCTTCCTGGGTAAGCTTTTCAACGTTGAAGCGCGACCGCTTTGTCGGACTAGGCGAGCGCATGGTCGATCGTGAAATGGCACGCGAGCTAGGCCGCAGGTCAACCGCCGTATCCGAATCGTGGCGGCGGAAGGTGCGTGAATTCTTGGCCGTGACATGGTGCGACTGGGATGCCGAAGCGCCAGCAGGCAGGAACGGCATTGGGTTTTTCCTCGCCTGAGCTGCAGCGCTTTCTGCTCCTATCCGGACCCTCTCGACGGGTGTCTTGGGCCGCATCGCTGACTGCGGACGGCCATTCGGGTCCCCTCTCGACGGGGGCCTGTCATTCCCGCGAGATGTGATAGATCGTGGAGCAGGCGACGGTGCTGGCCGCATGACAGGCAAAGAGCGCTTGAGGCGAAGCAGCTGGGCACTGGTTGTTGTTGGCTCGTTGCGCAATGAAATGGTAGACGACTTTTGGCCAATTTCGCGCCGGCGGGGTGTCGATGGCGGCGGCATGGACTGTATAGATGAAGGAGTGGTCGGCGTAGGAATACTAGACACAGACGATTGCGCCGAGTGGCTCAGACGTGACTGTGATCGGCGGGCGAGGTTGACGATGGGACCTCCGCTCTCAGAAACAGGCTCCAGGGATGATGCGGTATGCGTCCGCTCGTGGCTGGCTGAAGGTCTTGGCAGCCGAGACACAGTGGATGCGCCAGGCTTGTTCGTGAACGTAATCGAAACAGCTGCTTTGGGTCGCGAAGGGCTTGCCGGCCGGGCCTCCTTGAGACGGAGGTTGCGATTCAAGGTCAGTCGGCTGGCATCAAAGACCTCGCCATCACCAATGTCCAATCCTTCCAACAAGTCTTCCTCCGGTGGCGGCAACTGATGCAATTTTGTGTTATAGATGCCCAAAGCTGGGGCAGGTGCCGCAGCTGATTGTGGCTGTTGGCCTGCCGGTTGTTGTTTTTGTGCTTCCGGCTGCTTCGCCGGCTGGGGCTCCTCGGGCGCTGTCGACCGATGCGGAGAGCGGCTCTTCCGCCTCTTGTTCAACATTTCTCCAAAGTTGACCGGCCCCGTTGGCAAAACGAGGCCATCAAAAGTATCATCCTCGCCCTCGCTCTCAGCAGTGATCGAGCTAGACACGCTTGGGCTCAATGCTGACACGGATGAGCTGCGGTTAGACCGTCCATCGCGGCGCGTGCCGCCAAATCTCGTCCCCAGGCTGCCTTCGCCCCATTCGAAGTCGTCTAGCGTGTTTAGAGATGGCGTCTTGGGAATTTCCTTCCTCTTCGACAGTGTGAGCTTGCCGTCGGATGGGAGCTCAAGATCCATTTCAAAATCGTCTTCAACCGGCGCATTCTTCTGTGGGGTTGGGGGTGTGATCAGAGATATTGGCTTCGTTGGTTGGCGTTGCTTCGGCACCTTGATGGTGGCGGCGCCGTCCCCAAAGAAGTCATCGTCATCATCTGTATCACGGAACTGGTCCAGGTTGATCGCACTGGGTGATGCATTCGATGATTTGGCAGTAGCGGCCAACTCTTGGCAGATGAGACCAACAGGGGCTGGGGCTGGCTTCGCAGGTTTTACTGGACTTGATTGTGTTGAGCTGTTGCTCACCTGTCGTAGCACGTCGGGGAATTTAGAGCCGTCCTGCGGTTTGATGCGAAGAGGTTGGGGGTTGTCGGGGAATTCTAGATCGTCTCCCCAGTCTTCTTGGAAAATCTTCTTGATCTTCCTGCCGCCCAATCGCTTGATAGTACCGCCCATCAAGGCGGATGGAGGGACGTTTTTTGGCAGAGGAATGCCGGCATTGGCAGCCAATGCAATGGCATCTGATGTGGACTTCTCGTCGTCCCCGGGAAGAAGGAGCTGCTGTTCCTCTTCGGCATGAACGGACTCGAAGTCGGAGCGAAAAGACGAGTGGGATTCTCGGCGGCTACCAGGCGGTTGAGATGCGGTGAGAGAACTGCGGAATGTGATGTCGTCGCCGTCGATCATGAAGTCATCGTCGTCCCAATTCTCCACGGCATCCTCCACAGGTTGCCTCGGCTTGAGGCGTAATGTGTCCATGGTAAAAATACCGTCTGTTGTGGCTTAGTGATAAGCCGCTCCGCTTGTCGTCTCGTTTCACGATGCAAGGACGACGTCGCATGCAAGACGGAGGGGGAAAAAAAAACACGTGGATGTATCGTTGTGAAACGCAAGTGGTGGCGGTTGGCGAGAGAACAACTCGGTCAAGGATTTAAGTTCATAGTCAATAAAGACTAATGGGTTTGCCGGCGTTACGGTAGGAAATGTTGTGCTGCGATAAAGAGAAACAGATCGCGAGAGTCGGTGTGTGGCCCGGTTGGGTTTACTGTTGTTGCCTTTGCCGTGTTCTTTCTCTTAGTCGCGTGGTCCTCGACGCTATTCCTGCGGGCGGAGTAATGTCTGTCTAAAGACCCGAGCAAAAACGTCTCGAGAGTAATTTGGCTGTTCGCCTTGAAGATCCAGGCTGATGTGCAATTCACTAGGCGGAGACGGTAGAATGGGTGGTGGCCTAGACGGATCTTCCGCAAGACGCTGTAAATATCGGTTGGGATAATCGGGCGCGGTTATGTCTATTCCTAGAACATGTGTCTTTCTGTTGATATTGCTGCGGATGTTGCAGGTCGTCGCCGGTTCCGTTTCTCGTCGTCGTCGGTATTATGTATCGTCGTTTTGTCGGTGGTTTGTTGAGAACAATATGATCGCGTATAGTGTCGCGATCGGGGGGGGAAAGCGGGATATGGAAACCTGCTGCTGGAAACGACTGGCTTGGATAGACACAAATGAAAATAAAAAGAGTGCGAACGTAGAGGAAAATTTTGAGATCAAGTTTGGTTTCTGGGGCACAAAAGAAAGCTGTTTGGCGGGTAAGGATCTCGAAAAAGTGAATGAGTGGAATGTGAATGAAGAAGGTATGGCCATGCGCAGAGGAGGTTGGGGAAAGAGCAGCCAACCACTCAGAGCGATTTGCCTGAAGGCACAAACGAGGGAATAAAAAAAATCGGGTGGTGGGTAGCGCATTTTTCGAGCCTAGCATTTAGGGAACAGTGCCATTTTTCCAGCTGTTCGTGGACGGTGGCTGGCGCAGGACGACGCGAGGTCCGTGCATCAGTGGTGTTTTAACGAGAAGCGGGCGGGTGTAGTAGTAGGATTTGCGCTGGAAAGCACTCAGACGGGCCACATGGCAGGCGCAATTCCGCTGACGCACACACTGAAAAATGGATCCTTCGCTGCAACGCAGCACTGCAAGCTGTTCTTCCATCGGATTGGCTGATTCCCACCCCGAACCACAACAGAGCAGTCGCGCGCCAGGAACGCGAAGCAGACGCGCTCTTTCTGCTCGATACCTCGTCCCCTCAGTGTCGTCTCTCCACATTTTTTACTTGCGAATCTGTTGGCGCTTCCTATCCGCAGTCCAATATTTTAGGGGGCCCTTCTTCGCTATTCCATTCGATAATATTAGTTTTCAAAGGGGCCATGTGCTCTGCAGATACAGAGTACGTGTAGCTCACAAGATCTGGGTGCATGTCAGATCACATGATGTCATCTTCATCTGTAGATGGATCTGAGGCGGCAGCGCAGGCTGCCACGTCCGTGTGTGCATGCTTTCTGCACACATACGTCCCATTCTCGGGCATATCCGCCGTTTGTGCCGTTTGGCCGCCTGCATAAACGAAAACGACCCTTATGCTTGCCTCTACGCTGTTATCCCAAGAATCCCACCTAATCTTGTGCCATCTTGGGCCATATCTGTGCCGTGATTCAACTATCGACGGTTTCTCTTTTGACGTCTTAAATTGGTCTCGGGTGCTGAATAAAGGTCTGTCGTCATTTCGGCTGCGCTAATCCCCCAAAGGACGTCCGCCCAGGGTTAATTTTCACGTCCTTGCTTTCGGACATCCTTGCGTTCTCGCACCCCCGATCCCTTGTTGGCCATTGTGCGACTCGGCCGTGCCGAAATCTTACCGTTTTCATTTCCAAGGTTTGGATATTCCTTGAATTTCTGCTTCGTTTCACATCAACCCTAGCCATCCTTGCTTTGCGATCTGTTTGGGACCCAGTGATGTCGTTATACCCTCCAGCTTGCGCCAGGCTTTTCGTGGTTCCCGTCGCTGATCTTGTCTTCTAAGCAAACCGGGCGCGCTAGGGCGCATAGCATATAAGCTACCTTGTCATATTAGAAGCCACCTGAGACGGGCAAACACGCAAGGTGGCACTGGTGGTCATGGCCAAAGATGCTTGCTATGTGCTGCGGATTCCCCGCTCCGACGAGAAAGGGTCCTTCATCCTGGCCCGCGTGACGCCTCTGGGACCCGCGTCTCGGCCGCTCAACGTGAAATTGGTAGCCACGGAAGGAGTGGCGCCGTATGTTCTTACTCGTGAGCCGCATTAGACTACGGAACTCCCGAAACACGCTGACCACACATCCTCTCAGTCCGGCACGATAGGATTGACAAGCTGAGAGGAAGCAACGCGCCATGCTCACCAGACGAGTGGCAGCGCATCCTCGCGTTCCTCCTGCTGGGCCAGGAAACATTTAGCAATGTGGATGCGACAGCAACTGTCGAAGAAGAGTCTGCTCTGTCGATCACCATCTGGAAACGGGTCCAGGACATCACTGTATGGGCTTTCGTCCACTGCACCTTGCTTCTCTGGCATGCTGACACGGTTCCATCCAGCAACGCCTAGGCACATTGTCTCTCACATATGATGGGGACGAGGGCATTGAGCTGTTTGACTGGTGTGGGGAGGCAGTAGACAGTCGGACACAGGTCCAGGACGAACTGGAAAAGGCGCTGTCTACCAGGTCGGAGCTAGAAAAGGCAGTGGGCGAGCTTACCAACCAGCTTGACGAGTTTCTCAAAGCCAAGGAAGCCGACGACAAGGTTCTTCTGGAGAAGTTCTGCATGCTGCTCAACGAGAAGAAACTCAAGATCAGAGCCCAGCAGCAGCAGCTCCTGGAGGCATCCGCAAACCAAGAAGCAGCCGACGACGGCGCTGCAGCACAGGCTGAAACGAAGGATGAGGAACCAGCACCTCCAGCCCGTCAGCGGGCAGCACGGACTCGGGCTGGTGCAGCGCCCAAGCAGCCCGTGAAGCGGGGGGCCAAGCGGCGAGCAGCGGTTTCGGAGGACGAATCCGATAGCGATGGATTTGAGAAGCCAGCCCCAAGAACCACCCGGAGGGCTGCTGGCAAGACGGCGGCGGGTCCCTCTACGGCTGTTCCTGTCGAGTCAGACTCGACGGATGAAGAGCAGACTACAGAGAACGATGACGAGTCGACAGAGAGCGAGCCAGGCGAACCAATAGGAGAAGATGTTCAAGTCAAAGATGCAGGAGAAGTAAAAGAAAAAGAAAAAGAAGCGGCGCCTCAGCGGGCGAGACGCGGCGGCGCAGTCAGAAAGACAGCAGGCAAGGCGGCGCCGCCAAAAGAAGCGGCAGAGAAGCAGGCCGCACCAGAAGCGGAGGCACCGCCGCCTCGGCGCAACTTGGCATTTGGACAGGCGAGAAAGGCAAGCAAGCCAGCGGCAGCGCCGGCAGAAGCGTCAAAGGCCCCGGGCAGCGAGACGGAATCAGACGACGAGTTGTGACGGAAGTCATGCATCACAGGAGCATAGAGTTTATCATTTTTTATTAAAGTGTGTCTGGCTGGACCAAGCTTCAGCGCCTGTCGTCTGGGCCATAAACATGGTTCCAGAAGCCGCGGAAGTGCTTCTTCTTGCCCTCTGTGGCGATCTCGTCGATCTCGGCCGGGGTGAGCTGGAAGTTGAAGACGTTGTCGAGGTAGCCCTGGAGGCGGGACTCGCTGGAGCTCGTGGTGATGGTGACGATGCCGAGGTCGATGACCCAGCGCAGGGCGATGTCGCCCTCGGTGACGCCGTACTTGGTGGCGAGGCGCGCGTAGACGCCGTCGACGGGGCCCGGACGGGCGCGGGTGATGGCGGACAGGGGGCCGTAGGCGGCGACGGCGATGTTGTGCTTCTGGTGGAAGGCGACGAGGTCGCCGTGCTGGAGGTAGGGGTGGAACTCGATCTGGTTGATGGCGGGCACGACCTTGGCGGTCTTGAGGACGGCCTCGAGGTGGTCCTGGATAAAGTTGGAGACGCCGATGGACTTGGCACGGCCGGAGGCCTGGATGGCCTCGAGCTCGGCCCAGCGGCTCTGCAGCTGCTTGTCGTCGACGCCCTTCCAGAAGGGCGAGTGGATGAGGTAGAGGTCGACGTAGTCGACGCCGAGCTTCCGCAGCGACGTGGCAAAGTCGGCCTCGACGGTGCCGTCGGCCTTGGGATTGTACTTGGTCACGACGTAAAGCTTCTCGCGGGGGACGCCGCTCTCCTTGATGGCCGCGCCGAGCTCCTCCTCGTTGCCGTAGACTGAGCGGCCCGGTCAGCAAGGGAAAGAGACATGGAGATGGGCAATGGGCCTTCTTACCCTCCGCCCCGTCCAGGTGCGTGAAGCCCACCTTGATGGCCGTCTTGGTGGCGTCGACGATCTTGCGGTCAAATTCGGTGCGCCCGCCCTTGTAATTGGCCGTGCCGAGCCCGTAGGCAAGAATGGGCAGCGTGTGCCCGTCGTTGAGCTTGATGGTAGGGATGGGAGCCATGGCTGCAGCTGGTGTACGAATGTGCGAGGAGATCTGGGCAAGACGAGCAGCGGAACGGGAGGCGGCAGACGGCATGAGATGCTACAAGAGGATGTGTATGGCAAGTCGAGAAAACAGGCAGTCTGGTCAACCGTCTGGATCGTCCATTGACGCCGAGGACGGAGGGGGGGGGGGCATTCATAAATATACGTAGCTTGCAAGTGGCTATGATCTTCCGGGTATAGCTGGGATAACGCCTTTAGGCCGTTAATAACGCTCGCTGGTCTGTAGATGGTGGCGCTGTGCCCCGCACTATGGGGACAGTTTCAGGGCCCTCACCCACTGCTACTGCGGCATATGACGCCATGGGTAGCATCGCGATAACGTGCGCACAAATGTATGCCTGCGGTGCCTCACTGCACTGCACGCAATGCATGGAGGCCAGGGCATGCGACCCACCTCTGGTTTTCGTGCTTGGGAACGTGAAATAATATGCATGCCGAGAAGGACCAGAAGCCATGGGAAAGAAAGCAAATCCCGACATGTCATGATTACAAAGCAAGATCGTCGTTAGTGCACCTTGTCCGGGACGGACTCTGGAATCTGGTCCTTCCCCTATATCACCGATCTCGCACCGATATCTTTGCGTCATTGTCCCGTGCCATCTCGCCGCATCCGTCCGCAAGCCATCTCTGTCTCATGCGCCACATTCTCGCCTGCGGCGCCGCTGGTACTCTATTGCCCCACTTTGCTCCGGCCGAGTTCCGAATTACCTCCGCTCCCGCCCGGCGCTTCTGCCGTGCCCGGCCGCTGCGCTCCGCCATGGCCGGCAGCAGCCCATCGCAGGCAGCCGATGCAGGACATACGCTAGCTACGCTGCCGAAGACGTGGCGCTTCACCCAGGCGCTGCCAGGTGACCCCCAGTTTCCCACTCCCGCAGCCTCCCACCAGACGCCGCGCGACCACATCCGGCCGCGCCTCGTCAAGGGAGCGCTCTTCACATGGGTGCGGCCCGAGGGGAGCGATGACCCAGAGCTGCTGGCGACATCGCCTGCGGCACTGCGGGACCTGGGCTTGCGGGCGTCCGAGGCCGCCACCGACGACTTTCGGCAGACTGCAGCCGGGAACCGGCTCTGGGGATGGGAGGACAGCCAGCAGGAGGCACCAGGCGGCGAGCAAGCAGACGCGGCGAAAGCGCAGCAGCCGTATCCCTGGGCGCAGTGCTACGGCGGCTTCCAGTTTGGCAACTGGGCCGGCCAGCTGGGCGACGGCCGGGCCATCTCGCTGTTCGAGGTGCCCGTGGGTTCGCGGTCCTACGAGGTGCAGCTCAAGGGCGCAGGCAGCACGCCGTACAGCCGCATGGCAGACGGCTTGGCTGTGCTGCGCAGCAGCATCCGCGAGTTCGTGGCCAGCGAGGCCCTTCATGGCCTCGACATCCCGACCACCCGCGCCCTGGCTCTGACCCTCCTGCGCGACGTGCTGGTCCACCGCGAGCGCCTCGAGCCGGGGGCCATCGTCGTGCGCTTTGCCGAAACCTGGCTGCGCCTCGGCACCTTTGACCTGCTGCGCGCCCGCGGCGACCGCGCCCTGACCCTACAGCTGGCCACCTACGCCGCCGAGTCCGTCTTTGGCGGCTGGGACCGGCTGCCCGCCCGGCTAGACGACAGCGACAACGACAACGACAATGACCCGCCGAGCTATGCCGCTGTTCTGTCCCTCCTGCAGCCCGCTCGCAACGTGGCAGCCGGCGTCGTCCAGGGGCCTGCTGCCTCCGCCGAGAATCGCTTCGCCCGCCTCTACCGCGAGGTCGTCCGCCGCAACGCTGAGACCGTTGCCCACTGGCAGGCCTATGGCTTCATGAACGGCGTCCTCAACACGGACAACACCTCTGTCTACGGCCTATCCATGGACTTTGGGCCCTTTGCCTTCCTCGACAACTTTGACCCTTCCTACACCCCCAACCACGACGACGGTCACCTCCGCTACAGCTACCAGAACCAGCCGTCCATCGTCTGGTGGAACCTCGTCCGCTTCGGCGAGGCTCTTGGCGCCCTGATTGCTGCCGGCCCCCGCGTAGACGACCCGGTTTTCCTCAAGGACGGCATCATGGGCCTGGCCAAGGCTAACATCGCTGCCTCTGGTGGCAGCTTGGACCCCCCAGAAGCCGATCTCGACAAGGCTGCCGAGCGCCTCGCTAGTGTCGGCGAGGCTGTCATACTGCGTGCCGGTGAGGAATACAAAAACCTCTTTCTGGCCACCTACAAGCGCCTCTTTGCGGCCCGTTTGGGCCTACCCCCGCCAAGCACCGCCGACTTGGACAAGGCATCAGAGATAGACCCCCTCGTCACCAGCTTGCTCAGCACCATGCAGACTCTAGAGCTCGACTTCAACCTGTTTTTCCGCCGCCTGAGCAGCGTCCGCCTTGCCGACATTGCTACCGACGACCAGCGCCGCAGCAAAGCCAGCATCTTCTTTTACCGCGACCGCGTCTCCAACGGCGTCAGCGAGGACGATTCTTGGCAGCAGGTTGCCGACTGGCTCGCCACGTGGCGCGAGCGCATCTTAGCCGCCCAAGACGGCAAGGATGCAGACCAAGCTGAGGCCGATCGCATCCGCGCCATGAAGGCCGTCAACCCCAACTTCATCCCCCGCGGCTGGGTCCTCGACGAGGTCATCCGTCGTGTCGAGAAGGAAGGTGAACGCGACGTTCTCCGTCGCATCATCCACATGGCCCTCCATCCCTTTGAAGACTCGTGGCACGGCAAATCCTTTGACGGCGACGCCTACATAGGAGACCCCGAAGAAGAGGTCCGCTGGACCCAAGACGTTCCCCGAAAGGATAGGGCTATGCAATGTAGTTGTAGCTCTTAGACCAGCTTTCAGTCGCATGTCTTGTCACAACTCCATGTAAAATTACTAGCTGGCATCGCAAGGGAATGGGCATATAATAGGAATGCAACGTCTTAACCTTCACTAGAACAAACTGTCTAATAACATGTGGCTATTTTTTTTTCCACGCCGAGAAGCAAAGACTATGTAACATGGAATGTCTTGGTGCACTTTCTTCATCGGAGAGATCAAAAGGTTGTAATTCGATCTCCTTGCCACTGCTGGATACTATTTTTGGTGTTTAGCTCGTCCGCATAAAGCTTGTAGGCAAACGGGCCTCTGAAAGGCTACATGATTGGGGCAGTTGATGCAGAAACTTGGAGACAGTCCTGTTTTGAATCTGCTAGATGTCGATCGTCACGTAGACCCTCCGGAGAGAACAATAAAAACGAACGCCACAGTCCTCTCTCGCTCATTCTCGCAGATCGTACAATCTTTCAATATCGCAAAAACCATAACCATGTTGTGTCCAAGGCACTCGAATTGGGCAGTAGCCTCCCGAGCGTAGGATGTCGGGTTATCTGTAGATAGCTGCTAAGATGATGTTCGTAATAGGAGATTTCGTGCCAGGGCGCGATTTTTGACTCAGAATACTGAGGAAATTGGGTGCATAGCGGAAAGTGAAAACAAAAACGATTCGAGAAGGCATAAAACCAAAAAAAAAATGCCGATGAAGTAGAATGCGAAAGTCATTTACTCTGGACGAAAAAGTGCCGATGTGGCCTCGCTTCGATGACGAGGGTGTCCGGAGCCTATATTCAATTCGCGGGTTAGTTCTGAATGATAGGAAAAATCAAACTGTGCCCTGCGATGACATAAAGGATAACAAGGGTGGTTTTTTCGTGAATGCTTTCGTGAAGGAAGCACCAACATCGTTTACCGATACCCACCGTATCGAGGGGGTAAACGCCCAACAGAAGGTCCTGCTCCTGGACCTGGCCGAGTTGCTACAGCCGGGTTCGTACAGAGCATTCCAACGCGTGAGCCAAACTTGGACCCGCGGAGCGAGACCATGTGCTTCCTGATATGAGCAGCGACAATCTCCCGATGCTGTGGACTTGCATGCGTCAAGATATATTGAATCAAGTAGTTTCCATATTGGTCGCTGGCAATGTCGATAAGTGGGATCCGTGGTCGGTCGACTCGTCCCTCACAGACATGGTCTAGATAGCGATCCAGGAATTCGGTGCCGCCAATCTTCAAGCATTTCTCGACAACCTTTGAGGCGAATTGGTCCATACTGTACTCAGCGGCGTACGTGATAACGTGGTCAATGGCCCTGCCACGGTCATTAGGGGCACCGTGTTCGCAGACGTGCTGGATGCACCAGTTGCCAAATTGGCCGTGGGCGACGACATCAATGTTGGACAAGACCTCTTCGATGCAGGGACGCTGGACTAATTAGCAACAGGAAAACAAGCCGCGATACTCAAATGCATCCAAGTTGGGCTTACTTTGTCCTCTTCCAGGCAGTTCTCGAAGATGTTTTGTACAACAAGGCTGCCTGTCTCGCCTAAGGCCACCTCATGCCACATACCACGCAGTGCTTCGTTGACATATTTCATGATTTGCGGCGGCGAGTCATTCCAACGCAACTCGAAGAGTTTCTGCCAGACGTGGCAAGCGTAGCGGTGGATAACCGTCTCCGGGATACGCCGGAGTAACTCATGCACCATGATGGCCTTGTAATCCTCGGGGACAGAATCAAAGGCCTTCTGAACTACATGACACCCGAAGGGATCCATTGAAAGGCTGAGCGTGCTCCCACGAATTGCGTCTGCAATCTTGGTAATCTGATCTGGAGTTCCATGCTCGAAGCAACGTTGGACAAGAAAATTCCCAAATCGATTGATCATCAAGGGGTATGCCTGGGCAACAATAGCTTCGACGATGTCATACTTTTGGTCAACAGTGCCAACTTTGAGCTTCTGTTGAAGGAAGATGGACGCCTGTTGGTCGTTGCTGCAGACAATTTTGTCGACAATATACTTCCAGTTGCAGTTGACATTGCGGTCGAGCAACCGGCGGTAGTTCAACGGTTCGGTGGTAGGTACAAAAGTCTGGACGTCGGAAACGACAGCTTGGGACTGAAAGAGACAGGTAAGTAAATGCATTGTCTCGCCATTGCTGAAATGAAAGCTTCACTCACCTCGTTTTTCCATGACGGCGCAGTTTCCGTGGTGAACTCTGTCGCATGAGGGGACAGGGGGGTGCCGATAGGCTGCTGTTGATATTGAGGGAACATGCTAGCATTGAGAAAGTGACCTGCACCCCCACCCGGAAAGTCGTTGTTGGCATCGAACTGGGCTTGCCCAGATCCATAAATTCCAAATCCACTGAAGCTTTGCCCAGGGATAATAGGATTATCAAAGCGATTACCTCGACGACGAGAAGATGGGCGCAGCAGCAAATCATTGTCTGGCGCCAGCCTGTCACTGCGTCCATCATCCATAGCAGATGCCATGTCTCCATAAGCCTGTACAGTTGGGTCGACGAAGCTTTGGCTGCTGGATCGCACTGCAGGCCATACAGAAGGTGGGTGGGGGTGATGCGAGTTTGCCATGGGAGCAGGACCAGGTGCCGTGGGAAACACATTTTGGGGCCTAGGCTGCTTTAAATCGCTTCTCCAAATCCCACGAGCACGCCCGATGGTTCCGGTTATGGATGCATCGGTCGTGTCCGGGCGTCCTCCTTCAGGAAGCGACCATATATTGTCTCGAGCATAGAGAGGCTTGATAGCGTTTCCAGGTGCCGAATATTCCATGGGATGTGATATGGCTCGCTCAAAGCTAGGTCCAGCGGCAAAATCAGTATCCATCATCATGTTTGAAGAGTCTGGCCTGGAAATTCGAGACTGGATGAGCTCCTGGTCGAGACGCGTGATTTGATTATGGGCCTGGGCAAGTTCGAGTTTCAGGCGCAGCAACTCATCCGAAGACGGGATGCTGCCCTTAGGAGCAGCACTCGAAGAGCTGTCCAGGCCATCGGCTGCTGGAGTAATGGAAACGGGGTTGCAAGAAGTTTGTTGTTCGACAGCCCGAGAATATGCAGAATCAGTCTCGGCTCGCTTCATGGTGTCACTCTGTTCACGTATAACGGCTTGCTGTTCCGAGAGCTTCGCAAGAAGAGTGTCCATAGGATACACAGTCGGTGAGGTCGCGCCTTCTCCAATTGGCTTCGATATCGTCAGTTAATGCTCACCATTTAAGAAAACTTGAGAAGGACAAATACCTTTGGGACCGCTTGGTTGGCAAACTTTGAGGTAGCCAAGGTCACAACACCCTTTCGGAGGGTGGAAAACGCATCCTATTTTTTTGGCATAAGAAATAAAAATTAGAACTGGAGAGACGTGAAGACGTAAAGATGAGAAGGAGAAAGGAAGTGACAAGAAGAAAAAAAAGACGAGACTGGTCTTTCTCGTACCTGGGAGTTCATGATGGCATTATCATGGGAGTGCTTCAGAGAATTTTCATTAGTGAACTCCTTAGACCCGGCTGTGTGCCTCTGAAGAGGCGACCCAGTCGATGGAGCCACAGACATTGCCACCAGAAACTTTGTTTAACTTCCAGCGAAAGTTTGGCCGGTTAGGACAATTGGGACAGCCGACATGTAACTGAAAGAGATGACGACGAAAATGTCGTGATAGATCGGTACGATAAACCAAGGGAACGAAAGAGAAATCACAGGGGCAAAAATGGATTAGAATAGGAGATGGAGGGAGCAAACGGGCGACGAGAAAATGTCAAGAGAGGAGAGATAGAAGTGGGCGAAATAGAAAAGAGGTGGTGAAGGAAAACAGAAAAAGAAAACAGCAGAGGGAAGGAAGAATTCCAAAAAGAAAAAGAAAAACTGATGAATATGGCATGTAGGTTTGGATATATCACACAAAATAAAAGAATATATCCTAATAGGAAAGGCCGACTGAGTTTTGAGTGTGTCTTGCCTTATAGGGAAACTGAACGAGGCCGTCAGGAGGAATGCGTGAGCGAAAGAAAGAAGGAAAAAGGGAGAAGACGGAGAGCGGATAGACAAGAAAATTTACGATGTGAAAATCGAGAATGGAAAGAGCGTCTTTCGATAAGTGAATAGTGGGCGGATGATAGAAAAGGCAACTACGACCGTCTTGCCCGTCTCGGTAAATGGCTAGTGGGTTGGCAGGTTACACACAAAACATATCGCCGAGCACATTCGGCGGGATAAGGTGAAGGTGCCGACGAGATCTGAGGGGGACGAGCAGATAAGCACATCAAAACCGAGAGTTAGATCAAGAATGAACCATAGCTCATGTCCTGAAGTAAAAAGAGATGAACTAAAACGGAAGGCACGCGTGAGGGAAGAGAAAATATGGTAAGCGCAATGCGTGTTAGCCTCCAAACCGGACGCGTCTGTCTTTACATCGGCTAACCAGAACATGCCCGCAATGGTACGATGCATTAACGAGGACTTTCCTTTCTAGCTACTGCAGTTATTGGGGAAATAGAACAGGAAGTTAAATCCGTGCCTCCATATGTAACGGTTTATATTTGGCCAACCCATTTACCGCCGGCACTTGCCATAACTCACACTTTCACAGGAAGAAGCCGAGCATCAAAATATATTTACTTTTAATAGACAGGGTAGTAACTGACCTCTGCTCAACAGTCACTACCCAATGCTGAAAAATTGAGATCTTTCCGTTGTTCATATCCATTACATATTGTACACATGTGGCTACATTATTTCTTTCCCTTGGAAGCTGTTGCGTATCAGCAGTCAATTCTAGCGGAATCGGTCTTTGTGGACTCGGTCTTACCTGATCCTGCACCTCTCCTCTTTGCTGGACCCTTTCCACGGGCACGCAGACTTTCCAATAGTTAGCATCGCGATCTAGGGTCATTTGGGTCCCGAATCCCTTACCCAGCATTGTGCTCTAATCTTTCCTCATCCCATTCATTGTCCACAAACAGCTCTGGGCCAAACTCCTTTTGCAAATCCTCAAATGTGACAACTCGTCTTGGGTAGTACGCAGCTAGGGCAGGGCCACGGAGTCTCTGGCGTAGAACTTTGTTTCCCATTCGGATGCCCTCTGGGTTGTACGTCGTCGCGAAAATGCGGCATTGCGCCTGGCCCGGGTTAGATTTTTGTGTTCTGAGACAATATTGCGTAGATAGATACGTACCTTCATGAGTTCGAGCAGCCGCGCTCGAGGTACACTCATCTTGTCGGCTCGTTGGGTGGAACTCGAACGGTGTTGGCGGAGTAATGGTGAACAGAGCCGAAAATCATGGAGAGATAGAAATGATGTGGGCCGCCAAAAAATTGACCAATTAGAGTATTTGGGGAGTCTATCTTGCTCACGTGCTTAACGATAATGGGGAACTTGCATCGGAACCACAATTTTTTTTCGTGGTAATAGTTTACAGCTCCAAAGCTCCAAAGAAACCTATTGATCTGGCGATGAACCTAAAACCATGACCAAGAGACAACATTCCGAAGTTTCCGAGTATACCTCAGCTCGGAACGGAGAAGGCGCGGATTTGGGTCATTCTCCAAAGCGATCCAAAACAAAGGGTACCTCAAAGCAGCTCAAACGCGGAGTTGCTACACTGTTCGCGCATTCAGATGAACTCATCGAATGTATCCAGCACTTGAAGAAAGGAGACATACTGAAGCATGAGGCTTCTTCAGAACGTCTTGCGGAGTTAAGCCGGACTCTACTCCCGGCATTTCAGGCTCTCGGTAACCCCAACCAGGAGTGCGTTTCCGAAAGTGAAGCAGAGCAAGATACACTTTCACCAGCAAATACTTCAAACAATGCTGGCTCAGCCCACATGCAAAGAATACCTCCACTTGGGCCTCTTACGGCCTTCACACTTTCGGACATACCCAAAGCTCGGCCACCGCTACCATCTATCTCGGATGTGATACTGGAAAAGGGGGCACTCACGCACCATGGAGCACGGTTGACAAGCCGCGAGATGAGCTATGAGAACCTGGAATTTTTAGGCGACGCCTTCATTTACCATGTGGCATCAGAATTCCTCTCTCAGACATTTTCTGATTTGATGCCTGGACGGCTATCCCAATTACGAGAGCGTCTCGTTCGAAACTCCAACCTGGCACAATACTCGCGCCATTACGGTCTCGACAAACGGGCTGCCTTGCCGGGCGAGTTCCGGAGAGAAGGGCGAGAGAACGGCACCAAGGCAAGCGAAAAAGAGCGGCAAAAGGTATATGGCGATATCTTCGAGGCGTATGTCGGTGCCCTGATCCGGTCCGGTCCGGACGGCGTCGATCGTACCTTACGTTGGTTGAAGCCCCTATGGGCTTTGACGCTCGAGGACGATATTCGAAAGGAGCTGCAAAGACAGGAGAAGGCTGCGGCAGCAGCTGTCCCTGTTTCTGGAGCAGCGAACAATAGTCATACCCACCAGCCGACACAGAAGACGCCCAAGGTCCAGCTTGCTGCTCTAATTGGCTTCAGCGGCGTCGAAATAACGTATAAAGACATGCCGGGTAAGGCCAAAACAGATAGTAAGAATAATCTGCCGCTCTATACGGTCGGCGTGTCGGTGGTTGGCTGGGGCAAGACGACGTTACTCGGGCACGGCAGCGGCCTATCGAAGAAGGATGCTGGCAACAAAGCGGCCGAGGAGGCGTTGAAAAACAAAAAGGCAATCAAATTCTATGTGGACAAGAAGAAGGCCCATTTGGCAGCAAAGATATCTCAGGAGGAAGAGGCCAGGGTGTGAAGGGGTGGCGGACTTGGGAGAATGGCGAGCGAGAGCCTGTACCATCTAGCGTATTTTATTGTCTTGCATGATCCACGAACAAAGGAAATCCAGAAAGCTGCAACGTTGTGGGGAAGAAGATGGCTTGGGGAGTTCACGTGTCGCGGCGAAAGCTCTGTTACCCCATTTTACTGTACGTTTGCTAACAATAATGGCCAATTGCCTCTGTGGATTAGCTCTTCCGGGCGCCGAGGCAGAGTCTCCTGGGTGGGGAGAATGTAAGGCTTCGCCAATTAGCGAGGTTTCTGGCCAAAACGCGACTAGGAACAACACCAGCCCACTCCACACACCACTACAACTATGCGAGATAATACCGACAGCGCCAGCACCCGCGACTCCCTCTTCTGCTGGACTTGTCCATCGATAGGGTAGACTGCTGGGACATGCTTCCCCTCAGGCAGACGTCGACAACTCCCAGCGTGGGGATGCAAGGATAGACGCCGACGGCTTTTGGCCCACGCTTCAATTCTAATCTAGCCATTGTCCCGAGATCTTGAGCTGACACGCTCACTCTGCTTGCCTCGGCAGCCGCGAGCCCTGGTAGCAGAGCCAAGGCATTTCCTTCCACCGGCACGCCACATCGCGAAGTTTACAAAGCTTGAACACACAAACATATACGGGCCGGGTTTGATTTTCTTCCTCGTCATCCACGCTGATTCATAATGGCGGACTCTGTTGGTAGGTCTCGGATATCTTCACATGCCACCACCCCTTACCGACTATACCATCACCAGCTGGCGCAGCTACTGACTCGCATGTTTTTTATCGTGCTGACGCTACACAGATCGGGTCTTCGTCCATGCCCTCAACACCGTCAAGAAGATCCCCAAGACGGGGGCCGCCCGCCCCCCGCCGGGCGATCGGATGCGGCTCTACGGGCTCTACAAACAGGCAATGGAGGGAGACGTCGATGGCGTCATGGAACGCCCGAATGCGCAGTCGGGGTTGGGGTACGACGAGCTCCGTCGCGAACAAGACAAATGGGACGCTTGGAACACACAGCGCGGACTTGGCCGGACCGAGGCAAAACGGCGTTACATTGAGACACTCATCGAAACCATGCACACCTACGCGACCACACCGTGAGCCTCCTCCCCTCTCGTACCCCCGCACCCCATAATTGGAGATTGCCTTACGTGCTGAAGCAAACACCCGCTGACTATTTTTTTTATTGTAGAACGGCTGCAGAATTGGTAGCGGAGCTTGAGTTCGTCTGGAACCAGATCAAGGACAACAACAGCCCGAGTTCCTCTGGCTCATATCGAAAGGATACCCTGTATGGCATGCCGGATGACAACGCCCACCGCCGCGAGAGCATATCACAAGGGCGGGCGAGTGGACGGGGAGGATATGCCGACAGTGGCGGCTATGCAGACGCGGATGCACCTGGTGGACCTCTGAAGATGCTTAGTCCGATGAGCGAGGAGGACGAAGCAGAGCGCGAGAATCGGATGCGGCTCATTGACGAAGAGCTAGAAGCGGCCGAAGATGGCGGCGGTGAAGAAGGCGGCATCACTGGAGCGACAGACGGCGACGGCCAGTTCGTCCGAAAGGGCGACAAGTGGTTCAAGAAGATGGAACGAGCCATAGTGAAGCTGTCTGCCGAGGTTGCGGCGCTGCGCGAGCAGATTGCAGCCGGCCGAGAATTCCGAACAAGCCGAGAGAGAACGCCCATGGCCTGGTTTGGGTGGACGGCATGGGTGCTGGTGAAACACTTCGCCGTGGACATTATTCTTCTGATTGCTATTCTGCTGTGGATGCGACGACGAAAAGACCACCGGCTTGAAGACAACGTTCGGGCTGCACTTCATGTGCTACGAGAATATGCCCGAAAGATTCTGCCGTCCAGATGATAGAGATGCTGGCGGGGAAAAAAATCATATAAAAGAGCAAAGACGTTGCCGCTGGGGATGGATGAACAGGTCGATATGGAATAATCGCCTCCGACCGCTCGCGGTTGCTCATTCAATTGATGACTGGACTACGACAAGCCGTTCCGACACCCCCAAGGCTTCTGTTTTCAACAAGGCAGATATCATTGCCTCAACTGCGGCTCGTTACGCACGAATGCGGCCGGCTTCATCGCTATGCCGGGTAGCAAGTGCACAAGGAATTTGTCGCGGGCCTGGTCTTTTGGAGACTTAATCGTTTTAGAAAGAGGCGAGGCGTATTATATGCATTTGGACAAGCCTGCGTTGCTATTTACTTGTATCATATTGGGTCTCCAGGCCGCATCTGCGTCGCGTAGATATATCTTGATAATGTGTATGAAGAAATGAATAATTTCCATCGATTCTGACTGGAGCAAAGGCAGACTGAAGCTTTATTTTTGGTTACAAGATAGGTTAAAGAGAATATAGGGTTGCAGACCGTCCATGATCTCTTGCTATTTGGTGAAGTGGCGGCGTTTTAAACGGAAAGAACACAAACACCCCAAAAGGACACAGCGAAGGTCACTCAACACCAGTCAACAAACACACACACATATATACACACACACACACACACACCACACGCACAGGCTGTTTCCAGATAACGTGCGACTCTCGTCGATACCGGAAGTAATCCTCCAGTGGCTGGAAAGGTTTTTAGCAATACACACAAAGCCATCATGACACCCCAAAGACAGGGTTCGACAGGAATTCCGGAGCCAAGCAATGCTTCAACGGCACCCACCATGCCTACAACAACAGCTGCAATCCCACCAAGAGTGACTACAGTGGCCCCGGCTACTTTTGTACCTTTAGATGGTGACATCACTGCGCCGTTTGAAGTGCCCCGCGGACGCATCGACCGTGCCCAGGCCATGCTGCATAGTGTCGACTTTCACAGGACAGGCGTGCGTCGGAGTATGCTGCATCTCGCCATGATGGACAAAAAGCGCATTCTCGCACATTCTGCGCTGGCAGCAGAGACCGGCAATGTCGATGTGAACCAGGGCGTGAGCCCGAAAGAGATCGATGCCATGGTTCATAACATGCGTAGGCCGTTCCTGCCAGGGACCGACTACAGTACCAGCAACGCCGAGCTTGCCCAGCATATGCCCAAATTCACCGCACGGCTGGATCGTCCAGACCGCAGAGACACAGTGCGGCAGCAACAGGAAGTGGTCGAGCAGGCCATCGCCAAGATGCGCGGCTACGAGAGACACATCCGGGGGGTTCAGGCACGATGGACAATGGCACTGGACAAAGAAAAGAAGCTGCTGGAGGAGCAGCCTGTCTCCACGGCCAATACGGATACAGGGCTGCCACAGAATACATCGCCCGAAGATGTAACCATGACTGGACATGATGGGACGGACTGCCGATGATTTTGTGTCCTTGATGATCATGTATGATATCCTTCCTTTTCAATCTGGACCTCCCTTAATATTATCCTTCTAGACTTCAGGTCGTAGGAGTTTCGAAGAGGTATGTAGCAACCGGCGGTAAGAGGCGCTGGTCATGGAGACAAGATTGTCTCTCCCATGCTTCCATAATCGGTGCCGAAAAATCACTCTTGGGCACAAGATAGAGGAAGACTCGATAGAAGCAACCGTCTGCAATGATGCAAAAGGAAGCGCAAGCTCACCTACAATAAAGTGTGCCCGTGGTACAATTTGTTGAAGAGAAGAAAAGGAAAACGCGTACAGAAAATCTGAATATAAAAATTAAATAGGACGCCAAAGGTGGGGCCTATGGTCAAAACATCTGTCCAATCATATCATAGATTGAGCTCTGTTCCGGTATGGAGCGAAAGTCAGTTTTCTTGGCCAATCAGAAGCGACCCGAACCCAATCGCAGCCAATTCGAACGGAAAAGCACTCGCTCCCTTCATCTCAGTGCCGTTTTGCCCACTCCTCAAAAAACCGAAGCAACGCAAAAAAGATCCCGCAAAGACGACGAAACACAGTCCCTCTTCCGAACGTCGTCATAACCCTCGGGCCATTGGCGTCGCCTTTTTCCTTGCCTGTTACGGCCGCGGCGGCTTCCGGTTTCTTTTTTCCTTCCCCCCCCGGGTCAATTCGCCTTGCCCGAATTAAAAACAACACAACCGACCATGCTCCGGCAGTCCCTCGCCCGTTCGGCGTGGCGGAATGGCAGACACGCCGTGAAGGCAACCCGGACCTTCTCGGTCACCGCCCAGCGGCCTGCCGAGGTTGAGCTCACAATTGGTGCGTCCACGGCAGCTTCCGGCAGATCCATGGCTATGCGAGAAGACATGACAAAACTAACCGGCACGTGGTGAACAGATGGGAAGAAGGTCTCCATAGAAGGTATGATGCCGACGTCAATTGACAGGTGCACGCTTTGATTTGGAGAACTGACGTGCTGCTTTGCGCAACAGCCGGTTCTGCGCTTATCCAGGCTTGCGAGAAGGCCGGGTCAACAGTCCCAAGGTGAGCGACCGCTCGTATATTTTTTCTGACAGATAGCTGGGAAGTGAGACTAACTGCTGTGCCCTCACATTTAGATACTGCTACCATGAGTTCGTTCATTCGCACCTCCCCGACGTGCCGATGCAGAAGACAGAAGGCCTGCTTTGAGCGCATTCGCTAACAACTGACCTTCATTGCAGGAAGCTAATGATTGCGGGAAACTGCCGAATGTGCCTTGTCGAGGTTGAGCGTGCGCCAAAACCAGTAGCATCCTGCGCATGGCCAGTCCAGCCCGGAATGGTTGTGCACACCAAGTCCGAGAAGGTGCACAAGGCCCGCGAGGGCGTGATGGAGTTCCTCCTGTCCAACCACCCACTTGACTGCCCTATCTGCGACCAGGGTGGTGAGTGCGATCTGCAAGACCAGTCGATGCGGTTCGGTACCGACCGCGGTCGTTTCCACGAGATTAGTGGCAAGCGTGCTGTCGAGGACAAGAACATCGGCCCTCTGATCAAGACTTCTATGAACCGCTGCATTCACTGCACGCGGTGTATCCGCTTCTCGAATGACATTGCGGGCATGCCGGAGATGGGCTCGACGGGCCGTGGCAACGACATCCAAATCGGCACCTACCTGGAGAAGAACCTCGATTCCGAACTGTCGGGCAACATCATCGATCTCTGTCCCGTCGGCGCCCTGACATCGAAGCCCTACGCATTTAAGGCGCGCCCGTGGGAACTGAAGCACACCGAGTCTGTTGACGTTTTGGACGGCCTTGGCTCCAACATTCGTGTCGACTCGCGCGGTCTGGAAGTCATGCGCGTGCTTCCCCGCCTCAACGACGACGTCAATGAGGAGTGGATCAACGACAAGTCGCGCTTTGCCTGCGATGGCCTCAAGACGCAGCGTCTGACTATACCTCTGGTGCGCCGTGACGGCCGCTTCGAGCCGGCCTCGTGGGAGCAGGCCTTGACAGAGATGGCCCTGGGCTACGCAAAGGTGGCACCCAAGGCCAATGAATTCAAGGTGGTGGCTGGCGAGCTCGTTGAGGTCGAATCTCTGGTGGCTATGAAGGACCTGGCCAACCGGCTCGGCTCCGATAACTTGACGCTCGACACGCCCGCCGGTCAGGGACCCATCGCTCATGGCGTGGACGTACGGTCTAATTACCTCTTCAACTCCAGGATCTGGGGTATCGAGGAGGCCGATGCTATTCTGATCGTGGGCAGCAACCCGCGGCACGAGGCAGCAGTCTTGAATGCCCGCATCCGCAAGCAGTGGCTGCGCTCTAATCTCGAGGTTGGTGTTGTGGGCGAATCGTGGGACTCTACCTTTGAGTTCGAGCACCTCGGGACCGACTTTGCGGCCCTGAAGAAGGCGCTGGCTGGACCGTTTGGCAAGAAGCTGCAGGCGGCGAAACGCCCAATGATCATTGTGGGTTCGGGCGTGACGGACCACGCGGACGCCAAGGCATACTACGAGCTGATCGGCTCGTTTGTCGACAAGAACGCGGCCAACTTCCTGACCGAGGAGTGGAACGGCTACAACGTGCTGCAGCGGGCGGCGTCGCGTGCGGGCGCTTTCGAGGTCGGCTTTGTGCCACCGTCGCAGGCCGTGGCCGAGACCCAGCCCAAGTTCATCTGGCTGCTGGGCGCCGACGAGATCTCAGAGGCCGACATTCCCAAGAACGCCTTTGTGGTCTACCAGGGCCACCACGGTGACCGCGGCGCGCAACTGGCTGATGTCATTCTGCCGGGTGCTGCGTACACCGAGAAGTCGGGTACGTACGTCAACACGGAGGGTCGCGTGCAGGTGACGCGGCCAGCGACCGGCCTGCCGGGTGCCTCGCGGACCGACTGGAAGATCATCCGGGCTGCCAGCGAGTTCTTGAACGCACCACTGGCGTACGACGACTTGGCGGTGCTGCGGGAGCGGATGGCTGAGATCAGCCCGGCTCTGGTGGCGTACGATGTGGTTGAGCCGGTGGCCTTGCAACAGCTCAGCAAGGTGCAGCTGGTGGACCAGAACAAGGGGTCGAAGCCGACCGGCGAGCCGTTGAAGCACGTCATCGACAACTTCTACTTCACTGATGCTATCTCAAGAAGGTGAGCAAGATCCCTAATTATTACTCGCTTGAGAGCCAATTGCTAATGAATAGCTCGCCAACAATGGCACGGTGCTCAGCAGCCAAGGCGTCGGGCAACCCCAAGACCAACTTCATGGCCCCTGGTCTGGGTGAGGACAAGCCGATGGGCCAGGTCGCATACGGGGTGTGAGGCACGCGGACATGAAAGACACAAAAAAGACATTACGAAATTATAAAAAAACATCTGGCAAAGAAGGCAACCGTCGTTTTGGGAGATTGGGCGAATCGTGGTTTCTTTCCCTTCGCCTTGCTTTTCTTCGCCCACCATTTCTGTACATATAAGAAGGGAAGCGGTTGGTAGACCAGTAAATAATCAGCTGTTCTAATGACTGTTGACTGCTCTCGCCACATCCTGAAAGCCCTAACCGGGCCAGCCTGCCATTTTAAGCTGTTTAGCCAAAGCTACTTTATCTTTTCTTTTGAGTTACCTCGACCGCCCCGTATGACATCATATCCAATGTGCATTATCCTATGCATGCCTCAGAAATCCAGATCTCTGTCAGCTCGATGGTTCCTTGTCCTGGGGCGTGCCAATTGCCGCATCCGCATGAGTTGACTCTGACGATTCGCCGGGCCCTTCTGCCCTGTCTGATTCAGTGGCTGGCGGAGGGAAGTCCACGTCTACCAACGACAGGCCGCTGAGTTGGGTGCTCACCGAACCAGCCGCTGTCTCCCACGGCTTTTTCGGTGCCTTGAGTTTGCCCATGGGCGTGATACCCTGCTATGTTAATAGGCTTGCAGAGGCATTCGCACATGTGGGACTACTCACTGCCTGGCGCACAACCGTATCCGGAATGTGTCGGATACCCTCCAGCTCTTTGCCCGTCTGAATGGCTTCGATCACCTTGGCGAATTTGTCCGAATACGGCGCCTCGCCATTGTCGCCGGCATTGGCTGCGGCCGAGTTGTCCTTGGCCACCTTGAGCTCATTCTTGGGCGCACTGCGCTGCCACGATGGGATGCTGGGATCGTCAGGGTTCGATGCAGAGTCCAGCAGCGGCGTCGGTGTCCCATCAAACGCATCAATCACGGGCCCCGCCGCAACAACCTCAACGATGCGCCGGCTGGGCTGGCCAGCGGGTGGAACTGGAGCATCAGTACTCGCGGCATCGACAATTTCCTTCGCCTTATACAGGGCCGCCAACAGCCGCCGGTCAATTGAGGGGTATGCCGGGTGGCCAGCTAGGAAGGTATTGTATTGGGTGAGGTCGATACGGTAGCTGGTCTGGCGTCGGTAGAACACAGTCCGGCAGAAGGTGGCGCTGCCTACGTGAGTCGCATTGGGCGAGAGAGCGTCCGCGCCACCGAGGGTCTCGATCAATCCGAGCTGGACAGGCCCGAGTTAGAGGAGACGAAGGCTACAACATCATAGGACAAGCAAGAGGCACATACCAAGAAGGCCCGATGCTTCGACCAAGGGAACCGATCAAACGCCTCAAAGTCATCTTTTGTGAGCACCGCACTGGGTGGCGGTAGCGATCCGTTGCCAGAGGCAGAGGCTGCTGCCATTGTATCTTGGCATGAGCGTTGTCGTGTGAGCGGCCTTGTGAGCCTGGCTGGGGCGCATCCTGCAGTAAGACGCAATATTTATTATAGCTCAGAAAGGCTTAAACCGAGGCTTGCGCTGAGTGGCAGGCGTCGTGCAGGTGTTCGTGCACGGACCACACCATTCCCACCTCCCGCCTTCCTATGGAGTAATATGTTAAAAACGTCACCAAAAAGCAACAAAAATAACCGCCACCATAACAGTCGGCTTGAACTTTTCTTTTTTTTTTTTTTTTTTTTTTTTTTTTTTTTTGGCTCCGCAACTCCCACTATATGCCATTGCTGTGTTTGTTTTGGTCCCGACGGCCTGTACATACTGCTCTCAGCTTCATTCCACCCCAGAGCCGTGACGGCTATCTCGACATCGGTTTCTAGCTGTCGAGTCTTCACACGTCATTCATTCAACGGCCACCGGGCAAGACTTGCCGAAACCGCCTCCATGCGTCGCGCGACCATCAGAGCCCTCCGGAAGACCTGCCAGCACACGACCAGCAGCTTGGCTCGCTCGAACCGCCGCTCTGCCTTGCTCCTGCAGAACGGCCCCTACCACTACTTCAACCAGAACCTTCGCGCCCTGTCCACAAGAACAATCGCGCAAGCCAACCGGCATAGAGAAACAAAAGCTCTCGCCGACCCTTTACGCTCTTCAATGCACGTCCGCCGCCTGTCCGTGGCGCTTTTCTCCGGCCTCGTCGGCTACGGAGCATACTACGCATATCAAGGCGAGGGCAACCTGGCCCCATTTTCAACCAAGGCACCCACAGGAGCGGCGGCAGCAGCAGCAGCGGCGGCGGCGGCAGCAGCATCAGCAGCATCGGTGCAGTCGGGGTCAACAACAGCGACGACCACGGCAGACAGCGCCCAGACAACACGCAACGTCCTCGTAATCGGGGCCAACGAACTGAGCACTGGGACGTTGATCGGAGACGGACCGATTGCCAAGCTTGCAGACGACGCTGGCCGGAGAGTACTGGAGATGCTGACGCCCGACCAGACCACACAAAGACTACGCAAGCACGAAGAATCGTACATCGTCAATAGAGGGACAGGCGTGCTGCGCTACGACCTTGTCCAGGTGGCTAGCAACGACCCCATCGAAGATGACCACGCAGAGAAGATTGTGGAGGTGCCGGAGAAGAGCGATTCAGGAGGCGCGAACATTACAGACTGGATGTTCTGGGGTGTTTTCGACGGCCATTCGTGAGTCTCTCTCGTGCCAAGAAAACAACGCGCGGGGCTAACATTGCTTGCAGAGGATGGACCACATCAGCGAAACTCCGCCAGGCACTGATCAGCTACGTTGCACGGGAGCTGAACGACACATACAAGGCTGCTCCTGGCGAAGGCCCCCCTGCCGATGCTATTGAGGGTGCCATCAAGGTTGGGTTCACGCGGCTGGATGACGACATTGTCAACCAGAGCGCTCAGAAGGTGCTGGGGCAAAAATCAAAGAATGTGGCCGCCGAACTTTTGGCGCCTGCGCTGTCGGGCTCGTGCGCGCTCCTCTCGTTCTATGACAGCAAGTCCAAGCTGCTGAGAGTGGCATGCACGGGCGATTCGCGCGCGGTCTTGGGCCGCCGGTCTGCGTCAGGCAAGTGGACAGCCACGCCGCTCTCTGTTGATCAGACGGGCAGCAACCCAGACGAGGCTGATCGGCTGCGGAGGCTGCATCCGGGCGAGGACCACGTCGTGCGGAATGGACGTGTTCTCGGTGGGCTGGAACCGACGCGGGCGTTCGGCGACGCCATCTACAAGTGGACGCGCGAAGTGTCAGATCGGCTGCGCTCGTCGTTCTTTGGCCGCAGCCCGTCGCCGCTGATGCGCACGCCTCCCTACGTCACAGCGGAACCGGTGGTGACGACGACCAAGATTGAGCCGGAGCAGGGCGATTTTGTTGTCATGGCCACAGACGGCCTGTGGGAGATGCTGACGAACGAAGAGGCTGTCGGCCTGGTGGGCAAATGGATCGAGTCGCAAGCCAAGCCTGGCAGCGGCGCAGCTGGCAGCAGCACAGGCTCCAGCCTGGAGTCGACCTGGTCCAAGATGTTTGGCGGTCGGAAAACGGGCAGCGGCCTACCAGTGGAGGTGCCACCAGAAGGCACCGGCAACACCCACGGAGAGCGAACACCCATCCGTCTGCGGCAGTGGGGCATTTCGCCCGACGACGACCGCTTCCTTGTCAAGGACAAGAATGTGGCGACCCACCTGATCCGCAATGCGCTGGGAGGATCCAACGAGGAGCAGGTGTCTGCGCTATTGACACTTCCCGCACCGTTCTCGCGGCGGTATCGGTGAGTCTCGCTGTGCCGTATTCCAATCAAGACGAGTGCACGGCTGACTGACATCTACAGAGACGACCTCACCGTGCAGGTGATCTTTTTTGGCAACGGGAATGTTACTGGCGATGTTGTGATTAACCAGGAGGCAACCGGTTCGGCGGCATCTATCAAGCCTAAGCTGTAGACGGCATCATGTAGTATTAAATGTAAATGATGGCCATGGGCATCACTTATGCCTTAGCACGTGATGAGCATTGTAGAGCGAGTAAAGCAAGCCTGGGCGGCAGAATGCAGCTATCAAGCCACAATCAGCAACTATATTGACGTCACCCCCACTGTTTTCCGTTTTAGGGACTAAAGCTTCCCTTGCAACGCATTTCTGCAAGGACCCTCCAGCAACAACATTTTGTTGCCATCCTCTAGCTCGCTATACGGGGCAGAAAGAGCTTAGCTCCAGGAACTGAACCGAAAAGACGCCTTTCTTCTGTTGGCTCGTTTTGGCTCCCTCTGGCCTCTTTGGTGCCGACTCTCCATTTTCCTGACTCTTTTTTTGGGGGTTCTTTCTTTTTTTTTTTGCTCGTATCTGCTACTTTTTGTATCTGCTTCTTTGACAGCCTTCTCTGTGACTGTTGGCTGCGCCTTTTTTCTGCCCAACCTTGACGCCTTGGGCGACATCCACCATGGTCATCGTCGAGGGCCACGAGTATCTCACAGAGGAGGAGAAGCGCCTCAAAGAAGACCGCAAGCGCGAGAAGTACTGGAAGAAGTGGGGTCCTTACGTCTCAGAGAGGCAATGGGCAACAGGTTGGGCTTCTCGTCCATTGATAAGCTCTTGCGTCATGAACTTGCTGACAGACCAGTGCGCGAGGACTACAGCCACGATGGCGATGCATGGAATCGTGAGTTTCTCCTTCCGCTCAGCAGTTCCATCACTTGCTAAGGACAGACTTTCCCCATGACCATGCCAGGTCTCGGGCCTATCGCTGGGGTGAGGATGGCATTGCAGGCGTGTGCGACTCGCACGGCATCGAGAACATTGCTTTTGCTTTCTGGAACGAGAAGGAGTAAGCTTTTCAGCATATACGTATATACGTATATACGTTCATCCGCTTTCCGTCTGCTGACCAGCAGCCCGTTTCTCAAGGAGCGGCTCTTTGGCCTCTCCAACCCACAAGGCAACCATGGCGAGAGCATCAAGGAAGCTCATTTCCACCTAGATAACACACCGGTAAGCATGACAGGGCCGACAACTCTGCTACAAACTCGGAAAACATGCTAACTTCTGTGACTGACAGACTGTATGTTGCCATGACCCATCGGCCTTGGCGCTAGTGCATAGCTGACCCCCCCCTTCAGCATTCCTACATGAAATACCTCTACAAATACCCCCAAGCCGCTTTCCCCTACGAAGATCTTGTGAAGGAAAGTGCCCGCAGGGGTAAAGAAGACAAGGAGTATCAGATCCTCGACACCGGTGTCTTCAAGGACGACCGCTACTGGGACATCATCATTGAGACCGCCAAGGAGGACAACGACCCCGACGCCATTGTCTTCCGCGTGACTGCATGGAACCGCGGCCCCGACCCTGCACCTCTTCACATCATCCCCCACCTGTGGTTTCGCAACACCTGGGCCTGGGGCCGCGAGAAACCCGAGCACAAGCCAACCATCGAGCTCTACGAAGAGGATATTGTCAAGTCCAACCATCCCACTCTCGGCGAACGCTTCTTGCTGCTGGCACCCTCGCCTAGTGTCGGCCCCAGCGGACAGGACGTCCAACCCGAGCTGCTGTTTACAGACAACGATACCAACTTCGAGGCGCTGTACGGCGGAACAAACAAGAGCAAATACGTCAAGGATGCCTTCCACGACTATATTGTCGACGGCAAGAAGGCAGCTGTCAATCCGGCCAAGACGGGAACCAAATGCGGAGCCTGGTTTTCTTTCAACGAGGCTGGCGGCGTCGGCCCCGGGGAATGTGCCGGTATGTTGCTCTTTGTTCTTGCGTTGTGCTTTGCTGACCTTCGCCAGTGGTGCGCTTCCGCTTTTCCAAGAGCTGCGAGACGTTCCTGGACGAAGAAGAGGTGGACAACATCATTGATACCAAGCGCGACGAGGCTGACGAGTTCTACTACCGCCTGAGCCCCCTGCCCATGGCCGACGACCTTCGCAACATCCAGCGCCAGGCCTTTGCGGGCATGATGTGGTGCAAGCAGCACTACCTTTTCATCTGGGATCAGTGGGCCAATGGCGATCCCACGCAGCCGCCGCCACCACCCGATCGCAAAGCTCTCCGCAATACCCAGTGGAAACATATGCATTGTGACGATATCTTGTCCATGCCAGATTCGTGGGAGTACCCCTTTTTTGCGGCTTGGGACTCTAGCTTCCACTGCATCACGCTGGCCATGATCGATCCTGAGTTCGCCAAGAAGCAGCTGGATCTGTACACACGAGAGTGGTACTGCCATCCCAACGGTCAGCTGCCAGCTTACGAGTGGAACTTTGGCGACGTCAATCCGCCCGTCCATGCATGGGCTACGTTCCGCGTCTTCAAGATTGAGCGCAAGCTCTACGGCCGCCAGGATCTTGACTTTCTGGAGCGCGTCTTCCAGAAGCTGCTTCTCAACTTCACCTGGTGGGTCAATCGCAAGGACATGGGCGGCAAGAACGTCTTTGAAGGTGGCTTCCTCGGCCTCGACAACATCGGCCTCTTCAACCGGTCCGAACCGCTGCCCACCGGCGGTGTCCTCGAGCAGGCCGACAGCACCGGATGGATGGCTTTTTACTGCTTATGCATGCTTAACATCTGCCTCGAGCTCGCCAAGTACCGGCGCACCTACGAGGACATGGCCACCAAGTTCTTTGAGCACTTTATTCTGATCAGCGACGCCATGACGTTCCGCATGGGCGAGAAAGACGAGCAGTCGCTGTGGAACGATGAGGATGGCTTCTACTACGATGCCATCTCGTGGGATGGCCCCTGGATCCAGCAGCTGCCTGTGCGATCGCTGGTGGGCCTCATCCCGATGTATGCCACGCTGACGCTCGAACCCGAGCTTGTGAACCGGCTTCCCTCCTTTAAGCGGCGCGTGGAGTGGTTCATAAAGAACCGCTGCGATGTGGCCGAACGCAACATGGCCTCGATCCGCAAGCGCGGCAAGGGCAATCGGATCCTGCTGTCGATTGTCAGCAAGGAGCGGCTGGAGCGGCTGCTGCGGCGGATGCTCGACGAGGACGAGTTTCTCAGCCCGTACGGCATCCGCTCGCTGTCAAAGCACCACAAGGACCACCCCTACTCCATGGAGGTGAATGGACAGACATTCAAAGTGGGCTACGTTCCGGGCGACTCGGACAGTGGCCTCTTTGGCGGCAACAGCAACTGGCGCGGTCCCATCTGGATCTGCGTCAACTACCTGCTGGTGGAGGCCTTGCAGCGGTTCTACATGTTTTTTGGGGACACTCTCCGCGTCGAGTGCCCTGTCGGCTCAGGCGACTACATGCACCTAGGTCGAGTGTCGGAGGAGCTGCAGCACCGGCTGCAGCATCTGTTCGCGCGCGGTGATGATGGCCGGCGGAGCATCAATGCCGGAAACGACCTTCTTGACTATGATCCTCTGTGGAGAGACCACCTGTGGTTCTATGAGTTCTTTGACGGCGACACCGGCCGTGGTCTGGGGGCATCTCATCAGTGCGGATGGACGGGTCTCATTGCCCGCATGATTCACGATACAGGGTGAGTGGTCTTTTCTCTCCGTCGGTTTCGCACCTCTTTTTTTTAACTGGTATAGTGTCACTTGCCGCCTGCCCCATACGCCGCGCACGCCATCGATAGGCATGAACCACTATTTCGACGACATATTCCATCGCTATGACAAGGGCAGCACGCCGCATTCGCCATCGATGCCACGCATCCGGCGGTCGTCGACGTCCCGGTCCCTGGGTGCGCGCAGCGACTTTTACATTGGCGCAGATGGGGACGACGAATACGACGAGAACGAAGAGCCGGAAGACGGCGCCAAGACGCGCAGCCGACGCACCTCGCGGTCTGGGTCGATGCTGTCGCACGACCCCGAGCGGATCCGGCAGCGGTCCGAGGCAGATCTGCACCTGCACCACTACATTAGCGAGCAGCTGGAGCGGATCAAGAACGAGCGGAGCGCCAATGGATTTGAGCACGGCGACGAGATTGAGGCGCAGGCGGACCTGGAAGGCGTTCACGAAATATAAAGCTAGACGTATAGACAAAGGCCGAGGGAGCAACAGGGGCCCAGTGTTCACGGAGAGACCGCCCGCACAAGAAACATAGAGATGAGCAGGCTTGGATTCCACAGCAATATATACAAAGCTGTTTTCTTTCTCTAGGACCTTCTTTTTTTCTTGCTCCGACGGCAGAGACAGCAGGCCAACAGGGCTGCAACGCCCTAGTCAATGCCGCTGTTGTTGTTGTTGTTTTTCAAATGCCAGGTTATTTTTCTACAGTTGCTGCATCCATCGCCGCCTTCCTCCGCCGTCTTCGTCCGCCGTCGCCCTCCCGAACGAGAGAAAACCAAAAACCGCAAAACACATCGATACAGAACATGGGGGAAAAGAAAAGAGAAAACGTTTGTGTCTATGTCTTTTCTCGGGTTTACAGGTTGTCCGTCAGGAGCTTGTTGAGCTTGGCCACCTTGGCAGCCACGCTGACATCGATTGTCCGGTCGCCGACCTCGACGACGAGGCCACCGAGGATTTCCGAGTTGACCTGAGGGAGTTAGCCATGCGCCATTTTCGACATGACAGGGACAAAGGGGGGGGGGGGGAAGGGCCTACCTTGTTCGTAACCTTGAGCTTCTTGCCGGCGCCGAGGAGCGGCGACTTGGCGACGGCGCTTTCGAGCCGGCTCAGCGTCCTGTTGTCGAGCGGCGTGGCGCTCGTCACCACCAGCTCGACCTCGCCCTGGGCGGCGCGGATGAGCTCGGCAAACCGGCTGACGACGTCCTCCAGCAGGCCCAGGCGGTTGTTCTCGGCCAGCGTCTGCAGGAAGTGGCCAATGGTCGGCTGGTTCGTGCTGCTTGTCGCCTTTTGCAGCTCAGACACAATGGCCGACTTGTCGGCGGCCGACAGCGTCGGCGTCGACAGGATGGAGGCCAGCTTGGGGTCTTTGCGCAGCAGCGCGCCGAGGGCAGTCACCGTCTTGACCGTGGGATCGAGGGTGGACGTCTTGACGGCGGCGGAGTACTGAAAAAAAAGGAACGACGAGGTTAGCTGGCGAGATATACGACGATACCGGCGGCGTGACGACGTGACGACTTGACGACGTCACGGCGCGGCTCGCTCGGACACCACTCACCAGTGCCGAGGCGTAGGTGCCGTCCAGGCCGAACAGCGCAATCGGCGGCTTCGCATCCGGCGCGGCCGCGGCAGCCGCATAGGTGCGCACCAGCGCCGGGGTCACGGCAGCCACGGACCGCGGCGACGAGGAGGCGGCCGTCCGGGCCACGAGCATCGCTTGTCTCGACAGCATTTTGAAATAGAGAGAGAGGAAAGATCAGGGAGAGATCGAGCGGAGGTTCCGGACGGGCGGGCGGGATTCGACGAGATGCGGCGATTCGACGAATTGGCTCAATTGCTGAGGTGGTCGTGCGGCAGCAATTGAGGAAGAAGCGTTAAAAAAAAAGGGCAAAACGAAAGCTTCTCGGGTTTGGGGGGGATGAATGGAAGGAATCGGCGTTAGCCGCGAAGCTCGGCAACGCTATGCCTCAGGCACCAATTTTCTGGCTTCTCCTGGTGCTGCTATGGTACAGCGGGGAATTCTCGCTAGCAAAAGCCGCTGCCAAAAATCACTCAATGCTGTGAATGGCTGGCCGTGGCTACCTCTAATGGAGCGAAGAAGAATGGGCAATTAAAAAGAAACACAATAACTCTGGTCATTACAAGCAAATCCCCCATGTCCACTGAAACACAGAACGCCGGGCGAAACGGAACGACACGCCAATGTTCATCATACAGCCTATGCCGACTCGCTCAATCGCTCCGCAGCATGCTCTCCACCAGGTCGCCGAGCGGTCCCCAAAAGTCCTTGCCGCTGGCAAGGTTGTGCTCGTCGATGAAGAGGACGTATTGCTTGAAGCTGGTGTTGAGGTGCGGCTCGAGGCCGAGCTCGCGAATGACGGGGTAGTGGTGGCAGTAGATGTGGGCGTAGACGCGGTACATGCGCTTGAAGATCTGCTTCATGAGCGACGGGAAGTTTTTGGGAAACGGCACGCCGATGCGGCTCGGCAGCACCGCCTCGTTGTCCATGCTGCTCTGCACCCATGCCATGAGCTGTTCAATGTACGCCGGCGCCGGCATCTTGGTCGGCTTCTTGTAGTTCTCGCTGTCCTGCCAGAGGTACTCGAATCTGCCACGCGTCAGCCGTCTGCTCTGCCGCCCTCGTGGCACATGGGGACCACCGACTTACTCGTCTGTTGCCTTCATCTCGGGGCACGACTGCGGCGAGCAGAATTCGGTTATGGCCCCGTAGAGAAGGTTGATCTGGTTGTAGAAATCGACCACTGCATTTCCTTTAGCAACCGGATTCGCACAATGCCGCTCTAGCTCACGGGGAACCCACTGTTCACTGCAAGCCACTCGTTCTCGTCTTCGCCTTCGGGCAGCTTCACCACCTTGCGCAGGCTGCCGCCGCCCAGCGTCGCCTCCGCATACTGCCGCAGCTGGTAGCTCGTGCTGCCGCCCTTGCCAGGCGCGCGAGGCCGGAACTGGTTCCGGGTCCGCTGGTTTCTGCAGAAATGAGCGGTCAGAAGATGAATAAAAATAGGCGCAGAGAGCAGACTTGTGCACGCACACTGTTGTCAGAAGAGAGCTCATTGTGATCGAGAGCTTCGGCGTCGTTCGGTTTCGCTTGCAGTTCTGATCGATCCACGCAGATGAGCTCGAAGGCCCGGATGGCAAAGGATGCAGAGAACGGTACTTGTGCTGTGGTTTCTAGGAAGGATGGGGGGCCGGCACACGTTGAACAATGCCAGGAGACGGATGGATGCCCCTCGCTGAAGCTTGTTTACATTCTTTCCGTTTTCAGGCGGTTGCCCGGCAAATTCGCTATAATGCCAGGTATTGTGGCGCACATGTGGCGTCCTAATGTGGCGTTGGTTTCAGCCCATCAGACTACTGCATATTAGTACTTCGTACTCGGCGGCATCATTTGCGCTTGATTGCGTCGACCACCAACCACTATTCTTGTTCGTCAGATCGCTGACGAGCCCTGAAAAAAATGTCCGAGATACAGTTTGCCAAGGCGTTTCTGGCGGCGCTTGACGGCCGCCCGACGAAGCTGCCGCCCGACTACGTCGAAGATGCCAAAGGCTATCCCGCGCGGGTGCCCGTATGCATTCCCTCCTCTTCTCCTCCTCTGGCCCTCCTCTGGCCCTCTTTTTTTTTTTCTTGAGCTGCCAGCCTTCTGACCCCAGTGTAACAACAGTACATCCTCCCCCGCATGCCCCGGCCCATGCAAAAGACGTCCCACTCCAAACCCGCCCCGGGCCAGGAGCGCAGCATCACCGTCGCCATCAAGTCCCTCCACCGCAACCCGCCGCTCGACGTGCGCCTTGCGTCCCTGCCGCTGGCCACGACATCTCTGCTCGACGTGCGCCAAACCCTCGCGGCACAGACGCACGTGCCCGCTGCGAAGCTGCGCCTGCTGCACAACAAGAAGCCCGTGACCGACACCAAGGTGCTCAAGGACCTTGTGGGTGACGAGCCAGCAAGCGGGTCGGTGCTGGAGCTCGGCGTCATGGTTGTCGGAGGCGCAGCCACGGTGGCAGCTGCGGCAGCAGCAGCATCAGTGGCAGAGTCGGCGGCCAGCCGGTCACCGTCTGTTGCAGCGGCAGCAGCGTCTGAAGCTGAGGGCAGCGGGCAGAGCGTGGTGGAGGGCGAGGCGTTCTGGACAGATCTGCGCAAGTTTCTGGTGGATCGGATCAAGGATGACAAGCAGGCGGACGAGGTGTTCAGCCTGTTCCTGCGTGCGTGGGAAGAGCGAATGCCATGACACATGAGAGACGAGACGTTGCTGAATGATAACGGATTGCATTGTGAGAACATGTTGACAGCATAAGAGATCACCCCGGGACATGCAGAATGGCGGATAGCTTCCAAAAAAATGTTGAAATGACGACTCATCCACTGTGAATTGCAACGAGACCGCCGGTCTGTTGCGTTGCCCTTTTCTCGCCTGCTGCTTCTTCTTTCTGCTACGACTATATGATAAAAAAAAAGACACACGCCGACTCCCCCTCTCTCTCGACACCACCTGGGCTTGCATTGCCTGTGAAAAACACCATCGCGCTCTCGGCCACGTCTAGGACAACACGCGGGTGCCCGCACATGTGCGATGAAATTTTTTTTTAGTTTGCTAAGGCGAATAGCTTGCTGGTAATCTCCATCTCGGGTTCTTCTGCGCCGCGCACATTGCGTGTGTTCTCTGTTTGCGCGGCCATCTTCTGTTCTGGGCAAGACCTTGAAAAAAAGGAGGGGAGGGGGCGGGGGGGAGGTATGCAGCTTAAGCAAGGCCCTTGCTGACGGTCTTGAGGACGGTGTCGTACTCGATGTCGTCGGTGTCGTTGGCTTGCAGCTCGACGGCAATGCCGGTCAGAGCGCGCTTGAGGGCTTCTTTGGACGAGGCGTACACCATCTTGGCCTTGATTGGCGCGTCATCGGGCGACCAGGCCAGGAAGGTCAGCTTGTTCCTAGAGGAAGAAGTAGCGTTAGCGACCTGTATACTCCATATCTGGACGTCTCAAACAAAATGAGCACATACCGCACACCCTCGCCGGACGACAGGCTGTACTCGAAGTCATAGACGGCGTATCGCGGGCCCTTGCCGACAACGCCCTGAATGAGTTAGATTCGGTTGCAAAAAAAAAAAAAAAAAACGTATAGCCGTCTGCTGTCCTACCGTCTTGCTCTTGGAGGTGGCGTTGATGAGCTTCTCGCGGAAGACCTCCCAGTCTTTGTCGGACGACGTCTCCTCGATGACAATCTCCTTGTCGTCGTCTGACAGCTTGAAGATAATGTACTTGTGCTTCTTGTTGAGCTTGAGGTCGTTGTAGGCAGTCACGCACTCCTGCGAGACGGATGCTCTAGATCTGTTAGAGGTGGGAGCTCAGAGCGGCAGCGAAAAGCCCTTCGACCGGTGGTGTCATGTGCGGCTTACCCGGATTGAGACTGTTGGACGGTCAGCACGGAGGAGGCCACTTGAGGGGAGGCAGCATTCGAGCAGCTAACATACCATGATAGAAAGAGTCTGGGATTGGGGGGACGAGACAGCTAGAGTGTCAATGATCTACAGAACAAGACAGTCGCGGCAGTCAGCACATGCATCGGACACGAGACAAGAGCCCCGCCAAGATGCAAGATGACGGAGCAGGGAGCTGCAGTTTCCAAGCAGTTTCCAAGAATGCCTGGTCTTTTGAGTAGGACGGCGGCTGGTTTGGATCGCCCTCACTTTCTTGCCGTCGCTCCAGGCTTCCAGCATGGGATGTGCGGGGAGGAATGGGAGGAATGGGAGATCGCATGAGGCTGGTCTCAGACGAAGCGGGAAGCGGGGTAGACATACCGAGAGGGGAGAATATCTTTGGGCGCAAGTGGCGATGCGAAGACGGTGGGAGGGAAAGAGGCGGACGAGAGAGGGTCAGACAAAAAAAGTCGGGTTGACAAGGTGAAGAATGGAAGAGGGGATTTTGCAACAAGACTTGACAGTAGCGGCTTTCGTCTGTGCCAGTGGTGGGGGTTGCTCCTTGTTGCTGATGACCAGGAGGGGCCGTTTTTGCGGTCGGTGTGGGTGTCTGCGTCTTGTAATATGGTGGGGTTGGCTAGGGGATGGAAGGGACTCCGTGCGGCGGTGGCTGAGGGCGCTGTGCGCACACACTGTACCATATCAGGCAACACCGGTTTGTTCCCCAATATTTCGGAGCCTTACGGACTGACTTCGCGTCGCATCACGGCTGTTCGGCGGCCACGTTGCTAGCATTGCTGCCCATTTCCTACCTGACTTGGGTTTCCAGGCAGCAAAAAAATGGAAGACACGTTCCGGAGAACATGGATGTCGTACGGTGTCGAGGCGCGTTAGGCTCCAGCCTGACAGATTGTGGCTGTAGGCAGCATCGTTTCTCAGGTGCCTGAGCCGGTGATTTTCTATACATTTATATTTTTTTTTATCCTTTCCTATTGTATACAGAGGGAGACGGTTCCAGCACAGACCGAGTGGCGGAAGCGATTCAGAGGGGAGATTAGTACAAGCAAAAAAAAAAAAAGGTCATACACATGACTGTCGTAGTAGTTGTAGTTGCTGATGATGTGGTGTTGTGAGATCCATCGCCCTCCCGCCGATCGATAACTCCCCAAAAAAAAAAGAAACCCCAGAGCTAGATGCTCTCTCACCTACCGCCCCGTTGTGTAAGTGATTTTTTTTTTTCAAGATGACCCTGGTTGCCCCTGCACATTTTTGTTTTTGGTATACAAAAAAAACATCCTCTTACATCATGCCGCCCATGCCACCCATGCCGCCCATGCCGCCCATGCCGCCGGGGACGGCCGGGCCCTTCTCCTCGGGCGCCTCAACGATGGCGACCTCGGTGGTGCCGAGCAGGGAGGCGACACCGCTGGCGTCGACGAGACCGGTGCGGACGACCTTGAGGGGGTCGAGGATGCCGGCCTGGATCATGTCGACGTACTCGCCCTTGGAGCTGTCGAAGCCCTTGTTGAAGTCGGTGCCATACTCGTCCATGAGCTTGCCGACGATGACGGAGCCTTCGAGGCCGGCGTTCTCGACAATGGTGCGGGCGGGGCGAGTGATGGCGTTCTTGACGATGCTGACGCCGAGCTGCTGGTCAAAGTTGGCGGGCTTGATGTCGTTGAGGGCCTGACTGGCGGCCTTGAGCAGGGCGGTGCCGCCGCCGGGCAGGATGCCCTCCTCGACGGCGGCGCGGGTGGCGTTGAGGGCGTCGACGACGCGGTCCTTCTTCTCGCCGACCTCGACCTCGGAGGAGCCGCCGACCTTGATGACGGCGACGCCGCCAGACAGCTTGGCCAGGCGCTCCTGCAGCTTCTCCTTCTCGTACTCGGTAGTGGTGGGGTCGTTCATGACGCCGCGGATCTGCTCGCAGCGCTGGCTGATGGCGTCCTTGGAGCCCTCGCCGTTGAGCATGATGGTGTCCTCCTTGGTGATGGTGATGGAGCCGACGGAGCCGAGCAGCTCGACGCTGGCCTTCTCGAGCTTGACGTCGAGCTCCTCGGTGAAGACGGTGCCGTTGCTGAGGACGGCAATGTCGCCGAGGATGGACTTGCGGTTGTCGCCGAAGCCGGGGGCCTTGACGGCGGCCACCTGCAGCTGGCCGCGCAGCTTGTTGAGGATGCAGACGGCGAGGGCCTCGCCGTCAATGTCCTCGGCAATGATGACGAGGGGGCGGCGCAGCTGGGTGGAGATCTCGAGGGCCGGGATGATGTCCTGGACCGCCGAGATCTTCTTCTCCGACAGCAGCAGCAGCGGCTTCTCAAACTCGACTTTTTGCGACTTGGCCTCGGTGATGAAGTAGGGCGAGACAAAGCCGCGGTCGAAGCGCATGCCCTCGGTCACCTCGAGCTCGTCGTTGACCGTCTTGCCCTCCTTGACGGTGATGACGCCCTCCTTGCCGACCTTCTCCATGGCGTTGGCGATCAGGTCGCCAATGTGCACGTCGCCGTTGGCGCTGATGGTGGCCACCTGGGCAATCTCCTCGCTGGTCGTGATGTCGCGCTTCTGCTTCTGCAGGAACTCGACGACGGCCGTGACGGCCGCCTGGATGCCGCGGCGCAGGTCCATGGGGTTGCAGCCGGCCGCGACGTTCTTGACTGTCTCCGAGAAGATGCTGCGCGCGAGCACCGTCGCCGTGGTCGTGCCGTCACCGGCCACCTCGTTGGTCTTGGAGGCGACATCCTGCAGCAGCTTGGCCCCGAGGTTCTCGAACTTGTCCTTGAGCGTGACGGCCCGGGCGACGGTGACGCCGTCTGGCGCTGGTTAGCAGGACGGGGCACAGACACAGACACAGGAGCACATGAAGAAACCCACCCTTGGTGATCTTGGGGGAGCCAAAGCTCGACTCGATCAAGACGTTGCGGCCTTTGGGGCCGAGAGTGGTGGCGACGGCCTTGGCCAGGGTCTCGACACCCGCCAGCAGGGCCGCCCGGCCCTCGACGCCGAATTTCAATTCCTGTTGGGGGTCAGCAGGTATGCAATGGCAATGGCAAGATGCTCCACGCAGCGTACCTTGTGGGCAAACCGGCGCTGGTGCATGGACAGGCCGGCGGAGGGGCGAAGGCCGGTAGCGGCCGACGAGAGCACAGAGGCTCGTGCCCGGGAGGTGAGAGCGCGCTGCATTGTCTGAGGAGGGAGGAGAGCAGGAAAGGCTGTAGAGGGAATCGAGGAAGAGGAGAAGAACTGCAGAGAGACGTCTTCGAGGAGAAAGAAGGAAGAAGCGGAAAAGAGAAGCACAAAAATCTGGACTGGAGAAGCTCAAGAAAAAAAAAATCCATCTCGGCCGTCATTGGAGGGCTCGGTATGGCTTGACCCAATTGGGTTTAGCGCATCTATCAAGGCATCTCCAGCATTTACTACTGGTACATTCTATCCAATTCTATGGGTCCACCAGTCTGCTCCAGCGGCCTACAGAACACCCTTGGCCCGCAGCTCGTCCTCGGTCCAGGTCCAGAGCCGGTCGGCCAGTGTCGGGTCGAGGGCGTAGTCGCTCGGCTTGCCAATCTTGGCGTAGGGCACGGCGTACGCGCCGGAATCGCTGCGGTGGAAGTCGAGGCTGGCAGCCATCCACAGCGACGACAGGGCGCCCTTGTTCCTGTCGGCCACCAGGCCCAGACAGCCCAGGATCGTGGTCGCGGTGCGCAGCACGATGGGGGGGCTGAGGGAGGTGGCCTTGTTGAGGAGCTCCGTGTGGACGACGCCCGGGTGCACGGCGCCGGACCAGACCTCGCCGGACCGCTCGGGGCCGTACAGCTTGTGCAGCTGCTTGGCGTGCAGCACCTGGGCCAGCTTGGACTGGCCGTAGCGCGTCATGCCGCCTTCCTTCTCGAGCGCCGTGTCGTCGAAGCGGATGCCGCCCTTGGGCGGGAACAGCGAGTGGCCGTCGGACGACACGTTGACGATGCGGGCGTCGCCGGGCTTCCCGGCCGCCGACGTGCGCTGCAGCAGCGGCAGCAGGTGGTAGGTCAGGAGCCAGTGCGAGAGGTAGTTGGTCTGTCTGCCTGTCAGCTGCGTGTTCGTCGGCAGAGGGGGCGGCGGACGGCTCACCTGGAACTGGGCCTCGTAGCCGTCCTTGGTCAGGGAGTAGGGCGTGCCCATGATGCCAGCGTTGTTGATTCTCTGCTGTCAGTGGTCCATTTTTATTCTGTGTTTTTATTCTTTTTTTTTTTGGTGTGCCTACAAGCCGTTGAGATGGTTCTCGTCCGCGAGGATCTTCTTGGCTGCTGCTACGACGCTGCTGAGGTTGTTGAGGTCCAGCTCCAGAAACCGGACGTCAGCATCGGGGAGCGTCTGCCGGATCTCTTTGATGGCATCCGCGGCCTTCTGCGCAGAGCGGGCGCCCATGTAGACCTGGGCGCCACGGCTCGCGAGGCCCGTCACCGTACCGAGGCCGCTGCGCTGTTAGCGAAGAAAGACATGAGCCAGCTGGAGCCACGCACATCCCAGCGTTGCCGCCGGTGACAACAAAGACCTTGCCGTGGAGGTTTGGAAGAGACTGGGTCGTGAACGTGGTCTTTGCCATTGTGAACAATGTTTTGGTGAACAAGAGAAGACAACGTAGGTCGAGGACTACAGACAGAGACCGAAACTCTTATATACATGATCCAGGCAACAGGCGCGTTACTCATGCTCTGGCCGGCGCCCGTACCCTCCGCATCGTCACCCTCTGCACCTCCGCAAATGTCCGCATGTGTCCGCATGAGTCCGCATGAGTCCGCACGATCCCGCATGATAAAAGTGGGGCCACACATCCCATCACCTACACCTACACCCTCTGCTTCTCGCTCCCGCATCGCCGCATCCTGATCTGCGAGCGGAGCCCAGCGGGCATCCCCGAAATCGGTTTGAGAAGCATCTCTGCTCCTGCCTGCCAGCCCTGTGACCCTTGCTCTTTCTGCCTACCATGTCGGACAGCAGCGGCCTCGCCCGCTTGGCCTGCTCGGCCTGCCGCCGTCAGAAGCGCAGGTGTTCCCGCGAGCTGCCCGCTTGCCAGCTCTGTCGCAAGAACCGCAGGCGGTGCGGCTATGCTCCCGAGGCCCTGGACGGAATATCGGCGTCTGACGACAGTCCGACGACAGACGCCACAGCCTCCTCCTCCACCATGACCATCTTTCCGGGCGCGCTGCTTCGTTCCAGACAGACCGCCACGTCGCTCTTTTTCCTGGACTCGTATGTCTTCCAGATCAGCCATTCGGCTGTTGTGCAGCCCACCGTCGAGCTGCCGCCTGAGTACCTGCGGCTGCTGGACGTGGCCCCGTCCCAGATCCTGGCCGACGTGGGCGTGTATTTTGCGCGGTTCCACCCTGTCTTCCCGATCAGTAAGCTTGTCTCTCTCTCTCTCTCTCTCTCTCTCTGATCCGCTGTAGACGGCGTGTCTCACCTGCAGTCTCCAAAATGCGTCTGTATCGCAACGAGCTCGCGGCGCCCAGGAACTGCTCGGCCGACACGCTCTTCCTGCTGCTCGTGATGCGGCTCATCTGCCACAGCCTCGATCCAGGCGCTGACCAGGACGCCCTCGCGCTCTGCTACGCTCAGTCCAAGGGCTGCGCTGCCTTCTTGGAGGCATCTGGCCTCGTATCGCTCCCCCGTCTGCAGGCCTGTCTGCTCCTCGCCCATCACGAGCTCTCACAAGCCCTCTACCCGGCCGCCTACATGAGCGTTGGGGCCTGCGCACGGCTTGGCCAGATGATGGGAATCCACAGCAGCCGCGCTGCACCGCGGACGCTCAAGCCATCGTGTATACTCTCTCTCTCTCTTTGTCCCTGTTCCTGGGTGACTTTGGCGACGCTGACAGCCAGTATCGGTGCTTGAGGATGAAGAAATTCACCGCGCGTGGTGGGCCACTCTCATCCTGGATCGGTAAGACTGGTTGCATGGATGCACACACGTCTTTTGGCACGGCGAATCAGCTCACATTCCGCCACAGATACTGCAACATTGGCATAGACGAGCGGCCCTTTTCCTGCCGCGATGCCAAGCCCAGCGACCAGCTGCCCATGGATGAGGCCAGCTGGGAAACCGGCGTGCGCAGTCCTCGGACCACCATGCTTTCTCCCTCGAGCTGTATTCTGACCCAAGTCTAGGAAACCGCTGCCCGCCCGTCGCTGGCCGTCTCGGCCGCCGCCTTTGTCGAGGCGCCGCCCTTTGCCCGCGCCTGTCAGGCGGCACACCTGCTGTCGCGGGTGCTGCATCACAGCAACGACACCGGCCCAGCCACGCCCGACGACTACGCCGCTTTCTACCAAGAAGGCCTGCAGCTGCACCGTGTCGTCTCCGCCTTTGCCGCTGCGCTGTGGCAGGAGCTGCAGCAGGCGGAGCCGCCCGCCGCCGTCGCCCTCTTCCCCAGCATCGGCCTCTGCTTCAGCGCCCAGATGACCCTCTACGACGTCCACCTCTGCGCCGACGCGGACCATCCGGCCGCCGTGGGCATGAGGGAGCAGCTAGAGATGCAGACGCTGGCGCTGGCCAGCGCCAAAGCGGTCGTGTCCATGATCACCGAGTTTGCCCCCATGATCCACCAGGCTTCAGACGCCCGCAATGGTGAGGATGCGGACGGCACCGGCAGCCTTATCGTCAGCCCTCTAGTGGCCACCTGCGTGTACCAAGCAGCAAGACTGGTACGCCACTTTGCTACCTGCTCTATACAAGAACTGTCGACTAATTAAGCACAACAAAAAAAAAACAGACTGCATGGTATTATAGAGACTCGGGTCAAGAGAAGCTCCTTGAGGGTTTGGGAACGCTCAAAACTGCTCTTGGGCACATAGGGCAGACGTTCCAAATTGCCAGTACGTTGTATCTGGCCCTTTATATCGTGTGTCGTTCTAATTCTGTGGCAGATGAATACCTTGCCATACTCGACATGAACATTTTTCCACCACCGACCTGAGATGGCGCTCACTGCATGAAGAACAAAGGGATGGCGTGAGCTGGATTTCTATCTATACTTCTGTCTTGTCTAGAGAAAGAAAGTCTTGTCAAGCTGTCTTGTCTCTGCTGATCGTCCAGAGCCCGATCAGTTTCTCTGTTCTTTCCTGCACAAGCTCATGTCCATTATTTCGCAAAGCAGAACTCGCGTCAGTCCACAATTTGTGGGAAGGATAAAACAGCAAACACTACATTAGACCGATGCCTCCATTTCGAAACCTGTCCGCACCTTTGACGCCTAGTCATGACCTTTCCGTCGTTGCGGTCGTTGCTGTCGTTGCGGTCGTTGCTGTCGTTGCTGTCGTCACTCGTCCATTCATGCTCCTGGGTTTTCCGAGCCGGCGGCTCTTTTCCGGATCCCGCATAGTGTTTCCTCCTCTTTCTAAAAAACATTTGCCGTTGTTGGGAATTCACTAAGCAAAGCCAAGCCAGGTCACTCAAGACCAGCAAGGCGAGAGAAATAGCGATAGAACATCCTCACGAGTTGTGAGGTGGCCCAGTCCGGTACAGTCAAGACCAGATGATGCCATGAAGTCTATCGCATATCCCCTTTTTTTTTTTTCTCTTTTTTTCTTTTTTCAGTGTCGATGCTCCAAAAGAATGCTCTTGTGATTGCTTCGATGCAATTTCGAGATAACCGAGTCGAGCGGAACAAGTCAGGAATTTTTGAAATGCCCTTGACTTTGTTATTATTTTTCGGTGAGCTGGAAGATGAAACGCGAAGTCGAAAACAAAACCGGAAATTATTGCGAAATGAGAATAGCAAGTTTCGACTCAAATGTGAGTTCAGAAATGGAAAGAGAACAAGTTGAGCACGTGGTCAGTGTACACGTCTTTCTCCTCCTGGAGAATCCGACGTTTCTTCACCGTGCTTCGTGAAACGTTAGATGCGACCGTTGTGCTGACCCCAAGGGCCTCGATTTCCAGGCTTGCGATCGTCAGCATTTTCCGTGTTTCTCGACTTTGTTCATCGTCGCCACTCACATGAGAAAACATGGAGTTGAAAGACGACGGAGAGTTGTCAATCAGCTCGTACTCATCCTCATTGTCGCTGTTTGCAAATGTTCCATCAAAGAAGGTCGCATTGGCCTGAAGATAGCCATTATTGTGAGGGCTTGCAGCCATCGAGGACGCGACAGCATTGTTGTGAAAGTGACTCATGTGAGCAGTCATGGCCTGCTGGGGGTAGAAGACAGCAGGCGACGACGAAACATCCGTCGAGGCGTACGTCGGCGTGCCCTGATGAAACATGGCACTGCTGATAAAAGGTGAGCCGGAAGCAACAAGCGTGGGCGTGACTGGGAACGTCGTCGCGCTCTGGGCTTCATGGTGGAAGACCTGGCTTGTCAGTCTCTTCTTTCTTTTCTCTTCCCCCTTTCCTCTCTCTTCTCTTCACTCACCTGTCCGGCCACGGCGTATGAGTTGTCGAACTCGCCTTGAAAGCCAACGCCATCGTTCAAGCCAATCTCTTCTCCATCCTTCTCGCCAGCAGATTTGCTGATGTCTCTCTGCTGCACATCGTCTCCCCCGTGGTTGGGAATCAGTTCTTCATCCTCGCTCTCGCCGTTGGCGTCTTCCTCATCAGAGCTGGGCTCATCCGTTGTCATCTCTTCACCCTCCTCTTCGTTCTCAGACTGTCCAGGAGCTTCCTCGCTGTACAACCCAACTTCGTTCTCATCATCATCATCATGATCTTCTCCTTCTTCTTCCTCATCTTCCCCATACATCTGAGTCTGCTCAAACTCGGAATATTGCTCCTCTTCCTCTCCCTCTTCAGCATAGGTCTGCGGCTTTTTGGCCCGCGACGAACGGCGGCCGCGCGTCTTGGAGACAGTAGCAGCCGGGTCATAATCTGCGTCACTGTCAAGGTCAGCTGGGTCTGGGGATTCGTCCTTCACCGCAGCCTTCTTGCGGCCACCACCGTTGCGTCCACGGCCACCACTGCCGCCAGCCTTGCATGTTGAGATGGTGGTCCCATCGTTAACAATCATCGAGTCAAAGGCGTCAGGAAGGTTAAACTTTCTGTCTTCCATCGGCTCGGTGAACTGCACCGGCCGCGTGGTCACCGTGTCTGACCCCTCCATGTCCAGACGCACGACGCCGCGGACAGTCGGGTCAACAGGCTGGCGAGAGCCAGGCTTGGGAAGTGCGGGAGGCACCAGATGGCCTTCAGCAATGAGAATCGGCCGGAGGCGGTTGAGAAACTGCGTAATGGCGCTTCCGGACGAGCCAGGGTGGAGACGATGGGCAATGGCATCCCAGGGCACATCGATCTTGTGCCGAGCCATCTCATACTGGAGGTGCAGAACAAGCTTCTCGCACATTCGCGGCCCTGGAAATGGTCAGTTTCTAGTGATGGGCCTTGTTGGAAGTATTGCTTACGCGTCCAAATAACCAGGTTGCGCCCTTCATAGCGTCCGTTCTTGCGACGCTCATCCTGACGGGGCGGGATGTGAGTGAACGGCCAGGCTTTCTTGTCCACTTTCTGAACGGTAAACACCCGATTGGGAGCTCTGCCCATGCGCCTATGGATGACCCGAAGGCTGCCTGACGCGGGCGATGATGACCGCGACTTGGACCGAGAGAGAGTCCGCGGGACATCCGACTCCCGATCAAGCTTTGGAGTAGCCTTCTGGGGTTTCTTGGTCGTCTTGGCATTAGTGGGCAGAGCAGGAGCACAGCTCGTCTCCTCCACAGACTCGGCCATCTCGGTCTTGGTATCGCCCTTGGCAGACTTGTTGTCTGTGTCTTCTTCTGCCTTGCTGGCAATGTCTTCGGCCATCTTTTTCACAACCTCAGACGAAAGCTTGCTCTTCGTCTTCTTGGGCTTGCTGGATGACTTTGCTACCTTGGATGGGCTGCACGGGGGCGAAGCCTGATGACGACCGGCAGCCTTTTTTGCCGGAGAGGCTTTGGAAGCAGCACGAGCTCCAGCCATTGTGAAAATGCAGCGGGATAATGAATCTGCGAAGCATTAGTTAGCACATGTAAAATATTGGTCAACCAAGCACTTGCCGTTGACGCTTCTGTTCGGAAAATGGACGAAAAAATCGACAATAAAACGATCTAGAATGTGATTAGTGCATCGAAACAGACATGAACAAGAATGAACGATATCATCGTAAATGAAGATGCACTCACTGGTGTAAATGTGCTGGATGGAAGAAAATAGCAATGGACGACGCCTAGCTAGAACAATCTTATTGTTGTTCTATGGGTAGCTGTCTGTCAGCTTCATGACATGGGAGTTGGCTAAAAGAGGAGTGGATGCCAGAGTGAGAAGATCGTGACGAAGCCGTAGAGTGCCAAAGCAAATAAGGGTAAAAAGGTAAAAAGATGCTTGATCGGTAGAAAGTACTAGGTTGCTCACCTAGATAAAGCTTTCGAAGACTTTTCAAGAGCTCGTCGTCCCTAAGGGAGAGGTTTGTGAAAACTGAATAGGATTGTTGATTGGGAAGATGGGCGAAAAAGTGAAGGAAATGTGGTTTGAAGGAGAGAGGAAAGAGAGGAGGAAATAAAAGAGGAACAGGATTGAAAATAGAAAAGATATACTACGAAATATCTGCCAGCAGTCCAGGCTTGGCGGTTAGGAGGGTGTGAAAATAACAATAAATTAATATCTAGCATAGGCCTGACTATTTATTTATCTGTTCCAGAGGCCCCTCCTCTTTCCCAGCCACCTGGATTCTGCAGCACTCTCTCGTTTGCACTGTTTCGAAGACATGCTTGTACAGATTTGTGTTTATTCCTTTTGGTGACAATCACCTTGGGCATGACAAAGCGAAAGGTTCTGCTGGTGGTGCCTCAGCACTGCTTCGCGAGTCGCCCGTTCGCATCGTCTCTAGCTATTCTCACCGTGCACCTTTCAAAGGCGTCTCTTTGTTTCATCTTGCCTTTTCTTCTTCCCACGAGTCTTGCCTGCAAACTCCACATGGATATTATCTGAATAGCCACAAAATGGCCGAGGTGCCCACTTGGGTGTCCCAGAGGTGTGACACAAACACCCAGACGAGAAAAGCTCATTGTTTACCCCTGCCATATGACCGCGAGTGGATATCCATTTCTTGTTAGAGTCCTTGGTCGGGCGAAGGTTTTCGGTCCTTTTCTTCTCTGTCTGCTTGCATAGAAATGGCTTCGTACCCCAGCTCCCCATTTCACAAAAATTGGCCTCTCAATCTGGCATGAGCAAGAGCGTTCAAAAATTTCATGAGAATGAATGAAAATGCATTACTTTAGGGCTGTCTTCACGAGCTGTCGCCGTCTGCCGTGTGATCGGAGGTCTCTGCGAGGCTGCAGTTCACAACAGTCGAAGAATTTATAACCGGTTTACGACTTGCTAGATCCACACCCTATATTGTTAACCACACCCCAGTACCTTCCTTCTGTCATTGAGCATCATCATCAAACTAAGCTGCTGCCCGCCGGTTTTTACAATAAAATGGCATCAAATAAATGTACCATGGCTTTGTATCAAAGTACGCAAACGAGAGGACTAGAAAATTCATCCCTGGGAAACAGAGTTTCTCGTGGTACAAGGTCCATCTATACATCACATGAGAAACAGGGCAGAAACCTGTGAATAGTCGGGTTTGCTATAGAAGGCGCGTAAAATGTAAAAGAAAGAGAAGAATTGCAGCATGCCTTGACAACGTCTAGACTAGACGCCACCGTCACTGGCATCGCTATCCTGGGCCTCTGCCTTGACGTCGTCGGCGTGTGACATACCAACCGCACCAAGCTCCTTCTGTTCAGCAATGGTCTCGGCTTCTTCCAGCTCAGCTTCCTGCTTTATGGCGTGAGCCGCCTCCTCAGCTTTCTGGCGCTTTGGGCGGACATTGGCGCACGGCTTGTCACCGTCAGTCTTTCCGTCAGGCGTTTCCGTGTCGAGGTCGGCATTTTCATCGCTGTTATCATCTTTCCGATTTCCGTTGGCATTTCCATTCCGCTTGCGCTTAGAGGAGCCGGGAGTGGATGGCACAGCTCTCGATCGCGGTGTCTTTGGCGTTCCAACAACACTCGAGTCACCATCATCATTGCCACCTGTGCCGGTGAAATCTCCGGTCATGGCGCGCTTTTTAAGGCGCTCATATCGCTTGGCCCTTGACAATATAATCAGAAGTGTTTTATGGGAGGGAAAAAAGTGAAGGCAGTGAGGAATTGAGCATACGCAGCAGCTTTGGTGGTGATGTTCAGCTCCTTGGCGACGGCCTCAAAGTCAACCTAGAAAAGAAGAATCGTTAGCAAGTTGAAGACAGGATACAAACGCCAGAAAATAATACTCACCTTGCCTCCTGCCACGCCGTGTTTGATGCAGCATAGTAGAAAGTTGACTTGTTCCTGGGCAGACATGATAAATGTGCTTGCCGACTAGCTGTATCTTTCTTGTTGCTAATTTTCGTGCGTCTGTAGAGAAGGCGAAGAAGAACGATATCACTGCGCACATGTGTGTTTGTTTGTGAGAAGTCAGGCCAGAAAGGTGCATAAAAGGCAAAGGCTTCGTAATTTAAGGGGGCGGGTGCAGAAGAGTGAATGAAGATAGAAGAATTTGCTTGTAATGGTGGCGACGCTGTGTGCTTGTGGTTGCCTGGTGGATTTGGGACCTTCAACAGTGAATGGAGGGGTGAGGAATACCTGAGAAGGATACCGATAGAATAAAATTTAGCGTGATAGACTGGACACTCTTTAGCGATTCGTTTATCTAATTACTCTCGTGATGGCTATGGAGTAAAAGTTGAACTCTCCCTGAATTGCAACGGTTGTTATTATCTTGAAAGATACACGTGCACACTGAAAGCTGCTTGATGATACGATATTACTACAAGGTACGAGCATGTTGCGAAATCCACACGTTGCATTTCTCCATTGCCTTCGACCCACAGCGGGAGATCGACAGAATCATGGAGAGAGCCAGAATCAATACACCATCCCGTCATCACGTGATATAACACAGGTGAAATAACGGAGGATAGAAAGCAGGCAATAATAATGCCGCAGCTGTTGTGATATGGAGGGATGTTAAATATGGCGAATAAAATACAAAATGAAATAAAAAGCAAGAATGAAAGGATGGGCAAGTTATTCTGGAGCTGTGTGCTCAAAAATAGAAGCGGGGACAGTTGGATCTTCAAGGTGGCGGCCAACAATAAAATGCCCGTCAATCCGTGACAGGTAGACCCTAAGCCAATCAAATCACAAAACATATCTTACCTGACTGAGTAAGTTGAAAGCATGCCTTTTTTTATATATGCTGTTGGCAGACTTTCCATGATGTCGGTATAGCAGGGAAATTCTGTGCAAGGCGTCATTTTGGTTTAAAACGTCCTTTTTTCCTCGCTTCCTTTGAGCAGCTTTTCGCTCGGGCGAACACAATTATTTTTTTGCAATACCGAACCTTGAATTCCATAATGATACTCTTAATACTCGGCCTCTGCAATAAAGACTACATTTGTGCTGGTTTCCATTGACAGTCAAGACATCTTGCTACATTTTGTACCCCGACTACATTTTTAGTTGGAAACAGATAATAGCTGGAATGGAATCATTTAAAAACGTGTTTCTCTTGTGCCGTACATCGTACCATCACCGAAAATTTAGGATAACAAACGTTCTGCCATTGTATGCCTTTCGTCCATTTTTAAAGTCGATTGTATCGGCAATTTGCGCATGCGGGAATCCGGCAATGGAGGCATTCGAAAATGAACCACTGATATGTATTGCGGCATTCGCTGCATTGGAATTCGCCCCTTCGCCGATTCCAATGATGTTCGTCGCATTCATGATGCACTTCGAGGTAGTTTCGCATATGGCTAATTTGTTGTGCTCTCTCCGCCGCATCTAGATGATCAGCGGCTGGATCTCTGTCGACAATGGCCCGAGCATCAGCCATCAGCCGACGCTCTCGCCACTGGGCACACGTGCATGTCTTCCATACTTCGCCGCATTCGTAGCAAAATTCTGCCTTGCAGCGACAAGCTGTGTAAAAAAAATTGTCAGTATCAGGACAGGAGTTTCTTGGGGCACCCCCTTTTTTCTCACATACTCATATGGTGGCAGCCCATGCTGAGCTCTACCATGGTACGGCACGACTGGCAACGTCTCCATTCCATTTCCGTGGCCAAACTAAGCAGCTGCTCGTCTGCCATGTTGCTTGGGCAGAGAGCATCTTCATGCATGGGACCTTTGCATTCGATGCAGGTTGACTTGTTGCAGCGTTGGCAGACAGCCACACCAATGGCCTCACGCACAAACTGCGGCGATATGAACGCCGAGCACATCGGGTCGTGGCAATAGGTCCGATTGGGTGCCGTAAACTCGAGCTGCTTTGCTAAAAACTTTCCAACAGCTGCCAGCGTCAGCAGTTCACGCACCGACTTGAGAGGAATGGGCTTGTTGCAGCAGCGTGGCGGGAACAGCGACTCATCGGTCGTGGCCGCGGTGAAGAGATGGACGATGCATTCGTTGCAGTAATGGTGGCCACAGGAAGCCCGGACAGATATGTCTTTGTTGTCTTCAGCAGATTCGCCACACAGGATGCAGAGCCGATCATCCTCGCCGTCCGATCCAGGTGGCAGCCAGTTATTCGATAGCAGATCTGTGCTGTTCTCTTCGATACCATTTCCCGCTAGACCTTCGAGGGATAGACCGTCCATGTTGATCATCTCGAACTGGCGCAGGTCGTCAGCGGGCAAGTCAAATTCGCTCGGGGGCATGATGACGCGGCACTCGGTGTCATCTTCAATCCCTGCCATTCCACGAGCCATCTCACGGTCAGAGGCAGCCAGTTTCTCGTCAAAATGGACTTGCCTGATCGTCAAGGCGTCATCTCTCACGGCGTTGGCAATGCTGTGGCAGATGATTTGGTCGTTCAAGAGCTGCAGCTGCGAGATAAGACCTTCCAGGTATAGGTCCATGGCAAGAGTGGCATCGCCTTTGGGAAGGTCTGCTTTGAGAGTGTCGAGATCGTCGATCTGAAGCTGGAGAGCCAGCTTGGCGGTGTTTTTGTCCACGCCTTCAATAGACATGTTGGGCAGAGTTTGGCTGAGTCGATCTAGATGGTGCAAGGGAAGGAAAATAAATGTGGTAAAGGTGCGGGCAAGTTTACTCGGCAAAATATTTTTCTGTTGGGAGAAGTTCGGCGTTTTATCAATAATGGGAGCGCGAAGAAGCATCCATCGTGAAACACATTTTTATTTTAATCATCGCGCGTTGGCACTATCACTATAGCATCATCCCAGTCTCAGACATCAATCTCAACAACATCACATTGCTCTATGGCCACCACGCCATATTCCCTGTTTCATTTCTTACTCAAGCCCATTCATTTCTTGTGCGCCCTCGATAATTCTAGTTGGACAAGTCAGCTTCCGCGTGTTCCCATTGCTTCTTGAATGATACTTACTCCATCTTGATCTTGGTCTTCTTGGACGGCGTGTCCTCGAGATCGTCGCTGGAATCGGCATTGCTATTCTTCCGCTTTCCGGGGGTCGACTTCGGGGTGGCCTCCTTGTTTTTGGTCTTGGGGGTGCGGGGAGTCTTAGAACCGCCGTTGGCATCAGTTGCACCGCGACGAAGTTTCTGCAGATGCTGGCTGCAAGTAACGTTAGAAATTGAGATTGCGAGTTTCGAATATGATAGTATAAACGGAGTGGAGGCCATAACAAAGCAAACAAAGAAAAAAGAAAAAAGAAAAAAGAAAAAAAGAAAAAAAGAAAAAGCACATGACAGCCTTGGGCGTGGAGATATATAGCACATCGCTACCGCTTTCTCCGCAATCTGGTGGATCAGCTTTCCGCAGGAGGCCGGCAATCATGCCAATAAACAGATCACGGTGGGCATTAGCGTCTCATGACTGCCGTCTGGTTGGTATTTCATGATGAATGTAGAGTGCGACAAATGCAAAGTTGGCACGAGCAGCTGGCAAGATGAAGCAAACAAGAGGTATAGGACTAGAGAGGGTCATGCGTTATGGCAAAGTGAATGGGAAAAGATGGGACTTTGTTTGGGTTTGGTTAAAGAACGGAGCGCTGGGGCTATAATTGCAAAAGAGAGATACTTCAGTCCATGAAATGTGAATTTGTAGCCTCGCTTGTTCATGTCATCGGCAACTTCTTTCAGAGTGTCGGCGGATGGCTTCAAGATCGTTGCCATGGAGGCAACGAGATCCTCATGCAGGCCTGGCTCACTCCAATTATGCTTAAAGGTCCCGGAAGTAGGCATGATGGGTAGGAAAACAGTGTGAGGGAAAAGCTAGGTTGGAGAGATGGGATGCAAGGCGCTGCGGATGAAGTAGCGGTACGGTGCTATTTTGCGAAGTGAGGCTAGAGATATAAGAGGATGCAATTTGAGGAAGAAATATGGCAGAGATGTAAACGAGAAGGGAGGGGTGGTGAGGGGAAAGAGGTATATTTATACCGTATGGCATCCCAGGTGATGGAGTGGCCCTTGCCCTCGAGGTATGTCATGATGAGCTGTTTCTGTTTTGCGTCGGCGGGGCAATTATTGAAGAAGGCCTGCAGGAGGTCATCCTTCATGGTCCCTTCCCACTTGGACATAGTCGTGATAATTGTATTTTGTTATGGTGATGGTGATCGAAAAGTGAGGACACAAAGCGAGTGGTGGAAGAGATGAGGAGATGTGGGTTGTGACAAAGAGGAAGTAGAGAAGAGGAGCAGAAAAAGAGGGTAGAGAAGAAGGATAGAGAAAAACAGCAGAGGCCACGTTGGGAAGACATGGGGAGAGGGGGAAAAGGCCAGAAACAAGCAAAGGACCGGAGGGTTTGGTGGAGAGTTGGCAGGACGATGACAGAAGCAAGCGAAGTCAACAACTGAAGAATTGAGAGCAGCAGGCAGTACCGTATTCCATTCCAAACTATGCCGTAACCACGACTCTTCATCTCGTTCACGATCCGGGTCTTGTGGTCGTCGTTCAGCTGAGCAGGGCCGATGATGGACATGATGACCAAGAGAAGGTCAAGAGTGGCCTTGTCATCCCACTTTACGGGCATTTTGAAGTAACGAGGTAGGTAAAGATAGATTGACGAGAATGTCGTGAAGATGGGGGGAGAAATTGGTAGATCAGGATGAGAAATGGGTTGGGCGGTGTTGGAGATTGGAGGTTGGTATAGCAGAAGAAAAGGAGAGTCGAAAAAAATAAGAACGAGAAATAGATGGGAGACATAAAGAAAACAAAACGCACCGAACGGCCTGCCACGTGAAGTCCATGTCGCGGCCCTGCAGCGACTTCATAATCACATCAGACTGCTGGGCGGGCGAGCTTCTGGCAGCTGCGAGGGCATCTGCCAGGGCAACGCAAAGCGCAGCATGCGACTCGTTGTCCCACTGCCGGGTGATTAGAGAGCGAAGACCTGCTTTTGCGTCAGAGGGGCAAAGCGCCTCACCTTGCTTGTCTTCTCTGTCTTCCCGGAAGGCATGCCCATCGTGAATGGGGTGGAGAGGGTAAAAGGCCGAATTGAGAGCGAAGCAGACTGGCAAAACAGAGGAAGGATTTTATTGATGTCTCTGTAGACTTGAAAAAGAATCACCCGTCCGAGCTCGATGCAAAGAAAAGCGCGCTTCAAGATAAGATTGAGAGGCTGCCGTGGCAACAGAGAAGACGCAGGTCTATAGCTGGCAGTGAATGGCAGGTAGAAATGAAAGTCGTGAATGAAAAGTCATGAAAGAAAGGCAAGACAAGACCCGCAGGCGCAGACGCAAATGCCGGCCACACAACAAAAACCAGCCCTTTCCTTCAAAACCAAATGCTCCATTGTTTCTGCGAAGCAGCCCTCATAAACAAACCAGCAAACATCCGACGTTACAAAGCATGGTCATAATGTAAATAATTCCCTCAGACTCAGGCTTCTCCGTATTGGAAGCTGTGCATTGTCAGCCGAGGCGGTGCGATGAGGAGGAAAGTCCGGCAGGAGGTTAGACTCACCCTGTGCCATAGTGATCCACCGACACGACGCCGTTGTGTTCCGCCAGCGCTGTCAGCACGGCTTCGTCTTCGAGCGCCTGGTCTGTCACCGGATCGGTTACCGCATCGCCTACCACGTCCAGCTTCCGCCGCTTGGTCGCCTGCTGGTCGAGGTCGTCCACGTCGATATGGACGCTGCCCACGCCCACGCTCATGCTCACGCCGACGCCGACGCCGACGACATCCTCGTCCTCGCCGTTGGCATCCTCCTCCAGCGCGGCCAACGAGTCGTCGTCGACCGGGTGGTGCTGCTGCAGCGAATGTTGCGGCGGCGGCGGCGGCAGCTGGTGTTGCTGGTGCTGCTGGTGCTGCTGCTGTGGCGGTGGCAAGCTGTCTGCGATGGTCTGCCCGGACATCATTGGCGCTGCGGCCTGGGATACGAGCGTCATCTGTGCCGTGGGTGCCATGGACTCGTGGCCCAGAGCCTGCGCCTCGGTCGACATGGACGCGGTGGCGGCGGCAGCGGCGGCAGCGGCATCGCCGCCGTCCATGCCCATGACGCCGACGCCCATACCGCCGGCATCGGCGGAGAGCATGCCGGGCATGTGTGCGGCGTCTCCGGAAGCGGCAGCAGGCACTTTCCGCGGCCGACCTCGGCCGGGTCCTGGTCGGCGGGTGATGGGATTCTGGGTCGGGTCGGATCTCATCGAGGCAGGGCTACCATTGGGACCCTGCTCAGACTTGTTCTGGGCCCGGCGCAGGCCTTGGAAGTGTTGCCTGGGGCGGTTAGCCTCGAATCCGCGCGCGCAATGGCCCCAGCACCCGGTCCGCCCTCTAACATAGGCGGGTACTTTGGCCGGACAGACATGGCCCAAGCAGCGACGCCGACAATGGGCAAAAAGCCGGCCGCAAAGGGTCAGAGCACAATAGCGCTCGTGCTGCCGTCCCATTGGCGCCGCGCGACCCGGCTGCAGGGCGGGCGGACAGGCAGGAAAGCTCACTCACCGGCAGCCCTCATTTGTGAATCCATAACCAAGCGTGCGCATGTGGTTGCCGATCGCCGTCCATTCTGCGCCACTTATAACTCCAATGTGCTTCACAGACAGAATGGTAAAGAACAGATCCTTGTCGGCGCGGTCATTCCAGTTCTTGTTCATCGTTGCGGCGGTGGTGAAGGTGGGCGCAATCGGGGGTGCATCTGGGCCTCCAGTCCGTCCGCTTTTTCGCAGGAAATTGAAGCTGTTTGAGACTTGGCGGCTATCCTCTCCCACACTCTAACGCTGGCCCGTCACTGGACAACAAGGGGTCTGTGCACCCGCTCACATTGGGCACGTGATGTTTTTTCTCGTTTGACCCCGCTGGCCAATGAGACGAAGGCACTGTCTCGCAAGTACCCCGAGACTTTTCGCCCTTTGCAGTGGAGACTGTTGCCTATTAAACGGGCACGGATCAGATCATGTGCCCAGGCGTCAGTATCGCGGAACAGGCATTAATTGCGCCCGACGTGACGCGTTCAATTCGCCCGGCTCTTTTCCCACGCCCCGGTCCTATTTTCGATGGCCAGCACGAGCTGCTGTCTCGTGCACACGCGTGGCCATTCCTTTGGCCAAGCTTCACCCTCAGCTTCTCGTATCATTTCTCGCTCTTTCAGCCGTCCTCTCCCGCTCAATCCCAGCCTGGCGCTTCCCAAAAAGGAGGTGTCTACGACTTTCCGAAACGACGTCGACCGCGCCTCGACTACCCCCCCTGCACTCCTTCTGCCCACTTTACAACTCGGTCGCCTTTTGGCTGCGCTATGAGTCACAACGGCTCGTTCTCGGTTTACCTGGCTCACACCGCCGCGGGATCGTATCGCCCTAACAGGAAACCACTTTACGCGAACTGGGATGTTGCCCACCCGCAACCCCACTTTCGCGCGCCTCAACAGCACCTCATTTTCTTGCTCACACTTTTCTCCCTCCCCCGGGTCTCACGGGTTGCATCGCCCAGGCAACCACTACACTTCTAGACGGCACTTATTTCTCTTCCCCCCCTCTTTCCCTGCATGTCATATTTGAACTGACGAGGCCCTCGATCCGCAAGGGACTTCCGTCCGAATTTCCATTTCTCTTTTCTTTTCTTCTCCCCTTTTTTGTTCCTTTTAGAACACAATGTCAAACAGCGATCCGCTGTTGCTGCCCGCTATCCTCCACTCCAAGGTGACTGCATTGTCAGCTGTGACGACGTAGTGTCCGGTTTAGCTCTCCCACCATTCCCCCCTGCAACGTTCGCTTCTTGGGCTGTCTCTCTTTTTCTCTCCTTTTTTGCCGCCCCCTTGGTGTTCCAGTCCTTGGTCCAAGAATATATATGTAGTCTGTGTGTGCTCTTCGTAGTTCTCTTCCACACAAGTGCGCCCTCTCGTCCGCCTTACTTTTCTCCCCAGCCTTGACTTGAATCCCCCCCCCTCCCTCTTCCACTCTACAGGCAAATAAACGCCTCACTTTATTTCTGCTTTTTTTTTTACCGTTCAAGTTGTCGTCATCTTCTAATCACACTGTTGCCTTCATTCTCTACCGACGTGTATATCATGAACTCGCCTCTGCCATTCATTCTCTCGTTACTCTTTTGATCACCACTGGTCTTCCTGTAGATCCTTCTACACTTCAAACTTCTGCCTGAGGTAGCCTGGTCATCCTCTTCACCATGGCCCCTACCAATAGCAACTCAGACAGTGCTATAGCAAGGCTGCTGTATGCCATGTTGAAACAGAGAAGCCTCAAGGATGTAGGTGCACCAAGGAACATCTTGGCCGATCCATCCCAGGCTAACAGCGTCAGATCGATTGGAATAAAGTAGCCCAGGACCCGATCTTGCTCGAGGAAATTTCCAATGGTCATGCTGCCCGCATGCGATACTCTCGGTTCCGCGCCGTCGTGGAGAAACATGGATCATCTCGCCCAACACGAACTGGCGGCAGTGATGCCACATCCTCTTCTGCTGGTCACACCCCGTCTGCCGCGACCAAATTCAAAGTCACAAAACCCAAGCCCAAGCGGGATACGAAGGAGGGCAAACAAAGCAAAGAAACGCAGAAATGGGCCGAGAGACGGTCAGCGCCCGAGGAGGAATCCGGCGTGGAGATCTCGGGGCCTTGCCAGGAAGACCCGGATCCAAAGGAAGGAGAACAGAAGAGCCTAGGGGTTGCTGCTGGCAAGGGCCCCGGCTTGATGCCTTTTGTCAAGATAGAGCCGGTGCCCCGCATGCTGCACTGTCCGTCTTCTCACATGCAAGCCTTTTCACCGGCATCGTTGGCCCAGATGTCAGCGTCCCACCAGCCCGGGGACAATCGTCCAGATTTGCAGCGGGCCAGCTCTTCAGATATTCCATACCAGCTCCGGACAGTCCGGCTGTTGACGCCCTGCAGTGACGCAGACACGCAACAGCAAGAAGTTTCAGTGGCGATGGGGAGAGAAGCCAGCGGGGCCGGAAGAAATGCCATGGACTTTGCTACTGCTGCTGCTGCTACTGCCGCCGTGGCTGCAGCCCACTACAACAACAGCGGCAGTCAGGGGCCCTGCTGGATCCCGCCTCAGCAAGTCTCCCCGTTCTCGCCTCACCTGGGAACATTTGACATGACCCCATACAGCACATCCCTAGACACCACGGGATACGCTGGCAGCGCTTTTCCTCAGCTGAGTTCGCACCGGACATGTACATCGAGCCAGGACCTGGAACAATCCGGACTTCTGGCAAACGCATTTGTCAAGCATAGCAACGGATGGAATACCATGCTTAATCAAGTTAGTGGCCATGACAACCCTGGCGGTGGTCACGGGTGTCACGGCCATGACGGTGTTTGATAACGTCTTGTTTCTTTGCTATGCTCTCTTGCGTTGGGAGGCTGGATAGACTGGAGAGCATATTAATGCCGTACGTTTTTTTCTAATGGCCAGGGATGGAGGGATGGAAGGATGCGGGATGAGAACAACGAAATTTGGAGACAATGCATGGTAGCCAGGAGACAAGACAGTCGGTTGCTTGATATTGCAATGCGGTGCTTGTCTATTTACTCCACTTCAAGATTTATAGGTCACTTTCTACATGAGATGGAGCTCACCTTCAGCTGCGAAGTCGCCATCCGTTTCCGTTCTATTGTTCTATTGTGACATCATCACTTTGAAATTCCCTTGTTTATCCAATTCACATTTGGGTCACTGCGGTTCTGGCAATTTCCAGCCCTTCTCCCAACATCCACCTCAACGGCAAACGCAGCATCCTTCTCTGCCATTCACTAACAGCTCCCATCGTATTCTGGCAGCGTAAATTCTGTTTCTGCCGACGACACTCTTTACCATCGATCTCTTTTACCCCAAAAGGCCCTTTCGCGCGGTTGTACGCCGTTTATTTCGTCTGCCTATCTTCTTTATTTCGGAACTCTCGACATTTTCTGCCAACTTTTGACATCCCGCGAAACAAGCATCCTGCCATCCGCGCTTAAATCTGTTCCCACCCGTCTCTCGTCTTATTTACCACACGCAGCGGCTATTTGCACCATTGCATTGATTGCCAAACCAATATTGTCATGGCCGAGAACACCAATGCTGAGGCTGATATCCGGGAGTCTTCTCCCATGGTTGAATACCCCGAACCTAATGCTCAAGAGGCCATGTTCTTCTACAACATCGTAAAGAATCTTGCCAGCCAACAGGACATTAACTGGGACGGCGTCGCCGCCGATTCCCACTTCAAGAATGCCGCCGTGGCCAAGGTGAGCTACTTCCCTCTCCACAACCCCACATGCTAATTACGTCCCCACCCCCGTAGAAACGCTTCTACCAGATCAAGAACAAGCTGGGCCTTGACTTCAACGTCTCGTCTTGTTCCACTGTCCGGGCTGGCCGCAAGGCCAAGGCCGCTGGTACTACAGTCAAGGCCGAGCCTGACACCAGCAGCGACATCAAATCGCCCAAGGTGGCCAAGCGCAAGCAGGCAGCCAACAAGACCGAAACGAGTGGCAAGAAGGGTGGTAAGAAACGCGGCCCACGGTCCAAGGCGGCAAACGGGACCGATACTGCAACTGGACCTCAGATCAAGAAAGAAGAAGTCGACAATGATGATGATAGCGGGCTCTGAGGGGATACTTCCACGTGAAACGACGGCAAGGGTGTTGTTTTGATGCCTTAGATCAAGTAGATATCAATGGCATGCTTTCTCCTCTTGACCTCGAAATGCTATCATGACAAATTCCACCCAAGCGAATGCAAATCACTTTCGTTCATCTGGTCTCCGGCCACCACCAGACATCTTCTCTGTCCCTGATGATTCACCATCATCTCCACCCCGTTTTTTTGCTGCGGCCCGGAGGCTCTGACCCTGGCCGGCAAACCGGGGCTTTTCTTTCCCCGCCTCCTCCTCCTTCTGCTCCTTTGTTTTTACCGGCCGAATGTGGTAGCCGAAGAATAGCTTATTGGGTGGCAGGCGCAGAGGCATCGGACCGTTTGTATTCCGCGGGATCTGCGCGAAAGCATCTGTTGTGGCACCGAGAGCTGCAGCCTTTGCAGACGACTTGGCTCCTTTGCCCTTCTTGCCACCTATCCGACGGCCTTCACCACCAAAGTTGGTAGCCTTCTGCGCGTCAGATCCTGGCGCGAGCGAGTCGTAGTTGATGGCCTGGGCCATGGTGCCCTGGCTGTGTAAGAGCCCACCTGCCGGCAGGTGTTCTCCGCCGCGGACGCTCCTTGGCGTGCTCGTCCCGCTCCCTTTGACGCGCTCTGGCTCGACATATCCCACTGGCGGCGCAAACTCTACAGACACATCTGTCTCCAACATGCTGACGCCCATCTTGTCGGTCTCAGGCTTGACTTCCAGGACAGCCACATCGTAAACGTCTCCATTGTACTCAAAGTTGAAGATGTCGCCCTTGGTCAGAGCGGCAAAGTTGCGGAATGCGCGTTCAAGGACCGCCTTAGGGTCGCTGATGTCGAGGAACGCTGGCGATTGTGGCTGGAGTTTCACCATGCGAGCGAGCTCTAGAGATGTAGTCTTGATCTGAATCATGTCGCCAAAGTCAAGCTGCAGCGTTTGCATCATCTGGAATGCAATATTAGCATCGTTTGGCTGCCCTCTTTCTTCCAGAACTGATCGTTCTCGCCATACTCACCCATTGTGGTAGGTACGCCCGCCCCTCTTCTGCCACGAACTCCAGCACACCGCAGTGAGTATGTTTTTCCTTCTCCGCATTAACCAACTCCATGAGAAGCGGCCACTGAACGTGTAATCTTGACACCTTGTCTAATGCAGATGGAGGGAGCAGGATCTTGGAGCCGTAGTTGAGATCCGGTCGCTCGACACCGGGGGACATCACCATCGGATAGCATCGATAGAACTCGTCAAAACGCATCGCCACGGCGCCACGCATCCCGTGGCGAGGATCAAGGCCATATCTGGGATTAAACTATAGCATTATGCATCAGCGTATGTTCAGACGGCAAGAACTGGATTCCGGGCAGACACACCATCTTTGTCGTTATCGCGTCAGAATGCGGCTTATTTCTCGTCAGTTCGCTTGAGATACTGTTTATTATGAAGATAAAGCGGAGAGAGAAAGATGTCGGCGTGATGGTTGAAAGAAAGAGCAAGGCGAGGTTTGGGGAACAGCAATGATGTCAAGCTACTGGAGGCACCTAAAGATGACGACTATGCTGTACCAGGCCCACACTTTCAAGTATTACATAATTTCGAGAGGGGCAAATCTGTTTATGGTAGGCGGTGAGCGGCGCAAAGCTATAGAGCGCGATGGAAGCATGGGAAGCTTCTGGCCATCGTTTCCTCTCTTTGCTCTTACATTTCGCTTATTCGCACTAAAATTCGACCTGAAACACGAGAGCATGGCTTCGAAATACTCTGCAGCCAGACCGAAACGCGCTGGTGAGGTTTTTGCTCGGCAGCACCACGGCGAACGGGAAGGCGGCGACAATGATTCCGATGATGGATTGGCAACGAAGAAGGTGAAGTTCGACGTGCGCAACCCATCAGCACTTGCCCCCGATGCTCGCGAGGAGGACGACATACTAGACGCCGATGTGATCGGGGTTGGCACCGCCGCCACCAAGCGCGGGGCCGTCAACGTGGACGGGTACGATTCAGACTCGGAGAACGAGACGTTCAACGACCGGGCGGAGCAGCGCAACAAAAAAGGTGGTAAGGCTGGCAAGAATGGCGATGGTATCGACTTGATCGACCAGCTAGAAAATTACGACAAGCGACTCAAGGCAGAGGCGAATGGCGAGGATGCGGACGGAGGCGACGACGAGGACGACGACATGTTTGCGGAGAACGACGATGAAGATAATGAGCTGGGGGAAAAGACACAAAAAGGAGGCCAAGGCGCAAAGACATCGAAGAAAAAGTGGAAAGAAGTACGGTTTCTTAACGACGACCAAATTAAGGGCCAAGAAGAAAAGAGCAAAAGTGGCGGCCACATCAGGCTGGATGAAGAGTCCAGCAGCGATGACGAAGACGCCGAGCAGGCCATCAAGGAAGAGGCCATCGACGAAGAGGTCGGCGCCGGCGGCCTGAAAAAGCACGCACCCAAGATTGACGCCTTCAACATGAGAGAAGAACAGGAAGAGGGTGGCTTCGACGAGGCTGGCAACTTTATCCGCAAAGCGGCCGATCCCGACGCCGTGCACGACAACTGGCTCGAGGGCGTCAGCAAACGAGATATGAAGAGGGCAGCGGCAGCGCACGAGAAGCGCGAGGCGGAACTCAAGCAGCAGCGGGACACCGATGATGGCATTGCCACAGCTGACCTGCTTGCCGCGCTGCTCTCGCGGTTGGAGTCGAGCGAGACGCCATTAGAGGCACTGGCACGTCTAGGTCGAGGCATAAATAAGGCCAAAGTAAAAAAGATACCCAAGTGGAAACTGAAGAAGCAAGGAGGTAGCAAGGCCACAGACCAAATGGATGTCGACAAGGAGAAGGCCCTCAAAGATCCGGAGCAAGTCAAGCAGAAGGAAGATATTGATGCTGTCACAGAGGCTGCCGACCGCCTCTTGAACCGGGAATACGCTGATATTTACGATACCGAGAAGGAGAGGCTGATGCGCGAGTTTCGCAACGAAACGGGAAAAGAATGGGTTGCCCCGGCACCACCGGGGAAAGACCAGAACGACGCAGATGAGGCAAACGCTAACAAGCTGTGGGAGTACCGGTGGATAGACGGCCGAGACGGCGGCGCCATACAAGGACCGTTTGACAAGGCTACTATGAAAGCATGGCAGGACGCCGGCTACTTTGGGGAGGGCATCGAGTTCCGACCCGTAGGCCAGGACGGCAGCTGGAGTCAGGCAGTCTCGTTTGTGTAGAATGAGAATGCATGCGAAATCTAAAATACTGCTAGACGGATTGTGAGCAAAATCGCTTTTCTACTTCATTTTTTCTTTTCTTTTTACAAGCACCAAAAACAATCAATACCGCATTGCACGCCAAATGCGCCAGTTTCGCCTGAAGAAAGAAGAAAAAGAAGAAAAAGAAGAAAAAGAAAAAGACGGCGAAAAAAGAAAACAAGATACAGACCGAGGTGTAATCCTAACACCCACATTCCAATTACCTTGTGGTGGCCCATTCCCGAGTCACTACCCCCGTTGTCTCCGTTCAGCTGGTGTCCATCGTGCTGTCGTCATGGCCATTTGCCACGGAAAAGTCAATGTGTCCATCGTTGCCAATGAGCCGCTTCTCAGACTCGGTCACGAACTTGACGCTCCGCGCCGGGTCGTAGAACAGCCGAAAGCTGCGCTGCACGTCATCTACTGATACCTGCTTCGCGCGCCGCTTTGCGCTAACAAGCTGTGACGTTGTGATGAGGTTGCTAGCGTAGCGGAGGCCCGTCTCCTGACCAATTTTGGTGAGCAGGGCCAGCGCGTCGGGTGACAGCTCCACCTCCTCTTCCTGGGCGCGGATAGACAAAATCTTGTTGATCTCCTCTGGGTCGTATGGCTGCGTGGATATGATGGACACGCGGTCCAGGAAATCCAGCGGCAGGCCGTGCGGGCTCTTGTAGTCGGTGCCGCGGATGCGCGACTGACCGCGGTTGCTAGCCATGATGACAATGGGCGCGAGGTCGACTTCGAGGGCGCGGTTGATGTAGGAGAAGCACTCGATGTCGAGCATGTGCACCTCATCAATAAAGAGCACACCCGGCACGATCTCGGCCTTGCCCTCCTCCTTCCACTCGGCGACCTTGGTGTTGATCTGGTCACGAATCTCGCTGCGAATCTCGCCCGTGTCGCCCGAAAAGAGCGCCAGGAAGCCCTGGGTGCGCGAGTTGATGACGTCGATTTCGTGGAGCGTGACGGTGTGCACAACCTCCTTGCGCTTCTGCAGCTCGCCCTCGGGACACTGCAGGAACTTGGTGTCGACGCCCATCGCATCGTAGTCTCTTGACCGAGCGTAGGAGCGGCCCAGCTTGGTGATCTTGCCAGATGACTTGTCAATGGAAATGATGTCGCCAGCCATGACGCGCTCCTTGGTCATGGCATCGATCATCTTGCTACCCATGTCGTAGATTGCCTCCATATCGGTAGTCTTGATGGTCAATTTGCCCTGCTTGGCACCGCCCGTCACGCTGCGGTCGATCTGGATTTCGACCACCTCGCCCTCCATGATCTCGCTCTCCTCCTTGATGCGCACGCCGATGGATCTCCGGAAGGCCTGCGTCAGGGCTTCGGTCTTGGACATTTCGAGAGAGTAGATTTCGGATGAGGCAAGCGACGTGAAGGGCACATCGGGGCCCAGCGACTGGGCCATTCCTGTTGCGATGGCTGTCTTTCCGGTGCTGCAGAAAAGAAGATTAATACACAGCCAAGCAGCAGAACAAAGGGACAGTAAAAGGAATCCAACCTTGGCGGACCGGCAATCAAGACGGCGCGTCCGGCAATCTTGCCCTGCTTGATCATCTCTAGTATCACGGCGGCCGCTTTTCGAGCTTTCTCCTGGCCGACCAATCCTTGCGACGAAGGCCGCGGCTCCAGAGTGTCTGCATCAACACCAAGCCCGCGGATATGAGAGTGTGCGGCAATGAGGTTGAGACCCCGGAGCTCTTTCGTCTCTGAGGTGGTCAACACAGTCTGCGAAACAAGGGATTAGCTTTCTGCAAACGGGTAAGGAAGTCGCAACTAGCGCACGTACAGCTGCCATGTTGCCGAATGATGGGGTTCTGTTCAGAAAGGCGATATGATCTAATTCTGAATCCTGGGCGGTGCGTTGAGTGACTGCGTGGGTGGTGGTGATGGCTGCGCAGAAGAAAATTTTATAGGCTGAAAAGAAGGCGAGCTGTCCAAGCACAGGCTGCCATTTCGCGGTTGTCTTGGGATGTTGTAGTAAGACAGAAACGTATAGGATACCTCATATATTGCATAAATTGTGGCTAATTTTCGAGTTTGAAGTGTATATTATACATCTGCCACTGGTCTGGAATTATAGCGGCGAACGTTAGTTGTTTTAGCGGACGCGGTTTGGCTCTGTTTTCAACCCGCAACTGCAACCGCGACTTCCATCGGGTGTCCCGTAACTGACCTCAGAACCCCCCAGAGCGCAGGATGCTTTTTTTTTTCTATAGCTTCCTACCTTGCGGCTGTTCTGCAGATTTTCCCTTGATACAACACGTGATTTCAGCCGTGCAGGACGCGGTATTTGCTTAAGTCTACGTCTAATGCCGATTGGCCACTGTTTGTGTAGCTGGCTCTACGTTCACGCAAACAGTTCACAATTTTTGTTCCGGTGCCGTGACGACGGGGAAACACATCAGATATCAGAGCACGGCACAGCGCCATGGCACCATCTAATCGCTCACGCTTCGACGCCAAACGTCGAGCAACCGACGACTCCGACCGGCGCCGAAGCTTGTTGCCGCTACGGCCAGAATATGATAGCCGTGACCGGTCGCGGGTTGACGATAGAGTCTGTGACCGGGGCCGGAATCGCTACAGAAGCAGGGAGTGCGATCATGTCCGTGAACGAAATAGTGACCGAGATGTGAATAAGGGTTGGTCCCGGGATCAAAATAGCGGTCCCAAGAGCGGCCGTGGCCATAATAAGTTGGACTCGGGAGACAGAGGGCGGACTCCAAGGGGACGGTCGGCAGACAATGTTTCACGTACGAGTGGGAGCCGTAAGCATTCTTCTCCAGTGACAGGTAAGACTTTCGGAGTTGCTTGCCGCTGAATGTGGAAACTAACGACGTGCTTGTACTGAGAACAGTCCATTCGGAGGCAGCTTCCCGGGATACACCAAACGTCGAACCGAGAGGGCCAGGGCAAATCGTCAGCACCCCCCTGTCGACTCTCTCGGAACAAGGTGACAAAGACACCCCTGCACAAGCACTGCACTTTCTTCTGCAGAAGAACCGAGAGCTAGCCAAGCTCGAGCTTGAAAAGACAGCTCTTGATCGTCTATTACAACGACGTGCATTAGAGGCGAGGAAGTCGTCGGCTAGGTGCTATGAATTTCCTTCCGTGCTGGAGTTGCAGAAGCGGATGACCGGGCCAGAGCAAGCACAGAGAGAAAGGGTGGAAAAGGAGATCCAGCAGACAAAGGATATGCTAGCCAACCTCTCTGAACAGTTGCTATCTGACATCTTGCAGAAGCATGAAGGACCCAACCGCGAGCTTGTCAGAGCCATCCAGATAAGACAGGAAGCGCTGGAACAGGACATAAAGTCAAGCCAGAGCGATTTTATAAAAGCAAACAAGGGCCTGACGGATGACAGTTTAGAGCTGAAAAAGGAAAACGCAAAGCTCAAGGAAGATGTAGCTTCGAGCTTGGCAAGAGTTGCGACACTAACCAATGCGGTCACCCTTCTAACGAGCAAGGTGGAAGCCACGGAAGCCGCAGGCAGCAGGACGACCAGTGAAATCGAACGCATCGATGCCCGTGCTGCAGAACAGGCGACCACGATGCAGAGCATGCACAAGAAGACAGAAGGTTATGACAGGACGTTTTCAGAAATCGACCCGAAATATCTCGTGCAAGCTGCGGACTTCTTTGCTCTGGAGAAGGCCAAAATGACCAAGGACGTTTGCGAGCATACAGCGCAGATCGCAGATCTACGCAGCGAGATCAGCTCGCTTCGGACACAGCTTCCGACGACATCAAGCGATATACCAAACTCAGCAATTGTTTTCCCAGGCGATGACTTTTCTAGTCTGCGGAACGACATTGGTCGGCTCAACGAGAAGATGGCGCAGCTTGAGCTGCTACCGCTGGAAGTGCAGAATCTCGCCAACCAACAGATAACAATGGCGGCAGCAAGCTATATTAACGTGGACAAGTTGAGCAGGGCGCAAGAACTGATGGCAGAGAGATTTGACAAGCTGGTGGATGAGGCAATAGCAGCCCAGCTCCAGAGCAAGGAGCATATCGCCCAGCTTAAAACAGTCATGAAGCAAGGCCACCAGTCTGTCGGCAACGGTCCAGCGGTCGGAGTCTTACAGGCAGGCCTTGAAGCAACGGGAACGGTTATGGGCCAGCTGCCGGAGCCGATGCCGGCACCACTTCCAGAGCCAGAGCTGGGAGATGCATCGCAAACAACAGCACTAAAGGGAACAGGCCAACCTGACTCAAACGTATCAGCCACTGTCGTAGCCGGGGCACCAATTTCTGGCTCCGTTGTCAATAGGCTTCTGACGGACGTTAATGAGCTCCAGAGCCGCATGCAAGCGACAGAAGCAGGTATGCAGACAATAGTGAACGAGATGGACCGGCAATGCGATGCCCTGCGCCTGATGGTATCGACGCTCGACACGCAATACAACAATCTCACAACGAAGGACCTTTTCGATGCCATTGTCGGACACATGGAGAATTTATGCCCCAATGTGCATCAGCTGCAGCAAGATGTGGAAAACATGAGCCGGCGGATCAGGTCGATAGAGCAGCACAGCCGGCATTCTGACGAAGTCATTCGGCGGCTGTTGGAGACCGCAGACACGCCAGCGCCAGGTTCGGCAAAGAAGCCGATCGGCGATGCCAGCCTGCGTGGATCGCCGGTGGAGGCGGGGCGGAAGCGACGGAAGAGGACCGGCTCGCTAGTTTTGGGGACGAGGCGTTCAAGAGAGGCAACATGAGTTGCGGTGGAATGGTCTGGTTTGCTGCATTTGGTTGTTTTTTTTTTTTCCTTTTTTTCCTTTTTTTCCTTTCTTTTTTACCTGTTTGTCTCGAGATACCCTTGGCAGCTCCTGAAGGGAGAATTATGGACACGGCACGCGATATAGGCATGGGAGGAAAGGACTGAGCAAGGGCGAGATGCAGCAATTACGAGCACTAATATGAGTATGATAATAGCCTGCGGCTTGCGAATGGGGCTGAGTGCCGGCCATGTGCAAATGCATATTCTCGTAAGAGGTGGATATGTCGGTACCGAGGTCCGTAAGCGGCCTGCCCCGTTAAGCTAATCGCCAGCCTAGCCCGCCGATAAGGCGATAGTGGAGAGATGGTGCTGGACAGGAGCCGCGTCGGCGCCCGGTCTGGCGTGCTCATGGAGTGTGCGACGTGATGGCTCGGGCAAACCGCATGCGTGAAAGGGTGTCGTACGCGTACATATGCAGCAGGACATTAGCGAGGGACAGCGTGAATAAGAAATGCATCTATGCATCTAGCAGATGCTGCCGAATAGGGCCATCATCGCTGAGAGACGCGCCTGCCCGCCCATGCGACAGGGAGAGTCGCGCCTTCTCTGTCGAGTGGCTCTAGCGACCATAGCTGACGTTTTTAAATGGGGCCCAATGATTGGCAGCAATAGCTCTGTTTGTGGCTCACGCCAGCCAAAACGTCCCCAATATCCCCCCGAAAAAAAATTAAGCCCGCCCGCTACGGAGACGCCACGGCAGCCAGCCAACCAAACCACCAGCCCATCCCATCTCGGACACCCAGTCCACATATCGCCCGCGCCGTCGCATTTCCCATCCCACACCCTCCCTGTCATCATCCCATCTACCGCTCATCTTCCTCTGCATGGGGGCACGCACGACCGCCTCCCATTGCCGACGACCACGGCCACTGCGCCCCTGTCCTGCCTTTTGGCGTGTTTCTGACGCGCCTGTCGCCGTCTCCTGCCAGACGCCCCCCCTCTCTCTCCCCGTGGAGCGACTCTCCCGAGCGACGCTGGCCGAGCTGCTGTCTGTGTGGCGCCTCCTCGCCGGCCAGTGCGAAAGCCGACAGGCTGACCGCGGCTGCTGGCCATTCCACGTACGTGAGACGCCACCAACGTCGCGACCGGACGCGGCAGGCTCCCAGAATTGTCGCGGTGAAGGGGCCTGATCGGAGTGATTCGCGTTGGAGCAGCGCTGACAAAGGACTCGCGAACCAGATCTGAGGCCCGCCAGCTGCCCTTTCCGGAATCGCATCGACCACACAACGTCAGCCACAGGCAGCGCTGGTTGGAGACGCGACGACCACCCCCTTATCCCGGCCGAGGAGAGAGCTCGGTGCTCTGCTCCGGGCCGTCGCCTTCGAGCACGACGTCCATTCGCGCATATCTGATCTGCATTCGCAGCCACCGCAGCCGCGGCTTTGATTGCTGAGTGAAAACACCGACACAGCAGCTGAAAGGGAAAAAGAAAAAGAAAACAAGCGGAGGGGGCTACAAACGAGAGACACCGCCAGTGACGACGACGTGGAAATATGGATGGTGCCGCGAAGGAGATCACGAAGCTTGTCCAGCGCATCCTGCCAGAAAAGCCGCACCACCTCTCCGTCTCCTCGACCGTCCGCTACCCGGCGTCCTCGGGTCCCTGGCCCGTCCACTCTCCTCTGCAGTACACCACCTACGTGTCTGAAGCTGACCGCGGCGTCCTCCTCACCCGCCCATACTATGAGATACAACTAGAGTCCGACGACGATACGACCCGCAACAGCAGCAACAACAGCAGCAGCAGCAGCAGCAAGCGGAAGACACTGCCTGCTGCCGACCCTGTGTCGCCTGGCGGCACCGCCAACTCGAGCAGCACGGGCGGCAAGAAGTCCGTGACCAAGATGTCATTCAAGGACTACCAGCAGAGCAAGCAACGCAAGAAGCTGGAAGACTCTCCTCCGGACTCCGGCTTGAGCAGTGCGAAATCCGACACAAAGCACAACAAGAACACGGAGACCATGGCTTTTGCGTCTGGGAACCGCCTCTCGTCGCGAGCCGAGCCGAATGGAGACAGGTAAGGCAGCAGCCCACGCTGCATGAGCAAGCAGGCATGGAAACTGACGTGCGTGCACAGCAGAAAATACAGCGACGCCCCAGCGAGATCGCCAAAGCCTCCTCGCAGTCCCAGGCCCGAGGGCAGAAAGCGTGCGACCGATGTCAGCGCGGCCGACCGCCCGCACAAGCGCTCACGATCCGATACATCGACGAGCTCCAATTCCCCCATAGCCTCGTCGCGATATGCCCATCACGCCCACCGCCCACCGAGTCCACTAGACCTCGACCGGCGCAGAGACGACCGGCCACGGCCGACGACGAACGGGCAGTCGCAGTCCAAGCCGCGAAGCAGCGGCACCCACCACACCATGGCCGTACCCCCCTCTTCCAAGACGAATGGCTATCGTCCACCGCGTACAGACCACGACCGGGAGCGGGAACGTTCACCAGACGATAGCAAGATCATTGCCTCGGGCACGCACGCTACCTTGCCGCCGAAGCTCTCTCCTCTGCATTTCGACCCTGAACGAGACTGCGATCGTGATCGTGATAGAGATCGCGACAGGGACCGCAACCGTGAAAGGGACCGTGAAAGGGACCGTGAAAGGGGCCGTGACAAAGACCGAGATCGAGAACGGGTTCGCGATAGGGACCGTGATCGTGATCGTGACCGGGACCGAGATAGAGATCGCGACCGCGGATCTACAGTCAAGCGGCCACGGCCGGCCGCGCAGACATCAGCGTCACCGCCGCCGAAAAATATTGCAAAGGTAGACGCTGTCCGGAGAGCAGAGTCGCCATTTCGCATCCCTCCGTTGCTCTCTCCTACGCTGCCCGCCATTGTCGAGCAGGAGCTGTCGCGCCTAGAGCGCACAGCGGCACGAAACGATGCGGCGGAAAAGGCCAGCCGAGAACCGCCAGCATCAGGGGGCGGCAAGAGACCTGCTCGTCAAGCTGCCGATGTCGATGTTGACGAACCACGCATCGATAAAGAGCCACAGAGGGAGTTGCAAAAGGAGCCACTCCGAGAGCCACCGAAAGAATTCCAAAAGGTGCCCCAGAGGGAGCCAAAGGAACCCCAAGCGGAACTGCCCACGCAAGCGTCATCCAAGCGGACCTGCATCGTCATTTTGAGATACAAGAGGAAGAATGTGAAGCGAGTCTTGCGTCTTCTTGCGCTGCAGCCAACGCCCCTGAAGGGCCTACCAAAGCCGGCAGAAAGGTCTGTCAGCGTCGAAGACGCGCCATTGCCATCTGCCACCACCAAGAAGCGGCCGCTGCCTCTCGACAGCTCTGCTGGTGATGCGGTGCCGACGTTGTCGTCTTTCAAACACCCAAGAACGATTGCGGAGAAGAGCATCTCGACATCACGGCCCGCCCCCCCTGCCCCCCCTGCCCCCCCTGTTCTTCCTGCTGTTCCATCCACGCCATCCAAGGCAACGCCCATGGCACGTGTCACCTCCAACAACTCTCAAGTGCTCACGCCAGGAGAGTCTGCCAGCTACACGCCGCGGTCCAACGAGCGCCCCCTGACGAGCCAAGGCGATCCGGGCACCGGCACCACCGTGTCCGAATGCCGCCATCGGTACGACGCCTACGTGAAAATGGGAACCAAGCGCAAGCATGATCGCGACGCCATTGTTAAGAGCCGGCTGCCGAACGGAGCAGCCAAAGCTGCTGATGGGGGTCTCGCTCCAGCTCCCAACTTGCTGCCATCCGAGAAGAAGCTCGTGGCTGCCCTCAGCCTTGAAATGGTCATGTCCTACATGATCGCTTTCAAGTCGCTGAACCAGGGCCGGCACATGGAGCGCAAAGGCGGCGATATTGGCGTCTGGGAGAAGCTCATGCCGCACCTGGCAGAACTGCGCAGCCATGCGCGCAATTTCCGGCCCATCGAGGGCCTGGCGCTACAGCTGCGCGCCATCTGCGTCGAGCAGATGCTGGCTGCTTTTATTGGACACGAAGCCGAGCTGGTGGCAGTAAAGCTGCTCAAGGCAACAAAGATGCGCATAGACTCGTGGGCCGAAGCGCAGAGCTGCGTGGATTCTGTCAGCGATGGCTCCATGAGGGTTGTCGTCGGCCCGTGGCTTAGCGTCGAAGATGCCGTGCGCGTCATGCTTCCGGTTCTGCGGCGATGGTGCGACCGGGAGCGTGTGGGCTGGGAACAAGAGCTTCAGCTGCCGACGAGCCCATGAGCAACGGAGGCCGTGGACATTAGAAGATAGAAAGAAACAAGACGCGAAGAGGGATCTTGATGACGACGATAAAACGAAACGACAACATGCGTTCTTTTCACGACCAGCGATTATTTCATTTTTTTATTTTGCTCCTTTTTATGTTTTTTTTTCTTTTTTGGCAGCGTCCATCAAGAATCCCGGTTTTCTGGCCTGGGACGGTCAGCAGTGGCAGTATGGACACAGTGTATATTGCTGTCGGCGTGTCTTTCCAGTCGCTTTCTGTCTTCTGCTTGATTTTGTTCTTGTCTGTTTTTACTATTTATTACCGTCTGCCATATTTCCGACTGCGATTTGTTTCTGTTGTTCAAATAGGTCTGGATGGAGAACATTCTGCTTTTTGCCTAGATGGAAAGGGGGACCTGAGGGTTGGTTCCACGAAGCCCAGGTTCCTAAAAGGTGGTGCAGGAGAAGGATTTGACTGGCGCTTTGTGGTTGCAATGGTCCGCCCCCCCCCCTTATATGTGTGTGCTATTATACCGTTCATCTGCGATGACTTGCGAGATACAAGCCTCGTTCTTGTTGTACGTTTATATTTGGGCTCTGCTCGGTTATAGCCGAGCATGGAAGTGGTCTGGTGGGCTTTTAGTTTTTGCCTGTTTTTAGTTTCTTCTTTTCCTTTATTATGATATCCCCTTGGCTGCAATGGACGTGGTCAATTTATTTTTGCTGTTAACTGTGATAAAATGTTGGAGTCAGAAGCTGTACAAAACCCCTACTGGGCATGTACAATATAGTTGCCAATGTCATTGGTGACGAACAACAAAAGCACTTCTTCGGATAGCTAATCCTGTTGTCTGGTACGCCGAGTTGTCAATACTACCAGCAACTCAACATGGGAAAACGTATGTCTTTAAAAAGGCATCGGTGCTGCTCTGCCACGGTAGGGAGATGTACGCCGCACTATCCTAACCAATATATTAGCCAGCCAACAAACTCCTTTCGCCGGTGTCTTGAGCTTGGGCATAAACGGCAACCACAATGCAGAAACACGGACAACACTCCGCCAATGCTCAATTCTCCCAATTGCCATAGCTCGCTCTCAAAAGAGTGTGCAAACAGGTCTGATGCATACACGACTGAAAGCAGGAAGCCGGTCTCCCTAAGCCGGCCTTGCCAAACCGGCACAGTCGTTGCAAAACCATTCAAGTCTTCCAACAGGAATATTGTCCGTTTTGACACATGTTGAATGATATATCCTGTGTACACATTTCTTGAAATAGGCGTCAGCACAGCTTCTTGTTTCCGGTTTTTTTTTCGCTTCCATTTGCCTTGCAGAGGTGAGAATGACAGTGTTTGTTTACCTTGTTGGCGCACATAAGCATACAAGGGCCCATGACGGGGAGCCCGCATATCGTGCATCCGCCTTTGCTGCGGTGCGGCCCGGTTTTCGGGACAGCATTGGCTTCGGCAGTGGCAACAAGCTCTGGCTGTTCCTGTGCACGCTTTCGGCGTATGTTGAGGCCACGTGTGATCTCTTGGATGTCCTCATCCATCAGGAGCCCCCTGGCCATCATTAATGCCATGTGCTTTCCAAACTCAATGGCACGGGACGTATCGGCAACTATCCACAAGCCTTTTTCCTCCACAAACTCGTGCATGGCTCGTGGGATATATGCATCAGAGGAAATGCGCTTGAAATGAATAAACTTGTCCCATTCTTGAATGAACTCCTTTTCGACACAAAAGAGATCGGAATAGTCTTGCACAACTTCGCGATGTTTGTGAACAAGCCAGTCGTCATCCACAACAGTGGGCCGGATTCCAACCCCAGGCTCCAGAAGCACCTTGCTCAGAGGGTCGTAGAGCTGTTGTTTGATATGCGGGACTACCAAATTCGTGCTCTTGGGCTGGGATGTTTGTTTGGATTTGAGCTTGGTCTACTCTTGTTAGCCATCAAGTCGAATAACAAGAAAGGTCACTTACACGAGGCGCGTAAACTAGAGAGAAATGGCCTTTCTCGTCATTTTGCGGCCCGTACCGGGATGTCACCCAGGAATCGTCACCGGCAAGAAATTTGTCCAAGTTTAGTGGCTTTGTTGGACGGCCCAGCTGAAATATATTTGGCTTGGCAGCGTTGCTGCTCTCATCAGGGCAATGGATTACATTGACAGTGTTGTCGCCACGGATGCCCGCATGTGTGTCGTACTCGAACAGATAATGGAAATGGCTCAAAAAATGAACTCGCAGCTGATTCATGTTTGGATTTGATGCCATACAAATACAGCACACAAACCCGTCCACGGTCAGCTGCTCCGGTGCGAAAATGTATGTGACCTTGCTGTTATGGCTGTCGCCGTCATGAATCTTGTTGCTGCCGCCAGTGATGCTGTTGTTGCTGCTGCCATAGTCCATGGATCGGCCGAGTCTCTTTCGCACTGCCCGGGGTCCCTTTCCATGGGCCTTGTTGGTGATGTTCTTTAAGTTGTAATCCGGCTGGTCTCTCCGCGAGCGCAAAGAGCGGCTAGGGGTTAGCTCGCCCTCGGCTTCTTCTTCGTAGTCATCATCCACGCCACTATCCACGCCATTTAGAGAGGTGCCTGTGCCTTTCCCATTTGACTGGCCATCCACGCCGTTCATATTCCCATCCACATGACCATTTGCATAGCCGTTGGGGAGATCTCTTGTGCCGTTAGCTAGAGAGCTGGCCGCTCTCCTTTTGTCCCAGTATCTTCTCGGCATGGCTCCATTCGTGAGGTCGTGCAGCACGTCAAACGTGGGAGCTGGACACGGGTCATCCGGATGCAAAGCCACGATACTAGGCAAAACGCCTTTTTCCATTGGCTTGCGTGGATGTGCAAGGAGTCCCGTGCTCCACCGGACATCCATGTCCATGACAAAGTTCGTGCGGACGGGGTCATGACGAGGACTCTCCCGGAGCCAGAGGGGAATCCGCATCCTTGGCCGTCCAAAAAAATCGTTTGATTCGGCGTACAGAACACAGTCATCCGCTCGCTTCGTGCGGTACTTGTTCTGGGGAAGATGAAGGTGGTGACCGTGTGCAGCCATGCCCGCAAACGTTACCAGGTCCAGCGGTGGCCATATTTCATTTCCCGTGGACTCGATCTCGATGCGCATCTTGTACCTGTCGGCCAGGCCAAACAAGCCACTCGCCTCGTGCAAAATAGCAACCTTTTCTAAGGGGATGGTAAAGGGATCCAGCAATAGCCTTGCCACGCCTGGAGGGCCGCTGGCAGACTTGTGCGTCTGGACAGTGGCAATCTGCGCGTCGCAATAAAGCAGAAGAGGCATGCCGCACTTTTCGCTCATGATGGTGATCTTGCACCGCACACTAAAGGTGGAGATCTCGGATGGCGGCAAGTTGGCGACAGAGTTGAAACGGATCCGTGGTGTATCTTGGTGGAACAGATTAAACACCTGGACTCGCAGGCCATGGGTCCGCACTGTGGGATATTCAGGCAGCCACCTAGTCAAGCATTCGTTGTGCTTGAGCGGCCCCGTGGCGACAGGCATACCTCCAACACGGCGTCGTTTTGAGGGGCGCACATAAAGGTCATCCTCGAGATCTTCTGGACGCACCGAGCAGCCGTTTTGAAGATGCCTTGGCTCGTCAGATAATGGCCACGTCTGATATGCCGTGATGCCGGTGGTCCAGTTGCGGTGGAGAAACGGCAGCCGCCGTTTCTGGCGGTTTGGGCGTGTCATAGCTGCAACCGGCACTAATCGGTGGCTTGTGGGAGAGAAATCCTGCCACCTGTAGACATTAAGATGCCTGCTAGCCGACGAGAGAAATTGGCGAGTGTGGCGAGGGCGCGTTTTCTGAAGGTAGCAGGTAACAAGCAGTGCGACCAAATTGAAGCGCATGCATATGCCTCTGGCAGGCTCCGAATGGTGGGAAAATATGAAATCAATGAAAATTTGAGGTGCTGTCCATTGGCGGCAGCGGCAGCCGGTGTGTTTTCTGTGGAAAGTATGAAGCGTTGATGGGAGATAAGAATGAGAGTGAGAGTGGCGCGAAAATGTAGGAACGTGGAAGAAACGAAATAATGGACAAAAATCACGGCTAAACAAACAACACCGAGTACCGCAAGCGTTTGCCGGGGGAAAGACGGTAGCTACGCGCCAATGAAGCGTAGGCGATGGCTCAAAGGCTGCCGATGAAAAAAGCCTTTCTCAGAAGTGATGGAGAGACAATGCTGCCGTTCGCCGGGAGAGCATGGCGACTATCCTCGACTTTCACGCATACCCCCCTGCTTTTCAGTAAGCCATCACGCGCATCTGCAGCCGCGTGGTGCTGGTGGAGAGAGAGCAGGTTGTGGTGTGGCGGACAGGGAGATAAACAAATGGATTATGATGCAGAAGATAAAAAGAAGGGAGGAGAAAAGGAATGGATTCAGAGTTTCGCGATCTTTACTACGTTAGGTGAGCAATAATAGTCACGTTCACGCTTTCGGCGGCGGGACGCGTTATACCAGGACAAAAGAAAAAAAGGGAAAGAGCCAGCAACAAGATAGCAGGAACAGCCGTCCCACCTGGCCGTTTTAGCACAGACCCGCAGCGATTGGCAGGCCATATACAAATTTCCGCAGGCATAGCCCACTTTTCCTAGCTCGCAACTTGCTAGGGTCAGAAATAACATTTCCTATACAAGACGCATGTGTTCTGAAAGCCGCACTGAATGCAGCGCTGGCCATTTTGGAAATTCTCGTATATCTAAATTCTCGATATCAATATGTAATGGCCCTTAGATTCCCAATATTCCAGAACGGCACATAGCAGCTACATGTCGCCACTGCCTGGTTGCAAGGTGGAGAGTGGCACGTGATATCATTTCACGTGATATTAACCCTCAGTATCAAATGACTGGCTCCCTGAACGAACTACGCCCGGCACCAAAAAGGGCATCAGAATGTTCGGTTCTCTATTAGTTGGTCTGATAATTGGTATTGATGGAAAGACTCGGTGTAGCTATTTGGCACTTTGTCTTGGCGTTAATCACAGCCAGCATATGTGTCTGCGGCAGCCTGTTAAACAGTTGTCCAGCCTTCCGACTATCTACTGCGACCACAAAGAGGCCTTCTGCCTAACGGCCGGATTATCTGTGTGCCTGCCAGAATTTCATATTACAAATCAAGTGAAATGCCGAATAGCATATATTTACTACGGACATGTTTTCATGAAACTCGTATAAGCTAGAGACAACGAGTTGAAAAAGGCAAGGCAAAACAACGCATTGATCCAACACGCAAAGGTTGTGCAATCTGTTGTTAGGGAACGGTAGAAAAGGATACGTAGTACTTGCAATTCATGCCATATAATGTATTCATTTGAAATTCATTTATCTGACTGTTATCTGTCTTTACCAATGCCTACCAAGCATATTCGCTTACTTCCACGCCGTCTCCAGTCCACTCCTCATCCGAGTTGTTGTTATCGCTGTCAATAAAGTCTGCCATGCGGTACTGGATCTCCACTGGCTTCTGATTATCAATGCGGATGTCGACCACATCGCACATACCATGAATGTGTGCGTCTGGGTCGTTTGGAGAGGTGTGCTCATCTTGGAACCTGCGATGCTCATGTGGACCCTCTTCGGCGTCTTCGTCCTCTGTGACCTCTTCCTCTTCTTCTTCATCGCTGTCCGGCTCACGATACGATATGCGGCCTCTTTGAGAGTGTCTTAGGCCGCGTGTTGCGCTGCTGGTGCGCGATGATGAGTTGGACGCATGAACAGCAATACGGTGACTCCGCCTCTGTGGAGTCTGGTTTTCTTCTCTTCTGCGTGTTTTCAACTTGGACTGCGGCGACGGTGTAAAAGCTTCCTTGTTCTGGTAATACTGAAGCGTTGCGGCAGGTTCTGGCATTGACACTCGACGCTTGAACACGCGGTTGAGCTCTGCTTCCCACTGATCACGCATCTGACATCGATGACGCCAGGGAATATCCACTGTGACTTTGATCGCCAGCTTCCGCAACATGGGCATATGCGGCGCGCTGTCGACGAGGGATTGTAAAAACATTGCAGCTGCAGAGGGCTCCCACTTGCGCAAGTGTTCCAACTCAATCGTTTGTATGCTTGGTGGCCATGATGGAACCTGGCTATCCAATAAAAGAGAGTCGTATAAGGGATTAGAGTCGTTATAAAATGCATGGTGACTGAAATAGGTCAAGTTCATCTGCAAGCTCAATAGTTGCGGGCAAGACTTGCCTAGCACAGGAAGAAAAGCGAGGCTGAGAGATTGATTGTGGTGCAAGCTCAGATGGCGCAGATGTTGCCCATGGGTTACCAGATACTGGCTAAAATGGGCAGCAGTGACATCCCAGCAGTTAATCAGCTCCAGATGCTGTAGTGTCTTTGGTAGTAATGGGAGGAGCAACTCGTTCACAACTGTGGACGACTCTATCACCAGGTGTGTCAGGCTGGGAAGAACTTCCAATAGCCTGGCGAACGCTTCCGCCTGTTGTTTGTCTTCGGCAATCACTTGCAGATCGTCTGCATTTTTGGCCAGTAAAGATGGGCGTTGGTAGTTGGTAAAGACAATCTTGCGCAGGCCTTGGAATGCGGGTGACATATGAACAGCTTGCATATCATCAAATGAGAAGTTGCGGCACATAAGCCGTTGGTTCCATCGCCAGCTTTTCAGTTTTGTTGCAGGTCTCACAGCAACGTCTCGCTGTTCTTCAGCAGACGCACCCAAAGCTTTGAACAAGCTTTCGGGATAAGACCACCGCAGGTTCTCAGTTAGCTGCCGATATGGGGGCATATCCTTGTAGTGATACAGATCAAGGTCAGCTAGCCGAGGGCAGTGAGCGACCATGCTAGATATGTCAAGGTGACGCCCTTTGTATGAATGGCTGGCAAGAGATCCAACATCAATGTGTAAAGCCTTAATTTTTTGCTGGCAGTCGAACAGAGTGGTCGAGGCGGGTTTCTCGAGGAAGTCGGCCAACATGAGGGCCATATTCATTGTCAGCATCGGAGGACACTCGTACAAGGTTTTCATGGCGGGTTCCGCAAACGCCCGACACGTTCGGCTGACACCCAAGAGCCAGCGAAGCGAACCGACATTATCGAGCGGCGCGGACGCAAACATGAAGATTCGTGCAAGAATCAGGTATGGAAGGGTGTCCCATGGTGGTGTCTGCACAACTGCGTCTGGGGTAGGAGCAGAAAATCTGGCCTCGTCATCGATGGTAATGACGACAGCCTTTTTCGAACTTGTCGGGTTGGCCTTCTCTGTTTTATTCTTTCTTTTCCACTCCATTCTGTCCGGGAACGTTGCCACTTTCCCTCGTCTTGGAGTTGTTCGCTCAGAGGGCGGTGACAGATATGTGTCGTCCTCATTGTCAGATCCGTCTGAGGACTCAGTGGTGCCCCGCCGAGGTTGTCGCCGCCGTTTTGGGGGGCTTTCAAAAAAATGTTGTTTACTATGAGATCGTTTCCGTTTCGGGGCTCGTCTTGGGGGGGAGAAATCGGCATCCTCGTCCACTTCCTCATCATCCTCTGTTTCGGCTTCGTCGTCATCCGCACCTTCGTCGCTGGTGTTTTTTGTGACCAGATCATCGTCTTCCACGTCACCGGCGTTTCTTAGCACCGTCTGTGCGCGTATGGATGTGCGACGTGTCATCCGCCTGTGCGATCTTGCGGAAATCGACGCACTCTCTTTTGCTGAGGGGCGATTGGGCGCTCGCCGACGCAAGCGTGCGGCCATTATTGATGCAGGTGGTCTTCTCGCTGAAGTAATTGCCCAAGTTCTCAAACTGACATAAAAATAAAAACAAGCGAAGGCGTCATAGGAGTGAGGTGCGCCATTCGTAGAGACTGCTGCAGAATTCAAGACGGTTGTTCTCTGCTTATTTGTGATTTGCAAGTGGGAGAACACGTGAATGGATGAAGGTTCACAGTTGGGTGGGCCTCTTGGAATATGTAGCCTTAGCGAATGCGGGGCGTGCTTATGCAAGGCACCTGCGCTTCAGTACTCGTACATTAGGTGGCATTCGTCCCACTATGCTGCGACCTTAAAATTCGGTCAAGCTGAGAAACATTAGGGCACAAACGGGTTCTTTTGTATTATCTTGCAGCCCTCTGGAAACTTGGTGCAGCTCGCACGTGCAGCCATTCCTCACTTCATTTCTTGTTACAACATACGCATACTCATTTTGGAACGCCAAGGAAATGTCCAATTCCGCCGCGTGGTAACAACAATTGGCAATAGTAGCTCGGTTGGTCCCGAAGATTGGGAGGTGCCCAATCTTGGCTTTCGATGTGGGTTCTGAGGCAGCATGTAATTGTGTCTCAAGGCTTGGTATGAAATCGTGGGATGCAAGGCTAGAATAAACGCCTTATATTGTACTTTCCTGTGCTCTAGATCACTGTAATGTATGCCGCTTTCTAGTAACCCCCCAAACTCCTCTATAAATACAGAGACATACAACATGGCGACCGTAGTCGCAATACGATGAGTCGCTAACCGCAGACTAAACAGGTCCGATCCCCCAGCAATACACCCAGACAGACTTGAATAAAAGCCTACCATGCTCACCTTCGTGTTTGTACAAAGGCCAGACTAGTAATTGGTAGAGCAGATCGGATAGAAGAAATTGAAGAATGCGTTCACAGAACCAACAAGGCGAACGAGAGAAATCATCCAGCCCAGGAATCTAGTTTGCCGCGATTGGCTTGTCATTCACCCGCCAGGTGTCTTCTTGTCGCGTTCCAGGAGGCATCCACGGGGCATTGCTATTTCCGCGAGCCCGGCCTCGTCCATTGTCATCTGATTTCTTTGGGTCATCTCCCGTGGAAAGGCCATACCCAGATGTATACGGATGGGGGCCAGCAACAAGCGCCGACGGGCTCTCAAAAATCGGGCCTCCACTCTGGCCCATAGGTTTCGACAACGTGCTTATTGGCAACACCGATTCCGCTTTGACCTCTGTCATGGTCCTGGCGCGTCGGTCCGCCTTATTTTCATTCGTGCGGTCGTAAAAGTACAGACCCAGGAATGTGAGCGCAATGCCAACAGCCTGGATATTGGTCGTAGGGCTGCGAAACCATAGAATGGCGATGACAATGACGAAGACACGCTTGATCAAACTCGCCACCGAATAGGTAACAGGCGAAACGAGTGAGAGTAGAACAAAAGCTAGAATGTTCTGCGCAAAATGGAACGTTCCATTGAAAACAAACTCGACGAAGAGTCGACCATGGTCAAAGGTGCCGGGTCCCTCAGTCAGATCAACTGTTCCATCATAGAGGAAGTCGCCCAGAATGCCCACGCCTTCGGTCCAGAACCAGATTGGCCCGGTGATGAGGAATGCCAACCCAGACGAATAGCAGAGCAAGTTCAGCTTGTCTAGTTTGCGCGCTTGTGCACCCTGACCTTCGGCCTCAGCTCGCGACGCTTCATTAAATAGGCGCTTCGAGAAGATGTTTTGCGAGACAAAGATAAGCGTGGCAAGCAGCGCATACAGAATGCCAAGAAACTGGCCCCCACTAAAAGAATGACTGCCAGAGCAAGCAAGCATGACGCCAAGCGTCAGAGGAATAAGAGACAGGTATGTGGTAGTTGGATAGCGAATGTCGAAGAACAGGCGGTACGCGAGCACAGTAAAGAGCGGGGACAAGCCCTTGATTGTGTGCACAAGAGACACGGGGATCTTCGAGGTTGCTGTCGAACTGAGGAGGTGGCCACCAATCTGGAAGCCTGCCAGAGGAAGAGTTGTTCGGATGACCTCCGCCGTGGGGTATCGGATGCCATATTTCAAGGCCGGAACAGAACGTCGAAGCGACGGGAAGACACTAGCCAACCAAGATGAAAGCAGGCAAAAAGACGACACAAAGGCGAATTGAATAAGTGTCAATGTGGCTGGTTTGTCGAAAGCATTCAGAATAGACTTTGACGAGGTATTGGTCAGGGCAGACGAAGAATACCACATCACGCACAGCACCTAGTAAAGAAGGAAACCCAGTTGTCAGCTATGCGCCTTTGCGTGACACGTCGGAACAGGCACATCGGTGAACATACTATTAGTGTCGGTGATATAGGAGCCTTCAGTGCATCGGCGATGTCATGGACATTCTGGGTCGTACTACCAGAGCGCGCCCGTATTGTGCGAAAAGTATCGCCCAGACTCTTTTGTCGTTGGTGACCAGCGTAGGCGCGAGCATTTGGCTGCAAGGAAGCACTGTCCCATCGGACGCCGCCGTTGCGGGTATCCTTTCGAGGTAGCCATTGATCAACAGGGACCGACGGGGTGCCATTGGATGTGCTGTTCGGTCTCCGGGGGCTGGGCTCCCGTTCGTTGAGCTCGCGGAGATCAAGGTCCGGGAACTTCTCCAGTCCATCGTTATTGGAACCCATATTAGCATACACAAAGAGACTGCTGCCGATTGTGTAGCTGGTTGGCGAATGTCGCAAGACGGTGTTCGTCAGAATGGCATGGACGCGCAATCCCGATTAGGGAGAGAAACGCGAAAAAGGGAGGGTTGGTCGAAACAGAAACGAAGACAGGGGTCGCGGGTTTGACGGCAAAACGAATGAACGGGTCAGAATCGCCCTCTAGAAACCCATTTCTGCATTTACATCAGGAAAAGAAGAATTCAAACGAGGCCGTCAAGAGCGTATCGGCAAGGTGTGCGGGGGTATCTGAGTCGACGAAAAAACCATTCGTATGTCTGTCTTTGACGCAGTAAATCTCCCTGTATTAAATTATACAGATTACGTCGGCCGAAACGTGATCCACTCACTAGTTCCGTGCTTTTTGTGATCAGCACCTGACGCCACATATGCGCCACAGTCAGCTCTGGTAGATGCCATATTATCACATCGCCAAAATTTCGCGTTCGCGCGCAACGAGTCAGCATTAGGATACCTACAGCGACTACGAACGGCCACCGCACACATCTTTGATCCCCCGGGAGATTTTTGCTTGTGTTGTTACATTCTGGTAATCACGTTTCGAACCCAAAAAATATCTGTTATTGGCGGGTTCTGCAGCTCAGACTGTAGTTTCACGGGGACAAGATGGCGACTCCCAAGATGACGAAGAATCAAATGCGGCGGGCGAAGAAGAAGGAGGAGAAAAAGGCCAAATCTGAGGTCGGTGATGTGAGGCAATAACAGCACATTTTAGGTACTAATAAACCTGCAGGCTGCGACAAAAGATCATCCAAAGACGGAGGACACGAAGGCGATACCTGCCGATACTGTTACCAAGCAAGATTCCGACAATGCCAGAACAAAAAAGGACTACGACACGGAAAGCGATGCATCCATTGATTATGACAATCCCGCATTTGCCCAGTTTAGAGAAGTTTTCAGCAAGTTCGGCCCAAGCCTTGATGACGACGATGTGGCGCGCGAGGCCAACGCGGGCAACCAAGGCGAGGTGTTTATGGACGACCAATTTGAGATGATCCCAGACGAGGACGAGGAGAACACGCGGCCCAAACTTTCCAAGAAGAAACGGAAGAAGCTCAACACGCTGTCTATTGCGGAGCTCAAGGCTCTCGTGAAGAACCCCGAGGTGGTAGAATGGCACGACGTCTCGTCATCGGACCCTCGGCTGCTTGTGGTGATCAAAGCACAGAAGAATATTGTCCCCGTTCCCGGGCACTGGTCTCTCAAGCGCGAGTATCTATCTAGCAAGCGTGGTATCGAGAAGCCGCCGTTCAAGCTGCCTGCGTTTATTGCAGACACGGGCATCACGGAGATGCGTAACGCTGTGCTGGAGAAGCAAGCCGAGCAAACGTTGAAACAAAAACAGCGGGAGAGAGTGCAGCCGAAGATGGGCAAGCTGGACATTGACTATCAGAAGCTCTACGACGCTTTTTTCCGGTTTCAGACAAAGCCTTCGCTGACCCGGTTTGGCGATGTCTACTACGAGGGCAAGGAGTGGGAGGCCGAATATCGCAACTACAAGCCGGGCGAAATTAGCGACTCCCTCCGAGAAGCACTGAATATGCCACCCGGCTTTCCGCCACCATGGCTACTGCAGCAACAACGAGTCGGGCCTCCGCCATCATACCCCAACCTAAAGATCCCTGGTCTCAATGCGCCATTGCCCGCAGGTGCATCTTGGGGTTTTGCTCCCGGCCAATGGGGCAAGCCACCAGTCGATGAATACAACCGACCGCTGTACGGCGGTGACATTTTCGGCATGCAGGCCAATGGTGCAGCTGATGCCGAAGCAGCACAAGCAGCTCTTGGCGAGCCGATAGAGTCGGCAATCTGGGGAGAGCTGCAGCCGGCCGAGGACGAGTCCGAGGAGGAGGAGGAAGATGACGAAGATGAAGAGGACGAAGGCGAGGAAGAAGCTGAGGATGTGCCAGGCGGGCTGGAAACGCCGTCTGGTCTAGAGACGCCCAGCGGGCTTGCCAGCTCCGTGCCGACAGACTATCCGGCAGCACCGCTGGGCGTGGAGTCAAGTATAGCCGGCGAGTTTGACCTGCGCAAACAGCGGCGTGGCTATGAGACCGAAGAGTCGGCGGTGGGCGGCCCGCGCTCAGCGTTCACGGTCGTTCCAGAGCGGCAGGCGCAGGCGCAGGGCTTCTTCGGCAGCGACCGGACGTACGACCTATCCAAGACCAACCGGTCAGCAGTGCCTGTTCTGGGACAGGATGATGATGGAGCACGCAAGCGCAAGAAGCCCGGCGACGTGGACGTGGCGCTCGATCCCGACGCACTACAAAGCCACGATGGTATCAGCAAGGACGAGCTGCAGCGCAGGTTTGATGACACCGCGAAGCACGAAGGCGTGGGAGCGCAATGGCAACAGTATGACGACTTGAGCGAGATGATTGCGCAGGAGAGCCGGAAGCGACAAAAGCGGGATGAAGACCGGCGGGGAGGGAAGAGAGATGCCAAACACCGGTGATCGCTGAAATACATGGTGTTCGCTATGTCGTTTGGGAGCATGGGATAGTGTAATATATAGGACGCATTAGCTGCAGCTGGCAAAAGCGCGGTGTATAATGGAAGCATTTCTTCAAAAAAGTGTCGTTCATCGCTATTATCTTTATAATTTGTTACAGCAATACCCTTTGAGATCAATCTATCAGCCAATCCTCCATTTCGATGCCCATGCTCCGGCCTAGACTGCGCACCACTTCCCAGCTGACATTGACACGCCACTTGCCCGCACAATCCATGGGATCATTGCTGGCACCGCCGACGCGCACCAAGAGGCGCAGACTGGCCAGAGTAGCGATGGCCATGCCGGCATCGCCGTCAACGATAGCGGCGGCGGAGTTCCGACCCGCAGCAGAGACAGCCGGAGCATGCGTCCACTCGCCGCGAACGGCGGCGTAGATAGCAAGCATCCGCTCGAGCGCAAATGCGTGGGCACCGAGTAGCTTGCGGGCTATCTTGCGGTGCTTGCTTCGCGGTCCCTGGCGGCGGCCCAAGATGCCACCACGCCGGCGTTTCCGACCGTGGTGATACGTGGAGAAGAGGGTTAAGTCGTGTTTGGCGGCATTGTGAGAGGCAAGGTAGGCACACAACAGGAAAAGACGAGCCGTAGACGGCAGCAAAGCAGACAGATCACGCGAGGCAACAGCTGCAGCAGAGGATTTCTTGACTGATGCTGCCGGTGTCGGTGCCTGTGCCGGTGCCGGTGCCGGTGCCATGACTAGGCCTGGGTCGACCAAGGCCTCATCCTGAAAATGGGCTCGGGCAGCAATCAGCAGCTTGGAGAATTCGCGCGGGCCGTGTGTCCCAACAACCACGGGGTTGGAAAATCGAAGCCATAGGGCCGTGCAAGCTTCTTGAAATGCCGGCAGCGTCCGGCCTGCCGTCTTGGTGAGTGAATCGTGGACAGCGCCACAGAAGCGTGTCCAAAGATCGGCCGTTTCCTCCTGGGAAGCGTTCGTAAGTGTCGGTGGTGGATGCTGGCCGAGAATCTCAACAAACTCAATCTTGCTGTAGTTTCGGAAATGGACGTGAGGTACGAAGCTTGTGCGGAGGAAGGAGGGAGGAGGAAAGGTCACGATGAAGACAGTCGTCAGGCAGGGTATCTGAGAAGAGAAAGGAGAGTTAGCGGAAGCTGCAATATGGCTGCAAACGGCAAGAAGACGCACAATCTCGGAGAGCCGAGCGAGACCCGGAAACAAAGTCGACGGGGCATCTCTCTGATGGTCAATGGCATCAAAGACCAAAACAAAGCGATGGTCGTCTGGGCGGTTGGCATACTTGAGCATTTTTGAAAGCTCAACTGTCAGCTGCGATAGAGTCTCGCAGCGGCGAGTTGGAGGTCCATCCCAATGCAGCGCATCGGCCATCTTGACGACAGTCCGTTCAAACAGATGGCGGCTGGTAACGCACTCATCTGAATTGACAATGGCATAATCTAACCGACGATGATGGGCTTCTGGAAGCTCGCAGTCTTTGGATTCTGAGCTGGCGGCTAATTTCTCGAGAACAGCGGCAGATACCACGCTCTTTCCTGTAGCCTCTGTACCATGGATGACAATGTTTTTACACGGCGCAGCAGTGGGCTGAAAACAAACGGTCAAGACAAGAAAACTGTACAGGTCAGGTTTTGCTCACTCACGTCGAAAAGTGTGGCTAGTGTTCGGATTAGTTGTTCTCGACATGGATATCTCTGAAACAGAGTCGTGTAAAAAAGCTCTTCGGGCAGCTGGAAAAGGGAGGATGTGTTCATGATGACGGCGGTTGAGGCGTGGCGATGCGTCGTGGGAAGAAAGATGCAAAGCGTCAAGCAGTACGGAGTCAATTAATAGCTAAACGCGTTTGCGACGCGCTAGAGCGGTACGAGTACAGAGATAGTTGTGTTAGGAGGGTACAAATTTATGTTTCAATACAGTACTGGCTTTAAAAGTACTACTCTAATATTTTGTTACTCTCAAGCGTCGCATCCCGTTCTTTGGCCCCGCGGATGATCGGCAAATGAGATGCAGTTTTGGGCAACAGATCCAGCAACTTTGCTGATCGCTGCCGTTGAGACCCTGAAACAACGATTTGATACAGGAGTCTCTAAGCTGACTGTACTCCATTTCATTTGGTCTGCACCGTCATCCATGTGACCAACGTGACGATGCCAAGTCAATGCCACGCGCCTGATAGTTCTCCTTTATATCGACATCGCTCGTGAAACTGCTGCCTGTTGAGACTGCCGCGGCAAGCCTAAGTGGCCGGACCAACTGCCACATGCTGCGGCTGTGCGGTGTGCGCTTACGATACCCTGGTGCTGATTTTCAGGATGGTCACTGTCGAGCCTCTTCACGCGAGCATCACGATGGAGAGGGCAGAGAATGCCGATGTTCCAGACGTTAAGGGGGGCGGGACAACGACAGGCCAGAGACCATTCATCGCCAAGCGACCACACAAGAAGTCCCGAGCCGGCTGTACAAACTGCAAGAAGCGCAAGGTTAAGTGTGACGAAGCCAGGCCGCGATGTCGTGCATGCACCATGCGAAAAGAGGCCTGCGTCTATCCGTCGCTTCCCGCCTCGTCTACACCGCCAGCCCCCACCACCGTCTGTTCTGCTGCTTCTGCTGAACCATCGCCGCCGTCTTTATCGTCATCGCTGCTCACTTCGGCCTCGGTGTCTCTAGTAGCTACTTCCAACAATCAGCAACAACCTCAACGCCCAGCAGCAACACTGGCCACCAGGTGCGTCAATTCTGTGACCACGGTCAGTAGGGGTTTCTCTGCGGATCCAAATGGATTCACGCTGCTGGCCGAGCCTCTTGTTCGGCCCGTGGATATCGACGAGACCGACTTGAGGCTTCTATGGTTCTACACGGCCAAAGGATACGACGCCTTTTTCCCACAAACCAACCGCGAATCAAAAATCAACGAGATCCTCCAGGTCACTATTCCACGCTATGCTTTCGCCAACCGATTTCTCATGGACTCTCTGCTGGCCCTGGCTGCCCTAGAGCTGCAGCAGATTGGCCAGACGATCGATCCTGCGCGCGTGCTGATGTACCGTGCACGCGCCTTCAGCGGCTATCGCACAGCCATTGAGAAAGCACAGCCCGAGACCTTTCCTGCTCTTCTGGCCTGCTCCCTGCTGCTCTGTGTGCTTTCGTCGCAAATGTTCCGCGATGCCGACGCACGCCAGCTTTACATCGTCGACTGGATGGTGGTGTGGCGCGGCATTGGCCTCATCGTCGAGATCATCCGGCCACAGACGCTCTATGATTCGGGCCTGGCCCTGCTCTTCGCTCGTCCGTCCATTGATCTCGAAGCTTCCACAAGTAACATTCCCAACCAGCTCCTATTCATGATCACTTTCATCCAACCGGATGACCCAGATTACCAGCACGTCAGTGTCTATTATGAGACGCTCAAGTACCTCGGGTCGCTGTATCGCGAGCTGGAGGCGGGCATTGGCCGCGTCCTCAATCTGCGTGTCATTACCTGGTTTACTTTCTTGCCCAAAGGCTTTGTCGAGCTGGCGCGCCGCCACCGGCCGCGGGCCCTGGCAATTATTGCGCACTATCTCGTATTTATCAAGTTGTGCAAATACGTCTGGTGGGCGCGAGGCATCGCCGACAAGGAGATCCAAGACATTAGCAACCTGCTCGGAGACGAGTGGCGGCCGTTTCTAAAAGCACCCGGGGCAGCTCTTTGTACCGAAGACGACGTGAAGCTTGGCAAGATTCTCCTCGAGAACCAGAACTGGACGCCCGCGTACCAATATAGCGATAAGGAGGCAAATAATTATGTATTTGTTGACGATGCTGGTTTCGTCGTCGAATACAACGGCGAGTGGGTGCGGGCAGACGATCATACACCGGCTGTTTGGAATATTCATGATACTTAGGACGTTGTCCTCAAGGCCGCTCAGACTGCAGCTGAGCAACCCCTGCACCAGGATAGTTAGATACCAAAAAAATCGCAGCTAGGAAGTATAGAGACAAGGATACTGCCGGTAGAACGAAAAGTCCAGATAAATACTGGGAGGAGGGTGTGTATTTTTTAACAAAAACAGTACGGTATGAGTTTTTGAGCATAGACGTTGCCGGCTTCCTCTTGCTGGACAAGATGCTTTGCAACATTAAAAAGAAGTACTTGGTATGATTCAAGTATGTATAGTCTTTGTCAGTCTTCCAACATGGCCTCCTTAATTGGCATCTAATTAAGTTAGGAGGCGACGACATGGGTGCATATTCGGGTTGCAGAGACCTGGAGCGAGCAGTATAAACGCAACGAGGTCGTTCGTGTCTTTATTTCTTCACTTATATACAATAACTGGCATCACTGCGTGTGATTATTCTCGGCTAAGACACTGAGCAGCCAAAGGCAGCAAAACATTGCATCGAAAGCTGAAAATGGTCCTTACCGCTTGATATCATCGTCAGTCATGTCCCATTGACATCGAACAAGTCACCGAAATGAGTTATTTTAATTTCCACCAAAGCTTGCTTTCTCAAAGGGCAGTGGTTACCTAGGACGGAAGCCTTGCCTCAGAATCTGCCTATACACGAAAAACAACACAACTACACGATATGAAAGATGATGGAAATTATCCGAAACGGGTGTCTATTACCGAGAACTTGCTTGACACGATCGTATTCTCGTAATAAATCATGCCGCATCACTTGTACAACATACAAAGTACACCATAACAAAATTACCGCAACAAAAGAAGGAATATGTATTCTTGTACACAGCCCACAAAGGGAACTTGGATTTAGCTAAGGAAGCCTCCCCTGGAACTTCACCTTCCCTCTCTATACATAACAGCTACTACATAGACACACGCTAAATGGTGACGTTCCCCTTTTTTGTGGTCCCCTCAATTACCGAGCTTAGTTCTTCTCAAGCTCGGCCAGAATCTTCTCACCCTTTGCCCGGGCAGAAGCGAAGTCGCCAACCATGTAGAAAGCACCCTCCGGGAGGTCATCACCCTCACCGCCTAGGATAGCCTTGAACGAGGCAATGGTGTCCTTCAGATCAACCAGCTTGCCCTCAATACCGGTGAAAACCTGCGCAACAGTGAAGGGCTGGCTCAGGAAACGCTGGATCTTGCGGGCACGCTCGACAGTGAGCTTGTCGGCCTCAGACAGCTCGTCCATACCCAGAATGGCAATGATATCCTGGAGAGACTTGTATTCCTGGAGGATCTGCTGGACACGGGTGGCGGTCTCGTAGTGCTCCTCGCCGACAACACGGGGGTCAAGCATACGCGACTTGGAGTCCAGAGGGTCGACAGCAGGGTAAATACCCAGCTCAGAAATACCACGGGACAGCACAGTCGTGGCATCCAAGTGAGCGAAAGTGGTGGCCGGGGCGGGATCCGTCAGATCGTCAGCAGGCACGTAGACAGCCTGCACGGAGGTAATGGAACCCTTCTTGGTCGTGGTGATACGCTCCTGCATGGCACCCATGTCCACGGCCAACGTGGGCTGGTAACCGACAGCAGAGGGAATACGACCCAAAAGAGCGGACACCTCGGAACCAGCCTGCGTGAAACGGAAAATGTTGTCGATGAAGAGAAGCACTGATCCGTTAGAAACGAGATACCAGAAGTAAGGGAAATGGAGAAAGCATACCATCCTGGCCCTCCTCGTCACGGAAGTACTCGGCCACCGTCAAACCAGTCAGGGCGACACGGGCGCGAGCTCCTGGGGGCTCGTTCATCTGACCGAACACCAAGGCCACCTTAGACTCGCCATCCAGCTGAATGACAGATGTCTCCTGCATTTCATGGTACAGATCGTTACCCTCACGGGTCCGCTCGCCGACACCAGTGAACACAGAGTAACCACCGTGAGCCTTGGCAATGTTGTTGATAAGCTCCTGGATGAACACAGTCTTGCCCACACCAGCGCCACCGAACAGACCGATCTTGCCACCACGGGCATAAGGAGCCAGCAGGTCGACGACCTTGATGCCAGTCACGAGAATCTCAGCCGTAGTCGACTGCTCGATGAACTCCGGAGCATCGGCATGAATAGGGCGTCTCTTGTCAGTCTTGATAGGGCCGCGCTCATCAATTGGGTCACCAGTGACGTTGATAATACGGCCCAGGGTGGCAGGACCGACGGGGATGGTGATAGGGGAACCGGTATCGGTCGCCTTGGCACCACGGACAAGACCCTCGGTACCTGAGATCCATCAGCCTCACAATTCATGATCATTTCGACTCTCGCACTGAAGACAAGGTGACAATTGCTTACCGTCCATGGAAATGCAGCGCACAGTGTGTTCACCCAAATGTTGCTAGATAAAAAGTTAGCTACCAAGCAGTCCGATCGTTCCGTTTGTCCGCCATGGAGCTTTCAACAACAGGATTAACATGGGATCACATACGGCAACCTCCAGGACGAGCTTCTGGCCATTGTTCTGGGTCTCGAGAGCGTTCAGAATAGGAGGCAGCTTCTCCGTGTCGAACTTGACTGCGGATAGAAATTCACGTCAGCGACGGGATACCAAGCAACGAAGCGACGAAACTCCCAAGAGTCAAATCGGTAGTAGTGCTGCGAAGCATCATAGATCCGCTGTCGTCCTGAATGCATTGACACAATAAGTAGGGAGAGCTCTTACCGTCGACGACGGCACCAATGACCTGAGGGATTTTCGTTAGCTAAAGCTCTAGACGGCCAGCCCGGAAGCCGAACGAGAATGCAATGTATCTTACCTGGTGAATCTTGCCATCACCGACACTCGCGGTGCTCGCAAGTCTGGCGCTGTGAAGGAGCGAAGGCGTTGTGAAGCCTGCAGCCGGACGGATGGTGCGAGGAGTCGTCAGGGACGAGCGGGCTACACGAGCCGCCCGAGCGAAACTGGCGCTGCAAGAGTGTCGATTAGTACAGAGCTCAATTGGAGATCAATTGTAGGCAAATGATCTTCCAAATATCAATGCCGTCAGCGACCCACCTCTTGAACATCTTGTCGATGGTGCAGAACGCTTCGCGATGGATTGAGAGGAGAAGGATGAAAGAAAGGAAATACGGAGGAGGTCGGGAAAAAAATGGAAGCAAAACGGGAGCTCTTAGTTACGGACTTTACGTGCGCTTGTTTTGGGTTTCTGCCTGGGCGGAAATAAATTCTGCCTGAGGCATTAATATCCACTTTCCTCCTCTTTCCCGAGGGATCCCGCGCACCGCAATAACCGAATGCCCCACTACTCATTGCCGTTGCATCAATGCTTTTGCAAGGTCTGCCACATAAACCGCAGTTAGCTTGTGCACGTGATTTCGGATGTCCTATCGAGAATAGGATACAGGTAGTGCGGTTCACGTGGAAGCCGTAGATCGGACCTCTGTTTCCTCTGCTAATTGCTACTTCTGTCCCTGAGCCCCCCCAACATGGCCTAGTGCCTCCATCTCAATACTGAGCTAGATTGTCGATTCCAGTGCAAGAACCTGAAAAGGTATTAGCATGCGGGTACAGCTCGGCATAACCAAAACGCAAGGAAAATGTAAAGATTGCAATAGAAATAGGAGAAAGGGGCCAATGCCACGATGCGGCATCTTACAATAGCGGTCCGGCAAGGAACATAGATATGTGTCCAATTGCTCCGTTCGTTCCATCTCATGCTGTTTGTCCGGTTAGCTGCGCGAGGTTATCGCCAAACTGCTTCTAGCCAACAAACTTACGGAGTGGTGAAGAACCGCGTGTTGTGGTCGACACGACTATACCCTCCATAATCTTTGTCATCGGAGCTCAGCACCACCCGGTATGTGCCAGCTTGTTCGACACCCACGCGGTAATCACTAAACGACGATGACGGATGGAAATTGAAGACAAACAGTAGCCCGGCTCTCTCAAAGACGACGACTTTGTCTCCCTCGTGCTTTAGAGAGATGTATGCTTGAGGAGAGTGTAGCCAGCCGTACTTTTCCTCGAGCAAATTCATGGCCCGGTCAAAGTTGTTGAGGTATTGGTACCTAAGTAGGTGGTCTTCTGTCAAGTTAAGTTGCCGTCTTGCATACCAGAATGAGTTCCCGTTGCCCTCGCGCGGGAAATCCAGCCACTCCGGATGGCCGAATTCATTGCCTTCAAAGTTCAGGTAGCCTTCGCCGCCCAGCCCATGGGTCAACAGCCGGATAATCTTGTGCAGAGCAATACCACGGTCAATGACAGGGGTCAATGGCGAGAGAACAGACATGTTGGTGTACATCTCTGCATCGCACAGATGCATCATCAGGGTCTTGTCGCCAACCAAGCTAGTAAAAGTAAGCATTAACATAAGATGTGTGGAATCCAGTGAGTGAGGTGCTCACGCTTGGTCGTGGCTCTCGCAGTAGGCGATTGTCTTTTCGCCGTGCCGCCTATTCGTCAAAGTATGGCAGATGTTGCTCATGTCCCAGTCTTCGTCCTTCTTCTCTTTTAAGATCTTGATCCACATGTCTGGAATGGCCATGGCCAGTCGGTAGTCAAAGCCAATGCCACCAAGAGATAACGGCATACATAGAGCCGGCATGCCGGATACATCTTCCGCGACGGTTATGCATTCGGGATACAATTTATGCAGCATCTCGTTGGCTATCATGAGATAAACAACGGCTTCGTCATCAACATCGGAACCAAAATACTCGTGATAGCCTCCTGAGAAGCCGCTGTAAAATGGAATCAGCCAACCGATACAATGGAGGGAGAATACAGGGCGACGTACGTTCCAATGCCGTGGTGGATGTAAAGCATGCTCGTAACGCCGTCGAAGCGGAAACCATCGAATTGATACTCTTCCATCCAGAACCGAAGATTGCTGAGCAGGAACCTCAGCACTTCATGGCTACCGTAGTTGAACAGTCTGCTGTCCCAAAGATCATGTCGCCCCTTGCGGCCTCCGTGGAAATACTGATGATCAGTGCCATCGAACTCGTTCAGACCATCAAGAACGTTCTTCGACGCGTGGCTGTGGACAACATCGAGGAGAACAACAATGCCCATGCTATGCGCAGTGTCGATGAGCTCCTTCAAATCCTCTGGGGGTCCGTAACGGCTGCTCGCAGCAAAGAAATTATTGACCTGATAGCCGAAACTAGCATAGTATGCGTGCTCCATAATGGCCATGAGCTGGATTGTGTTGTAACCAAGCGACTTAATTCTAGGGAGCATGTTGTGCGTAAACTCCTTGTATGTTGCAACCCTCTGTTCAGGGGACGAGATGCCGACATGCGCCTCGTAAACACGAGCGCTGAGCGGCCTTTTAGGCCGCGAGTGCTTGAAGACATATTTCTCTGTTTTCGGCGGATTCCAGAAACGGGCATCGTATGCTGGCGACACGTCAAGATCTTGTGTGACATATGTGATCCATGCAGGCAGTCGGTCGACTCGCTCTCCGCTTGGCAAAACAAGTGAAATCTAAACCCCAGATGATGATTTATTAGTTCACGAAGAACATTAGGGTTGCCGAGTGCTACTGGGTCACAGTACCTTGATTTTTGAGTTATGAGGTATGGCTGCCTCTCCATTGGTTGTTTCCGGCAGTACGATCTCGAAAACCCCAAAGTCATCCTTTCTCATAGGATGCGAACCGCGGTTCCAGCCATCTCCGACGGAGTCAGTTTCAATGTAAGGCAGTCGTAGAAGGGATCGAACTCACTGAAGTCTCCTACGAGAAATGCCTGGGTGGCATTGGGGGCCCATTCTCGATAGGTGATATTGTTGTTACTGTCCGCATGAAGCCCGAACCGTTCAAAACCCTGCAATTCCACTTGTCAGTTTGATACAAACACTAAAGGCGGGTAATAGATCTGACCCTGCTGAACTTCTCCAGCCCACTCTCTGTTTCCTGGATGGTGTCAATCCATTCACGAGCCTTTGAAAAGCGTTTCTTGAGTGTGTCTTTGAATGGCGACAGCCATGGGTCGATGACAGCTACACCTGTTGTTTTTTTGTCGTCAATCAATGCCACTGAAGTTCATGACCGCCTGGTGGGGCCTCCTTACCTGTTCCATCTTTCGGTAGCTCTTCGATGGTGCTTGCCATGGCCGAGGACTGAGCGTCGATGTTGATTATGACTATGAAGACGCTTTGGAATATTCGTGTCCTGACTTCTATCGGCGAAAAATAGTCAGAAGAGAATGTGGGAAGGTAGGAAGAGTCTGTGGTGGCGGCGGCCAAACGAACTGTTTGGTGGGGAGCTTAAGCTGTGACTGGGGAACTTCTCGTTATTATGGGGCAATAGTAGCTAGCTCTGAACCATGGGGTGTGATAGGAAATGCTCAGATACGAAGCAAGATTTGATCACTGCAAACTGGGTTTCCGTAGAAAATTCAGGAAGAATGTTGTGTAGAAATAGCACGCACTTTGTTTTGTTTTGTTTTCTTTTTTTCTTGTCAGGAATGGACGATCCAGTCGGACAATGCAACCAAAGGAAACGCATTCATGACAATAAGCTGTGTTAAGACACAACTCCACTGGTATACTCAGTATGATCTTGGCAACTGAGAGTGGCGGGACAGTTGCCCATCAGGCATTTGTCGTCTGGAACGTCTATTGGTCCAAACTGGGCAGCAAAGAGTTCGCGGACCAGAATGCAAGGTGCTGGAGCGTTAGTGCTTTCATGCATATTTAGTGCGTGTTGGGCAAGCCGTTCAGCGGGGGGAGCTATCAGGAATACTCAGCGGCGTATTCTTCTTATCAGATCAGTCCATTGATAACGCCATCGTAACCACCTGCCTGCACTTCTCCTCAATTGCCGTTTCCCTGCTGGTCACACAACGATTGAGCTTCACAGGCTGCCCCCCTGGTTTATTTCCCACTGTTGGCCCTGCTTCCACCATCGCCCACGTGCCATATTTTTGGAAGCGGACATAATACGCACTCTCTGCTTCGAAGTCTCTTGAACCCGGTGCCCTTTCATCAACCTTGGCCAACGCCGATTTCGCAGTCAAGCTTATTCCGACAAGAGCCGCGCTCGACTTCTACACGACGCCTCCCACTGACCTCTAACTTCAACAATCCACGGCGACGACCCACGGCGGCGCCAACACCTTTCCTAAGCCAATATACCGTCGGTAGCATGATCCCGCGTGAACCATAAACACAGAAGATGCCGGCTATGTCGCAGCCGCGTTCCGCGGTTCTCTTAGCCTCATCACCGTCCTCCCGTTCACTTCTCTTTTGCCGACATTTCTCTAGGTCACAGCCCGTATTTTCTTCATCTCGACGAACACAGGACCTCAACTCTGGGGCTTCCTGCAGCTATGACCCATCCGAGGACTCAGGACAAGGCCCAATATTTAGCAAGGCTAAGTTTGGTGTACCGCAATTCTATCCCCGCGATTTGAAGAAGAGAGTCGACGACTACGTTATCGGTCAAGATCGAGCAAAGAAGACGATTTGCGCCACCATTTTCAATCACTATCAGAGGCTACGGCGGATACACTACCAGGAGGATTCTGACCGGCTTCTGAAGGAAAAACTGCAGCGGCAGCGCTATGCAAGAGACCGCGACTTGCATGAGAGACATCGCGACAGCCAGGTCATAGACGGCAAGTCATGCCTTGGCCGGCATTTACTTTCAAGCGTTGCTGACGAACTGTCACCAACACAGATGAGTTTGACGGCCATGAACATCTCGAGGCAGCATATAAAGATCACACCGCCGACCCGACCGATACTTTCTTTGTTCCCGAAGACCCAGCTCTGCCACAGCATATCAAGGTCGACAAGAGCAACCTATTACTCATCGGCCCAACAGGTGTTGGCAAGACATACATTCTTGAGTATATAGCCCTTCCTGCCTCCATACTTTAGATCCATGTGCTGACGCATCTTTCTGACTCCAGGACCCTTAGCAAGAGACTGAACGTGCCATTTACAATCAGTGACTGTAATAGTTTCACCCAGGCTGGATATATAGGACAAGATGTCGAGGCGTGTATCGAAAGACTTCTTATCGAGGCAAACTATGATACGAGAGCAGCCGAGCATGGCATCGTTATCCTGGACGAGTTTGACAAGATTGCACGCAGAGAAACGACGCATGGCCGTGATGTGGGTGGCGAAGGTGTACAACAAGCGCTGCTGAAGCTTGTCGAGGGAACAAAAATCACGGTCAACGTCAAGGACAATCGATCCTCGAGGTCAGCTAGCCCAATAACTAGCACATACGGATCGCCCAACTCAACGTCTCCGCCGCAAGCGACGCCACCCTCCGGGAAGGTTGACCAGTACATGATCGATACTACCAACATTCTTTTTGTTTTCACTGGGGCTTTTGTTGGCTTAGACAACCACGTCATTCGCCGAATAGCCAAGCCGTCGATGGGGTTTGGATCTGACTTGCGAAGTGCCAGGGGCTTTTCGATTTCAGGAAGCAAGGCTGTTTTACCACCCGAATCGTATGCTCATCTGCCGCACCAACCTGCGTTTCCCGACCCAGGCACGATCAGCTTTACGCCGCTTGATCTCGTCAATCCGGCTGATTTACAGGCGTTTGGCTTTATACCAGAGCTGATCGGTCGCGTTCATAACATTTGTGCACTGTCACCACTGTCACTCGACGAGCTATATCGCATCCTTACCGAGCCGCGAAACTGTCTCGTGGACCAGTACAAGTCACTTTTCGAAACATACCCAAGTCGATTATACTTCACGCGGCGAGCACTGTACGCCATTGCCGAACGAGCGGTAAATAATGAAACAGGAGCACGTGGTTTGAAAATGGAACTTGAACGCGTTCTTTCGGAGCCCATGTTTGAAGCACCGATGCCATACGTTTTGATTACAGAAGGCTGCGTGAAGGGAAAGGAGAAGGCTGGATACTGGGGGAAAGACGGGCGCTTTGAGGTCGAAAGGCATATTAGAGAAGAGGACGAAGGCATCCAGGGGGCAGATGAAGCCGCATCTGCTTTTGGCCAACTCCGGCAAGCTGGACAGAGTGGTGCGTGACTGCTCCACGGACCCATTACTCCCAGTCGTATGGTTTGTTCCCCCCACTACAGTGCATTACATAACATGTGCATTTCCGTGCGCTTTGGCATTATCCATCGAGCAGTTGTCTTGTAATACGCAGTTCACGAAAAGAAAATGTCTGGCTCAATTGCCGTAGTACAGTATTTACAACTTCGTGCTTCTGAAACGTCAAAAAACCCCATGGCCACACTCCTTCTGCAACCCCCAAACAGATGGGCAAGTCACCACTTCTTTCCCTGGCCTGCTTGTTGTCCTTATCGACGAAAATCCACGACATAGATTAATGAGTGAGACCAGGGGGGGACTGGATCTGGCCCTTGCCTTTGTAGCCTTCGGAGGAAATGCCGGTGAAAGGGTCGGACTTTTGCTCCTGTTCAGATGGGAAAAATAACGTTAGCATACCAATTGGGTACTGGAGAATGGGCACCGGGTAAGGGGCTGTGTTTCTTACCTTGAGCTTCTCGTTCGCGGCCTCCTGCCACTCCTTGCTCATGGTGTACGGCGTCGCGCCGGCGAACAATCTCGTAAACGAGAAGATCAGCAGGCTGGCACCGACGCCAATGGCCGTGTACAGCGCGATCTTCTTACCCTCGCCCGGTGGCGGCAAGGAACGGGGCCCATGGGGTCCGAAGGCAATCCAATAGGCTATATCAGCAAGAAAAAGTCAGCTCACATGTTCTCAGCCTGGCCTACGAATTGCCAAGGCAAGACAATGACAGCGGCACAGGAGCCAATGGCCCCAAAAGCACACGATACCGAGGGGTCAATTGCGAACAAAGCGTGGGAGAGGATAGATCCCCGCCAAAGCGAGAGTCGATAAAAAGACATTATGCAAACGCAGCACACGTACCGGCCTTCTTCTCTTGGAGTGTGAGCTCCTTCCAATTCTCCTTCATGCGGTCGCGAAGAGCCATCCAGAGCTCTGCCTGCTCCTGCAGCGGCAAGCTTTCCCACCGTTTCTCAATGTTGGCCAGGGTCGGGTTTGAGATGGCGTGGGTGGATGCGGCGCGGCAGGCCATAGAAATCTGCGGCTGCTGAAGGACAGCACGCTGCGCAAGGGTGGCGCCGCGCACCAAGGTTGTCGGGCGGACGCGGAACATGACGATTGGCGATGTCGTCCTGGAAGGGAGGGAAATAATTAATTCTGCAGGAATGAGGTTGACAGAAAGCGAAGGTAATCTTTGCGTCGGTGCGCAGCCGTTATAGTTCGAAAGAGTATGTCAAATTGATACGGTGCCGGAACGTGGTGGAGGGATTGTTCGTCGTCGGAAGACAGGGTGAGGCAGAGAAATTTAGTTTGGGTGGCTCTTGTTTGGCTGCCAGAGATCGTATGACAGAGAAAAGAAAGGCTCCACCAAAGCCCGAGGAAGCTGTCCGGACGAAAGAAATCGCTCGCAATTACTTTCCGTCCTAACAATTACCGTACTGACTAAGATGCTCCAACTGCCCAATCACAGAGGGGCTTGAACAAATCGAGTGAAGGAGAACGGGCGATTACGCATGGATGGGATACAACTATACGGCAAAGTTTGGCTCGCAAATTCAATGCGATGCTTTCTACAGCATTTCAACAAGGAGACAATTGTAAGAATATATGGCTACCATTTATTGCGGATGGTACGCGCTGCTGCCCCGTTGTGTTTTGTCCACACAAAATATTTTTTTTTCTCTGGCCAGTCCCATTCACCAATCAGAAGCCACGAATCCTAGTGGTTCCCGACACCCGGAAACTTCCTGTATCATACAACTAACGCCTGACCGAGCGGCACAGGAACATGTGTCTTTAGTTAGAATCTCTGGATCCTCAATCCAAGCATCTATCCAAATGGCTGTGGCTGTCAGCCTGCAGCCTGCCATGTAGCTTATAAGACGCACATTGCCCGTACTGGTCAGGTTTACTTCTTGCGGTCTGGTGACTGCGGTGTGTCGGATGTACTGGATAAAGATGGCGTGGTAGAGCCACTGTTACTGTAAGATACATTGCCTTTTCAGTCAACTGCCTCTAATAGTTGTAAACAAGAAAATGGGTAGCTATAGTCACCTTTGGGAATGTTGATGGCGGGCCTCTGCCTCCTTTACGAGGTAGGGCTGAAAAACGTATACTCCTGTAAGTTGCATTTATTCAGTATTCATCTTATATCGTAAGTATTTGGCGGGACACACAGGAGGGAAAGCCTGGAGGGGTTTGGGAGGGAAAATACACAAGGAAGGATAAAGGGGAACCGGACCATTCGCAAGACCTAAAATGACAGCAAGGCTTATGGGCACAGCCTTCTGTAGAAAAGACATTGATAATAATGAATGAATTGGCGTAAAGTCAGGGACTATTAGTAACCAAAAGGTTCTGGGATTGGTTTTGAGGAGTTTGTGCAGTCTCAAGCTTTGCAGCTCATGCTGTTCGCCAATAAGATTGCGGCTTGGTGGGTAACGGTAGCACCCCGCCTGACGCGTCTAAGCGGATTTTGCTTGACGCGTTCCAGGTCTACGGAGTAGTGTTAGGTAAGTAATGAGACATCTTTCAACTGAGCTACAAAATTCTATTGGCTTCCATATCATTCAGCAACGACCACAACATATAGAGGCAACGCCTCATCGATATTTATGATTCCCGTGCAATAATGAAACGCCCGGACGTATGGGGAACTGGAAGGAGCTGGGCGAAGTCCCCGATTCAGATGACGAAATTCTCGACAGCCAGGGCATATCGGACGACAGCCAGATCGACGATGGTCGAACGGCAGACGCCTTCGAAAATGACGATCTCGTGAATTCTGTGATTGCACATGGCTTGCATTCTTCGTCTCAGAAGCATGGCCAAGAGAAATCAGCATCAGTTTCACCGGAAATGCGTTTCACACCACAGAGAAAAACTCTAGTTTCAACAGAGCTTCTATCCCCTTGCTTCGGGCAAGTGATACCCGTTGCCGAATCCGACGACGAGATAAATATTGTTGAAAGCGAATCCCAGGGGCTTCCCGACTTGAACACCGAATCATGTTCAGCAACAATTGGTGCATGCGACCAGCAGAAAGTCGAGAAGGATGCTCAACTGGACGCCCGGCCACGAACAGCACAGCCCCCGACTGAAGTCATCTTGACCGATCAAGCCCTATCTTCTCCTCTAAGCTCATTGTCAAGCTTTACACTCTCACCATCTCCACCCTTCGAAGCACTTCGAGTTGCAGAGTCACTACCCGAGGCCAGTCCAAGCCGCCTACTTCCCCTACCTGAATCACCGAAGTTCCGCCTCGGCTTCGTGCGATCACTGCGCCCTAGAAAACCGATTCAGCAACATCCATATCTGCTGGAAAATGCACAATACACAAAGTTCATGAAATCGCATGGTGTGAAGCCCGTTAGGGTCACGTACAGCAGCCCACAAATCGATACTCCGGCGCCAGACGATTCCCAGGGACATGACCTCGTGAACGAAAATAGCCTTGCGGATGAAGCTGATTTGCAGTGCTCAGTTCTACGCGACGACAGCCAATTTGACTTGCTAAACAGCTCTCAGGGCTATAACGATGGCGGACAGTTGTTGGTATCCCCCGGGACTTCAACCCCGGCACGGCGGCTGTTGCAATCTAGTAGCAGAAGAAGCGTCGATGACGGCACTGATGACACGAGTCTGGCTGATGAGGACGAGTTTCCAAGCCCTAAAACTCTCATGTTGCGACGACGTCAACGTCTAAGCGGCGGAGTATTAAAGCAGCGAATTTCACCGAAGACTTCCTCAAACTCGAAGAAAGCCAGGAGAGCAGATACAACGCACCAGGAGGAAATATCTTCCACATGGATCCCAGTTCGTATAGAGCTGTCTCCGGTGTCTTCCCCGGTAATATCTGGAGCTCGACATCCAGAAGCTTGCCCACCTGGCTTCCCGAATGCTGTCCACAATTCCCTCATGTCTTCTCCAGGCACACCAACTGCCGAAAAGTTTTCTTTGGACGACGATGCTGGAGATATTAGACGGATGGTGCCAGAATTTTTGACCTCACCTTCCGGTGAAAACAACGAAAGCCAGAGCGAAAGCCAGAGCGACTCTGATGTAATTCGCAGAACTGGCAGAAAAATCAGAGGGGTGTTGCCTGCTTCCTGGTTAAGGCTGGACCAGAGTGGTAGTCGTTCTAGAATTGATCGGGCTGTTGGTTCCTCGCGACGAAGTGTTCATCATATGGACCAAGCGCCTCAGAGAGGCGTGGCGCTGCCAGTGCAACACAATTCTGGGTTTGTTCCAGAGCCCTTTTTTGCTTTTGATGAATCCGATGACGATGATGGCAATGATGTGGAAGAGATTGGCGCCCGTTCAAGAGCTTCTAGGGTTGAGCCTTGGCCTGAAGATGAAGATGACATGGAGGTGGACTCGTTTAACCGAATCATGGATGATGACGATGTGGGATCAGTGGTGGAAGAGGATGTCATAGACCGGATGGCATCAGGCACAAAACGGAGGTCACCAGCAAACGGTGGCTGTGTGCCCAAGCGCCGCAAGACCGGAACATCGAGCCTGTTCAATGGAATTTCTGGCCAGAAAACACGGCAACCCAAGATCACTAAGATGTTACAACGGCCACGAGCACCGACCTCAACAAAAACCGGACGGGGAATTCAGAGACGTCACGGGACGACCCATCGCCACAAGCACTCAAGCGTATATACTGACCGAGGACCGTTACTACCTCCAATGCTGAGCATTGTTGATTTCGATGAACCCGCGGCGCCAAACTTTGTTCGAATTGCTGCTCGAACTGCACGCTCGCGGGCCAACTTGGGGAAAACAAGCCCTTCGCGAAAGATCATCAATCTTGGCAGTCGGAATGACAATATTGATGCGTTGTCTGTTCTCCACGACTGGCGAGCTGGTCGAATCCAGCCGAGGATACAAACAGAGCTGCCCATGGGACGACTCAACGCTCCTGTTAAGTCGCCTTTACAGGAAGTCTCAGTCAATGCTACGAAACCTACAATCCACAATAATAAATCAACTCCAGCTACGCATTTACCGGCTCGTCCATCATTAAGGCAGACACGGATCCACGATGACCTGGCGCAGGCCAAACTACGGTCACATCCACGCACAATCTCTTTGAAAATTGGTGATTCCCGAACCAAAGACGCCGTGATGCGGCCAGCGCAACTCGAATCTCTCACACAAGACCGACCAAGAAAATCCGACTTCTTTGCAAAAAAAAGGGCCCTGGATGTCATTTACCGAAAGAGAAGAAAGGATGCACCCATCTTACCAAACATTCACCTAGAACACTTTATCGACGACTACGCGACGCCGCCTACTCCTGATTCTAACGATCGCTTTGGTTGCTCAGATTTTCATGCAGATTTAGATGCCGAGCCGGAATCTGAACCAAGAAGGGAAGCCAGCATTCAAGGTAGTTCCAGACGTCAGTCACACTTTCGGAAACAGTCCAATCCAAAGCAGATTGATACAACTGCACCTCGTTTTGTACGTGCTCTGGATCCTATTCCTCTCGAGCTTGAGGCCGCCACACAAGACCCAATGGGACATATTATGAAATCCGAGTCAGAAAAATTACTCGGCTTGGGCCCCTTTGGATCTTGCTACCCACAGCACTTCGATATTTTCCCCCTGGATAGTGGTGTTTTCTTCCACCCAAGTACGGTCATTGGAAGCGGACTGCTCTGCAAAGCCGTCGGTACTCCTGCCGCGGAATCCTCGCAGCCGATACTCGTGGATATGGCTGTCTCATTTCAACTCGACGAGCGGATTCTTGCATGGCACGATTGGAATGACGATGTGTCCTCCGAGTTCGGTATTCTTTTCGACTGGTTGTCCGACACTCTGTTGCTAGAAAATGCTGTTAACGCTCACACTCGAGAAAAGGTAGCTAGAGCTGTCCGCTTCATTGCCGAATTTGTGCAAACGATGACTGCTTCTCCGAACACCAAAGCCGAAGTTCGAAAATCCCTTTTCTTGAGGACCTTGGAAGTGGTGTCTTCCTTTGCCGGCCGAGTGGAAGCCGCTGATCCGCAAGGCAATGCCCAAGGAAGTGACACAGCTACCAAGTGTCTCCTGGCTGCTTCGTCTGGTGTTTTGTTGGTTGTGATTTCTATCCTGCGGGCATGCCGAGACTCGTCCGCATGCTTGGTCGACTCATTCCAGGTCGAAGAACTGTTGAAAAGACTCGCTACGCTGTCCATCAAGATTCTATGGAAGTGTGGCTTTGGCGATATTCGCACATCATACGACGATATCCAGCGGCCGCAATGCCGCGACCGCGGTATCGGAAATGACAAACAGCTGCTCATATCATGGGTTGTTGTCATGCAGGTTCTTGAGTATGCCCGTATTCCAAAGGCTGGCTTCTGGGACGTCGCCTATTCGGTCATGCTCGACAATTTCTCTATGGGTACTTGCGCGGACGCTGGACGTATGGAACGCCTTTGGGAGGCCATGTTCACGCTGCTCCCGCTCGGCGAGTTTGACAGCTCCGGTGCCATTCAACCAGGACTGAGACGGCTGATGCCACATGATGGATGGGCCCTACCTCGTCAAGCAGTAGCCCGGGTCTTTCAGGTGTACAAAAAAAATCCTCGCCAATCACCAAGCTTCAACGCATATTGTCGCGCGATTGTTGGACGCTGTCATTACTTGGTTCAAGAATGGGGCTGGAGACGATGCAGCAGCATTGTGGGCGTGATCTTTGATTTCTACGGGTCTGAGGACTTTGCCCATCTACGGAATGAAGAGGCCTACAGATCACCTCGCTTTCTCGAAGAGCTCGCAGGCTCTCCTTCCCTTGCCATTGAGCCAGAAGACAAGTGCTTTCATATCTTCATCAAGATGCTGGGACTTGTCATGTTGCGACTTCGACGGCTGGGGCTCACGAATGAAATGCGCAACTTGATTGCCCGAACGCTCCCGAACCACAACCGACAATATCTGAAGGAAATGGACATCCACCAACGCGACCTTGCTGCCTTGCGAAACCACCATGATCTGTTATGTACACTCTTTTGGGCAGTGCCACCGGAACTTCGCCCAGGAACACACCTCATCGAAAAGTTGGTGATGCCAGCAAGCTCCCATAAAGAAGCCTGTCTTATCAACATCCGGTCGTGGAACCAGCTGGCACGATTTGTGATTGCTTCAGGAGAGGACTACAGCGTTTTCAAGGGATTTATCTCGTGGATGAACAACGTATTCCAGCAGGTTTTGGAGCAGTTTTTGTCTGCAGAGTCTGACATTCAGAAGCAGTTCATGAGCCTTGCTCAGAACATGATGCAGGGCATCAGCCCTCACATCCTCAAAGCCATGAGCACCAAGAACAAAGCGGCGGCTATGGATGTCCTTCATGCCTGCATGGTGTCGTCCCTGGATGTTCTCAAACATGCGCCGTCGTTGGAAGTAGCGACATATTGGTTTAGCTCGATCCAGCTGGAGCAGGTTTTTACGAAATTTGACTTTTCACGGTCCGAGTCGAACTGGGGCATTCTGGACACGGCACTTGATATTGTGGAACATTACATGGAAAATCTTGAAAAAGTGTTGAACGAGCAATACTCGAGCTCTGCAGATGCTGTCGACCCGCAGGCAGCAGAAGAGGCAGTTCTGATGCTGGACCATAAGCTTGCACGGAGTTTTTTTCAGCTGAACTACACTTTCACGCACATCTCATGGGATGGTGTCTCTGCGCAGGCACCCAGCCGCCATGTTGCCTGTGTGAAGAGGAGCGTGGTACTTGCTGCTCGCCTGGCCAGCCGGTTCATCCATTCAGGCATCTGCCATCTATCCCGATTCTTCAGCCCTGGACAGTATTGCATATTTGAACGGCTTCCGCACAACCCGGGCCTTGAACAGCGCAAATTCTTGCCTTTGTTTGTATCGGCGATTATCCACAACAACGTGTTCGACTTCAAAGACATTGGCACCAACCTGTTGGAGTTGTGGATGAGCGCAATTGTCAAGCCGCAGCAGTTTTTGGCGTACGAGATCCAGCTTGCACAAACTCTCAAGCACCACGACCTCCCATATCTGAGAAAGGCGTTCGTTCCGACGAATGGCCAGGCACCAAGCTACAGCACGAACCAGGCCTTCTTTGCCTCTGCCATCATGTCAATGCGCCTCTTGTTGTGCGAAGCAGATGGAGGACGGAGGCCACAACTGCGGAACGAATTTTCCCGGGCGCTGAAGCTCGTGATGCAGCAGATGAAGGAAGACTTGAAATTCATAAAGGCGGATTCGACCCAGCATGACATGTACGTTGGCTTTGTGCGCACGATTGTTGCGCTCATCAAGTCACATGGCGGCGATATCTGTTCTCTGGACGCGTTCTACTACCAGCAAAGCCAAGACTACACGCCGTCTCTGGAAGATCCGCAGCTGCAGACAGCTGGTATCGTGGCGTACGGAGTGCGGTTGGGCGAGGGCGAGGCAACGGCGGCGCCACAGCTTTTCCATTATCTGCACAACAACTTCAACATTGCTCTTGCAAACAACAAGCTAGAGCAGGAGTGCAAGATTCTGGAGCGCAGCATGGAGAATAACGAAGTGCTCGGGTTTATGCTAGAGCGGATGCTGCCTGCGAGCATCCGGGCGACGCGCGAAGCGCAAGAGGCATGGCCGGTGCTCGACATGTACTGCAACGCGCTGCAGAAGTTTCTGACCCGGTCAGATGTGCCTAAAGACATTGGCGAGGCGAACATGGCGGGGATGGTTGGGCTGCTTGAAGAGATTTTGGCATGGATGCGGTCGACAGCGGGATCGGTGGCGGCAGGGACAAGGGAGAGCGGCGGCGGCGTGGTGGGTGGTACACGCACACTGTCTTGCGAAGAGGTGCACACGATGGCCCAGTTAGCAGCCTTGGCCAGCATGCTGCAGCCATTTCTGATGACGTGGTCGTGCTTGCCATGCTCGCCAGACGCACACAGCAGGTTAAACAAGGCGGTTAGTGGATTCTGCGATTTTGCCGCGACGGCATTGGCTGGGCTCGGCACAGCCGGCAGCAGCGACGGCAGTGGCCAAGGCAGAGACGCGGACAGCGCTGCTCTGGCAATGGCGCTGCTGGGCGGCGATAATTGCGCAGTCTCGGACGTGGCCGTGAGTGCTGGCGCTGGGCTGCGCGATCGAGCGCAAGTGCAGATGTTCAGCAGCCTGATTGTGCGGCATGTGCGAGAGAACTGGGTGGTGGGAGAGGGATACATTGCGGTGCGGAAGACGGGAGCACGGCCGGCGGCTGATGTCCCTGCAGCGACGACAGTGTCTCCGGGGGTGCCATACGGGCCCTGGACCTTGGGCGGACTGGTGGACGAGGTGCGGCAGCAGCTGCTGCTTTGGAAGCTAGCCGTGCCCTGGGGCCGAAGGGGGTGCCACAGCAAAGCGGACGGAACGGCCAGCAGGGCGAGACGGTTGTTCCCTGGCCGGCAGCGGCAATGATGAGATATTAGACAGCTAGCCAAATGAAGATTCTCAGCAATGGGTCGCAGCACATCCCACGCCCGTTGGACTTTTACGCTGGCCAACAGCCAAATAGGAGTGACGCATGTATTGTGCATTTTCGGACGAGTTCTTGGCACGCCAGCCTTGCTCTCAGAAGGGAAAATTACAAATGCACAGCCTTGTCAGCTGGAAAATTTCAAGGCAGCGGCGGCGAGGCAATCAGATGAGCCTGACGAGCCCTGGCCGCCTGCGGGATGCCTTTTGTGAGAGCGCACGCGCGCGCGCGCCCAATTGTCGCTCGCATTGTCGCTCGCATTGTGTGTGCATTATGCAGCGGGCAGTTGGACATGCGCGAATGGGCCAGGGCGCAGCGCAACAGCACAGCACAGCAAAGAGGACAATGCCACAGGCCCGCACAGAAAGCCGGGGCATTCGATGTGCGTTCCACGGCGGCTCTGGAGCAGAGGGAGATTGGGCGACCGGAGACGGGAAAAGCAGGGCGCCAGCAAAGAGGCAGAAAGGAGCCGGCTCACCGTCATTTCTCCCCATGTGGCTCCACTCAAGCCCGATCCCACAGTGCCACGGCAACTTTGGCATGTCATCATTTTGGGGACAGCCACCCGGCATCATTCTGGTCGCGCCCAACCCCCCTTCTTTCTGCGAGCGAGTGCATATGCAGCCCACAGGCATGACCCTCGCGGGATGCGCATCAGGCATACACAGCAGCACGAGGCGCAAGGAGGCGTAAGAATAGGAGCACCGTCGCCACTTCTGGCAGTCCGCTTATATTACCATAGTATCGCAAATGTCGCATCGCTACAGAGAGGACAAAAATGTCGCTGCACCGCAGAGCTCGCACAGGCCGATATGGTCCGTACGTGCTCTGCAGAGCTGGACGCACCATTGTTGCAGCGATGCATGATTACAGCACATCCGGCTCCACCAGATCAACCGTCTGCTGGTGGGGGAGGCGGCGCTGCCATTGGGCTCTGCGATTTTTTCTTTTTTTTCCTCTCTTTTTTTTTTTTTGTCTTTTTGGGGTGTCTTTTTGGGGTCTTTTTGGGGGGTTTTTTTTTTTCCCTCTTGGGAGGGGTGCCGATGTCGTGGTTGGCTGGGCTGCCTCGGCCGTGCGATCACGTGGTCGACTCGGCATCGCTGGGGAAAAAGGCTCAGAGCCCGCCGTGGCTGCCAAGTGGGTTCCCAATTTTTTTCGAGGCCTGCCCTTCTGATTTGTTGTTCTTTCCCTTTGGGCAGCCTTCCATAATTTAGTTCTCTTCCTTTTGGGCGAGCTAACCCCTCTCGCTCCTGCTCTTTCATCTCCTTGCTCGCGAGCCCAAAACCCACTCCCGAAAAGCAGGACATGGTCTTTTTGGCATTTTCCCCTGGCGTTTCCCTCTTCACTTTCTCGTCCTCTTCTCCCTTCTGCCCGCTCGCCAGCCTTCCTGATACAGCACCTGCCGATGGACTAGCCTCAGCAGCTCACCCTATTTTTATCCTTCTCACGCTGGCGCTCGCCCTTGGCGTCTCTCAATTCTCACAAACGCCTCGCGCATCTCACCACAATAGAACAAGGCCGCCAGCCCATTGCTGATCCCCTTCTCTCGTCGAACCTCCCCGCTCCCCGCTCCACGCTTCAGCTCTTGGTACTCTCTTCCCGTCTGTCCTTTGTTTCTCTCTTGTCTCGCGCCTCTCGCGCCTGTGCCTGTGTTTGCGTTGGCGCCTCTCTCGTTTTGTCCTCGCCGGCTGAATGCAGATGGACCTTAAACGGTCCCGTGACCTGGACGATGACGACAGCTCACCGTTTGGGAAGCGGACGCGTCTCGAAGCCCAGGCCGCCGCTCTTGCGACCAGCAGCAATGCCATGCAGGCCGTAGCCCACGAGGCCCTGGCCATGACCAATGGCAGCTCATTCTCTGCCATCAACGCTGTCGCCAGCGGCCCCCCAAACAGCTACGTCGCCGCCGATGGCGACATCGGCGAGCGTGGCGAGCGAGATGGGCGAGGTGATCACGGCGGCCAAGACATCAGCACCGGCCACGGCTATGCGCCCTTCCAGAGCATGAGCGACATCACACGCTGCTTCCAGAACGCTGTTCAGAAGAGCTGGGACCGCCGCTCGCCCACTTATGCCAACGTCGACGTCATGATCGTGTTCTGGAGCGAAGACGACAGCGATGTCAAAGACGCAGCCGCCCATCTGGCCTCTGTCTTCCGCACCAGATACCACTTCGCCACCGACATCTTCGCCATCCAGTCGTCCGGCGCTGGCGATGACCTGTACGAGCGCGTCAACCTTTTTTTCACCAAGCGCAGCTCCCCTGGCGACCTGGCCATCCTGTACTACGCAGGCCAGATTGTGGCAAATCGCCAGGTCGGCGAGGCTCCCGTGTGGACCCCGTACGTCTTTTGTGCTCCTTGCCTCATGCTGTGACCGTGCTAACCCTGGCCCATAGACGGAGGAAGAACCCTGATGCGACCATCGAGTCGCGGCCCATACAGGCTGCCTATGAGAATGCCAGCTGCGATGTTCTCCTGCTCTTTGACTTCTGCACCGCCTACCACTACCCCTTGACCAAGGCGAGCTACGGGACGGCGCGCCGCAACGTCATCGAGGTTCTGGATGCTCCCAGCTTCGACCCGGAATCCGGCTACATGTCTTTCACGAGAGCCCTTACCGAGGAGCTCGACGCTGTTGCTTCTGAAGGCCCCATCCCGGTCGAGACCCTGCACACCCAAATTTCCGATCGCATGACTGTCGCCAAGCCCCGCAGCCGCGGCCGCGGTCGTCCGCCCAAGGATCCGCCAGGCAGGGCTGTCTCGGATCAGCTTCACCTGCCAAAACACTACTGGCTGTTCAGGCGACGCAGCATCGTTTTGGCCCCGCAGCCTGACGAGCCACAAGGCATGCCCTCCCTCTCTTGCAATCTCCCCTTGTTTTCCCCGTGCTAACCTCGCCACCAGTCCTGCTTTGTCTTCGGCTCCTGGATGGCAGCTTGAGCATCAATCAATGGGCCAAGTGGATCTACAATACCACCCCCAAGGCGCGGAACTCTGTCAGGATTGAGGGTATCTACTGCGGGTTTTCCACCATGATCGTCTTGCGCGTGCCTGTTTCGGAATGGAGCTCGTTTTCTGCCAGTCCTGCCGGATCATTTGTCGGCTACTCCACCATTGGTGACATCGACCAAGGGACTCTGGAAAGAATCGACGAAGACTTGGCCTCCAAGCTGTGGCTCGGCGATGTGTCATCGAGGATATTCTACCCATCCACAACCTTTCCTGGCGCCTCCATGGGAATGGTCATCACGTCTCCGCCCGTCTCTACCCCAGCAGCCCTGCCATCTTCTGCCCATCCTGATCCTGCAACTCCGTCTCACGCAGCAGCAGCAGGATCCGATTTGCAAGCTGGTCTAGCAGAAGGCGAAGGAGATGCAGGCGGCGCCTATTCTCTGCGAGCCAGCCAGAAGAGGGCTCGCAAAGCTCTGCCGACTGAGAGAAAGATCCTGCCATCCGAGTCCCCCATGTCAGCTCGCAAGAAGGAGTACATGTCTAGCGGCGATCGCTCTCCCCTAAAGAGCAGTGGCTTCCAGCACCAAAGCCAGCAGATGACGCAGAGGGGACACCGGCAGTCCATAGATATGGGTGACGTGACGGAGAAGAATGCTCTGCTGGCCGCTGCCGCTCAAAAACCTTTCAAGATCTCCATAAAGCTGGCCGGCCAGACGCACATCTGCAAGGAGTGCAAGGCTGGCTTTAAGGATGCAGACTCTCTGCAGAACCACGTGCGTAAGCAGCACACGAGGCCCTTCCACTGCGTGTTCAACTGGGCAGGGTGCGAATCAACATTTGCCAGCAAGAACGAATGGAAGCGCCACGTTATGAGCCAGCATATTCTCCTGCAGTACTGGGTCTGCCAGGTGGAGCTGTGCAGCAAGGTCGTCAACAAAGTGACTCCTGCGGGCGCTAGCAGCAGCAGCAACAACAATAACAGCACCAGCACCAGCACCAGCAATAACAACAACAACAACAACAACAACGCCAGCAACGGTGCCAGCGCCGGTTTCTCGCTGCCCAACGGTGCCATTTTCAACCGGAAGGACCTGTTCACGCAGCACCTTCGTCGGATGCACACGCCACCTCATGTAAAGAAATTAATGAAGCAGGCGAAGCAGGGTGCCAAGACTCCAAACCACCCTGCCATTCTGGAGTGGGAGAATCGTCTCAAGGAACTACAGCAGGATGGCTTGAAGCCGCGCTGCCGGCTGCCAGACTACATGATCTGCCCGGCTCAGGGCTGCGGGATTGACTTCCACGGAAACAATGCCTGGGACGATCGGATGGAGCACGTGGCCCGGCACCTGGAAGCGGCGGCAGCAGGACGCGAGCCGCCCGTCATTTTCGGCGGCAACACCGATACAACACTGACAAACTGGGCTACCAGGCCCGAGGTTGGCATCGCCAAGAGGGTTGGCCCCAACACATGGCATTTGGACAATCCACTGCGACCCGAAATCATGGCATGGACGGAAGACGATACCGACCCGCAACATGGCGTGCGCCAAGATGTTCGGCGCGAGGCCGATCTGGTCAGCAGCCGTGAGCGCTCTAGGTCGGTGATTGAGGTAGCCGACGCGGATGCATTGCATAGCAGCAGAGGTGCACGCGATCGAGATGACGCCGATGGGCCAGTGGGCCGAGAAAAGGGCAGTTCCGGCATCGCCGTGGTCTAGCGAAAACCTGGCCGAGGAATTAAAAGGCTGAAAGGCACGCGCCTTATCAAAGACTAGGACGACGAGTTGGGAGGGGAGAGGAGACTCAAGTGAGAACAATGATTTACGACTTATGATATCGAAAGCTTCCTGCTCGAGCCGTGACGACGGCATTTTTTTTTATCTGTGAATTTTCCCCCAAAAAGAAGACCAAAAAAGTGCGAGAAGCAAGAGAGAGAGAGAGAGAGGAGAGAGAGAGACTACAGACACCCGAGGGCAACCATGACGACAACGGCATTTCATCGAGTCGACAAAATGGGGCGGCTGACTTATTTTTACATACTGTCAACATTACGTTTTATTCCTTTTCCTGACAGGAACGAGACAGCTGTCGATGCTGTGCCTCGTTTCTGATCTTATTCGCTGCATCGTTGCATTTATCGTTTGGGTCTATGCGTTTATTCATTTTGCACATAGTTTTTGGCGCCTATTTTTTTTTTTTTTTTTTTTGGGAGAATAGAGGTGCCGTCCAAAGCTCGAATCCGTTACCGTATTCCTACCACCGGCTTTCTTTTTTTTTGCAACATCGTTCCGTTCCTGTGAAAATTCTCGGCGCCCGCGAATACATTGCTATTGTTTGAAATACAGATCTAATATGGCGTACAATATGTTATGAGAGCCCGGACCAAGTGTTTTTCGTCATGCTGGCGTCTGTCTCACCCGCGCCTCCTCGGAATGCAGCCGGTTCGGCACGACCTCAAATCCCATGTTGCGCCGCTTCTTTCGCCGCTTGTCGCCGTAGCGCTCGTCGAAGCGCCGGATGGCCTGCAGAGATGACATGTCTTCGCTAATGCTGGCGCCAATCTCCTGCAGCGCGCCGTCAAAATGCGCCCGGCGCAGCACCCGACGCTCCGGGAACACAAATGGCTCCGGCCCCGTGTGCGTCTCCTGCGCCCGCACCTCCTCCCGCACTGCCGCCATGGCCGCGGCTACGCACAGGTTCTTGAGGTCTGATCCAGAGTACAACTCGGTCTCGGCGGCCAGGCGATCCAGCGACACCGATGGCTCCAGCACCTCGTCGCGCAGCATCACTTTGAGAATGGCGAGTCGGCCCTCCTGGAGCGGCAGGTCCACGAGAATCCGCCGCGGAAGGCGCCGCAGCACGGCCTCGTCCAGGTCAAACGGCCGGTTCGTCGCCACCATGATGAAGGCTTTCATGTCTGTCAGCCCGTCCCACTCCCGCAGGAACTGGTTGATCGTCTCCCGGTGGCCGCCGCGGCCGGGCCGCGTCTGCCGGGCGCCCAGCAGCGCATCCGCTTCGTCCAAGAAGATGACGACGGGCGCCAGCTTCCGGGCCAGCGAGAACAGCGCTTGCACATTCTTCTCGCTGTTGCCGACCCACATGTCGTTGATGCTGGCGGCGCTCACCTCCAGCATGTTGGCACCGCTCTGCTTGGCGACCGCCTTGGCCATGAGCGTCTTGCCTGTTCCCGGCGGTCCGTAGAGCAGACAGCCCGGGATGCGCTCCGCGGCTAGCACGCCGTACAAAAATGCCTCCGGGCGGATCAGAGACAGCGACGTCAGCGCCTTCAGCGAGTCCTTGGTTTCCGCAGCACACACGACGTCGTCGAATGTCGTCTTGATGTCCTTGGCGTCGACGAGGTCCGACAGCAGCTTCTTCTCATACTCGTTGTATTCGCCAGACTGCACCTTCTTCAGCACGCCGCCCACGCGGATCTCGGCGAGCGACTCCGCGTCGTCGGCGCTCTGCATCACGCTGAGCGGCGAATAATAGGGTTCCTGGGCACCGGCAGTCTCCTGCCACATCTTGTCCTGGTCCTGCATGCACCGCAGGGCGTGCACGAAGCTCGGCTCGTCGCAGGCATGTTTCCAGGACGAGTGGGGGCCGAGAACCTGCGTGGCGAAGCGATACACCCAGTGGATATCATACACGGTGGATGACAGCGACGCTCTCAGCTCCGCGGCAACGCTGGCCGCATCGGTCGTCCAGTTCAGGTCTGCCGGATCAAGGGCTCCGGCTGTCAGCGCCGAGAGCATGGAGCGAATGTTGTTCATATTCTCGTCAAAGGTGTCTTGCTCTTCCATCGCGCGCATCGCTGGTCCTTCGGCGGCCCGGAAAGGGATGATGTGGCAGTCCTCTTGTCTCAGGTCTTCGGCCTTGTCGAGAAGGCTCTGCGACGTGTTCATGTCGGCCGACGTTGACCCCACCAGCACGATCTTGCGGCCGCGTTGCCACAGGCGGTCAACAATGCTGCGGAGCTTGTTCAAAAGCTGGATGCCTTCGGATGTAGAGCTCAGCTCGAGAAAGTGGTGAATGTGAAGAATGACTCTGGACGGCTCTGCCGCTGCCGCTGGTGCTCCCGCTGGTGCTGCCGTGGATGACGTGAGCTTGTCTGCCGCCCTGACCATCTCTTCCAGGACATTGTTGATCTTCAGGTCGTCCCATCTGCCATCCATTTCCGATGGGTATGGCTTCACGGACAGACGAGCTGTCAGTCCCGATTGCTTCATGATCGCAACCGGGATGCGCGACAGAACCACAGACGGATCTGCGTCGTCGTCGCTCTTGGAGAGATAACGCACTGCCATCCGGCCGTTCTTTTCGGCCGCCGAGTAGCCAAGCATGGCAATATTGCCACGAGCCCAGTACGCCGTCTGCCCAAGATAAGGGCCGACTATGTCAGCGACGCTGCCAGCATCGAGATGGACGACGTGGGCACAGAGAGCCTTTGCCACGTCATCGAGCAGAGAGACAGCTCTGCTGCGTCCCTTGTAGTTCATGATGGTCAGCACCGACACGGGCCGCTTTAGGTCCTTCGCCTGCTTGCTTGGAGAAATGGCTTGGAACTCGGCGGCGACGGTCGAGCAGAGCTCTCGGAACACCAAGCTTTCGCCAGCGTCCAAGTCCAAGGCGAATCCTCTGGCGACGGCGTCATCTGCCTCCCTCGCTAGGAAATGCAACGAGCTCGTTTGGAGTTTCTGTCTGATGGCATCCTTGGATCTCTGCCCAAAGGGCAGCAGGGGCATCCGGAGGGCGCTGTCTGGATCGAGCTTGTCGAGGTCTGCTGTTGGCAGGGCTTGTGCTTCATCCGTCCAGGTGTTTTCTGGTGCAGCTGCTTCCGCGCTCGCTGGCGTCTCTTCGCCGCCTGCGTCGGCTGCCACTGCTTCGGGGCTGCGGTACGCGAGAGAAGCAATCAGGTAGGATGCTGCAGCGCCGACGGCCATCCCCCGCCTCGTGATCGCGTCAACTTCCCCATGCTGCAGTTGAGACAGCGCCTGAGAGACCTTGCGCGCATCCCACGAGGCGCCATCAAGCCAGGCTTCGAAGAACTGCTGCAGTTCCGCGCGCTCCTGTGGCGTCGAGGCCGGCATGTCCAAAGCGTCGTCTGTCGGGGTGCTGGCTGGCTGAGATGCTTGGGTAGCATGAGGGAGTATGAGGCGGCTGGCTGAGATGAGGCCGCTCTTGAACGAATCTTCGGTAGAGTGGGACGGCATCTCCTTGTACAGGCGCACGCGGTTTCTGAGGAACCACTCGGGCAGGCGCACAGCCGGCATGCCATCCTGGCTCCTGTTCCTCGCTGTCCTCCCCCGTCCAGTGACGCTAGAGAACGCATCCCGGAGGCTGTCTGAAGCCTGCATGCCTGTGGTTGTTGGCGCTGTTGGGACTGCGGGAGGTGCTATGGCAGCCGGCGCTTCGGCTGCTGCAGGCGAAGGTGCTGGGTTGGCATTGCTCGAAGAAAAAGATGTTGTCGGTGGTGTCGACGCCGGAAGCGTCTCCGAGCCCGCAAACTCGATGTCGGGAGTGCTTCCATTCTGCTCAGAGGTGTTCTCAGGCTGGGCCTTGTCTTCTCCGGCTGCATTGGTCTCGTCTGGCCGAGCTGACCACGCCGGTGAGCTGAGAAAGCCCCGGGTGGCGCCGAGAGCCGGTCGATGGTGGGCGATGCGATAGCGGCACTGCCTTGGTGCGGCCGCCACCGAATGCAGGGCACGAGACCCTACAACATGCATCCGGAAAGCACTTCGAGGGTCGCCCGTCGCATTGGGATTGCGCAGGATGACTGTGAGAGACCGCCGCTGCTGCGGCTTTCTGGCAGGTGACAAATATCCAATTTTTTGCTTTATCCTGTTGGCCAGTTGACCAATCAGGTCGCGCACTGCCCTTGGCATTTTCCTTCAGCACCCACCATCCACCGCGTCGCTCTATTATAGAGGCCTTAGGCTCTGTAGCTTCCAGGTTTGCCACTATAATTTACTCCACCAAAAATCTGCTCCTTGAATGCGAGAGCAGCCGATCGCCACCTCAGCCTCACACCTCCGTGCTCGGCTTGATACCTTCGGCTCCCAGAGCCGTCTTATAGAGGTTCTGTGCCATCTGCAGACTGTTGATTGTCGGCCCCAGAAGTACCTGGACAGCTTTCTTGCCGCCGCCAATCATCTCTGGTCGCCAGCGTATGCGCTTGCCAGTCTTGCTGTACAGCACGCGGATCTCCTCCTTCTTCTCGACGACCACCCTATTCCTAGCCTGCTCGGCCTCCTCAGAAATCGCTTCGATGCGCAGCATGGACTTGCCGAGCGACTCGACATGGTATGCTAGCTCCTGAGCCCTGTCCGCGTCGCCAGACAAAAAAGCATTCCAGAACTGCTTGAGAAACTCAATGGTTGTTGCATTCGTAATGTATGCCTTTTGGGCAATCTCGGACGGAATGCCCATCGGGGACTGCTCATCTGAACTGTGTCCATAAAGCTCGGCCCTCCGCTGGGAAATGGCGGCAAAAATCTGCTTCTGGGCAGAATGCCGCGCTGCTCGCGACCCGACGTGGTCGACGTTTTGGCTCTCCTCGTCGCTGTCGCTGTCTTCGTCGACGCCAATTCCGGCATGCAAGTCGAGCCCACCAGCACCGTCTCCCTCGAGCGTGTCGATGTCCGCCTGGACATCAAACAGCACTTCCGAGGGCACCTGGTTCTTGAATATGTCCATGTCTTTGGAAGATGCCGCATTCTGGTTGAAGAAACGGCTCTGCTCGCGGACGTTCAGGACGATTCGGCTTGCTTCAGCGTCACCACGCAGATCTCTGAGCACCAGGCCCTCCTGAGTGTCCTCATCCACCTCGGCAGTAGTTGTAGGATCATGGTCAGCAGGCGCAACGCTTGCCATGATCTTTTCGCTGAGACTGTTCAGCGTCCGCACAATTGGAATGTTGGATCGAGGCCGCATCTCGATATCTTTGCGATTGCCGCCTTTGAAACCGCCCAAATCCTCTTCGTTGCCCTCGAGGTCGATAATGTGCGGCACGCGCGATGACAGGATCAAGCTAGAAGATATGGCATCGTCTGTCTCATCGTACCGATCGAAGAGCGGGTCGGCACGCTCGTTATCCATCACGCGCTCGCCACGCAGTCTCTTGGATAGCCGGCTCAGGAAGAAGCGAGACCAGAACTGGGACTCTGTGATCCGCGGTACATTCTCATTGTAAATCCTTTTCACCAGAGGGTGTTGGCTGAAGATCATCTGCACCTGCTCGACGCTAATGTTGAGCTTCAGCTCGTTGTCGACGGTGCGCGGTTTTATGGTGGACAGAACATTGTATGCTCCCTTTTTCTGGTTAATCTCTATGGCATGGGCACGCAGCAGAGCCGTGCGGGTAGACCAGAACTGTGAGTTGAAGGCAGCATCGGATACCAGATCCGGCTTCGACTTTTGCGCGTCCATGTATGTCTGGTGGAGCGTCTTGTCCTTCTTCATGAGCGACTGCTGCAGCTCTATGTCGGCCTTGAGCTGGTCATCGTCAAACCATCGAGACGCCAAAGTCTTTGCCGTTGCCGTGCTGGCAAACGACATGGCCGCTGAGACGCCGGCGCCGCCTCCGCCCGCAACATCTCCATTGGTTCCGCTTCGGCTCTCTCGAGCGCCTCCAAAAGATCGCGGTATGGATGGCCCTGTTCCAGCACCCGGTTTGGGGATATTGGGATCGTTGCTGCGAATTTCTGCTAGGAGTCTCGATAGCAAGTCCTTGATGGCGTTGGCTTCTGTTCGCGCGTCCGTTGGGGAGTTGAAGTGAAAGAGGTATGTGGATGGTTCGCCATCGGAGCCAGGCGGCTTTTCGAAGATTTTCAGCATCACCTTGGCAGCGGAATCAGGTGTCTGTTGCAAATCTAGCAGTGACAAGTTAGCTGTTGATGATCTGCTGTGAACGAGATCCTAAACGTACTTGTTATATTTGCAGTGGACAACGACACGCCAGAGCCGCCAGCTGCCGGCGTCCAAGTAACCGACGACTGGTCATCTGAAACAGTGATGATTCCATCCTTCTTCTTGTATACAGCCTTTCCCCTGGGCATAGACATGTCGGTCGTGTCTCGTGAGAATAGCCCTAATCAAAGTCCTCTACAGCGTCGCTCCTCGCTTTTTTGCTGCTACGCAGCAGACACAAGAGCCATGCAGTAACAGTTTTCCATGCATCTGGTAAGAAGATGCTTCCATCCAGGTTCGCAAGCGATTGAGTGTCGTGACGGTCGATAGCAAGTGCACTCTTTTTCTCGTGCTGAGATGCCGCTTTAGTCATTCTCAAGCACCTCTACTCCACTTTGATTTTCATGTGACGCATCACGTGGACAGTCTGTGCTCCATTTTTAGGCGTCTTAGTCAGGCGCCTCCCCTGCATACAGCTTCGCCCTGCTTAGCAGACCTCTCCTTTACCTGCTTCACTGCTGCTTCCGTGTGCTGGTGGTTTCATATTGTTCTTATTTCTAGCTCTCTGTATCTATGTGATTATTTGCCATGGACGTACCACACCATCGTCACCCGTTGTAACCAGCATTTCCTCGACGCCTCTCTGTTCGGCATCGGGGTCGAACCGGCGACACCATGTGATGTTGTTGATTTCGTAGGGCCCGTGGGCGTTGGAAACGGTAGTCACAACACGCCACTGGCAGTTAGAGCGGGTGTGGCCGTTGGTTCCGTTGGTTCCATTGGCATCGCCATGGTTGTTGATCATGGGACTGTCGCCGTCTAGCTCAGCGGCAACCCCCGCCTCGCTCGAACCCTCCGTCGCTGGGACCTCAATACGATCCTCTGCATATACAGCCACAGTGCCGTCACTGCCTGTGCTGGCAACGAGGCCGCTAGAACCGCTCCACGTGGCCGAGTAAATGTCGCGGGTGTGTACCCGAGGAAGCACGGCTGTGCACGCCCACTCCTCTCGCAAAGAGCGACGCATCGTGTTAGGTACGCTGCCTAGGCTGCCGAGGAACAAGCCGCCGCCTACCGCACTGTCGCTTGCCTCTTCTTCTGCGTTCTCTTCTTGCAGCGTCCACACGCGTAGGGTCTGATCAGCCGACCAGGTCAGGAGGCGCGGGAACGCCGTCCGCTGCGGGTCAGCCTCCCACTGCAGACCCCATACAGTGCCTTCGTGGCCCTCCAGCACGGCTACACACACCCACTCTCCATCGCCGTCCTCGCGCCATATACGGACGGTATTGTCGTAGCTGGAGCTGGCCAGCACGTCGAGGCCATAATGGCGGCCGCTGCCGCTGCGGCGGCCGGGCACGTCGGGACACCAAGCAACACATTTAACGTCACCTTCATGCTCGTTCAGCACAGCGACTGTCTCCCACTCGTCATCGTCCTCCGCGGCACCGACATCCTCCCAGATCCAGACGGACTTGTCGCGGCTGCACGTGGCCAGGTACTGTCCAGATGGCGAGAAGGCGACGCTCTTGATTTCGTTCTCCTGGCCTTCCAGCACCAGGGTAAACTCCCAGCCGTCGCCGGCATCCTCGGCATCGCTGCTGGCTTTATCGTCGGCCACAACATCGGTCTCAAGCACCGCATCACCCTCTTGGTCAGCACGATCACGCATAGGCGTGTTCTGTTCCCAGCGCCAAAGGCCAGCCGTAGAGTCGAAGCTGCCGGTAACTAGGCAGAGCTTGTGAGGAGACAAGCCCGGCTTCCATGTGGTCGAACGGATGGAGCGGCTGTGGCCTCCCGTCAGGGAACTATGGGCCGAGAATGTGACGAGGGAAAAAACAGTGACGGACTTGTTGTGGGCAGTAGCTAGGAGGGGGAGTGTGGGGTGGGGAGTAGAGGACCATCCTCGCTGGTAGAGATCAGGCTTGAATGGAGGGAGAGGTTGGATATCCCGTATGCGGGTGCGCGAAGAGGTGGCCGTGGCGCCTGGAATAGGAACATCGGCCGAAGTTCCAGCTAGAGTGGCCGAAGGAGCCATCCGGGAATGCAAGATGGCTGTCTAGAACAACAGCTTTGGTGTATATTTGCTTGATGTGGTTTTACACATTAGCGATATCGAGCTACAGAAAAGCCGTGAAGAATTATGTAATAATCTATCAGCTTTGCTTATAAATAACGAAAACAGCCAATCAATTATCAGCGGCCGCCAAAAAAAAATTGGTCGATTCACTAGAGCATCTCGGGCAAAAAATTGTATCACTCACGATCAACCCTCGTCGCCTCCGGATTCTGCCAAGCCCAGCAACTTTGCATCAACGCCCCTCAATTCAAACTATTAGAGAAGTCAGGTGGTCTAATAAGAAGAATCACAGTTACCAGTTTTTATTATAATTTACACATTGAACACTGTCCATATTTGGTTTCCGCCTAGGTGTTTTCATTCAGAAACACGGGAACGTCAATTGCTAGCAATGCGATTCGCAGGCGATGTTTCAAACGCCCTGCTATTGACGGAAGGCATGGCGTTTCTCTAAATTAGAAAGTCGTATTTGCGGTATGAGCTCAAGTCCAGAAAGAAGCTTGAAAATGATAGGGGGCAGGGTAAGATCGTGGCCTGAGGTGTTACATGAAAGAGTTGAACATGCAAGAGTTTCATAATATTTAGCCATAATATTAAGTCGGCATTACATTAACAATAAACGAAAGGCTTGATTCAATTACAATGATAGGAGGTGCCGGGCAATAGTTTAGATCTCTGCGGTATTATCTACATTGTTTCTTCATGCCATAGAACGTATGCAGCGAGCGACACTGTTGTTGTGGCGATGCCTGTATGTTGTTTTCAAGGGAAAAATCCACGTCTAGCTAGATGCCCAAGCAACAGAATTGGTCGTTTTCAGGCATAAATAAGGCTGGGAGGCTTGATTTCCAAAGGCCTCGACTGTCGTGTCAACGTCAATGCCCCCCTGAATGTCATCTTATTAACTACATGCATGCTCATTCCATAACTTCTCTTTGAGAATAAAATTATAGCTATCTCGAATCCTGTGAGAGGCATACACTTCCATTAGCAAGCTTGGAAGCCCAAGGTGTTTTCCCATAGGACTCGGATTGTGTGCTATATCACCCCTCTGGCAGAATTCAGATGGAAAAAACCTGACGGAGCCAATGTCGAGTAGCAGGCCAGAGCATCGCCCTGCATTGCCATACGTTGTGTGAAGGTGCTACGCTGTCACGGTAGACGTCCAATACAAGAGCTAACACGAGCGGAGAGAGAAAGTTCCCCAGACTCTCGAATTTGAACAGTGGGGGTTTTAAGGCGAGTTAGCGTAGTTCTTCGCGGGGATAGTCAAGTGGCAACCCGAGACCGCATCCGATGCCGAGAAGGAAGCTTGCAGCACCGTACGGTCTATATCCACAAGCCGGCTAGACCACGGTGAAAAAGGCAGGAGTTTCATTCGGTTACGATTAGGAGAGTGCAATGGCCAGATTTAGCCGTTCCCTACTTATGTGGATTGTAGTACACGTGTTAAAAAGAGATGTTCCCTGCTGGCTCATATGGCGGTTCTGATTGGAGGAAATTTTGAAGCCGTCTGGAGTTCCGTCCTTGCGTCTGGTTCATGCTGCCTGTATTAGCTCGACCGTATCTATTGATCACCGTGCGCTATAACATGTCATTGCGTCAATAAGGCCGTTGCTAGAGGACAGCTTAAGCGAGGACGACCGGTAAAACACGACTAAGACAGGCGGATAAGGAAAAACATCATCGGCGACAGGGATCGAAGACGACAAGCCAAGTCCACAACTTCGCTTCCGCCTCTTCCTCACCTTCACCCTCCATCATCCGAGCTTTATTTATCCCCCCGAGTCGTGGCTGAAACCAGGTCTAGGCCTCCATTCAGCTCTTGTAGCAACCGCACCGGAGATAGCAGCTTTGATGCTACTGGCAACGTAGCACCTTTTCACCATGCCTGGTTTCTTGCGCCCGAGACTCTTCCGGCGCTTTGCCGTTACAACTGGCATCGGAGCTGTGGCTGGCGGCCTTATTTGGTATACGTATCGACCCCGGAACATCCCCGGATTTGAACCGCCGGCTGTGCCGCCGCCCATCTACGGGGCCGATGGCACGTTCAAGCTGCCGCGGTTTCCACGCACCAAGCCGCGGGACGAGCACATCGCGGACCTGAAGCGGAGTGGGACAGCTGGCGGCGATGAGTACGACATGCTCATCATTGGCTGCGGCGCCACGGGTGCCGGTGTGGCCCTGGACGCGGCCACGCGCGGGCTCAAAGTGGCCGTTGTCGAGCGGGACGACTTCAGCAGCGGCACCAGCAGCAAGAGCACCAAGCTCGTCCACGGGGGCGTGCGCTACCTGGAGAAGGCGGTTTGGAACCTCGATTATGCCCAGTACCAGCTGGTCAGGGAGGCGCTGAAGGAGCGCAAGTACTTTCTGCAGACGGCACCCCACCTGAGCATGTGGCTGCCCATCATGCTGCCGCTGGACCGCTGGTGGAAGATCCCCTACTACTGGGCTGGCACCAAGTTCTATGACATCCTCGCGGGCAGCGAAGGCATCGAGAGCTCCTACTTTCTCACCAAGAGCAAGGCCATCGATGCCTTCCCGATGCTGAAGCAGACCGATCTCGTGGGTGCTCTCGTCTACTACGATGGGGCGCACAACGACTCCCGCATGAACGTGTCCATCGCTATGACGGCTGCATTGTATGGCGCCACTGTAGTCAACCACATGGAAGTCACATCTCTGACCAAGGACGCCCATGGCCGACTGAGCGGTGCCACGGCGCGCGACTGCGTGTCCGCCGGCAGCGGCAAGAACAGCGATGAGATTACCATCCGCGCCAAGTGCATCGTCAACTGCACAGGTCCCTTCACAGACGGCATCCGTAAGCTGGACGATCCCAGCTGCTCAGACATCGTGGCGCCTGCCTCGGGCGTGCACATCATCCTGCCCGGCTACTACAGCCCTGGAAAGATGGGCCTCATCGATCCGTCGACGTCCGACGGCCGCGTCATCTTCTTCCTGCCATGGCAAGGCAACACCATTGCCGGCACCACGGATGAGCCGGCCTCCATTGCCAGAAATCCGCTGCCAGACGAAAAATCCATCGACTGGATTCTCAACGAGATTCGCCATTACCTGTCTCCGGATATCAATGTCCGGCGTGGCGATGTGCTGGCCGCCTGGGCTGGCCTCCGCCCGCTGGTCAAGGACCCGAAGGCGAAGAACACCGAATCGCTTGTGCGAAACCATCTGATCGACATATCATCATCCGGCCTTCTCACCTGTGCCGGCGGGAAGTGGACGACGTACCGCCAGATGGCGGAGGAGTGTGTGGATGCAGCCGTGCAGGAGTTTGGCCTCAAGACGCGCCCCCTGGCCCATGCGCCGCGTGTCAGCGGCAGCGAGGATGTCGACGATAGTGCCATCCTCGACGGGTCGTGCCAGACACACCGGGTGCGGCTGATTGGCGCACATGGCTTCAGCCGCACACTCTTCATCCACTTGATCCAGCACTTTGGCGTGGAGACCGAAGTGGCCAAGCACTTGACAGAGAGCTACGGAGACCGTGCCTGGACCATTGGAGCTCTCTGTCGCCCGACAGACAAGCGGTTCCCGGCGCGCGGCGAGCGCATATCGCAGCTGTATCCTTTTGTGGACGGCGAAGTGAGGTATGCGGTGCGCCACGAGCATGCGCAGACAGCCGTGGACGTGCTAGCACGGCGGACACGGCTGGCCTTTCTGAACGCGCAGGCGGCACTTGAGGCCCTCCCCAAGGTGATCGACATCATGGCACAAGAGCTCAACTGGGATCGCCGCCGGCAGGAGGTCGAGTGGAAAGAGAGTGAGTTTTTGCACCGCTGTTGAAGACGATGGCCCGGGGGACGACGCTAACAACCCTCTTCTACAGGCGTGGCCTTCCTGGAGTCAATGGGCTTGCCCAAGCCCATGTTGACGGCCACACGGCCGCAGGTGGAGCAGGGCAAGCTGGACTTTTCCACCTCTCTAGAATATAAAATGTACTCGAGACACGACAAGCCAACCGAGGCCGGGACGGTCAACTAGAGCTCGGTCAGGCTGCTGGGCAGCTGCAATGACAACATTCCATGCAATAAAGTAAGTTGTGGAATAGTTGTAGCATGTTAGCAATATTAGCCTGAGGGCAGGCAGGGCAGATGGGCCAGACGGACCTAAGGAAGGAGCCCTTCTTCACTCCTGACTTTGCTCGAACCCGTCGTAGACGGCAATTGCGATGAATGTAGCGCAGATGCTGCTCCTGCTTCTCGCGACTTGTTATAATGCTTTTGGGAACGGCCTTGCCACTCACTTTATACTCTTTTCACACTTGAACAAATATGCTTAGATATCGGTATCTATTACGCGCTCTCCCTCTTTGCCTGTGCGCCAGTCATCTGTGGTGAAAATGGCCACCATTGCAAAAAGACCACCGAGTCGGTCTATCTGGCGACACAAAGATTCGTCTGAGAGGACGCCCAGTACATTGGACAGCGACGACGAGGCCTACATCTTCCCGGCAGCACTGGTCTCACAATCGGTGGTTGCGATCTCGGCATCAGAGAGCAGAGCAGCGCTGCTGGACGGGCTGCTCTCCAGCGCACACGACGAGGGACACGTCACACATCCACCACCTGCCACTGCTGACCCCGGGCCGTCTGGTCTGCCACAGGCTGCTGCGGGCACTTCTGCAGCGGCAGCTACGAGAGCATGGGCTGCCAGCGACAGTCTGGGATCGGAGGTCTTTCTTCCGCCAAGTCCCCCAGAGCATCAAAACCATCCCAAACAACAGGTCACGCCCCAGTGGCCTCTCCTGTCTTCTTGGCCAGCACCACTGCCCATACTGGCACCGCTGGAGCCATGCTACCAGCCGCCGCTGCGCCGGCCAACGCCGCCGGGCGTCCCATCTTACGAAGCCACGCAGCAGACGCGCCAATCGCGCCGGGTGCGGCAGCGAGCCGAGCCGCGCACAGGCTGGAGCAGCCGCAGCGGGGCGGCCTTGTCGGCCAGCATGGCACGATGGCGGCGGCCGTCACTGATGTAGCGCAGCGGGACTGAGTGCCGGCAGGCTGACAGAAACAGTGCTGGCAGCGGCAGCAGAAATGGGCCTCCGCATCGGATGGCGGTATGGCGACCACCAGCCAGTCAGCACTCGCTGGCCAACCATCCATACTTGCGCAACAACTTGCAGCGGCACGAAGGCGAGCCCTCTCGAGGCAGCAGCACCTGCTGCAGCGGACACCCCCCGCCGGGTGCCTCTTGCGCCCCTGCTTCTGCGGCGGCTGAAGCGGAAGCTGAGGCGCGAGCCGGACGACAAGCGCGGCCGGTGACACTTGGGGACTACATCTTTCTGCAGGACCGAGATGGAGGGAACACGACAACCTTGGTATCAGGGGACGGCGGCCACGGTCATTCAGAGCGCAGAGATTCCAAGGCAACGACCCCCTTCTCGTGTCTCCGACAGTGTGTACCGCTGTGGGGGTGCACATCGAGGGCGAGGCACGAGCGGTCTGCGGCGGCGTAAGGGAATACTTGACAGCGGACAGTAAACATTATATTTAAGCTGCTATGTTTTGGGGCCTGAGCCCATTTCCTTGGGGTGTTTCTAAGACAGTGTGAATCGTCAAGCAGGAATGGACATGCTGGTAATACATTCTGGGGCATCTTTTCCACAGGGATTCCCCTGCTCGCGACTCATCCCATCGATGCGTGGTTATCCGTCTATCAACCAAACTCCAAGCAATGCTTCAACGCCGTTCATAAAATACGGTGGCATCCCGCGGCCATGAGAACAAGAACAACCAAAGGGGGATGTAATAAAAAAAAGAGAGAGAAATGAAGAAGAAAAGAGGAAAGAGAAACAGAAGAGAGAACCAAGATGGTCCTGTCAAAGATCAGAGACGGTGGCTCTCGCGCATGACGATGAATTCGGTAAGGGCCGGTGTGAGAGTGGGAACGGGAGGAACCGACATGTCGAGAGCGTTGGAGGCGGCGGTGCTCGTGCTGTGGCTCTCGTCGCTGTCGCCTGCTGTGCCACCTGCAGAAATGCCGCTGAACATGCGCTGGAAGAAGCTGCGTCGGCGGCCGTTGATGCGCCGAGACGGGCACCCGCATTCGGCACACCGCTGGGTAGAGATCTTACGGTCTAGCTCGGCCTCCCAACCGTACATATCGTCATCCATGGTGGCGCCGTGGGACAGAGTGTCTCCCGAGTCGGTAAAAACCGCCGAAGCGCTGTCGTCGGAGTCGTTCAAGGGTCCGACGCTGGGCCGGACAACAGAGTGGAGGTGGTGGGAAAAGTCTGTTAGCGCATGCGTCAGCGTCGACGCTGTCTTTCCGCTGCAGGCACTCGGAGTGATGGTAGCCTCGGAGACGAGAGTGGACGCATAGATGGACCCGCCGTCGGCATTCGGCTCGGGCGTGTCGGGGTCGTCGCTGGTGTCGATAGAGAGCCGAGAACTTGCATCCTGGTTTGCCGCGTGCGCCTCTGGAGGAGGAGGGGAGAGCGGGCCTCGAGATGTAGGAGGCAGCCGTGACGAGGACGGAGGGCTCCTGGGGGCTGGGATCCTGTCCAGAGCTGCTGTCGTGGTCCAGGCTGCCGGCAGGTGTGGCACACGGGGAGCCACGTTCCACCCCTCGCACCTGTGCTCGCTGATCTGGCACCCCGAGAGCCACTGCTGCGGCGGCGAGGCGGATCTGTAGGTTGACGGGACCATGCCTTTTGCGGCCGTGTCATTCCTGGAAGCTCGGACTGCGGGCGAGTCAATGTCGCTGCCACAGCCGTCACCCGAAGCTTCACCAAATACTTCACCATTGCTGCTTTCTGGCGCCGCTGCTACTTTATCCAGTACGCTGTCTGACATGCTGCGGCTCAGCATGAGACGCCGTCCAGGATGGGGGTCTTCCCATTCCATGCCGCGATGGTGGCTGCCACTGGCTCTGCACTTGATTGGAAGCGACTTGTTGTTGGCAGCGGCAGCGTCGGCAGAATGGATGGCGGTGGTGATTGTGTTGATATCGGTGGTGGCGGCGGAAGCAGTGAGGGTAACGGTAGAGGCAGAAGCGACAAAAGAGCTATCAGGATCGGACACGGCCTGCAACCCTCAGAGGCCGTCGGTTTGCTCGCGGCCGGTGCCAGCGGTGGACGCGTCGCCATCGGAGTTGCTGTCCCGGCTGCTGGACGCGTTGCTGGACGGGTGGTTGCTGCGTCGGCCGGATCGGCCTTTCCGGCTCAGGCCCAGCTTCGCGCTCATCCGCTTCCAGCCAACGCTGTGGACGGTGATGGCACGCTGCAGCCCGCCAGGGGGGGAGGTCGTACCCCAGTCCGAGGTCGGCGGCGTTGTCGGCGGCGTCAGAGGCTCGCCGGGCGGCGGAGTTGCCGAGCTGCTGCCGCTGTCGTCGACGAGTCCTCCTCGATCGGCAGCGTCGTCGGATATGGACGGCGACCGGCGATCGGTCTCGGTCCGGCGGCCCAGGTTCAACTGCAGAAACGACGCCTTGGGCGACCGGCTCGAGTCTTTGCTGTTCGCGGACGACGATATAGCCGCTGCCGCATCTTTTGGCATGCGGAGCCGCGGTCGGCCTTGCCGTGCCTCCTGGTGGTCCTCGATATCGCCAGCCTTGAGGTGGTGGTGGTGCTGCTCCTGCTGGGCGGCCGCGCTCATCGAGTCTAGGAAGGGCAGGAGGACCGAGTCGTTCATGAGATCGAACACGATCTGCACTGCCTCGTTGAGCTCGGACGGCCAAGGAAGGCGCACCGCCGGGTTGAGGCCCAGCAGGCGGTCGCGCACAGGACCCGGCAGGTTGACCTCGCGCGGGCCGTACGGCAGAATGTAGGCGTTGATGAGCTTCTGCCAGAGCGATGCTATGTGCTCCCAGCTGTCGGGTGACCAGCGCGACGCATCGGCTGCACCCTCGGCTGCCTGGACCTGGGCGAAGGCAGCCTGGTAGCGCTCGGCCTCCATGGTGAACTCGAGCGTCTCAAGGCAGTGGTTTTGCGACAGATACGCCATGAAGGCACCGAGAGTCCATGGTGGTGGCGCACTGTTGGATAGGATGTCCTGCAGGGTCGGGCGGTAGGCGGAAGAGAGGTGGGCGACGCTCATCGGCCGCGATGGGGCTGATGCGGCCATGGCGGCGAAGGAAGACTTGGTGATTGACGAAGAGAGGACGGGTGAAGACGCGGAGGAGGAGGATGACGACGAAGGGGGGGAGCGAGTCTGGACGGCCGTGTTTCGGTCGCTGAAGAAACCTCCAGGCTTCGCCGGGACGGGTGATACCTGGGGAGATAGCTCTCTCGGGGTGGCAGAAGGGCTCAGATACGGCGTTGAAATGACAAGGCGTCTTCTTTTCATCCTTTCACTGCGCCTCCAGCCAAGGGACGACGTCGGGTCAGGCGTGACCGGGACGCACACGAAGAACGGTGCGACGAGGGCAAAGAGCAGAGCAAATTCAACAAGATATCACGTCGTCTCCAATATAGCCACGAGTCTTTATGCCATGCAGCCAGAATTGGAAGAAGAATAGCAGCAGGTGAATTGGTCGTCGCACGGCTCACACCGAATGCTCCAATGCCTCTGCAGGTTACCGAAGAAAATGGAAAGCGGGCGTGGTGAGCAGCGTTGCGCAGCAAGGGCAACGGCCGAGAACGAAGAACGGCGATAAGGCAGACAGAAGAGGGCGAGGCGCTGCAGGTCGGCTGCGTCAGTCAGGTGTGGCTGTTAGCTGTGCTGTTTGTCGGGTGCAGAAGGACGTCTGCGGGGCACTGCGAATGAGGCGAGGCAGCTGGGCGACGGGAATAAGAGAGAGTGTGTGTATGAGTGTGTGTGAGTGTGTGCGTATGCGTGGGTAAGAAAATGGCGACATGTACGTAGAGCGCTGAAGTGGTTAAGAAGGAAACAAAAGGGAGAAGGGGAAAGGCGCCGCTTTTACACTAGTCTGGTCACCTTGTCAGATCGGTCGGGCACAGAAAGGAAGGTGACCCATCACTATGGGGCATGTCACTAGTCTGGTATGCAGGGGTCCCCACCCGCACTCCTCCGGTGGCTCGCATGCGACGGCTCGATTCTGGCACAAAATTGCTGTCCATCACCTACTTAGCCAGCTAGGCGGTCGCCTTGGTGGCCAAAAGTGCTTTCGTGCCACCAGTCAAGGAGCACGCCAGTTGCGCTCCACGTTCGCCTTGCCGTACACGTACGAGCATGCACGAATGCTCGTATGGGCACTCCAGGGGCATTCTGTTTGTCGTGGCAAGGGCGCATCCACAGCAGCACCAACCACGACTTTTTCCACCGCAGACCTCGCTTTGCAAAATCATCAGCCACCGTGGAAGAACTGACGATAACAAAAAAGAAAAAGGGAAAAAAGGAAAGGAAAAAAAAAAGTACGAGCAAAACATGCAGTAGTTACAAAAGCACAGACAGGTCGAGGTTTCCGAGTCAGAGCTTCCAGAAGTAAAGAAGAACGAGGTGGTCACAGGACGGGGTCGACCGTAAATAAGACTCTTACTATCCTAGCGAGTTAAAACCCTTGGAAGGCCCATCGAACGCTCCTGGAAGCCCCCTGGAAGCCCCCAGAAGCTGGCCGAGGAGGAGAAAAACACGCTCGTCACACGCCCCTCTTCTGCGTGCATCTAACCATCTCTGGAAAAACGCGGCACTAGAAGCACGCTAGAAGTGTTCCAGTGGCAAGCCTAGCCAACTGCTTTGGCCAATCAGGCTGGCCTGGCAATCAGTTGGTCCACCAGGTGCGCCACGCAAAATGACGGGATTGGCGAGACCGAAGCCGAGAGAGACCCAAGCACGGCGTACGGAGTACTCGTGATTCCGTAATACGAGTGCTCGTAATACATAGTACACAACCTGAGGTGCGATCGCAAACGCCATCGCGACACCACTCGCTCACCTGTTTGGCCCCCTACGAGTATTGCCCCTTGATTCTTATCAGCGCCTATCCTAGGCAGGAGAAGCAGATGCCCAAACGGTCTCGATGTGCTTACCTGCCTAGTTCAGCCACCTCCGCACCTGGCTGGCCAGGCACACACGCCGTTCAGCGGCCATTCAGCGGCCGTTCAGCGGCCTCGTCGCCCGTTGGCCGCGGCCAGCACTTGTTTCAAGACGCCATCGCCCGCCATGCCCGTGTCGCAGAAACCTCCACCCCTGCACCATTGTTTGTTGACGTAGCCGTCCGCGCATCTTCCAGCGATCAGTACCCGTCTCGGAATATTCAAAAGCAGGTCGAAGCAGGCTGGCCATAGCCAATAGCCTTGCTCGCAGGGGGGTCCAAGCAAATGTTTCTCGTGCCCCTTGTGTCCATCTCCAAAGACCCACCAACAGTGGGAACTAAGATATTGGTCTGCCAGCATGCCATCCCAGCAGCCGCTCGCAATCCACGCCCATTTATGCCACTGTTGGCCATTTCGAGCAATGATTCGGGGTTTTGCCTCCCCGCCAAATGTTTTCATTCGCAGGTGGTTCAACCGCCCGTCTCCTAGGGAAGCTGATATGGATTGGCACATTTTCATCGTCGATTGATCACCGCAGGCTGATCATCTCGCACTCTATCATCGCTCATCATTATACATTTTCTGTGTAAACTTCGTAGAGCGAGAGGCTGCATGTTATTCGACCAAGCGTGTCACTCAAATCCACAAGAGCGCCTCGAAATGCCACTGCCATAGTTCTTCGCTCCTCCCGCTGCTTGAAGAATCTGCGAATCCCAGTGATATCTTCAGCTATTTCGGCTGTTCGTAGAACCGACGCTTTGACTCATTTAGCGAAACATACACGTCACAAACGTCTTCATTTTTAAATTTTTTATTACACCATATACGTAAAACACACGAGCACAGGCTCTAAAAAGACCTTCTTCCTCCCAGTACTCATAGGTTCCACTCGCCTTTTATCGTCTCCAGCTTGGTCGCTTCATAGCGAGGCGTCTCAAAACAAGCCAAGGCGTGTCGATCAGGCACCAAGTGGGAATAAGCATGTCTGTAGGCCTAACAGCCGCCTGAACCCGGTAATCCCCCGATTTGCCAGTATCGGTGGATACACGGGCACCGCACGCATGGGCTTCTCCATCGACTGACCAGAGAAAGCAATGATAGTTTTGCAATACGGGCAACTCGTACGTACGTTTGGTAAGGAACAAGTAATATGGTGTCTCTTACCTCACGAATGCAACGTTCGTATTACCTTCCGTGAACCGTTGGACGGTTCCGGAAATGGCGTGTTCTAGAATATTTCCTCTTGTGGGATAGAGCTGCTTTAATGGGGTAGAGACGGCCATCCCGGCGGCAAAAGAACCATGCATTTTTACATGTAGAAACCTTTCGACGGACACCAAGTGGGCTGCTGTGTGCAATCCAAGGCAGAGTACTCCGTAAATCCTTTCATTTAAGCAGTTTACAATCAATTCAACGACAAACGAAAAACGTTGTGAACCCGCCTCCTACCGTTTCCAGTCCTTTCCCACTCGACGGTGTTGCCGAGTCGTACGGTGCATACCGCCTTCACCTGCCATCATACGCAGGTCGCTTGCTTGCCCCTTCTTACTATGTGTCATAAAACATATGACTGCCGTCCAATGGCGCCTGCCGCTATGTAAAATCAAACCAGAACCAAACCCCATCCTCATGCCTTGCATCCAGCATCATATACAAGTAATAAAACAAGGGGGAAACGACGGAGAGAGAACAACCCCGTCCCCCAGCCAGCTCCAAGCCAGCTCACAGCCCGAGCAAATCTAGATCGTCGGAGAAGCCTCCGTTTATCAAGGTGGCGGCTATTCGGTCACGTTGCAAGGGCATCTCAGATGCACTGTAAAATGCCGGGTCAAGACCGAGAGACAAGAAGAGCGCATTTGTGATCGTGTGCACGCCACAGTCCCAGCCGTTGGTCTGATGCGGTGAGTTATAATGCTGAACGCGCCACTTGTCCGAATACTTGTCCTTGAGCAGATCCTTGACCCAGCGCATCGCAATGCTTGTGACGGCTTGCCGACCTGCGCCATGCTTGCCTAGCGAATCCATGTGCGTGACTGAGCTCCGTCTTGGTCGGACAACAACGAGCGTCCAGTGATTGTGCTCGCATATGGGAATCAGGATGGTCTCGATGTTTAAAAAGTTGTCTCGGGTGACGCCAACGCGCTTCATCCATCTCTCGGTGCCAGCCGCTCCCTTTGTGGAAAGAAGCTTCCAGAAAAAGGAGGTAAAAGCGTGACATCTAGGCGTCTGTGTCTTGGGATTCGTGATGCCTGCCTTCGCGTTGATGTAGTTGGTGAGATGCAGCAGAAAGCCATTCACGATTTCGTCGTTTAGCCACTCGGACTTGCTGACCACCGTTCGGAAGTCCTTGCTCTTAAGAGCCGTTCCCTCAGGCGACCTGGCAACGTCCCTGCTCGGGTCTGCGCGGATAACGGCATTGACGCGTGCGTGCCACGACTCGGACAGCCGGCTAATAACGTGTCGTGCTGGTGGTCGGAGACCAGACGAGGCCAAGCGCTCTTCTTCTTCCTTCTGCCTGCGTTCCTCTTCCTTTCGACGGGCTTCTGCTTCCCTCTTCAATCGCGCAGCTTCTTGTGCCGCATGCCTCTGTTCGACAAGCCGACGGAGTTCTGCGGCCTTGGCTGTGCTGATCCTCAAGCGCGGTGCGTTTTCGTCTTCATTTTCCGCAAAATCAATCGGCCACGTAAGCTGGTGGCCCTGGCGCTCTTGAGTGGCTGCAGCTGCAGCACCTCTGTCTTCGTCGGATGACAGCTCCGTCGCAGCCGGAGAAGGGGGCAGAGGAATGGATGCAGCCGCGACCGCCTCTTCTGCTTGCTGTCCTTTCATAAATCGAGTCCTGTAGACTTCGAAACGCCCGCGCTTGCTCAGCCTTGGATCCGGCGGCACCCCGATCGCCCCGCGTTTTGCAGAAATTTGGTAATTCCTGACGCCATGCCAGGTCTCACGCTTATAGCTGGTGCTTGCGTCAGACGACCTCCGGTATTTTGCATACAGAAGAGACTGGGAATGGGGTATGCGAAGACTCTGGCTTCCGTCTATAGGCCGTCGAGCAGCCTTGATCGAATCTGCAGCAGCACTCATAATCTTGGCGCGGCGGACGGCATCCTGCGACCATAAAACGTTACCCTCATCCTCAATGTGGCAGTATGGTCTTCGAGAAAGACCATGCCCGGGTTTTGAGTATTCGTCCATCCCATGGTGCCAGATATCCCGTAGTTGTGTGGCCGTGAGCGGCTCTAGGGTGCCATCATCGTCATCGTCGTACAAGTATCCGGGAGGACGTTCTTCTTTCTCGACGCGGACAAAGCTCAGTATTGGTTGTTGCCTATGAAAAGCTTCCAAGTCAACGAGCATCTTCATGAGGGAAAACTGCGCGAGACGCATGCCAGGGTGCCCCCATTGGTCTGCCTGCAAGATGGCAAAGGCCAGAAAGTCGCCCACTTCGCATAGGCCGCAACTGTCGTTCCAATACTGGCGAAGGGACGCACCCAGCTCTTCATACGGAACGACGCCTTGTGATTTCACAACATCGAAGCTCTCGGGGGCATAGAACACGGAGACCCACGTCTCTGTAGCTTCGATCGCCCGCAGAAACAGCTCAACGGCATCCTGCCATGCCTGCTCAGTGTTGTATCCATACCGCTCCAGCATCAGGTTGTGCGTGACAGCAGACAAACGAGTCTCGGAACGGCAGCCATCATCGAAACGGCGTATAATGGGCACGGCATCTTGACAGCGGGTGATGTTGCCAGCCTCCAGATCGTCCTTCCATGCACGTAGCAGAGACGAGATTGACTGGAAGCCATCTGATGTAATGTATTCGCACGGTCCGTCTCTCCAAATCAGTTCGTAGTCCTTGCTGTTAAATGGAGCAGCTGACACGCCTCTGGACGACGAAGGAGGTGGTCGCAAACGGTCGACGGTAAGAGAATTGTGGCAGGCGGCGCGGTATGGCTCGGAGGCATCGTCGACAGGTGCTGCGTGGGAATCGTCAGATACGAGAAAGGGTGAGAATTGAGAGCCCTTCCAGATAAACGAACCATGATTGCGAAACCTTTCAGAAATGAAAGAGAAGCCATCCCGCAGCAGCTCTGTCCAGGCCCCTGGCCCCATGGCGGCCGTTTTCGTGGCGCGTAGCCAGCTGGGAAGTTGGGAGATGCAAGTGAATGCTCTGCGATTGATCTGCATCGCATCAGCTGTTGCTCCGTCTATCCGTTTCCTTCGGGTTTGCCCAGAGTCAACGAACATTTAGAGAGGGAGGCGGTGCAGGTCGCGTTTGCGGTACAACCTCGTCTTGCTGATGGAGCCGTGCAGAAGACTGTCGCACCTGGAAAAGGGTGCAAAAAAGGGACCGAAATGCAGAAAACAGCGACCGCGCGGCCATGTGCTGGAGTAGCCGCGTTGGCTAGAAAGGTGATCAATGTTTGCCGGATGCTGGTCTTTTGCTAGCAAGCTAACATTTATTTCGGCGCATCCAACCTCCCCGCAAACAGACAAGCGCAAACTTTGATTGGACATGATCATGACTCATCAATGAGGTCTTATCTTATCTGCACAGTCTTATTCTCTAACTATGAAAAACTTCTATGTAAATAATCCTTCCGTCTTTCTTACACTGATCACAATTCGGCCGTGACTTGCCCGAGTGTCTTTGTGCAAAAAGACCCAAAGTATTGGTTTAACGTGTCCACCGTGCCACTTCCTTCCACCAGGCTGGCCACAATACCAACATATCCATCGGGTCGGACAACCACCACGCCACCTTTGTCTTCGTCGAAGCCCATTTTCGCATGAGCTGCGGCTTTCGCGCTCGGTACGCGACGGTCCCAGCGGTCGTCCGCGTACACGTGGTCACGATAATGAGCGAGCAAGCCGGGGACGTCACGGCTGATGTTGATTGTGTTCCGTGCGCCCGCAAAGACGATACAGACCGTGTAAAAGAGGCTGTGCGGGTTGTTCGCTTCGCGATGCGATACTGCGTCCACATCCAGACGCTGGTAGGCTGTATAGAAAGACCCTGGCCGTCGCAGACCTCGCTCGAGGTCTGAGAGAGCCTTTGCTGTCGACGACGGCTTACCCGCGAACACAAATAGACGGAAGGACCCGTTCAAAGGCACTTCTTGCTCTAGGTGGACGACGTTAGCATCTACAACGCGGGTGACGTCGGCGTTGATAAGAAGCCGGCCCGGCTGCAGCTTGCATCCATCGGGCTGAACAATCGGGGACTGTGCCAGATGCTGGAGGGACCACGTGAGCTTGCTTGGCTGATACGCAACTCCATAGCCGCTGGTGAACTCGCAGCTCTCCTTAAATACCCGGACAAACTCGCTGTCTGCCTCCTCTTCTGTCGTGTTCGCGGCTTCGACTTCGCTGGCCGATGGCGGCTTCTGAGAAAACAGCTTCGCATACTTGTTGTCGAACGCGAGAAGAGTTTCCGCTACTTGCTTCCGCTCGAATTCGTAGGTGTGGAGGATGCTGCGATCAGCAAATGCCTGCTCGACCAAATGCAGCTTCCAAGCCAAATTCTGTGCGTCCAAGAAGGCCGTGTTCATGCCCTGTCCGGCTTTGGGCTGTGAAAGTGTGAGTAATGAGATCGGTATGCAAACGAGGTGGTCATCGGAAAACCCACGCTATGTGTGTGGCACGCATCGCCTCCCATAAACACACGATGGTCAAGCGTGTACTTATCAGCGATACCTTGGCCGATGGGATATACGGAATACCACTCGACATGTTCCCATTCGAGAGCATATGGGTGGAAGATCTTCTTGGCAGCTTCCTGCACCTGTTCAGCAGTTGCTGTTTTCCGTGGGTCCCAGTCTGGGTCAGAAGACGAAGCGATCTGTATATACAGTCGAACCATGTCGTTCTCGCGCGGAATTACCATGACGGATCCGGCTTGAGAGTGAATGGTGCATTTCATCTGATAGGAGACAAAGGTCAGCCGATGCCAGCAGCGCGAATCTCTGGACGCTCATACTTTGATGTCTGGGAAATCGGTTTTCAGGACGCCATCCATAACGCCCCAGACATAGGCGATGGGATCCTTATGCTGCATGCCGATTCCAAGCTGCTTTCTCACAAACGACCTTGCTCCTTCGCCGCCGAATAAGTACTTGGCCCGGACCGTTTCTTGGGCTGAGCCATCAACATGCTCTAGATGCACTTCGACGGGGTAGTCCGGGTGTTGGTGTTCGTCAGAGTTGAAGCCCTTGATGGTCCAGGGTCGCTGTATGGTGACGCCATTCTTCTGTAGGTCGTTGATGAACACCCTCTCGATGTATCCTTGGTGTAGCAGCGTGGTGAATGGATACCGTGCATCAATGAAGCTAGGGCAGCTTGCCCATGTTCCCGTGCGGACAATGTCCTTTCCGCCAGGAGCTACATCCCAAAATGCAACCTCGAAGACCCGTGCAGGCTTGTTGATCATGATCGCCGGCTTGAGGCCCATGTTTCGAAGGAGGTCTAGCGACCGCGGCTGGATGCCATCCGCACGACCAGTCGCCGTGGGCTCAGCTCTGTTGTCGATGTGCTTGACCTTGTAGCCCCACCGTGCCAAGATTGTCGACAGCATCAGCCCGACAGGGCCAGCGCCGATGATGACTGCGAATGTTAATACGCGGTGCCAACGGGTAATCAAGGTTGACCCTTGTGAGATGAACGTACCAATGTCATAGAACTGGGGTGCTGAATTCTGTTCCATATTCACTCTTGGCTAACAGGTTTGAATGAAGATCTGTTACGTCTGGACGGAAGGGTCTGGGGTGGTTTAAATACTGCCTCTCAAGCCGGGTCGACAGGCCAGGGTTTCCGGAAGCACACGGGGTTGTGTGGTCCATATACCCCCCCCTAAAAAGCCACCGCACCGCTGTCTTTGTGACCATTACAGCGTCATCCATTAGTTGCAGCGCGGAAAAGATCGCCGCGGCTTGCAGTGACACCTGATGGTCGAATCCGCGGCATGGTCAGTCGGTAACTGATAGCTCAACTCGGGTGCTAAACGAACGAGGGGTGGCCGAGAAATTGGAGTTTGTGGTGAGCTCGGGACCTCTGCACGGTAATCAACGTGTAGGTGGCCGGCGAACTGCAGAGCCCGGAAGCAGTAGTCGGTAAATGGAGAGTGGGCTGGTCGCAGCGCTAGCTGACTTCGGGAGTTGGGCACGGTAGATGGGCAATATAGAAGCGGGGATACGAGGCAACGGTAATGTCGGGTTTTGCTGACGGGAACAAATCGGTGTCTTTGCAAGAGAAATCCTCCCAACGAAGCACGGATTCTTCACTTGTCTAGCTTCACATTGCATAATGCGGATGCTGTACCTTCACGCGCTACCTTATTCTTCGACACGAGGATCAAGAAATTCCCCGAATACCAAATATTTCGAAACGCTTCTTTTATGTGGATGCGTGGACGGTGCATTGTCCTCGCAACTTACGAGGACAGATGAGCCAGAGTTGCCTGGGAGCGTGGACGATGAGGACGTATTCGGAAATTTTCATTCGGTAGGCACATTTCTCGTAAGAGACAAGGAAGCATGCTAGGATTTCTCATCGTGTTCCGACTAACCACGCTTTTAAATGTGTCAATGAGTATAACTTTCCTGTATCGTTGATGTTGAGCGAAAAAGGCTCCGAGTCATTCGGTCCTTTTCCTATCTCAATTCTTGAATCATTGTTGCCTGGTTACCCAGGGATTACATCGCAAATAACATGTGCCACTTCGTTCAAGGTCCAGCTTCCCATTGTTGGAGTAGCTCAATGCATTGAGTTCCTTTCCTGAATCGCCCGAGAGCCTTGCTTTGCCCACGCACACGTCATCTCTTTCTCTCTCGTATATTGGCAGAAATTCCTGGCGTCGCCAGCGCAGAACCCAAATCTCTACATTTTCATCACTCGATTATCATAGAAAGCCAACTCTAGTCCCCAAACAACTGATGATTTCGACAATGGATTCTTACGTCCAGCCATCGTTGGCGCCGCCGTCTGGCGAGTTCCAGGACTCTGACGGATCCAGCAAGAGCCTGTCGGCGATCCATGGCAACTTCATCCCACTGCAGAGCTCCGAGGGCCTGTTCTTGATCCCTCCTCAGCGGGTACCGAGCCCGCGTCGACGACGATCGCCTGCTCCGCGACGCCGGCAAGACCAGGGCGTCCATCTGCATCTCAGCCTCACCGACTCTCAAATGGACAAGCTGACGTCCACGTATGTGATGCCCGAGATAGGGCGGCTGGAAACTATAGGACTGTCTAACGCGTGCAGATTGGCGAAAGACGACAAGTTACAGACAAAATCGCACCGACGAGCCGATACGGTAAAGAATAGCAGTCATTTCCATCCTTGCCAAGCCAAGGCTTCGACGACGGCCTCATCCAACGTTCAGGCTTCTGACAGCTCCCAGGGGGGCTATTTTGGGTCACACTCTCGCGGTCACAGCCTCCATGGCGACTGTCAGGATGGACTGAGGTCCGCTGTGTCAGCCGATCCATCCGCATCGCCCACGCACAGCTGCGCTCGGTCTTGCTCCCCCGACAAGCAGAACAGTAGAGCTGCTGGAACTCTTCCTATCGATTCCACCAGCTCCCATACGAGCCCTGAACGCATGCAGGCAAATATGCCATCTTCTATTACCGACTTCTATATGCCCAGCGTGATGACCGACTTGCAGCAGCGGGGCCCAAACAAGCCCGAGACGACACACGCGAGTTGGTATGCTGCTTCCCATATCGCTACTGCGTCGGATGCATCGAATGCGTCTCACAGCAGCCGGAAGCGAACTGATGAGCATGCAATGACCGACACGCCATCATCGGTCTATTCGAGAGAGGAGCTTGCCAAGGCCATTCCTCGTACTAGCCCGCTTCAAGTCAAAAAGCTCACAGAGATGGGATCGTCTGGCTGCAAGCCTACCATACTGCAGGAATATGCGACATGGTCGGCTATCTCCCCAATGTCCACGTCTGGCCCATATGACAGCGGCAGCGGCAGCGGCAGCGTGCCACCAGTCTCGCCTTATTTAGGCGACCACGACACCGGTGCAAAAAGCTCGACCGATTCAAGCCACAACGATGTTTCGACCAACTCTACTGCACGCGCTCCCTTCTCCCCTCTGACAGGTGTTTCGACCGAAGCCGGGCCAGCTGTGCCTCGAGTAGCACACAAGATCATGGTCGGCCGCAACGGGTGGCTCGAGCGGACAGGCAAGGCTGAGAAGAAGCCGTCGCCGACGAAAAAGGGAGGCATCATCGATGTGCTGAAGCGCATGGCAAAGGAAGTTGTCCGTCACAATGTCCCACCCTTGGTTGTTGCTACCCAGGAAGCTAACGAACCGAAAACAGGCCGAAGTGACGGATATCAAAGTGCCTCGGCGAGCCAAAGACAGCGACCGCGGCCGTCGGTCTTCGCGCATGCGGATCTCCCTCGACCCTCGGGAGCAGAGTTTGCTCTATTGCGAGCTCGAGTTTTTGCTAACGTCGGTCCTGGACGGATACATCAACAGTCAGTTCAACGCGGGCCGGCTAGACGCAGACAAGTACAAAAAGGTTGTTGATGCATGGCATCAGCGTGGCCGGCCCAAGGTTGTCGGGTTCCGGTTCGACCTCGAGACGCAGCTGGATCTTGTGCATCTGCATGCTCGGTGCTTCCGCTTCTATGGCGACCGCGCAGGGTTGCCTATCGCCATAACTAATGTCCTTGAGACGATGAAGGTAAACGCTCGAGCGATGCGCATTCGCACCTTCTGCCAGCCAGATTCGGCTATCGCCAAGCAGTTGCTGGATTCGCAAAATCTATTCAATCTAATCGGCTGTTCTGAACCACGTCAGATCCAACTCACCGAAATGATTCAATTCTTCAAGACCGTCCTGGAACGGGAGGGCTGACTTCGGTACAACGGCGAGGCCAGCGGCTTGCAAGGGCTTCCTGCGACTACACCCACTGTAGCCCGCTCCAACAGGCTCAGAGCAACATTGAAAATTACAGTGCGGATATATTTGCTTGTTGAATTCCACCCCGGGTGCAGATTTGGGTCACCTATTGCTTCCTTCCATATGCTCTTGAGAGGTGGAAATATGTTCTCGTATCTGCCGAGAAGAAACAATAGAAAAAAAATAAAACGGGGCCGCGTCGCAACAGTACAAAATAGCAGCTCATCCAGTTAAATACTACCCAGATGAAAAAAAAAAAAAAATTAAGGACCAGCTGGCCATGGGTAAGAGGATGGCTGGGTCAAAGAGCAGCACTTAGCCCATGGCCCATCTTGCTCACAGCCTACCGCAACTCATCAACACTTCGCTGTCCGGTGGAGACTCCGTGATCGTAGTCTCTCGCTGTCTTGTAGTAGTCATCGGCTGTCCCTCCACCGCGGTGGTGTCGTTGGCTCCGAGCCGGGCTGTGGCTGTAGCTGCGGCTGCGGCTGCGGCTGCGGCTGCGGCTGCGGCTGCGATCCGGGCTGCGGCTGATCACCAAGTCCCGCTCGCGGCTGCGACGGCCGCGAGAGCCACGTTCCCAGCTGTAATTACCATCACCGTCACCGTCACTGTCACGGCTGCGGCTGCGGCTGCGGCCGCGGTCATTGGAACCGCCATGGCGGTGATTTTCAATGCGTTTTTCAATGGCATTCGCCCCGAGGCCGCCAACAGCCGCGCCGACAAGCGTAGAGATGATAGCAGTTCGGTCGTTTTCGTGAACAGAGCGGCCAGCATGGTCGTGGCGGTGGTCGCGCGTGCGCGCCGCCGCCGACGATACTTCCCGAGCAGCCAGCCCGCCAACGATAGCTCCCAGCACGCCGGCACCAATACCAGATGTGGATGTGCTGAAAGCATTACTGAGCGAGTGCTTCGTCTTGTCCAACGGGGTCCGCGAGCCGTTCCGTTCCCTTTGGGGCGACGGCGAGCGCGAGCTGTTGCGTCGGACGACAGAGCGAGTGCCCAGAGAAGTAGGTGGTAGCGATCGTGGCCGGTGGTCCGACGATGGCACCTGCAAAGAGGTTCCGCGATCGAAGTCGGGATTTGAAGCGCTGGGGAGGTAGTATGCCGACTGGGTGCCGTATGGGAATTGTGGGTCTTGCAAGGCACTCGCCGCTGGTGTCATATACGGGGGAGGTGGCCGAGACGATCCGATGTAATCCGATGACGAGTCCCGGCTGTGCCGCCGGTTGCGAGACGAGCTTCGCCGGCGGCGGCTGTCATCTTCGTCATCATAGTAGCGAGGCATGTTTGAAAGATGGTATGTGAAAAGTGGCCACTCTAGACACTTTGAGGGAGGGGGAGTAGTGAGAAAGGTGACAAGGAGAATGGCAAGGGAAATAGCAAGGGGGCCAGGATTCGATAGCAAGGAATCAAGGCTGCTTTATATGTGAGGTGGCGGCTCTTAGTCCTGACTCCAGAGCCTACGAGGCACATGCAGTGCCTCGTGGCGCAAGCTTGAAATGTAGGTCGGAGTAAAACGGTAGCCACTGGGTTCTGGATGAGGCGAACGGCAAAGCCGGAGAGCAAAAACAGCTAACAGGGTCTGCTGGGCTGGGTGGTGCTGGGAAATGCGGCAGTTCCCCCACAACGGCTGGACTCGTTAGGAGCTAAATCTATCTCACAGGTAGTCAGCAGGTTCCAGCGGGTGGCCAAGTCATGGCCAAGCCAAGGCCAAGGGTCATCATCACACCCTTCCTGTGGCAGAAGATTTGTCCAACGACCATCAGCCATGACAGTGGGGTCACGCAGACACAGGTAGCATCCCCAGAGCAGGCTGCGCGTAAACCGGCGGGAGGTAAGATGCGAGGGCGGAGGGTGCAGGGCATTCCCCAAGGCATCCTAGGGCATGCCGGCCGGCGAGGTGTGATTCGCCGAAACCAAGGTTTCTTGCATGGTGTTCTTTTGGAAGGATGCATGTAATATGATAGCGTTATCTGATTGGCTTATGGGATCGGGCATCCTCCCCTTAGCGTCTGCAACGGCATATGATTACGAAGTACTGCCGTTTGGAACCATCACGTGAACATAATTAAATACCTACTGCAGCACGTGCACATTGACCCGCCGTGCCGGTGGCATATCTTCGGATATGCGCCACCGAACTCGGCGGCCCCGTGAAGGGCCGGAGCAGGTTACCGTGGGCCCCGCCGTTTTTCGTAGACCGCCTATTGCTATTGCCATGAAATCCATATTGCAGGGGCCACCCCCTCTCCTCATAGCTGCAAAGCATGTCCTTCACAAAAGCTGCAAACATATATCTGACCAGCTGCCGCTCCTAGAAATCATCTTCATGTAACTAGTTCTAGGTGCTAATGACCGTACCGACGACCGTTCCATTAGTTTGGCCCATCGAGAGCTATCCTCCTCGCTGACAACTCCTTTATAAGAAATGGAGCACCATTCAACAGCTTCCACAGCCATGCCGGGGCTATATGTTTCTGAAAAGACTGCTCCGTTAGTTGCTTACGAAAAGCAGGGCGTCAATCATGGTTCATCTTCCAACTCACAGCCATGGCAACCTCTCCGTCTACAGTCGCCGCTGTCAACGGTCTCCAAGGTCATCGACGACGCCACACTGTCTTCGACCCCGCTGGAAGCGAGGCCGCTGCAGAAGTGGAACGAGTCGAGAGTCACCGTGTTTCGCTACTTCGTCACGCTCTACGCATTCATCGTCATGGGCATGAGTGATAGTGCCACCGGCGTATGTTTTTTCTTGCCCTGTCCGTACTTTTGCCAGCCTGATTCTCTCGTTAACCCGCATTTCCAGGCTTTGATTCCATACGTAGGCTGATACAACCCCGTGCCTCCAACCATTTGGTATCTTACAGCTGGCCTCCATCTAGATCGAGCCGTATTACAACATAACATACACTGTCATATCTCTCATCTTCCTCGCCTCCTTTGTCGGTTATCTTCTGGCCGCCCCGAGCAACAATCTTATTCATCACCATTTTGGGCAATTCGGCGTCGCTGTTATTGGCCCCCTGACTCGCTTGATCGGGTTCGTTCCTTTGGCTTGCCACCCACCCTTTCCAGTAGTGCCAGCCATGATGCTTTTTCCAGGCTTTGGGACCGGCATCGAGGACAGCGCCTGGAACGCCTGGATAGGGAATATGCAGAATGCAAATGAGCTGCTCGGCTTCCTTCATGGTGCCTATGGGCTCGGCGGCACCATCGGGCCTCTGATCGCTACCACTATGGTCACAAAGGGCAACTTGCCGTGGTACAGCTTCTACTATTTGATGATCGGAATGGCTGGTATTGAAGGCATCTTATCAGTCTGCGCATTCTGGGGCGCTTCTGGCCGTGTCCATCGCGAAGCTCATCGATCAACTACAGACCAGGGCCGGACCACTACGAGACAGGTCTTGCACGAGCCCATCACCTGGATTGTGGCTCTGTTCCTGCTAGGCTATGTCGGTGCAGAGGTCAGCCTTGGCGGTTGGATTGTCCTTTTCATGATTGATGTGCGCGATGCCGAAAATTTTGCTGCAGGCATCGCTGTAACGGGGTTTTGGCTGGGACTCACGCTCGGCAGAGTATGCCTCGGTTTCGTCACCGGCCGCGTCGGCGAGAAGCTGGCTATTACCGTATATTTGCTGACGGCCATCACCTTGCAGCTGCTGTACTGGCTTGTACCTTCATTCATCGCTTCATCTATTTTTGTCGGCTTACTCGGCTTCTTCCTGGGACCACTCTTTCCAGCAGCCATTGTTGCCGCTGCCAAGCTCCTCCCAAGTGACTACCACGTTTCTGCTATTGGATTCTCCGCTGCTTTTGGAGGTGGAGGCGCCGCTGTTTTCCCCTTCGCCGTCGGCGCCATCGCCCAGAGTAAGGGTGTCCAGGTGCTGCAGCCGATTGTTGTCTCCACCCTGGCCTTCATTTTCATGATCTGGTGTCTTCTTCCAGGCGGTTTTAGTCGTGGAGGTCTAGAGCTGGCGAGAGAAACCCATGAAAAGGTCGGGCACGATATTCAGGTTGCCTGCCAATGGCTAGCTCGCAAGACTTTGCTGCGGAAAAGCAATGACAGTGGCACTGGTCTCCCAATGAGCACCAGCTAACGGAGGCTCTCATGGCGGCCTTTGCATGCACCTTACTCTGACGCCTTTTGGGCTAGCTCGTCGGCAAGTCGTTCAAGGTAGAAGATGCGTGTATCGCGCGGAATATTCTTAAACGAATTGGCAATCTTGGATAGGTCCTGTCGAGCCTTCTCATACGCGGCGAGATCTCTGTTTCCATAGACGTCGCGCCCAAGCGAGTATCCATTTTCAAGGTCCCGAAAAAAGACGTTCACGGCAACACTCTTGGTGGAAAGTGGAGTCGCTGTATGAAGCCACAACCTGGGCAAAAACAATACTTCGCCAGGGCCAACAATAGCTTCTTGGGGATGACAGCCGGCCAGCGATGGCGACGACAGCGATGAGAACACATCGATGCTGGAACTAGATGCCCCAGGACTGAACCCAAGTTGTGTCACATCAGAGGGGGGAAACAACAAGAAGCGTTTTGATCCTTGGATTTGGCAATAAACGTTCGCAAGAACCTAAAGCATATGCAGTGAGTGTTGGCACTTGCAGGAGATGGATGACTATGGAATATACCACCTACATCATAATGGAGCCACATATTGACTGGGCCAGAGATGCGCAGGACAGAACTGAATATTCGCTCCTTGGCGAAGGCTAGTTGATGGGGCAAGACGAAATCCGGAGACAGAGATGTAAAATCCAAATCGAGCCTTGCTGGGAGATCTGATGGCTTATCGACAGATAATGCTCGAAGGTAGACCTTTCTGCCTTCGTTTACATCTTGGATGAACCCTCCAAAAGTTTGGGTGGCATAGCTAAAGTTCTTTGACACAAAGTCCATGGCTTTGCTCGACGATTCATGGACCACAACCTATCCGTATAGATTTAGAAAAGTCGTATTTTTTTTGGTAAATATATAACGCACCTTGCGATCTGCACCCACTTTCTGGGCAAGGTAGCTGGTTTCCCACTTTGTCGTGCACATGCCTAGGTCCAAGCCCTCGATCACCACGGGCTGACCCTTCTGTAGAAGACGTTTGAAGTCATCTCTTGATTCCAGCTTTACACGACACGTCGAAGAATTTTTGAGAGGGCCATTCTGTGCGTTTAAGGAAGTCGAATCATCCGGACCGGCATTTGTGATAGCCATCGTTTTTGAAAATTCCCATTTCTTCTCGGGCCTAGTTGGCTTCCCTGTGTCGGTTTTGGTGTCAATACGACAGGTGTAAACGCCCTTTGACCATACGGTTCCCATAGAGAAACAGGTCATGCCACCTCCCATAATCGCAAATTCACCACCACCTGTGTCTATAACAGATGCACCAACCAGGACTGGGCGAGGAGCCCCCTGGTCAAGAAAGTCAACGTGCTCTAGATAATCAACCATTTCATTGCCATCCTCCAAGAAACGGTAGCCAACAATCTCACGGTCCTGTGGCAGGCTTCCGGTGTGGTTGATCCCTCCCACAAGAACAGTCCAGTCACCTACCTGCGTGCAAGTAGCACCAAACCTGTCAAGAAGCTGCATGGCCCGCTCGTTTATAGGGCGTTCAAATGTCAAGGATGGCTCCTGCCAAATATTGTTATGTCAATAGAATGTGTGGCTTAGGGTATGGCCGGCATTACCTGGATATTGGAAATATTGACTACCCAGTCAAAGGCGTGCCTGTTAACCGTTCCGTCGGCTGTCATGCCACCGGATACAATGCCACGGAAACTAGATGGCCTTCCTCGAACTCTTCCAGTGCACAATAAAGTAGAGCCAAATAACGGTGGCGGCCTCGAGGTGCCGACAATCGCGCACTCTGTCCATCCATTGCGTGGGTGATACAGAAGAAATCCTGGGAAGACTGAAGATGGACTGGACTTTCCTCCAGCCAGGAGGACAAATCGAGAATCACAAAGCCGAGCCACTGAATGCCGAAATAGTGGTACTGGGAGGCCATGTGTTCTGCGCCAACGACTTGAATCTTTGTCAAAGAGCCAAGCGTCGCTGAGGGCATTGGATGGCGAAGTGCGACCTCCAGCAAGTAGGTAACCAGAATTTCCGATGTCAGTCAAGGTAAAGCACATCCTGGCCGTGGGCCCACCTTGCTGCAAGTCAAGGGGAACGACACTCTCGCTTTCACTGGCGCTGAAGAGATCGCACGTGCGCGGTCGACTTTCTGTTCCAATGCCGAAGAAATTGACCAGCATTTTCTGGCCGAGTATATCCTCAGTTACCAACGGTGCTCCAAATCGTCTCAACCCGATATTCTTGTGCGGCCCTGTATGTGAGAAGCACATCCCAATATTAGAAGTTGACGGCTTTTCAACGGCCAATGCCGTTTCTTGTTCATGGTCTTGTTCATAGAAACCAGTGGGTGGGCAGTTTCCATTTTTTGCATGGAGCAAAAAGTAGTGGCTTGCAAAGTTTGCAAATTCTTCCCACTCATCAAACACTTCCAGATCGTCCAATTTCTGTCTATCCGAACATGAAAGAAACAAGGGATCAGACCAGGCCTGCCACAATGTCCAGGCTTGGGTGTCAGACCAGCCTAGGTCCTTGAATCGGTTCTTCTGTTCTTCGATAGACGGATACTTGGAAATGCACTTTAATGGAGTGCCCAACTTCTCAAAATGCTGAAGCATCGTCTGCGCAAATGGATTTGACAGTCCATCTGGTAGAGCTTGCTCGAGAAGGCAGAATTCTGCTATGGTCTGTGGTTGGTAAGGAAGACCACAAAGCATGAGATAAAGCCCAACTTTCTCTTACCCTGTCCAATTGTACTTGCCCAGTCTAATGTTATTGGCGATACCCATTAGACAGTTATGTATGTAACACGGAGAGCAGGCACTTACGAATTACTGCGTCTGCAGAGTCAGGCTCCATGTAGGCTATGGAAACCTCGGCAATAAATAAGAGCTCTGAATCAGATGGCTGAATAAAGGTTGCAAGCGCGGCGTCGATCACGGGGAATTGCCTCAAGTCACAGGCTATTTGGCAGTATTGATTGCTTCGCAACAGGATATGGGGATCGTCTGGAAACTCCAAGTTCTGTAAGGGGGTGTGGAGCTCAGGAGTATCCTTAACAATGCGCATTTTTGCTGTCATGACATCAGGGAAATCGATGTCCACAAACTTTACACCTCGGCAGAGAAGTCTATATCGACACAAACACTGCCAGGGGAGGACATCACTAGAACGGGGTCAGTATGAGCGTAAAGGCAGCACGTGAGGGAGAGGCAAATAGAAATCAGTACCTCCCACAGCCGAGGTTGATGATGACCTTGTTTTTTGGCGATGGACGACTCAAAAACTGGTGGACTACGTGATCGATCAAGTGCATGCGGAGGTGATAGCCACGGTTTATGAGAGGGGCCCGTCTTTGGAATTTCTTAACAAAGTACCGGTAGTATTGGGGATCGTCTGGAAAATATGTGCGTTCCACACTTCTTTTCGAAATGATACTACTGTTGTTTGTCTAGGCGAGTCGAATTAGCTGAATGAGATAGGACGGAAGGGTGTGCAGGAGTCTTACGGCCATGACGAGTTCGTCTCGGTCCCGAGATGCAGAGGCCGCCATTTCGCTATGGTTGTAGTTACAGATTTGAGCAGAATATATAGTTGTTTGCGAATGGCACTTCTTTCACAACATCTTGAGATTTTACGTCGCCTACCCGGTAGGAGACCTCTTGTGGGGCGACTAACTTTGGTTAACTGCATACGCCAATAGAAGTTAGCCCCGCGCCCCAACCCTTCTAATTACGTCGTTGCCTCTGGTTCATTCTTGCCTGTAGCATCGCTTTCTGGGCCGTCTTGCCTTTTGCTCTCTCGTGCCCCCCCC